>JAUMIR010000003.1:261919148-263169148 GCA_030847615.1 Gambelia wislizenii
GCTGCTTTCAGGGAGGGGGTGGGCGAGCGGGGGGTGGGCGGGGGGAAGGGACGGAGGGGGCAGATGAGCGGGGGGAAATGAGGGGGTGGGCGAGCGGGGGGTGAGCAGGGGGAAGGGAGGGAGGGGGCTTCTCCGCCCCCCTCCCTGAAAGCAGCGGTTCCGCTGCTTTCAGGGAGGGGGTGGGCGAGCGGGGGGTGGGCGGGGGGAAGGGACGGAGGGGGCTTCTCCGCCCCCCTCCCTGAAAGCAGCGGTTCCGCAAAATTCAGGGAGGGGGGTGGACGAGCAGGGGGTGGGTGGGCGGGGCGAAGGGACGGAGGGGGCTTCTCCGCCCCCCCTCCCTGAAAGCAGCGGTTCCGCTGCTTTCAGGGAGGGGTGGACGAGCGGGGGGTGGGCGGGGGGAAGGGACGGAGGGGGCTTATCCGCCCCCCCCTCCCTGAAAGCAGCGGTTCCGCTGCTTTCAGGGAGGGGGGTGGACGAGCAGGGGGTGGCCGGGGGGAAGGGACGGAGGGGGCTTCTCCGCCCCCCCTCCCTGAAAGCAGCGGTTCCGCTGCTTTCAGGGAGGGGGGTGGACGAGCGGGGGGTGGGCGGGGGGAAGGGACGGAGGGGGCTTCTCCGTCCCCCTCCTCCCTGAAAGCAGCGGTTCCGCTGCTTTCAGGGAGGGGGGTGGACGAGCAGGGGGTGGGCGGGGGGAAGGGTCAGAGGGGGCTTCTCCGCCCCCCTCCTCCCTGAAAGCAGTGGTTCCGCTGCTTTCAGGGAGGGGGGTGGACGAGCCGGGGGTGGGCGGGGGAAGGGACGGAGGGGGCTTCTCTGCCCCCCCTCCCTGAAAGCAGTGGTTCCGCTGCTTTCAGGGAGGGGGGTGGACAAGCGGGGGGTGGGCGGGGGGAAGGGAGGGGGTGGATGAGCGGGGGGTGGGCGGGCGAAGGGAGGAGGGGGCTTCTCCGCCACCCCCCCTCCCTGAAAGCCGCGGTTCCACTGCTTTCAGGGAGGGGGGTGGATGCACGGGGAGTGGGCGGGGGAAGGGAGGAGGGGGCTTCCTAGCCACCCCCCGAAAGCCGCGGTTCCGCGACTTTCGGGAGGGGGGGTGGAAGCACGGGGGGTGGGCGGGTGGCAGGGAGGAGCACTTTGCTTCACCCCCTGCCCGATCTCCTGCCTCTTCGCTCCGTTTGCGAAGAGGTAGGAGATAGGCAGGCAGGTGAAGCAAAGTGTATCCGGCGTATAAGACGACTGTCAATTTTGGAGGGCACTTTTGGTTGCTCAAAAGTCGTCTTATACGCCGGAATATACGGTATTTCATTTTGCTACTGTGGCTTGCTTAGTTTGGTTCATGCTGGATTGTTCTATTAACAGGTGTATTATTGTTGTTGTTGTTGTTGTTATTGGCAGGCATTCAATGTTACAGTTAACCTATAGTTTCCTATCTGTATCTGCTCCACATTCAATAAAACTATGTAGTTTTAGGCCTTGTCTGCATGGGCCAAATTAAATTGCCTCCCCCCGAAAATTATGTCCAGGCAGTTCCCCTTAAAACAGCTTAAGAAAATACCCAGGAAAACCCAGATCCTGCATATAAATCCAGAGCATTCCATGGTAGGAACAGGCAGCTGACTGCATGTGTGCACTGCGCTGTATCAGTGGGCGCCTCTGCCACCACTGCTGGTGCTGTGCATCACACTCTCTGAGTTCACAATGATGCCCCCAGCATGTGATCAGATTCACTCAACAATACAGCACCGCAGACTTGTACAGACAGCCACCCATTCCTGCCACAGAATGCAAGGTAATGGTGGCGGGGGGGGGATCCAGGGCAGCTCCAGGGCCAGAATACTCCAGCCAGACATGGAGTACTCTGGCCAGTGCAGACAAGACCACACGGTAAGACTATGTAAATGTCACTCCAACCTATCTTAACAGCCAGCTGCCATATCAGAAGGAATTCTGTTCAGCTAATGAACAGAAGCAAGCAGAAGCCCTGTTGCAATTCCTTGTTGCAGTCTCACTTGCTGATGTGTGGGACTGGAACTGGAAATGTCATCCTCTTTACTCCCCGATTGGGTGGTGAACAGACTCCTTTAACCAATCCAGCTGCTGTTAAGGTAGGACTTTTGGGGTGGTGGTCAGGTCAAGAGATGTTACTTAGTCACACATACATAACCAAGTAGCCAACACAGAAATATTGTCAACTATTATTATTAATAGCTGTAACCCACCTTGTAAAGCTATTTTTCTTAAGAGACAGAGGACTTTTTCAGATGCATGAAATATAACGCAAGCAGCCTTGTCGCGTTACGAGGCTACTGCGCTGCAGAGTGCCGGTTTCAGATGACGCTCACCCCTGCCGGTACTGTTGCGGTACCGCGGGGAGAGTTGAGCATCATATTTCATTGATTTTTAAGCATGAAAGTTGATCGTGCTTAAAAATCGATGAAATATGATGCTCAATTCTCCCTGCGGTACCGCAACAGTACCAGCAGGGGCAAGCGTCATCCAAAACCAACGCTCTGCAGCGCAGCAGCCTCGCAACGTGACGAGGCTGCTTGCGTTATATTTCATGCATCCGAAAAAGTCCAGATTCATAAGCAAAGTTCTGTTTGCCATAAGTGAGAAAAACATTTCCTAAACATTTCCTGCTCAATAGGTTGTGTGTGTGTGTGTGTGTGTGTGTGTGTGTTTTTCTAGGCTGTGAGGCCATGTTCTGGAAGGGTTTATTCCTGACTTTTCACCTGCATCTGTGGCTGGCATCTTCAGAGATTTTCTGCTCCCTCCTCAGCTCTGTCCTTTTTTGAGGTCATCAAGAATCAAATGTAAGCTCAAAAGAGTATAGAATCCTGTATTAATTTCTTTACAAATAATTCTACTGATTTACTAGTAGTATTTTGAAACACCAGATCCTTCATTTGATGGTATGAATATATCAAGTATTCTTTCACCTTGGGGAGGAATAAGATGTTTGTATAAACTATTCCTTGTTCTACCAAGTTGGTTTCTTAATAGTTAGTTTTATTATAACAATGAATATCTATTGAGTTTACTGACCAATTTGCAGTACAGCATTAGTATTAAAATTAGGTAAGCTTATTTTTTTCCCCATCACAAATGATAGCAAAAATACTAAATTACTAGCTATTTAACCACATGAGAGAAATTAAATACTTCCTTCTAGTATTTAAGATAATAACATATACTCACTCCATTTTCTAATCATATAGCTGTAAATCCCTAGAGAAACTCTGTCTTAATTTATTAATTATAACCATAGCAAACTACTGTTATGCTGAAATTAACAGTAAAATTAATATTTAAGCACAATTTTTATTATATACTGCAACATATGGCCATACTTGCATGCTGCATTTGGTTTAGAAAACTGATAGAGCTGAGGGAAGAAAGGGAAATTGATTGTTGAACTGATAGAAAAACTATTGACTTTGTTGTGGGTTATTTGCTGGTAAATTAATAACTGTCTACAATTAATTATTCCTGATAGTTGTTAATTTATGTTTTGCTGTATGTTTTGATTACTCTTGCTTAATCAATACCTAGAAAAATACAATTACCTTGGAAGAGAACAATATTTTATGATATACACATACCTATGCTCTCTGCTGCCAAGTATTAGATTTTGACAAGCATATATCTCTTTTAAAATCACATCCTAGATTGCTTTATCATAAGTGCTTAGCAAGAATATGAAATCATGAACTCATAGATCTAACACACACACACACACCTATAGCAAGAAAATATGAAAACAGTATATTTAACATTAATGTATGTTGTAATGAGCCAGTATGGTGTAGTAATTTCAGTGTTCAACTGAAACACTGGGAGATCAGGGTTTATTTCCCTGCTTCGCCATGGAAACTTTGAATAAGTCACATTATCTCAGCCTCAGGAGAAGGCAAGGACAACCCCCCTCTGAACAAATTCTTTCAAGAAAAATCCATGATAGGTTCACCTTAGGGCTGCCAAAATCAGAAATGGCTTCAAGGCACACAACAACAATTAATGTTCACAATTTACATGCCCTGGATATCAAGTGATAGTTTCATTGATTTGGTCCAATCTATGTGTGATTAATTTTACAGCCAACACATGTAGCAAAAATATGATTTTCTTTTAGAAAAAAAAAGACTTGCTCATTCTTCTAAAGGATTCAAGTCTTCCCATTCCCCTTCGTTATACCTCACCTAGCCCACTGTTATCTATCATTTCTGGCTGCTACGTCCTATTTTGAACTGAATACACACTGTATGTAAACAAAGAATGTGGCAGCTTTAAGAAAAAAGTGTCCTTGTTTGGGTATAACAGGATTGTCAGGGGAATCTATTCTCCAAATATCTCAAATAGCTGATGTGTAAACAAGCAAGCAAGTTAATACATGTCCATTCCAGACACATGTATAGGTCTGCATGTGACCTGAAGTACACAAATATAAGAGATCTCTGAACTATGACAGCACTTCATCTTGGCAATAGCACAACATTACAGTAACAAACACTCACATCTTTTCTATTCTTCAAAAGGGGATGGTTAACACACAAGCATTAAAAATGTATATACACAGATTACTTTTGGGAATTAGCTTACTGAGCAAACTGTAACTAGCAACTAATTAGTGCACATGCAATTACACATTGTAAACAGGTAAAGTAGAAAAACCAAATGAACACAAAAGAAATCCACATACCAGACTCAAGTATGGGAATGCTGGTTCCAAAAGAACTTTCTGTCTCTAAACTAAGGGTTATTATGCCTAGGAAATTGGGCTGTTTTCATGAGTGCTCTAATAGACCTGGAAAGGCTGATCTATTTGGTTAAGAACAGCATGTTGCAGCTAAGCAAAACTAAGGTCCTAAGACCTTTGTGTGTGTGTGATGTAGAAAGTAGTAAGAGTGATGGAAGAAAAGATTTCTGGAACAACATGTCTCTACAAATGGGAAGCACATAACATTCTTGCACTGGGTTGCTGTTTTAAAAGGGATGGATAATCCAGCTCCCCCTCCGCAACCAGTGCAGCTGTGCGGGGGAAAGCTGCCTTTGCTGGATGGGAGGGGAGGGGAGGCCTGGGGTATCAGTGCCTGGGCGCTTGTGCTGGCACTTAGAGTGTAGGGGGTGGGGCCAGAGGCTATATAGGGCCCTGTTGCTCCTTGGCTCATCCTCTTTACCTTGAATGTGCTGCTGCCAATTGATTGGCAGCACTTGTGTCGCGATGCCTTACACATTACTGCTGTTTATTTGCTAAGATTAATGGATCCACCAAGGCTTTAGAGCTATTTGGTACACCTGTTTTAGGGCGGTGGGTTGTTTTACCACTGCACTTTGTTGATCTGAGCAATGTTGGGTGGGCAACCATTATGAGCCATGCTTATATAGTGGCCAGGTTATTTATATGTTAATGGCCTCCAATCTTATTTTAGGGTTTGGAGTCAGCCGGACTCCCTGTTATGCATGCTGATCTTTCATATGCTTCATTTTATACTTTTGCTTTCCCCTCAGGCTGAATTTCCTTTTGTCAATGACAACAACAGCCCAGGATGATTCTGAAATCCGTATGCTCCGTTTTTTCAAGTTTGGGATGCGTTTTTTCAAGTTTGGGATGCGTTTTTTCAAGTTTGGGATGCGTTTTTTCAAGTTTGGGGCAACATCAGCTGTGGCCGCATTACTGAAGCCTTAGTCAGCATGCAAGGGAGCAGTCAACGGAGGCCTCCTCCTACTGTTCATACATTACACAGCTGTTTTAACTTGTGCCTCCCCCCCCCTTTGTCTTCCAGGTCAGGTTGATGGTGGTGAGACAAAGGGGGCTGCTGGGGCCACAGTATCTCTGCTGGGCAGCTCGTGGGCCCATGTGTAATTGGATCTAACCTGACCTTATGTGCAGATTAACAGTTGTGTGGCTGTTAATGAGTGGCCTTCAGTGGCATGACAGGTGCCTTTGTTGTTTGGGGAGTGCCAGGGGCCTCTGCTGGACCTCAGGGGGAATTATTTTGGGGATTATAAAGGGGAAGCCGTTGGTCCTTCAGGTGATCCATGATTGGGGGTAGGCAGGTCTTGAGGGCCTGGGCTTCCTATCATGGTGTCAGCCATTTTGCCCAGATGGCTGGGCAGGGGCATTGATCCCAGGCTTATGTTGGGTGGCGAGGGTGAAGAGGAAGGTTAGATCGCCCTTGTGGGGAGATCAGGTTTATTTTGCACACCCCAGGCTCTACAGAGCTGATGGGGTTTTCCTCTTGGATGCTGATAATTTCTGGTTTCTGGGAAGGTCTTCAGTGGGGTGGAGGGACCTCTTGGTTCAGCTAGTGGGGGATAGGGACAAAGCAGATACTCGCCCCTATCTGTGGTGGAAAATGGGGGAGGCGTAGATTTCGATGTGTACCTTAGCACCAATTTTGGTGAAGGCAGAGTCTCTGGAAGGGCCACTTAAGGTTGTGTGGCCTAAGTGGACAGAAGGACACCCACCTTGGGGTTGGCCTGAAGGATAAACCCCCACTTTAATCCTTGTAGATTGGGTGGGTGACTTTTGGATGGGCCTTCCATATGTGGGCCAGCTTGGGAGCAACCCCAGCTATTGGGATTCCTCTCCAGGACCCAGGTGTTCACCTGGGGAAGCTGGGGAGTGTGCTCTTGGATAGACCTACTGCTTCAGCTGCTCCCTCACTAGGTTGCCTCCCCCACTGAAGACCTTTAGATGAACATAAGTAGGTAGGGTTAAATAAAGACCCTTTTATTTCATACCATCTCTTGTGTCTGGTCTATTTATTTACCTGAATCACTTGGCAAAGCAATCTACACATGCACACATATACTATATGGTTTTGTGCCTTATATGGCAATACCTCATTCTCTTTCCTTTTTTAAGATTTCCTTTTCTAGATTTCCATAACTGACTATTCTTACCTTATCAAGTTGCCACAAAGACTGATGATGGACACACAAAGCAACTGAATAAAAGACTAAGGGATAACCCCAAAAGGGAACCTGGGGTTGATCTACACAGGCCAGGATATGATGATTCCCCACTGGCATATCCTGACTGTAGACCAGGCTCATTCCTCCCCTGTTATTTCCACAAAACAGGAATAAGTCCAGATGGGCACTCCAGCCCATCCATGCAACTGCCACCACCACTGTCACCACCTTCCTCTGCAGCCAGGAAGCCGGCCTGTAACATGTAACTGAGGCCCCCTGTATGTGATCAGCTTTGGCCATATGTTGCGGGCCTGTTTGCGGACCCAGACCGGACCACCCCTCCGCCCTCTTGAATGAACACAAACACGTGGTTGCAAAAGAACATTGTATTGGTAACAAATATGTGCATAACTTCAGAAATTAGGTTAGGTACAGGTTAGTAACAAAACACTTTGAGGTAGATAAGTTGATTACTATGCTACTTGATATAGCTTGGCAATAAATTTGGCCGCAACTTGCAAGTAAATGGTTGGCGTTAATGTATGGGTCGTGATCACAGCGCGGCCCGCTCATGTGGGCGGCGCAGGGTCCGGTCCATCCCGGATCCCTTCCCTGAAGGAGAGACCTTGGCCGAGCCGCCTGCTCGACGCTCTCTCCTTCCCTGAAAACAAGCATGTGTTATTACTATAAGGGGTCTCCTTCTGAACTTGAACTTGACCTTGAATTTGAACTTGTGCTTGATCTTGAACTTAGCAGAGACCCCTGAGCTCATGCTATTTTCACGACCCAATACATCCGCCCTGCAAATTGCGACGTAAATGAGCCGAGGGAGGGTGGGTGGGTGCAAATCTTTTGTTGCGGCAAGCGGAGGGCGCTGCTGCCTGCTCCGCTGCCGCCTCCGATCTGGGAGGGGCGCGCCCGCGTGCGCCCCTTTATCCGGATCGGCCCCAGCCAATCGGGAGCGAGCTGCCTCGCTCCCGATTGGCCCGCACTCCTTTTCCCTCCCCAGCCGCAAGGGCGGCTGGGAAGGAGAAAGGGGGAAGATGGCGGTGCGCATGTTGCGCCACGCGGCCATCTCCCCTCCCCACCTCTCCCCCCCCCTCGCCTCGGCTGGGACCGCCGAGTGAAGGGGGGGGCGGAGCTACGGGCGGTGGTATGGGGGCGCCGGCCGGGCCGCAAACAGGCCCGCCGGCAAGCGGCGAGCCCCCTTGCGGACCCAGACCGGACCACCCCTCCGCCCTCTTGAATGAACACAAACACGTGGTTGCAAAAGAACATTGTATTGGTAACAAATATGTGCATAACTTCAGAAATTAGGTTAGGTACAGGTTAGTAACAAAACACTTTGAGGTAGATAAGTTGATTACTATGCTACTTGATATAGCTTGGCAATAAATTTGGCCGCAACTTGCAAGCAAATGGTTGGCGTTAATGTATGGGTCGTGATCACAGCGCGGCCCGCTCATGTGGGCGGCGCAGGGTCCGGTCCATCCCGGATCCCTTCCCTGAAGGAGAGACCTTGGCCGAGCCGCCTGCTCGACGCTCTCTCCTTCCCTGAAAACAAGCATGTGTTATTACTATAAGGGGTCTCCTTCTGAACTTGAACTTGACCTTGAATTTGAACTTGTGCTTGATCTTGAACTTAGCAGAGACCCCTGAGCTCATGCTATTTTCACGACCCAATACATCCGCCACCAAGGCGTTCCCTTGGAACTGCCTTCCGCCAACCATTCCTCATCAACAGGCAGGCCTACCGGTCCCCGTGGGCCCCCGGCCTTGCAGGCAGTGCGTGTCCCGGCCTGATGTAGGAGGCGTAAGCCCTGGAACGCCATCGGCCTAACCGCATGATTGCCTCCGTGGACATGCCGGCCTCCGCTGCCATGGTCGCCGCTCCAATCCTGAATGAATGACTAGTGAAGCCCTCGACCGGCAAGCCCAGACGTCTGAGGGTTATTTTAAAAACGCTCACAAACTGGAATCTGGTGAGCGGCGTCCCATCCTGGTGCCGGAACAGGGGGCCTTCTCCCGGCCCCCGTGCGTGGCTGGTCCAACTGTCTTGTCCGGCGCTAATGGTACCCCCAACTCCGCCGCCAACGCCTGGAACGAGGAAAGCAGAAACCCGCACTCTTCCCCCCCGGCTGGGCCCATCATGAGAAAATCGTCTAGATAGTGCGTAACAAAGGGGGACCCTGTGCGCCGCTGCAAAGCCCACTCCAGGAATGTGCTGAACGTTTCAAATGCAGAACAGCTGATGGAACAGCCCATGGGCAATGCCATGTCATAGTACCATTTTCCCTGAAACGTGAAGCCCAGAAGGCAGTGATCGTCAGGATGCACGGGCAGGAGCCTGAAAGCTGATTGAATGTCACATTTTGCCATCAGCGCCCCTTGCCCGCAATTCTGCAGCAGGCGGACCGCATAGTCCAATGATGCATACCTCACCGTGCAAAGTTCCGGTGGGATTGCATCATTAACCGAGGCCCCTTTTGGGTATGACAGGTGGTGAATGAGCCTGTACTCGCCGGGGGCCTTCTTGGGTACGACCCCCAGCGGGGAGACCCTCAGATTGGGCATGGGACGTTGATCGAATGGCCCGGCAATGCGCCCTGCGGCTATCTCTTTTTTGATCTTGGTAGCCAGCACCTCTGGCAGCTGCGCTGCGGACTTGAGGTTGCCCGAGGTGGTGGCCTCCCGTGGGCCCTGAAAAGGTATGCGAAACCCAAATTCGAATCCCTCCGCTAGATAAGTGGCCGCCTGTTTTTTGGGGTAGGCTGCCAGAAGAGGGCGCATGGCATCCACCTTGACCGGAGTGAATGCCATGGGCCCTCTGGCCCCGGCCATCTCATTTTGAAGTGTGGCTGCCTGTGGTTCCGCTGGGCCCGCCCTCTTTCCTGCCGCCCGAGGGGACGGAGCGGCCGCCACGAAAGGGCTGTCCGCTGCTGCCTTGCCGGGAGCAGTTGACCTTTGGGTGCCCCCCCCCCCACAGCTGTCGCAGGCATGCTCAAACCTACACTTGTATCTGGAGCACTTGCCCCCATTGAACTCCCAGCACACCGGCTTCTTCCCTTCCTTCTTGCGTGCTGCCTTTTGAGGGTCACCCTTCTCCCGCCTGCCCGGCCCCGTGGCCTGAAGCCAATTGGGGTAGTCGATGGTCTCCCATCTGTGCATGGGAGACCTGGAAGCCTTCTTCCTGCATTCTATGTCGTATAGTATCGCGCTGGCATCCCCTGCCTGCGCACGCACCAGCAGCACCTGTCGGAGGTGGTTGATCAGGTGCCATGCCCGTTCAGGGAAGACCAGCGCCACCACCCCCATGAAGACCGTGTACCCATTGAGCCAATTGGCAAAGGTGCGCTCAGCAGCTTCCCCACTGGCCTTGTCATTATCTTTCTTGTCGCTCTTGTGCACCCTGGCCTCTGCCCCTGGAGGCGGGGCCAGGGTGAAGACATCGACGTAATAGCCTTGCAATATCTTGGTGCGCACCTTGTGATCCAAGTGGCCCCCTGGGGGGTCTTCCTTGGACTTGGCCTCCCGCAGCTCCTCCCCTTGCGGGTGTTTTCCTTCAGCCCTCCTATCAGCCCCAGCTTTTTCCCTGGCCCTGCGCAGTTTGAGAGCCCACGCTGGCAGGCCCGGTTTGAAAGCCCCTATTTCCCAATACCTGTACTTGTCCTCATCCGAGGACTCACCTGACGAGGACCTCGAGCGGGACCGACGCCGCTTCCTGTGAGGGCTCCGCCTCCCGGCCGACCTGCTACGCCGCCGCGAAGACGACTCATGTGAGGCCGATCGCCTGGATCCTCTGGAGCGGCTCCTTCCTCTCGACCTGGAACGTCTGCTATGCTCGCTGTTGTTGGGTGCCCCTAGACTGGAGGAAGTATTTGGTACCCCGGCCCCCGTGGACTCCCCGACGGGTGGTGCCGCCTGAGCCGGTGCACTGTTGTCAGCAGCCCCTATGTCTATCCTCTGCAGGACAACCGACAGGGCCCCCATGACGTCAGCCAGGGTGGGTGCTGGGTGGCCGAAAGCTTCGACCGGGGGTCGAGGTGCTGCGGTGACCCCACTGCCATCCTCTTGCCCCGGTGCCCCCTCCCCATCACCCGGCGGGGCGGCCTCCACTGCTTGCGGCGGCCCTGGTTCTGGTCTTTGGCGCTGCCGTGTAGCCCTCTTGGGTCCCATAGCCCTTGCGGCCCTTGTGACGTGTCCTGGGCTCTCTCCTTGGCTAGAGACTTGATGAGTGCTTGGTGATTGTGGGTTCTTTTTTTTATTATTATTATTGTTATTATTATTGTTGTTGTTGTTGTTTTTTTTTTTTATTCAGCACCGGCCGCCGCCCCGCGGCCCGAAACCTGCAAACAAAAAAAAAGCCTCCCCATAGGCTGCTGTGCCGTGAGCGCTCCCCCCGTGTTCCCCCCATTGCTCATGCATGGCCCCCAGCTCCAGAGGTCAGCGGGTAGGAAGTTGCGGGGGGGGAGGGGGGGAGGGGGCGAGAGGGAGGGGAGCAGGCTAGGCCAGGCCCTTCCCCAGTATGACCAAAGTGGCCCGTTACAGAGCCATTCATCCTTGCCGGCCCCTATCACTTGCCGAGGCCTGTCAGCCCAGCCCGGAGCCCCTCCCTCACAAGGCCCATGGCCGCTGCTTCCTGGGTTGGCAAGAACGGGCTTGGGTGATTGCCGCCCTGGTCCCTTCCGCTTTTCCCCCCAACGTGGGTGACTACTGGGGGCCAGGAGAGAAGGTACCCAGCTGGCGCGGCAGGGGGGGGGCGCGCTTCGGGGGGGGCATGGATTGGAGGGCGGCTGCGATGCCGCACCCCTCCGCCCCGGGGCCAGGAGAGAAGGTACCCATCTGGCGCGGCAGGGGGGGGGCGCGCTTCGGGGGGGGGCATGGATTGGAGGGCGGCTGCGATGCCGCGCCCCTCCGCCCAGCGCCGTGACCAGGTTCCCTTCTGCCACGCCGCGTTTTCCCGCCCGTTGTCAAGGTGCCGTGCCGCGACCCCGTGCGCTGCCATGCCGCGCCTCCCCCTCCCCGCTCCCTGTGCCGCCGGCCCCAGCCGCGCCGCGGCCGGCTCCCGCCGGTGATGAGCCCGGCTCGTTGGGAGGGTTGTGGATGGCCCGGCCCATCTGGTTGGAGGGGCGGCGGACGCGCCTTTCCCAGGAGCGCGTCCCGGTGGCGAAGCGGCCCCCGCCCCCGATCGTGACCCTCCGGTGGCCGTCATGCCGAAGAGCCGCTCCGGCTCCTCCCCCCAACCCCTCGCGTCCGCCCCAGGCCCGGCTTGCGGTCGCCACCCGCCCGGAGCCCCCAGGTACCTGCAGGGAGGGGGGGGTTCGCCAATCTTTTGTTGCGGCAAGCGGAGGGCGCTGCTGCCTGCTCCGCTGCCGCCTCTGATCTGGGAGGGGCGCGCCCGCGTGCGCCCCTTTATCCGGATCGGCCCCAGCCAATCGGGAGCGAGCTGCCTCGCTCCCGATTGGCCCGCACTCCTTTTCCCTCCCCAGCCGCAAGGGCGGCTGGGAAGGAGAAAGGGGGAAGATGGCGGCGCGCATGTTGCGCCACGCGGCCATCTCCCCTCCCCACCTCTCCCCCCCCCTCGCCTCGGCTGGGACCGCCGAGTGAAGGGGGGGCGGAGCTACGGGCGGTGGTATGGGGGCGCCGGCCGGGCCGCAAACAGGCCCGCCGGCAAGCGGCGAGCCCCCTTCCTGCTATGAAAGAGTGATGGCAGTTGGCAACTGAAGCAACAGGCTGGCATGCTGGAGTGTGCTCCTGTGTCACACAGGGCCCAATCTGTTTTCCCCCGGTGGCAGCCGTTCCCCCTGGGTATTATTTTAAAACAATGTAACGGACCTTACCTCATCTCACCCTATCTTAGCCCCTTCTTTGCCCCAGGGGTTATGAGGACTGACCAGGGGCAAAATGCAGCAAAAGTTCTGTGTCGTCAGGATTGCAGAGGTACAAGATGGGAGCAAAATGGGGTAACTTGCCCATGTAGACAAGCCCCTATCCACATTTATTTCTACTGGTTCACCAAGAAGATAGTGCACTTTTTTTTACTGAGGCTAGATCTAGAATATCTTGACACTGACACACAGAAATGGAAACTGGGTGAATGAGGTAGATGCCAAATTTCTAGAGAAAGGACTTCCAGAGACTAAAACAGCATATGAAAGGCATCATGCCAAGGAAGCTAATGGATAATCCTGAATCTGTGCTGGGATTCATGCAGTTACTGTGGCAAAAGACTGCTTCATTTTGAGCCTTCATTTTGTTAGAAATGCTATCAAAATCAAGTATTCATAGAGAAAGGAATAATATTGATGAAGCTTTCTTGCACAGCACCAGGTTCTATTGCAAAGTGATTTCAGCAGTCATTTTTTAATTATATATATATATATATATATATATATATATATAACATATACAACAACAAGGCATCCAAAAAAAAACCCAGAAAGAATTATCACAATTGTCCAATTAAAATAAATATTTGAAAAAGAAGAAAAACAAAACACAACAACAACAAAAATACAACCATTTGACAATAAAACTACTTATTTATAATCCCCCCAAATCCAAAATTTCTATATGTACAAATATTTATATACATCTGCCTAACACTTATACTCTAAAAAGACTTCCCACCTACACACCAAATATTTTCTTAAGCTATTGAATACCTATTCATCCTCTATATTACTAATATCTCACTACTATCTATTATCTATAACTGCTGACCTAATTCTTACTAATATATATAAAACATTTCCACCTATTATTATTACACTTTCCTATCAGTATTCTTCTAACAAAATTTGATTACTAAAACTTTAATATTTTTTTTTAATTTTTAGCTTGTTACTTATTGTTTTCAACATTACACCTTTTAGTTCTTTTAGTTATTAAATCCTACTACATACACATTACCCCTAATTTTGTTCATATATCTTATAAACGGTTCCCAATTATTCATAAATTCCTCTATTGGCTTTCCTTTCACTAAGTTTGTCAGTTTGTCCAATTGTGCCATTTCTGACACTTTTTCTATCCAATCCATAATTGTAATAATACCTTTAGATGTCCATTGCCTCACAAAGACCAATTGAGCTGCGGTGTCTAAATAACTTATTAATGATCTATGTTGTATTTCTTTTGTGTTTCCTAAATCAATCATGTTTAATAAAAATAATTCTGGACACATGGAAATTTTAAATCCTAAAATTTTTGACATCTCTCTATTTATTTTAGACCAGTACCTCTGAGTTTTCTTACACTTCCACCAGGAATGATAAAAGATTCATTTCTGCCGTCTGCACTTCCAGCAGATATCTGAGGAATTTTTATATATCTTACCTAGCCTATCTGGGGATAAATACCAGTGGTACATCATCTTATAAAAAATGTCCTTCACATTAGCAATGTGAATTTAATACCTCTATTCCAAGCATCTTTCCATTGGTCCATATTAATATTATATCCTATATTTACTGCCCACTTAATCATACAATGTTTAACCTGCTCATTTTTTGTATTTATTTTTAATAATAACTTATAAGTTTTACTAATTAAGTGACTTTCTTCTGAATATATAATTTTCTCGAATTCTGTTAATTGTCCATTATATAGCCAATTCTTTAAATCTTCTTTCACTCTCTCTTTAAGTTGCAAATATCCAAACCAATTCATTTTAAACCCGTGGTTTTCTAATTCTTGCCTCTCCTTAATTTTCCACTCCCCTAGGTTATTTGTCAACAGATCCTTATATGGTAACCATACCTCTCCTCTTAGTTCACGTTTACAATAAGGTTCTTGGGGGAACAACCAGCATGGAATATTAGGACTTAATTTTTCTTTATATTTTTGCCAGATTTTTGTGAAAGATCTTCTAATAATATGACTTTTAAATTCTGTGTTTATTCTAATCTTTCCATACCATAGATATCCATGCCAGCCTACCCTAAGCTCATGTCCTTCTAAGTCTAACTCTTTTATATATTTTAGCAATAACCACTGCTTTAACCATGATAAACTGACTGCCTCAAAATATAACCTCAGGTCTGGGACTCCTAACCCCGCTCTTTCTCTGGCATCTATTAGTAAATTCCATTTTATTCAGGCTTTTTTTGCCCGCCCAAATAAATTTTGATAGTTTGTTCTGCCAGTTTTAGAATATTTTGCTTGAAAATATTATGGGCATTGTTTGCAAAAGGAACATAAATTTTGGTAATATATTCATTTTAATTGTAGATATTCTCCCTAGTAATGATAAATTGATGTTTTCCCATCAGTTCAAGTCCTTCTTAATGTCTTGCCAAATTTTTATATAATTATTTTCATCTAATTGTTGTGTTTTCATTGTTATATTTACACCTAGGCATTTTACCTTTTTAACTATTTCAAATCCTGTTTGCTCTCTCAACTTTCCCTTCTTAGTTTTTTCCCCATATTTTTAGTTAAAATTTTAGTCTTTTCAGCATTAACTTTAAATCCTGCATTGACACCAAGTTCTTTTATTTTTTGCATTAAATATTCTATTCCTGCTAATGGGTTTTGTTGAATTATTACTAGGTCATCTGCAAATGCCTTTAATTTAAATTCAGCCTTCCTTATTTTAATACCTCTTACCTTCTTATCATCTCTTATTTCATTATTCAAGATCTCTAAAGCTAAGATAAATAATACTGAGTTTGATAGATTTCCATTAATTAATAATTTGGCAGACTGTTCGAATATATTGCATTGATCCATTTAATAAAGTTTTCAAACAATTCCATTTTCCCCATTGCATTTATAAAAAACCCTCCAATTTTAATTATCAAATGTTTTTTCTGTGTCTAAGAAAATAAGGGCTTCCTTGGTTTCATTATGAGAAATCAGATATTCAATAACATTAATGATTGATCTTATATTATTCTTTATTTGTCTCCCTGGCAGAAAGCCATTTTGATCTTCATGTATACTTTCTTGTAAAAGTAATTGTAACCTATTTGCTAGAATAGAGGCAAAAAAATTATAATCTTCATTTAGAAGAGATATAGGTCTGTAATTTTTCAATAATAGCAGATCACGGTCTTCTTTGGGAATCAAAATTATATTTGCTTATCTCCAACTATTCAGAATATTATTGTTTTTGAGTATATCATTCATTACTAATAAGAGGGGATTTACTAATTCCTCACAAAATTTCCTATAGTATTCTGCTGATAATCCATCAGGACCTGGTGCCTTTCCCTTTTTCATTTTCTTAATTGTATTAATTAACTCTTCCTTAGTTATTTCTTTGTTAAGCTTATCTCTTTGTATTTCCTCATTTGTTATAATTCTATCACCCAGTTTTAATTTTGAAATGATCCTTTTGATCTTTCCTTTTTCAATCTCGACGCTAACCAACATCCAGGTTTATTTCCCCATTCAATTTTTGTTTTGTTTTAAATAATCCAGCTTTCTTTTTTATCTCTCCTGACATCACTATTGATAGTTGATCTTGGAATAATTTTAGATGATTTTTTTAGTTTCTTATTTGTCAGAGATTTTTCCAGTTCTTTTCCCTTCAATTTGGTTTTCTCTAATATTTTATCATATGTTTCTTGTCTCTTTTTTTCCATTGTGTATTCCATTGTATAAAAATACCCCTAATTACTGCCTTACTAGCATCCCAAGCTATATTGGTCTCTGCATAATTTCCTACATTCAGTTTAAAATATTCTTTCATTTTTTCTTTAAATCCTTCATAATCTCCTCCTTTCCTAACAAAGTATCATTTAATCTCCAGTTTGTTGTCCAGTTACTTTTTCTAATTTTTATCTTAATGGGAATATGATCTGATAAGGGTTTTGGTAATATTTCTATCTTGGTAATATTTTCAATCAAATCTTTAGTTACCCATACCATATCAGTTCTTTAAAATGAATTATGAACCTCTGAAAAAAAGGTATATTCTCTCTTTTCATTTTCCTTGTATCTCCATACATCTAAAAGTAGTAATTCCTCTACTAAAGTAAAGAACCCCTTTGTTAATTTCCCTTGACTTTGTTTTATTTTTTTTCTATTCCGAATATCTAACAGTGGGTTCACTACTCCATTAAAATCTCCAAGTAAACACTATCTACTATAGTTTAATCCTGTAATCTTGTTTTTTAATTCTTATAGAAAGTATAATTTTCATCAACAGAGGCACAGATACCTATTAAAAGTGTCTTTACATTATTAAAATAAATTTCTACCCCAATAAATCCCCCCTTTTTTGTCTTCTAGTATTAAATTTGGTTTAAGGTTTGGATTTACGTAAAGCACAACCCCATTTCTTTTATTCTGTCCCAATAAAGCAAATTTTGTCCCTAACCTTTTTTTTTTCCTAAAAGGTATTCATAGTTTTTTATTATTATTATTATCCAAACTTCCTGCAGGCATATAATGTCAGCTTTGGTCTTTTTGAGATAACGAAAAGTCAACTTTCTTTTTTTATTAGTGTTAAGTCCTTTTGTATTCCATGTAACACAATTAATATTCATCATTTACTATTACAAAGCTATTCTAAATTGATTTGATCCCCCCTTTGTTTTTTTTAATTAGTTTTACTAACTCCTTCTTTACACCTTTTTTTATCCTCATCCTCCCCTCCCCTCTCCCTCTTTCCTCTCCCCTTCTCTCTTTTCTTTTTACTTTACAACTTTTTACTTCACCCTCTTTTTTTATATTATCATTTCTCCTGATTTTATTCGAACATGTCCAAGTCCAGTAGGTTTAGTTGGTTGGTTCCTGTATTTTCACTTCTTGTTCTAGTATTCTTTTTTTTTTCTTGCTGATATTCTTTTCTTAGGGTAGCTTCCTCTTGATCATCTGGTTCTGGATCTTCTTCTGTTCTATCAGCCATTCTGTCTCTCTTTGTTAGGCCAAAATCTTTTCTATTCTTCTTAATAAAGTCTTTCGCCTTGTCCACAGAGTTTATCTTATATCTGTCCCCTTTGTACATGAAATTAACTCCTTCCAACTTATCCCAACTAAAGGGAATTCTTTCTCTTTTTAATATTTCCACTAAAAAGTAGTATTCTTTTCTTCTTTTCAAAAGATGGGTAGGCACCTCTTTCGTCAATATCATTAGTTTTTCATCTATGTAAATATCTTTGTTGAAATGAGTTTCCAAAATACAGTCTATTATGGATTTCCTTACACACTGAATAATTACATCTCTTGATAGGTTATTTCTGGAGGCAAAGGGGGAGTTCCATTAATAAATTCTATCTGTTTCCTTGTCCATCTGGTCTTCTTCCCATCTGTTTCCTTGTCCATCTGGTCTTAGTTTTTAGCTAATTCTTCAATAATTTTCTTTCTTAAATTTTCATTTGGTTGTTCTCTTAGTCCTCTCAACCTAATCCAGGTTTCTTTCTCTCTTTGTTCAGCCAGAGCCACTTGGTCACGCAATTGCTCCAGTTCCCAATTAATTTCTTTATTTTCTTTTTTCAAAATTTGAATTTCTGCTTTATTTTCAGTCACTTCTTTCCTCATCACCACCAATAGTCCATGCAGGGCATTAAACGTAGTGTTCATATCATCAAGGTTTGTCATTGTTTCTCTTCTAAAGTCTCTTATTTCAGACATGAATTCCTTCATATATTGGGGTATAGTTTCTTCAGTTGATCCCCTTCTATTTAATAGATTCAGTGGTTCAAGGATTTTTCCTTTACTTCTTACCCCTGAAGCCATTTTGTCTTTTTATTTCTTGTTATTTCATCTTCCTCTTTAAGTGTTCCAAAAATTAAAGAAAAAAATAATCAAGTAAGGGGGAATGGGTAACAGTAGAACAAACAGAATTCAAGAATACAAAAGTTTATAAAAATGCAATCAAAAAGAGAGGTAAAAATGGAAAAAATGAAAAAAATGAAAAATTAACAAAGCCACACACATACACATACAAAAAAGGGGGGAAGGCAAAAAAAGGCATGGGGAAGAAAATTTATTTCACTTAGGTATTTCCCCCCACTTCTATCAAGCACAATTTAACCTTTTGAAGCTTCCTTATGGCTATTCAGATATGTCAGCATTTTCAAGGTCTTCCTCTTGGCAGTCTTCCCACCAATATGGTGATCTTTAGTTACAGTCCTTCTTGCTGGTTAGGGTTGTATAGTTTCTATAAACAGCTGTCAAGATCTAATATATACACCACAAAAAAAAGCCTCTACTTGCAATCTCAATTCCACCAAATTATCAGAGGGTGGGGAGGTAAAAAGCAAAAGGAAAAAGAAGCTAAAGTTCAAAAATAAGTGTTCTCACTCAAAATAATTAAAAAAAGATAAGCAAAAAAAAAAAGAAAGAAAAGAAAAGAAAAGAAAGAAACGAAAGAAAAGCCAAATAGAGAAAAATACTACTCAATAGATCAAAAGAAACCAAAGATTGAAAAAAGTTATTTAACTAAGCCACAAGGAAACAAAAGGTTAATACAAGAGGTGAAAGTATCAGTACACACATACACACACAAAATCAGGAATGTCAGCTGTTGAGAGGCAGTAATTTATATTTGGTGAGTAGGCTCCCTGAGTGCCTTTGTAGAAAATACGTCATATAAATCTCCCAGTTTCTCAGAAGGTTTGGTGGCTTTATGGAGCTTAGGAAAGGCTTGTCCAGAGTCCTTCCCCAGACCTTCCAAGGCGATGGACTCCTTCCCAAGGCATCCTGACAGAGCATGCTGCTGTTTTAGGCTGGAAGGATATTTTCTCACTGTGAGCCAAGCAAGCATCTCTGTCTAGGATTTCTGCCTTTGCTGGGTTCCTTGGGTCCCCTAGGTCCTGGGGATCTCCTTTACCAGGTAGAGAGGCCCACCCCTTCCTGGAAATTGCCCTGAAGGTATTTTTAGGAGCCAAAGCTCCACAATGGATCACAGCTCCCTGCTCTGACCCAGACCGGGAATCAGGAAAGTCATTTTTGCAAGTGATTTCAGTGGGCATAAAAACAGGAATGAAAGCTACAGGAATGGCATAACCAGCTGAAACAGAAGGAAATGAAATGATGGCCATTGTGGTCCATGGCTTGGTAGCCTTTCTAAAGAATTCAGACAAACAAGTGGAAACAAGCAAAGGGGAAGCAATTTGGTCAGGGTGGAAACCAGTGCCAACAGGGTAGATTTTTCTACTTAAATATAATCATGAGAGTTTCTTCTTGTAGAGCTACACCTAAGATGAACTGAAGCCTTCTCCAGCTTAAAATAATATCTTGGGGTATCTAGAATCCTGCCATAGTATTTTTTGTTTTCTGATATCTATATTTGAGTGTGAAAGCCGGACAGTAAAGAAAGCTGAGAGGAAGAAAATTAACTCCTTTGAAAGGCGGTGAGTTCTGAGGAGACTATGGACTGCTAAAAAGACAAATGAATGGTCCCTAGAGCAATCAGGCCTGAACTCTCACTAGAAGCCAAAATGACCAAACTGAAGTTATGGTATCATGACATGACATGACATAACTCAATGCAAAAGACTATAACACGTGGCAAAGTAGAAGGCAGTAGAAAGAGAGGAAGACTGCATTCCAGGTGGGTTGATTTAATCAAGGAGGCTACAGCCATTCATTTGCCAGACACGAGTAGGGCTGTAGAGGATCAGGGCTCCTGAAGGTCTCTCATTCATAGGTTTGCCATAAGTCAAACTCAACTTGACAGCAAATAACAACTACAATGGCATCTTGAAAAGTAAGTTCATACCTCATTCCTGATTGATAGGCTTAGAATCATAGAATCATAGAGTTGGAAGAGACTTCAAGGGCCATCCAGTCCAACCCCCTGCCATGCAGGAATACACAATCAAATCATTCCTAACAGATGGCTATCCAGCCTCTGTTTAAAAACCTCCAAAGAAGGAGACTTCACCACACTATGAGGCAGTCAGTGTATTCCACTTCTGAACAGCTCTTACTATCAGGAAGTTCTTCCTAATGTTTAGGCGGAATCTCTTTTCCTGTAGTTTGAACCCATTGCTCCATGTCCTAGTCTCTGGAGGAGCAAAAAACAAGCCTGCTCCATCCTCAGTTTGACATCCCTTCAAATATTTAAACATGGCTATCATGTCTCAACCTTCCCTTCTCCAGACTGAACATACTCAGCTCCCTAAGCCACTCCTCATAGGGCATGGTTTCCAGATCTCCCACCATCCTGGTTACCCTCCTCTGGACACATTCCAGCTTCTCAATATCCTTTCTGAATTGTGGTGCCCAGAACTGGACACAGTATTCCAGGTGAGGTCTGACCAAAGCAGAATACAGTGGCATTATTACTTCCCTTGATCTAGACACTATACTCTTATTAATGAAGCCTAGAATTGTATTGGCTTTTTTAGCTGCTGCATCATACTGCTGACTCATGCTCAGTTTGTGGACCACTAAGACTCCTAGATCCTTTTTTCATGTACTGCTGTCAAGCCATGTGCCACCCATCCTATATCTGTGCATTTCATTGTTACTGCCCAAGTGTAGTATCCTACACTTCTCTCTACTGAAATTCATTTTGTTAATATTGGCCCAGCTTTCTAATCTGTTGAGGTCATTTTGGATTCTGATCCTGGCCTCTGGGGTATTAGCTACCCATTCTAATTTGGTGTCATCTGCAAACTTGATAAGCATAACCTCTATTACCTCATCCAAGTCATTGATAAAGATGTCCAGGAGAGATTGCGATATCCTGGTAAGTGACACACTTTTTAAAAACGTCTCTGGTTTACTTTGAAGTTTTAAAGTGTGTATGTGCTTTTAAAAACTTTTTGGGTGTCTTTTTTATTTTTGAATTTCCCACACTCATGTCTTCTTGTGAGAACAGGTAGGGTTTCAATCCAGGAAGTGAATGGAGCTCCATTAGAGGTCCATTCATTCCTGGGGTGCCTGTCAATGGGAGAAAAGGTAAGTTGATGGGGATGAATATTGTGCCAGGACAGGGACGGGATTGGAGATCATGGAACAAGAATGCTTTGTGTTCCTGCCTGATAATCTCCTGAGTCAGTTTGGCAAGGCCTCCTATTCAGTGTAGGTAAGCACTGATAGTTCCCAATGAGACCATTTCCTTTTCAGCGGGAGGAAGGGAAATTCCAGTTTGTACTTTAAAATGAGCCCTGCCTATAAAGATGGCCATGGAAACAGGCTTTCAACTGCCCTACCCTTTCAATACCTTCCAGTATACAGTATGCATCTTACTATATGTGCAGGCTCTGGCAATAGGCAGCTTCCTGCTTTGAGCATCAAAAGTCTATTTGTAATTCATAAATATCAAGCATAACTCATAACAGATGAATCTATGAAGGGATTTTCTTGGCAGAGTTTGTCCAGAGGGGGTTTGTCCTTGCCTTCCTCTGAAGTTGAGAGAATATGACTTGCCCAAGGTCACACAGTAGGTTTCCTTGACTGAGCAGGAATTCAAACCCTGGGCTCCAAGTGCCCTAGTCCAACGTTCAAACCATTATACCTCTTTGGATCTTCTTATTATTATCTTGTTATCAGTTAATGGATCAGGTATCAGGTCTCTCCCTGAGAGTCTGCTATGGAGCTGAGGCTACTCAAAGTAGACAGTATTGGGCTGACAAGATATAGCTATATAATACTTAGGAGTCCTGCCAGAAATGTATACTTTTCTGTAGTGGTATGAATCTCCTTCCCAAGATGGTTGTGGTCTTTTAAGACGCTTTGAAAAAGACCCTTTGAATGGTTATTAATCACCATTTTTATTAAACATGCATCTGCTTTATTGGTGTTCTAGTGCTGTGGCTCTGGGAAAAAAAATTAAAGGAGGACTGAATTGTATTAATGTATTTTTAAATTTTTAATCATGTTTGCATTTAAAGGTACTATTAAATATTGTATTGCTTTTTTGTGTGTGCTTTCTACTGGTATTTTGTTATATGTATTGGATGGACTCTCCTTTACACACAGCCCTAAAGGAAGGAGAGAGAGAAAATGTGTGAGAGAGTGTATGAGAGACATTTTACAAGAAGTGACTGTCTGCTCATGCATGTCAGTATCTCTTTTCATTTGTAAAATATTTTGTACTTAAAACCTACATGGTTCAAATTCCCCCATGAGGGAAAAATGTTTCAGAATTTAATGTACTCAGTTCTTCATGACTGTGGTAGAAATCTGGATTTTAACTTTTTAGGACAGGCTGATTAAAGAGAGAACAAACAGTGACACTTTCAGAACATCACTGCTAAAAAATATACATCTAGCAACATGTTTGCCACATAAAGAGTAAATCTGTCCATTTGTGAGCTACTGTCAGCTGATGGCCCTTTAACTCAATTCATCCCCCATGTTGGAGGCCTGGCATCTAATTTGCTAGCCTTGGGAGGGGCAGGCATTTACACACAGACTACTTTCTTCCACGCATGCATTCTTTCCTGTTGTTAGCTTTCATGTTATTATCATCTGAACTTTCCCTTCTTTGTCGGAAGGGCGCAATATATGATGCACAAAGTAAGGTGAAAGATTCAAAGGATGCAAGGGAACACACATTTACCTCCAGGCCCTTATTGTGCAAGAACTTGTATAAGTGGCTTTCACAAAAGACAAACAAAATGTTTCTAAGTAGCATGATATCAAACATAATAGAAGGCAAACTAGAAGGCAATACATGCTGAAAAGGAGGTGTCACTGGGCTGTTCTTTTGCTGGAACTTCATATTTAGTCAGGTGTGGCACCAGTGTTTTCAGACTTCATGGACTCAAGGTTAGCAATTCAATCCAGTGAGACCCCAGCTTTAATAAGTGATAGATGTGTGAGTGATAGGTGTGCTTTATGTTCACAAAGCTGTCAAATAAAGGCTTAGTAAACAATACTGTATGAACACAGCAGTCAACAGTGACTATGGTAAGAACAAATCTGTACTGCCTAGCTCTGTTTCCAGTACAAATGCTATATTCAAGCCTGCAGAAAATGTGGCTCAACTGCAGCTGATTTAAATCAATCTGCCTTTGCCTAGCTGCACAGGCTGAAAATCAGGACTAGCTGCTTCTGTTAAGAATTTGGCAATATTGTATGATTAATTGCTGGATGCCTCTGATTTATCTTTGGGTAAAGAGTGATTTTTGTTTATTTATTAACTGTATGCTCACTGTTCCACCAATCAATTTTTTTTTAAAGACACGATATTGTTTTTTAAACTGTTAGCCCAGTGAATTCATGTACAGGAACCTTTTCACTTCTTCTAGTCTGCCACTCTACCAGAGCTTAGAAACATTGCTTTTTTTGAACTACAGCACCTGGAATTTCCAACCATGTGGTGTATGGCCCCATGATTTTGAGATGCATTGTTCGTTTACTTAGTTTTATTTACTTTGTGTAAAGATTTTTCACAAGGAAGTTTCCTTGGAATAAATCACAGAGATAAAGAGAGTGTGTGAACCAGTGAGCCAGTGTAACATTCAAATGCATGACCCTGAAATATTCACACTCAGGGCAATGTCAACCACAAAAGCCTATGTATAGATAACTGTACTGTATGCATGTGAACTTTCCTTGATAATCCCTATTGAACATGTAGATCTTTAGGGGCATGATGAGAATGTGTGGTCTGTCCCCCTTCCATGGGGACCATGTATGTGTGGAAGGGTTTACTTGAGACCATCCCATTTCTTGTGTGTAATTATCAGACTAAAGAAGCCTGGTAATGAATTCCTACAAAGACAGTTAAGGCTCTGCTGGAGTATGTGTATCTATTACAATTCAAACTGATAAAGCTGGTAAACTCTTGTAGGGTAGGTACCTGGTGGGGGACGGGATTCTAGATTCTTGAGATGTCTGCAAAGGACAGAAAAACTATTAAGTTCCACTGGCCTAACACCTGAATTTATTATCTTAGCTAAGAAGAACCTCCATCCCCTTAGGTTCCTGGCACTCACCGGCAGTGGCAATTAACCAATCATACCTGGGATAAAGGTTTTGTGACCTTTTAATCTTTTGGATAAGTTTGCAAATAAGAGATTTCTTGAACAGGTTTCCGCTTGTTATCATGACCTTGTTCTTTATCTGTTAATTGGAGCCATTCTGCTATAACTTACTCTTCTTAGACAGCATCTCATTATTTCAAGCAATTAGTTACAGCACCTGGCAATAGCTGTCCCATCTCTTGATAAAAAAGAAAAATCATAGAACAATGGATTCTTTAATGAAATCACTCTCTGTAAGAGAGTTAAAACTTGGTTCATAATTTCTGGCAAGCTGGCTGACAACAAGTAACAGCTGTGAAACTCTGGATAGGGATTGTGACCAGACCCAAAATAATGAGACAAGAGAGATTGTAATTAGGTTAACTTGGGCCACAATTTAATTCCCTTGATGTGACATGATCTTCAACCATCATAAAAATAAATAAAATTAAAAACTTCCTTTAATGTGGTTGTTGCGTGTGTTCAAGTAATTTCTGATTTATGGCAATCCCAAAGTTAAAATATTATTGGGTTTTCTTGGCAGCCTTTGTTCAGAGGAGGTTTACCAATGCCTTTTTCTGAGGCCGAGAGAGTGCAACTTGCCCAGTGGGTTTCCACAGCCCAAGCAGGGATTTGAACCCTGGCCTCCCAGGCTCCTAGTCCAACACACAAACCACTATACCATGCTGGCTCTTGTTTAATGTGGTACACTGATGCATTTACTTTCTAAAGAGGCTGTTGCTTTTGTACATAGAAGATTATATATGGCTATGATGCTGGCCAATGATGTATGTGTGAGTGTGGCGGGGTGGGGGTGGAGATTACGATCGTCCCACATGAATATCAGATATACACAACTAAAACAGATCTTGATGCCAGTATAAGCAAGGCTTTCCTTTGTGGTACAAACATCATAGAAATAGAATCCTTCTAAGTTGGGGGGATGTTTCCATGAAACCTGGACATATTTACATATAGGCATGTGCTGTCAGGTGATGGGATATACAATCACTGGAAAGTTATACTATAAAGAGCTAGTATGGTATGCTACAGCCTGCAGGGGCCAGCAATGAGAAGGCTAAATGCAGCTGGCAGGCATATCTAGATTATGTCTCAGAGACAGGCATGGGAAGGACATGTGGAGGATGTCTTATCTATATGGGAAAATATGTGTGACAACCACTAACTGCATAACCCATGACTGTACTGTATCTGTACTGAACAACTATATCACCCCACTCTCTGTCTCTGCACTTGACTTGGATTTTGCTTTCAGACTGTGCTTTCACTCTGGGCTGTACAGTGACAGGACTGCACTGTACACTGTGTTATATAGTCTGTATGCTAAGACTCTCAGACTCACTGTAAATATTACTACAATATGCTTACAATAGTACAGTATGCTCTACAATAGTACAATATGCTCTACAACAGTAAAGAGAAATAGTTTAGACACACATCTGTGTCTGTGTGCTCATTTCTTCACCTGATGATTGCAACTCTGCTACAACAACTTTTGCTATCTGGTCCTCTTGATATGCTCAGAGGCACCAGTGCACTACTGTGACATGTGCTTTACCCCTGAGTAAGTGGACTTGTTTTCTACACAGATATCAAGGCCAGCTGGCCATAAGGCAAATTACACAGATAAGCACTATTATGACAGTCAATAGACAGATACTTTGATAGATATAGATGATAGAGTATGATCTGGTATATTATCTTCTGAATGAACTGTGCCATAACAATTTCTGCAGTAGTTAGGAATTCACTGCCTGACTGCACATGATGTTAAATGCATCACTGGGCATCACATAGGGGCACTGCTTAGTGCCTTGGGACCCAGAAACAAGAAGTACAAATTTCATCCTCAAGTCAATGTTAGCTGGACAAGCAAGTAAACAGTGTTCCTGGAAAGCACAGCTGAAAGGGAGCAGACAATCTTTAGAATTTACTCCTGCTTCCTGCCTGTTTTACTTCCTAACTGTGGACACTGAGGGTTCGGGTGAGCTTGTGAGCATCTCTCTAAACTGATGATTAGTGTTGCTGACTGACACTTTTCTTTCTGCTGCTGTTTTAGCAAAACTATTGCCCCAAATTGGAGAGGTGGAAGAGAAAAGTAGAAAGGGAAGTCCATGCTGAGCTGCCACCCAAAACACATGAACTCTCCCTACCTATCTAGCACATCTGACTTGCCCTATATGAGGCTCTGCTGATTCACCTCTTCCTGATCTTCTTAGTTAAGGAAACATGCTCTGGTTTTCATCCTGATGCATCAGGTGCAGATAGGTGGCTGCTGCCAACCAGAAAAGAACTTCACTCTGTCAGCCACTTTCCTCTTCAGAAGAGCAAGAACCATGAGCACCAGTGGGAGTGCTGGAGCCTCATCTCCACAGGGGGCAGCAAAGACTTCATCAGGCTAACTTGCAGAATCAGTGAGGCAGAAAGGGTAGGGACTGCATGAGATGAGGGGCGGTCAGTTACTGGGATGGAGTAAACATTTGCTAGTGGTGTATTCCAGTGGTAGTTACACCACTGGTACAGCATGATTAAAAAAAAAAAAAAAAACCTTTCAAATAGCTTCTGAAGGGGAAAATCATGTGCATGATCAAGAGGGAGGATTTTCAAAACCTTGACCCCCATGATACAGCCCTAAGGAATATTGCTCCCTGAAGTTGGTGTTCAGGACATTCATGAGAAAATGAAAGTATGAGAAGCCATCACTATTACAGTGATTACAGTGGCAGCTAATAATAATAATAATAATAATTATTATTATTATTATTATTAATACCCCACCCCTTTGTTAAAACAATTGGGGCGGCTTACAAAAATTAAAATACAATACAGAGAAAATTCCCTAAACACCCCCCCACCCTCCCCCCCCAAAAAATATTAAACAAATATAAATTAAAAACAACTGTCTAAAATCACCTTTAAAAACAATAAATACAATATTCGTGGTAACTTTAAAGGTAATCAGTCATAGTTATGGTTTCAAGGCATCCAAAGTAATCAGTTGTCATTATAATTACAATGTTTTAGTTTCTCAGAGGTGACTGGTTACTTTTAGTTAATTTTTGAAGGAGAATCATCTTACCATGCACTGGCTGTGATACTAAACACACCCTTTCCCCCTCCATCTTAGTGTTCCTCAGCACCCATAACAGTGTGAAGCAGTAGCACCAAATATAGCACAAGACAGCATATTGACCATGTGAAATTTCCCATGCAACATTTAATAAGGTCACCCTCCATAATTAAACAGGTAACAAAAATTATAATTACTTTGCTAAAGCAGTGAAGTTATCCCTTGTGAAGTTGCAATCGTAATGCAACACAGTTCTAACATTATTCTGGGTGGGTGGGGGATTGATTATAAGTAACCTCCACTTAAAGCCTTTTAGTACTTCCAAGAACTTTTGGATAATTTTAGAATTTTACAGTCTGTGAAATTTTGGTGCTACTTCTATTGATGTTATGTCATATTACTGGTTTTATACACTTGTAGACTTTATGGAATTTGAGTGTTATTTTGTGTATTCAATTTTTAAAAACTTTTTACTGCTAGCCACTCAGAGAAACATTATCAATAAACAACGATAATGAAATAAAACAGGTTGCATCTGAAATTCTCTACCTTATATGTGAACAGATAAATGGGGTATGTGGTATTTGGTCAACTATTCTCCAGGAGAAGGATTCTCCTTTGTTTTTCAAAGGTCAGCTTCCTGAAAGAGGAAATGTGTAGAAATGTTGGTTCTGCTATAGTGAATCATTTTTCTACTGTTCACCTGCAGCGGAGAGTGGGGGGAAGATATTTTGCATATAGGCATCACCACTTCTATTTTAAAAAAATCAATTTAACATATGCATACATAGGAAAAATGTAATTACACATTTTTCATATCAGTGAATATGACTTCAACATCTGCCTTCTCATTAGTGTCATCCAGTTAATTTCCATCATTTAACACATGAGTATTTATTTCTGAGCACAGAACAGTGTCAACTTCTGTTACTAAGGAAGCTACAACATCCTCAAAATAGATGTAAAAAATCTACTTTTTAGTTTTTCCCCTCCTTGACAAGATACTGGAAAAACTAAACAATGTCACTGAAGTATGATTACCGGTATGTTGGGGATGTTATGAGCTCAGTTTTACTCTGACTGTAATTAATAACAATAATATATATTCAAAACACAGTATGGGTTTGTGTTTGCATTGTAAACTTCTGAACAGATTTGTATAGTGGTTTGAGTGTTGGACTACAACTCTGGAGAACAGGGCTCAAATCCCTGATTGACTATGGAAACCTGCTGGGTGACCTTGGACAAGTCACAGTCTCTCAGCCTCAGAGGAAGGCAAACACAAATCCCTTCAGTACAATTCTTGCCAAGAAAACCCTGTGATAGGTTTGCCTTAGGGACTTATGGTCACCTAAATGTCTTTACGGTTATGTGTTGTCTGTGTGTATATGTTTGTTTGTGTGTTGGACTGTTGACCCCCCCCTTGAGAATACAAGTATTTCACACACTTCCACATTTTAATACTCTATTAAATATGCTTTTAAATACTAAACTATTGTGGTCAGTTTTATGTTCAGCAAGCAGAGAAAAGTTTTCAGGTTTTACTATAAATTGGCTTTCTGTGTATATGTGTGTTCAGTTGCGATCATTTTGAAGGGGATAGAGGTATTTAATAAACACACGTCTCTGATATATTGCTGGATGTGGAATATTAGCTTCTTGTCTAGTCTATAGTATTTGCTTGAATCAAATCCACTTGAATTCAATGTGATTTATCTCCTGTTGAAAAGGCATATATAAAATTGCTCTGATAATTAGTTAATCATTCATCAGGAGGTCAACAAAAGTAGAGTCCTGAAACAGAATGATACCTTGTAGGGCGAATCCTGGGCCCTTTCACAGAACCAGTTATAATACTGTAAACTACTGAATTGCCATGGCTGCATCTTATAATCACAGAGCCTGTATTTTAGTAAGACCCTAGAGGAGTTCTCTGAATAAAAATTAAAAATACCCCTCCCTAAATTGCAAAACCTGGGATTCTATAAGATGTCGCCATGGTAGTTAAAGTGGTATCAAAATGCTATAACTGTGTGAAATGGCCTCTGTTCAGGATTTCAGCTGCTCATTTCCTTCCCCAGGCCCTCTTTGTTTGTGTAGGGTCCACAGCAGCCAGCATTTCATGCCCACTGAGCATGCTCAAACTTTATTAGGCTATTTTTGCTGTTTTCCAGAGGGAGGGTGGACACACTTATGCCCATATCCTGTAACATAAAAAAAAGAATCAAATGAGAAAATGTAACTCCTCTTCCTGTGTGGGCCATTGAACCCCATCTGAACCCCAGTGACCTCTCCTCAAACACCAGTACCCAGGGGGAAAAAACCAAAAAACAAACACTCCCACTCAGGACCCTCCAAGGGATGTCTGCAGTCCATGGGCTGCGCAAATACCATTTCTGCTATAGGAAAGGAAAGTTTTTTTTTTTCCTGACTGAAAACAAAACTCATGCAAATTTTGTTTCCCCTCCCATATTGTATTCCCCCGTTAAGCCACATTATTAGGGGCTTCTATTTGGAAACTGGAGATAAATATTTAAAAATGCTTGTAGTAAAGAAGAGAGGAAAAAGTGCTTAATACTTTATGGCTGCATTTCATGCAATTTTTGTTCCAGGGTATAGCCGAAGGACTACTTACTCAAAACTTTTAGTTTAAAAAGAAAACAAAATGTAAGTTTAATAAATACCAGGAAGCTACTACAGCATGAAGCTGTCAAGTGTGAAATATAATACTCTCCGATAAATCTTTGCTCAGTGAAAGAATATGCATCTGTTGTATGTATTCAGCACTTTTCCAACATCAAGTTATATCATCATCAAATGTTCAAAGTATTTGATATACAATATCTCTGTAATCCTTAGTATAACCTTGGTAGATAGACTGGAAAAAGGATAGTCAACTAGTTAAAGTGACATTTTGCTGAACCTGGTAAATATTTGTCTTATATTACTATCAGTTCATTGTATAACAACTAAAAATGAATTTGATCTTTGCAGGTTTCAATATGAAATTGCCTTGTCTGCACCTAAGACGAACATGCAGAACAGAACTTACCCATCAATTTTTTTTTTTTACTTCAAATGTTCTTGGAAGTTCAAATGGATAAACAATGCATTAAAATGAAGATTTTCAGATTATGTATCACACATTAATGCAAAAACTGAACAAAATTGAGTTATGTATACAAATATGCAAAAGGGACATGGCCAACCATACTTGTTGGTGGAAAACCTGAACTTGCTTTATATAAATGAAGGTACATATTTTTTTTTCAAAATATCTGTTTTTCTCAGACTACCAGCTTAATTCAGAAGCATTCTTTTCCATAGCACTTAACAGAGTAGACAAGAAACATTTCTGTTTTCTATTTTGGATTTAGTATTGTATCACTTTTGCCCCTATGTCTCCTGTACTGGACCTTTGTACCACTACTCCACTGCATTTTAAGAAGGTATGACATTCACTCTGAACAGCAGAAAACTGAATTGTGCTACATGCAGGACAATACAATCTATTTATTTATTTATTGTTTAATTTTAAGAGACATAGGAAATTGCTATAATGATTACTGCTTCTGCTCATCATGATGATAAGTCAGTCAGCTGTTTGGAACCTGTACATGGAGACTATCAGAGGCGGCAAAAACCATCTCAGAAGAACATGATGAGAATAGAAAAGGGTGACATTATCATATGTCATCATCCTTCATGATTCCGGGGGCGTAGAACAGGCATAAATGAGTTATCCCTTTTTATTGGCAGCTTAGTCCCATCAATTTTTAAAAAAATAGCCTTGTCCACACCAGTGCTACATCCAGGGAATGGCTGAGGACGTGGGTGTCTGATATTGTTGCCCTTTCTGTTCTCATTGTGTTTTTCTGGCATGGTTTGAGATCCTTTTTTTTTTTTTTTTTTTTGCTATGTTTCCCCATGTCTGATAATCTCCCAAATGCACAACAAAAACTTTTTATGCAAAACAATGATACAACACAGAGTGCATTTAGACTACACCGTGATAGCATACCACTTTAACTGCTGCTGCCCCATCCCAGTGAATCCTGGGACCTGTAGTTTGATGAAATACTTAGAATTTGCTGCTATAGAGCTCTACTGCACCTCCAAAGCACTATGGTAGAAAATTCCAAGTACTTCACCAAACTATAACTCCCAGGGTTCCATAGGATGGAGCCATAGCAGTTAATGTTTTATATATTTAATAGAGATAATAGAGATGATATCTATTTCTATACCTAGAAGAGATTATATTCTTACCAATCCAATGACATCAATCAGCCATGTGTTATTTTATTAATAGCACAAAGTAAAAATATGTTTCCATTAGCCTTATGGGAATGTAACATAGAATAGTATACAAAAGGTGTCATGCCCTTCAGCCACTTCCCAACCAGAACACAGACCCTTCCTTCTTTTATCAGGAATTGGGGAGGGGGCTGGGGGAAAAAAGACCTCTTTAATTAGCTACAGTGAAAAGCTCCCTCCGCTGCACCCAAATTCAATTGCAATACAGGGAGGGCATTTCAAGGGAGTGGAAAGTTAACCTTCTTTTCAACATGCACTGTGCACCCCCACCCACCCAATTAGTTTTGCAAATTGCTGGTCTCAAATTAATTTCCACAATTAGTCTGCAAAAAGCCTTCCATTGACTCCTATGGGAGTTTTTTTCAAAGCCCAATTGCTCTCTGTGTGCGTGAGAGAGAGAGTGGGGGGGGGGAAGAGACACACACAGAGAGAGAGACAGAGTGGGGGTGGGTGGGTTGGAGGTAGCCCCACCCAGCTTTGATGCATCAACTGTTAAGGAAAATGCAACATGGGACATACAGTGAAAGAAATAAAATATGTATGTGAAAGTCACAATGACTAAGCAAGAGCAATTATGAAGCTACACAGGTGAAACTGCTAATGTAATCTAGAAGGCCTGAGAGCCAAGGACAGAGGTACTGAATGCAGATTGGAAACACCTGAGAATCATTAAGTGTACAAGGTGAAATGTTGAAATACATGGGTTGGTCTTAGGCATGGATGGAACTATGTGGACCAATCAGAATGGAAGTATACACCCACTGGGTGGAAACTAACTAGTGGGTGGTGATAAACAATGGCTATAAAATTGCAATGTTTGCCAATGTATTTTTGTGGTGTTGAGTAGAGGTGGAGTAGTTTGGAGATATTGTGGAGTAGTGTGTAGAGATTGTAATTTGTTGACCATATAGTATATTTATATAGAAGAATAAAGTAGGTTTTATATAAAACTACTGAGTTGCCTGAGTGAATCCTGGAGACGTTTTGGAGACACCTGGAGAAGAGTGAGAAGGCTTGGAGAGTTTGTCAGGATCTTCAGCCTATTCTCTGAAACTCTGCTGCTTTGGAGGAAAGCATTAACCACTGATCTAAGCTGGTTGGCTCTGCTGCATAACAAGGTGGTGAGTTTGAGCCAGAGGTGAAGAGCTACAACTCCCATCATCCCTGACAAGGGTTATGTGCCCAGTTACTAGAGCACCCAACATCCACAGAAGCTGAAAGTTCCAGAGAGTGGAAGAAAGCTTTGTGGACGACAGATCAGAGCAAGCTGTTTGTGCTGCACTGATAAGCCTCGTGAGTAAATCATTTTGTGTTTTGCTTAAGCCCAGACGGGTTGGCTGTGCATACTCAGAAGGACTGTGTCAAATTGAGTCACTGCACAAATCAAGATGGAATTTCTAAAGTTTAGTAAATTAAATAGAAACAACTACTCTACCTGGAAGATTTATGCCCAATCTCTACTAGTAAAGGAAGGTCTGTGGTCAACAGTTGAAACAGGGCTGGCAGCTGATGCTGATGAAGCCACTAAAGAGAGAGATAGTAAAGCAAAAGCCTGTCTTTATCTCATGCTTGAAGAAGACTTGATTAATGATGTCAGAGATAAAACGTCCGCCAAGGATGTGTGGGATACCTTGCAGAGATTACACACTCCTTCAACTGCTTTTGCAAAAATGCTATGGTCTAAAAGAATATACAGGCAAAAGATGACTAAAGGGCAGTGTGTGATAGAACATTTAAAAATAATGCAAGACTTGTTTGTGCAAGCTGAACTGAGGGGAGTGCAAATTAGCAAAGAGCAGCAATGCTACATTTTAATAGAATCGCTAGACTCTTCGTGGGACAACATAACGAACAGCCTGCAAAACCTGCAGGAAACTGAACTTAATAGAGATTTAATTGTGGCCAGAATACTGGAAGAGAACCAGAGAAGAATGTCTGAGCAGGGTGACTCAGCAAGTTTAAAGACTGTGCCAAAACAACGAACAACTCCTGACTGGCGAACGCAGGAGGAAGCAGCCTCTACAAAGGAGCAACGGAGGTGCTTTTATTGTAAGAAGATTGGTCATCTGCAGAGACATTGTAAACATTTTGCAGCTGAGAGACGCAAGCAAGCAGAGAGCAGATGGCAGCCGCGGCAGTATGAAAAACAGTCCAGACCTCCATTTTTGAGGGACAGTGGTAATAAAAAGGGGTTTGCAACCATGATTAAGGAAAAACAATATGCAAATTCTAAATGGCTAGTTGATTCAGGAGCCACATCTTTGATGTGTAATGACATAAATTTAATAAGTAATAGAAAATCAGCTAATGTAAATGCTGTAGTTTTGGCTGACGGGAAAGAGCTAAGTACTGTAAATCAAATGGGTACTGTGTACATTCCAGGGCTAAAAGAGAATTTTAATGATGTTTTACATGTAAAGGAGTTAGAAAATAATTTGTTATCAGTAAGCAGATTAACAGAAAGAGACTACACAGTCATCTTTGAAAAGAACATGTGTAAGATAAAACTGAATGGGGAATTGCGTGGCATAGGTTTGAAAAAGGACAAACTTTATTATTTGGAGGACAACATTGATAGCTACAGGGTTGAAGAAGCTAATAACATAGAAAATATTCCAATCCACAAAGACTGCATACACGAGCTTCACAGAAAATTTGGCCATGCGAGCTTCAAATGTTTAAAGAATTTAATCAGGATGTGTCCAGATTTAAAAGTTACTGATTGCAAAAACCACTTAGATTGTACAGTGTGTCAACAGGTAAAGGTCAGAGCTTTTCCAGTAGCTAAGAAAACAAAAAGAATTGCTCAAAGACCATTTCAGTATGTACATGCAGATGTCGCCCAAGCTAATTGCTTGTCCTTAGGGGGAAGCAAGTATTTCCTAGTAATTGTTGATAGGTATACAAGGTTTGCATTTGTGAGAATAATGAAAAACAAATCTGACGCTGGGCAAAGTTTAAAAGCATGGGTAAGAATGGTGGAAAGACAATTTGATAGCAGAGTAGGCACCATTATTACTGATAGAGGAGGAGAATTTTTAAATAATCAATTGTTTAACTGGTTTCAAAAGGTGGGAATAAGGCATGAAACTACAAACCCTGCTTGTCCTAGTGAGGATGGGTTAGCAGAAAAGAAAATACAAGATATAAAAAGAATTACTGCTTGTATGATGGCAGATGCAGGGGTGAAAGATAGTTTTTGGGCAGAAGCAACTTTGACTGCAATACATATCAGTAACAGATTGTATCATTCAGAAATTGAAGACATTCCCTACAGGGTATTGCATGGGAGAATGCCAAATTACAAGTACTTAAGGGTTTTTGGACAATTTGCTCATGTTTATACACCTGCTTGTTTCAGGAGGAAAGGAGAACCCAAAAGCAAAAGGCTTAGGTTTTTGGGGTATTCTGGAAATAGCTACAAGTTTCATTTGGGTGGAAAACAAGTGCAGTATTCTAGGTCTGCAAATTTTGAGAGACATGCTGGTTGGGACAAACTGCATGCCAATAAAGAAGTGTTTTTGAGGTTAGGGAGTTCAAATGAGCCAGAAGCACAAACTGAACCAACTTCAGGAAACGGAGGGGTTTCAGTTAAGCAGGAAGCATCACCTAGCAGCAGTGGTAGTTCTTCTGATGATGAGATAGCATCTAGGCCTACTACTACTCGAATGACTGAAGACAAGAGATTTAGTCATAGAACTACAACTCCTAGTAGAGAAAGTGAGGATGAAAGAGACAGAACAGCAGATTTTATTCCCAGGCGTAGTCATAGAGTTAGAAAGCCTCCAGATAGGTTTGTTGTGACAAAGGCAAGAGCTTGTTTAGCAGTAGAAGAGCCTGAAAGTTTTGAAGAATTGGAAAGTTATTCTAGTGAAGAACAGGAAAGATGGTTTGATGCAATGGATAATGAGTTTGGTTGCCTGGTAAATAAAGATGTTTTTGAAATTGTTGACAGACCCAAAGACAAGAAAGTAATTGGTTGTAAATGGGTATACAAAAGGAAAGAAATGCCAGATGGAAGTATCAAATATAAAGCTAGGTTAGTGGCTAAGGGTTTTGCACAACAGCAGTATGAGAACTATGATAAGACATATTCTCCAACTGCAAAGCCAGAAAGTCTGAGAATGGTTCTAGCTGTAGCAGTAAAAAGGAATTTAGTTGTAGAACATTTTGATTTTGAGGCAGCTTACTTGAATGCGGTTTTGAATGAAGAAATATTTATGGAGCAGCCACAAGGTTTCGAAGAAAATGGTAGTCAGAGAGTATATAAATTAAAGAAAGCGTTGTATGGTTTAAAACAAAGTGCCAGAGCGTGGAATCTGTGCATCAATGATGAGCTAGTTAAGCTAGGTTACAAAAGGAGCATTGCAGATGCTTGTGTTTATACAAAAGGAGACATAGTATTAGTGATTTATGTAGATGATTTGTGCGTAGCAGCAAAGTCAAAACAGGAAATTGAGTCAGTAAAAAGAGAATTGTCTGAGAAGTTTGTTTTGAAGGACTTAGGTGTATTGAAGTCTTATTTAGGTATTTGCGTTGAATGGACAGAAGAAGGACACTGTTTATTAAGTCAGAGAAATAAAATTGAAAGACTGATTGAAAAGTGTGGATTACAGAATGCAAAAATAGTAAGAGCTCCAATGACAACTGGTTTTGTGTCTGAGGAAACAACTAGAGCGTTTGAGGACAAGAATCTCTTCAGAAGTATAATAGGATCTTTACAATTCATATCTTGCCACACCAGACCAGACATTTCTTATGCTGTAAATGTATTGTCTAGAAGGGTTAATGATCCAAAAATTGAAGACTGGACAGCGGTAAAACATTTATTGAGATATTTGAAAGGAACCTTAGATAGGAAATTGATAATAAGAAACAATAGTTCAGATCTAGATTGTTATGTAGACAGTTCATTTGCATCAGAATTAGGAGACAAGAAGTCAGTTACAGGAATGATAATTAAATATAGTGAAAGTCCAATAGTTTGGAGAAGTAGAAAACAAACTAATGTAGCGTTAAGCACAACAGAAGCAGAATTCGCTGCTTTGAATGAGATAGTAAATGAGGTACAGTGGATTAAGCAATTGCTAAATGATTTAAATGAAAGTTACAAGATACCAGTGGAAATTCTGGAAGATTCACAGTCATGCATAGCGATGGCTGAAACTGAAAGTTTGAAGAACAGAACAAAATATGTTGGTGTAAGATATCAAAATGTGCGAGACATGGTTCAGAAGGGTGAAATAGAATTGAGATATATAGAAACACAACACAACATAGCAGATTTGTTCACAAAAGCATTGACAGCAGAAAAACATGAAAGGCTGACACAAATGGTTGGAATGACATTATAAGACACATACAATATTTTATTTCGGAGGGGATTGTTAAGGAAAATGCAACATGGGACATACAGTGAAAGAAATAAAATATGTATGTGAAAGTCACAATGACTAAGCAAGAGCAATTATGAAGCTACACAGGTGAAACTGCTAATGTAATCTAGAAGGCCTGAGAGCCAAGGACAGAGGTACTGAATGCAGATTGGAAACACCTGAGAATCATTAAGTGTACAAGGTGAAATGTTGAAATACATGGGTTGGTCTTAGGCATGGATGGAACTATGTGGACCAATCAGAATGGAAGTACACACCCACTGGGTGGAAACTAACTAGTGGGTGGTGATAAACAATGGCTATAAAATTGCAATGTTTGCCAATGTATTTTTGTGGTGTTGAGTAGAGGTGGAGTAGTTTGGAGATATTGTGGAGTAGTGTGTAGAGATTGTAATTTGTTGACCATATAGTATATTTATATAGAAGAATAAAGTAGGTTTTATATAAAACTACTGAGTTGCCTGAGTGAATCCTGGAGACGTTTTGGAGACACCTGGAGAAGAGTGAGAAGGCTTGGAGAGTTTGTCAGGATCTTCAGCCTATTCTCTGAAACTCTGCTGCTTTGGAGGAAAGCATTAACCACTGATCTAAGCTGGTTGGCTCTGCTGCATAACAAGGTGGTGAGTTTGAGCCAGAGGTGAAGAGCTACAACTCCCATCATCCCTGACACTTATTGCTTTTCACTTTTTATCAGGGCCTCCACATGTATGTCCTGGAATGCTGGGTTCAAGGAAAGCCAGATTAAGGGGGGGGGATTGTTCCTTGCCCTGATACCATTTTTATTTGTCAGGGTTTCTGAAAATACAAAGGACTTAGAGACCTGTGTGTTTCACCTAAGGCAATTAACACACTGGTACATTTCAGCCAGCTTTTATATAATTTATTTATGTATTAAAATACTCATACTCATAGAATCAGAGAGTTGGAAGAGACCACAAGGGCCATCCAGTTCAAATCTCTGTCATGCAGGAATACTCCATCCTATATCAAAAGATCTCAGGGCTGCTTACAGATAGCATTAAAATAGATTAAACCATTTAAAACAGTAAAATAATTTAAATAAACTAAAAATATATATTAAATAACATAATGAGTTAAAACAGTCTTAAAAGTTTTAAAAAGTTTTTAAAACTATATACAATAGTCTCTCTCTCTGGCTTTTCTTCGCAAACGAAGATTCAGGAAGGACTCATCCCACGCTTTCTCCAAGCGCGCTGATTACTAAAAAGACCAATCCGAGATAAACAAGTCCGGTTGCAAAAAGCACAGCAGAAGGTCTCCTTGGGTGATGTTTTTGGGTTGTGATTCTTTCTGCGTTGTTGTTTCTCTTCAAGACTTGTTCGGCGTGAATTCTCAAATAAGGCTGCAGCATTGTGGATAGTGCATCTCCATGACTCCCGATGTGAGGCCAGGGCGGACCACTGTTGGTGATCAATTTGGCCGAGCCTGAGATGTTGTTTCAGGGAGTCTTTGTATCGCTTTTTTGGAGCACCCCTCTTACGCTGACCCGTGGTGAGTTCACCATAGAGTAGTATTTTTGGGAGGCGATGGTCCTAGAAACGTGCCCTGCCCAGCGCAGCTGCATTCTCAATATCATGGCCTCAATGCTGGTGATCCCTGCTTGCTCAAGGACAGCAACATTCATCCAACATTTGGAGCATGACGCTCCAAAAGGCTATGGCAGAGCTTGAAGAAGATACAATAGTATTTGGAATTAATTGATGAGGGCTGAATGCCTTGATAAACAGCCAAGTTTTAACTTGGTGCCTATATGCAGTGAGTGCTGGCACCAGGTTGGCCTCCAAGGGGCCACAGATGAGAAGGCCCCCTGGCATGTCCCAACACAGTGTATTTATTACTCTGGTGGGACACAGAGAAGGGCTCTCTCAGCAGACCTTAATCCTCAGCCAGGCATATATAGGAAGAAGTACTCCCTCAAGTATCAAGGTCCCAAGCCATTTAGGCCTTTAAATTTTATCACAAGAACCTTGAATTCAAACTGGAAATGTATTGGCAGCCAGTGCAATTCTTTTAAAACTGGCATGATATGCTGTCTATATGGTATTCTAGTCACCAGCTGAGCTGCTGCATTTTGCTCTAGCTGCAGTTTCTGGTTCATCTTCAAGGGCAGCCCCACATAGAGTGCAGTAATCAAATCAGGAGGCTACCAATGTGTGGACTATACTGTGGCTAGGCTATCTCTTTCCAGGAAAGCCTATAGCTGGTGCACCAGTTAAAGCTGGTACCAAGCAGTTTGATCTACTGAGTCTACTTGGGTCTCCAGTAAGAGAGATGGATCTAAGAGCACTCCCCAACTATGTACCTTCTCCTTCAGGGGGAGTGCAACATCATCCAGGCCAGCCTGGTTACCCAATTCCCAGACCCAAGAACCACCAATGCACAGTCTCTGTCTTGGTGGGATTCTACTGCAGTTTAATGACTCTCACCCAGCCCATTACAATATCCAGAGACTGGTCTAGTTCCAGCATGGCCCCAGCTGATTCCTGTGACAAGGAAAAGTAGAATGAATGTCATCAACATACTGATGGTACCCCACTCCAAACCTCCTTATGACCTTACCCAGAGGGTCCATATAGATATTGAACAGCCTGGAGGATAAGATGGAACCCTGTGGCACCCCACAGCTTAATAGCAATGAGATTGAACAGGAATCCCACACTACTACTCTAATGAACTAGCTCTTTAAATAGGAACAGAACCACTGTAGAACAGTGCCTCCTACTTCCATCCCACAGAGCTGGTCCAATAAAATACCATGATCAATGGTATCAAAAGCCCCTGAGAGACTGAGGAAGATCAACAGGGTCCAGGAAGGTGCTCTTCAGGAGAGGGCACAACACTGCCTCTTTCAAGGCAGGAAGCACCTTCCTTCTGACATAATAAGGCACTTACCACCCCCTGGACCAATATGGTCAATCTATCCCTGCTAGATTTGATCAGCCAAGATGGTCAAGGGTCAGGCTTACATGTATTGGGCCGAACTGCTTCAAGTGTCTTGTCCACATCATCAGGTATCAATAATTGAAACGGATCCCATGAAAACTGACCACATAGTGCACTGGACACCATTGCAGGCTCTTCAACAAGTGTGATGTCTAGTTTTGAACAAATGTGAGCAACTTTTTCCTCAAAGTACCTCACAATTTTTTCATAGCAGGCAGCTGTTTCTTGCATACCTGAGCTCTCTTGGCTGATGCTCAAAAGACTCTTCATGACTTGGAATAATTCTACTGTGTGTATGCAGTCTTAGAGGCATATGATTTTTTGGCCAGCCTCACTGCTGCATAGTAGACATATAGCATGAACAGAGTGTTCTGTGAGCACTAATGTGTCATTTCAGAAATGGGGACCAACCATCAGTTGTTTGTTCCAGTCTTCAGTGTCATGTGTAAGTTACTACCACACATTTATTAGTGATTCATTCAGTCTGCAATCTCCATTTTAGGAGTGAGTTTGCCTGCAGACCTTATGACTTGCACAAGTTGGCCTTATGTGGACTTTTTCTTCCTCCATCTCTACTCTCCCATGCCACACAAACTAATGAAGAATTCTGAAGAATTAAAAGCCTTGCATGCTTTTTAGTATATTCTGTAATAAGATTATCGGACACACTATATATCCCACCACAGGGATGACAGAAGATCGCCAAAGGGCCAACTTTTCAGGCATCGTCCCTATGGCATTATGCCCCCATGCCCCTTCCATTCCCCCCACTACTTTTTATTAACGGCTTAACCCATGAATTGACCTGTCATTCCATTTTTGTTACGGAATGATGGGTGTGAGAGAAGGTGCCTTGTTATGCTGGTACGGTGCCAGCCACAGTGAGAGGTCCCTGCTGAACACTTCCGGTTGAGATGGGGACATCAAGGTAAGTGACACACTGCCCGGGTTACTTAGTTGTTGTTGTTGTTTTTTAATGTGTTTTTGTGCTTGGTGTACTTTTAAACTTTTTATTTTTCATTTTATTTTTAAATTTTCCACATGATCGTTCTCTCGCAAGAACAGCCGGGATTTTCTTTCCAGGAAGTGAATGGGGCTGGGTGAGAGCTCCATTCACTCCTGGGATGCCAGAGGAGAGGGGAGGCAGTTCCAGGAACAAGGTACGTTTATTCCAGCAACAAGGTACATCTGTTTTTGTTTTGTTTTTGTTGTTAAAGCACTACAGGGGTGGAAGTGGGGCGGGAGGTGACCTAGCAAGATAGGGACTTTTATTTTGTCCCCGTCTGATAATGTCCTAAGGAAAAGGAGAAAAGGTTTGATTTGTACCAAGTTTAGTATGTATGAAATTACAATGTCAGTGACATTTGTGGAGGTCATAATATATTGTTATGTACAACTAAGGGATGGACAGAATTACTCATTATAGAAATCTGCATGTTTAGTAATCTCAGGAGTACTAGTAAAACCCAAGTAAGTCAGGGCAACCAGTGGAGCTGAAAAGCTTTTAAGCCTATTTAGCCAGATTTGAAGGATTTGTGGAGAGGACAATTAAACACAGATGGAAGCTTTTTCATTATCTTTCCCTATATATTTATTATTATTTTGTGAATCCAAAATCTCTTTTTAAAAGGAATAGCAAAATTACTTATTTCAACAGCATATATAGAAATGTGAAATGTAAAAACCTTTAATATTTTAAAAGTTACACCCTTTTTCATACAAAAAAGCAAAGAAAGACATGTCATTATGAAGAAGCTACTTTTCCTACAGATTCCTGTATTATTTTGAAAGCTACCTGTGATTTAGGAAATGTAGAAGGAAAATTTTGTCTTGAAATTTTATATATACAAAGAAACATTTCTATAGAGAGAAACATTTAAAGCGGATGAATGGTGGTTTTATTTAGCCCAGTCTTTTTGCTATGTAATTCATCCCAATATACTAACAGGTTTTTTGTCTAAGTTGTGTAAATAGGAGAAATATTCATTAAATCCTTTCACTGCAATTTAAATTTAGCATTTATACTTGCAGCCTGAAATAGCTATACATTGCAATACTTCATAATACAACATTTTGGTTCCCATGAAAAGTTCTTAAAATAAAACATCATTTTTTCCACAGCTGGATAATTCCTACATGCTAATATTTAAAGTTTCATTTTTCAAAAGGAGGTGTGGGGGAAAACCATTTTCCATTCTGTAAAAATTGTATAAGAGATATACATTTCCCTTGCCAGGATCTAAGTAGATTTGCCTCCCCCATTCACATTCAGAGTGAGGTCTGGAGAGGTCTGTTTTGTTTTGTTTTGTTTTCAAGAAAAGGTTTACCATAGGTAGATACCTAGAGCTACACTTTTATTTTCCTAAACTCTGTTGCTCTGACACTGCCCCACCCCCTGCCACATTTGATGTGCCACATTTACAGACTAGTAAGAAAGCTAGACACCAAAAGTGGCAGAGAGATACGACAAATAACATCACAGGCATTATCTTAACCAGCTGACAAGACTCAACAGTGTATAAAAGCAATAGTAAAACTAGGCTATCAAGGGTGCTGGTGGATTCACCCTTTGGAGCAACTGGTGGAGGAGTGGTGGTAAACTCAAGGTTGGATCTGCTCCCTTCCAGAAACAGATGCACTTGCCATCTTTGTAGTCTGTCTATCCCATTTGGTGCTTCAACCTTTACTTTTGCTATCCCATGAAGCATCATCATTATCACTTTCCACCTTTTTCTGATGGCCGTCTCCACTTAAGTTCATGTTAGGAAATGAAGCAAAATCTGGCTATTCCTCAGCCACCAGGTAAGCTGAGATGCTATAAATATGTGAAGAAACAAAAAGACTAACAAAAATAAAAATAAAATAATGCAATGAAAAACCAACAGGAAACACGTCATGGATCTGGAGTCAGAATAAAAAAAATAAATCATCAGGTTAAAAAAAAAAAAAGGAAATGAAGCAAGTCTGGGCAGGATCAGCCCAAAATAGTTTGTTTGAGGTAGAGCAACAAATAGACCAAAGTTAAGGTGCATATTATCCTAATACAGCCCAATTCTTTTAGTACACAAAGAATGTCTCACAAACAACTCAGCATCTTTTTTTGTGGTGTGGGGAAAATATATATGATAACTAATTAATTAACCAATCATTTGTAGCCTTGTCATGACACTCCAAATCAGCTGCCAGGTGGCTTCCTGACTTTGCCTAATGACACTTCAGCTCTTTCTCCTTTGCATTCTAAGTAGCCTCATCTCCTTGGATTCAGTCCCTGCTGTTTACAGTCCAACAAGTATTTATGCAGAATGGATATATGTTATTTCATAGAACTTATTTTATATACAAAACCAGGATTTCATGTACAGATAAACTTGCAGAACGTAATTCCCATGTATATGGGAAAGGTGAGAGGGAAACATTTAACAGGAGTTCTGCATACAGTAATTTTAGCCTGAGTTTCATACACATTAGCTAACCCAGGGAACTTCCACCTTTTCAGCCCCAAGATCCATGTTTAATTTGAACCTGCCATCAGTGAATCCATGTTAAAATTAACCATGCATATTAAACTCCCCACATTCCTTTTTAAGGCCATAGATTTAAGGGAGGGCAGACTTGCATCCCTAGATTGCTGTGGAGCTACAGCACACTTTTCTGAATGTGGTAATGCCACTCATTCTCTGAGTGTAGGAGGGAAGTTGAGTGAATTCCATGGATTCATTCATTCATTCAAAGATTAAATCAAGAAGGAAAATAGTGTTGATATCATAACCACATTAGATCATCCTAAACCAGGGTACAATACACTTGTGATTTCTAATCCACATGTTGAAAATCAGTGCCCTAAGATTTATTACCTTTGAAACACTGGGAGAAGGACAACTGAATTTAGAACATTCTTTCTCAAATTGAGCAGGTGACTCATGCCACAAAAGTCAAGGCACAACTCACTATCACATGCTGGCACAGTATGTAGAGAGGTTTGTGCATGTACTGTATAAGGTTGTTTTCAGTCTGCTTCTGTTCAAGTTTGGATTATGGGGCAGACAGAATACACTTCCTTTTGTTAGAGAATTCAAGAGCTTACAGGTTGGAGAAATCACATCATAAATATTACTTTGGCATGCTAACTACATAATAAAAATGGCAAAGGTTGAATTATGACTCATGCTCAAGTTTATGTGAATTATTATTCTATAATTTATATCTGTTATGCCTTGCTGCATATTTAAAGAAAATGCACAGAATGAATATGCAAAGTGAAACAAATATAGCTTTCAAAATGGCAAGTTCATACCAATAGTTTATGGGCTGTGGTGGCAATGAATTTTGCAACACTTAAGACAGTCTTTTAAAAATCAGTATAAATTAATTATAAGGAAAGCAAGTTAGGATTAATACTTAGTACCTCACGATGATGCAATTCATTTATAGCTAACATTTATATTTTTTTTATCTATGGTGTTTCTCAGATTAGGATGTCTCTGCAATACATCAAGTAAAACAGGGTTTTAAGTTGTTAATGGTTTTTAAAGTGCCAAGGTGTCACTTTAGACTCATATCAGCTTTATGTTTCAGTATATAAAGGTAAATTCCAGTTTATTCACGTGTTTTCACTGAAATCAGCTACCAGACAAACCCTCTGTTGAGACATTTTCAGGGAATACTGCAAAGTGTTCAGAAATTACAAAATTCTGTATTTTTTAAAAAAGATAATCTTTAAAAAGTTGTAACAGAGATGTGTGTATGTGTGTGTGCAAGCATGTGTGGGCATGTATGCTTGCACATATTAGTCTGGATGCCTAACTAAATGCAACATCAAGTTTTAAATATGATGTTTATCATGGTTAGCTGACAGAAAGAAAGTGAACAGTATAGTGTCATCATAAGGTAAACAATAACATCAATGTTTCCTCCTTTCATCTGCCTCTTTAGTAGAGGTGGGAGGAGAACAGAGGTGAGGGACTTTTCAGCAGGGGCAATTCATGAATCTAGAAGAGGGACGCCTCAACTCAAAATGGTGGGATGAGGTGTTTCCCTATATAGAATACAAGCATAGGCTGTTTCCTAGCCAGGAAGACCCCAAGTGCCCATCCCCATAGCTTTCATTAAGTTTTGTCACTTGGGGTGGGGGTGGGGGAGACAACATATTATGGAACAAAAGAAGGAAGCGGTTGCTCCAACCACCTGCCTTTTTATTCACCCTTTCAGGGCACCATATCATGAAGGAAATGTTTACAAGTATTAAATTCCAATAATTATATCATTTCCAGAGGGGAGATGACATTATCTGGAACTTCACAGCTGAAGAGCATACTCTGAGGAGCTCAGATGATCTAGTCCCGTACCCTCCCTGCAAAAAATGAAGAAACACCTGGAAAACAGTTCAAAATTGGATCTTGCAACAAACATTTTTCAAGGAATTTTAGACACTATCTAAGCCACTCCCCACCACACACTGTTCATTCAGCAAACAGTAATTAAAATTCATTAAAAAATATGGAATTAATTTCTAAGTAAATGTGTTTAGTGATTTATTGTGTAATGTAAAGATGTGATCAGCTTCTGGAAAAGTTTAAATGCTACTTTACAGCATGCCAGGCCTTTGGCTTATCTAGCCAATTGTGCAGGGATGAGCAATGTGTCAAGATCACATTTGCAGCCTCCCAAGGGTTCCCATGCCTTCTGAAAAAAAAATGTAAACATGATTCCCCCCACCCAAGAGCCAAAAGTGTCTTAAGCCTTTGTGGAACATTATTAGCCATATTTATCACATTTTCCACTACTGAGAGGACCTCTCTCTTTAAAGGCCTGTAGAGGTCTTTTCTTCAACCTAACTTTAAGCCAAAAAGTAATTGGTCTTACACTTCATATAATATCACCTATATCATTACACTAACCTTAAAAACAAAACATTTTGGATTTTCAACTTTTCCCCTCATTAAAATCTATCAAAAATTAAGTTCATCTTCCACTTGACAACTTTAAATATATGACAGACTTCCATGTTTTACTTACAAAATAAACAATTAGTTTTCCAGACCTTGAGAGTATCATCTCTCTCCCACAAAAATTGTAGGAAAGGCTCCAAAGGTACAAAGGATTGCACCAAAGATCCTGGTTTGTTACAGGTAATAGTTATGGCTAGGGATGTGCTTCTTTAAATTATTTGCTGCCAAAGAGGAGAATGAATAATTTAATCAATCGTCTCCCCACTGCAAGTGCAGCTTCAAATATTGTGCAGTATCTGAAGATGTCCTTGTAGGGGGAAGAAGGTTTCCATTCCTATGACAGTGATCCTCTTTTGGCTATTATCTGCCTTCTTGGCAACTAACATGAGGGGGAAGGGGTTCAGGCAAGCAAGAAGCCTCTGTTCTTCTGGTACAGACAATGGTTACAGTCCTCCTTGTGTGGCTGCTTCCCACTGTTACCCTAATTGCGTGGGGTCCATGAGGATTTCACTAGTGTCTGAATTCAAATATGGGGAATATATAATTAGATCAAGATGGCATGGAGACACTGGGTGGGGGCAGGCTCTTTTAACCTATGTATACCAGTAGTAACTGAGGAGACTCCAAGCCAGAACGTATAATTAAATATTTTTAATGGAAAAATTAATCTTAACAGCATTCATGCTAACAGTCAAGCTTCAAGCAATCACACAAGGCTATTGAAGAAAGTAGGAAATATTTGGATAGAGGAATAGAGTAAGGAGATTGTGGGTTATACATGCAGCAGAAGTTACTCAGAAGGAGCTCTTAGGGTACCACAGCAAATGGACCGAATGGCAGGAGGAAGAGGAGCTGTGAACTTGGCTACACAGACTGTCATGGAGATGAGAAAAAGAGGATCTATGCATACTTTGGTGGTGTTTTAGGGTGATATTTATATTTAATAATTCCCCTGAAGGGATGAGATTTAGAGTGGAATACAATGTCTTTCGGAGTCTCCCAGGACTGGACAAAGGGTTCTCTGGAGGAGTTAATTATTGTTGATGGGCTAGACATTTGGAACTGAAGCCGAACAAGTCTTGAAGAGAAAGGACAATGCAGAAAGAACCACAACCCAAAAACATCACGCAAGGAGACCTTCTGCTGTGCTTTTTGCAACCGGACTTGTTTATCTCGGATTGGCCTTTTTAGTCATCAGTGCTCTTGCAGAAAGCGTGGGATGTGTCCTTCCTGAATCTTCGTTTGCGAAGTAAAGCCAGAGAGAGAGGGGGGGGGTCCCAGGCAATCTTCCATGGTGATCTAGGAAAAGGAGGAAAGACCCATTTTGTAGTCACTGAGTGCTCAGCTATCTGATGGGATTAGTGAATGACTCACCTCCAGGTGTTCTTCAGAAAGAACTTTGATCTGGGTATGACTGTTTGAGGAATTTCCACAGCCACCCCCTAAGTTGTACATGACTCCAACCTTGGTATCTTGGAAGTCCTTGGTTTACTTGACTGCCACGTTGTGGGCTATAGCCAGCAAATTATTGATTGTTGCCAATTATGCACTATTGAAAAGGTGAGGGCTGTCAAGACAGGTAATACCACCTTCTTCCTGACTCAATTATTTCTAGCTGCAATGTGCCCTACATCATGTCCTTGTATTGCTCAGAAAGAAGGTGGGCACCTGCTAATGAGGGGGATCACTGCTGGCTATATTCAAATAGCCAGTGCATGATGCAGCCATCTTCCAGGGCCTCCCAGGAATCCCCCAGAGGTCCCAGTGGATGCTGTCATCATCATGCATGTGCTTTCTGAACAGCTGGTGACCTCATCATTTCTCTTTCCTTCTGTCTTCCTGTCAGCAACTACATGGGGGAGGGGGTAAGAAAAAAAAGCTGAATGGACTTGGGAGGAGTGGGAATATTCCTTGAATCTATTCAAAACTTGGGGGCGGGGAGGAAAAAGGATATTGAGGAGGATTCTCCTCACTGAGGTTTCCTGACACTTGAGAAGCCCCTTTCTAATATTTTTTTTCTTGAGTCTTTACATAGCCTTTCAATTCTTAGTCAAAATCAGATAGGTTCAGGAATGAGTAAGGATTCTATTAAAAAAATAGGTATTAGCAAATAGTTAGATTTAAAGTGAGAGTTCAGGCAACACGTCATTCAGTCAACACAGTGTTGGCTAGGCTGGAGACTCACACCCAAGTGTACTTCAGCTACTGAGAACTCAAGACACTGGGGCGAAAATAGGTCAGCAATAGCCCCACATTGTAAACATTATCAACATACATTTTTCAGTTTAAATAAATAGAAAATGCTACAGGAAATATAAACCTTTTGGATAAATCTTCAGCATGTAAGACTCTGTTTAAGTAATATTCATTTAGCTCTGGCTTTATTACACTGTACTATATTCCTTTAAGGTATATTTATTACTTTGGCTTAAATTTCATCCAATATAAATGTATCCAAAGAGAACATTACACTTGAAATATTTGTAAGATCTATGCATGTTATTCATGATTCATTGTTATCACAATTGATTCCAAGATAAAGTAATCCTTTTGTACCAGATATATCCTGTAAATGTCATCACAAAAGGAAATCTTTCCCAGGTGTGAATGAGTGAATGTATCTTGCTACATATTTTAGAAGAACAATACAGAAGATTCCCAGGAGGTCAATGAAGGTGGGAATAAAATGTTTGAGACAGTATCAGATGCTTAATCTTACCTATAATTTTTTTAAGATCATTGCCTTTCAAAGCAGATATGAAACAGAAAATGGTGTGCTAAACTTACAATCACATTAGTAATCCTAGATGACAGGTTTTATTTGGCCATAACTAATAAAATAAGAATAAAATAATCAGTTTTATAAAGCAAAAACAAAACCCCCAATGTGTTGTGTGTATGGGTTTCTATCTCACTTTGTAAATATGTGTTTCATTTCATTATATGGTAAATACAAAATATGTAGGCTTCTCTCTCTCTCTCTCTCTCTCTCTCTCTCTCTCCTATTGTCCTTCAGCATTAACAAACATCTTGCTTGTTTATTTTTTCTGCAGGGCAGCTCATTTTTACCTGCTTCACCTTTTATAGCTATTCTATCTCAACAAATAAAGCCACAAGGAATAATTTATCCAAGAAAAGATCTTGTTGATTGGTTTAAGAACTGAGCACACTGAATGGATCACCATCCCCAGACCTACCACAAGACACTGAATATAATTCCTCATAATGGGCTTGGGACAACGATCAACTCAATGTGCAATTCAGTTGAAACATTATAGGAAAATATGATTGATTTTAGTACAGTGATTTCTCTCAGCTTCCTCACCAGAGAAAACTGTCCCAGAGAACAGTCAACCCACACCCCAACAGTACACAGTGTTGCATGAGGGGAGGTGCTTTAATGAGCACATCCTTTCCTTTAGCCTAACTCTCCTTTCAATATCAAGTTGGTGTTACTGTAAGTATGTTGTATAACAAAGTACTGCATATCTGGGAATGGGTCTGTCTCTTCTCTGTTGGAAAAAGAGAGGCAAAGCTGGAGATGAACTTGGGGATTATAATGTTTCAGGAATTTGCAATCTGAGCAAGGTTGGGAAGAACCCTTTTGGAAGTGTATACATCTCCAGAAAAACATTGCTTCAATGATGCATCCAACAGCCCAAGTCTCATGCTCACCTCACTGGTTTTATGTTTCTTCAATTCAACTCCAAGTTGACTCCTGTCCTATATGGTTTTTCTTGACAGGATATATTCAGTAGAGGTCTTCATCTAAGGTGGAGAGAATGTGACTTGCCCAAGGTCACCCAGTGGGTTTCCATAGATGAGCAGAGATTCCAAATCTGGTCTCCTGGCATCCTAACTTAGTAGTCAAACCTGTACACCATGTTGATTCAACATACCTGATGCCTATTGGTATATTTGTACACATAGCAATCTGTGTACTTCACACTAAGGAAAGAAGCCAGCAATGTGGAGAAACAGTCCAGAGAGGCAGCAGAATGTGTTGTTCTTACTGTTCTGTTTGCTGCTGCTGCTGCTTTCACTATCATTATTATTTTATTGATATGCATCTCACCTTTTCCCCAATACTGGGACTTAACACAAATTAAAACTACTACATACAAAGGGATCTCTCTCTCTCTCTCTCTCTCTCTCTCTGTGTGTGTGTGTGATTTAAAATTCACAAGAAAAACTGGAGACACATCTCAATATTATTCATCTCTTGTATAGCTCAAAATCTGAGGTCTATTGCAGGTTGATGGTATTTAAGGAAATGACTTACTAATGGAGCATCTGCTTTATTGTTTCTTTTATTTCAGAATATTTTGTCAGGAATTTCTGTAGTCATATTTCTTTTTAAAAAAAATAATATTTATCTTACATCTATAAATTTGGATTTTTATATCGTAAATCAAGATGATGTATAGCTAAGATCGTATGAATACACTAATTGTACGAATGTACTAATATGCTAATGTAATAATGGAAAATCAAAATAAAAATTAAAATTAAAAAAATTAATATTTATTTAACCATTAACTACTAATACATCACAAAATTCATTAAAGTTAGACAATTCCATGTTAATCATAACTTAACTTATCGCATATGACATGTAACATGTTACATGCAATATAACAATGTAACAATAAATCCTCTTTTCCCCCCTTCTCCTAGATTTATCACCAAAAACATCACAAACTTCTATCTTCTGTCTTCCCAATTTCTTCCGTATTCTTCATCTTTCTTATTCTTCTCCTCCTCCTTCTTGACTTTCACAGATTTACCAGCCCAAAGGTTTTCTTTCAACCTATTTTCACTGTCATCTTTGCTCCTTAATTACCTTATAACCACTCCTTATTCTTTTATAAGCTACTATCAGCAGCTTATTCTTACTGAAGTAATTTGCCTTCCCCTTCTGTATATATTTCCAAATTTTCCAACCTTTTAGGAGCCAACCCCTTTCACCTTCTTTACACCCCCTTTTTAAAATATTACCACGTTTTTTCAAATAATCAGTAATTAATTTCCATTCTTCAGTCACCTCCTCTGTATTCCCTTTATTTATTCTTCTGGTCAGTTTGTCATTATTTTTCATCTCTGTCAGTTCATTTAACCATTCTACTGTTTCAGGTACCTCTTTCATTTTCCATTTAGCAGCTATCTTCAATCTGGCAGCTGAGACTAGATATAGCAATACCCTCCAGTGCTTGCTTTCTATGTGTTTCTCTAGCATCAATGTTACATTTAGTAAATATCGTTCCGGGTCCATAGTAAATGTTATTCCTAACATCTTTTGTATTGTTTTGTGTACATTTTCCCAAAACTTCTTTATGGCTAGGCAACCCCACCACATGTGGTGGAGTGACCCAACCTCCTTTTTGCATTTTCAACACTTCTTGTTTGTTAACTTATAAATCTCACTTAGTCTTGCGGGTGTCAGATACAACCTATTTATTATTTTTTTAGATGATTCTCTTTCAGATCTTGGCTTGCTATAAAACTGTTTGTTTTGTACCAAGTGTTCTCCCATTCATCCAAACTTGTTGCCTCTCTGATATCTTTAGCCCACCTTACCATCAAGTCTTCTATCAAGTCTTTTTCCAGCTCCCTCTCCAGCAGTATTTTATAAAGTTTTGTAATTTTTTCTTGTCCTAATCCCAAATAATCTTATCAATTTCATTCTGTTCCTTCTCAAAACCATATTTCATTTTATCCTCTCTGAATCTATCCTTTACTTGATAGTAAGTGAACCACTGTATTTTGTGGCCCTGTGCTTGTATCTCTTCTCTTGTTTGTAAACACCAGTTCCCATCAATCCACTTTATCAGATCGTATTTATCCGTCATATTTCAGATTGGTACATACAGGCCCTAGTCAGTATACAAAGAATGAAATGAATTTTCTTATGTTATATTATATATGCTTTATCATATAATTATGTGTTGTCCTTTTATATTTATAATTATGTGTATGTTTTTATGCAGCCCCTGAAGAAGGCTAGGTAGATAGCTAGACAGACAGATAGATAGGTAGGTAGGGTGAAACACATTTGCTTTTTTCTACAATAAAGCAACCATCTATTTAGTATTTTGAGATGTATAGTTTTCCTTGTGGATTCTATTGGGTGCTTTCCATTTTCTAATCTCTTTTCTGTGTTTTGTTTTTAAGTTGAACCATCTATAGAGTAAAAATTATTTATTTTATTTTATTCATTTTATTTATTTCATTTGTATGCCACCTTTCTCCCAAGATGGGACCCAAAGGGTCTTCCATAAAACAACAGGTTAAAAATACAACATATACAATCAAAATATTAAAAAATCAGATTAAAAACCATTTAAAATTCATTAAAAGAATATTTTTTAAAAACAACAACAACAAAATAACACATCATTAAAAGCCTATTAGAACAATTCCTAAGTGCCTGATGCGAAGTTTTCTTTTGTTTTGGAATTCCCTCCCTAGGAAGGTGATAATACTTTGTATAGAGGAGAGTGACCTTTCTTGAACATTATCAGGATTTCACTGCCAGATAATGATTTAAATTGTCCCTTCCCTTATGTGATCCTGAAAATATCACTCTAATGACCATGCTTCCCCCCCCCATTACTATCTGCAGCAATGGCAAGAAAAGGTTATTTTCTCCTTTGTTCCCAAGATTGAAAACAATCATGATAGGATTAAGCTTAGTCACAGCTGGTGGCACTCATGTCAGTGGGATGGTGAATTTGGGCTGTGTTTTAGTCCAAACTCTAAAGAAAGTACATAAGGACCCCTATATCCATTAATTGATTACCCACTGATTCAGTTATCCATGGGATACAAAATAACACACCTACCATAGAGTCTTTCTAGAAAATGTGTCCTCTCTAGCCATTTTCTAGGTCCTCCAAGGCAACTGTATGGTATTTTAAAACATAAGTCCCATTATTTTCAATGGTGTTTGCTATTATCCACAGTTTTCAGTATTAACAGCCCCCCAGAACCAATCCCCAGTGGATACAGGAGTCCTACTATATGCATGATGCTGAAAACTATCCCCAGCAGAGGTGCAATACCTTAGATAGCTACTCAAACATTCATATGGAAACTTATAACAACAACACTGACATGATAGCCACAAGCTGCCACTGAACAAACCTCTTCTCCCACCCACTATGCTATCAGTCCAACTCATCCCTTCTCGCCTGGTTTTAATTCAAATTAAGTTTTATCATTGATGCAGATGTCACACTGAACACCATAAATGGCACACTGAAGACCACATGCAGTCAAACTCTTAGACCTAGCATTCACCCATCCATTCTACTGCCCATCTTTGGAAACAGTTACATGCAGAGCCCCTTCCTTTTTATATTGAACAGATCTTCAAGCAACCAGAAGACTTGCAATTTGTGGAAAATAGGGTATAAGGCTAGCACACCCCAGGAAAACTATTACTTTGAAGTTGTAAGGTTTGCCCTGAGTGAAGTAGGGGATCAGAACCTGCTTAATCTTCTAACCATCCACTGCCATCCAAATAGATCCTCAATGATTATAAATTACAGTGTTTATGTTGTGGAAACAAGTGAATATTAAAATTTATTTCAGCTTCATTTACCTTGTTCCACATAACTGAGCAGACTAATAATAGTAGTTATCTATGACTCTGGTTACTTCTATTTGATTTTTTAAAATATTGGCATATTTGTTTGTATTTACCTATAAAATATAATGGAAAGAAAAAATCTCTCTCTCTCTCTCTCTCTCATCATGGCTGTCTTTACTGTCCTTCAGTGTTTTACCTAGGGTAGTTTAAAAAATAAATAAAACAATTACAATGTAAATACACCCCCTTACAAATATAATATATTTAAAAAGCACAATATCTTATAAACACCATAAAACAGTCAGCATGATTAAAATGAACCTTAAACCTCTCAGGAAAATAGGTTTTCACCACAGAGAGTCAATAAAATTGGCTCAGTTGAATCTGTCTGGGGCACCTCACCATCCATTTACTAGTTGCTTGTCTCACCTCAGATGGTCACTACAGAATGCCCCTCACTGATGTTCTTAATATACATAGAGTTACAAGTGGAGACAGGTGGCCCTTCAGGTATCTGAAGTGTTTTAACCACTTTGAGTGTCATAGTTGCCATATTTGGAGAAAAAGGAGGAGGAGGAGGAGCAGGAGGAATTTAAGGTGAAACCAGCACTTCAGACTGGGTCTGGAAATGGATTAACCAATGCAATTCACATAGCACAGGACTAAAATGACCATAATACCTAGTCCTAGTAGTAGCTGCATTCTGTACTTATTGTATATATTCATAGATAAGTCAGCCTCATGTATACTTCAATGGCAGGGTTTGGGGCCAAAAATATGGATGTTGATATGATAAAGGGTCATTCTACAGAGAGGGAAAAGCACCAGCCCCTGGCTGCCAACACCACAGTTTCCCCACCCGGGCATTCAAAAAGGCCTCTCACCACTCTACTCAGAAAAGGGGATGGTTCCTTTTTCTTTTTTGTTAAAAGTTAAGATACTGTATTAACTCTTACTTTTTTAAAAAAGGAACCATTCCCTTCTCTGAGTAGAGTGGCAAAAGGTGAGAGCTTAGTCCATCCCTGGAGAATCTAAAAGAAACACCAATGCCTTTAGCTTCTCAATGTTCCTTTGAGGGGATGCTCTAAAGAGCTGCCACTGCCACCATTTTCCCACCCAGGCATTTGAGAAGGCCAGAAGCAGCACTGTGGTGGAGAGGACGGGGGGGGGGGCAATGCTTCTCTTAGGTCTCCTGGGATGGACTAAGCTCTTACCTTTTGCCACTCTACTTAGAGAAGGTGATGGTTCCTTTTTTTGGTAAGAGTTAAGGTACAGTTATTACATGGACCTATGGAAAAGTCCACCCAGGTTTTGGGGGGTCTATTTTGGCTTAAATTTCTAGACTTATATATATAGGAGTTCAATTTTCAAACAGTCTTCAAAGACAGATGTACATATAGTGAACCACCATAATGCAGCCTGGAAAGCATAGATAACTGAGGCCAGACTGTTTCTATTTGGGTAGGAACATAGCAGCCATAGCAGCCTAAAATACTAAAAGTCAATTCATACTACAGAAGCAATGTGTTTAATTATTGATTATTGATAAATATTGGAGTAAAAACTGTGAACCTTCTCCTTCAACTGGGGAACAAACACATCTCACACAGGACAAACACCACTCCCTTGGGCAGATTATTCACCTAAATGCAGTGTAACTATTTGGACAAAGCTTCATTTTATTGGTCTTCATCCAGATCATTATTGTGACAGGGAGCCCTTTCACACTACACAATAGCACTATGACTACTTTAACTGACATGGTAGCATAACATGGAATCCTGAGATATGCAGTTTAGGGCAGCTCTAGTGCCTCACCAAATTACAAAACCTCAGATTTCATAGGAAGTAGTCATGACAGCTAAACTGGAGACCTCTCTCTCTATAATTCTCTTGGGTGTGTTGCCATTCCCAGTGTGCTGATTGGACACTTAGTAAACATACCCAACCAATCGTAGTGCTCCATTGGCCACCCAATCAGCAGCTTGAAGGTGTTTTTCAGCACCACCTTCTTGACCTACAGAAGCTGCATCTTTGCCTGTTGAGCTGCAGTAACTAAGTACTCAGCCAGCTCCCCTTGCTGTCTTAATATGCATGCATGGGGAAAAATATTGTTGCTTTCTATGCATCCTCCACCCTCTTCTTTCTTCTTTTCCCTCCTGTCCTACCTTGCAGGGTATGTTTTTCCCCTTTCCTCTGCTTTTCGCCCCTGCGGCACCCCAAATCTTGAGCCCTTTCCTCTCTCCTTCTATCAGGGTAATATTGCTTTAAGTGCAAAAGGAAACATGTTGGACCAACAGACCACAGTGTAGCATAGCTGAAGTGGGATTGTTCACATCTGTGGCTAGGCAGAGGGATGACTAGCAAACACTCCTATATAGCCAAAGCACATGATGCATTGTGTGTGGGTTGGTTTCGTGGAGAAAGAGGAGTGTTGCTGTTGAGTTTGTTAATGAGGTTTGCTGTGTATATACTGTGTTTTTTTAATACTGAAACTGAAGATAAAGACCTCCAGATATTTTTGGATGAACCTTGCTGCCTGTAAGTCTATTTATATATGACAGTGGGTCAGAGCTGTGGAACAGATACTAGCTAAAGCCTTTGTTTTTGTGCCCATTCTGCTGTGCACTTCGGCTGTTTGGCTACTCCTGGGTTAGTTTGTCCCTAGGCTGTGTCAAGTGCCTCTCATTGAGCCTATACTGACTGGACACCTTCTGCCCCGAGAAACTTACAGGGTGCCAAAAATAAAAATCTGAAAAGGGGTGGGAAGGAGATGGGAGGCCACCCTGGGATTCCAGGCCCTCTTTTTCCTCTTTTGGGGACCCCTTGCCATCCTCTGGCTGCTCTTGGCTCTGCTTCCCAGGGGGAGAAAGGCTTTCTTTGCAAATGCTGCATTGGACGGGCTGCTGCCTGCTAAAAAAACAAACAAACCCAGCCAGTGGGAGGAAACAAAGCCGGTGAGGGGGGGGGGAATAGAATGGATCAAAGTGGGCTCTCATTGGCTGCCAGGCCTCCCCCCAATGGAAATCCAGCATGTTTCCCTTGGAGGAGTTGGAATGGAAGGCTGAGGCTCTGCAGTCTGTGGACAGGGAAAGGCAAGCCAAAAGACTCACAAAAAAGTTAGAGGTGACCATTCCACCCCTTCCCGGAGAGACTCCTCTCCATTTTCTATTAATTTCTGTTTTAACAAGAGATAGACAAGGGTCCCTGGATCCCCTCTTGTCTAAATGAGGCTGACCTTTTGCATGGTACTTTCACCAAGTATCTAGACCAGTGGTTCTTAACCTGGGATCTGCAGACCCCTAGTGGTCCTTGATGTTCTCACAGGGGGTCTACAAAGGCTTGAAGACTGCTCAGACCACTTCCTGCCTGCCATGTGACAGGAGCCAAGGCAAATGCTGGCTGGGCCTGCGCATTGCCATTCAATCCACTCCAGCACAAACTTGAAGGAAGAAGCAGGAGAAAAGTCTACCCGCCCCCTCCAGTGCCTCTGAGGGAAGATTTCATGGATGGTGTAATTGTATTATTAGTATTAGTATTAGTATTAGTATCGTTTTAAATCTAAAGTCTTGGGAGTCCATGGCAAGAAAGATATTTAAAGGGGGCACCAGTAAATAAAAGGTTAAGAGGCATTGTTGTAATTGTTTTATTGTTGTTGTTATCAGGTATTATTGTTAGGGTTTTAAATATTGAGTGAAATCATGGGGGCCCATAGCATCAAAAGATATTTAAAGTGGGTCCCTGGTAAAGAAAAGGTTAAGAGCCATTGGCGTAATTGTGTTGTTGTTGGGTTTAAATCTTGAGTTAAGTCTTGGGGGTCCATGGCAACAAAAGGTATTTAAAGGGGGTCCCTGGTAAAGAAAAGGTTAAGAGCAACTGGTGTAATTGTATTAGTATTAGTATTAATATGTGCCCTGCTTGGGTTTCAAGCGGTGGTTGCAGCTTGGAGTGGCAGTGCTCCTTTCACATGGTTCAGCTACATGGTATTAATTTAGGAGAAAAAATGCATTTTTTAACATGTGGGTGGTGATTGGCTGAGGGAGTAAAAGGACAGAGGGGCCCTTGTGAAGCTGGGGGTGTAGATGTAGATTGAGTAGCAGGATTGGATTGTGAGGTGGACAGGGAATTTTGTGGATGGTGATTGCCTGAGGGTTTTTTGAGGGGATTGGTTGAGTATATTTCCTAAGCCACGAATCGGAACACTGGGAAAGAAAACATACACAAGCCAGATAGATAGATAGATAGATAGATAGATAGATGGTGTATTTTGTACGAATTGAGTCAGTGAAGATGGACCTCCCAACTAATTAATTGGATTTTTTGAATAGTAGACATTATTTACTCTGTTATTGAACAAGACCAACTTTTGATATCAGTTTTGATATTGCCCAGTGCCCAGTGGGTCACATCATTGCCCTGCTGCCCCTGCTGCTGCTGCAATGGGACCCAGGCAGTCAACTAGTGGCATTGTCATCATCATCAGGGTCGGGGCAACAGATCGACTCACCCTTAATGCACCACCAAGGTATGTTACATTGGGTACAGCTAGTAGTGTTATAACTGTGTAGTGTGAAAAGGCCCAAGGTGCTAATTTGGCACTTTTGCCACTTCACCTGAATTTGACAAAAGGGATAAATGAAATCCTTCAGTACTAGTCATTCATGTATTGTCTAATTCATCGTAAGAGTTTTGAAATAACAATGTGTTTTAAAATGCAAGAGTGAGAAGGACATATACAGATGCAGAGACACAAAGCCTCTGGTTACCAAATTAACATTCAGGGGGCAGAAATACCTGATTTTTTAAAAAGAGAGATGTTGAGCACCCATAAATCTATGGAAATTTACAGCTGCTTAACATTAGCCCCTAATTCTGCAAATGGAAAGAATCTAAATAACACTGCAGCTGTGTGCTACATTTGTCATCTGTTGAAGAGCTGGGAGTGGGATGAGAATCCCCAAAATATCCAGGATCCATTATTCATCCTTAATCACCATAATCACCATTAATCATTACTTCTCAATGATGAGCACACATTTTCCTTCCCTTCGGGCACTTGGTGGAGCCCTAGGAGATGCGTCATCTTCATTCTGAAAAGAAAGCAGCTTCAACTGTCCATAAATAGGGGTAAACAGTCCTATTTTATCTCATCTTCTGTCTATCTGCCAATCTATCTATAATATCAATAGCATTCAAAGAAACACACATGATGCCTTTTATGATTTCAAAAATGTTCTTCCTCATTTCTGCAAACGTGATACATCTCAGGATTTTACACTGGGAAGGAAGAAGGGATTACAATAGTTTTGCTGAAAATAGCCTAATTCATTGCTTCTCAAGCTAAATAATGTGGAGGACCAGCATTTTTTTTTTTTTTTACAATGTTCCAGGGACTACCACCATATTTGCATGCATTGGCTATAATTGATTGTTTCTTTCCTGGAAATTTGCCAGTGACAAGCAGCTGATGTCTCAGGGACAGCACCAGTCCAGTGGCCATCATTTTTGCTAGCACTGGCCTAGGTGGTTTGGTGCATTTATTGATGGGATATATAATTTTAGTATACATAACTAAATTTAGGGAAGAGAAATGGAGCACAATATAGATCAGACTGGAAGGATTAAGGTGAAAACAGGAACCAGGGGCAGGCAGTGGCTCCAGTGGCAGTGGGATGATGGAGTCAGGTTTAAAAGGAGGCATTAAAGGTGATCTTCAAGGTATTGAACTCTTCAGCATCTTTGAGAGCATGTTTAGTCAGGGCCAGGAATGAATTCACTGCCTTACTGACATGGTAGACATCAGTTGCTACTGACAGGAACATTGCCCTATCCCTATATGAACATGATGAACATTTGGGTAGAGATTAGCAAATAAATGAAAAACAGACCACCTTAGAATGCTTGTGGATGACAAGGAAGTGCAACCCTATTACATACAATGTTGGCTATGACAGGTGAGATTGAAGGTCCATTGGCACTGATGGGTGTGGCTTATTTTTTGTTGGAGGTCATTACTGTACTTTGCTTTCCTCCACCAGCTACCTTGAATGGACAGTTCTTGGAACTTTTTATTTGTTGGTTGTTGAACTAGATTTTTCCAAGGAATAGAAACAAATAGTTATTAATAATTATTTACTTGTAATAACTTCTTTCCCCCCAGTAATGAAGGTTTCACTGTATTACATTGTGACTGCAATGAGGGATACTGGAAACATAGAGTGAAAAGGTACACCAGAGGTCATCTCTAACTTAATGCCCATGTATGCAAAAATAAAAAAAACAAAACCCAACTTTGGTTTAAACTCCAGAAAGAGAGTCCACCATCTTCACTTCTTTTCAACATCTTAATCCATTTTGTGGCATGACTACAATGTTTAGTAGTGGAATCTGACTGTTGTGAGCACTAAAATGACAATAAAGTAGATGGGGAAAGTGTTTTGTATCACAGATAAGTGACTTGCAACATTCAGGTATTTTTAAAAGTAATTAGTTACTTTTGAGAAATAAGAAAAGTAAAGAGGGTTTTTCAAAGAAAAATCAAAACAACAGATTAAAGTACTAACTAATTCTGGGAGAATTGAAGCTGTAACTTTAACTAATTACTTAAAAAAATAGCTGATCAAACTTTTGCTCATTGAGGGCTGTACACCTTAAAATCTGGACCAAGTGATGGGTTAACTTTATTGAGTCTAGCAGATACAGGTCGACCCCCATATCTAGGGGGGATACATTCCAAGACATGCACACTCCTTCAAAGCCATGGATAATAGGGAACTCTATTATTTTTAATGATAAGAACGCCAGCAGTTGACTATCGAATCACATTGGAGGACATAGAAATACCTAGATAGAACATATTTTTTCAGATGTGAATAAGTGAAACTGTGGATACTGAATCTGTGGATACACAGGGGAACCTGTATTCTAATCCTTATCCCAGTATTAAATCAGCCCTTACAAAATGCTTCATTAATATTTTTTGGTAGAGGTTCAAAAAACCATGAACAAGATTTCCCCCCCCTCTCTCTCTCAAATGTGATCTATGGTTTTTATTCTCTCCTACTGAGTTGATTAAGACACAATCCAGCCCATGTTAAAGCACACTAAAATAATATTAACTTCCACAAAAGATTTAAACATGGACATTTTTTCCCCATGTGAAATCAATGGGACATAATGAGTGTTAAACTTTGGCCAGATTATGTCTCTAGTGTTTCTCTAGCAGATTGATTTTTGGCATGGTGTAGATACTGTCTATAGAGAGATGCCTGTTGCCTCCACTTCTAAACCTAATAGCATGATGTTAAGAAGTTTCACTACTTTGCCATAACTGTGTACACTTTCTCCATTTCCAAAAGCCAAGACCTCCCTGCAACATGCTCAGTCTGACCTTATTAATCTTCAGTAGAAGGCACAACCTTTGACTCAGCAATAAAGCTTCAAAATATCATTAGAAAGATATTAAGCCTTACAATGGGAACATTCTGAATCCATGCTTTATTCAACATACTGTTCTTGAACCCTCATTTGGAGATGATAGAGCAGTATCAGAAATCTATATCTGCCATATGACACCATCTGATGTCAGTTTGTTTTATCGTCATAACTGCATTTTCTGAAAGCTTGTAATTACATAAGGACTTTTGAGACAATCTACACAGTCTGAATGTGAGTTGGTCTATCAGACAGACAGGGATTAAAAAAACAGTCATTACCTGGTAGCCATGGTGCCTAAAACTCTGGTCCTAATAACTAGTAGCTGAGTCACTGAAAAGGGCAGGAAGTAAACTTCTGCTCCACCTAAGAGTGTAGCCATTTCTAGACTTCCACAGCTTTTTCTTACATTTCTTTAGATATATAAGTTATTTCTTTTCTAATCATTCTGTTCAATCTGTCCTCATTACACTTTTAAGGAGGTAAACATCTTGATGTCTTCCTGGCCTCCACCAGGAAGTGGTACTCTGATGGAGGGTGTTCTTGCTCTCCTAGAAGTGACTTCACATGCCTGAAACATGTAGATGCTTATTGTATCCTCCATCCATCAATCATGACAGTGAGAAGAAAGCATTTATAAACCAGCCTCACCCTTCCCCCTCACTGTTTGATTTGGTATCATGGTGCCCACTGCCCCAACTTTAAATGATGGCACTGTAGTTCAATCTGGTTATTTCAGGTCTCAGCACAGGGTTGTAGCTGTGTGTGTGTGTGTGTGTGTGTGTGGCAAAATTAAGACATTCCCCCCCAAATTTATACCATTGCAGAGAGTGAGACAATGAAAATTGTTTACACCTAGAAATCTTAGATATGTTGCGTTTTCCTTGGTAATTGCACCTGGCCCTCTTCTTTGGATGCCTAAACTGCATTTCTAAATGCACAACTGAAGTGTAAGTTACTGTAATGCTAGAAATTTGGGGAAATTTCATGGAGGGGCAGAATTCTTCTTTGAAGGGCAGAGCCCTCATTTTTGCCCATCTTTTGCACACTGTAGTTGTAGTTTACTCAACTTGACAATCAGATTAGGTAAATTGACTTGGATATTTTCATAACAAGTCACTCATTTTCCCTCCAGGTAGTTTTCTTTTAGAATATTGTTGCCACCTTTTCAGCATTATACCTTATATTGCACTTTGTAGTGAATGATGGTTCTCCTTTGATTTTTGTACAGCAAATTTATATTGTGCCACATTATTTAGACAGTTTCATTAAGCACAGTAAGTACCATTGTTTCCAAATTGGCAATAAAATGCATACCTCTTCAAACAAGTTTTGCTACCTGTCAGCATTAGAAGCCAAGTCTGTAATCTTTTAATTTAATTGCAAAAGCTAGCATGTGCTCTTCCCAATTTTTTCTGCTTAACAATTTCTGTCCTATGATGTAGTGACAAGTGATAGATGAGACATCTCTGTAAGCCTATATCAGCATGCCTGTTCACAAAGTTGTGGCAAATATTTAAAAGTAAAGGTAATCAATTCAATATCACTGAAGTAATTTGATAGGAATAGCAGCATGAGAAACAGTGGTGGTGGCATTTAAAGCTAGAGCATGGATAACAATATTTCTTTAGACTGAATTAAAAAGTCCAATGATACAGTGGACATTTCCTTCAAATGTTATACTTCTCATTCCCCTGCCCCCAGAAGAGTCTGAATGATGCACGTCCCATTGCTTTGTTCCTAGTTCCTATTTACTGCTAGTTGTAATGTTTCACTCCTCAGTTTCAGGAAACTGGGATTCTGAATGGATTAGAAAACAGGAGGATCAGTTTAGAATTTTTTACATAGACTCTAGTTGAGGATAAGCTTTTCATTGAAAATGAAGGAAGTTTGTAAGTCCTCACTTATTATAGTAGCTGTAACTCCAATTATTCATGTCAATCAGACACAAATTCCAGTTCTCTTGACCTCTAAACTAAATCTATTTCCTCTGTGATCTTGGTGAATGCAACAAATGGGTTTGAGTGCCTCTGCAGAAACAGCTTTGGAACTTACTAGAATCTTACATAAGGCCTTTTTGGCAGTAACACCACCCACTCTCCAATGCCCTATATAAACGGGGTTCTTGCCTAAACACCTCAGTTCCTTTTTTCCACCATGTTAGCAGCAGTTAGGAACAGTCTGTGATATCTTACTTTACCTCATAATGACTAGGCCTGTTTTTTCGACTACTCTTAAGGAGTTGCCCTTGGACTTGTGGATTTTACTGGTTTTGACTCTGACTGCTTGTTGTCTGTTTGGATTTCCCTCAAGTTTTTTCTGGGAACTGCTGTTTTTGCCTCTCTCGCAATGTCTTCTTCTGGATTTTTTAAACACTGTGTGGAGTGATCTGCCAAGATACCAGAGACTGATGGTCACAACAAGTGTTTACCTTGTCTTGGTGAGGGCCATAATGTGGCATCTTGTCACCATTGTAAAGTGTTGGATACTTTTACTCATCAAGCACTCCATAATAGAGAAACCCGGCTAAAAGTTTTACTTTATGAGCATACCCTTTTGGCTGAACCATCAAAGCCTTCCCATGGATTGCAGTTGGTATGTAGAGCCACTTCTTTACCAAAACCTGGCCCATCGTCCATGTCACTGAGAGCCCGTTCAGTTCAGTTGGTAGACCAGGACCCTTCTGGTTCTGCTCAAGCCAGTACCATGTCTGGTACCACTGTCTTGGATCGGCCTAAATACCATACCAATACAATGTTGTCGATCCTGGAAAAGGGTAAGCAACCATAAAAAAGAAGGATAAGAAGAGGCACCTGGAGGTTTCTCCACTTCCCTCAACACCAGGATCCCATCCTGTTGCCTCTGTGGATGTGCCCTAAGAGTCCGTCCCTGCAGCGGATAGAGACTGTTTGGGCCCAATTCCTGTGATGGGTCAATCTTTCACCACTCTTCGCAATTCTCCTGAGTTGGAATTAGTGGAGGTCCCTCTGGAAGGTGCATCAACACTGCTGGACCATGATTGGGTAACTACTGTTGGTCAGATGCTGATCTCTCCAATGTAGAGGTGATCCAACAACATTGTTGTTACCTAAACAATGATCATTACCTAAACAATTATCATCCCAAGATCATTCTCCCGTACCGGGTAATTTGCATCCAATGGCTCCAAGTGATCCACATCCAGAGAAGCCTGTTCCTCTGTTCTAAGAGAGCTCCCATCCAAGCCCCTTCCTCCAGTGCCAAGGCAAGTTATGGATCATTGAGTTCACACATGGGAACATTGGGACCCTCGCTCCCATAGACAGTACTTCCATTTTTCATCTCACTCCTGCTCCTGGTTGAGCCCGCTCTCTTATCGTGAATCCTCTTATGCATCAGGATGAATGTCGCCTCAGGACTAGTCCTATTCTCGGTTGCCACACCATCTCTGCTACCAGGACTGGGACTATGTCTATGTGGGTCGCTCACATTGTGGTGGCTGCAGGCATTTTGATGGCTGTGATTGAGGACTCTAATCAAATGTGGTACCGTGAATCTTGCTGGGCCACTCTGTTTCCTGCCACTGTGTTTCCTGCTCACATCATCACCATTAGCATCAGTCCCATGCCAGGGAGCACCATGAGGACTGTGGCTCCTCACAATTCTGCTTGGACGCTCCTGTCCCATTGGTACCGGTATGGTTCTGGAATCCCATCCAGTGCCAACTAATATTGTCCCCACTCAGCCAGATACTTCAATCAGGAAATGGCCTTGTCATTCAGATTGGCTCCTGGGCCCATCAAAATGCCTGCCACGTGGGTCTATTGTGTCACATGATGCTATTCCTCAGCCTCCCAAGAGGTCACAGAAGCACACACCCTCTGCCTCTTCTGTGCATTCAGACTCACCCACTTCAGATGCATCTACATTGGGCCATTTGCTTCCTGTTTATGTGGGCGATCCTAACTCTCCTTCACCTACTGATGACCTTAGATCATTTGCTGGTCAGATGGCACGGACGGCTGGAGTATTGGGATTGAAAGCTTCCCTTCCAGAGTCCTTGATGGATAACCCTATATTTAGACAACTGCATAGAGAGGTGCCTATGATTCCCTCTCTTCCTGCCAAAGTTGTTAAAGGTTATGCTCCACTTCCTCTTCAGCGGCACCTACTTCAAAGAAGTTAGACAATCTTTACAAGGTGTCAGATGATGGTATCATGTGGCTAATGCAACACTCAAAGCCTAATTGTATTGTAGTTGACACTGCTCAATCTAGGTCGTCACAGAAGGTACATTCAACACCATTGGATAAGGAGGGCAGGAAGCTGGACGGGATGGGATGGAAGTTCTATTCATCTGCTTGTCTCATATCTAAGGTTGCTATTACATGCCCTGTATGGGTGCCTATCAATGCTTCTTCTGGGAAAAGATTTCCCCATATTGCACCAACCTCCCTGACCAGCACAACAGGGTTGTGTCTGTGCTTAAGGATGAGGGCCTTGCTCTGGACCAACTTCAGTCTGCCAAGCACCTGGCAGACTGTGCTAGAAAGCTGGTAGTGGGTTCCATTGCACTTAGACACCATGCCTGGCTCCAGTCTTTGGGTCTGTCTATGACTGTACATTCTGTCATTGAAGATTTGCCATTTAATGGGATGCTCCATGCAGACACAAACACAAAATTGGCACATATACATAAGATGCATGCAATGGTGAAGAAGTTTGGCTTCCCATCTTCTACCCAACCTGCAAAGCCGAGGCATGGTTCAAGGTGTCACTACCCCTCATAGTGCCGCACATACAGCCCCTCCTACTCCAGGTCTCACCAGCAGGGTGCCTTCCAGTCTGCTTCATGGAAGAAGCTTTCTTCTTCATCCAGGGTGAAGTACTATTTCAAGAAGAAAGGAAACAGACTGTTTGACTCCTAGCTAGGCAATGTCACACCTCTGACTGTCTCTCTTGCCACTGTCTCTGTCACTACTGCTATTTCTTCCTCTTCAGTGGCACCTACTTCAAAGAAGTTAGACAATCTTTACAAGGTGTCAGATAATGGTATCATGTGGCTAATGCAACACTCAAAGCCTAATTGTATTGTAGTTGACACTGCTCAATCTAGGTCATCAGATGCTATTTCTTCCCCCTCAGGCTAGTTTTCCATCACCACAGATACCTGGGTGCTAAAGATAATTGCTTCTGGATATGCAATCAAGTTCTTCTGTACACTCCCTGTAAGAATTTATGAGGAAACCATTCCATCTGTCCCCCTCAGAGAAAAGGTTGTCTCTTTGCCACAGAAAAGGGCTACACAATGTGTCCCTTCTTCTCAAGTATCCTGGGGGGGGGGTTCTCCTGATACTTCACTGTTTCCAAAAGGGACAGAGGATTTTGGCCTATTCTAGACCTCAGGCAGCTTAACCATTACATCAAACCCAGAAGGTTCAGAATGGTGATGTTAGCCTCAATACTACCATTAGTTCAACAAGGGGACTGGTTTACTGGATTTAAAAGATGTGTACTTCCCCATAGGTATTCGGTCCTGCCATCGCTGTTACCTGTGTTTTGCCATTGGTAAGAAAGCATACTGGTTCAAGGACTTCCCATTTGGCCTTTGTACTACACCCAGAGTATTTACAAAGTGTGTCATGGTTGTGGTCACATGGCTGCACCAGAGAGGTATCATTCTCTTCCCATACCTGGATGATTGGCTGTTTGTCTCAAGTACCAAACAACAATTTTTGGACAACATCCACATAGCTTTACATCTTCTTCATGACCTCAGTTTCCTGGTCAATTGGAAGAAGTATAATCTGGAACTGTCTCCCAGTATCCAGTTCATTGAAGCTCTTCTGAATTCCCTGGATGCGAAGGTGTACTTACCTTGGGACAGGTTTTTGGCCCTTCAGAAGGCAGTGCTTACATATATTGTACATCACAGGGTGAATGTCGAGCACATCCAGAGGACTCTGGAACATATGGCTTCCACCACATCAGTGACCCCCCGGCACATCTCCGAATGCAGCCCTTACAAGCTTGGTTCGTCAGGGCTTTCAACCCTTAACAGGACTCTCCCAGGCGGTCTTTCTTTGTTCTTTGTCCAATCCGCCAGTCCTCTGCTGGTGGACAAAGTCAGCCTCAGTGCAGGTGGGTCTTCCATTCACTGTACCCCAACTGGTGATCATGATAACTTTGGACACCTTCCTTCATGGCTGGGGCACACATCTGGCTGGTTTGTCAGTCAACGGCAGGTGGACTGTGCATGGACTTCTATATCATCATATTAGAAACGTTAGAAGTTTTCAAGGTACTTCACACTTTCAAGATGACGGTAATGGGGAAGGCTGTTCATATCCTGACAGACAATGTCACCATTGTTTTTTACCTAAACAAACAAGGGGCACTTGCTCGCCCCCTCTGATCAAGCTGACCCTGATATTTAGGATTGGTGCATGCCATGAAATGTTTCTCTGATAGTGTTAAACTTTCCAGGGAAACAAAATGTCTTTGTGGATGTTATGAGCAGGTCCACGGAGATGTGTCACAACTGGAGTCTATCCCCCCAGGCTCTGAGCACTGTACTCTGGCTCTGGGGGAGTCCAGGGATAGATCTCTTTGCCACTTGGGAGAATGCCCATTGCACTCTGTATTGTTTTAGTGACAGCAGACAGATGGATTTCCTAGTTGAAGACTGCCTCTTCTCATGGAGGAAACCTGTGCTTTATGTATTCCTGAGGGTGATCATCAAGCTATGCCAAGACAGAGCCAAGTGCATTCTGGTGACTCCCTGGTGGCCCAGGCAGCACTGGTTTGCCACACTCCTCATGATATGCAGCAGTACCTTCATCAAGCTGATGTTGTGCTTGGACCTTCTCTACACATGGAACATGATGATCCAACACCTGGACCTCTTCACCCTGAAGTCAACTGCATGGTGGGTGTTCCTGTGACTCAAATATTGGACTTGATAACCGCTATTGCCTCAGCAGCACTTCATCCTTCCACTCTGCACTCTTATGCATACAAGTGGCAGAAGTTTCTGGACCTCCTGACTCCAAAAAATGTGCTGCTGGAAGATCTGAATGTGATTCATGTTCTGGCATTCCAGGCATCACTTCCCTCACTTGGCTTATCTCTGTCATTTGTCAAATATTATTTGGCAGCTATTTCCTTGCATCTCCAGAGCCTGGGTCATGCTTCCTGTTTCCAGGACCCTCTGGTCAAGAGATTCCTTAAAGGATATCAAAACCTCAACCACCCATGTCCTGCCCAATGCCAGTTTGGAGTTTGGACCTGGTTCTCACTGTCATGCCTACCCATCTGTTTGAGCCTTTGACTGACTGTGATCTCCTCTTCCTCTCTTTCAAAATATCATTTTTGGTGCTAATTACCTCTGCTAGGAGGTCGGGAGAATTATGTGCTTTAAGAGTGGACCCTCCATATACCCACTTCCATGAGTCTGGAGTTGTCTTACACCTGGATGTGGCCTTCTTACCCAAGGTGATTTCATCCGTTCACATCAATCAGGACATTGTTCTTCCATCTTTCTTCACATCCCTGTCCTCTGACAAGGAGTGATCCCTCCACGCTTTGGACATCCATTGAGCGCTGACCACTTACTTGGACAGGACCCACTCTTTCTCTCATTCTAAGCAGTTGTTCATTTGCTATGAAGGACAAAAAAAAGGTCACCCTGTGTCTCCCCAGCATTTTTCTAAGTGGGTTTCCTCCGCCATACAACCACCCTTTGGAACCATTCTACGAGGGCAGTTGCTGCCTCTACAGTCTTTCTCTCTGGGGTTCCAATCCCAGATATTTATCAGGCAATGTGATGGGCCACTCCCCCCACCTTTGTTTCCCACTACAAAGTTGATGCTTCACTTACCTCTGTGGCTGCTGCTGGCCATGCGGTTTTGGGTTCATATGTACCTTGGTTGATTCCTTTTGATGTGTACTTACCCACTCTATTTGTTGTAGTCAGTGGGTTCTACTCAATGAGATTTTACCCTGAGAAAGCAGTGGGTTTTTTTCATGATGCTTTTGTGTTCTGTTGGGATCATTTCTTTGATCCGTACCCTTATTTCATTCTTCCAGTTGTGTGCTAACGCATGCTTCTGTTTGTGTTGGTTTCTTCTTGGTGGTTGGGGGATTGAGTTGCTGTCCTACAGTATTCTGAGCAGCACACCCAATGTCTTGTATGTAAAGCTCACTAGTCTCCCATTTGTTTGCATTCACAGAGACCATGAAAAAGAATAGGTTGCTTACCTGTAACTGTAGATAGGTGTATGTGATGTTGCGCTACAGCCTGCTGGAGTCTGTCTATGCTCAGGAGTCCAGCCAGCAATCAGGTTAGCAGAGTAGCAAAAGCTTGGTCCAGAAGCTTCCAGCATGTTCAGTGTTCAATGAGTAGGTGGACACACTTAGTGTCTAAAAACTAATAGTCTTTATTATTTACATCCTAAACTACAGACAAAATCATTGCTCTAAGAGCTAAGCTTACAGTTAGCAGTCAGTCAAAGAAGTAAGGTGAAGTGGGCTGCCTTGCACTATGACTTATATAGGGTTTCCTAGCTGTTCTAGCAATTTCTAGCAACTCCCCTTCATCTAATTGGTGACTGGTGACATCATCTGACATCATCCCTAGCATGCTATCTCACTTCTCTTAGTCATACTGAGAAAAACATCAGCTGTCTACTCTACTGCATAGCAGTTTAACCTTCAGCTTTGTCCTCTACAGATAAATGGACTATATAGTATCTCTTTATGACATGAATTTCAAGGGGCTACACATCTGAAACCCTAACATGTGAAACAATGGGGACTTTGAAGCAAGTCCTCAATGAACTCCATGCCATCCTCTCACAATCATATCACCAGACATTTTATTATGGATGTGTTCAAGGGGGAGAGATACTGCTCTGGCTAGTTGTTTGCAACTTTCCAAAGGTCTTTTAAGACTATAATAAAGTTAAGGCCTGTTTTATCCCATCCTCCTGCTTCTGAATTGGTCTCTGATCTTTCCATTTCCACACTATAGGTCCAATCTTTTATTTGCAACATCCTATTACTTATTTTTCCAGGCAACAAAGAATTCCATCCTGTATTTTTCATCTCATCTTACTTTTATTCCATTCAGTTTCAGAACCTTATAAACACAGAAAGTTGCAACACATATAACATATATTGTATGAATCTCTATAGAAATTGGATCACTCTCCTCATCCCATAAAGAAATATATAATTTTCAGTTGCATTTGACTGATACCGCACAAGAGCCTGTCAACTACATTCCTATAAAAGGGGGAGTTAGATACACTCTTTTATATTTTGTCCCCTTTGAGAGTGGATTTATGTGACCATGCTTTGTTAGACACTACAATACCATGACAACAACTTCAAAACAAGGCTTGTTGAAGCTCAGGAACATTATTTTAAGTGTAGATTTTGTTTTTGTTGACATAGCAGTTATCTTCTAGCTTATGGCAAGGGTAAAGCACAACTCAGCCGTGGAAAGTGCCATTTAAAAATAGCACCACTTTCTTCAATTGGACACACCTGTAACTGCTATTCTTGGTTGGAAATGTCACCATTTAAAGCTGCTTTATTTGCTTGCACCTTTAAATGATCAAGTTTGATTCTATATGTTCTTCCTCACTTTCAGTCATCAGTCAAGATGCTGAATTGCACATGTAGACATCTTACATTATAAACATATAAGAGTGAATAGCCAATCAAGGTACTGAAACAACTGTAGCAACAAACAAAGAGATCTTACAGAACCTTTGAGACTAACTGAAAGAAAGAAATTTGTAGCATAAGCTTTTGTAAACTCAGTCTACTTCATCAGACTGAGTCTATGAAAGCTTATATTATAAACCTTTCCCCTTCAGTCTCAGGGGTGCTACAAGTCCCCTTTGTATACTGACACAAACTCACATGGCTACATGCCTTTAAATAGAACTGTTGCAACAGTGAGATTAAAAGCAACAGTAGAATGTTCAGGAACAGGGCTTTTACCTTGTCAAAATCTTCACAAGAACATTTCACTCTAGAATTAAATAAAATAGAAAAAAGTATGACCAAAATCAGGAGATAAACTGTAAACTTTTGCACAGGTGAAAATACATGTCTCCCCCTCAGCCCCATCCTCTGCACTTCAATTTTTAGCTGCTGCAGCCTGTCCTCCCAACATAGCCACTTATTGGTGGGGCAGGCTGAGGGGTGCCATGGAGAAACATCCAACTATGTTTCTTTTGCTTCCTGGAGAAATCCTGGGGCTTTTCAAACTCTGCAATGACCAAAAAAGTGAGTTACACAGACATACAGTGGACCAATATCTGTGTACCTCAATAACAAGATAACAGGCTACATATAATAAAAGCAATCCTCTCCAAATTAAATTTCAGGGAATTATCTGACTGAAAATCATAATGGCTATCACAGAATGAAATCCAGTAAGAGACTGGATTAGAATTCTCTAGCAGTCCAGTTACTAAAAACAGTATCATGGTATCGTGCACACATTCTGTACATCCATTTCCCATCTATCAACCCCTTTGCAAAGAGGGAAGGGATAGGGAAATCTTATAAGTTCTACTTTTCCCAAATCCATTTAATGTTTTAAAAGTCTAGTTCGTTCTGTATCAATGATTTATCAATTTTAGTAAATTCATCACAACTGAACTGAAAGGAATTTTATGTTTATTTTCACCAGACACATTCAGTAGGTACAGTACAGTTTTTCCCAGCATAGAAGGGATTGTGTTGCATCTGCCTGTGATATAGGGAGTAAAGATAAGGAAAATGGGAAGCCAAATTGAAGATAACATGGTTGAATACACATAGATTCAAACACAGAACTTTAAGAGTTAAGATCTGAAAGCCCAGGAACTGGATGGACAAATGTATCAGTTTCAGTTTCCCCCACATTCAGTGTGAATTTTTTTTTTAAATGTCAAATTTATTCTTTCTTTCTTTCTTTCTTTCTTTCTGTATTTAACCCTACTCTTTGGCCATGAAGGCTCTTAGAGCAGCTTTCAAATTGCTAAGCAATAGTGCTGTCCAGAAAGCAACTAGTTACCAGCAAAGTATAAACAGCACTAGTCTGGGAAGGTAGCTAACTGTTAAATAGCTCACAGGAATGCAAACACAGTCAAAGATTTAGTCCAGTAACACAGTCCAAAAGGTCAGAGGCTTATGGCAGTCAGAGTGGGTCCAAAACAGTCCGTGGGTTAACAGGAGTAGGCAGCAGAGTAGTCAGGGACAGACCAAGGTCTAAGCACAAGTCAAGGTAACAGAAGTCAAGATAACTGGAATCTAGGCACCAAAGTCAGCAGGAAGAGTTCAGCAGGAAGATCAGTTGATCTCTGACAAAGCCTCCATCGCCTCTCCCAGCATATATAAAGCAATTCAGGCTTTGTCAGGTGTTTCTTAACAAGAAGATTTTTCTCATAAAGTCTCAGATATTTCCTTTGAGCTTCCTTTTGAGCTCACTGCTGGGTATACAATGGTGGAGGTAAGTCCCTCTCTTCTTCATCATCCTTATCTGAATTGACAGGACTCTCTGCTGTGACTGATGCCAATCCACTTGGACCAGGCTCTTCTCTGATAGAGCCTCTAGGTTGGCAGGGTTCTCTGCTGGCACATGTGTAGATAAATCTGTGCCAGGGTTGCTAGGGTCATTCCCTGCTATGTCCTCCTCCTCCTCCTCTGACTCTATATCTTCATCAGGGTCATGGGGTATGACAAGCACTTACACATCTACACTCCTTTATAGCACATTAGGCACTCTCCAAACAGTTTCCAGTGTGTGTTAGCTAATTGCCCCCACAAGCTGGTACTCATTTTGCCAACCTAGAAAAGAATGGAAGACTGAGTGAATATTGGAACCCTTGGGATTGAACTTGCAACATTTTAGCTACAGTACTGGCATTTAACCACTGCACCGCCAGGGCTCCCTTTCACTCTAGAATTAAATAAAACAGAAAAAAGTGTGGCCCAGATCAGGAGATAAATTTTAAAGTTCTGTACATGTGAAAATACAACATGCACACAACATTCTTTCCATCCTAAATATAAAGAAATTTGCAAATGTTGGTGATTTTTTGTCAGTAATGAACTGTAATGAAATTCTTACCCATACTGAAAAGGAAGCATACTGAGATGCAGAAGTCTTGTGGAAGGCACATTTAAACCAATTTGGATTTTCCTTACCCTTGAAATATCAAAGCAACATTCTGTCTGAGAAAAACTGAGATAGACTGATCCCATCTTGCATATGAAACTTTTGTTTTTCATGTTGTGCAACTAATATATTTTCTATTTTATACTCACTCTAATAGGAATGAATTGTAGCTGTATCACGTATGTTTTAAGAACCTCACAAAAATGTAATAAATGTGAAAAACTGACAAATTAAAATGCACTACCCATCAACATGGCCTTTAGAAGTGATCATAAAACTTATATCCCCACTAGCCCTGGCTAGGAGCTGAACAGAGAGCAGAACATTTGGTTTGCTAAAACAAACACAACAGAAAAAATATATATTCTTTATTGAAATTATTAAATAAGAAGGAAGTCAACCTATTTGATGGTTCTAAGCATGGCAGAATTCTGCTGCAGGCAAGAAGTGCCTTAACTGGCTATGGCTACTGTTCAAATGTTATAATCTCTCCAAAAACTCAATTGATCAGTGTGGAACTGGGAAGTGGTGGGACTGTTGGCTCCCACATTCTTGGGGAGAAAAAGATATATGCAGCATCATTTCTGGCCATAGAGACTCCTGTATGGATGAGCCCAGCCACAGATGGCACATAAATCACATGTTCTATATAGATACAAAGAACATATTAAACAAATCAACACTATAGAATACGGATCACCAGCATTGAGGCCATGATATTGAGAACACAGCTGCACTGGGCAGGGCTCGTTTCTAGGATGGAGGACCATCACCTCCCAAAAAGAGTACTCTATGGTGAACTCACCATGGGTCAGCGTAAGAGGGGCGCTCCAAAAAAAGCGATACAAGGACTCCCTGAAACAACATCTCAGGCTCGGCCAAATTGATCACCAACAATGGTCTGCCCTGGCCTCACATCGGGAGGCATAGAGACGCACTATCCACAATGCTGCAGCCTTATTTGAGAACTCACGCTGACCAAGTCTTGAAGAGAAACGACAATGCAGAAAGAATCACAACCTGGAAAGATCACCCAAGGAGACCTTCTGCTGTGATTTCCGCAACCAGACGTGTTTATCTTGGATTGTCATCAGCGTGCTTGCAGAAAGTGCGGGATGAGTCCTTCCTGAATCTTTGTTTGCGAAGAAAGCCAGAGAGTTACAGATTGGGAGGCTACCAATGATTACACAGTAGAGAATGCAAAACACAGAACAGATATCATGCAGAACATATTACAAGATGCTCAAGGATGAAGAAAGTGACAAATTTAATTAGGTTTTAGGTCTGCTTTCAGTACTCCCAGCCTTTTTGAGGAGACCAAAAGGGGTGTGTGAGCATGTTGATTCATCTGGATTTATCTGGACCACATTGGCCACAATTACCTTTTCTGGAGGCTGCCTGAATCTGGCAATACTGATTTACAGTGATTCTGCTCATACCTTAATAGCATTTGCAGATATAGCTGGGGCATTTAGAATTGTCTGCTATCTACCAATATGTTTGACATCAACATGAAACCACACTGAGTGAGGTCATGGGGGAATTTATGGTGCTGTGTTACCATATGTGGGTGGCACCTCCTCATCACCATTTTTCTCCCACCCACCCCATAAAGACCAAGTGAGGATGGAAGTGCTAAACCAGTAGCTCATCAAGATAATAGGGCCAATAAATTAAGACAAGATTCAGACTGTTAGTGAATGATCTATCTGCCTGAGTGATCAATAGGCTTTTTTAGTAGGGGCATCCAGTTACTGAAAACACTCCCAAGAGAGCATGGACCAACACCTACTCTATTGTTTTGGCACCACCCAAAGATACTTTTTCTTGTCTCAAGGCTTTTAAAACTTCTAGTTTAAAACCCTGTTTTAAATGTACTGATTTCTATTATTTCTTGTTGGCTTGCACTGATCTTATCTGGCATTATTTCCATTCTTAATTTTTACCTGTTGTATTTTATTTTACTGTACATTTTTTGCTTCACTTTATTTTGTAAGCTACTCAAGGATAACTTACAAAATAAATGCTGTGGGGCAGCCAATAAATAACAGATATCAATACATGCATACATAATATACTATTCTGATCATGTATCTATATCAGAGGAGAGTAACTGTGGTGTAGTGTCTTAAGTGTTGAACTAGGTCTCTGGGAGATCAAGGTTTGAATCCCTGCTCAGCCATGATGAACCACTGGGTGAACCTGGGGAAGTCACACTCTCTCAGCCTCAGAGGAAGGCAGGGCAAACTTCCTCAGAACAAATCTTGCCAAGAAAACCTGAGAGTCTCCATAAGGCAGAACTGACTTGAAGGCATATAATAAAAACAACAGCTCTGTATCAGGGATGGGAAAAAATGTGACTGGGGTTGCTTGTAGTCTCCCAAGGTTGTTTTTGTTACCGTCATTCACTCTGACTTCCTCAGAGCACCCTTTTCCTGGCACAAGCAAGTTGAATTATTTCTCTTAGAAGCCTCCAGGAATGGCAGCTCATCTTTTAAATAGGTCACTGTCCCCTACCCTGCAGTGTTTAGCATTTTAAAAAGATCAGTTGTTCAAATTAAAAGTGGTGACTTCTGGGTTTGGCTTTTAGTCTTTTCTTTTCCCAGTTGTTCCCAGAGTGTTATTCCCAGAGTTTCCCAGCAGCAGAAAATTCCCGCCCCCCAGTGTTGTCAAATTTGGTAGCCTTTCCTTGGTCTATATACAGACCACAAGACAATAATAGTGCACATTAAATAAGATTTGTCATGGATAATATGCACATAGAAACCCACTTTATATGTGCCAACCTTCTGGTTCAAATTTCATACACATAATATAATGCTGTTCATGGACAAAACTGACTTCCTATACTTGGAAGTTCACACATATTACCAAATAGATAACAAGTGAACTACATCTGGACTTCCTTGTCTTTCTTCTTACAGCAGGCAATTTTCTTGAACAAATACAAATACAAGTGCAACAGTATCAGTATTCTAACCCACACAGAGGTAGAGCACATCAATCTGCTTTATAGCACACAGTTTGTACATCTACACTAGTATTGTTTTATCTGATCAGCAATGGCTCACCAGGCTCTCAGACTCTACTGGAGAGTTTCCAGAACCTCAGAAATTCATGCTTTGATGCCTGAATCTTTGAACTGGATATGCCAGTGTCAGTGATCAAATTTTGAGCCTTCTGTATGCAATGCATGTGGTCTAACATTGGGCTATGGAGCCTCCCTTCCAAGTTGTGAGACCAGGGATACTGCTTCCTTTCAAAGCTATGTGACACCTGAAAGTCAGCTGTGATGACTTAACTTTGTCCAATGTTTCTATTTCACTGCCTCCCATTTCAATTTTATTGCTATGAAATATTATCCATCAATATCTTTGTTATCCACCCTGTTCTCATGGCTTCATTGGTCTTTTTAAATGTTGTGAATATATGAATATTCTTCCACTAGGGAATGGGATACATGATTCCTGAGCATTGATGTTATCACTGTGGTTAGTTTTGAACTCATCACAAACATGCACATATATAAACTTTATTATCTGTGAAGACAAAACAGGTCATCAGATACATCTGGAGGTATGTGATTTTTCTTATTTATTTTGTCACTAGGCATCTTTCCCTGATTTACCAGAGCAGCCTATTTTCCTCCATAAGTAAATTGTTCTCCTTTTCATTGCTCTTCTGAAGAAGACTTTTTGTTTAATCTTTCTAGCATGGGATTCCCCCCCCCCATCCCCAATATTTCTCTCTCCATAATTGGTTTTGTTCCTCTAGAGATAGGGAAATGGTTCCATCCTTGACTATGTCAAGTAGATTCTAAATATTTTCATATGCACTCAGTGTCTAGTAATAATGTAAATTGGAAATCCTAATACTCCAATTAAAATTAAAAAGGAAAAAAATAGATTAGCTCATTTAAATATATATTTATTTGAGGGAATTATTTAACATTGACTAGGAGTTCAGAATCCATACTTATTAACTCCATGTACTGCCCTAAGTTGTGGAATGGATGTTAATCACAATTTCCCAGAAGCAAAATGTTTGTTTATGCTCCTCATTTCTTCCCCTCAGCATTAGTCTGACAAAACGTTAGACATGCTTATTAGAGATGTGTGTTCCCACCTTTCCCCTGAGAAATTTTACTAACCCAGATAATTTATTTTAACTTCTCTCAATGTTAAAATGTTTACCTGTCCTCCGCTAGGGATTCCATGATCTCAGTGACAGGTGAGAGGAGCCAATGTAAGGCAGCTGACTGGTTTATATCCAGAACAGATCAGGTTTAGGACCACGGACAATACCCAGAGATTCTTGACTTGTATTCAGGACCATGGTTAGCAATCACATTGCTAATGTACAATACTGTACATCTTAAACCAGCACAAAAAGGAGGAAGGGAGGGGAAGGAAAAAGGGGATTGTGGCAGCATCTTTAGAGAAGGAAATAGTTATAAGATTATTTTTTAAAAAACACAAAAACCTTCCACCACCACCACCGAGTGAAAGAGAATGAGTGAGGTTAAAAACAAACATTCACACTCTTGGAAAGGCTGTCTCATCAGAGGGTTTTAAGGGAGCAGGCTAGGGAGGCATAAAAATACTTTATAAAAAGAGATTCTATGGAATAAACTTTTAAACTGAGGTATCATGGTGGCCTAAATACCCTAAAGGCACCAGATCCCTATCTGATCTTGGAAGCTAAACAGAGTTGGCCCTGGTCAATAACTGGATGGGAGACTACCAACAAAAAACAGGTGCTGTAGGCTATAGTTCAGAGGAAGGAACTGGCAAAACTAAGACTTCTTGAGAAATGCAATGTTCTCTGTCTAAGGAGCAATTAGCAATTAGTTCGATGGGATAAGGACAGCTGGATATCAAGAGAAGTTACTTTTCTGTTGCTAATGAATTTGAAATTTTATTACCCTTTGTCCCTGGTCCTCACACTGCACTGCACTGAAATCCCCCGATACAATCTTAACTGATAATTAAGTAACATCTAAGGCAGCATGTAGGCTGGAGACTCTGTCTCCTTCACCCTTTTTTCTCCTGTATGTTTTTTAACATCTTTGCCTGATAAAGAAGCCAGTGAAGCTTTGAAAACTTGCATAGTGCATTGTCTTCATTTTGGATTTTGTTATATTTTGCTGTGTGTTCAACACAGCTACACCTGAATATGTCTCTGTCCTTTGTTATCCTTTTTCACCTTGGTCAACCCTGGCTCTTGCTCTCAGCAAGAGGATCAGGATGCAAGCCTCTGTGTCTGAAAGCTAACTACTCCAGTTCACCAAATAAATGCTTGCAGTGTCAGAGCATGACTCCTATATCCCCAACAGATTCTGGACCTTGGGACTTGTCTATATGAGGCAATAAAATGTGGATTGATGCACAGTAATGCCAATTCACAGCAACTTTCATCTGTCTCCATATTTTTGGGGGAAGATCGCAGGCATGCAAAGCCATATGCATTTGATGTTCAAATGGACATGCCTGCAAATCAAGATGGTGGGCGTGAGTGAATTACTCATGCTTTTATTTCCGCCAGTTGCAGCCGACAAACAGTATTTTTTTAAAAAAGCAAATCCAAAGTGCAGAAGTATGATCTTCCACTTAAAAAAAGGGGGAAGGGGGAGGCTGTTTCATTGCCTCAGTGCACAATCGCTATAGCAAAAATCCAACATGGCGGTTCTGGGTGCTTCCTTCCCAGCAAGCTCCATCCTTTATGAATGTCCAAACAATCAGCTCTCCACTTCAGCACTTATCAGGAAAGTGCAGCAAAGTGAATTGGTTGTCCCAATGAACAGGAATGCACATTTCCTTTGGATTTTTTTTTAAAGTTGGGAAAAGCCACAAAGGCTTTTTCTGCAGAGTAATTGGAGCCCCCCCTTCCAAATATAGTGATCACCATGGGATCGCATTGGGACAAAAGGTATTCTCCATGAATTCTATGAGGAGTATTTTCACCATCTAGACAACCCCATGGATAACTGCTTTTAAAGCAATTTACCAAAACATGATATGGGAAGATGGGAACTTGTTGTGAGTCTAACTGAGAACCAAACCAAAAGGGTAACATAAGTTTACCCTTATTTACACTTACGTTTGTATTTTCTTTTCTCTTAATAAATATTTCCCCATCCTTTGTTTTTGATAACCCACCTGTGAAATAATGAGGCCAGATATAGAAGTTGGGTTAAACAAGGGCCACTTTATTAAATGTATAACCGATTTAGTTTTTACTTCTTGAGATATGCAAATTGGGGAGATGTAGTTCAGGAAAAGCTAGAGCCAATGGTCTACCCAGACCTACCTCCCAGCTTCCCTGGGTGAAACACCTGAGCCCCAAGGGGGTTCCCAGGAACTGGGCGTCCCCCCCCCCCACGCCACAGGCACCATCTACTGGAAGGCGAGACCCCAGGACAATACAACTCAAGTCACATGACTTCCAGTGAGGGCTCACCCCTGGGGCCAGCTTCAAGGATAGCCTTCTCCCTACCCCAAGGTCACATGACCCACAGCGTAGCTCAATAGACCCATCCTTCACCCCCAAGAGGTGCTATAGGTGTACATAGAACTAATCTCTTCTTCCCCATTCCCTGCAAAGTGGCCAACCTATTTATGACACCATCATGTAGCCAATCAACACTTCCTCTGTGACACTGTGGGATAGAAAAAAAAAACTGTGTGAAAGGGGGAAAAACCTACTTGGCCCTGAAAGTGACCAGATAACTCACACTGTGAAAGAGGCAGGAGGGTGGGCCAGCAGAATTAAAAGGGATAGGCTGGGGCTGTCAAGGGCAAATATAATCTAGACTCCATCCCATTCTCCAGCATCATAGTGCAGCATGCCATGAACTGCCCTTGGTCCATGTGAGGTCATCAAGCACCTTCCCACACACAACACTGCATAGTGCTTGGAGGGTGGGGGTGATCATTGAAAAAAATTCCCCCCACTCAGGCTGACCAAATTCAAATCCTAATAATAGATAATATTCTATACCTAGAATATAAGTGAGTCATGGCCCAGCTTGTGAAGAGAAGAAATAATCATTCTGACAGTGCTTTTTCTAATCCAGCCACTGAAAACAGCATCAAAACTGTGATGGGAAAGGAGACCTGAGCTGAATGAAATCTATTGGCTGCAGAAGGAAAAATTATGTTTCCCAACTGTTTATAAATGATTGCTGTAAATCCATAGTGAAGCATTGACGTTTAGTTTGTAGGAAAGTATAGATTTCTTTGGACCAAAATATACATATTTTTATTTTTATTTTATTTTTTGGCTAGGAGTGACAGATTAAGCTTCCTGGACTACAACTGAAGTGTTTCTGCAAATAGTCTATACAGCTGTCACAGAACTATATCATGTTTTGACTTGACTACTCATCTGGGTGCCAGTCACACGACAGAAATTGTCGCGTTGCCTACTGGGACAAAGTGATAACGAATCCGCCCCTCGCTGTTTATACGATTTATGTCTCTGATATGGATATCCCGTGTGGTCCCGTGACTGATATTTACACGTCCATAGTTCCGGTTTTGTTTAGGTTTTAATTTTTTTTTTTTTTGGCTGTCAATCAAAGATGCGATTACTCGTGTTTTCACAACCTCGGTGACGCACTTCCCTTAGAGTTCCGTGCCACGAGCGATGCTATTGGCTGGCTGGGGGGGGAGAGAGGGGGGGGCAGAGGTTTGTTATTCCCCCTTTGCTTCTTGAACATTTTAACCCCTTCAGAAGAGGCAGAAAGCATTTTTAAAGATCCAGACTGAGATCTTTTGCTCAGACGCAGGAAAGAAAGAGTGCTTTCCATTTGAAATCAAGCGAGTGAGGGAGAGGGGGGGAGGGGAGGCATCGTATTCCCCTTGCCTCTGTAAAATGTTAACCCTTACAACACAGATTAGCTGCAGAGTTCATGCTTCAAACCAGCTACAAACAGGCTGTTTTGAAACACACAGACACAGAGAGGGGAAATTAAAGGGATGTTTATTCGCTCAGAGGCTGGAATATTTTACTGTGCCTGTCCACCATGATCTCTCTGTTCAGAACCAGGGAGGATCTGCCCACCACGATCTCTCTGTAGCATGCAGTGTAGAAATCCATTTAAAAAGGTGATTGAGTACATTCGCGCGCGCACACACACACACATCAACCTTCATGCAGCTGGAAGGGATGCCTTTGTTTTCGGCTGGTGAGGCTGGATCTGTTGAACGGGTGACTGACCCCTCCTTTTCTGGTCCCTGAGCTCTAAGCCTGCCCCCAGTCACCATTTCCGGTCATCCCAGTACCGAGACTTTTTGTCCCACGCTGTTTACATTTCCGATTTTCCGAATCCTCCAGTGACTTTTTTAAAAACCGGCACAACCTGCGGGACTGGAAGTCCTGCAGGTTGAGGGATAAAAGGTGGCCCCCCTTCCGAAAATCACGTACCCGACCCGATGTACGTGTAAACTGCCAGGGATAGACACGAATTCTTCCCAGGACATTTTCATCGTGTAAACGGCCCCCTGGAAATCAGGAGATCATTAATAACTGTGTGGGTCTTTGGCCCCTGCTGCATCCTAGGATATACAGTGCTTGCCTCAGCAACAAATCTTTCCTGGGCATACTTTCTTTTTCTTTAGAGGAAAGTTTTGATGGAAACCATAATATTTGTCTTTGTCTCTCCAGGGTTCTTTTTTTCTCTGGAGTTTCTTTTGGAGCAGTTTCCTTTCTTCTATCATGGGTCACACTAGACTAGGGAAATTATTTCAATAACTTATGCCCTTGTCTTTTCTTATAATCAGGGGTAGGCAATAGATCCACCACTCTGGGTAGCAGTGAATCTACTCTTAATTTTACACATGTTCTCCTTGCAATTGCTCCAAGCTGAATGGGAGCCATGCCAGTGCTGGAACCTAATCTTTCTGTGGTTCAGTGCTGGCATAGCTCTTTTTCAACTCAGAGCTCCTGTGGCAGGACCAATAGTGAAATGAAATGATTTGCCACACCATGGTGGCAGATGTATTGCTTAGCCCTGCTTTTAAGACATGGAAACTTGAGTTGACTTTCTTTTATATATAGACTTTACAGGAAGCCCCAACAGGTTATCCAACAGGTTTGGGACTGCAGCAGTGTCAGAAACTGGAATTGGTAAGATTAAATATAAGCAAGAGAATATACTCTTATTAAATATCATTTATTATAAAATATTTCTTTAACAACTGTGGACTCTCTTCAAAAGTAAAATGGATGATAACATGATTAAGATATAGGGCTTATCTACATGGGCTAAATATCCCAGCTTGCCCCCATTAAAGAGCTATATGATGCAGGGATTTTGCCCCAATATGCTCCCAGGCACTCCTCACCACTTCCACGACAAATATGGGGCTGGAACATGACCAAATTATATTGCCTGCACATACCCGTGGGTTACTGTGCCCACCTGCTTGCAAAGTCTTTCAGTTGGCTTGGTGATTTTTCTGCCCTCTCAGCTTGCTTTGCAAGCAGCACTGACATGCACAGTCAATTCCAAGCAAACCCCTGTTGGCAAGAGTTATTGAAAGAGTGGATGCTTTATTGGATGAATGGAACTTGTCCTTAATTTCCAGTCATTGAAAGAGTGAGTCATCAGATAATGAGCCATTGAAAGGTTGGGGCTTCCTGTTGTCTGAAAGTACAATACCCTGCAATTAGGTGGCATGGATATTGCATTCGATATATCAGAGCCTTGCAAAGAATCACTTTGATTCCCCAGTTCTGACTTGATGGTAAATGCACTAAAGAAAGATGCACTAAATCCATATATCACAGATTAATTGGAACTGGTTTTCCTGAACATTCAGGATAGCTTGAGAGCATAGTGGCAAGCAGGCAAACTGGAGAGTCTACTGAACATCTTTCCTTTTGCTATAATTACTTGCTGCTGCATATCTAGAGTAAGGACAAAGAACCTTCTGAGTTAGAAATTGATAAGCTTGAAATTGATTGTAAGACTTAGAAATAGAAGATTGTAAGAGACAGAGACTACATGAATTGTATATGAAGTGGGAAACTATAGATATGAATTGTACATGAACTGTATATGAAGTGGGAAACTATAGACTGTCAATTGATTAGAGATAGTGGGAAACTATAGATTGTCAATTGATTAGAGATAGTTAGCTATAGATATAATAGTATTAATTTACAACATAATTCTTGTTCTTCTCTGGATATGATATATAAGGTTTGTGTTATCTTTTTGGGAATATATGGTTTGTTGGTTACAACTGATCAATTCATTGTAATTAGCGTTAATAACAGCTGAAATTAATTAGAATTAAGTAATTAAGCAGGAGAAGGAGTATGGAAGATTGAAACAAAGATTGGATTATATGAGAAAGGCATAAGAGTGGAAAAACAATTTTTTGAATACTTTATGTAATTGGAAGTAAGGGTGACCTTGGCTGATTATAATTGTGGCCAGACTTTGGTTGAATAATAATTAATTAATAACTGATTGGTTATTGATATTAAGAGTTAATAATTGACTGTGTAAAGATAAATTGGTTATTGATTGGTTGTCATAATATATAAGGAATATACAGGAAGAATAAATATTGAAAGTGGGTAAACCCCTGGAAAAACAGGGGAGGTAAGAATAGAATGCCTGTTACTAGGAAAAATTTGGCTAGACAACAAGAATCACAAAGTCAGACTATGAGAAGATCATCGTTAGATATGACTGCAAAAATTACAGATATAAATCAGTTACTTTTGAGTGAATTTAAGAAGCTGAAAACAGAATTGAAATCTGAGTTGAAAGATTTAAGAAGTGAAATTAGAATAGATATACAAAAACAATTGGATACCTTTGGGTCACAATTAGAAACTGCAACCAAGGATATAACAAAGATCAGTACAGAATTACAAGCATTGCAGGAGAAGACTCAGGGATTAGAGAAGAAAACAATAATTTAGAGGTACAATTTGAATTGGAAAATAATCAAAAATTAATACAAGAAATAAGATATAGATCTAGATGTGTGAAATTGAGAGGACTCCCAGAACAACCGGAGGAAGATTTAGCTGATGGAATAATTCCGGAGTTAGCAAGATTTATTGACTGGGAGCCAGAACAGCTGGACCTGGAGGTGAACAAATTGTATTGAATAGACTCCTGGGTAGCCAGGAAAAATAAACTTCCCAGAGATATTGCAATTTATTTTGTTAGGGAGAGAGTTAAAGAGACAGTATTGTCAAGAAACTTTGAAGAAACTTTTAAAATTGAAGGAAGGGAAGTTAAAATATTCAAAGACATCCCGACACAGGTAATAAAAAGACGTAGACAATATGGATTTCTAACAACAGTGTTAAGAGAAAAAAATACACCCTATAAATGGAACAAATTGGAAGGCTTGAGTTTGACGTATAAATATAAAAAGTATTGGATAAAGTCACTAAAAAATGCAAAAGAATTCTTAGAGAAAGTAAAAGGAGAAAAAGGAGAGAGTATTAAGGAAGAAAAGAGGGTTACAGCAAGACGAGAACAAAGACTATAAGGATAGCAAGGGAAACAAACAGAATATCGAAGAGATTAAGAATAGAAGAGGAGATAAAGAGATAAGACATGAAAGAATAAGGAGGAGGATAGAAAGTAAAGTAGAAATTGGACCAGATATAGCACTAGGAGCAATAACATCATTGGATAAGGAGGGAAACTTGGAATTAGAGAATAAATTTACTGCAAAGGGAAGGGAAATAGAACTGGAGACTAAAACAGACTCTGAGGTAGAGGAAGAAGATAAAGAGGAAGAGGAAGAAACAACAGAAGGGGGAAAAGAAATAGAGGAACAGGGTGAGACAGAGGAGGAAGAAATTTTGGAAGGGGCAGTTGGAGGTAAATAGGAATAAAAGATAATACATTACTCTGTTGTATAGTAAATGATCTGAAATAATAAAAATGTTGAATAAAATCATTTCATGGAATGTAAGGGGCCTTAACTCCCCCCAAAAGAGGAGAACAGTTTTTCATTATTTAGAGAAACAAAGGTCGGATATTGTTTGTCTTCAAGAGACACATATTAAAAGAGGAGATAGTAATTTAATAAAGAATGGTAAATTGGGGAAACTTTACACAACAGAATACAATAAGAAAAAAGCAAGAGTGGTGATATACATAACATCAAAATATGACTCGAAAGAAGTATTTAAAGACGAAAGAGGTTTATATTTAGGGGTAGAAGTTAATTTGGGGGAAAAGGAGATACTCTTGGTGGGTATATATGGACCGCAAAACAATAAGCAACAATATATTCAGGAAAATATATAAAAATTTAAGAGAATACAATTTTGAGTATGTAATATTGATGGGGGACTGGAACTTGGTTCTTGATCCAAAGGTGGATAAATCAAGGACAGGGAAACAAAGAAATATGAAAGAAGGGAAATCCCCGATGATAATGAAGGAAATGATGGAAGAACAATGTTTGATAGATATATGGAGGCTTTTTCATGGAAATGAAAGAGATTATACCTACTACTCAGATAGACATGATATGTGGTCTAGAATAGATTACTTTATAATGTCTAAAAACTTGGTGGGAAGCATTAAAGAAGTGGAGATACAGCAGAAAGTAATATCTGACCATTGCCCAATAGAATTGATATTAGATAGGCCTAAAATTCAATACAGATGGAGAATGAAGGACTTTCTGTTTAAAAAAGAAGAGACAACCAAAAAAATAAGGAAAGAAATCCAAAACTATTTTAAAGAGAATTTAGATAAAGGATTAACGATAGCAACACTGTGGGTTGCTGGCAAAGCAGTAATCAGAGGATACATGATACAAAAAGAAATAGAAATAAAGAGAGCAAAGAAAGATAAGAGTAAAGAGATATTAGAAAGTATAGCAGAAAAAGAGAAAGAAATGGAAAAAAAGGGGAGAAAGGCAATATAAAAGAAGAGATAAATATTTTGAAAAAGCAATTAAATTCACTATGGATAGAGGAGATGGATAAACAATTAAAATTTACTAGATTAAGATTTTTTGAACAGGCCAATAAATGTGGTAAATGGTTGGCGTATAAATTACGGAAAGAGAGAGAAAAGAGAATAATAATGGAGATTAGGACAAATGGTGAACACTATACCAAGCAAAAGGAAATTAAAGAAGTATTCTATAAATATTTCAGTAATACGTTTGAAGAAAAAAGGAGTGAGGAAGAAAATATTAAGAATATGGAGGATTTTTTAAAAAAGGAGAAGGTCCCAAAAATAACAGAAGAGCAAAGATCTGACTTGAACAGGCAAATCACAGCTCAAGAAATAAGAGATGCAATTAAAAGATTAAAGCTTGGCAAGGCACCAGGTCCAGATGGATTTTCAGCCGTATATTATAAACAATTTATAGAAGAGTTGATCAGACCGCTACAAAAGTTATTTAATGAGATAAATAACGATGGATGCCCAAAATCATGGCAGATTGCGGATATTTCATTAATTTTAAAGGAAGGCAAGGACCCATAACTAGTAACCAGTTACAGACCCATCTCCTTGTTAAACGTAGACTATAGGTGCTGTTATATGCTATTACGGCAGCTAGGTTAGTAATTGCAAAAAATTGGAAAGGGAAAGAAGTTCCCACTATAGAAGAATGGTAGAAAAACTCTTTGAAATGTATGGGATGGATAAGTTATCTATTATGATAGATGAAAAGAAAACATTAAAGGGTATGCAAGATTGGAAAAAAAATGGAAAAGTTATGGATAGAATATTGGGGAAGCAATTATGTTGTAAGAGAATAATTGTTAAAAGGAAAATCAATAAGTGAGAGAAGTGGGAAACAAAGGAATGAAGAGAATAAAAGTAGAAGGTGTGGAAATGCAATTGAAGTTATATAGAACCAACAGGCTGAGGAAATGATGGAAGGTAACCTAATTGTTTGATTACTATTTGTTTTGTTATGGTCTTTGTTTTATTGTGTCTTGGTGTGATGTGAATATTTTATATGTTGTTGAAAAATTTAATAAAGATAATAATAATAAGAACCTCTGATCAAGACATGCCTTCCACAAAGGTTTGAGTCCAAGAATTTTACAGATTAAAAGAATTCTCTATATAAAATTAGTTTGAAGTAAAATTCACTATAGGCTAAGTGCAATGCCAGTCTTACTTATAACGGAAATTATTGGGTCTTATTATTAACAATCAACTGAAGTCTCACTGAATTTGTAGGATCTACATAGGACTAACATTGGATTTGATCCTAAGTTTTGAGGAAAAAAGCAATCCAAATTATATTAAGCATAGTAGATAAAATATTACTGGGCTTGACTTCAGACCTACTCAAATTAAGAGCCAATCCACTGAAATCACCCGCACTGCTTAGTCATAACCATGTTGTCTCACTGATTTCAAAAGGTTTTTTCTAGGTATGACTCCATGCAGTTTTCATTTACAAGCTATATGAACTTTTTTAAAAAAAAAAAAAAATGTGTGACAAACATCATACGACTCACATTCAGTTTTTTATCTTTCAAATATTTATTATAATTATATATACTTTTATTTTATAAAATAAAGAGTTACACAGATAGTAAAGCATCTAAAGCATATTATAATAATATAAATTACAGTTGACCTTCTACTTTCATGAGGGTAAGAGGCAGAGGACCCCTGTGAAAAACCATGTTTGGAGGCCCATTTTGTATTTACCCAAGATAACATTTCTCTAGACATTTGTAGCTCTTCCTTGTAATTCTATGGTATGCTTCCATCAGAAGCTGGCCATAAAGTCATGCTGGAGGACCTACAAATGCCTAGAGAAGTGTTCTCTCTAGGAATATCTAGGCCCTCCAGTGCAACTCTGTGGTCAACTGTGGAAGCTTACAATAGAAATTGTGCTGGAGGACATAGAAAATGCTTAGAGAACTGTTCTCTTCAGTAAAAATTAAATAGGCCCAATATTCACTTTTTTCTTTTGCACTGGTCCTTTACCCCAACCCTTATTGAGGGCTGACTGTAATTTCTATTATTTTCAAATATAATCAGATTTGTGAATGCTTAATCTGCAAATATGGAGGGGTGACTGTTGTTAAATAGGGCATTAATTAGAACATGAAAGGACACAAGAGCAGGAGCTGTGTCTTCTGGTCCATGGGTAGTCTGTGCTATCGGAATCCAGCCAAGTACTCAAAGCCAATTGACCACTTTTGCCCTAGGTACCAGGACCAGCAATAACATCATATTTATTTTTAGTATGTACACTTTGTTGTATTACTACTACATCAATAGTTGCAGTCTACATGCCAATTAGATCACTGCTCATCTATCTCTGAATTGTTCTGAAATCCCTCATTTGGTGGCTCCAAATCTCTATGCAGATACTTGTGTAACATTTTGTTGGATATACTTTCATTAAAGAATCTGAGCATTCACTGGAGGTTAACTGAGAAGTTTGATAAGTTACTTTCCCCAGAATTCTAATCAGTACTATTACTGGCCATTCTCACCAAGGGATTCTGAGAATTATCATCCAAAAGTAATTTTTCTAAGCCCTTGGTGAAATGGAATCACAAAGTCTACCTCGGGAACATACAGGCCAGTGTCAGAAGATTACAGTGCTCTCAGGAGCAGAGATTTCGTCTTCTCCAGGCAGACAGCTGAAACAATTAAAAATTACTTAACACTTTTCTGTTTGTTTTACAAGTTATACCCGAATTCAGTTTGCTATGTTTAAAGCTGTTCTAAGAATATATCCTTGTTCTACAGATAAGAAAAGGTCAGATAAAGGACAGAAAGAAACAACACTAATGTTTTTTAAAAGCTATAAGGTCAGCAACATGGAGTTTTTATTTATTTCTTTTTCCTAAACAAAATTTCTTGATGTTTCACTACATGTGAAAGGAGAGATACTTCTGAAACACTAGTCTACTGTAAAACTTTAAAATATTTGTCTGATATTTTACTGTAATGGAGCTGAGGTATAATTTTATACCCACTTGCCTGGAAGTAAACATCATGAAATTCAGTGGAGCTTATTTCTGAATAGACTTTTATACGATTGTCCTGCTGACTGATTCCAGGAGACCTCATGAGAACCCTTTGAGGTAGGCTGGTGGGTTTAACTTCCCCCCTGCTGCTCATTCTGCCACTCTCTGCTTGTTCTGCCCCCCCTTGCCACCCCCTCCACTTGTTCTGCCCACCCTCTGCTTGTTCTTCCCCCCTTGCCACCCTCTCCACTTGTTCTGCCCACCCTCTGCTTGTTCTTCCCCCCTGCCTCCCCCTCCACTCTTTCTGCCCCCCTGCTTGTTCTTCCCCCTGCCACCCTCCTCTGCTTCTTCTGCCCCATGCCACACACCCGTCTGCTCATTCTGCCCCCTGCTGCCCCACTCTGCTTTCTTTGCCCCCTGTTGCCTCCCTCTGCTCTTTCTCCTCCCTCCGCTTGTTCTGCCCCCTTGCTACCCCCTCTACTTGTTTTGCCCACCCTCTGCTTGTTCTTCCCCCTGCCTCCCCCTCTGCTCTTTCTCTCCCCCTCTGCTTGTTCTGCCCACCCTGCTTCCCCCTCTGCTTGTTCTTCCCCCCTTGCCACCCCTTCACTTGTTCTGCCCACCATCTGCTTGTTCTGCCTCCCTGCCGCTGCTCCACTCTTTCTTCCCCCCTGCCTCCCCCTCTGCTCTTTCTGCCCCCTACTTCCCCCCTCTGCCTATTCTGCCCCTTGGCCCCCACCCCCTGCACTCCAGCACGCAACACATCCACCCCCCATGCTATTCACTCTCCCTTTTTTGGTGGCCATGTTTGGAATCTACATGGTCCTGCCCCTAGGATGCTGATTGGCTGCCCAATAGACCTATGATTGGTTGGTCAGTTCCCTAAGCAGCCAGTCAGCACATTGGAAAAGGACAATTACAATTACTCATATACCAAACTGGTGAAAGTATTAAATGATATATATATATATAATACTCTTGGGTATGTTGCCGTTTACCTCTTTTGTTATTGCTTTATACCCTTTATCTTGCATTCAAACATGAAATTTTAGTATATTTTGACTGCAGTTTAGAAACCATTCATTCCTGACTATTTCTTTTAAAGATAACAAAACTTCCCAAGATATACAGATATGACTATGGCCTGTTTCTCCAAATGTGCAATAGGTAAGCAAAGCTGTTACTCTACCCACAGACTACTCACACAAATCTTTAAAGTTACTTCCTATAGGCATCTCTTAATTTTTGAAACATAGTCTTTGTAGCTTGTGTTCAATGCAAAGCCCTGATAACAAAAGCTCAGACATGTAACTTTTGGCTTTTCATACTCAGAGGGCCAACCTATGAAGTGGTTCTGTGAATTAACCTGGTTATTATCAGCTATGCCATATAAGGCAGTGGCGAAGGGGAGTGCAGACATTTGCTCCTTTGTTTCAGAAGGTATTAGGATATTTTGCAGGATCATGCATACCTGGACAAAGTATCAGCATCATCACTTATTCCTGGTATACTGCAGTGGAAGGCAATAAGATGGGATATAGGACACCTGTCCTCATGGCAAACTTTTATTCCAACGTACATCTAAGGGCAGAGTGCTTGTTGACACATGGGGCCAGACATCCAAATGGAGTCCTACCCCTCATGCACCCACATTTGCCCCAAAGCCCTGCAAAGAATTTATTCTCCACAGAGACATCGGGTATTTGTGTTCATTACCTGACTGTCCCTGTGGAGTTTTGTCTACTGCTACCACTTCTACCACTTGCTGCTCATCACCACCACTGCTGCAAGTGGTCAGATCCTGGCAGGTACAACCATTTTACAGCTCAGGAGGCAAGTTCCCAGCTGAAGGGAGAGGTTTTCTTCCTTCTTCTGGCTTGGCAGCACTGCCTCCATGCAATCTCCCACTCTCCTGTTGCAGGAAGGGGTGCTTTAAGCAAGTGATGGGTGAGTGGAGAGTGGGCAGAGGCAGTGCTGCTGAGCCAGGTGAAGGGAGAAAACCTCTCCATTCTTCAAGGAACTTGCCTCCTGAGCTTTAAAATGGTCGCAGTGGCAACAGAGGGAGATGAGTTGTACTTTGCTAGCATGCCTGCATTACTGTTGAGCCTAAAATATTAAACGATTGTAACAAATGCTTTGTAAATATTAAGGGTGGGTGCTCTTTAATAATTCCCTCTCTTAACTGAAATGTGAAATACCACCCTGATAGAAGTGTGGCAGCATATGTGTAGAAGTTTTCTTTTGGCAGCAACATGCTAAGATGCCAACAGGGAATGTAATAAGTGGCAGGAAGATTTTGATTAGTGGAAGAAATTAATTAGTTGAAAATCTCTCTCCCTCTCCCTCTCCCTCTCCCTCTCCCTCTCATTACCCAGTGTCCAATAACCCTCAGTGTTTTTTTTGGGGGGAGGGGGTTGTGTGTGTGTGGTTGGTTGATTGCTAAAAACTATAATGCCCTATATCTGTTATAATTTCTATTCAGCACAAGCTTGGTATAGTATTCACCTATCTATCTATCTATCTATCTATCTATCTATCTATCTATCTATTTCTCTAGGGTATGTTGCCTTTCCCAGTGTGCTGACTGTCTGCTCAGTAAACACACCCAACCAATCATCACCCATGTGCAAATTCCCTCTCCACCTCACAATACACTCCTGCCACTAAAAATGTGGCACAGATTGGGACCTAGGCAGCCAACTGGCAGTGACAACAGGCCACCTGCAACAGGACCCAGACAGTCAACTGGCAGCGGTGGTGGGACACCGCTGCTGCCACTGTGATGGAACCCAGACAGCCAACTGGCTACAGTGTGGTGGGACACTGTTACTGCTGCTGCAACAAGAACCAGACAGTCAACTGGCGGTGGTGGTGGACCACCTGTGTTGGGACCCAGATAGTCAACTGGCAGTGGCTGCAGTGGTAGCAGGGCAACAGAGCGAGTCACCCTCAGAAATTCTGGGAAAAGTGTGGAACACTGAGAAGGGAGAGCAGGAATGTTAAAATCCACCAGCCTACCTTACAGGGTTGTTGTGTTGTCCACCAGGTGTTTTGGTTTTTTTTAAAAAAAATGGTGTATGTTATGCTGGGTACAGCTAGAATACAGTAATTAATACAGGGGATATGAATGGGCTGAGATAGAAGAGGAACAGAAGGATAGTATTAACTGGAACTATGCTTAGAGGACAGAAGATATTCCAGTGAGGTGTGTACCAGAAATGATACATATCAATGTACTTATTCTAAGCAGACCACTGGAATCTCATCTCATTTTGGAAGCTAAGCGGGTTGCGGGGGAGGTCAGGCCTGGCTTTAACCCAGGCAGGAGACCACAAGGTAATACCAGAGTCTCTGTGTAGGCCCACGAAAGAATCCTGTCTGGAGCCTTGGAGTTCTGCAGCTGACAATACTGAGTTAGACAGACCAATAGTCTGACCCAGTATAAGGCAGTTTCCTATATTAAGAATTTCTTCCTTTACATCTATCAAAAAAACTGAAGCTTTTTTTAAAGAAAAAAAGAGGAAATACAGGTTGAGCTAAAGAACATACTCAGTGGCATACCTAATAAAGAAACAAAATCATGATAAAAAATGATGCAGGGGTATTAACTGCCACTTTTCTAAGGGACATTTACATACGAGTGAGCTTTTTGTGAAGGTGAAGGGATTTCTTACTGCCATTGTTTCAAACAGTTGTCCAGGATGAAGTGTAGACAATGTTGATCTGTCATGGAATCAGTTTAATTTTGATTAGCTCAATGCATGTTATTGACAATGAAGCTGCCTAACTTGGTCTCCAAGGTTATCTATCAGAAGTTAGTAACAGGCCATCCATTGGCATCTCAGGAAGATCAACACTACTGCCTGGGACATATGGAGAAGGTTATAGTTTTGGACAGTCTTGGGTCCTTTGCTATGGAAAAGATAGGATATAAAACAACCAAACAAATTAATAGTCTCAGTGGTTTGTTGATGCTGTTATTTGCGATCTGATCGACAACCCTATGAATGACCCCCCACAAGCTTCCTCCTCATCAACTGCCCTGCTCAAGTCTTGCAAATTCAGGGCATGGCTTCCTTGATTTGATCAATCCACCATTGATGCAAGCTCCTTCTTTTATAAATACCTTCCAATTTATCAAGCACTATCATCTTTTCCAATGAGTCAAGCTATCTCATGATGCACCCAAAGAATGAGAGCCTCAGTTAAAATCATCTTGGCTTCCAGTAACAGTTCAAGCCTTATTTGCTCTAAGACCCTTTCATTTGTCTTTTTAGCTGTCCATGGTATTTGCAGAACTCTTCCACAGCACTACATTTCAAATGAGTTGTTTTTCTTCCTGATGAGGTTATTTTCACTGAATGAGATAGAATATAAAGGAACTTAATCTGGAGAAACTCTGTACATCTGTACATCAAGTAGCTGGAATTCCATTGGAGAGTTGTAAGTAAAGTAGAAGCATTCAGTCAGTTGCTGAACCATGACTCAATACACCATTGATTCAATAAGTCTAGTCTAACTGAGACTCATGATAGGATGTAGGCTTCTTTGCTGGTTTATTTGCTTATTAAATTAATTATTACTTGCTTGTCAAGGTCCATTCTGTAGAAGTGGAAAATACAAAATTACATAGCACAACATAGTCAGAAAGCAGCTCTATTAGGACAGAAGGGACTTTTTTTCCTTTATTGACCCAATCATTACACCAAGGCCAGAGTACTTTAATGTGGGATTTAAGCATTTAAGGATAGTTCAGAGACAATTGGCTCTGCAAATACTGCAGTAAGGAATGTTTTGGCTTCTTGGACCATAGCCTGCACTTTCATGAAAGACGACTTCTTGCAAGAAATGGGTTGTGCCTCACAGAATTTTCTAAGAAAGTGTGTGCTAGAAGTCTCATAAACCTGACCAGGATAGCTTTAAACTGAGTTACATGGTAGACGGACACAGTACTCAAGGGTGCATACGCCAGAATCTATGCAGACCAGAGGCTCTCCCACCAAGACTGTATGGACTTCCTAAGATCCACAAGGATTCCATTCCACTCTGACCCATAGTGAGCACCATTGGAAGCCCCATGTATGACTTGGCCAAGTTTGTGGCCACACAATTACAAACCCACATAGGACAAACCCTGCACTACATCAAAGACTCAGCTCACGTCAGAGAAAAAAATCAACAACATTGAACTGAAACCTGACAGACTGATCATTTTTGATGTTGTCTCCTTGTTCACCAAAGTCCCCATAATGGACACCATGGCACTCATCCAACAAATATTTCCTGAGGACATCACAGCCTTGTTCAGACACTGCCTCACCACAAGCTGCTTCCAGTGGGATAACGAATTGTACAAACAGATAGATGGGGTAGCCATGGGAACCCCCCCGAGCTCTGTGATAGCAAATTTTTACATGGAACATTTTGAAAAGCAAGCCCTGGAAACAGCACCAAAAAAAAAGCCCACAACATGGTTACAATGTGTGGATGACACTTTCATCATTTGGAACACGGAGAAGATTTGGTCTCATTCCTGAACCACCTGAACAGCATCCACCCAAATCTCCAATTCACAATGGAAAAAGAGAAGGAAGGAACACTGCCATTTTTGGATGTCCTAGTCATCTGCAAACCAAACCAATGGTTAGGCCACAAGGTATACAGAAAACCCCCACACAAAGACAGATACCTACACAAGAAGTCCAATCATCACCCAGGACAAAAAAGAAGCACAATAAAAATATTGGTAGACCATGCAAAAAGAATCTGCGAACCCCACTACCTGGAGGATGAACTCAGGCACCTAAACTGGGCCCTACGGGTTAATGGTTACACCAGATCAGACATCACAAGAGCAGCCAGACCCAGAAAAAACCATAGGAATGAAGAAAAACAGCCACCCAAAGTGAAGGTATTTTTACCATACATCAATTAGTCACAGACAGAATAGGGAAACTGATGAGGAAACACAACCTCCAAACAATCTACAGACCAACCAAGAAAATCCAAGAAATGCTATGGTCAGCGAAGGACAAAAGAGACCCTCTCACAGCTGCAGGGGTTTACCACATACCATGCAGCTGTGGACAAGTTTACATAGGGACCACTAAATGCAGTGTGCAAACAAGAATCAAGGAACAAGAGAGACACTGCAGACTGGGCCAGCCAGAAAAACCAGCAGTAGCAGAACATGTTATAAACCAACGTGGACACAAAATGTTATTTAAAAACACAGACATTCTGGACCAGGCTAACAACTATCATGTCAGAATGCACAGAGAAGCTATTGAAATCCACAGACACCTGGAGAACTTCAACAGGAAAGAAGAAACCCTAAAAGTACACAAAATCTGGCTCCCAGTTTTGAAATACAATAGAATCAAAACTCAATACTTACAAAGGAATTCCTCCCAGGGACAGAGGGATTTCCAGCAGATAATGGCCCATCAATCAACCATTAGCAGAACAGACACTAATCAACCTTGCATTTCTATACCCAGAAACTAACCATTCAAATACAGAAATGTACATATACCCCCCAACAGGGGTTCACAGTATATAAACTCCACACACACTCCTACCCAACCATTCTCTGAAGATGCCAGCCACAGATGTAGGTGAAATGTCAGAAGTAAACTCTTCCAGAACACAGCCTCACAGCCTGGAAAAAAACCCCAAAGAAAATCTATGGATGTCGGCCGTGAAAGCCTTAGACTTCACAATATCCTCAATGATACAGGAGGGCTTGCACCAATAATACAACAGCCTAATGGCAGCCACAAAAAACAAGGAGAGAACAAGCCATTGTCTTTGCTTTCTCTGCACTAAGGTATAGAGCATGGGAAACAAGATGAACTTAACACCGGAAGGCAAATATTATTTAAGAGGCATCACTGAAAATTGGTGGGGGGAATCTAATGAATAGAACACAATAAGAGAAGGGTATAACAGATTTTTCTAAAATAGACCAAACAGTGGAGGAGAAAGAGGGGGAGGAGGAAGAGCTTTGTATATCAAAGAGGTGTACACCTGTGGGGACATATGTGAATTAGAGCATGTAAAACAGGTTGAAAGCATTTGGGTAAAAATTAAACATGAGAGAAATAACAGTGACTTCATTGTGGGGGACTATGATAGGCCCCCAAGCCACACTGAAGATTTCCATGATGCCTTCCTACAACAAATCACCAAACGTGCAAAAAGGAGAAATATAGTAGTAATGGGAGACTTCAACCACCCTGATATTTTGGTCAAAAATATGAGGTCCCACAAATTCTTCACCAACTTTGTAAACAATTTTGTTGTATAGAAAGTGGAGGTGACAACAAGAGGATCAGCTATTTTGGATTTGATCGTAACCAACAGAGATAAGCTGATCAATGGGATGGAAATAGTGGGATATTTGGGTGGGAGTGACCACGAGCTTGTCTACATCTGGGGCAAATACTCCAAATGGAGTTCTGCTTCACATGCCCCTTCCTTCCCCCAGAAGCCCTGCACATTATTATTCTCTGCGGTGACATGGGGCACCTTGTCTTCACTGTCCCTGTGGAGTTTCATCTGCTGCTGCCACCAGTGCCACTACTACTACCTCGATCATAATTTAAAGCTCTGGAAGCAGTTCCTGGCTGAAGGGAGAGGTTTTCTCTCTTCCCCTGGTGCAGCAGTGCTGCCTTTGCCTGCTCTCCCACTTGCCCACCACAGGAAGAATGCTTGAAGAAAATGATGGAAGGGCTTAAAAGCAATGTCAGCAGCTGTGGTGGCAGATGAAAATGTGGAGAAAACCCTGAACCCCACATACAAGGTCTGTCTATTAAATAATGAGACTGATATGATAACCTACCTTTATTTAAATGTTCTAATGCTTGTCCTGTTCAATATACTCCCCATTCACACACTAATGCCAATGCAGTCTTGTTTTCCACTAGTTGAAGGTGTGGAGCAGATCACTTTTTGTCAGCTGTTTTAAAACTTCTGCCATTTTCTTCTTTACTGTATCAATTGACTCAAAACTACTCATTTATGCACCAATTTCACTTTAGGGAAAAGAAGAAAGTCACACAGTGCCAAGTCTGGTGAATATGGAGGATGTTCAAGTGTAGGAATGTGTTTATTGGCCAAAAACTGCTTCACAGAAACTGCTGTGTGAGCAGGTGCATTGTCTTGGTGAAGAATGATACCATTTTTCCACAGTTCTGGCCTTTTTTCCCCTGACTCTTTCTCTCATCTTTGTCAAAACTTCCTTATAATAATGCTGGTTCACTGTTCTGCCGTCTGGAAACCATTCTGCCAAAATTACACACCTGATGCCAAACAAACAAACAAACCTCACAATGAACATGGCTTTGAATGTGGACTTGCTTTGACGTGCTTTTTTTCCATTCTTGGTGATGATGGTATTTTCCAGTGTATTGACTGTCGTTTTGTCTCAGGAGTATACTGGAAGATCCAGGTTTCATCACAAGTGATGATTTTTAAAAAAAACATTTTTGGTCTGCCTCAAGTTGCTGCAGAATGTTAGCATAAATTTCCTTGCGACACTCTTTTTGCTCTGGAGTGATAACCCTAGGGACCATCTTGGCACAAACTTTTCTCATGTTGAGATCCTCATGCAAAATTTTCCACGCAGTGTCTTTGTCAATGTTCACGGCTTCAGCTATAATTCGGACACTGAGTCAGTGGTCTCCTCAAACAATCTGGCTGATTTCTTCCACAATTTCTTTGGTTCTTGAAGTCAAAGGTCCTCCAGGTCATTCATCATCTTCTACATTCTCACATCCTTTTCTGAATCTTTTGTGCCAGTCAAACACACGCGCATAAGACATGCAGTATTCCCTGTAGGCCTCAGTAAGCAATTGAAAAGATTCTGTCGTTTTGTTCAATTTTACTAAAAATTTGAAACTGGCATGTTGCTTGACTTTCAAATTTAGTATTTTTCCAGCACATAACAAGACAACACAGCTGTTTTAAATGATGACTGACAATTAACTGAACAGCTGAGAGTGTCGATGTTTGTCATGCAGGTTCAGACTTGTTCAAGGTCACCACTCAAGCATCCTCATTCAGAGAAACCCTGATTTCAGACAAACCCTGATTTGTCTGAAAGGTAGAAATAAATCCTCTTTATTTAATAGACAGATCTCATACTCTGCATCCAGGTAAAGTACCCTGAAATGCTGTGAATCTGGGTCATTCTTCTAACAAATTTTCCAGGCTCTGCTTCTGGGTAGACCAGTAAAGGATTACATTGTTTGGGAAGTCCCGAATAGTGTGAATAATTACAGATAGCTAATGGGAAATTAAGCTAATTAGCAAAATGAACAGCGACATCATTACTTCCCGATACACCTTATAGTCGTTCTTAAATCCCTTCATTTAAAAATAAATAATTAAATTGTATACCTGTTTATTATTTTACATTTCACTTACTTTATATTGATAAAAGAGTGCTACATTTTAACCACGATTTTTCAGTCATACACACATAGAGACATTTTCCAATCATTTTTCATTTTACAAAAATGAACCATATCCAATATTCACTCTTCAAGTTATGTATAGTTTACCCCCATTCTAGCACAGAGGACTTGTGCTCCTTTAGCAGTGAGATCCAGTTGTGATGGAATAGGAATATAACCCACATTTCAAATTATTATTCACCTTTTCATCTCTCTCTACTTTTCAGAACAAAGAGAGCTTTTGCTTCAAGATATTTACTTTGATTGGGGATGTTAACATTTTTATATATATATAATTTATTTCATGTCTCTTGGAAGACAGGCAATCTTCATGCAGTGATCAGTTCATGTGTGTTGAAAGTGCATTTGCATGCTGGGTGCTTGGAAAGTACATTTATTGAAATTAAGATTTCAAAACACTTCTTTTCCCTCTCCCTAGTTGTTTTCATTTTGGAAATGTCAGCTGCTGCTCAAGTTGTTGTTATTTTAAAAATCTCTGGTTTATAATGATGCAAAGCAAATGAAATGCAGACTTAGTTAACACTATGGTTATTCACTCATTTAAAGCTAAATTAACATTTAGGAAACCAGTGCTAGATTTCTGATACTAGGCACCATTAAAACTAAAATCCTATACCTCGCTGAATACACTGGGACACAATACCCAGATGCACATTAAGGTGATTGTACTGGGAGCTGTTAATATGGATCTGCCTAAGACAGTGATCAATAAATGTGGGCTACAGGGTATGTGCATGTGACATAGGTATAATTATCAGAAAAACTGCAGGTCCCCTACAGAGCTATTGTCCTAAAGCTATAATCAATGTGCTCCATTCATTCTATTAGATGTAACATGATGGTGTTACCTAGAAGTAATGCTGCATGAAAATACATGAAAGCAAGCATATATTGCTTACATAGATCCCATTGTATCTTTAGCAGCAGTGGCCAATTGCAATGGATTTTATCCACAGGATTTTATCTATGGTGCCTGTTCATATCAAGTATACTTTTCTTAAGAAAGCTTTGGCCCTAGGCTCATCTGAGACCCTATTTAGTGTGCTGGTCTTCTTCCCAGAGGCCTATACCTTGCATGGACTCCTGCAGACACCAGCCTATCAGAGGACTGGCCAGACACCAGGAATGAGGACCTTCCATGGACAGACATTTAGGCAACAGGCTTCATTGAAGTGTAACTGGGGAAGATACATACTCTCCCAAAACAACCTTCTAGCATTTGGGCTTTAGCTGCTTTCCACCCAGTCTCCCAGCTGCCTGACTTTTCTTTTGGCTGTATTTTATATTTTTAAAAAATGTAATCTGGCTTCTCTTTTTTCTTGTCACAATTTTGGTTGAGTGGAAGGGGGAAGATCTCATTTTGGGAGGCTACATGGCCTTCATTTCCCTGGCTTTCACTCCTTGGTTGCCCTTTGGCAGATGGGTTGGGGGTCAATGCCCATCAGATGACAGGAAGGTTATCCAGGACTTTATCAGACAAGCCCCTTTAAATGTTCTTTTGCCAGAATGGGAAAAAAATCTATGCTGGTAAAGGAACATCTCCCACTGTGCTCACCTTCTCTCCCCATCAATGGCTTCCCCGGCAATGAAGAGGAAGTGAACGGAGCTCTGTTCACTTCCTCTTCTGAAATCTTTCAGATTATCACAAGAGCTAATCACATGGGAAATTTTAAGTTTTAAGTTAACATTTTAAACACACTTAAAAACTTCCAAGTAATCCAGGGAGCGTCATTAGAAGTTTGTCACTTATCTGGATGTCACAATCTTACCCGGAAGTGTTGTGCCCTGTCCGGCCATTTACTCTGCAGCAACAAGATTTAAAGGGCCAGAGGTTTCACACACCAGCAATGCTGGCAAAAAGCCAGCACTGCCAATCTATTGATGGCACCCTATTACTGGCTAATTGACAGATGGGCCACGGGAGAAGAACACCATCATCTGATAATGATGACCTGTAATGTTGTTATCATGTATTTTGGTGCTCCCCCCCCTCATCTGATAAAGTCCCAAGTTGCTGGATCCAAGTCTTTTTTCAGGACGAACTTATACAGATGTAAATCATGAAGTTATCACCCTTCTATCTCCAAATAGTTCTTATGTGCATCCTATTACCATTGAACCTACAATATTTCTTTGGCATTATGTGCATGCATGGCCTTGGTTATAATCAAATTTCTTATTATATTTGGATCCTATAGACCAGATATTATAGCCATACTTCTTCCTACAGAGACGCAGCATAGTATTATACATTCTGTTGGCCTAAATATCTTATCTGTAGAACAGAAATAATTATGGCCTATTCCAAAAGGTTTTTGTAAGCTGAATGACAAAAATATACAGTTCAATTTGTCCAAAATTGAAAACAAAATTATCTCTATTGAACTTGGAAAACCAATACTTAAATGCATAGCAATGTTCTTGATTTGAAGTTTCAGCAGGATGACCATCACAAATCTCAAATCATAACGCATGTAGGAGAAGGTATGAATTAACTCCTCACATGGAACTAGCTTTGATAAATCTTGCATGCATACTTACTCTAAATTCCAACTTATATTTCTCTTTCCAAAAGGTTTAGTGGAGTCTCCTCCTTTGGAGGTTTCTAAACAGAGGCTGGATGGCCATCTGTCAGGAATGATTTGATTGTGTATTCCTGCATGGCATGGGGGATGGACTGGATGGCCCTTGTGGTCCCTTCCAACTCTAGGATTCTAACCTGGAGCCTTCCATATGTTTTACTTTACAGCTCCCATCAGCATTAACTATTAGGTATATAGGCTAGCAATGGTAGGGACTGTCCCTGGGGGGCACCAGTTTGGGTAAGGCTTGTCTAAATATGGATATATATATATATATATATATATGGGGTGTTGATATCTGTTTTCATCATATGTTCTCCTATGATCATTTCTATGGGTTACTGAGATCTATTTTCATCATATGTCCTACTATGATTATACCTATAAAATCTTAAGTTGCTAGGAGCAGGATACAGTTTCTGACATCTCAAGTTAGGGCTTGGAGACAGGTTCTCCTGAAAACCTGGGTAACTTCTGTTGGTTTTTGTAGATAAAGCTGAAGTAGATGGTCCAAGGTGGTTTCCTAGGCTCTGATCAACTAAACATACATGGCTATTTTTCCTTGTATCTATGTGCCATCTAAATGTAATGAATGCTGGCAGGTCACTCATATGATTGGATGCTTTTTTAATTTAGATTTTTAATTTGTGATAATACAAGCTAACGTCAGTAAATTCCATATTCAGTTATCAGAAAGTATAATGTGGTATAATGTGTAAATAATAACTCACACCTCAATCATGTTATGCTCTTGTAAGCCACTTTCAGTGGCATGTTTTAATTTTGCAGAGTATCATTAAAAAAACAGCAAGAATGTCCTTAATAAAAAAGTTTCTTTAATTAAAAAAAGGTTCATCTGTGTCTGTGTAAGAGAAATAATCTACAAACTACTTTCTCATTTAATATGGCCCTAGCAAATTATGGCAATGAGTTCATTACTTGTATATCCGTGTGCATTGACAGGAACTTTCATTTCTCTTTGGCAATCTGAAGCAAGGGGCACCTCGTTATCATTGCTATTCAAAGGATTCCTTTCAGAAATGAAAGGGGATAATTTTAACTAATCAGTTACTTGTAATCAGGGTTTTGTGGGAGGTGGGGAGGGCTGGACATTGCTTATCTCAGATCATTTGGCATTTGAATGAGGATAGGAACACAGAATAAAACATTGTGATGATTAAGATTCCATAGCTCGCTCGCTCGCTCGCTCGCTTTTTCTGGTTGCTGGTAACAAAAGCCATCAGTACCTAAGAATTTTTTCTTCTTCTTTACAAGTTATGTAGTAAAATGTTATGCATACATACTGTGTGACCAGCATCTGAACAGTGACAAGGGAAAGAGCATTTTCTGACCTTTCCCATCCTCTCTCCCTGTTAAGGGCTACCTAGCCCCAACACTGTCATCTTTGGGTGCCAGGTTAAAATGTTTCTCAAGTCCCACATATTTGATGAGGTCAGCTTTAAGATTAGGTTTAGTTTCTTTTCTTTTTTTTTTCTTTTACCTTCACTGTGCTGAGAACTCCATTTCACATTTGGTGCAATTTCTGTTACGTTGGTCTCAAGGTCCTGCTTTGTGAAGTCTGTGCTTTTGGTATGTATTAGAGTTATCTTTCTGATTTTTGTCTATTGCATATATTCCTAAATGCTCAGAATGCTTCTCTGTTTGACTTGTGTATTCTTTCCTATAATTCACTACCCTTATAAATAAATGGGTCCTAGAGCAAATCAAGTGTGAACTCTCCCAAGAAGCCAAGATGACTAAACTGAAATTGCCATACATTGGCCATATCATGAGAAGACATGACACTAGAAAAGACAATAATGCTTGGTAAGGTAGAAGGCAGTAGGAAAAGAGGAAGACTGCATTCCTGATGGATGGACTCAATCAAGGAAGCCATGGCCCTAAATCTGCAAGACCTGAACAGGGTGACTTGGAGGTCTCTCACCCATGGGGTCTTCATAAGTCAAAGTTGACTTGACAGCAGTTAACAACAAAAATAAATAAATCTACCTCCTTACAGTATAATTGATTTCTGTGTGTTGACTCTTAGAAAGACCCCAGTTATAAATACGGCACTTAACTACTACTGAAAATTGCTTATCAGTTTTGGCTACAGATTATTGGAAACAGATGGTTCCTGTTATGTCTAGCAATCTGTTGGCTCTGATTGTGCAGGATAAAAGAAGTAGTCAACATTGTAGGGTTGTTATTAATCCTGGTTATTTCAGCTACACCCCAAGCTTCAGCTACTTCACAGATAATAATCTTGGCTTGCATTCTGCATTACATTACAGATTTGTAACCTAAAGTTACAGATTCATAATTTCTCCATATTCAGTATGACTACATAAATGGCCCCCCTCACCTTAACAGCCAGAAGCAGCAGCAGGCAAAGGAGGTCTGTTCAGCTGCCAAGTGGGGCATAAGGAAGATGACATTTCCAACTCCCTTCCACCAGCAAGCAATGCTGAGACAATCAGAAGCAAGACCCCTTTTGCAATTCCTTTTTGCAGCCTTGCTCACTAAGAGGGGGTTGGAAATGTCCTTTCATTCCCTGATTTTGCTGCTGGATGTTAAAGTGTTTTGGGGGATCAAACCAGAAGATGTTACTTCATTATCCATACATAACTAAGTAGCCAATGTAGAATATTGGTGCTTGCTTTTAAGGTTTATACTTCTTAAAATCCCTGCCTTTTTACATATGGATTGAACAGAATTTCCTTTTGAACTGCTTCATTGACTTCCTACATTTAAAAAGGGTTGGATCAAATGACCTTTAGGATACTTTCCAACTCTACAGTTCTATGGCTCTAATGCAACGGCGCTAAACCTTTGGTCCTCCAGACGTTTTGGACTTAATCTTCCCAAAGTCCCAGAACATATGGCCAATGTTCAACAATGCTGAGAGCTGAAGATAAAAACACCCGGAAAGCCAAAGTTTGAGAACCACTGCTGTATGGTTTTAGTGTGTGTGTGCTTGTGCATGTGTGTATGTTTAAATATATTCTTCCTTATGAAAACATAAGAATGGGTGGAACATCTTCCTGTTTTTGAAATGCAATTTTGTAGAGCAGTTAATATGTACTACAATATCAAACACTGTAATATTAGGTGTCGAAGGACTAGGAATGTGAATCTTCACTATTTTTTTTCTTAACAGTAGGAATGAGTAATTAACATCCCCCCCCATATGAGAAAGGCTTTGAAAATTGTACAATTTCTGAAGACTATTCAAAGCTCAGGATTTATTCTGTACAAAATGTGCATGTGCTATTTTTGTGCAGAGAGGATCACTTTCTTTTAAAATATTATCCATACAGGAAACAGTTTTCTGCACACAAATATCTGTCATTGGGATTTTGTATAGAATAAACCCTGAACTGCAATCAGTCAATCAATCCAGGATTCTTCTTGTCCGGGTTTTTCAACATATGAGCAACACATTTTTAAAACATTTTTCAGATATTTTTGAATATTTTCTCCATCCCTATGAAGGACACATTTTGAGAAACTGTGATGAGAAGAATCCTGGACTGACAATAACCTGCAGTTTGCAACTTATTTTGCACAAAATTTGCATGTGGTTGTTTTGTGCAGAAACCAGCATTTTCTGCAGAAGAAGCAACCTTGCCTGGAAAATATTCCAATGTAAATGTTCATTCCTGTGGGTAGAAAATTCTGTCTTCTATGCAGAAAATGCAAATAAACCATGCACACATTTTACACAGAATAAATTACCAATTTTCCTTTTGATTTTCTACAGAGAAAGCAGCCTTTCCTGCATGTAAAATAATATTCTGATAGAAAAATATTAATTGCTGTACAGAAAATTCTGTTTTCTGTGTAGAAAATGCTGTTTTCTTTTTAAAAATATTTTTAAATTAATTTTAAAATTAAACAACATACAATTTATCCACACAACTTAACAAACACATATAACAGTGATTCCCTCCACCAAGGGATTTCCCTTTACATTCATCCCTCTTTCCAAAATATCATTGTTTCCAACTCAGGTTTGCTTCCTCTGCCCTTTATTAATACAAATTCTAAAAATTTACTTAATTTTTCACCAAAAACATTCTTATTTAGCCCTCCTTTTTTGTCTTTAACCATATTTGTTAATTTCTCATTTATAGCTATATTCCATACTTCATTATACCATTCTTCTATTTGGTATTCACCTTGTGTTTTCCATTTCTTTGCTATTATTAACTTTGCTGCTATCAGCATATTTGTTAATAAATCCTTAATAATGTGAGATTCTTGTATTTTTTCACAATATGATAATAATGCTATTTCAGGGCATAAAGGTATATTTATCTCCAGTATCTCACTTATATCCTTCATCATTATTTTCCAAAATCTCTGCACATATTTGCAATTCCACCACATATGAATATACGTTCCCAATTCTTGGCATCCCCTCCAACACTCTGCTGAATACTTTTTATCTATTTGATTCAATCTTACTGGGGTTAAATACCATCTCCATATAATCTTATAATAATTTTCTTTTATTCTTACTGATAATGTTTTGAAATGTTGCATATTCCATATTTTTTCCCACTTGGATTTATCTATTACAATTGCTACATCTGTTTCCCAAACATCTTTAAGATAATCTTGTACTTCTTCATTATCCATTAAAATTTTATATATTTTACTTGTAATACATTTTATATTAATTTTCTCTTGAGTAGCTTTTATAATCAATTCCTCAAATTTTTTATTTTTTCTACAACTTCCCTCCTTTAACCATATTTTGTCCATCTTTCTAACTGTATCAATTTAAACCATGTGAATCTTTGCTCTTTAAATATTTTTCCATATAATTCTTATTTTTCATTTTCCCCATCCATTCCTTCAACCTTATTATCTCTTGTCCTCCTAACTTTGCTTCCACTTCATTTCTTAAATTTGCTGGGAAACCCTCCAAAAATATTACTGGCGTTAATGGAGATATTCCTGGAACTAATACTTTTTTAAATTTAATCCATATATCTAGTACATTTTTTAAGGAAACAGACTGTACTATTTCCCTAAATTTCTATTTTGGTTTACAAAAAAATATAATTCTTAATTTTAACTCTATCTCTTGTTTATTTATTTCCATCCATTCCATTTCTTTTACTTCCGCAACACTATCAATAATATATCTCAATTGATTCGCTACATAATATAGCTTCAAATTGGGTAGGCCTAGACCTCCGAAAATGCTGTTTTCTATGCAAATCAACCATGTGCAAAACTTATGCAGAATCAGCTTATGCAATTACAGCATTTTTGGAGCAGAAAACAGCATTTTGTCTTCACGATCAATTTATGCATTGAAATATTACTTTCCACACAGAAAAGGTTGCTTCTTCCTTCTGCTGCAGAAAATGCTGGTTTCTGAGTAAAATAAGCACGTGGGATTTTTTTTTTCTCTCGGAAAAAGTCCCAAATTGCAAATAGTCTTCAAAAACTGCATTGGAAGAAAATTGCTGAAATTACTTATTGATACCTTTGAGAAGAAACTTAGTGAAGAATTACATTCCTAGAAATGAGAATGTGGGTGGGTGGAAGAATCAGGAAGCATAGTCTCTTTTAGTTTATTTTTATGCTGCTTCACAATAAGACTATAAGATTACTAACTGGGAGTGGATATGTCAGTCATAATATGCCAATTTGCTACTATCTTCTCTGGCTTCCAGGCCATTTTAATGTTTCAGGTGCTGTCTACAGCACATTCAATTCTAGAAAATGGCTGTTTGCAAGATTTTAAATATTGTCTCATATTTTCTTCTTAGTTCTATACACTCTCCAGAAAACATATGTTGCTGGGAAACCATATATAAATGGTAAATCAATAAATATGTGAATTAAGATTGGAAATTTCTTTTTTCTAATGTTCAAATTTTGTGAATTTTGATTAGTTCTGATCAAAAATGAACTGAAACAAATTTATCACTCACTCTTAGAAGATGGGTATATCTGTTAGTTTTGCTTTCTCCGGCATTCAAATGTTGTGAATGTTGGTAAATTCTCAAGAATGAAATTAAATGAGATTTTAATGCAGCCTTTTTTTCTATACCATTGCAATTGGGTGCAAAGATATAGGCCCACTGCTCACAAGGTATACATTGCATCTGGATCACAAACATGTGATCATTAACATTCAAAGCTTTGGTAGTCACAAAGGGAATGAAAAAGCTTTTCCATGGCTTGGGATGTCATCAAAGTCTCTAAGAGAGTTTAAGAATGGAAGAACTATTACCCTTTCCACATACACTCCATGAAATGATCATAGAATCATAGAATCATAGAATTGCAGAGTTGGAAGAGACCATGAGGGCCATCCAGTCCAACCCCCCTGCCACGCAGGAAATCTTGATCAAAGCATCCCCGACAGATGGCCATCCAGCCTCTGTTTAAAGACCTCCAAGGAAGGAGACCCTACCACGCTCCGAGGGAGTGTGTTCCACTGCTGAACAGCTCTTACTGTCAAAAAGTTCCTCCTCATGTTGAGGTGGAATCTCTGTTCCTGGAGCTTGCACCCATTGCTCCGTGTTCCAGTCTCTGGAGCAGCAGAAAACAAGCCTGCTCCATCCTCAGTGTGACATCCCTTCAAATACTTAAACAGGGCTATCATATCGCCTCTTAACCATCTTTTTTCCAGGCTAAACATACCCAGCTCCCTAAGTCTCTCCTCATAAGGCATCGTTTCCAGACCTTTCACCATTTTAGTTGCCCTTCTCTGGACACGCTCCAATTTGTCAATATCCTTTCTGAATTGTGGTGCCCAGAACTGGACACAGTATTCTAAGTGAGGTCTGACCAAGGCAGAATAGAGTGGCACTATTACTTCCCTTGATCTAGACACTATACTTCTATTGATACAGCCCAAAATCTCATTGGCCTTTTTAGCTGCCGCATCACACTGTTGGCTCATGTTCAACTTGTGGTCTACTAGGACTCCTAGATCCCTTTCGCACGTAGTCTCATTCAGCCAGGTCTCTCCCATCCTATATTTATGCATTTCATTTTTCCGCCCTAAATGCAATACTTTACATTTCTTCATATTGAATTTCATTTTGTTAGCTTTGGCCCAGCTCTCCAGTCTATCCAGGTCATTCTGAATTTTGATCCTGTCCTCTAGGGTATTAGCTACTCCTCCCAATTTGGTGTCATCTGCAAATTTGATAAGTATGCCCCTAATTCCCTCATCTAAGTCATTGATAAAGATGTTGAATAGCACTTTGCCCAGGACAGAACCCTGTGGCACCCCACTGGTCACATCTTTCGAAGACAAAGAGGAGCCACTGCTGAGCACCCTTTGGGTTCGGCCGGTCAACCAATTACAAATCCATTGAACAGTTAACTTGTCTAGCCCACATTCTACAAGCTTGTTTGCAAGAATGTCATGGGGAACCTTGTCAAAGGCCTTACTGAAATCATGAAGCTGCTGACCTCTCTCTGATACAATGTAACCACTACAGATGGGTAGAGAGGGATACATCTTATAAGAGGTATAGTTACAGGGGAGAAAAATGAGAACAGTGCCCTCTAAATAGGAATTCTGCCCCCCCCCATTAATTTTTTCTTTACTTCCCACATTTCCAGCATCACAGAAACTAAGACACTGAAAATTGTTCATACCTAGAGACCCTATATTTTCTATGTTCACATTACTTTTGCTTGTCCCCTTTCTTTGGATGCCTACACTGTATTTCTAAATGCTCAAAGGAGGATTGCAATGCTAGCAATCTAGGGAGTGGACAGAAATTTCATGGTGGGGAGGGGGGATGAATTCCTATTGGAGGAAAATACCCTCTGCCCCATAGCTATATACTTGCAACTTACCATTTTAGCAAGCAATGGGTTCAGATCATGCAAGGTTTTCATCTGGTCCTATAAAGCAGAGATGAGGCATGTTTGACTTTCCAGATGCTGTTTGGAGTGTAGCTCCCATTACCTTAGTCAACATGGCCAATTGTAAGGGAGAAAAGGTAGCTGCAGTCCGGCAACATGGCCGCGTGCCTTGCCAGTGCTAATCAGCACACACTATGATATAAAATGTCTATACTACTATGATTTGCATGAAAAACAATACACTACATAGCAAGTATATTATTATTAAGACATTGAACAGATAGTGTGCTTACTTATAATGCCAACACAAACATAAAAACTATACAATAAAAATAAAAAGGAAACACAGTACAAACTACAACAGCAACTCAATAGAACACAATGAGCATCTAGGCATATATCCCATTTTTAAAAATTCTTCAGCAGTTTCCCCCCCAAGGTGCTCTTTTCTTTCAGTCCTTATAGTGTCACTGTTCAAAGCAGTTCATAAAAATGTGATTTATTTATGCCCCAAACGATAAACCCCAAACCAAAATCCATTAGCCAAAGGAGACAAAGACAAAACAAACAAAACACTCTGTTTAATTACTTTCTATCCAGAGACATTATTAGCTGCTTTCAAATATTTATCACACTTTTCAGACTCCCAGGGAATATGGGGCCATATAGTGAAGAACAACAAAAATTCTTCCCTATTCACTGTCAGTAAGAACTGTTTGGAAGTGGAATACACTGTCTCGTAGTGTGGTGGAGTTTCCTTTGGAGGTTTTTAAACAGAGGCTGGATGGCCATCTGTCGGGAATGATTTGATTGTGTATTCCTGGATGGCAGGGGGTTGGACTGGATGGCCCTTGAGGTCTCTTCCAGCTCTATGATTCTATGAATGTGGTGAATCCAACAAACAAACAAACAAACAAACAAACAGTATGCCAACAAACAAAAAACAACAAAAACACTTCCCTATTCACTGACTTAACAGGACAAGAAAGAAGACGTCCTAGACTCCTTCATAAGCACCAGTCTGAACAGGTTTAAACATCTTCCAGCAGAGAAGGCTGAAAATGTTGCAGGGGGGGGGGGAATGATGAAGATGAATAGGAGAGGACTGGAGACGAAGCATTGTAGGACAGTGCTTTCTTCTCGCAGGCAGAATCAATACATACCCTACAGTCTCAATCCTTTCCCAATTCTGAACTGTTCTTAAGGCTTTGGAGGGCTTTGACAGGACTTGTGCTCATCCACTTTGAAAGCCATTTAATTTCATGTGGCTCAGTTCAATAAAACCTTGTGGGTTAGATAAAGCAGCTGCTTCTGTCCCACTGAACTTGCCACACAAATTGAGGATATTGATAGAATCCTGTTCTGATGTTACATGTAGGGAAAAAAATCCCACCCAGCATGACTGCAATCTTCTCTCTACCCTCGTTTTGGATGAAACCCCTTTTGATGTGATCTGTTAGTGTCATTTGCACTCAAGGCTCAAAATCCAAAATACTGTGTAAATCCAACTGCTCTTAACAATGCCTCTGTTTCTTATCCCAGATAAAAGATGGATCCTATCCTATTTGCAGTTGAGAACCAGGATCCCAATGTCTGTCTTCATTGCCACACTATCCAAAATAGTTGAGTTTGAAAAGGACAACATATTTGTATGAAAAATGTATACGAGTTAGAAACAACCATTACAGTGTGGATTATCCAGCTATTATTTCATATCATGCAGGGAGTTTTACGATAGACCATATCAAGCTGACATATTAGCTTACTAAGTAAAATAAGGAAAATACTTTGTGTTTACTTTAATAAACCCTTACTTCTTAAAATATACCATTTAGCCCTGAGGATTTGTGGGAGTCATTGTCTTCATGGGAGAAAACCTTTGATCTCTGCCAGTATGTGCAAAATCATGTGAAAGTGTGCGCTTTGTGTGAAGTATGATTAAAACTACAGATGTAAACGTTACCCACTGGCTCACAAAACTAGGTGGATGAAACAGCATATTCTCCACCTCCCACATAGACTTTAGGTTATTAAAAATTCTGTTTGGGAAAGAAAATTGTCAGTTTCAAATTGGCAGTTTTGGAGGTTGGAAGCAAAGGCTTGGTTGGCAACAGTAGTTTGATTGCTTTAAGCTTTTTGGAACTGATGTCTCCATGGTTTTGGAGTTAGAATGGACTGTTCTGGCTACTGCCTTCCTATCTTTCTTTCCCAATATTTTGCATAAGCAGATTTTTACTTAAGATTCCAATGCTTTCTCCTGTAAAGGAAGCTGACCTTGTAAAGGTTGCACTCAACTTCCTAGTATTTGGGAGTACAAGCCAGAAAAAACAGTATTTTGGATGTACATCATTTTTCTGAAGAACTACCACTGAAAAATATGTTCCATGGAAGGAAACAGATTAAAATGAGTCCAAAGATTCCTAAAAAACAGAAAACTGTTATCACTTCAAATAACTTCATCCCTTTATATTATGATACATACAACTAGGTAAATATATTCTGGTTATTGCTATTATTTTATTGAAATTATTCAGGATATTATTTATTAGAGTTAGGGTGCACCTACACTGTAGAAATAATGCAGTTTGACACCACATTAACTGCCATGGCTCCATCCTACAGAATCCTAGGATTGGTAGTTTTGTGCAGCACCAGCACTCTTTGGCACAGAAGGTTAAAGATCTTGTAAAACTATAAATCCCAGGATTTCATAGGATAAGGCTACAACACTTAAAGTGCTGTTAAACTGCATTATTTCTATAGTGTAGATGCACCCTTAGATCTCTCTTTGTTGTGTGGCTGGGGTGCAATACAGCTTCCATCATCATCAACATCATCATCATCACCATTACCATCACTATCAGTAAAGACACAATATTACATACAGTCGTCCCTTCCTATTCGAGGCTTCCCCTTTCACAGTCTTGTATATACTTTCTGACATTGAGTTCTCAAACTCAGTTCTTAACTGGTTTAAATCTTATCTGTCAGACAGATCTTTCGCAGTGGTCACCGGTGGTCAGATTTCTTCCCCCGTACCCTTATCCATTGGAGTTCTGCAGGGCAATGTTTTCGGTCCCCTATTTTTCTCTCTTTACACCTTGTCTTTAGGAAAACTTATTAGTTCTTTTGGTTTTTCCTATCATTTGTACGCCGATGACACCCAGCTATATCTTTCTACTGCTGATCTTTCCTCAGGGCTTGAACCGCAAGTTTTCTTTAGCTGTCTCTCTCTGGATGCGTCATCGGCGATTGAAGCTCAATCTGTCCAAGACGGAGCTTCTTGTTTTTCCACCTAAGTCCTCCCTTCTGTTCTTGTTGACAACACTTCTATTCACCCGGTCCAGGAAGCCTGCAGTCTCGGTTTTATTTCTGATTCTTCACTGTCTTTTATTCCCTATATTCAGGCCGCAGCCAAAAACTGCAGATTTTTCCTTTACAACATTGCCAAAATGCATCCTTTTCTTTCAGCCTCCACTGCCAAGACTTTGGTCCATGCTTTGGTGGTCTCCCGATTAGATTATTGTAATCTCCTTTTAGCTGGGCTTCCCCTTTCTCGTCTTGACCCTTTAATTTCTGTTCAACATTCAGCCGTCCACATCATTACCTCTGCTTGCCACTTTGACCATGTTTCCCCTTTGATGTTTTCTCTTCACTGGCTTCCCTTCCCTTTCCATATCCAATATAAGCAGTTGTTGCTAACTTTCACAGCCCAGCATGGGTTAGCCCCTCTTTATTTATCTGACTTTCTTTCTCCTTACATCCCCACCCGTACCATTTGTTCTAGTACTCAAGGCCTATTGTCCCAAGCTAGGTTCTCCACTGCTCCATCCCGGATTCGTTCTTTCTCACTTGCCACCCCTCACTTCTGGAACATTCTCCCCCCTCAAATACGGGCCATTACTTCTTTGTCCACTTTTAAATCCGAGTTAAAGACCACCTTGTTCAGGGAGGCATTCCCTGGCTTTGTCTGATTTACATTTATTTTTTCTGTCAATTGGGTTTACTGTGATGCTGTTATTAATTGTTGTAATTATCCTTGTTTTAATTGATTTTATTATTTTGCCTATTGTTTTACTTAGATTGTACACCTTTGGCAGGTTTCATTCTGTTCTATCCTTGATTGTTTTTATACAGCACTGTGTACATTGACAGCGCTCTAGAAATAAACTTTAACAACAACAACAACAACAATAATAATTGTATATTCACAGAGTCCCACCAAGCCTTGGTTCTTTCCTTGGGGAGGGGAAAGTGTGTGTGTGTGTGTGTATGTGTGTTTGTTAGAGGAGGAGGAGGGTGGGCAAGCAAGGGCACATGGTGGTATGGTGTTGGTTGCAGGGCTTTCCTGCCCCAGCTGGCTTTGGCCAGCCTCCCCCTCCCTGGGACTGTGAGCAGTGACAGCAGCACCACCACCAGCCACCCTGCCATCCACTAGCTGGGTGGGCAAGTGCGTGGGCAGGTGGGGGTACATGGTGGTGTGGCAATGGGGCAGGGCTCTCCTGCCCCTGCTGAGGCTTTGGCTCATCTCCCCCTCCACAGGATTGTGGTGGTGGCAGCAGCAGAAGCACCAGCTTCCCCACTATCCATTCACAGGGTGGGCAGGCAGGCAGGGGCAGTGGTGTGGCAACGGTGGCAACTCATGCCCCAGTTTTTTTTTAAAAAAATAATTTTGTGACAATCTTAGTGCAGATCCATAAAATCATTTTAGACAGTCTCAAAAAAGAATGGGACAAGTGGGCACAGAGGGAACCACAACTGACAAAATGCAGCAAATCTCAAAAGAGGTAAGTATGTGTGTGTACGTGTGTTAGAGGAGGAGGGTGGGCAGGTGGGGGAGCATGGTGGTGCGGTTTTTACTTTATTTTACTTTTCACTTTATTCACATTTTTTACTTTTGCAGTGGTGCGCCGCCCCTAACTCCCACAAATGGGAAGGGACGACTGTACATCTGAACTTGATTATACTGGTCATACTCTTTAATGTAACTGTTAAATGTTAAAAAGTCCAACATATCTGTTAAAAACTCTTGTCAATGCCAGACAGGCTTTTAGTTTACTCCTTGTTACTTAGGTTTCATTCTGAGTAATGATCTTGTAGGGTTAGCTGCTTGGATTACTATGTAAATAAATTTTGTGTTTTTAACTCTGAAACTTCACTTTATTTTTTATTATTTACATACAATTCTAGACTGCTTTAAAAAATGTTCCCCCATCCCTGGAAGATGACAAAATGGAACACAAATTCATCAGTAACAGCAATACTGAAAAGAAAGATGGGCATGGTGGCAACTTCCAGATGTTCTTGGACAGCAGTTTTCCTTTTTAACCTTCACCATGGTGGTGCTGATTGAGGATTATAGGAATTGCAATCCAACAAAATCTAGAAAGAGACACTTTCATCTATGATGGAGTGCTGAAATGGTTTTTGGCTTCACCCAGTTTCCAATATATGAGCATAATTTTGCCACTGTAGCTTGAAAGCATGTTCTCTTCTATTGTCAATTGCCAATTTGCAGGATCATAGCTATAATTTCTTAATTTTCTCAGATCATTGATAGGACCATGTCAATGAAGGGTGTGGAATTTTCAAGAGCTGAACTCCAGGCCATCATGAAGTTTCTGTTCCTGCAGAAGAAAACTCCAAAAGAAATCCACAAGTGTATGATGCAAAGTTGAATGAGAAGTACCCATCATCTAACTGAGGAGTGGTATGCTAACTTTCAATGTGGAGATTTTGGGACTGAAGATGCAGCAATATCTGGGAGGCCTTCAACAGTGTCTACTCCTGAAATTGTTGAGTGCATTTATGACCCAATTTTGGCAGATCAGTGAATCTCAGCTCAAACAATTGCTGAGACACTAGCAATATCCCAAGAACACATTGGATTGATAATTCATGATTAGTTGGCTATGCAGCATCTGTCAGCCAAGTGGGTGCTGAAATCTTTGAATGCTGACCAGAAACTTAATCAAGTGGATACCTCCAAGTTGATTTTGCAGCATTTTGAGTGATCTATGTCAGAGTATGATGGGATATGCAGTCTGATAAATTCATGCTGTAAAGAGATACCAAGCAAGTGAATCATCATGTTTGCCTACAGGGGGCATACTGTGTAAACAAAGGCTGAATCTGGTCTATGTTATGAGTATGTAGCCTGGGAACGTATCCTTGAAACTAAAGGAAGTGTCTATTTTCGTACATGTAATCTGTATGGGAAACAGTGTATGTCTCCCTGAGGTGGGATGTTATTGTATGTGTTATGAGACTCTGTAGTAGTTGTAAGCTGACTTTTGGGCTGTGCAGCAGCCAAAGCTGCTAAGTCCTAATGTTTTCAACAGAGAATTTTCTGTTGATCTCTATATATTTTACTATGTACCAGTAAATATCAGTAGTTTTAGGCACCACCTGTGTGTCTGTGTACTTTATTGAGATTTTATGGGCTATCACTGGGCAAATGGGTATTTCGCTATTCTGCTACACTTTTTGGCTGCCTGGATCCCTCTGAGCATGTGCACTAGTGTGCACCAACGCGTGAAACTATTGTGTGTTTTTTTAATGACTCAACACTGTTGATGAAACATGGTTACATCACTATGATCTGGAGACCAAACAGTCCTTGCAGTGATGGCACTCAGGTTCTCCACGGTCAAATGAATTCAAGACTCAGGAGTCAGCCAGAAAGATCATGGCCACATTCAGAAGAGCCAAACAGTTAATGGAGAATACTACTCTAACTTGCTGTGCTGATTGAAGGAGGCACTGAAGAAAAAACAGTGAGGGAAGCTATGGAAAGGTGTTCTCTTTTTGCAGGACAATGCAGCTGCTTAGAGGGATGGCAAGAAGAATTTGGAGTTTGAGTGTATAGACCATCTACCTCCTCACAATATCTTGCTCGATCTGACTATTTCATGTTTTCAAACCTTGAAAGGAAGGAAATTTTTGAATGAAGCAGAGGTGATAGCAGCAGCGGAGAAGTATTTCAGTGACCAGACCTCAGATTTTTTTTGGGGGGGGGAAGGGTTAAAGAAACTTGAGAAATGATGTGCCAAGTGCATTGGACTTCAGAGTGAATATGTGGAATAGGATGTACGTTTCATGGCTCTAGGTCATTTCCTTCTTCATTGGGCTGAACATTTTCCAATACTCCCTCTCAAATATGTATTCAGTACAATAGATTGGAACCAAACTTGAGTATACTTCCTAGGGAAATAGACATTAGCTATTAGTGCTAGGGAACTTAATGATTTCCTTTACAAAATATATAAAGTACTTTAGTTTAACTATATATTAAGGATAATGGTGAATATTAAATGTTTTATTATTTTATTATTAGATATACAGATGTTTAAGTATTGTTTGATATTTAGAGTACTTTAAAATTATATTTTATGCTGCTTTTATATGCTGCACATACACAGCTTTTAATAAATTTGATTGTAATTTGTACTGACAGTGTCCTTGACAGTTAGTATACGTATTAAATAATAGATTCATATGAAATATGCCCTTTTTAATGATGCATTTGTTCCCAATATATTTTAGTGATATGTGCTTCATACATGCACACACATATACAGATCATAACTCTCCAGGTATACACAGTATGTACCTTATTAGGTTCCACTCCAAAAAATAGTACTCTATGGTGAACTCGCCATGGGTCAGCGTAAGAGGGGTGCTCCAAAAAAGCGATACAAGGACTCCCTGAAGCAACATTTCAGGCTCAGTCAAATTGATCACCAACAATGGTCCGCCCTGGCCTCACATCGGGAGGCATGGAGATACACTATCCACAATGCTGCAGCCTTATTTGAGAACTCTCACCGAACAAGTCTTGAAGAGAAATGACAATGCAGAAAGAATCACAACCTGAAAACATCAGCCAAGGAGACCTTCTGCTGTGCTTTCCGCAACTGGACTTGTTTATCTCAGATTTGTCTTTTTAGTCATCAGTGCGCTTGCAGAAAGTGTGGGATGAATCCTTCCTGAATCTTTGTTTGTGAAGAAAAGCCAGAGAGAGAGAGAGGTTCCACTGTGATATAGTAGCCAATGGGTTTCCAAGGGTGACTAAGGAGATTATCAGGTGCCTTTAATATGGTGTTCCAGGGACGCCAGGAGATCGCCAAAGGGCAAACTTTTCAGGCGTCATCCTCATCCCATGCCCCTTCTGTTTCACCCTTATTCTTTTTTAATTGATGGCTTAGCCGTTAATAGATTGCCTGTTCTGTTGCTGTCATGGAATCACAGGTGTCTGAAACTGTGCCCTGTTCTGCTGGTGTGATGCCAGCCGCGGTGGGTGGTCACTGCTGAACACTTCTGGGTTCAACCGGGATATCCAGGTAAGTGACACCCTTTATTTTCCCCTCCCCAGGTTCCTTGGGTTTTTTTTAAGTGCATTTCTGTGCTTTGTGGGGGTTTTTTGACGTGTATTTTCTTTTTTCTTTTTAAATTTGCCGCATTATCATCCTCTCGTGAGAACAGCTAGGATTTCATTTCCAGGAAGTGAATACAGCTCCACGAGTGCTGCATTCATTCCTGGGATGCCACTCTGTATGGCTCCATTAAAGGTTGGTCTGAAAAATTTTCTTTTAAGCTGCTACAGGGACAAGAGCAGGGTGGGAAATAGCTGGTGAGATGGGGATGCTATATTTTGTCCCTGTCTGATAATCTTCTAAAGCTCAAATCCCTCTTCAGCCATGGAAACTCAGTGGGTGACCTTAGGCAAGTCACACTCTTAGCTTAAGAGGAAGGCAATGACAAACCTAAATCTTGTCAAGAAAACTGATGATATGATCACCATAAGTTGAAGTGTACTTTAAGGCACATAATCATAACTAAATATGCCTTTTAACTGGCTGTTAACTTTAAACATTTAAGCTTGTCCCAAAGATTACACATTCATACATTTGTCCAGCATTAGACCATTATTTTTCCTTATTTCATTTCTGATGGCTAAAACAAGTTCCTTTACATCCCTTCTCTGTGATTAGCTTCTGTTCAATAGAAATACCCACAAAATGCACAAAGGAAAGAGAGCAAGGCTTTGGAGTCAAAAGCAGAAGCACTGCATTCACAAGAAAGATTATCTGTGACAGATAAATGATTCCTGATTCAAGCTGGAAAAAGTGCTGAAAGAATAAAGTCTACTTTTCCTTCAGTTATATTTTCAAAGAAATCTGGAATGGTAAAGCATAGAAACAATGCCTTTGTTCAGCCTGTAGCACCAGCTGAATTCCATTTTGCAGGGTTCCAATATCTGCTTTTCAACATGTTCCAGCCCTATCAGCACCATCCATTGGATTTTTGTACACCATGCCATAGGTCATACTAGGAACCTTAAATCAAAGGTTTCTCCCTAAAAAGAAAACTATTTATAGTTTTACTTTATAATTGATGAGAAAACTTTCATAAAATCATAGAGTTTGAAGGGAACCCAGGGTTCATCTGATCCAACCCATTGCCAATGGAAGCTTACAATCCTAAAGCGTCCCTAAGAGATGACCCTTACCTCCCTTTGTCAATCAGATGCTCCCCAAAACAAAAAGTTAAAGCATAAAGCAAATGGTCATTCTCACTCACTTTCCATAGTACATTAGCTAACTCCTGGCAGCACAGGTGAACTTCTTCACATCCTCTTTCCTCTACAAGGGAGAACACCTTATATCATTTGCTCCTAGCCAACTTCTGAACATAGATTTTCTCTCCCTCCCTCCCCGCCCTCTCTCTCTCTCTATATATATGCAACAGAAAGGTCAAATCAGGGGGCATAGCTGTGATATGTTGCTAGGATACATCTCTCATCCAATCTGCCCCAAACCCATCTTTTCTTGGCTGCAACCCCCCAACATAGCTATTGTGCAAGCAGTGGCTGACAAGCATTAACCTAGCTTCCTATAGCTGGATACATAGTAACAGGCAACCATAGGAAATTCTGGGGGTCCTATGGAGGCCCCTGGGGATGAATTTGTGCTTTCACTCTATTCTGCTTTGGTCAGAGCTCACTTGGAATACTGGGTCATTTCTTGGCACTACAGTTCAAGAAGAGTATTAACCAGCTGGAATGTGTCCATAGGCATGGTAGAAGGTCTGCAAACCAGGCCCTATGAAAGAACAGCTTAGGGAGCTTAATATTTTTAGCATTGGGAGAGAAGGTCAAGACATGATATGATAGACATCTTTAAAAATCTGAAGGAAGGTAATGTGGAAGATGGAGCAAGAGTGTTTAATGCTCCTCCAGAAACTAGAGCATGAATCAATAGAGTCAAATTGCAAGAAAAGATATTACACCTAAACATTGGAAAGGATTTTCCTGTAAGAGCTGTTTCAGAGTGCAATACACTGCACCAGAGGGTGGTAGACTCTTCTTCTTTAGAGGTCTTTAAAGAGAGGTTGGATGGCAATCTCCCAGGGCTGCTTTAATTGTGTATTCCTACATGGCAGCTAGTGATTCTTCATTGCTATACAACCAGTTATAGGAAGATAGCTGGATACTTGTCTCCTACTCACTCTGCTCCCCACTGGCAAAGAAGTAACTGTGTTGAGGGCTGCTGCTAAGAAAGGGTATATGTGTTTTTTTGAGGGGGGTAATCATTACACAATTGATAGAAAAATCCAACCTTTGGATTACTGTAACACACTCTATTTAAGCCAGTCTCAAAGGTGCTACTTTGCACACTCTACATGGGGCTGCCTTTGGAGACTTAAGAACTTCCATGGGTTCAAAATGCTGCAGCCAGCCTGCTGAATGAGGCTGGTTACAGGAAGCATATATCTGCCCTGTTGGAATAGCTTCACTTGCTACCAGTCCATTTCTGGACTGAATTCAAAGTGCTGGCTATGATATTTAAAGGCCTACATGGCTTGGTTCCAGACTTTCTAAAGATGGTATTTTCCCCACGTGAACCAGTATGAATTTTAAAACTTTTGAATGGAGAACTTTCTCTTGGTCCCATCACTATGACAGACATGTTGGGTGAGGACATGGGAAAGGAGCCTTCTTTGTGGCTGCTTCCAATTTGTGGAACTCCTTATCATGAAAGATTCCATTTTTCTCTGTTTTTGCCAGCAGGCTAAGATATTTCTATTTAAGCAGGTCTTATGAGGCAGAAGATTGTTTTGAATGTGATGTGCTGTGATTTTAACTTTTGATTTTTTAAAAATTATGTCTTAATTGTATTTTAAACTATTTTAACTATAGGCTTTTAAAACTTTTTTAACTTTGATAAATATGTTTTTTAGTTGGACTATGTTTTCCATTTCTTTCTTTATAAGCCATTTTGAGTTGTTTGACAGGGGAAAGGCAGGGTACATATTCATTAATAAGTAATAAATAAGTAACTGCTAAAATGATCAAAAAGTGAGTTATGATGGCATAAATCCAGTTTAAGACATCAAAACTCACTAACAGGATGTCTGTCACAATCTGAGAAATATATTCCAGGATGAAATAGAAATACTTGATCCTCAGAATTATTTGATTTTGTTAACAATTATTAACTTTAATAATGTATATACATATTTCCATTTAAAAGTAAGGGCATAGTTAATAAGATGAATAGAAAGTAAGGCAAAATTAGTCATATATAGAATTCATCTATACAACAAACCATACATAGAATAAAAGCAGTGAACATGCCATGTAGAGAATCATAAATCATAGAATTGTAGAGTTGGAAGAGACCATGAGGGCCGTCCAGTCCAACCCCCTGCCATGCAGGAAATCATGATCAAAGCATCCCCAACAGATGGCAATCCAGCCTCTGTTTAAAGACTTCAAAGGAAGAAGACCTCACCACGCTCCAAGGGAGTGTGTTCCACTGCCGAACAGCTCTTACTGTCAAAAAGTTCCTCCTAATGTTGAGGTGGAATTTCTGTTCCTGGAGCTTGCACCCATTGCTCCGTGTTCCAGTATTTGGAGCAGCAGAAAACAAGTCTGCTCAATCCTCAGCGTGACATCCCTTCAAATACTTAAACAGGGCTATCATATTGCCTCTTAACTGTCTTTTTTCCAGGCTAAACTTACCCAGCTCCCTAAGTCTCTCCTCATAAGGCATCATTTCCAGACCTTTCACCATTTTAGTTGCCCTTCTCTGGACATGCTCCAATTTTTCAATATCCTTTTTGAATTGTGGTGCCCAGAACTGGACACAGTATTCTAGGTGAGGTCTGACCAAGGCAGAATAGAGTGACACTATTGCTTCCCTTCCTCTCCATTGATGCCCCCTTGTCTTGGGAGAGAGGCTTGTGTACCCTAATGATGTTTTGAGCTATGCTGGCGGTGGCATAATAGCCACTGGTAGGGTCTCCCATGCCAGACAGGTCAAAACCAAAGGGTATGACAAAGAGCGTCAAAGGGCAGGATGGGCTCTCTAGCCTTATGGCAACCATCCTAGGAGAAGGAAAACTCTAATCCCAAACTTGGGCAGATGGTGCTCGTCCAATCCTGTAAGGTCAACCGTTTAAGAGAAGGAAACTCTAATCAAACCCACAGCCCGAGGACCTCACTGCTATGTTGATGCTTGCAAGGCCACAGCAGATGAATCTCTGGTTTAAAGGTTGAGGCCAGTTCTGTGCATGCTGCGCTCCACCAGAAAAATCCATTGCACAGGCTCGAAGGACAAATCTAATTCCAAAAAAAAAAAAAAAGAAAAAGAAAAAAAAGCCCTGTAGCGATAGGCGAGGGACGAAACCGGCAGGTGTAAATATGCACTGGAAGCCGCAGACCCAACCCTGCATGCAGGCGGTTCAGGACTTTGGTCGCTCGAAGCTGACCCAGGAGATCACAGTCTTGTTCGGCAGCATCCTGAATGACCAAGCAGCCTTTTTTTAAGGAAAGCACTGCTTGCTCCATATGGAGACGGGCCTAGAAAAGGTGGTCTAACGAAAGCTCATCCGCAAGTACCTTGTTGGCTAGCCATGGCGAACGGGAATCTTCTGATGTGGTCAAACCAAGGCAAAGAAATAAAGGCGCACACCAGCCTCCAAAGGTGTAAATAAACTGATGCTTGCATGCTGGAACATCAGAACCATGAGAGACACTGAAAATAGTAGATGGCCTGAGTGTCGTTCTGCTCTAATAGCCCATGAACTATCACGACTTAATATTGACATCGCTGTTCTTAGTGAAGTTCGTCTCCATGAGGAAGGCAGCCTTAAAGAACACGGCGCCGGTTACACACTTTACTGGTCTGGCAAACTTAAAACTGAAAAACATCTTTCAGGGGTAGGCTTCATGATTAAAAAGTCCATTGCCTCCAAACTCGAAACCTTGCCAACAGGACACTCTGATCGCATTATTTCCTTACACCTCCCACATGTTTTTCTATTTAGTATATATGCCCCAACTATGCAAGCCAACCCTGTAGAGAAAGAAAAATTTTACACAGACCTATGCCACCTCATACAAAAAGTCCCTGTAGAAGATAAAATTATTATCCTTGGTGACTTCAATGACAGAGTAGGAAAGAACTCCGAAGCCTGGAAAGGTGTCTTAGGCAAGCATGGTGTTGGAAATTGTAATGATAATGGACGCCTCCTGCTAGAGTACTGTGCAGAACAAAAGCTGACTATAACAAACACTATATTTCAGCAGAAAGACAGCTTGAAGACAACCTGGATGCATCCCCGATCCAAACATTGGCACCTCATTGACTATGTTCTAGTCCGCCAGAGAGACATTCGCGATGTCCGTCATACTCGAGTGATGCCCAGTGCAGAATGCCAGACAGATCACCGCCTCATCAGATGTAAACTAAATATTCATCTTAAGTTCAAACCTAAGAGGGGTGGCATCTTAAAGAGGAGACTCCAAGTCAACAATCTTCAACAAGCTACCATGAGAGACAACTTCCAGGCAAACCTGCAAACAAAACTTGAAGACCATCCAACAGATCCTTCTCCTACAGTGCTTTGGCAACATATCAAAAACAGTATTCTCCAGTCTGCAGAAGAATCCCTCGCGTTCTCCCAGAAGAAAAACCAAGACTGGTCTGATGAAAACAACCAAGAGATCCAGGAGCTGTTGGCAAAGAAGAGAATTGCTCACCAGGCATACCTTGCCCAGCCAACTTGCCACGTAAGAAAAGCAGTTTTCCGTCTCACATGTAGTAAACTTCAACAAAAACTCAGAGACATGCAAAACAAGTGGTGGATCAATATAGCAGAAAAGACACAATGCTGTGCAGTTCTGGGTGATTCTAGAGGATTCTATGAAGCTCTTAAGGCAGTGTTTGGACCTACTTATCAGGTCCAAATCTCCTTATACAGTACAGATGGTCAAACATTAATTACCAATAAAGCCTCCAACCTGAATCAATGGGCTGAACACTTTCAAAGTCTCTTTAGTGCCAACTGAGTAGTCCAAGACTCAGCTATCCAACACATGATACAAAAACTGATGAAAAATGAATTAGACATAGCTCCCACTTTGGAAGAGACCCTTAAGGCCATACAGCAGTTGAAAAATGGCAAGGCAGATGGAATTGATGGAATCCCACCTGAAGTTTGGAAACACGGAGGTCATGTACTCCATGATAAGTTCCACGAACTCCTGGTGAACTGCTGGGAAAAAGGGGAACTGCCATCAGATCTCCAAGATGAAGTCATCATCATCCTGTACAAGAAAAAAAGAGCAAAATCCGATTGCTCAAACTATCGAGGCATAACACTGCTCTCTATTGCTGGAAAAATCCTTGCAAGGATACTCCTGAACAGATTAGTTCCTGCCATTGCTGAAGAACTTCTTCTTGAAAGCCAATGTGGCTTCAGAGCCAATAGGAGTACTACAGATATGGTATTTGCTCTTAGACAATTGCAAGAGAAATGTAGAGAGCAGAACAAGGGTCTCTATGTAACATTTGTTGACCTCACCAAAGCCTTCGACACCGTGAGTAGGAAAGGTCTGTGGCAGATCCTGGAAAGACTAGAATGTCCCCCCAAATTCCTTAAAATGATTATCTTGCTACACGAGGGCCAGCGTGGTCAAGTCAGATATGGCGATGCTCTTTCAGAGCCCTTTCTAATAACTAATGGAGTGAAGCAAGGTTGTGTTCTTGCGCCAACTTTATTTGCAATCTTCTTCAGCATGATGCTCGAAAAGGCTACGGCAGAGCTCGAAGAGGACGACGGCATCTATATACGTTACCGTACTGATGGTAGCTTGTTTAACTTAAGCCGTCTGAGGGCTCACACTAAGACTCTAAACTATCTAGTCCGTGAGCTGCTCTTTGCTGACGATGCTGCCCTTGTTGCCCACACAGAAGCAGCTCTGCAGCACCTAACATCCTGCTTCGCAACAGCTGCAGAGCTCTTTGGGCTGGAAATCAACCTGAAGAAAACAGAAGTTCTTTACCAGCCTGCACCACAGGACAAACACCACCATCCCCACATTGCCGTCGGCAATTCTGTGCTTAAATCTGTTCAGACTATCCACAATGCTGCAACCTTATTTGAGAACTCACGCTGAACAAGTCTTGAAGAGAAACGGCAACGCAGAAAGAATCACAACCCAGTAACATCACCCGAGGAGACCTTCTGCTGTGCTTTCTGCAACCGGACTTGTTTATCTCGGATTGGCCTTTTCAGTCATCAGCGCGCTTGCAGAAAGCCCGGGATGAGTCCTTCCTGAATCTTCGTTTGTGAAGAAAAGCCAGAGAGAGAGATTACTTCCCTTGATCCAGACACTATACGTCTATTGATACAGCCCAAAATCGCATTGGCCTTTTTAGCTGCCGCATCACACTGTTGACTCATGTTCAACTTGTGGTCTACTAGGACTCCTAGATCCCTTTCACATGTAGTCTCATTCAGCCAGGTCTCTCCCATCCTATATCTATGCATTTCATTTTTCCGCCCTAAGTGCTGTACTTTACATTTCTCTGTATTGAATTTCATTTTGTTAGCTTCGGCCAGATCTCCAGTTTATCCAGGTCATTCTGAATTTTGATCCTGTCCTCTAGGGTATTAGCTGTTCCTCCTAATTTGGTGTCATCTGAAAATTTGATAAGTATGCCCCTAATTCCCTCATCCTAGTCATTGATAAAGATGTTGAATAGCACTGGGCCCAGGACAGAACCCTGTGGCACCGCACAGGCCACATCTTTCGAAGACGAAGAGGAGCCACTGCTGAGGACCCTTTGGGTTCAGCCGGTCAACCAATTACAAATCCATTGAATAGTTAACTTGTCTAGCCCACATTTTACAAGCTTGTTGCTAGAATGTCATGGGGAACCTTGTCAAAGGCCTTACTGAAATCAAATTTTTTGAAAGCAAATATTATTTGAAAGCAAATATTCGTTTCATACTAGTATGAGGAATAGGAAGAAATATTTCCAAGATCTAATTTATTTTTTTTCCAAATTTAATAGAAGAAGGATGTCAAACAAAAAACTAAAAGAATAAAAAATCTGCATAGCAGAGATGGGAATGCCCTGGGCTTGAAGGACCATTTTCAGATCTGCTGGAACACCAGCAGGCCACATTGTGCCTCTACAGATTCAATTTTGAGTGACCAGTAGTGGTGTTTTATCACTCCAGGTGACTTTTGGAGGGTTTCTGAGGAGGCAGGCCTGGCTGTTTCACAGCTTGGAGGGAAGAAGTTCACTATATTTTAATGTGTTTTTAGCTAGAAAATTGGTTGAGAGTTAGACCAATTTGTTTTCTGGATGCTAATGAAGATCAGTGGGGGGTCTGAGGGATCCAAGGGCCATACAATTCCCACTCCTGATGTTTGGTATGTATATAACCAATAACCAAGATCCAATTAGTAGCCCCAAGAAGAAATGAGCAATTAAATCAATCAGGTTTACATATGTGTTGACTTACCATTCAGCAATTGAGCCAATCAATCCAGTATGGATGTAGGCCAATGTTAACCAATGCAATGTATTGTGTTGCTAATAATGTTGACAATTTGATTCAATTTTAATTTGAATGGTTAATCTTCTTTCTTTGTTCCAGTCTTCCCTTAAGCTAATACAATGATTCAACTGAACTGAGTATGTCAGGTTTTTTTAAGCGAATGCTCTCCACTTTGTTATTTTGTGCCCCCCCCGGTAAATTACTCAAAAGTTATTTGCTCATTTATGGTAGGTGTGCAGCTGGCCCAGATATATACATCTTGCTGCACCAGACAGAGCACCTCTTTCCCCACATGTCCCACCCTCATTCTTAAGCAATTGGTTGGGAAAGCTTCCCTGACCTAAATATGGGCTACAGAGAAATTCTGAGATGTTTTGGGGGGCTTTTTGGCATATTTTAGGCCCAGGGCAGGTTGTTTTTCTCCATCAGGAAAACCCTTATCACTCAACATAATGGCCCAACAGTCCCAATGGTCCAAAATGTGAACTTCCCCCTCGTAGAGGAAATGAGGAGAGTCAGCCATTAACATGTAGTTTATATTTTACAGAATCTGGAAAAGTTGGGGACCACACTGGGACCCTAGGGACAACAATGAGGCCTCTAACCTCACATGAAGCCCCTGGACCACACTTTGCCCAATCCTGTTTTGTGGAATGTAACTGCACCATTGCAAACATATCTCCTCATAAATGAGACTGACTCCAAGGCATATATTTTTCAATCAATTCTATGAAAAGCCAAAATGTAGTCTAAAAGATAGTGACGGAATTAAGGAAACATTTAAAGAGCACTTTCTTCCAAAATGTTTGAACATACTGCTGCATATGCTAGGCATCTGCCAGATCGGGGTAAGCACTGCAACCCTGGAACTACTCAGAACTTGGAGAATTGGAGTAAGCTTAGTAGTGTTAGGAAGGTTTTGACCTCAAGAAACGTGGCTAACTACTTAACAGCTTCCTTTAATGAAAGAGTGAAAGAGACAATAAAAGGATGATGTGAGGAGAATTGGCCAAAATCCATATATGTTGTGGTCAAATACAAATCTTGAAGTACCATTTCAAATATAAACATTATGATGAATTAATATTTCAACTATGAAAATTATTCATTCAATGTTGTCTTTGAGTAATGCTGGAGCAACTTGTATATACATAATCCAAATCACTGTTGAATGAATGTATATTTTTCAATGTTGTTTTAATGTACTATTTTTAAAGTATCAATGCTGGGGAAAAAAATAACACTACCCTGATAATTTACACTTTGTTAGAATTACATTTCTCTATATAGCTGTTTCACCAAGAGAATGTGACTAAGATCTTATTTCTTTGATTGATTCATAATAAGATATGAAAAAAAAATATTTCTTTAGATGTAGATAAACATAAGCTTCTGTTATACTGGCCGAATAACTTGCAGGATATACACTTCATTTTCCAAAAATTCTTTGCTTATCACTTGTAAAGCTATGTTTCTGATGTTATTCATTCAGCATGGCCCATCTCAAAATGTTTCTACTCACAGCAAACCTTTTTAAAATTGAACAGGTTGTCTTCAGGAGAACAGTCCTCTTATTTTATCATATACACATTAAGAGATCACATCTGCCACAGTGGAAACAACACATGGGAAATCTAATTTCTTGTTTGTATGGAGAACCTCCATGGGCAAAAGAGGTTCTCTTCTTCAGATACATTGTTTCCAGGTGAGTATAATAATGGCAGATTGGGCATTAGCCACTATGATTGTGGACAGTTAACCACCATGCTTCTGGAATACCTGAATAGGGCTAAAACAGGTACAGAATCAATTATTTTTTAAAGTAAGATTCCAAGCTCTGATAATAGTTAATTTCTTTCTTGTTTTTTTAAAATAGATTTTTATTGATTTGATGCTATAATATTGCCCATAGGAATTCTCTCCTTAGTGATGCAGTGGCATATGAAGTCAAATGTAATATTAAAGTACATGGTCATAATATACAAATGTAAAAAGTAAAAAAAAATTCTTCACTCACATAACTGAAAGGATCCGAATGCCCTTGAAAACCCAAGTCACAATCTTATTGGGAAATACAAGAGATTGATATCTCAAGCAGAGCATCTGATGCACTAGACAGAAGCTTGAACAGCTCATGAGCAGGAATAACCTGGACCCAGAATATTCCAGCCCTGGGCCAAAGCATTTCCCTCATTTACCCACCTTTCTGTTGCATCAATGGAGGGATGTCCACACACCACAGCACACATGGGAACTGGTACTTCTCTTCCGCATGCTGGTTGCATCTTCTGAGGCCAGGAATAAGGCAACCGGCCATGGTCACATGGCTGGGCACCTCATAGTGACCTCAGCAGATGTATAGAAATATACCTTCCCTCACCAAGTAAAGTGTATTGGTGCACATATTAGAAATTTATGCATGTTCTCAAAGACATTTTTCTTTCTTTCATGGAATGCAACACAAGCCCACAAGAAGTATGTATTTTCTTGCACAAATTGCATCCAGTATTGTGTTCAGTCCAGAAGGTGCAGGACCAGATACATCCACTTCAAAACTTGCCTATGGAGTGAATTTTTCACATATGCATTTTAGATGCTCATACTGTGCTACCTATTTAAACTTTAGACCATTCCTTAACAGATTGTTCATTGTCCAAAGTTTCCTTGGCCCTGTAAAGCATCAAAGTAGAGCTAATGGCAGCCAGGAAAATGCCATTACACACTTGCCATTACTCACACCATTACTCACAAAAGCACTGACACACTTGTCCTCTAGGCCTGCTGCCACACTGCAGAAATAATGCAGTTTTTCAACACTGTTATGGCTCTATCCTATGGAATCCTGGGATTTGTAGTTCATTGTGGCACCTTAACTATCTGACAAATATGTCACAAAAATGCAAATCCTATAGCATTGGACCACAGCAGTTAAAACAGTGTCAAAGTACATGATTTCAGTAGTGTGGCAGCAGCCTTGGTCATCAAAATAGAAGAATCAATCCCATCAAGAAAAGTGAGAGGCATCAAAGGGCAGAGGCTGAGGAGAATGCAGAAGGCTAAAAGAGATTTTGTGTGAGACAAATTGCAGCTTGGTTTAGTGATTAGTACCAGCTTGTTTTTAAATATTACTGATATTGGCCTAAATCCCATAGTTAGTCACCTAGACTGTACGCTATGTGTATTGACTTACTAAGTTCCAGTGGATCCAGTAGCTTTATTATGGTTGGCACTAGCATTTGGATTTAGGCCACTAACTGTTCTAAAACCTGGAGAGAATTGAAACAACCTTGCAATTGAAAAAACAACAGTAACTTGAACTGCATCTCTTAAATAAAAAAAAGCTCTGCATTGTAAATAAACCAAGGGTCTGTAAAATGTAAGTTCTAGGCAATCAGATGAGAATCATCTAATACCTAATAAGAGCTGCATCTTAAAAGGAGGAGGGAAGGCTGTTATGCCAATATACAGAGCATTATCAGACTTCAACTAACCTCACAGATGGAAGCCTGGGACATCACAGATGGGACTTTTTCAGCATTAATCATGTTTACTCTCTGTGCAAGCAGTACTTAATGTAATCATCAGTTCTTTGGATCTTTCACCTAGGCAACTCCAAAGTCTGGGAGGTTAAGAATCCCAATATTAATAGTCTAGTAGTACAAAGAATTATGCTCCCAGCTTTAAAACTTACTTTAAAAGAACATTCCTGAAATTCAGTTTTCATACAAAGGATCTATATGACATACTAAAACACACACAGGTCACAATGTGTGATGTGGACCCATGTGAGTGATGTGCTCAAAATTGATTTCAACTATAGCTGCACCTATTTATCTAGTGTTTAAAATTTATTGGTGAATGTTGTATTAGTGAATATTCCATTAAAATTAACTGTGTCTGTGGCCAGATGGTGTTAATGGGAATATCTAGGAGAGTTTGTTGGCAAGAATCAGTGGATATCCTCTTGTGGGATGGTGGTATCCAGCAGAACTGGGAGAGAATGATTGCCCTTTCTACTTCAGACTACCATGCACCCACAAAATCAGCTCTAGAGAAGTGTGATACTCTTCAGCACTAGCTTTGGGATGACACAGAAAAGTATAAAGGGAAGGGTGAGTAGAATGTTCTGAAACATTTGCCAGCAAAAGAAACTAGATTTAGATTATCTACATGGGCAATATACACCATCTTGCCCAAGTCTTGAAGCCCTGCAGTCCTGACAATGCAGTGCTTTTGCCCTGTTCTCCCCCCCAGGCAATCCTCAGTCCTCCTTCCTTCACTTTTCAAATGGAATCATTTTATTCTATTTCCTAAGATACTATCCTATCTCAGTGGTTCTATCTGTCTAAAGAAATAGCCCAACTCAACATTACATTGTAAATTAGGTGTGGAGAGGAGGAGAGAACTAGAGACAGTTTTTTCAGAGGTAAAAGAAATTATAGTTTGCCTTCGCACAACCAGATAACTTTATAATTAACCTGAAGGAATGACAAATGTGGCCACAAAAACAGAAGAGCATGAATAGGGTCAGTTAGGTTGATATGGACCTCTTAGCCCCAGTACTGTGCTAGGTTTAATCTTGGGCACAGCATACAAATGCACACCAGATTCAATGTGACCTATCTCCATTGAGTCTTTTATGAAGTTGTTTTTCCCATACTCATTGTGGCAAGTGAGGAAATGCATTTCTTGGGGCTTATTTACACTGGGCAATTTATCCTGTCTTGCCACAGTCTTGGAGTCCTGCAGTCCTGACGATGCAGGGCTTTTGCCCCATTCTGCCCAGGCAGTCCTCATGACCCCCAAGGTAAAGATGGGGCTAAGATGGAAAAGACATGGTAGGGCCCCTTAGAGTGTTTTTTTTTTTTTAAATCCACCTGCTTGAATTTGTTCTCACTGACAAAAAATGGATCGGACCCTGTCTGACAAAAAATGGATCAGACCCATTCCTGCAAACCAGTCCATCACTGCAGCTGTCCATCTGCCATTGCTATTCTGCAGCAGGAAGAAGTCCTGCAGCATGTGACCAAAGCTGCTCACATGCCGGGGGACTTGGTCACAAATTGCAAGGTGACTTCCAGGAGAGTGGGGGAGATGGCTGTGGCAGTGGGTGCAATGATGGGGTGACATGCCCATCTGCATTTCCTTCTGTTTTATAGAGGTAACAACTTTAAAGCAAAAGTGTGCAAGTACAACCTTGTGCTTAAAAAAATTATTGGGGCAAAAAAAGTGTACAATCACTAAGATGAAAATCCAACAGGGCACTGGGCAAGTCTGACCAATCAGATCTCTAGTTCTACCCTGTCTGTGCAAATCAGTTGTCTTAATGATATATATCCATCTTACATAAACCATACTCTAGTCATTCTAGTCATGAATTTGTATTTGTTTTTATTTTTTAAAATACTTTTAATAACTAATAAAAATAATTTTAATAACAAGCAGAAATTAATTTCATGTTTAGACTTGGGTCCCATCTCCAAGATATGTCATGATTGAAGAACCTTCCAGTGTATCCTGAGCCCCTGGGAAAAAAAGTAGCAATTTGTTCCTCTTATACACCTGCCTGTTGTCTACCATTCTGTTCTCATCATGTGTATATGGACTTTATCAGACAAGGAATAAATTGCGCCAAAATGACATGATTTTGATGGAACAGATTGTTCTGCTCCCATGGCCAGTGTGTCAATTGTCTGGTAATAAGGCACCACTTTTGATTGAAAGTTTAAGCATTAAAAAGCATTAAACTTTTTGCAGGCATTGCTGATGTGTGAAACCTCAGGCCATTTAAATCTCATCACTGCAGAGTCAATAACCGGATGGGGAACAACACTTCCAGGTGAGATTGTGACATCCAGGTAGGCGACAAACTTTTTATGACCCTCCCTGAATTACATGGATGATTTAAAGTGTTTTATTGTGCTGTTTGTAACTTTAAATGTTTCAATTTTTTGTTTTATTTTTGAATTTCCCACACAATAAACTCTCAAGAGAATCTGTGTGATTTCAAGCAAGGAACTGAACAGAGCTTCATTCACTTCCTCTTTATTGCTGTGGAACCCATTGATGGGGAGAGAAGGTACGTGCTGTGAGGGATGTTCATTTGCCTGCATAGAAATATTTCTTCTTTGTGGTCTCTGTGAATGCACACAATGGGTTAATCCTGTGCCTGCGCAGAACACTTTGGAAACTTCTAGCACCTCATTTAGAACTTTTGGGTGGTAGGACCACCCCCTCACCCCTGGTGCATATAAGCCCATCCCTCTCACCAAGTGCTCAGTTCCTTTTTTTCCCACCATGTGAAAAGCACTGAAGGAACTTCTACTAGCCTCACTCTTCCTTTTTTTCTACAATCTTGCTGTTTTCGACCACTTTTTGCTGACTTTGGACCGGATTTTGACTACTCTTTAGCTTATTCCCTACGGATTTGAATTCTTGAATCACAATTAGCTGTGGCTTAGATTGGCTTGCTGGATTCATCTCCCTCACTGGATTCAATTCTCAAGACTAATCTACTGCATTTGACCTCGTGTGGAAGTTACTGTACCTCCCCCTCTTCTAAAATGTCTGGGGTTGACTTCTCCAAGCATTGCTCCCAGTGTTCGCTAAAATGAATGAATCCGACAGTCATTCTAAGTGCCTCTTTTGTCTCAGGGAGAATCATGATGTGTGGTCATGCAAGAATTGCAAGGCCTTCACCCCAGAGGCCAGGAAAAATCGAGACAAGAGGCTTAAGGCCTTGCTATATGAGAAGGCCCTATCAGCTTCAGCTTTAGGAAAGCCCTCAGGTTTGGGATACATCCCTAAATCTACAGAAGATCCTTCTAAGAAAAGTTCGGGCCTCAGTACTGGCCAAAGCATCCTTTAGATCTGTCCCGATGTCCACTCGAGCAAGGGACAATGGTACCGGTCAATCCCGTACCAACGATCCTGGGACTTCTTCAGGAGCAATATCAGTACCAGAGCAATCGATATGGAAGTCTCCTTGAAAAGCTGTACCAAAGAGGGGCAAGGCCAGAGGGAGGAAAGAATCTCCCAAGAGAGGCCAGTCTAGGGAGCAAAAGAAGGCCAAACAACAACAGGACCCTAAGGCGGAAAGGTCTAAGGGTGAAATGGAACAAGGCTCCCTGGCTTCACTGCCAGTGAAAAGAAAGTTAGCAATACCGTCTCCGAGGAGGCACCAAGATGAAGAGTCCACATATACCATTGCTCAAACAGATGATGAATTGTCCCTCGGTGTGAGGATCATCAGAGTCTTGCATTCGAGATCTCTGTTGGACATCGGTTCTACATCACAACAGTGTAGTTGGTCCCGATCCCGATTCTGATCGCTGTCCCATCCAATCCCAGTACGGTCTCGCTCAGCCTCTTGGTCCCATTCGGAATCCTGACACCAATCCCTGTCCCAACATCAGTCACGGTCCCTATCAGAGGAACAAAGGGAAGTCCGTTTTTGGTCCCAATTGGTTTCGGCTCAACGGTCCCCATCTCCACTAACACAGAAGTCGTGCTTCCATTCACCTCATTGGACCCTGATGCCTCGTTGCACCCCGAAGCCCCGCAGAATTCTGACCCCTTGCTGGACCCCAACACAATCGCCTCGCTGGACTCCAACCCCGGATGTATAGAAGATACCTTCCCCAAAACTGAGACCACCTTCCAAGTCTCTGGTACCATGATCCTTGGGACAGTCAGGGTCGTTGGTGCATAGGCCTTGCAGGTGACGCTCAGGATCTCGATCACTGTTGCCATGACCTCATGCATGCCACTCCAGATCTCCATTGTCCACTTCCCAAGACACAGATGAAGAGTTGCTGTGGTATGAAGATGAGTGGTGGGATTGTTTCGACCAGTACTGCTATGAAGCACCGCACCCTAGAGGCTTCTATACCAACCGATACTACTGGGGTCCCGACAACCAGTACAGATACATAGACGAAGCCTCACTGGTACCGTATACAGGATGGTACAATTATGATCACTCTCCTATCTATTTTAAGGAGGATCAGGATAGACAAGGTCTCCCTCGCTCTCCAGAGGAGCGCACCGACAGCACAAATGGAGTCATCCAGTGGTGGTTGAATCTCCTTGGAAGCCTAAGTCTCCATATAAAAGGGTCCCGATACGTCCTCTCTCAATCTCCTGAGAAGAGAACACCCTCTCCAAAGCCTTCTGATCTCAGGAAGTCTCCTTCCCCGTTACCGGCAGTGCAGCCTAAACACACGGTTCCATTGACTCAGGTACCATCAGATAATGAGTCAGAGGAGTCAGATGAGGACACTACATCTCCTACGCTGTCTCCCCAAAGGAAAGTCGAGGAAACAGTGTCCCCAACAGATGACGTTTGTTCATTTTAGGAGATGGTTAACAGGATAGCGGCGTCTCTGGGCTTAACTACATCCACCCCAGACATGCATGTAGACGACCCTCTGTTCCACGATCTCCAGAAGCAGGCCCCTCCCCTGCCTTACATTCCTTTCTAGACATTCTTAACACAAATAGCCAGAACATCTTGGACTGCCCCTTCATCGGTACCTCCAACATCTAAGAGGCCTGAGCATCTCTACAGAGTCTCTGAAGATGCAGTTCTGTGGCTGGGTGTACATCCCAAGCCAAACTCCATCATAGTTGATGCAGCTCAGATGCGTACTTCTCACAAGATTCACTCATCACCTACTGAGCATGAGGGCAAGAAGTTGGACACTGTGGGCAAGAAGATCTACTCCTCAGCCTGCTTACTGATGAAGATTGCCAAGTACATTGCCTGCATGGGGGCCTACCAAAAACACCTTTGGGACATTGTGTCCCCCTTTTTGGATAGAGTTCAGCAACAAGACTTGGAACTTTTCCAAAACACAAGGAATGATGGTGTCGCACTGTCTGATTTCTAAAGGCAAACAGCGAAGCACATATCCGACTGCACAGGGGAGATCCTGGCTAGTGCTATTTGCAGTCCACAGGCATGCCTAGCTTTGTTCATCTGGTCTCTCGTAAACTGCCATATCTGTGATTGAAGAGCTCCCTTTTGATGAGGTTGGTCTATTCCATTCGGAAACAGACATGAAGCTAGAGCACACTCACAAGATGCATACAACAGCAAAGAACTTTGGTATCACCCCTTCTGGCCAAGCCCCATGCTCACGTTTCTACCCAAAGAGATTTCCACCCTCCTTTTGTAGGAGGTTCAGGCCAGTGGCCTCTTGCTCTCAGCAGTACCCCCAGCACTATGCCCCATACCAAAGGAAATTCCAGGCCTCCACCAAACATAAGTCTCAGTTCCAGAAAAAGAATCCAGATCCATCTAAGCAGAAAGCCTGACTACCTGCCTCCGCATCCCTGGCCTATAGCCCATTCCCCTTCAGAAGGGCTTCTTGCTGCATATCACCATTGGTGCACAATCACCACAGACATATGGGTCCTCAGCATCATCAGAAATGGCTATTTCATAGAATAAGACAGCGTACCCCCTAAGGAGGTCACTAAAGTCCACTCTACCTTCAATTCCTCTTGAGGAAGAAGTCCAATCATTATTGAGGAAAGAAGCCGTGGAAGAACTCTGTCAGGACCAAAGAGAAGAATCCTTCTCCTGCTACTTCCTCGTCAGCAAAAAAGGTGGAGGCTTATGCCCTATTTTGGACCTTCGAGAGGTGAACTGCTTTGTCACCCCCAGGCATTTCAAAATGGTCACCCTCTCTGCTATCCTGCCTTTCCTCCACTCAGGAGACCGGTTTGCCACGGTAGATCTAAAGGATGCCTACTTCCACATCATGAGCACACAGTCTCACAGAAGGTTCCTCGCCTTTGTGGTGGGTTCCAGGATGTATTGCTTCAAAGCTTTGCCATTTGGCCTGTGCACAGCACTGTGGGTATTCCCGAAATGTATGGCCCCAGTTATCGCTCATCTCCGCATGAGAGACATTGTGATTTTTCCATACCTAGAGAATTGGCTGATCATGAGACCAATGAGGGAGAAGGTGGCAAGAGATGTGACCTCCACTGTCTCCTTACCACAGGACCTGGCCTCATGATCAACGTGACCAAGTCACATTTAATAATAATAATAATAATAATAATATTTATTTATACCCCGCCCCTCTGTTAAAAACAATCGGGGCGGCTTACAAAAATTAAAATACAAATACAGATTAAAATCCCCAAACACCACCCACCGCACCTACCCCCATGTAATGTAATCTAAAATCACATTAAAAAAATAATAAATAGTGAGCAGATTAAAGAGGCCAGGAGCTCCTGAGGCTGGGATCTAATTCAGAAAGGCCTGCTGAAAGAGATCTGTCTTTAGTGCTTTTTTAAAGCTACTCAGGCTCGTCATCTGATGGATCTTGTTTGGCAGGCCATTCCATAATTTGGTGGCAATTACCAAAAAGGCCCTCTGGGAGGTTGCAGACAGCCTAGATTTTTGTGACTGAAGCAAATTCCTCCCAGAGGACCGGAGTGTGCAGAGAGGATTGTATGGGAGGAGGCAGTTCCGAACATAAGTTGGGCCCAAGCCATTTAGGGCTTTAAAGGTAATAACCAACACCTTATACTGGGCCTGTACTGGTGAAAACCATGAAGTTCATCAGGGCGCAACTAGACTCCTCCTGGGGAAGGGCCTTTCTCCCAGAAGATCGCTTCAATACACTACGAAGCATGGTGTCCTACTGCACCACATAGAAGGGAGTGACAGCACACTTCGTTCAGACTCTCCTAGGCCACATGGCCTCCACTATGGCAGTGACATCTTTTGCCAGACTGTGAATGCACCCCCTACAAATGTGGTTTCTCCAATCCTTCAAACCACTGTGGGATGACCCCACAAAATGGTTGTCAGTCCCACAGCCACTACTCAGGCAACTGAATTGGCAGTCTCTCCCTCACAATGTAAAGTGCATTTTGCCCTTCGAGATCCCACATCCCTCCAGGTCTCTAACCACAGATGCATCCATGACAGGATGGGGAGCCCACTCCCACAGCTTGACCATCCACGGCCATTGGTCTGTAGCAGAGATGAAGCTTCAGATCAACACATTCGAGTTTCTGGCAGTGTTCAAGGCTCTGAAAGCCTTTGAGTACTCCATTAATGGCAAGGTAGTATCATACAACAACACCACAGTCTTTTACATCAACAAACAGGGAGGAACCAACTCCAAAACCCTTCTGGACTTGTCAACCCAGATATGAGACTGGTGCATCACCAGGGACAAATTCCTGATAGCCATCCACCTAGCAGGAAAGCAGAATAAGATTGCAGACTCACTGAGTAGGACAAGGAGCAACTGCCATGAATGGCCTCTGGCCCAGGATGTCCTGTCAACAATCTTTGCATGCTGGGGTCAACTGTCAATAGACCTCTTTGTGTCTCCTCAAAATGCCAAATGCAAACTATACTGCTCACAGCAACGGTCATCCTGCAGGAATCTGGGGGACGTGTTCCTATTCAGATGGAGAGGGGCTCTGCTTTATGCCTTCCCCCCATTCCCACTCCTCTCCAGCGCTGTGGCCAAGCTCAAGAGGGACAGATCGAACTGCATCTTGATAACGCTGTGGTGGCCCAGGCAACCCTGGTTCGCCCCTCTTCTTCTCTCCAAACACCGATTTCACCACCTTCCCCTGAGGAAGGACTTTCTGCCAATGCAGGATGCATAAGTTTTCCACCCAGACTTGGAGACAATCAAGCCAACAGCATGGCTAATAGACTGCTAGATGTTATTATTATTATTATTAAAGTTTATTTCTAAAGCGCTGTCAGTGTTACACAGCACTTTACAAAAACCAAAACAATCTAAGATAAAACAGAATAAAACCTGCCAAAGGTGTACAATCTAAGTAAAACAATAATCAACAATAATCAAAATAATAAAAGTCAAATTAAAACAAGGACAATTACAACAATTAATAACAACATCTACTGTAAACCCAAGTGACAGAAGAAATAAATATATATCAGACAGAGCCAGGGAATGCCTCCCTGAACAAGGTAGTCTTTAACTCAGATTTAAAAGTGGACAAAGAAATAATGGCCTGAGTTTGAGGGGAAAGAAGGTTCCAAGAATGAGGGGCGGCAAGTGAAAAGGGGCGAATCCGAGATGGAGCAGTGGGGATCCTAGGTTGGGACAGCAGGCCTTGAGTACTAGAACAAAGGGTATGGGTGGGGATGTAAGGAGAGAGAGGTCAGATAAATAAAGAGGGGCTAGCCCATGTTGGGCTTTGAAAGTTAGCAACAAAAGCTTATATTGGATACGGAAAGGGAAGGGGAGCCAGTGAAGAGAAAACAGCAGATGGGAAACATGGTCAAAGTGGTGAGCAGAAGTAATGATGCGGGCTCTCTGACTCTGTGTGCACTATCTTGCAGGGAGCTGAGCTCAACGACCCTCCACACTGACGTCCTACAGCTACAAATGGCAGAAATTCTGTGAATTCCTGGCTGCCAAAGGGGCTTCATCAATGGAAGCATCAACGCCACTCCTGCTCGACTTTCTAGCCTCCCTGTCCCTAAAGGGCCTTTCTCTTTCATCCTTATGAAGAGGTCTATAGAGCAGCCACAGAGAGGTCTATAGAGCAGCCATCTCCTCTAAACTCCAGAGTCTGGGTAGAGGTTCCTGCTTTGCCTACCCGCTGATCAGGCACTTCCTTCAAGGATATAAGAACCTGCACCGACCAGTGCCTGGCCCAGTCACTTCATGGGATTTACAGTTGGTCATCAGAGTGATATCTCATTCTCCCTTTGAACCCCTAGACATGGTGGACATTCACCTCGTGTCCTTCAAGACAGCCTTCCTGGTTGCCATCATGTCAGCCAGATGAGCCAGTGAACTTTGTGCACTCAGGGGTGATGCTCCCTACACTCAGTTCCATAGAAACAAGGTGGTCCTTTGCCTGGATGTGGCATTCTTGCCCAAAAGCAGTCTCCTCCTTCCATCTCAACCAGGATATTGTGCTCCCATCCGTTGGGACCACATCTCCTCCGGATGCTAAGTCTACAAGCCACCCCTTAGACATGCATGAGTCTCATCTCAATGCTTCTCCAAGTGGGTAACCTCAACAATAAAAAATTCATATGAAGCTGCAAGGCACCCTTGCCCTCTTCTATCCAAAGCCACTCAACTAGAGCGGCAGCTACCACAACGGGGTTCCTGAATGGTGTGCCATTGCCAGAAATCTGCAGGGCAGCCATGGGCAATGCCTCTCACCTTCGTAAATAAAAACAGACTAGACTCTGCCATTACAGATGGCACAGCCCTTGTGAGGGCAGTTCTTGCACACTCATCAACAGATGATTTAGTTATATAATAGTCTACCTCTGTCACAATATAGTTTTTGAAGTCTGCCAGATAAACATTCGCGATGTCCGTCATACTCGAGTGATGCCCAGTGCAGAATGCCAGACAGATCATCGCCTTGTCAGATGTAAACTAAATCTTCATCTTAAGTTCAAACCTAAGAGGGGTGGCATCATAAAGAAGAGACTCCAAGTCAACTATCTTCAACAAGCTACCATGAGAGACAACTTCCAGGCAAACCTGCAAACAAAACTTGAAGACCAACCTACAGATCCCTCTCCTACAGTGCTCTGGCAACATATCAAAAACAGTATCCTCCAGTCTGCAGAAGAATCCCTTGGGTTCTCCCACAAGAAAAATCAACACTGGTTTGATGAAAACAACCAAGAGATCCAGGAGCTGTTGGCAAAGAAGAGAACTGCTCACCAGGCATACCTCTCCCAGCCAACTTGCCATGTAAGAAAAGCAGTTTTCCGTCTCACATGTAGGAAACTTCAACAAAAACTCCAAGACTTGCAAAACAAGTGGTGGACCAATATAGCAGAAAAGACACAAAGCTGTGCAGATCTGGGGATTCTAGAGTATTTTATGAAGCTCTTATGGCAGTGTTTGGACCTACTTATCAGTTCCAAAGCTCCTTATACAGTATAGATCGTCAAACATTAATTACCGATAAAGCCTCCAACCTGAATCGATGGGCTGAACACTTTCAAAGTCTCTTTAGTGCCAACCGAGTAGTCCAAGACTCAGCTATCCAACATATGATACAAAAACCGATGAAAAATGAATTGGACATAGCTCCCACTTTGGAAGAGACCCTTAAGGCCATACAGCAGTTGAAAAATGGCAAGGCAGCTGGGATTGATGGAATCCCACCTGAAGTTTGGAAACACGGAGGTCATGTACTCCATGATAAATTCCACGAACTCCTGGTGAACTGCTGGGAAAAAGGGGAACTGCCATCAGATCTCCGAGATGCAGTCATCATCATCCTGTACAAGAAAAAAAGAGCAAAATCCGATTGCTCAAACTATCGAGGCATAACACTGCTCTCTATTGCTGGAAAAATCCTTGCAAGGATACTCCTGAACAGATTAGTTCCTGCCATTGCTGAAGAACTTCTTCCTGAAAGCCAATGTGGCTTCAGAGCCAATAGGAGTACTACAGATATGGTATTTGCTCTTAGACAATTGCAAGAGAAATGTAGAGAGCAGAACAAGGGTCTCTATGTAACATTTGTTGACCTCACCAAACCCTTTGACACCGTGAGTAGGAAAGGTCTGTGGCAGATCCTGGAAAGACTAGGATGTCCCCCCAAATTCCTTAAAATGATTATCTTGCTACACGAGGGCCAGCGTGGTCAAGTGAGATATGGCGATGCTCTTTCAGAGCCCTTTCTAATAACTAATGGAGTGAAGCAAGGTTGTGTTCTTGCGCCAACTTTATTTGCAATCTTCTTCAGCATGATGCTCGAAAGGGCTACGGCAGAGCTCGAAGAGGATGACGGCATCTATATACGTTACCGTACTGATGGTAGCTTGTTTAACTTAAGCCGTCTGAGGGCTCACACTAAGACTCTAAACTATCTAGTCCGTGAGCTGCTCTTTGCTGACAATGCTGCCCTTGTTGCCCATGCAGAAGCAGCTCTGCAACGCCTAACATCCTGCTTCGCAACAGCTGCAGAGCTGTTTGGGCTGGAAATCAGCCTGAAGAAAACAGAAGTTCTTTACCAGCCTGCACCACAGGACAAACACCACCATCCCCACATTGCCGTCAGCAATTCTGTGCTTAAATCTGTTCAGCAGTTCACCTACCTGGGAAGCACCATCTCCTCAGATGCCAAGATTGACAAGGAGATCGATCACAGATTAGCAAAGGCACATAGCGCATTTGGAAGTCTTTACAAAAGAGTCTGGAGTAATAAACACCTGAGGCGAAGCACAAAAATCACTGTGTATAGAGCCATTGTACTGTCTATTCTCCTTTATGGGTCTGAATCATGGGTCACCTATCGCCACCACTTACGACTCCTCGAACGCTTCCACCAGTGCTGTTTACGCACAATCCTAAATATACACTGGACTGACTATGTGACGAATGTTGCTGTCCTTGAGCAAGCAGGGATCACCAGCATTGAGGCCATGATATTGAGAACACAGCTGCACTGGGCAGGGCATGTGTCTAGAATGAAGGACCATTGCCTCCCGAAAATAGTACTCTACAGTAAACTTGCCATTTGTCAGCGTAAGAGGGGCACTCCAAAAAAGCGATACAAGGACTCCCTGAAACAACATCTCAGGCTTGGCCAAATTGATCACCAACAATGGTCCGCCCTGGCTTCACATCGGGAGGCATGGAGACACACTATCCACAATGCTGCAGCCTTATTTGAGAACTCACGCCGAACAAGTCTTGAAGAGAAACAACAACGCAGAAAGAATCACAACCCGGTAACATCACCCGAGAAGACCTTCTGCTGTGCTTTCTGCAACCGGACTTGTCTATCTCGGATTGGCCTTTTTACTCATCAGTGCTCTTGCAGAAAGCGCGGGATGAGTCCTTCCTGAATCTTTGTTTGCGAAGAAAAGCAAGAGTCTACCTCTGTCACAATATAGTTTTTGAACTCGACATACTGTGTGGTGTTTTTTATTGGTCTGGAAACCCCCTCCATCCTTTCGCTTGTGCTTTTTAATCTACCCATTGTGTGCATTCACAGAGACCACGAAGAAGAAGAATGGATTACTTACCGTGAGTATAGTTTTTGAAGTGGTCTTCTGTGAATTCACACAAACCCACCCTCCTCCCCTCTGGTGTCCTACCTCTCACCTCTTTCTTTAACGTGGCTAAAAGGAACTGAGCACTTGGTGAGAGGGATGGGCTTATATACACCAGGGGTGAGGGGTGTGGTCCTACCACCCAAAAGTTCTAAATGAGGTGCTAGAAGTTTCCAAAGGGTTCTGCACAGGCATAGGATTAACCCATTGTGTGAATTCACAGAAAACCATACAAAGAACTGTTGTTATGGTAAGTAACCCATTCTTTTGTCTTTCTATGCTGACAAAATAACTTTTTATGGTCATCTGATAAATGCTTTGTGAATTCATTTAACGGTGCTAATATACCTGAGGAGAGATGCATATATCACCATAGAAATAATGATCCACATTTTAAGAAGAAGCAAAATCACAACTAGAAGAAGCAAGAGTTCCCTGACTTTGTCCTCCATTCCTCCTGAGAAGTTCAACCGGTCATGCAACAATGGTTATATTAGCAACATTACTTGATTGTGAGTCTGTTGCTGTTTTTATAATGACCTTCTAATGATGATAATGTGAGGGAACTAAAGAAAAGAAGGTGAGATGTTCAATTATATTTACAATCAATCTAAGCAAGCTGTTACTGATAATTAAAAAAAAAAAACCTGACATGATTATGTTGGGCCATTTGGTTACACTTGAAAAGTTAAATAATTACTTTATGGGATCTGTTTGACACTGAGAAGTAGGCATGGGCATTGGAGTTTGGACTTTTTAGTTCTCAGGGTCAGTTTGCACATTGCAATCCATTCTCTACCCCCCCCCCACACACACACTTCAGTTATGAGGTTTTATTTTTCTTCTGTTGGCAAAATCAAATAAGATATTGGGATGCAGTTCACAGAGGACATGCACTGTTGTGGAATCTAGGAATTGTAAAGCACCCACATTTTAGGAGGTCCAGCTCAGGACTTAACGGCCACCATCCTAAGTCAGCTTAGTCCAATAATATACTTTCACTTCCCCCTCTGCCCAGCACAGCAGACCTTTCCCATACTGGTACATGCTTCAAGCCAATTCATGGCCAGGAAAGGTAGGCAGACAGTGTTCACCTGCAATTCCACAACTGGAAAAAGAAGGAAGATATGTCTTGCTCAGTTTTCTGTATCTTTGCATGTTCGAGATCCAGGAGGATGATATCTTTTCTCTACTCTTAGCTTCAGAACAACTGCCAGATGCTACATGGGTCTGTAATTGGTCATGAGGGTATACTCTAGCATGGGAAAGGTTAGTTGCACTGTGGGTTGGAAGGGTTTACACAAAATACTTCCTTGTGCAATAATCTAAAAAAACCAAAACCCACATCTATAGCTGTAATGGAAGATTATACCTGTGTATGTTACCAGAGCCAGTGTGCTGCAGTGGTTTGTGTGCTAGACTAGGACTCTGGGTGATGGGGGTTTGAATCCCGGGTCAGCCATGGAAACCCACTGGGTGATCTTGGGCAAGTCACACTTTCTCAGGGCCACAGATATGAGCCAGGATACACAGGCTCCCCGCCAGTATATTCTGACCATAGATCACACCCTTTGTTCCCCTGTTCCTACCTCCAAATGGAGTCTAGACAGGCATGCTGGTCCATCACTGCAGCCACTGCTGCTGGCAACTTCCTCACTATCCCAGAAAGCAGGAAGCTGGCCCTCAACATGTGATCAAGCTCCCCTTGCATGTGACCAGCCCTGGTCACATGCTGCGGGACTCCTTCCTGCCTTCCAGGAGAGCGAGAGAGACAGCATCTGCAGCAAGCGCTGGCCTGCCAGGATGGGCTCCTGTGGACTCGTGGGGCCTGATCTGTTCCTTTTTGGTGGGAATGGAGGTATTTTTGAAAACATATCATGTCATACCCCACTTTCCTCCCGTCTCAGCCCTATATCTGCCCCGAGGGTCATGAAAACTGCTTGTGGGCACAATGGGAAAATGACCTGTGTTGTCAAGACTGCAGGGCTCTAAGATGGGAGCAAGGCAGGGTATATTGCCCATGTACACATGCCCTCAGTTTCAGAGGTAGACATTGGAACAAATCTAAACAAATCCTCTGAACAAAACTGGACAAAAAAATTGACAATAGAGTTGCTTTAGGGTTGCCATAAATTGGAAATGACTTGAAAGCACAAGACAACAACGACAACAAAAACAACAACATTTCTGTTCTTCACACCATTATGGAGGGGCTGTTTTGCATGGATATGTCACTCTCACCTCTGCTTCATCAGTCTCCTTGTCCTTTTCTTTTCCATCACATATTTAATATGAAGCCCTTCCAAATGTATTACTTCAGAGCTGGATTATACACAGCATTTTTACTAAAAAGAAAAAAATCAAAAAGAAGCTCAAAAAGGAAAACACACACACACACACACACACACACACACATAGAGGGTTGTGTGTGCAGCAGGAATGCATGGTGGAGATACGGTGGCTATGCAAGGTCCTACAGAGAGGCAATATAATCCCCCACATCCTGGCAGTTGCCCATCCAAGGAATCACCTCTCAAAATGATCACTCCAGAATGATCTTCAGGCTCTGAAATGGGCACGAAATGACTAGAGCAATGAGTAAAATTTTATTAACAGCAAAAGACCAGCACATAAAATATACAATATATTACAATGATACACCATATTACAATCAACACCATGATTTATAGTTTCAAATAAGTTACCTAATTATGAAGGAATTGTCAAGCAATAACCAAGTCAAGCAATTATTACATCCCTGTACAGTATCTGGCCACTTTCTTTGTAATCCAGAAAACTTGGTCAGAGAGAAGAAGAAAATTAATTTGATCTTCCTGGGATTTCTTTTTGGAGATGAGGTCTGAAAAAAGCACTAAATATGATGACAAAAGGAATGTGCCCAACCATTTTAACTTTTCCTTCATCATGGGGGGTATGTATATGCCTCATATGCTACCTTACAACATTTCCTCTGCAAAAGTGCAGAAGGCAAAATGGTGAATTGAGCTAACTTTAAAACTTTTCTGAATTTGGGAATTATTATGTTATGGAATTTGCTGGCAGAAATACCCGATGCCTGAAAGTATAACAGGTGGCCACTAAGGAATTCCATCCAAATCACCCAGAAAACAGTATAGGCATCCCTGGTCTACAGCAAAGAGGGCTGAAAAGATCTACTTACCATGGGTTCACTGGAACACAGGAATCCAACCTGTATATATAATTATCTACCCCACTTCCCTGACTAGAATGCATACAGCACCATTATCAATGAGTATGAATGGACACAATGGAAATTATAGTGCTTGCTTTATGTTAGTATTGGTGGTGAAGTAATTTCAATTCTCTACCTCCATTGCATCTTTTAGTAGCTGTATAGGATAACTGTTATCTGGTGAAGACATTATTAAAATCAGACATAGCTGGGGAAGTGGTGGAACCTTTGGAGATCAATTGTGACAGGTTTTCAAGGCACCTTAAGGATGAAATTGTTCATATCCATGCTGAAGTTGATTCTCTAACTGACATCATTCCAGTGGAGTTATTCAGAGTGTCATCCAGCTGTTATGTGGAATCAGTTTTGATTGATATAGCCCGAGGTTGTGTAGGAGTGCAGCTAGTCATTTTTTTACCCCCTTTCATCCCAGTCACTCCTGGGTAGGCAGGGGAATTCACTGAGTGGGTCCATGAAGCATTGAATGCCTCCTTGTGAGTGGATTAGTCCCAGTTGCTTTCAAAGACGTGGTTGTCAATCTACCATGGTGATTTGAATAACTTGTGCCCAGTCATCTATATTCTATTTTGGGGACCAAGGTCTTGGAAAGGGCAGCAGTGGCTTAGGGAATTATTTAGAGCAGGGATGTTCAAACTGAAGCCCATAGGTTGCAAGTGGCCCATGTGGTCATTTTATTGCTCCCAGGGCCCCCTAGGTGGTGAGCTGTTTTTCAGAATTGTCTTGAGAGGTAGGCATGGAAGAAGTAGCCACATTTTGTGTCTGGCACAGCTCTGTACAAAGCTTCTCTATCCTCTGATGATTGGAGTCAATGATAGGGATGGGGAACAATAGCACAATAGCACTTTGCCTCTCACCTCAGGTGGTGGGAAGTTCTGCATGTCTAATTTTTTTTTTAATCTCCTTTTTAATTCATACAGTGTGGTCAATCCATAAACTAATCTGTGAAGTAGAGATGGAAAGAATATTTGAAAAAAAAAATTAAACGTTCAAACCATATTTTTCATGTATTGGGAAACCTTGAGAAGAAGAATCTTCACAGTTCAGGACTAATTCTGTGCAAAATTTGCACACGGTTGTTTTGCACAGAAAACAACATTTTCTATGCAGGAAACAGCATTAACTGTGCAGGAAATTATTTTTCTCTGAAGAAAATGCTATAATTGTTGGTTTATACTATATAGCTTTTGAAGCCTATTAGCAATTAGGGACCAATTCTCTGCACAATCTGCACATGAGTGATTTGCATAGAAAATCCCATTTTCTGCATAGAAAATGGCTAGTTCTGTGAAGGAAATGGCATTTCTTTGTAGAGATATCATTTCCTATGCAGAAAGTGCTGTTTCCTACATAGAAAATGCTGTTTTTTGTATAAAACAACCATCTGTGAAGTTTGTATAAAATTAGTCCTGAATGGGTGGATGGGCTTTGAAAACTGTGTAATTTTCTTAGACTTTCTTGAAGCGGGAAGAAAAATGCTAAAATTGCTTGTTCTTTCTTTCTAGGGGAAACTTAGTGCTGAATTATATCCCTACTATGAAGCACTCCTGAAAACCAAGGCCATATATTTATTAAAGGATTATCTGAGTGGGTCATCCATCAATCACAACCCCATTGTTTATACTGCAGAAAGCAGACATAAATTTTTTTTGGTCCATCCTATATCTATGGGGGGACATTTGTGGGCCACATGTTCTGTAGGTAACTTATAAACAAGCAGAGACTAGGCATATATCCCACCCACCCCCATGTATACATATATTGATACTGGGTGGATTGATAGATAGACAGATTGACAGATTCAAGCTTACCCTCATCTGTTTCTGTTTTTCGGTGATACTTAGAATGCTCAGGTTCAAAATAAACCAATTAGGATGCCTTATTTCTAGATATCATTCTGTGGGCCTAGGAATAACTTTTATCATATTTGCACTCATTTGCAGATTAAGTATATGCACTTAACTCAGGATGGAAATGTGAAAGAAAAAGTATTTATTTTACAAGGAAGGGGGTAAGACATGTAAATTAGTTTGCAGTAATTGCTTGCTTCTCATAAGTAATATCAAGGTTTTATCAAGCTTTAATAATCTTCTGATAAAACCACTTAGTGTATTAAAAGCAAGTTAAAGTAAAATAGAGGTAATTGTCTCCTTTGTGAAATTCAACCTGCAATTTTTGTCAGAGATTTAGACTGAATGGGCAGTAAGCAGAATGGGATGGCACTGGGATAAATGACAAAGTGATTGTAAAATAAAAGCCAGCAGTCTGTCAATAAATTATGATGGTTGTTAAGTCAGACTTATGCCATCACGACTCCCTTTGTTTGGTTGTTGTGAGATAAGTTTTGTTCCCACCATGTAACAACAAAAATCCTCCCTCCAAGGACACCACCAGCAGGGACATCCTGGGGACCCCTAGAGTTCTCTGTTGAGACCTCTTGCATACCATGCAGCTACAGGAAAACTGCTGGACACATCCCTGCTGATTCCCCCATTCTCTGAAACACTGAAATGACCAACGGGGGGTGGGGGGCTGCTCTGCTGATGTTGAGTTTTGGGTAGCTGTGAAGGAAATTTCAGCCATGGAGGGAGGAGCAACCCAAAAAAAAAAAATCCTGCAGGAACGGGGGGGGGAGTCTATCTGGTGGCATTTAGCACAATCTAGTGTGTTTCTACTCAGAAGTAAACCATATTGACTTCAGTGGAACTTAACCTCCTGGTGAATGTTAAGGACTTTCATCAGCTAACCTCTATTACTAATCATCTGCTCCTTTTGTCCTTGTGCCAAAACATTTTCTCTCCTTTGACTTCCACTCTGAGGTACTGTATATTCCGGTGTATAAGACGGCTTTTGAGCACTCAAAAGTGCCCTCCAAAATTGACAGTCGTCTTACACGCTGGATATACTTTGCTTTGCCTGCCTGCCTATCTCCTGCCTCTTCGCAAACTGAGTGAAGAGGCAGGAGATGGGGCAGGGGGGTGAAGCAAAGTGTTTTGAAGTTCATTCGCCCCCCTCCTCTGCCTTCTCCCCCTTTGGGGAGCAATGGAGACAGAGGAGGGGGGCGAACGTTGCAGTTTGCACGGCCGCCACGTGATTGCCTCTGCAGCTGCCGAGGCAAACCGCTAGATTTGCCCTTTTCCCCCACCTTGCTTGAAGGTGGGGGAAAAGGGCGAAAATGCCCCGATTTGCTCCACGACCCCGATCCCTCCTTCTGGGCTCCCTTCTGAAGGACACCCAGGAGGAGGACGCGGGGCTGTGGAGCCAAACCCCGGGATTTGCTCCCTCCTCCCAGCCACAGGCCCACCCTCCGCCCATCCACCCCCCTTCGCCAAAGGCGCAGAATCGCGGCTTTGAGGAGGGGGGTGGCTGGGAAGCCCCCTCCTCCCTGCCACATGCCCACCCTCTGCCCATCCACCCCCCTTCCCCAAAGGCATGGAATTGCACCTTTGGGGAGGGGGGCTGGCTGGGAAGCCCCCTCCTCCCTGCCACACGCCCACCCTCCGCCCATCCACCCCCCTTCTCCAAAGGCATGGAATTGCACGTTTGGGGAGGGGGGGATGGCTGAGAAGCCCCCTCACCCCTGCCACACGCCCACCCTCCACCCATCCACCCCCCTTCCCCAAAGGTGCGGAACTGCACCTTTGGGGAGGGCGGTGTCTGGGAAGCCCCCTCCTCCCTGCCACACACCCACCCTCTGCCCATCCACCCCCCTTCCCCAAAGGTGCAGAACTGCACCTTTGGGGAGGGGGGGTGGCTGGGAAGCCCCCTCATCCCTGCCACACGCTCACCCTCCGCCCATCCACCCACCTTCCCTAAAGGCGCAGAATCGCCTTTGGTGAGGGGGTGGATGGGAAGCCCCCTCCACCCAGCTATACGCCCACCCTCCGCCCATCCACCACCCTTCCCCAAAGGTGCGGAATCACGCCTTTCGGGAGGGGGGTGGCTGGGAATCCCGCTCCTCCCTGCCACCCGCCCACCATCCGCACATCCACCCCCTTCCCCAAAGCCACGGAATCGCGGCTTTGGGGAGGGGGGGTGGCTGGGAAGCCTCCTCCACCAAGCCACCCTCCACCCAGCCACCCCCTTCCCCAAAGCTGTGCTTTGGAGAGGGGCGTTGCTGTGAAGCCCCCTCCACCCAGCCACCCTCCACCCAGCCACCCCCCTTCCCCAAAGCCTCGCTTTGGAGAGAGGGGGTGGCTGTGAAGCCCCAGCCACCCAGCCACCCAGCCACCCTCCGCACAGTCACCCCCTTCCCCAAAGCCTCGTTTTGGAGAGGGGGGATGGCTGCGAAGCCCCCTCCACCCAGCCACCCAGCCACCCTCCGCCCAGTCACCCCACTTCTCTAAAGCCTCGCTTTGGAGAGGGGGGCTGTGAAGCCCCCACCACCCATCCACCTATCCACCGTCTGCCCAGCCACCCCCTTTCCCCAAAGCCTCCCTTTGAAGTGGGTGGGTGGCTGCGAAGCCCCCTCCCCCCAGCCACCCATCCACCCTCCGCCCAGCCACCCCCGTCTCCAAAGCCGTGCTTTGGAGAGGGGGGGTGGCTGCAAAGCCCCCTCCGCCCAGCCACCCATTCATCCTCCGCCCAGCCACCCCCTTCCCTAAAGCCGCGCTTTGGGGAGGGGAGTGGCTGTGAAGCCCCCTCCCTCCACCCCCCCAGCCAGCTGGCCATCCCACATTCCCCAACCCACCAGGAGACTGGGCAGCCTCCTGTGGGTTGGGGAATCACGGGAGGAGGGAGCCCAGAAGGAGGGATCGGGGCTGTGGAGTTAAATCTCTAGATTCGCTCCCTCTCCCTTGATGGTGGGGAGAGAGGGCGAATCTAGGGGTTTGCCGCGGCTGCCCCCACTTCCCCCGCATTGGTCCCCTTCAGAAGAGCCAAGACGGAGGGAAGGGGACTACTGAGGCAAACTGGGCATTTTCGCCCCTTTCCTCCACCTTTGAGTCCAGTTTGACTGGAAGGTTGAAGAGAGGGGTGAATGTTGCCCTGCAAGCTGATCCTGTTCAATTTCCCAACTCATGAGGAGATCCTTATGAGTTGGGAAACAAAGAGGATCAGCTGGCAAGACTTCCCCAGCTAGCCAAATTGGGGGGGTCTTATCTGGCGAATATATGCCTAAGCCTAGATTTTGGGCTGGAAATTGGGGGGGTCTTATACGCCCAGTCGTCTTATACGCGTTTTGGCACAGAACCAAGAAAATGTATTTGGGGATCTTCTGCCATTTCTCTACTGCTAGAGGGTGACACAATTCTTCCAACACAATTTTGATTCTTGGCACAATCAAATTTGTGTCTACTCAGAACTGAGCTCCATTGACTTTTCTGGAATTTACTCCCTAATAAATGTTAAGGGATTATAACTGTTAAACCCTGTCTGCTTGGGGAGGAAGGCAGCTTTTGATGAGGGAGCATGAATGTGTTTTTATTGGTTTTGTTTCTTTGTTTGTTTTCTTTGATGGGACAGCACAACTGTACAATTATGAAAATGCAATTTTCAAAAAGCACAGGAAATGTCGGGTTAAGAAAGATGATGACAACTTCCAGGGTTATAAACAATTATAATGAAGGATGAAGAGATGTTCACAGGACATTCTAGGGACGTACTGGGCAAATGTCACAAATGGCTCCCACTGTGGGAGATCTAAAGCTCAATCCATCACTATAATCATAGAAACCATAGAATCATAGAGTTTGGAAGAGATTACAAGGGACATCTAGTCCAATTCCCTGCCCTGCAGGAATACACAATCAATGAATTCCCAACAGATGGCCATCCAGCCTCTGTTTAAAAACCTCCAAAGAAGGGGACTCCACCACTCTCTGAGGCAGTGCATTCCACTGCTGACCAGCTCTTACAATCGGTAAGTTCTTCCTAATATTTAGGTGGAATCTCTTTTCCTGTAGTTTGATGCCACTGCTCTATGTCCTAGTTTCTGGAGCAGCAGAAAACAAGCTTGCTCCATACTCAGTATGACATTCCTTCAAATATTTAAACGTGGCTATCATGTCACCTTTTTACTTTCTCTTCCCCAGGCTAAACATACCCAGCTCCCTAAGCCACTCACCATAGGGGCATGGCTTCCAGACCTCCCACCATTTTGGTCCCCCTCCTCTGGGCATGTTCCAGTTTGGACTGAATCATAGGACTGAAATGTGAACAATACCATTACCATCAGATAATTGTTTGAAAAAAGTTTCTGATCTAGTGGGATAAGGGGTCAATATTAAAAGCACCACAAAGCTGCAAAGTTACTCAGCAAGAACTATCAACTGGTGGGTAAGCTGCACATTTAACCCATTTCAAAATAACCTACTCATGCATTTTTATGAAGATAAAGGTTAAGAGCAATTTGTTTAGTGGATATGTGTATTAATCATTCATATTCATTAGTTGGTGACAGTAGCATCACAATGATTTGCAATACACATCTTCTGTATCACTCACTATCTACCTTCCATGCCAGTGAATCCATTCTGGGTTTTCATCTAAACTTTAAAGGAACTATGCAGGGAAATATAAAAGAACTCAAACACATGGATTCAGCACTCTGCAGACATGGTAACCACAAGCTGTCACTAATGACAATACCTATCAATGGGGAAAAACACCCATTTGGCTTTAAGTAATGAAGTGTTGATTAAATAACTGATGATAGATCATGTAAGGTTTCTCTATTTGTTAAACTCCTGAGATTTAAAGCAGTATGAGGAAAAGATTCCAGCTTGCAAGACTGATCCAAAATGACATTAAGTGTTCTATATTGATTCTGTAATGTAATATGTTAGAAAAACTATAAGATATTAATTGGGGATCAGTCACACCCATATTTTTTTAAAAAAGATGTCAGTTTTTTAAAAATATATTTTTATTAATTTTATAATCATACATTATATTATCCAGTCAATACTTATTTAGTATAACACATAAAAATACTATAAACATCACAATTTTTCTATTAAGTAATTTCAAAAGTTAACATAGATTCTTTGCTACAATTCTATTCAATATTAATTCCCCTACCCCCCCACCTCAGTGCTCCCCTTCACCGGAGCCATTATCCCTTACCTAATCTTTCCAGAATCTCATTTCTTCTCGTGGAGGTAACCTCCCAACTTTTGTCTGTAATACTTTTTTAACAAATACTTTCCAAATTTTATCAAAATCACTTTCTTTCGAACTTCCTCTTCTTACTTTAATTCTACATGTTAACTTATCATTTATTGTCATCTGCCAAACTTCTTTATACCACTCCTCCACTTGTACATTTATTTGCATTTTCCAATGTTTTGCTATAATTAATCTTGCTGCCATTAATAAATTTGTTATTAAATCCTTTTCTGCTTGGTTCCCATTCTCTCCATTATAAATTGACATCAATGCTATGCTCGGTTTCCTTTCTATATTTCTATTCAGCATATTCTCTGTTTCTATGAAAACCATTTCCCAAAACTGCTGTACAAATTTATAATTCCACCACATATGCATATATGTACCTATTTCTTGACAACCTCTCCAACAATATTTAGAGTTATTCTTATCCATATTATGCATTCTTGCTGGTGTCAAATACCATCTCCATATTATTTTATAGTAATTTTCTTTTATCCGTATCGACATATTTTTTAGATGTCTTTGTTTCCATATTTTATCCCATTCGTGATTTCCAATTTTTTGTTTCAAATCTTCCTCCCATATTCTGCTTAAATATTCCCCTTTGACTTTTTTATCCTTATTTTTTATCCATATTTTGTATAATTCACTTGTAATACCTTTCAAACTTTCATTATTATCCCTCTTTTCACCTTTTTTCACCAAATTTTCAAATTTTGTAAATTCCCTTCTTTCTTTATGATGCTTTTTCCAATTTTTAATCCATTGTTCTAACTGTATACAATTAAACCATGAAATTTTCATTCCACATAATTTCTCTCTTATACTCCCTTTCTCAAAGATCCATCCTATCCATCCCTCTATTTTATCTAGTTCTCTTTTCTTTAATTCCTTTCCCATTTTTTCCTTCAAATTATTTGGGAATTTTTTCCCCATTATAACTGCTGTTAATACTAAATCAATAGGCAAAAATTCTCTCTTATATTTATACCATATTTCCCATATATTTTGGAGAAATGGGTTCTCAATTCTTTTAATTTCCCTTTTTGTAAAATTATCAAAGAATATGTTCCATATTCTCTTTTCTATTCTCCCCGTTTCTATCTCTAAACATTCTAAATCCCCCTGTCCTACAATTCTTTCTATAACATATCTCAATTGATTAGCTTCATGATATCCTTTTATTTTGGGAAGACCAAGTCCTCCCTCTTTCTGTGATATATACCAAAATAATTTATTTAATCTTGTCCTTTTCCTTCCATTACAATATTTATTCAACACATTTTGCCATTTTTTCAGTTCTACTTCTGATATATTTATTGGTAACATTCTAAACAAAAATATTAGTTTAGGTAATATTTCCATTTTAACTAAAGCTACTCTACCAAACCATGATAGTTGAATATTTTTATATTCTTCCAACTTCTTTTCCATTTCTTTCCTTAGTACCATAATATTTTTCTCTTCTAGTTCTTTTAAATCTTTTGTAATATTTATTCCTAAATACTTAATATTAATTTTTAATATTACTTCTAATTTTTTCTCTTTTACAAATATATTTTCTTCTTCCTTAGTATAGTTAAACAACATCATATCTGTTTTGTTCCCGTTAACCTGTAAGCCTGTCTTCTCCCCAAATACTTTTAAATGTTCTTTAATTTTTTCTATTCTGTTAATCAGTTCCTTAATTATTAGCAATGTATCATCAGCAAACAAGCTTATCTTATGTTTTGTTTCTACTCCAATTCCTTCTATACTATTATCATTTCTTATCACATTTGCTAGAATTTCTATTACCATTGCAAACAATATTGGAGAAAGTGGGCAACCTTATCTTGTTCCTCTCATTATTTTTATTTCTCTTGTTATTCCATCATTAACCATCACTATAGCTGTGTTATGGGAATACAATTGATCTATTAATCCTCTAAACCTCTTCCCCATTCCAAATTCTTTCAATATTATTTTTAACATTGGCCATTCCACACAGTCAAATGCTTTAAATATATCTAATGCTAATATCCCTGCTTTTACTTTTGTTTTGCCCATTATATGTATTTTATTTAACACTCTTCCTAGTAAATTTGACATTTGTCTTCCTTTCACAAATACACATTGGTCCTTTAATATATATTTATACATACAGCTATTCATTCTCTTTGCCATTATTACTGATAATAACTTTGCATCTTGATTTATCAATGATATAGGCCTGTATGATCCAGGGTCCAACAAATCCTTATCTGGCTTTGGTATCAATATTATCAATGATTGTTGCCATGATGCAGGGACTTTGTCTCCTATTATTATATTATTATATAATTCTAATAATTTAGGTGTCAACTTCTTTTTAAATACTTTATAATAATCTGGTCCTAACCCATCCATTCCTGGAGCTTTCCCACTTTTAAAATTGTTTATTGCTTCCTCTACTTCCATTTTCGTAATGGGTTTTTCTAATAAATCCCTATCTTCCTCTTCTATTTTAATCTTCCAATTTTCCCCTACATATTTTTCTATTTGTTCCACTGATTTATTCCCTGACTGGTACAGGCCTTTATAAAACTCCTCAAAAATTGTTAGTTTTTCCTTCATTGTTCTACACATTTTACCTGTTTTATCTCTAATCCCATTTATCATATTTTCCATTTTCTTCTTCTGTGTGGATCTAGCCAACATTTCTGAATTTTTATTACTAAATTCAAAATACTCCCTTCTTAAATAAATTAAATTTTCCTGTACTTCACCTACTTCCATTTTATCCAATTCCTCCCTCTTTGCTCGTAACTCAATATAAGTTTGTTTTTCCTTGTTTAATATATATATATATTTTCCAATAATTCTATTTCCCTTTCTAATTTCCCTTTTCTTTCTTCTTGCCTTTTTTTAAGTTAAAGGTTTCTTTTATGCATATCCCCCTTGTCACAGCTTTCATAGTATCCCACAAAATTCCTTTTAATATTCTTTATCACTTAATTCCCATAATTCTTGCCATGCATGCTCAATTTTTTCTACTATTTCTCTATAATTTAAAATCTTTGTATTCAACCTCCACCTTTTCACATGTTAATAATCTCGCTTCATTATAATCTCCACATTGACCAAGGCATGGTCTGTTACTTTTATATTTTCTATCTCTGAATTTATAATTTTATCAATCAAAATTTTTGATACAAAAATTTAATCAGTTCTTGAATAACTCTTATGTACCATTGAAAAGTATGTGTATTTCCTTTCATCTCCCTTTACCAATCTCCACACATCTTTCAACCCCTTTCTTTTTATTATTTTATTTAAATTTGTAATATTATCATATTTATCCCTTAATGAATAATTTGATTTGTCTTTTATTCTTCCCATTTGCATATTAAAGTCTCCTGCTACAACATTATTTTGTTCTTGCATATTCTCCATTTCTTTAAATACTTTCTCATAAAATTCTTCTTGTTTTTCATTTGGAGCATATACATTCATTAGAACATATTTATCTTCTCCCATTTCACCTTGCATTATAATATATCTACCATTTTCATCTTTTTTCACCTTTTTAATGGCAAAATTACATTTTTTGCTATTAATATTGCTACCCCTCTAGCTTTTGTATTCCCATATGCTTTTTCATAAACTCTTACCAAATTCAATTTCAACTCATTTACTCCTTCCCTTTTTTGATGTGTCTCTTGCAAAAATATTATATCCGCTTGATCCTTCTTCAATAATGCTTCAGTCCTTTTTCATTTTATTACCGTGCCAAGGCCATGAACATTTAAGGTTGATATCTTTAATTTATTAACCATTAGATTCCTTATTACATTTTCTATAAGGTCTTCTGGCTCCAAAAAGTGACCTCCCTTCCCCATACCCACCCCTTCCCAATTCTTCCCCATTCCCTTCCCCCCTCCTCCTTTCCCTTCTTTACCTCCCCACTTTATCTTCCCAAGGCAAATTGCCTTGCTCATGACCCCCCAGGTCTTCCAGGTGAGGAGTGGTGAAGAGATCATCCAATGGCCCAGAACAAGTCCCTCCCCCCAAGTGCTCATAAAAATAAAAAGTAAAAACATTTCCCCTCTTTTTTTCCCTGTAATTTTTTTCTTCTTCCTTCTGCTTTCTTCATCTGTCTCAACTTTTCCTCCTCCACTGTCCGCTCCTCCATCAGCTCCACACTCCTTCTTATGTACTCCCAACTCCTCCAACAATCACAGTCCTTCTTCTGGTGTTTCCATTCTGTATCTTTTTCCTGCCCATTCAAATTTCAAAAACACTGGGTATCCCCAAGCATATTTTATACCAGCTTTCAAAAGAATAGCAATACAAGGCTTCATCGATTTTCTCCAAATTACTGTTTGTGGACTGTAGTCATTATATATTTCCACCCTTACATCTCCATACTTCAGTATCTCTGGATGTTTCTTGACTGTTCTTATCAATTCCTCCTTGTTATTGTAATTAATAACTCTAACTATAACATCTCTTGGCAAAATACTTCTCCTTCCTGTCAGTTCTCTATGGGTCTGCTCAATGTTCAAATCCCTCCATTTCATAGCTGGGGTTACTTGTTGTAGCCATTTCAACACTTTAGATTTCAGATTAGATCCTTGATCTTTCCCCACAGATTCTGGCAGGAACCTTATTCTAAAGTTATTCCTGCATTGATAATCTTGCATGTATATCATTTTTTTTTCCATATCTGTGATTTTCTTCATATTGTCCTGGATCTGACTGCTTTGAAGTGTTTGGGTTTTAATTATTTCTTTGTTCTCTTTTACTATATTAAGAATATATCCTTGTATTCCTTGTATTTTTGTACTCATTTCCACAAATCTTTCTTCAGATCTTTTCCTCTCCTTCAGTATTTCTTCTCTTATACTTGCAAACTCTGAAAACAATCTCTTTTTGTCTTCTCTAAATTCTGTCATCACTTTTGTAAAGAGAGAATCCATATGAGTTTTAATATCCTCTGTGCTTTCTCCCCTTCTTTCCCTCCCCTTTGGGGGTAGAGGATCTAGGGCTGAGGCACCTAAAGGAGGGCTAGTTTCTTTTTCTATCCTTAGTCCTTCTGGTTCACCCTTGTTATTCTGTACTTCCAGAGATTTTTTTTCTAATCTCTTATAAGATCTATCCGATGGTATATCTAATGTTTGTGGCCCCAACCAACTTTTTCCTGCAATATTTCTTCTTTTTTTAGATATAAGAAAATCAAAACACTCCCAACTTTCTTTCCTCCCCTTCTGTGTATGGCCCCTCCTTCCTCCACCACTTATTATTTTTAAAAATCTTTCCACTTATTCTCCAGTTAGATCAATTATTCCTTCTCCTGTTAAATCATCCTTTTCATTTGCCTACAATTGTTCGCTGCTTCCTCCAACCTTAGTGATTTATTAGCAAAATGTTCTTTTTAGTTAGGCAGCTCCAATATCGGGCAAAACTGAAAGTAATTATTTGTTTACTTTAGGCTTCTTTGAGCTGCAGTTTTCTCTTCCATTAACATTCCTTAGTGATTCACAGCCATAAATCTTCCCTCAAATGCTCTCCTCATGCCTTTTTGAGGGGAAATTATTCATTTAATTCCATTACCTTGAGCACCTGTCCTGGGGATTGCTTCCTACACCATTGAAGCTTGGCTCCTCCCTCAAAATATAGATGGGGGAAAATATGTCAGTTTTATAACAATAAATATATATGTTAGTCTTGGAAATGGGATCAAGAGCTTTATCAGACTTGCCAAATATGGTGTCATAACAATGCCTAATGAATGCGGAAGGGTCCACATACCAAACAATGCCATGCTTTCATGATTATGACTTGAAAATAAGGCGTTCTTTTTTATTGATGGGCCAAGCCATCAATAGATCAGCCGTGGTGTATTTTGGCTGGTTTTGAGAAAGTTTGAAACCTCATGCCATTTTGATCTTGTGAAAACAGTGTCAATGGGAAGAACAATTTCAGTTGAGAACATTAAAGCCAGGTAGGGGATGCTCTTTTTATGAACCTTCCTGAGTTACTTTGAACTTTCAAAGTGTGTTTCTCTGTGTGTGTACTTTTGTGTGTGTTTCTTTTGCTCTATTTTAACTTTTACAATGCCCCTGTCTTCTTGCGAGAATTGCTAAGATCATGAACAGGGAAATAAGCAGAGATCTGTTCATGCACTGGTAATGCTGGGGTTGCCTTTTCATACTATTGAAGGTAGCTCTGATAAAATGGGTTCTTTTGCCAGCAGAAAAATGCTGCAAAATATGGTGCTAAAGAAACATTTTTGAAGGTTTATCTGATAAAGTCCCAATATATCCAGTAAAAAGAACATTAAAAGCAGTGGAATGTAGAACCTATATATTGGAATGTAAATATAGTAATTGAAGTGTGCTGCAGCTAGCCAGCACCAGCTTAACTTTTAACTGTGAGCCCTTCATTCATAGACCTTACATAGATCTTATATCACTTATTAAAATAAGAAAAAGGGAACAAATGGGAAAGGAATGGGTGTGATAAAGTAATTCAGATGACTGGAATAGCTAGACAAATTGGAATTGCATTCTGATGTTGATAGAAGTAGAATTGTCAGTAAATGCTGACAATGGGTTTTAGAGATTCTAAAACTACAGGAAAAGTAACTGCTATACTGGTACAACTGTGCCCACTTAGTTTCCATTCTAAATGACATATTGCTATTATAGAACTATTAAGGGGGGGAAATCTGTAGCAAAGATGTTTGAACCAAATGGTTCAATTTTGAAAGAAAAATATTCCAATAGAATGTGTGGCAGGTGTAAAATAGCCAGGCTAATGGCTTGTTCTCCCACATTTCCCAGATGAAAACTTGGACACATGTGACCAAGCAATATCTGAGTGTGGCCAAAATGGCAAAAGTTAATAATGAGGCAGACCACACAAGTTAGGAGATGCTGCAGAGGTTTGGTTTTGCCTGAGTGTATAGCAAATGGCTCCCTCCTGAGCTCATTGAGTGCATGATGAGTTCATTGAGTGCAAACTACTTTTGTACGTTGAGTTCGGTTTGCAACAATTGAAGTAAGCAGAGGACCAAGAGGAAAAGGAGGAGGAGGAGAAAGATGTTGGGACACTGTAAAAGCAGCTGAAAAAGTGGGATGACAGAAGATTAATCGGCACTGTCTCTGCCAAATTGGGACAGCAGGAGGATATGCAATGGTGAAACATTTTAGCATCTTTAAAAAATCTGTAACTCCTGTGGAAATGGCTTACTTCTTTCACATCAACCAAGCAGGAACTGTGTTGTGTTTCATAAGAAACATGTCTACATATTTCAGTACACCCTCTTAATCTTCTAGCAAAAATTGGCTACTTGGTTCAAAGGCCATTGTGGAATAGATCTAGATCTAGATTTAGATACGTTATCCTTCATCAAATTCATCAAATTCCAGTCTGGGCTGAATTCAGAGATAACTTTACAGGTGGAAGATCATGAATATTTGGCTAGCCTGGGGTAAGTAGTAGTTGTGTTCTGTTCTCATAATGCCTTCAGCTCTACCAGATGTGAAACCCTTTAAGCCAAATCATTCCTTTATAGGGTTGCCATGTCAGCAGCATTCCATGACCTGGGATTTCAGGACCACAACATGAGAAAAGGGGGAAGATCTTTATGGTAAGTACAGTAATGTATCAGTCCTGGTGATGTCATGGGGGCTGGGTCCACATGATGTTGCAGAATGGACCAGGAAGATTTTGGGAGGGAGGTAAGAACTGTTTCTTGGTTGGATGGTTGTAGAAAACAGGAACAAGGGGAATCTGGGTAAATATGCCTGCTTGAGGACAGAGGTCTCCTTGAGACACTCCTGTGTGTCCAACTTGTGGGAGCAATATGCTGTATGACATGGGACAGACACCTTGGCTGTGTAGTGCCTGCTGCTTGGAGGCGTGATTGTCACTGAAATGAGTTTCATCCCAGCACCAATTTAAAACATGGTATTTTATTAAAGACTCTGGGAGTTTAATTCTATCATCTAAAGTGGTATCTTTTCATGATTTTAAACTGTTTTTAACTTGTGTTAAATTGCTATGTTTTAAGACTGTTTAAATTATTTCTTACTGTTTTAAATATTGCATTAGATTTTTTGCATTGATTTTATTGTACGCTGCCATGAGATCTCATGATATCCAGAGAGATATAAATATACATTAATAATTGGACCCTGAGGCTGAATGAAACCCAGCTAACCAGGTAATATTGTAACCTTGAGTCAAAAATGGAACATTTTTGGCAGCCACTTCAGCAGAAATATGCACCCAGCAACATTCTGCCATCTGTGCTAGGACTAGCATCCCATGTGGCCTTACCCACAGCAGACCTGAAGCATGAGGAGATTTGCTGGGTGTTGTTATTGGCTCTTTTGGTAGGGGTCACCACCAGTCCTGGAGGAGGTTTTTTTTCCTTCCTCCCAGGCCCTACACTACTGTTGTCAGGACAAATTCAGTAAGAAGGCTCACAGGTCATGATATTATCCTCCCACTCTCTGCCTTCATCAAAATGGAATAATGGGCCCAAGTCCATGAACCCATCAGCTCTTTCCCCAGTTCCTTCTTATTTCTTATCTCTCTCTTTTTTTTTTTTTTTTTTGGTGGTGGTGGTAGGTGAAGTGACTGTGTGGGCACATTGAAGGTGCACAGATACCTCCATGCAGAGCTAGTGAGCCCTTGCACAAGTTGGGAATAGGTGGAGGTGGGTACCTTACCTGCACATATAAAAGTAAAACATTTTTCCTCCTCTAGCCCTGCTTGTTTTGAAATTTGTCTCCCCTGTTGAAGAGTCAAGGAAGGAGAACAATTCCCCAATACTTCAGCTGGTTCTCTAAGATGTGATGATCCTACTCTTTTATGTACCTTCTCTGAGCATTGTAATTTGGATGGGCAGCATACGATGGTTAAGAGGCTGAGCAGTTTGGGTTCTTCTCTACTTAATTATGTAGAAATAATTTAAGACATTAAATATAGAACTCTGTCAGATTTTTGCAGGATTAAAGGACTTCAATTTTCACCTTTCTATTAGCTTTTTAAACAGCAATATTATATGGAATAAATGTTAGATGTACTTGTTACGGGAACCATTTCTCTCTCTCTCTCTCTCTCTCCCAGCACTTTGTCTTTTGAAAATTCTGCAGGTTTGCAATAATTCCTTAGAGAACTGAACACATATTTATTTCAGCAAGACATCATTTAATTACTTTTTCATTTTTAAAGCTTGTTTACAAGCTTTTAAAATAAACAGTTTCACTCTCTTTGTGATAAAACATGACTATAGATTTTAAAAACCTTCTTTCTGTATTTGCTGTACTGAATATAAGGCCATTAAGAGGTAATTGGGACAAATTCCCTGAGCTGTGTAGGAAAGGCATGTGGGAAATATGCAGAAGATGAGCTCTCATCTTTGAATCTTATTCTGTTACATTTCTTGAGGTTATATGGGGGCAAACTCACTCCCATTTTCACTCTAGATTTCTCAGGTTTGTTTCTATGTCTAACATCCTAAGGGCAACTTCACAGCTGGCGTTTACCAGCAACTCATTCTTTAACAATACTTATGTTTATAGTGTGAGCAGAAGGATGATCTGTTGTGAAACTTACTTATCTTTCTGAAATGAGGTTTGTTTATTTGTTTGTTTAATTTATAACCCATCTAACCCTAACCCTAACATAGGACCCAAAGCACCTTATAATAGTTTAAAACAAAAATTCAGGAAAAATCTTTTGCAATTTTTTTTTAAATAAACAACAATTCTGTTTAAAAAGCACATGGTTAAAATAGTTCACAACACATTTAAAACACAACAGAAAAGATAAAAGATAAAAACATGGCACACCATTCAGTAATTTAAGTGTTTTGTCGGTTAACTTTAGAACACAAATCACTGTAACATACAAGCACTATTCTCACTTTGAAATAAATCTCTACTATAAAAAGATGCTGTCTTGTTGTTTAGCTTAACTATCTCTCTCTGGCTTTTCTTCACAAACGAAGATTCAGGAAGGACTCATCCCGTGCTTTCTGCAAGCGCCCTGATGACTGAAGAGGCCAATCTGAGATAAACATGTCCGGTTGCAGAAAGCACAGCAGAAGGTATCCTTGGGTGATGTTTCTGGGTTGTAACTCTTTCTGCGTTGTTGGGTTTCTCTTCAAGACTTGCTCAGCATAAGTTCTCAAATAAAGCAGCAGCATTGTGGATAGTGCGTCTCCATGCCTCCCAATGTGAGGCCAGGGCGGACCATTGTTGGTGATCAATTTGGCCAAACCTGAGATGTTATTTCAGGGAGTCCTTGTATTGCTTTTTTGGAGCGCCCCTCTTATGCCAACCCGTGGCGAGTTCACTGTAGAGTACTATTTTGGGGAGGTGATGGTCCTCCATCCTAGAAATGTGCCCTGCCCAGCGCAGCTGTGTTCTCAATATCATGGCCTCAGTGCTGGTGATCCCTGCTTGCTCAAGGATAGCAACATTTGTCACATAGTCAGTCCAGTGTATAACTATACTTAACTATAAAAACCATGAGTATTCTTGTTTAAATTTTTGAGAATTCTATGTTTATAACACTTTTAGATCAAACTACATTACATTACTACATTACATATAAGAAGGCATAACTTGAAATTGATGTCTGGAAATATTCTAGAACAGATTATTAAACAACCAATCTATTAAACATCTCATAGAAAAGAATTCTGTGACTGAGAAGAGCAACCATGGGTTTTGAATTAGCCAACTCACACTGATCTTTTTAAAAGAGAGTTGCAAGCTTGATAGATCAGAGAAATGCTGTGAATGTAGTATATCTTGTTTTCAGTAAGGCCTTTGAAAAACTTTCCCTATTGTATTCTTTCAGATAAGCTGGTAAAAATGCTGGGTTAGAAAATGCTACTCTTAGGTGGATTTGTAGTTGTTGGATGGACAGTACCCTAAGCGTTTTCACCAATGATTCCTCATCATTCCAGAATGAAATGAAAGCTTAGATATCATAACGTTCCGGACTTGGCCCAATGAAAGTTCAGAATCTTTATAAATTAAAGAACAGGATGCATGCTCATCCATTCTTCAGCTAATACCACACTGTAAGGTATGTATGTATGCAATACATCAAACGGCAGAATCATGATTCAGGATCACCTTTACAGATTGGAGAACATAATAACAAAAATAATTTCAGCTGGAATATATGTAAAGCTCTATATTCAGGCAGGAAAAGTCATATAGCCAAAATATACGATGGGTTACACTTCTGACAGTACATGTTAAAAAGATATAGGAGTCTTAGTGGAGCCCATACAAAACATGAGTCAACAGAAAGGAATTAAAAAGGAAGCAAACAAGCAAGCCAATGTAATTCCAGGCTGCATTAGCCGAACTAAGGTGTGCACATTAAGGGATTTTACAGTGCCAACTGTTCTGCTTTGGTCAGATGTCACCTGGAATGCAGTGTCCAGCTCTGGGCACCAGAGTTCAAGAAAGATATTAATAGACTGAAATGTGTCCCAAGAAGAGTTACTAAGATGTGAAAGGGTCTGGAAACCAAGCTATTTTGTGAGGCACTAGCATTCTTTGACAGAGAAGGCTAAAGATCTTGTAAAAGTACAGACCCCAAGATTATATAGGATTGAGTTACAACACTTAAAGTGGTATTAAACTGCATTATTTCTTCAGGGTAGATGCACCCTAGGTCAGCTGAAGCAGTGCTAAATCCAAACCCTTATCTGCCTAGGCATGTCAGAAATTACTTAAAATTACTTTCATCCTGCTCCAACTTGGTGACAACAGTATGGACATGTCCCTGGGCTGGGAAAAACCTAGCTCTGATGTAAGTCTCCTTCATACCATCTCTTCTCCACCTCCTCTTTTGCTTTTCTGCTGTCAAATTTTAGCAAGCAAAGCATCTGTTTGGTCTGTTGACAGATCCCTGAGATCACATATTTTGGCCAGAAGAAAGTGACTTCTTCTGGTAGGGTTTTTTTTTTTTTTTTGCACTCCTAAACACAATACAATATTTTAATTGTACTACTATTAGAGTGGAAGACTGGAAATTATACTTTGCATTTTTATTTTATTTTATTTTTTGATAAACAAAAGATAATTCGGGTCTACACAGCTAGCACAGCTGTGCTGCAGGGGGCCACTTTTGATGTGGACTGGGAAAGAGATGGATGTGTTGGCTGGGGCATATACACCTCATCTTGAAGAGCTGGAGGCGGAGCTGGAGCCTATTTAGGGCATCACTACCCCAGCTCTCCCTCTTTCTTTGTTGCTCGACCCACCCACCTACTGCTGAATCAGTGTGGTATAGTTGGTCACTTCGGGGCTGGGTAGGAATTTTTGCCCATTTACCTGGGGTCTTTTCGCCAACCCCACACTCTGGATGCAGACTTGACAATTGGCTTACTGTGGTGTCTTAAATAGGCAGTCACTTTGCAGGGAAAGGTGGAGAGTTGGTAGATTGGTGAGCCCCTTGGTACCTCCTCCTTTTGGGCATAAAAGTGTGGATCAGGAACCTCCCCTTTAGGTCCTGCAAGCTGGGGGTGGGGAAAGAGACCTCCTTTGGGTCTGGTCTGAGAGATAAAACCACTCCCTTTAATTTATGCAAATTGAGGGACAAACATTTGGGTCAGCTTTCCAGATGCAGACTGACTGGGGAGCAACTCAGCTTATGGGTTCTCCTTGGGGTTCAGGTGCTTTTGCCCAAGGGAAGTTGGTGAGGTGGTCAGAGAGACGACCTTCTGCCCCAGCAATACTAGTTGCTCCCCCATTACAGATCTCTTCAGAAATGCTTAAATACTGTGCCTATTAGTTTCCAGGCACAGTACAAGGTGTTGGTTATGACCTTTAAAGCCCTACATGGCTTGGGTCCAACTTACCTCTGTGACCGCCTCCTCCCGTATGACTCTCCCTGCACACTTGGGTCCTCTGGGAGGAACCTGTTACAACCTATGAAAACAAGGGTGCCAGTGACCTCCCAGAGGGCCTTCTCTGCAGCCGCTCCCAGATTATGGAATGGCCTGCCAGACGAGATCCGTCTTATTACCACCTTAGACAGCTTTTAAAAAGCTGTCAAGATGGATCTTTTCCGGCAGGCCTTTCCTGAATAACTATCCTGGCCCGAAGACGCGGCTATCCTCTCCCTTTGAGCTGCCATTGGATTTTTTTAAAAAAATTATTGTATGTTTTATTTTTAATAATTTAATAGATTTTTAATTATTGTATTTTTAATCCTTCTAATTTAATATTATTTTAAGGGGTGGGTGGGCTGGAGTACTGTAATTATGGAGTTTTTATATTGTAAGCCTCCCCAATGCATTGCATTGCAGAGGGGCGGGATAGAAATATTATTATTATTATTATTATTATTATTATATAGGTTAAGCTTAATGAAGTGGCCCTACTTTAACCCAATATATTGTGTCTGTCTCATTATTTCCTGGGTCTATCAGCAAAGATTGGTTTATTGCTTAAACAGTATAACAGAAATGCTTTGAACTTTGTCTTTGGGTAACTTTAAACTGGTTGCTAATTCCACTCTGTGGTGACCATATAATTCCAGAATCTGCCAGGCTGAATAACAAGGTTTTAGGTTCTTTCTTTCCTCTCACTCTGTATTCCCATTAGCCTCTATTTTTCTCAAAAATATTCCCACTGCACATAAATTCCCTCAGCTGCACTCACAACCGTACACACATCCCAGCCCTCTCCCTATCACGTGGCTTCTTCAGCTCTCTCTTATCATCTCATTTCTCTCTCTCCCAACTGTCATACACCTCTTTTCACTCTAGGAGACCTCTCCCATACCAGTTTCCTGACACATGAGTGACTCCTTTATGCTCATATTCTGCATTTTACATACAAAATATATCAATCAATGAAACTTGAAAGAATTTACTATGGGATACATTATAGACTATTGTAGATCTTTAGCAATTCAGTGAAATCTTGAAAGAAGCAGAGATTCATGGATTTGATTAGCCAACATTATTTCTCTCTCTCTCTCTGGCTTTTCTTCGCAAGCAAAGATTCAGGAAGGACAAACCAAGGCAAAGAAACAAAGGTACACACTGGCCTCCAAAGGTGTAAATAAACTGATGCTTGCATGCTGGAGCCAACATTATAACTCTGAGTAAATCAAATTTCAGTGGCAAAGGAGATCTTTGAACTGCAACTCATATAAAGCTGTTCAGTTGGCAAACACTTATGATTGGCTGATCCAGCCCTTGATAACTAGTGTCTAAATGCTATTGAACTAAAATGCGCAGTATGCAACAGAATATGAACATTCTCTCTGTGGTATTATATCTTCCATGAAGGCCCACTACTCATCACCTGATGTTGCTGTCATCAGTATCAAATAGTGATGTGAAAAGACCAAGCATACAGAAAATGAAACATGTATGTGCCTGTATCTAGAGATTGAAGCAAAATGTGTTCGTTTCACATTTTCATGGACATAAAACTAATCTGCACTTCCTGAATGAATATGTGAGCTATCAGTTATCCTTTGATTTTTGCACTCCTTGAAATATTGTGATCCTGTTCTCTGGTTTAAAAAAAAACTGTGTAAAAATGCTTACATTAGGAAAAATTGCATAGAAAAGCAGTTTACACAGGGGAATGTGTTGACAAAAATTGTGTATATTACAGGAAAGACAATGCAAAAACTCTTGCAAATTTTTGTGTAGACTTTTTTAAAAATAATAAGCTGAGGTAGAAATTGGGCAGAATAAACATATCTTTGAGAAAATATGAATGAAATGGGTAACATTTTCCATTCATATATATATATATGACATGACATGTTATTGCTTTAAAGACACTGAAAATGCTGGCTTACATTTCTTGGACCTGACATTCAAGTAATCAGCATATATAATTTTTTTCTCCCTTTCCAGTCTTTCGTATTTTATAGGGCAACACATTCGTGCATCTCAGACAAGGAGACCCTATTTTGGAAGTAGTTTAAGATGCTTCAACCAAGAGGAGCAGAGAGAGTGATTTTTCTGGTTCTACTTTCTTCAGCAGCACCTCTCATACTGTTTTGGAAGGTCTATCTTTCCTCTGGAGGAGATTTTCAGGGATGGAGAGGAGTCAGCAAAATTGCCTCCTTCCCATTATGCCAGGATAAATATTCTGCTAGGTGATCACTTTTCAATGGAAGTATCCTGGGTTCCAGTTACATGGTGGTTTTTGTCGTGGGGTGTACCGGGACTTCCTGATCCTGTATTCATCCCTCCCTGTTTACACGATTTTTGTCTTTGAACTGGATATCCCGGGAGATCCCGGGATCATTGTTTACATGGCATCCCGTCCCGTGATATGTACCTTCTCCCACTATGTACTACCCCGTGATTTTTTTCTGGTTGTTCAGGTTGATTTCTGGCGTTTCCAGAAGAGAGCATATAACACCTGTGCTAAAAGCTCTCTACTGGCTGCCTATTAGTTTCCGGGCACAGTACAAGGTGTTGGTTATAACCTTTAAAGCCCTACATGGCTTGGGTCCAACTGTCGAGAAGCCAACTCAATAGCTGATTAGGAGCCCGGCTCGGCAACAACCCAGTTGAAAAGCACAGTACCTGGTGTTGTCAGTAGCAGTCCTACAGGGTCAGAAGTACACACAGAGAGAGAGAGTGCAGAATGAAGAGGCAGTCCAAGGTCAAAAAGGTTCCAGCAGGTGGGTCAATGAAGGCAGTCCAAGGTTAAGATATCCAAAGTCTCAAGATAGCAAGGTTCCAGGAGAGTCACAGGCAGCGGCTTCCTCCAGGTAACGCAGACTGCCTGAAACAAGGAACTCAGCCTCTCCCAGCTGCTTATGTTGGCCCAGCTCCCACTCCCAGCTGCGGGGTGATTGATGAGCTTCTGTCTCTTAATCTCTGGGAACGACAAAGCCACACCTTCTCTGCTCTCCTTTGGCTAAAGGTAGGTACCTGCTCTTCTACCTCTTGCTCTTGCTCCATTATGTCTCCCAGGCTTGGACCCTGAGCTGGGGGAGGGCTAGGCTGCTGAGCCCTGGGTTCTTCAGGGCTAGACTCAGACTCAGCCAGCTCTTCTGCTACTGGCTCAGCCTCCTCGCCTTCTGAGTCCTCAGAGTCCTGACTGACCATGACACCAACTTATCTCCGGGACCGCCTCCTTCCATACGACCCTCCCCGCGCACTTCAGTCCTCTGGGAGGAATCTGTTACAGCCTATGAAAACAAGGCTGTCGGTGAACTCCCAGAGGGCCTTCTCTGCTGCCGCTCGCAGATTATGGAATGGCCTGCTGGATGAGATCCATCTTATTACCACCTTAGACAGCTTTAAAAAAGCTGTCAAGATGGATCTTTTCCAGCAGGCCTTTCCTGAATAACTATCCCGGCCCAAGACTCGGCTGTCCTTCTGAGCTGCAATTAGATTTTTTAACTATTGTATGTTTTAATTTTTTTCTTTCTAATTTATATATTTTAATTACTGTATATTTTTAATCTTTTATAATTTAATATTATTTTAAGGGGTGGGTGGGCTAGGGTACTGTGTCTATGGAGTTTTATATTGTAAGCCGCCCCGATTGTGTTGCAGAGGGGCGGGATAGAAATAAAATTTTATTATTATTATTATTATTATTATTATTATTCTATTTGTGTTTACACAAGTTTACGGTCCCGGGATTTTTTTTTAGCTGTCAATCAAGGATGTGATTACTCATTTTTTTTTTACAACCTCAGTGACGTACTTCTTTTAGAGTTCTACGCCACAAGTGATGCTATTGGCTGGCTCAAATGTTTGTTCAGGCTTCTGGTTGGGGATGAGGGGCTGAATGAGTGTTGAATTAGGGATGGGGTGCTGAGAGGATGAGGGGAGGAATTCGGGGGAGGAAGGAGTGATCAGTGGCTAAACCCTGTTATTTCCTTTAGAAATGTTCTCAATCTTTATTGCTTTATTGCTTTTGGCCAATGGCCATTGCAAGAACCAAAATAATAAAACAATATACATAAAATTTCCATAGGTAATCTATATTACATAAATATATTAAAATTCACATTTAAACCCTTTTAGATCAAATTATCCCCGTTACAAGGAATAGCTATCTCTGCTATATATTTCTTCCTGGTCTTTTTAGCAGCAAGGGCAAACAAGGCTACTCTCCAGGTTACATATTTATCTGCGTCCATAAGGAGATAAAGTAGTTTTTCCTCAGAATTTAGAAAGACTTTATTGTCAGTTAAAGGTAAAATAAAACGCTCCCTAAGATCTTTATATAAAGGACAACAGATTAAATAATGTGCCAAGTCCTCTGAATGGGGGCAGCCAACAATACATGTCCGTTCATTTTTCGGAACTTTTTTAAACCTTCCATCTCTTTCGGCCGATTCAAACATATTAAGTCGCAGTTCTGTGAAAGCTTGACGCAACTGGGCAAAAGTCAAGTTATCAAAATAATCCAGATAATCACAGAATTGCCTAAGGCCATAATATAAAGGGGCACACGAAGAATCCCGAACAGTATGTAAATCTGCAAGTGTAGTAACTTCTAATATTGTGCTGTTTATTTTTACCTTCCTTGCAGGATAATCTAACCCTGCCAGTTCGCTCATTGAAAGCCCATACTTAGAAATTAATTGAGCTGCCCCATGAACCCAGTTCTTAACAGATAATCCATTATTAAGTTCCAGAAGACACTTTTTTGGTAGTCTAGAAATTGGCATCTCCTGGATCTTAAACCAATAATACAAAATCCTTTTGTCTATTTGGCTTTCTAAGGTTGGAACAAAAGTTTCGAGACGAAGCATAGCAGTTGGGGTATCCCTAGGAAGTCCTAGTAATGCCCTTAAAAAATAATTTTGAGACACTTCTAAACCTAGGACCTTAGGTATGCCCCAGATTTCTGCCCCATAAAGGATTTGTGCCAAAGTTTTACCTTTGTAAACCATTAGAGCAGGCTTTACTAAATTGCCTCCCTTGTTAGCAGCAAAGCTCAACGTTGCTTTAGCCGATCTATAAGCTTGAATTTTGATATTTATCATATGTTGTTTCCAGGAGGCTGATTCAGAAAAGAAAATTCCCAGATATTTAAAAGATTTAACTTGTTTTATTATATGCTCATCTAAGTGCCAGGAGTGTATTTTGGGGTGCCTACCAAAAACCATAGCCTGAGTTTTATCGTAATTTATTGTCAGGACATTTTTTTACAGTATGATGAAAATCTGGCAAGCAAACGTCTTAAGCCCACCTGAGTTCTAGATAGGAGGATAATATCATCAGCATACATTAGCAGAGAAAGTTTTTGATCCAGAATGGTGACTGGGGCATACTGTAAACCTTCTAACTCCTTAACAATATCATTAATGTAAAAGTTAAATAAAAAAGGGGCTAAAATACAGCCCTGTTTAACACCAGTATAGGTATTTATTTTGGGTGAAAGATGGCCAGCCAAATCAACTTTGACCTGTATCGAGGTATTAGTATATAAAGCCCTAACAAGATATAATAAGCGGGGGTCAATATCTGCTTTCTCTAGCTTTTGCCACAAGAGGTCCCTAGGGACTGAGTCAAAAGCTGACTTTAAGTCAATGAAGCAAGCGTAAAGTTTTTGCTTCATGTTTTGAGTATATTTGCAGATCAAAAAATTTAATACAAAACACAAGTCAATAGTAGATTTCCCCTTCTGAAAACCAGCTTGGACTTCAGATATTAAATCATGTCTCTCAGACCAATCTTCTAAGCGTTCTAATAAGGTACGTGCATACAGTTTAGAAGAGATATTTAAAAGACTAATCGGCCTATAATTGGCAGGATTTTTTTTGTCTCCCTTTTTATGTATGGGGGCAACAATGCTTGATCTCCATCCTTCAGGAATACATCCTGATTTATTTATATAGGTAAACAGTTTAGCCAAAATGGGTGCCCAATAATCTGATTTTACATTAAATAATTCCATGGGAATCATGTCTTCCCCAGGAGCTTTGTTAATTGATTGTTTGGCCATATTTTTTTAACCTGTTCAGGGGTAACCTCTGGCCATTCTGGTAAGGTGGCAATTTGAGGAAGATATAAATGAGGATATGGAGTTAGTTTGCAACTATATATGTTTGCAAAATATTCCTCCCATACATTACTTTGAATTACTGCTTCCAAAGAATGATCTATTGTTCTGGTCGCTCGTGCGATAATGTGCCAGAATTTTTGTGAATCCTTTTGCATAGCAGCATAACCCAGTTCTTTCCATTGAGATATATAATAATTATGTCTCTTTTCATTAAGTAGCATTTTATAATCATTCCTCAACCGAGCTATATATAAGTGTGTTTCCATGTCTTCCTTTTTGGCCTTTAGTTTTAGAACCCTCAGTGCTTTCACTAACATTTTTTTCGTCTTGCGACATTCCTCATCAAACCAGGTCTGAGATTTAAATCTAAGCATTTTAGAGTTAGACGATGATATAAGAAATGGTTTTAAATGAGATAAAAGGATTTCATATGACCCAATGATATTGTCAGATTCATACAGAATATTTTCTCTTAGTTTAACAAAATCAGATGATTTCAAGATGTTAATAATTCTGTCTTGGAGTTGTTCGTTCCACCTTAGTCGTTTGCCACCAAGGATTAAATAATTGGAGCCATCAACATTACGAGGAACAGTCAGAGAGCCAGATGTTAAAATATGCAGCTGTAAGGGGTTATGATCACTCTCAGCCCGGGGGATTATTATAAATGAGTCACGAAGTACTGGAACAGAGCTAGTGGCCATAAAGTAATCGACAGTACTAGCATGGCCTTTGGGAGAAATAAATGTATAATTCCCATTTAGATCTCCAAGACCATGGCCGTTACAGAGTTGAAGATTGTATTTGATTACTAACTCACATAAGTGTTTCCCAGCAGCATTAGCTGTCTTATCCAGAGCTGCCCTAAGGGAAAGTTCTGGGACATTTTCTATGCATAATCCAAAAATTGTGTTATTGAGGGAAACAGTGCCGATCCTGGCATTGAAGTCACCTCCAATGATCACCCATGGATTAGGAGATTGGATGTCTAATTCCTCCAGAATATAGTTCAATCTGTCCCAGAGCAAACATTCCTTAACACCAGATCTTGCTGGAGGAATATACGTACAGATAATGTGTAATGGTACAGGGGCAATATTAGAGATTGTTAACACTAGGAAATTAGAGGTATTTAATGAATGAAATTGGGAGATAATAGCATTAAGTGTGGTTGAAATTAGAACAGCAAGACCTCCTGAAGGTCTCCCAAACTTCCTAATTTTTATAGCTGGAATAGTGTAAGAAGTATAACCTTGTAGGTTTATAACACCTCCATTGGGTACCCATGTTTCTTGGAGAAGGATGATATCATATGATTGTACGAATTTTAAAAAATCCTCATCCTGTATCTTATTAGACCATCCTGCTATGTTCCAGGACATGACCTTGATTGAATCTGCAACAAGTCAAGATTTTCTTATAGAAGGCAGAGTGAATTGAGCATGTCCATCAGCTGTTTTAGTAGTATCCATTCCTTTGAAGCAGTTCCCAATACTCTCCATATCATGATTATTAACATTAATGTTTATGGCTAAGAGATTGTGTGAGTCAATTCTGTTGCCAGACATAAGGCCATCAGTAGGGGCCCCAGCTAATTCCATAGTTTGTGTAACCCTGTTGGCAGCTGTATACTCTGATTCACATATTTTATTTAATCTAGCTTGAAGTGAATTCAGTCTACCTGTGATAAGCAACTTATCAAAAAGGGGGAGTCTGGTAAATGAATCTATAAGGCTGACTTCATTCATATCATCCATTAATATGTTGTTTGGGATGTCCTGAGAGGCATGGGGAATTTCAGGGTTGGGACATGTATCATCCAAGCAAATCAGATCCTCATCCGTCTGTCGAGGCTTATCAGAGTCCATCAATGACAGATCGTTTATAGAGGATGAAGTATTAGCAATTAAAGGATATGGTGCTGAGTAGCAAAAGACTCTTGTTACTTCAATATTTGATCGAGAGATTAATTTCTTCAATTTGTATAGCCTTGCTGCTATATCAGCATCCCTAAACGTTATAAGGGCTCTGGCCGTCAAATAATTATAAAATAAGTATTGGACATTTTCTATATCCCCTTCTTTCATAAAAGTTATTCCAAGGGCTGTAAGCTGTTGTAAAAAGTGGGATTTCCTGCTGAATTGGGAGATGAAACCATGTGGCTTAGGGTAGTTAATGAATGCTAGTTGTGATCTTTTTAGAACTAAAGATGGTGTATTAGATCTTGTTTGAGGAGCAGATAAATACTGTTTATTGTCTTTTTTGTTTAACTGGGAGGTACTATTATTGTTACTGCCCTCATCTTTCCCCTCTAGTATCTGTTTTTTTATCTGAAGTCTTGTTGAATTGCTAGAATCCACCTGGGAAGAGTTTGCTAATGGGGAAGGTTCATTTGGTTTTGCAGCCAGCTTTATTTCCTCTCTTTTATTCTTAATGGAGCCTGTAACCTCCCTTGTTAAACCTAAATTTGTAGGATATTTTGAGGGATTGTCTAAGAGACTAAATAGTCTCTTGAAGTTAAAGTTTACAGCCTTCCTAGCTCTGACCAGTTGTTTCTCCAAATTTCGGCTAGGAGCATTACTTATAGTCCCCCTCCTCTTTTTGCTCTTCTTTTTATTAGATTGCTTTTTAGATTTGTTATCTGACTGAGGAGTAACTTGGCTCAAACTAATATCATTACAAGGTGAGAGTTTACCCAAATGATCTACATCTGTATTTAAAAGCCCTACAGTTTTGGGGGGTGCGGCTTGTAAGATCCCTTCGCTAATAGTCCAGGATATTATATCTATGTTATTTTTTATAGTGGTTAATAGATCATGTTGTTTTTTTAACATGTCAAATAACACTGAGAAATGAGGATTTTCATTCACTATTAACTTGTTTAATTTCTCATCAGAGTCTGCTAAGGGATGCAAAGTTTCTTCATATTTGTGGGATTCTGCATCTAGAGCACTTAGCTGTTGGTTAATTGTTTCCCTACGCTTACTGTATTCTTCTAATGTTCTTTTTTCATTCTCCAATAAGATTTCCAAAGGAGGCATATCCTCAAAAAAAGACAAAATATCATCTTTATCTTTATTCTTAGGGTCACTTGTCTGATCTAAGTTTATGATATTATTATCTAGCTTTAGTTCTGGATGCTCATGATCGAGAGGCAGACTCCTATTCAAGTTAAGGCCCATTTTCATATCATTAGTTGGATTATATTCTGGTAGAGATAGTTGAGGATCGAGATCAGGGGTGTTGTCAGGTATATCAGAGGTAGCATCCTCAGTAGGGTCAGTTTTAACAGTATTAATATGTTTACCTTTCAAGTTATAAGATTCTCCCCTGTGAGTACCATTTGAGTACTTGGCCACTTTACCTCTGTTCCCTCTTGTGATTTTAACAAAGGGCCAGATTGAGCTGAAGGGAGTATTTTTGTTAATTTTAGAGGATTTTCTAGGTTTCTTTGAGAGGTCAGATTGACTCCTAGTTACTACCATGATGATTAGCCTAAGCCAGCAGAAAGGGGGGGGGACTATAAACCCACACTATAGAATAAATATCACAAGTACAATAAAACAAAAAACTATTAACAGTGTGAACATGTAAAATATATTATTATATATAAAATAGATAAAAAAATGTCAATAACTATATATAGTAAAATTTGAGCTATATTGGTTAAAACAACCAGTAAACAGAGGCTACTGTAGCAAATTGAGTATTAAACCTGTTACAGCACCCTCTGAATGGCTTTGAGCAAAAAAGAAAGGAAACAGAACAAAATACAAGGCTAACTAGAATAATAATTATAAACATCTGCGAGATAAGCTCTCATTTCCTTACACAAGACACCAAAGCTTAAGCACAAAGTGGGACAGTAGCAAACAGCTGCAGCTGGGGATAGTGATGTGGGATGGGGGCAGGTGGCCTTTGACGTCGCCACTACCTCCCTGCCTCTCCAGGGCTCCTCCACCTCAGGCAGTGCTACTGCTGCAGCGGTGGATGAGGGTGGCTTTTAGCTGCTCCCGGTGGAAAAAGTGGTGCCTGAAGCCTTTTTTAGAAGTTGCAAATGCCCAAACTCACTTCCAGTTGCTGCTGGAGGAAAAAATGATGGCTGAAGTCTTTTTAAAGGCTGCAGAAGCCCAAACTCCCTTCTAGCTGCTGCTGAAGGGAAAGGTGGTGGCTGAAGGCCTTTTAAAGGCTGCAGAAGCCCAAACTCACTCCTAGCTGCTGCTGGAGGTAAAGGTGGTGGCTGAAGTCCTTTTAAACGCTGCAGAAGCCCAAACTCACTCCTAGCTGCTGCTGGAGGAAAAGGTGGTGGCTGAGGAAATGAAAGAACACCATTTAAAGCCAGCTAAATTGGGGAGGAATGAGCAATCTGTTGGTGCTGGGAGTGTGAGAGAGATCAAAAGCAGAGCAGACTGGAGCCCCGGCACGCACACACAGAAGCCCAAGCCAGTACGCTTTTAGCCAGGAAGCCGAGTGCAGGGGGCCAGAGGCTTGCGGTTGTCCTGTCTCTTTAAAATGTTAACCCTTTAAGCAGAGGCAGCTGTGGAGTGAAGGTTTCAAGCCAGTGCAGGGATCATAAGGGGAGGACACACAAGGCATTTTGAAAGACCCAGACACTGGCATTTTTTCCTATGCCTTGTGGGGAGGATGAATGAATGTGTGATCATCTGCTCATATGCTGGCATTTTTTACTGTGCCTTGGGGGGGGATGGATGAATGTTTGATTATCCATTCAGACCCAGGGAGGGGATGCAGGCAGGGGATGAATGGCCTATCCTCTGCCCACGATCTCTTTATAATTTACTCTCTCTTTAAAATTTAAACCCAGCATGCAGTAGAGGAACAAGTTAAAGCTGAAGGCTTTGCAGTGTAGAAATCCATTGAACAGGGTGATTTAGTACATGCACACACACAAAAACCTTCGTGCAGCTGGAAGGGATGCCTTTGTTTTCAACTGGTGAGGCTGAATCTGTTGAACAGGTGACTGACCCCTCCTTTTCCGGTCGCTGATTTCTGAGCCTGCCTCCAGTCACCATTTCCAGTCATCACCTAGTACCGAGATAGCTTGTCCCGGGCTGTTTACATTTCCGATTTTCCGAATCCTCCAGTGACTTTTTTAAAAACCGCCACAAACCACGGGACTGGAAGTCCCGCAGGTTATGGGATAAAAGGTGCCCCCCCTTCTGAAAATTATGTGCCCGACCCGATATATGTGTAAACAACCAGGGTTCGGCACGAATTCTTCCCACTACATTTTCATCGTGTAAACGACACCCTGGATCCAGCCTCCTATTTCTAGATGTTCATATCTCACTATAAGAGTCTTGGATACGAAACTGGGTAAACATTTAACAATACAGTTTTTATTAAATATAATTACCTAGAATAAGCTGTCTTAAGTAGTCATCAAATTATTTAAATTTACTGTTTTTAAATGGAAGTAATCCTGCAGAAATTGATTCATATTTTACTCAGATGTCTCATACTTGCTGAAATGAATTAACATAATATTACACTGTGGTTGGTTAAACAACCATTGGAGTGTCTAGAAATAAGGAGAGGTAGGGTTTTTTCCCCTTTATTTTTTATTACATTGCAATCTTACATTTTTCATCAAAGTAGCATATATACATTTCCTCTTTTACAGCATAATAATAATTTTAACAATAAAAAACTTACAAATATAGCAGAAGTTATTCAGTCCTCATTTAAATCTTCCTTATTTCCCTTTCTTTCTCCCATAAATCAATTTCATCCTTGTTGGTTTATTCTCTCTTTCCATTCTCATATAAACTTACTTTTTCCTATTTATAATTTAACTACCTTTGTTTTTTGGGCTGTAAATCTATATCTCATTGATTTTATCTATTCTCTTTATATCACTAAAGCAAAGCATAGCCTTAATTATTATCTATTAATGACTCTATTTTCCTTGTTATATTTCTATATGTCTATATTCCATTTTTGTTTCCAGAATTTTTTGATAGGTTCCCACTCCTTTTCTATTTTATTCAGTGGTTTATCCTTTAATCTAGTAGTTAATCTATTTAAATATATTACATCGTATAAGTTCCCTAACCATTCTTCAACTGCTGGAATTTTATTCTCTTTCCAATATTTTGCATATTGAATTCTCGCAGCAGTTACCATATACAGTAGTATCTTTTTTACTCCTCCTGTCATTATAAGGAGAGGTTTTACATAATTATGACTGCTGTTGACAAGAGGAACTCTGATGGAAATATATGTATTCAGGGAAAAACATTGGTTCCATTGCCCAGATTGGTTTAAAAATCCAGATATTAAGAATATGAAATTAAAAGGTCACTTTTAATGCTAAATGAGGTCTTAAATTCAATCCTCCAAATACAACCCTTTTGTGTGGTAGGAAAGATTGATATACAGTTGTCCCTCCGTATCCATGGATTTGGTATCCATGGATTTGGTATCCATGGATTTAAGTATTCACAGCTTGAAAATATTTTTTAAAAAATAATAATCCAAAAAGCAAACCTTGTTTTTGCCATCTTATATAAGGGACACCATTTTGCTATGCCATTGAATACAATGGGACTTGAGTATTCACAGATTTTGGTATCCACTGTGGGTCCTGGAACAAAATCCCAATGAATATGAAGGGACAACTGTATATTATAACCTTTCCCAGCTTGCCGTGGAATCCTCTGGTCTTGCTAGTGTAAGAGCAATAAGGATGTCAAGAATATTCACTTATTTTCTCATTTTCAACAAAAAGAGGTGTCTTAACTGTTGGGACTCCCCATCAAGTCAACTTGTCTACAGCAAGATTTTTCACACTTCAGGATTTTTACACACAGAAAAACACACACACACACAGAGAGAGAGAGAGAGAGAGAGAGAGAGAGAGAGAGATGTTCAAACACAGGATTTTAAAATTATTACTCAGAACCCCCCCACCACCACCCTCTTTTTTTTTCCTCAGAAAACATGACTTTCTGTGTCGGAGACTTGCTCATGTTTTCTGTGCAACCTTCCCCGCCCCCCACATTTGTGTGTGTTTGTTCAAAGTACTTGTGCGAAAAAGTCCCAAATTGTTAATAGCCTTGAAAAATTGTGTAGCTTTCTTGCTTTCCCCTCTTTCCTGCATTATTCATTCATGCTCACAAGAATTAAGGTTTACTTTCCTAAAGAGCAACACTTGAGCTATTCACACACCACATTTAAGATCATACCATATTTACCACCTGTTATTTGGAAGGGTAATCTTGGCCAATTTTGGCTTACCAACCTTGTAAGGTTCCTTCCTAAGCAGGAAAGGCTGAATGAACATACCCTCCAACATTTCACATAGGAAACCAGGATACATGTGGCCAAGCAACATCAGAGTATAGTCAAGATGGTAAAAGTTATTAACTGGAAATGTACTGGGGTGTGGACCAATATCCTCACTAATATACTATGTTCCAGCATAGTTTTGAGTTAGATTATTCTCATCACTTCTACTTTTGATATACCTTTCTCTTCAGGCAATTTGGAGATGATTTTACATTCCAAAGCTCAGCTGCCACATTTTGATGTGTTTTGTGGCAGTCTGGGCCAAGTTCTGAAAATTATCCGCCCACTTCATGCCCAGGGACTGGGGGAGGAGGTGTCCTGCAGGTCTGTAAAAAGGGGTTGGGTTTAGATAGGAAATTTCAGCATGACTAAATCCAGCGTGGTCAGTCTTTGGCTCAGGCTTTGTGGTAATATATAGGCCTCAATTAGTAAGCAAGCCCTGAAGCTAAAGCAACTTTCTACTTGGTTACATCCCAGAACATCATGATCTGCAGCTTCCTGGTTAGTGTGTGTGTGTGTGTGTGTGTGTATGCCTTCAAGTCACCTGTCAACCTATGGTGACCTCATGAATTTCATAGATTTTTTTTTTAAGGCAAGGAATAGTCAGAGTTGGTTTTGCCAGTTCCTTCTTCTGAAATATAGCCTAAAGCATCTGGTATTCATTGGCAGTCTCCCATACATGCACTAACCAGGCCTGATTTGCTTAGCTTCCAAGACCAGACTGGATCTGGTGCCTTTAGGGTATTAATTAAAATAGTTGTTTATTCTACACAGTTGATGGCATGTTCGTATGCCTGGTTTCCTAGATAAGCAGTCTATAGGTTTTATACACTTTGTTCATGAGAAAGTTACCTTTCCTGATGCTCACTTTGTGTTTTGGACAATGACTAAACTATCAGAGAAGACTATAAAGGGTGTATGAGTTGACAGCTCAGGGCTCCCATTTTGTCAGCTGCCTGTCTGTCAAGGTGTGAATCAGGCAAATTCTTTTTCTCTCAATAAGGTTGGTTTTTTAATTCACCATTGTGACCACCTGTGTAAAATTCAAAGTGGCAAGAGGGAATTTTTCCCAACTGGTTGCATGCATACCAATGGCGCCATATTCTTGCACCACTGATTTAAAATCAATAAGAGAAGCTGAAGTGGAATAATGTGGCATAGGGCGTAGCATATGACTCGTTTTACTACATACTGTGCTACATTCTGGTTTTATGAAAAGTTAAAACAGATACAGCTAAAAAATATATATATGGAGAATGTGAAAAAAGTTGGGATATACTGACAGCCAAAGATCTGCCTGTCAACAAGTGGAAAGGAAGGAGGAGGAACTTTTGCCACTCTTCCTCTGTATGTGTCTTCTTATTCTCCCCTCTGACTGTGAATAATGGGTTGGTCCAAAGGGAAAAGAGCTTAGGTTCCTGTAAATCCTGAAACATCCTTCTGCTCTAATCACACCAGTCATCCAGTTCTTCCCCATCCCCTTCCTCTGACACTTGAGAGGTGAGGACTATGGATTTCTGTATGGAGACAGAAGGAGCCCAAGAACAGATCACAGCTCTCTCTCCATTTTATTTCTCTGGAAATAGAATGGCTGACCTATTCCATGGCCTCCGGGATGCTATCTGAGAGGCCATAGGATTGTATTGTAAAGAGTTTGTTTTGTTATTGACTGATTTTGATGCTTCTTGCCTTCTGTTCTAGCAATATGCTTTTGCTAAGGGCACTTTGGTTCTGTTTTAATGGCTTCTGGTTTTGTTTTTTGTTTTTTGGCTTGGTCTTATCATTTTTAATTATCCACTATATTATTGGTATACAACCCAGTGAGCAGCATGTTTTGTGTGAATTTATTTTTGCCCTCATAGACTGAATGTAATATGTTTCTTTTCTGAACAAAAAGATTAATTTTGGTTTCTTTTTACAGGAGTGGGAGGGTAACTTATAACTGGCTGAGCCAAGTGAAGCTTTGATTTAAAGCATTTAATGAACCTTTTTATGTACTTGTTCTGTGCTTTTCTTTTAGGATGGTACAGAAAATTTTAGGAAGTTTAGTTTAACCTTCTAATAAGTTAAACATTATAGGGTTGCAGAGGCTAACTCTGACAACCCCCCCCCCCCCAACATGGCACATGATATGTCTGGTTACATCACAAAGGACTTTGTATGTATATTATGGATGTGTTTCAGATTCTGACTAATCCCAAAAGAAACTAGACTTCTTTGAACATCTTTAGGATATCTAAGAAATTAAGAAGTGTTTCTCCAAAGTAGACCAAACACAACACCCCAAGGATTGGTTTTCCATGGTTTTTTTCTGGGCTTTGAGGCCATGTTCTGGAAGAGTTTATTTCTGACGTGTCACCTGCATCTGTGGCTGGCATATTCAGAGAATGGTTGGGTAGGAGTGTGTGTGTGGTTTATATACTATGAGCCCTTGTTGGAGAGGATATGTAAAGTTGTGTATTTGAATGGCTAGTTTCTCGGTGGAGACATGTAAGGAGGATTAATGTTTGTTTGGCTAATGGTCTGTTGCCTGCTGGATGGCCCTCGTGGTCTCTTCCAACTCTGCAATTCTATGATTCTATGATTCTATGAAGCAAAATGTCAATGCAGCAGGTCAGACACAGCAGTCACAATGGTCAAAATACTCAGTTCTCACCTGAGTAACCTGTTTTCCCCAATAATTCATGTCTCTGAGCCTGGGACTCTGGAGATGGATAACAGAGAGCCAACCCATACTTTCACTGTGGGAGGCACTATGTTACCAGACCCTGCCTCTCACCCATGGTCTATTGTCAATTCTCCAGCTAAGAAGGGGTGGTTCAATTCTGTGGGGAACAACAGTAGCTCCACAGTGGTAAAGGCCATCAGAGGCCAGATGCAAAGCCTTCCTCTTGTCCTCTCCTCTCTCCTGCTGGCCTAACTACAGTCACCCACAGTTAGTAAGGTGCTAAATTGTTTCCCGAAGAAGCCCGTGCCTGGCTCTGCTTTATAACTCCTCATGTGCTGCAGAAATTGATATATTTTCCTACAAGCTGCTCTTATAAGGCCATATGCACCCCTGAGGGGTTTTTTGTGCCCTTGCCCCCATTTTTATTTTTAAAAACTCAATAAATACACACCCCACACCCATTGGAGTGTGTTTTACAATTTTGCTACATCTCCCTTGTCAGTTTTAGGTCCAGGAAAGGCCTTTAATTAACAAGAAAGTGAACCAGAAAGCAAGTTCCTAGAACTGGCAGACCTAAAGATGATAGTGCACCCACTGGTAACCTCAAGGCTGGACTTCTACAATGCACTGTACATTGGGCTACCTCTGTACCAAGTTCAGAAACTTCAGTGGGTTAAAAATATGGCAGCCAGATTGGTTGCTGGTAGATCTAGGAATGACTACCGGTATATTACACCAATATTAAAAACACTCCACTGGCTGCCAATTAGTTTCTGGGCAAAATACAAACTGTTGTATTTTTAATCTTTAAAGCCCTATATGGTTTGGGTCTGGGTTACCTACAGGATTGCTTTCTCCCACAAAATTCTCCCCATACACTCAGATTGTGGAATGACCTGCTGAAAGAGATGAGTCAGCTCAAAATGCTGCCTGTATTTAAATTGGCAGTAAAGACCAGTCTCTTCCAGAAGGCCTATCCAGATTATTTTAAAATTATGGTTTTTAAAGTAGTTATCAATAGATTTTAATATGTTGTCATTGTGTGCCTTCAAGTCATTTTTGACTAATAGAGACCCATAGGACTGAAAGGTGAACCTATCAGTGGGTTTTCTTGTTTTATATATTCTTTTAATTGATGTTATGTGTTGTGTTATTTATTGTTCCCTGCCTTGATTGATAGGGAGAGGCAGGTAAGAAATAATTACAACAAAAACAATAATAAAAATAATATAGGATCACACCAAAGGCTTATCTGTTTCAATGTTCTGTCCACCCAGTAACCATTCAGTTGCTTGTGGGAAGTGTATTAGTAGGGTGTGCATAGAGCTGCACCTTCCACCTGGTACTTTCTAGCAACTATTATACAGAGACACACTGCCTCTGACACTGAGGGTGATATGTTGCCATCCTGACTAGTAACCATTTATGGCTTCATCCTCCATGAATATATCCAATATCTCTTTAAAACAATCTTGTGGCAATGAATTCCATGTTCAACTAGGTGGTTTGTGAAAATTTCTTTTTATCTTGCCTGAATCTCCTGCCACTTGCTCCAATGGATGACCTCAGGTACTAGGATTATGAGAAGGAGAAAACCTTTTCCCCCTCTTCTTTCTCCACACCATGGACAGTTTAATGTATTTTTACCAAGGCCAAATCCACACTATACAAATAATCCAATTTCAAACTGGATTATTTGCCATGGCTCCTTCTTAAAGACTTCTGGGATTTGTAGTTTTAAAAAGTCTTTATCCTTCTCTGCCAAAGAGTGCTGTTGCCCCACCAAACTACAAATCCCAGGATTCCATAGGAAGGAGCCACAACAAATAATTCAGTTTCAAGATGGATTATTTGTGTAGTGTGGATTTGGTCAGAGTATTCCTTAGTCATCTTTTTTCTGAGCTAAACATACCCAAATACCTTTCCTCATTAAATTGTAGCTCCAGTGCCTGGATCATTTTCATTGACCTTTCTGCATCTTTTCTGACTTTACAAAACCATTAACAACAACCTTTTTGAGCAGCCCTATCACTTAGTGGTAGCTGACCTGAGAGGTGGAATGCATTATTATGTTTAGGCCAGTCTTCTCACCTATCTAGAGCTGCACGTGTGTCAGGACACCTTTCCTCAACAGATGTGAGAGTGTGGCTATTACTGTGGCTTTGATTGTGACCAGCCCAGGGGCTTAGCTTAGCTCTTTCTATTTAAGCAAGCTGAGTTGGTAGTGGCTTACAGATCCTGTCTTTGAAACTATCAGTACAGTTCTGGCCTGTGTTAAGCCATACCTCTGGCTCACAAACTTTTGAAACATTAATGTGTTTTTTAACTGCCATGCTTTTTCATTTACATTTTATTTTTATGTTAACTGTAAACTGGATAAATTTAAACAGACAATTTAAAATGACAAATCCAAAATGTTTTTTTTTCCTTTATTCACCATTTAAATAAAAATAATGTTACAGTCGATCTTAGAAGGATTGTCTCATTATAGTGTTTCTAAAGGAAAAGGCAGAGAACCAGTGGTTTGAGTATTGGATTAGGATTTTGTGAGACCAGGATTCAAATCCCCATCAGCCATGGAAATCCACTGGGTGACCTTGGGCAAGTCACACTCTCTCAGTTTCAGAGGAAGACAATGGCAAACCTTCTCTGAACAAATCTTGACAAGAAAACCCTGTGATAGGTTTGCCTTAGAGTTGCCATAAGTCAGAATTAACTTGAAGGCACACAACAAAAACAAAGATAAAAGATATTTAAAAATGGTTCCCCAGTGCTTTCTTCTGTGCAGTACAAAAGAGAGTTCAATAAGGGGCCATTTTCATTGTATGAACTTTCACTAGAAGCTAAAATGACTAAAATGAGACTATTGTACTTTGGACATACTGTAAAATAATATGACTCACTGAAAGAGATTATAATGCTGTGAAGCCAGTAGAAAATGAGGAAGACTGCATTACAGGAGGATTGACTTGGTCAAAGAAAATATGAATCTGAGTTTGCCAGAAAACATGTCTGTTAATAAGAGTTCCTTAGAGGTCTCTCATTCATGGGAACATCAAGCCAATTTGACAGTATGTAACAACATCTTAACAGCTATCTAATATGCAAGAGCAGAACAAATACAAAAAAATCTAATTGATAGCATAGGTTCTTAGCATCAAATAGATCATAAGGATGATAATAAATCTTTCCAAAAATCCATTTTTGTTACAGGACAAGAATATATTCTCTTATCGCTACTAACAAATGAAATAAAAATAAAGGGAAGTCTGTGTGACTCTGATTATTTCTTAGTTGCAATGGTTGACATGTTAACATTTTTGGCAAAGCAATATACCAATACATGGATATCCAGATGTTTATTGAAAGTCTTGGCATCTTTCTAATTTTTCATTTATCTACCCAAATGACACATTTTTTAAAAAAAGAGTAATATATTTTATTAAAGAAGGTTTGTGATTTGTGAAGTTGAAGGCTTTCACGGCTGGCATCCATAGATTTTCTTTGGTTTTTTTCCGGGCTGTGATGCAGGTGAAACGTCAGAAATAAACTCTTCCAGAACATGGCCTCACAGGAAAAAAACCGAAAAAAAATCCAAGGTTTGTGATTCTTTCCCAAAACATAGTAAGATAAAACAAAAGGATCAGGGGGCAGCTTAATCTCTTAGCCAGTAATCCAGTCAATCTCACCAAAGATCTCCAATGAAAACTAGTAAACTAGAGAACATAATCACTGCAGATGATAACAGGAAATCAGTTCTCCATGTACATTTCAACAGCTATCAGACTGATTTTTAACCATTTTTAGCCATACATCTAAAGCAATCTTGGTTTGAATACTACCTCTTAGGTAACTTTATCTAACACTCTTTAACAGTGTACATTTCCCCTATTCCTCATCCGACACATAAAAAAATTAGTATTTGCAAATCTGTTCCCCACATACTTTTAAAAGCCAGGGCACACTGGATATATATGGGAAGGTGGAAAATTGTAAATATGTGAGGTGAATCTCTTGATGTTTTTATCTGAGAGCAAGGGGGCTTCTTCTCACCGGTGGGCCTATTTGCAGCCTGGCTGGTGCCCCCTGTGGCTCCTCTCTTCACTGCCCTCTCAGCCTCATGGCGGGCGGGGGGGGGAGCGTGAAAAAGGGAGCCAATTGGGGCTAGCTTTCCTCACCCTGATTGGTTCTGTGAGGGCAATAGGTGGGACTTCTGGCCATGCTTCCGGCATGGCTGGGTGATGGGGAGCCTGCACCAGGGGCTGGTATAAAAGCCGGTCCCCAGCACAGGCTCCTCAGTTAGCAGCCCCATAGGGGTTACCTTTTGTGGCAGATGGCATGGGCCCTGATCCAGGTAAATGGGGAAAGGGGAGTCTCCATCAAGTTCAAGTTCATTTATTTTTAATTAATTTTTAATTTCAAGTTCTAGTTCTAGTTCAAGTTCACAGAGACTTCCCCTCCCCCATTTAATGATTAACACCTTGTTTTCAGGGGAGGGGAGAGTGTTGAGCAAGGCGGTTTGGTCAGAAACTCTCCCGTCCAGGAAGGGTTGGTAGCAACCGACATTGGACCATTGGCCAACACAGGGTTGGGCTATGAAAAAATTTGGACTCATGCAGTAGTGCCAACCATTTGCAGCCATTAGCAAGTTGCAACTTTTATTGACAATTATCTTCATACTAACCTATAATCATTATGTTTATCTTGTACTCAATACAATTGTTAACACAGCTTATAGTAGTATGTGTCTTTCTTAAGGGAGGGGAGTGGGGTGTACGGTCAGGGTTTGCAAGATAAGCTTGCTGAATTAATTTAATTGACATGTGGCTTGAAAATGAATGAACGGAATGGAATTAAAACAAAGAACGTGCAAAACCTGGAACCATAGGAATGGGTTGTTGCACTGGTGATCTTGCATTGGTTGCCCAGTTTTTGCATGGCAATTGACATGCAAGTCCCTTAATCTAAAAAGCCCTGCATTTTCCCAGAAGGAGAATTGATTCATTTATCTTCATTCATAAATAATGAATGGTATAAGAATTGAATCAATTAATAATTATTCTTCTTTTCATTCATTTCATTCATTTTGTACCGTGGGAAGCTTCCTGAGCACCTTCCATAGGCACCTTTCCCTTATTTCCAAGATTGCCTTCATAATATACTATTAGCAAGCCAATGACTGGATGAATTAAAAGCTGTACCTAATATTAACATTTATGCTACAGCTTAGTGCTATTCTCAACAGTGAAGGAAGCTACAGGGGTCTTTCACGGCTCATTTGCTTTTCCTTTGCTGGATATGTAATGAGACTCTCCAGTAGGAAGAAGAAAAAATACATAATGAAATATAATAAAACACTCTAGTCTGGTATCTTTTCACTTTTATTTTATATTAAGGGAATGTGTGCTTACATTCTAAGCCTACCTCCCCCCACCCTGCAGATACAGCAAAGTAAAAATGTTAATTTTACAGAATGCTTTAAGAAAGATAAAACATACGGGGTAAAATGTCCAGAATTGAACCTGAAAGCTAAATACAACTGTGCTCAATGGACCTAACATAGCAACTTGAAACAGAGGATATAACAAGATTTAATAGGATCTTTTCCATCAACAGGTTCAAAACACTGTCCCATCTTGGTGAACCTTGAAACACCTGAACATTATTACCACATAATAGTCATCTTGAAGCCAAAGATTTAGCTGAATATAATAATAAAAAATAATAAAATTTATTTATACCCCACCCCTCTGTTAAAACAATTGGGGCGGCTTACAAAAATTAAAATACAATACAGATAAAAAACCCTAAACACCCCCCACCCCCACCCTCCCCCATAATAAATATTAAACAAATATAAATTAAAAGTAACTGTCTAAAATCACCTTTAAAAACAAGAAATACAATAAATAGTCAGCGGACTAAAAGAGGCCAGGATCCCCTGAGGCCGGGATCTAATTAGGAAAGGCCTGCCGAAAGAGATCCGTCTTTAGTGCTTTTTTAAAGCTACTCAGGCTTCAATACTACGCACTATTCAATATTTCAATAGTGTGCCATTACTCTATGGTTTTAGACCACATAGGATTGCTATTCTTAGGATGCTTTTGCCATCATAAGGGTACTAAACAGACTTAGGCTTTCTTTGTGGAAGAACCTTCTCTAAGATATTCCCTGACTTTTATACCTCTGAAAGATTGTACATTCTTTAAAAAAAAATCAGGAAGGGCTTCACTCTGCTAAGTTTGAGTCAACTTTGTTGATTACCAACTTTGAGTGTTGCTCCCAGCTGAGGGAAATTAGAAAAGTATTAGGGCAGGTTGAGAGGTGGCTACCTGGAGGTAAGTTCTAAAACAACACATGTGCCTGTCACCAACAACATTATTCTTGAGATGTCAGACAAAACTGCTTTTATTCATGCAAACATTTTAAATCTTGTGGTTTCTTGTGTTATCAATCTGTTTCAAGGTTTTATGTGCTAATTTAAGTTTGATGAGTAAGTTATATTGTATTGCTTCTTGTTTTTTTTAAATGTTGGTTTTCATTGCCTTGAAATCTCATATAAAAACAATATTAATACGTATTTCAACATGTAAAACTGTAGTCATATTGGTCAGAATCCCATTGTTAATTTCAACTAGAATAGGCCAATTAAATCAGTGAAATTTACCTAGATGTTGACTTGGCATTCAAAAATTGATTCAATCGGTCCATTCTACTTTTGACTAACCAACAAGATTCAGGCAATTAACTGCTTACCAGACAGCAAACCTTAAGACAGGTACCTAATGTCCATGCTTTGGATAGCTTTGTAAGAACCTTACCTTTTACCTGAAAGTAAATGAACCTATAAATAATTATATCTGAATGGGACACAGCAAGATATAGACTGATCTAGTTATCCCTAATCTCAGGGGAAGAAAGTGAGGGGCACAATTGGGTGGCTCATAGGAAATGTACCTTTCAAGAGTGTCACTGTAATTAAAGATTTTGATCCAAAGCCAGGGGGGAAATGCTAAAAAATAAAACACACACACAAAATCCCAAACACTCCCCCCCCCACAAAAAAATCCCTGAATATCATTTCAGGTAAACTTTTGTAAGAACTCAAAGTTCTCCTCTGAAACTGAGCCTGGAGAACTTCAGTAGCATCTTTAACAAGAACTCTTGAAGTAGCTAGAAGTGGAACAAATGGTGTCTTATCATTGGAATTTCAGTGTCCCATGTAGCATGATAAGATTGTGGACATGGTATTTTAGATGGGCCTCAACTGTATCTACAGCAAGGTTAACACCATCTACTATTACAAGCCTACTAATGATATACCTGTGCTTTCTAGATGAGGTGCAGGAATTTTAGTTTTTGTCCTTATCTATTGTATTATGGATTCCAGTCAATAGTTCAGGGTGTCCATGAACTAATGAAAAGTAGTATGCAATGAAAAATAGCTAAGAAATATAAATGCAAAACGGCGCACAGATCAGACAATGTTGCCCTTTCGCGTTTATGTATTGTCAAAACAACTTACCTTTTAATTGACAGCTTAAGCCGTCAATAGATCCTCTGTGCTGCTTTTGTTCTGGCATTGCCAGTGTGCAAAGCCTCGGGCCATTTAACTCTCATCAATGGAGAATCAATGGCTGGATGAGTGCAAACACTTCCGAGTGAGATTGTGACATCCAGGTAAGTGATGAACTTTTTATGATCCTCCCCAGGTTACTTGGAAGTTTTTAAGTGTGTTTAGGTGCTTGGTGTTACTTTTGGTGTTTTGTTTTTGGTTTTATTTTTAAATTTCCCATGTGATGAAATCGCACAGAATTTGAAAGGTGGAAGTGAATGGGGCTCCATTCACTTACTCTTTATTGCTGGGGAAGACTTTGCCAGGAGGGAAGGTAAGTGTGGGGGGAATTTTCTTTTGCTGGCAATAAAATTGATTTGTTTTATGCCAGCAAAATAACATTTTAAAGATTGTCTGATAAAGTCCTAAGTCCCACCACCATAAAAAGTGAGAGGCAGAAGGAGACCAGAGACTGTCTCTGTTCTGTGGAACTCAGCTTTGGATCTCTCTCTAAAGAGCTACTGAACTGGAATAAATATCTGATTTCTTTTCAGTGTCAGGTGCAGATATTTTATTTTTCCTTTTCAATTTTTGTTTTTAACTCAGATTTTTAAAAGGTTGATTCTCTTTGCTATAAGTGTTATGCATTTAACTGTTTACTTATATTTTTGTACCTGAAGTTTGTGTTGATAAAAATGGGTATCTATTATATAAATATGTGTATCTTGTGTTCTTTCTAGTGCCTCCCCAATATACTCCATCTAATAGAATAACCTACTTGGACGGGTAAGTTTAAACTTACAGAAAAGTATTTCACTTCCTGCTTTATATGTACCTTCCCCTTGAAAGTCGAATAGCCAAATGATGGCACCATGAAGTGATTTCCTATTAAACACAATGCTAATGCATGGCAAAAGCCAAGGGCTGTTATGCAGAGTCAGAACATCTGCAGAATGCAGATATGACTGTCTTCAGAAATGCAGAACCAAAGGTAAAAGCAAATCAAAGACAATCCCATAAACACATTTTCAGCTCTGATACAACAGAGAGGGGGAACCTGCAGACAACTGCAATGCTTAAAATTAAAAGTGGAACTTTAAAATATCAACAAGAGCTTTAGTATATTCTGGAGTTATTGAAATGCTATTGATCCATTAGCTTAAATGTGAGGATTATTTTTCAAAGTAAAACATCTGTTGTGTTCATTAAAAATCCATAGTGAAGAGACATCAATACAGCAAGCTATGCTTTGCCTGACATCAGTTTTTAACTCTTTTGAAATGTGGTGTTGGAGGAGAGTACCATAGATAACAGGGACTGCCAAAAAGACAAATAAATGTGCCCTACAGTAAATAAGCCTGAATGCTCACTAGCAGCCAAAATGACTAATTTGTGGCTATTGTATTTTGAACATATAATAAAACAATATGGAAAAGATCATAATGTTCAATAACATGGGAAGCACTAGGAAAAGAGGACTCCACATTATAGGTAGATTGATTCAATAAAGGAAGACATGGCCCTCAGTCTGCAAGATCTAAGTAAGGCTGTTGATGACTAGGGTTCATAAAGATAGCTTAGGTTGTTTTCAGACTGCAGAAATAATGTATTTTGACACCACTTTAACTGCCATGGCTCAACACTATGAAATTCTAGGATCTGTAGTTTTGTGAGATTTTTAGCCTTCTCTGTCAGAGAGTTCTGGTGTGAAAACAAACAACAAACCCCAGGTTCCATAGGATGGAGCCATGATAGTTAAAGCAGTGCCAAACTACATTATTTCTGCAGTGTGTCAGCAGCCTTACTCACAGGATTACTGTAAACTGATGCTGCATGATGGAGATTCATGGAAAAATTAGGAAAGTTCCAGTGAAGATGCTTCCTCTGCTAATCAAGCAGTTAGCAGAACAAGAACTACCTTACTGTTCAACCTGAAATCCACTGTGCTTTTCATGTATTCTTATTGAATATTTGAAAATACAGTTTAGCCTGATATTTTATTTCCTCATAGTCATAGCCACACCCACAAAACAAAAAGAAACATGCAAAAGCTTTGCCATGAGGAAGAAAGATGGAATAATATATAGCAAGGGGGGGGGGCGTCCCATGGAAGCAAGAGTGTTCAGAATAGACAACTTTGAGAGTTCTGCTTTTGTCCACATGTTTTTTAAAAAATCAGATTCTTTCTATCCCTTTTCTGAAGTTTTTTTTTGTTAAATTCTCAGCAAAAATGAGATGAACAAAACTGATGAGCATCTTCCCAAATCTAATTGAATAGGTACATTTGTTCACAACATAGAGAGAACTATTGCTTGATAATAAAGAGGAGTTTATCAGAAAAAAGGGTGGTGACTCTAACAGAGTGGCACAAACATGGGCAAATACACATAGATTCAAAGCCAGACTTTGAAGGGTTAGGCATCAAAGGTTTTGCCTGGATGGATGGATGAGTGTGTGGATGTCATTTACGGTTTCTCCCACAATCATATTTTTTAAAACAAATTTCAATATCTTTCTGTCCTGCTTATGAATACATTTGAAGGTTTTGTTACATTGTTTCCAGGCCATACTGACAACTAGAGGGATGGAGGCAAGGTTTGGAAGAATAAAAATGGTTTAACATTAGTTCTTACATAAAATTCCTATTGAAACTCTAATTCTTGTCAATCACATAAACTGTGAAGAAAATTGAATTGAAACTAAATTAGCAGTTTAAATATTTTTGGGATATGAACCCACAGAAACTGAGGGGTTTATCAGATGTACAGAATAAGGCATCATAACGATGCCACATAACTGCAAAAGGATACCTGTACCACACAATGTTGCCCTTTCGTGGTTGTGTCCTCTTAAAAATCTGTACTTTTTAATTGATGTGTAAAACCATCAATTGATCCCCCATGGCATTTTTTGTTGACATTGCCAACATGTGAAACCTCGAAAGATCATGACATCCAGGTAAGTGACACACATTTTATGACCCTCCCTGGGTTACTTGTAAGTTTTAAAGTGGTTTTGTGTGTGTGCTTTGTGTCACTTTTTTAGTGTTATTTTTGTGTGTTTCTTAAATTTCCCACACAATGATGTCTTGTGATATTTCCTCTTTTAATGCCAGGGCTGCCTTTGCCAGGAAAGCAAGGTAAGGGCGCAGGGAGCATTCTTTTGCTGGCATAAAAATGGATTTAAATGGATCGTCTGATAAAGTCCTGAGAATCTGATGAAGCTATGACCTCCCTCCTCAGAAAAATGTATTTAAATACAATTTGCAAAATAACAGGAAGGAAATGAAAGACTTTAAACAAATGCTATTCATCTAACCCCCTGAAGTCCACACACATGTCCCAGGGCTAAGAAACCTAGAATCATAGAATCATAGAATCATAGAATTGCAGAGTTGGAAGAGACCATGAGGGCCATCCAGTCCAACCCCCCTGCCACGCAGGAAATCTTGATCAAAGCATCCCCAACAGATGGCAATCCAGCCTCTGTTTAAAGACCTCCAAGGAAGGAGACCCCACCACGCTCCGAGGGAGTGTGTTCCACTGCCGAACAGCTCTTACTGTCAAAAAGTTCCTCCTCATGTTGAGGTGGAATCTCTGTTCCTGGAGCTTGCACCCATTGCTCCGTGTTCCAGTCTCTGGAGCAGCAGAAAACAAGCCTGCTCCATCCTCAGCATGACATCCCTTCAAATACTTAAACAGGGCTATCATATCACCTCTTAACCGTCTTTTTTCCAGGCTAAACATACCCAGCTCCCTAAGTCTCTCCTCATAAGGCATCGTTTCCAGACCTTTCACCATTTTAGTTGCCCTTCTCTGGACACGCTCCAATTTGTCAATATCCTTTCTGAATTGTGGTGCCCAGAACTGGACACAGTATTCTAAGTGAGGTCTGACCAAGGCAGAATAGAGTGGCACTATTACTTCCCTTGATCGAGACACTATACTTCTATTGATACAGCCCAAAATCGCATTGGCCTTTTTAGCTGCCGCATCACACTGTTGGCTCATGTTCAACTTGTGGTCTACTAGGACTCCTAGATCCCTTTCGCACGTAGTCTCATTCAGCCAGGTCTCTCCCATCCTATATTTATGCATTTCATTTTTCTGCCCTAAATGCAGTACTTTACATTTCTCCATATTGAATTTCATTTTGTTAGCTTTGGCCCAGCTCTGCAGTCTATCCAGGTCATTTTGAATTTTGATCCTGTCCTCTAGGGTATTAGCTACTCCTCCCAATTTGGTGTCATCTGCAAATTTGATAAGTATGCCCCTAATTCCCTCATCTAAGTCATTGATAAAGATGTTGAATAGCACTGGGCCCAGGACAGAACCCTGTGGCACCCCACTGGTCACATCTTTCCAAGACGAAGAGGAGCCACTGCTGAGCACCCTTTGGGTTCGGCCGGTCAACCAATTACAAATCCATTGAACAGTTAACTTGTCTAGCCCTGGCATAGTTGATCTTGAAAATTTGTGTATTGTATTCCATGAAAGAGCTAGGAGATTAGACTATACTCCTTAGACACTATACTCCTAATTTCTCTTTCTCTGGCTTTTCTTCGCAAATGAAGATTCAGGAAGGACTCATCCCACGCTTTCTGCAAGTGTGCTGATGACTAAAAAGGCCATCCGAGATAAACAAGTCCAGTTGCAGAAAGCACAGCAGAAGATCTCCTTGGATGGTGTTTCTGGGTTGTGATTCTTTCTGCGCTGTAATTTCTCTTCAAGACTTGTTTGGCATGAGTTCTCAAATAAGGCTCAGTATTGTGGATAGTGGGTCTCCATGCCTCCCGATGTGAGGCCAGGGCGGACCATTGTTAGTGATCAATTTGGCCAAGCCTGAGATGTTATTTTAGGGAGTCCTTGTATCGCTTTTTTGGAGTGCCCCTCTTACGCTGACCCGTGGCGAGTTCACCGTAGAGTCCTTTTTTTGGGAGGCGATGATACTAAGCAACACTTTATTAGGTGAGTATCTCTGCTCTCAGCTCCTGCATTAAGATCTTATTAGTATGTTGGAGGAAAAAAATGTATGTGGTAGGTTATTTCTCCTTCTGTTTTCTTTCCAGTTATGTTCAGTTGGATGGGGCAGTACATGTGTAGAATACCTCATGAAGAATAATTGGGAGTCTGTTGTGACTCATACACATTATCAGGGGAAGGGTTAGCCTGCCCCGCACACATGCTTTGAATGGGTGTGGATGATTATCTACCCCCCCCCCCCGAATCTCACATTTGTAGCCCAGGAAGATCTGGTTCTTCTTTTTATTTTACTGTACATCTCTCTTCACCACAGAGCATAGCCATCTATTCTAAATTCTATACAGCCCCCTGATTCCATTGCACAGGGTAATAATCACATTGACAATTCACTTTGATTTTAAATCCTTCTCTGATTTTTTCAAAACAATACTTTCTCCTTCTTCTGAATACTCTGCTCTACTCTACTAGCCACAGGGATCAGTGGTCATTAAGCCATCTTATTTCTGCAAAGGCAGAACTCAGAATTACTGTGCTTGCAGTTTGATGATGGAGAGTTGGATAGAACTGTACTTTTAATTATTTAAGCTTGAAGTTTTGATTGTTCAGTTCCTAAGAGAACCTCTTATGTTTCTACTTGGTTTTTTTAAAACAAAGAAGCAAGTGAGCTGAAGCTCACTCAGAAATACTGTGCTGATACTGCAGTGGCAGCTTCAAATAGCTACACCAAATTGACATATTTCTAGAATTTGTTAATTTAGTTCTCACAGTGTACATTTCTGTTCTGATGAACTGTCATGTCCATACAAGACAGTAATCAGAGGAAAACCTTTATCTGAGCACCACTGAAATCCATGAGATCCTTGACATTGCTTTTCAAACTCTTGCAGCCATGCACTTCTGAATCATAGCTTTCTGTTTACTCTAAAAATAACTCATGAAAGTTGTGATAATTTACTGCAGTAAATTGTGATAATTTATTGCAGTAAATTGTGATAATTTACTGCAGACATGCTCTTGACACCATAAATATGTCTACTCATATTTTTCACAGTGCTACCAGCATACTTTCCTCATTCTATTATCTTTTGAGGCTTCATTTACATCTTATCCAGGCCATCCTGTCTCTAGAGAACTCCAGAAGAAAGGATTTTATCTGTATAACAATTGATAAGCTATGTGAAGCTGAAAAATAGCAACTAGCTGAAACTCTAGGTCCAGACCTGCATGTGAAAGAGCGGTTTTGCAAAAAACAAACAAAAAACAACAACAAAAAACAACATTTTTTTTTTAAAAAAAAACCCTAAGCACTGTTGAGAAATCAGGTAAGTGACCAGATAAGTATACTGCAAGAAAGAGGGAGAGGGCAAATATCTTGGCAGAATTAGACAGGAATTCTTGTGTCATATTTAACATCCATGTGGGGATAATAGGGATGTAAGTTTCTTCTTGGAGGTAGAAATAGGAATTTCAGCAATTTCCTTCCCACTATGAGAAAGTCTTTGAAAATCACACCATTTTTTGAAGGCTATTGGTAATTTGAGACTTATTCTGTGAAAAATTCACATATGTTTCTTGTGTGTGTTGAAAGCAGCATTTTCTGCACAAGAAACAGCGTTTTTTGCATGAAAAAGAATATTTCAATGCAGAAATAATAATTCCTGCACAAAGAACACTGTTTACTGTACAGAAAATCCTGTTTCATATGAAAATCAATCATGTGCAAATTTTACATAGAACAAATTCCAAATTACAGCATCATTTTCTATGCATAAAAATATTTTCTATGCATTGAAATATTTTTTCCATGCAGAAAATATTTTTGTATACAATAACACTGTGCAAATTTGGTGCAGAATATGTCCCAAACTGTGAAGATTTTCATCAGTCCAAGATTCTTCTCATCAAGGTTTCTTGATACGCAAAGAAACATGCCTTTTTTAAAAAACACTTTTTGGAGTATTTTAGAATATTCTTCCCATCCCTAACAGGTAAACACAATTCTTGCCATGCTTGGAATACCTGTGCTTATTGAATTTGGCTGGTGCAAATGTTTCAGAATTTCATTTGCTTGTTTTCAAAGTATGGCAAAGAATTTCCCAGTATTTGCACATTTCTGCCTATTCAGTTTGGAATAGAATGAACTTGACAATTTCTAGCCTATTCCCTCATTTCTGGCTGAGGACACCAGCACTCACCTGTTAGATCATTTCTGGGACCCATGTTTCCTTATCAACCTTAGGGAATTGTCTTAATGTATCATAATAGTAATCTCTCTGCGTTGTGCACTTCACTGTGTTCATGAATACTCAGTATTGTGTATTGGAATATGGGAATGGAATACTGTAAGGGACACCTTCATCTACTTATTCCTCTCCAAATACTGAAATCATCATATGAGGTACTATTTCAGATCCCCTGAAGGGACAGGAAACCTCAAGGTCTAGAGCTGAATACGTTTTGTTGACTGCTTTACCAACAAATATGTTTGGCTCCAATATTGAACACTTTTAGGTGGTATGTAAAAATCTGGTTCTTCAAGAGGGCCCTGGGGTTAAGGGGAAAATCCCTTGGAAACTTTCAACTGTTATGTTTAGCTGATTTTCTCACGAATTGTTCTTTATTAATTTGGAATGTTACCACTATTACAGTATTGTAAGAATTCATCACCTTGTTACAACTGCAACTTGCCGCTGCCATCACAGACTCAGAAAGGTGGTGCTGGCAGTCTCTGTCACAGGAGATGGCCAACACATTTTAAAGTAATAGTTGTACATGTAACTATATACCCAGTGCTGGCTTTTGGACACCCAATGAAGAAAGAGGACACATACAATTAAGTTTAATTACTGGTTTCTATCCCATTTCAGTGCTTTCTGCAAGTTGCTGCATACCATGAATAAAAAATAAATAGCCAAATATATATCTTTTGCAACCCCAGATCAGTTGTTTTAAAACCAATTTTTTAAAAAAAAAATTGATAAGAGAGCAAGGATTTTTTCTTTTGAATACAAATATTTTTTTGTACTGGGCAAGATAATAAAAATTGCTAGGATAGTGACATGTGTAAATGTATTTGAATCTCTGTACTTATTTCCTCCTTTACATTTTTAAAATCACTTTCAGCACAATCTGAATTCCAGGACTGCATGACATTTGTGAACCTTTTGAATGGGAGAATGGACATTCAGTTACAATTATTTAAAATGCTCTGTGGGTGGGAATCATATGGCATTCCATATGTTTCAGTGCCTCTCTCAACATTCCTCACCACTGACTACACTGGCAAAGTTTGCTGGGAGTTACAGTGTGGCAACATCTAGTGGGCTGCATGATTCCTATCCCTGTTCTATCATTACTAAACTTCTTTGTGAACATTTATACACTCACAAACACACACTTAAGGCTATACTAGGTACATTGTATATGGCAGCAGACATAAGACCATTACCTTCATTGTGGACCCAGACCGTACGCCCCGCTCCCGTTCCTTAAAAAAGACACAAACTACTACAGGCTGTGTTAACAAATGTATTGAATGCAAGATAAACATAAAGATTAAGTATAGGTTACTATGAAGATAATTGGCAATAAAAGACCACAACTTAATGGCTGCAAATGGTTGGCATTATTGCATGGGTCCGGATCCCTTCATTGCCCAACCCTGTGTTGGCCAATAGTCCAATGTTGGTTGCTACCGACCCTTTCTGGAGGGGAGGGTTCCTGGCCAAGCCACCCCACTCGATACTCTCCACTGCCCTGGAAACTGTTAGGGAAAATGGGTATTGTAGTCTAAAATACAACAGGCCCTGAAATGATTTTCTCACTAGGCAAAAGAGATGCCTGTAAATGCTAGGCCTCAATTTATTTAGATTTACTGTGTTTTGCTTTCAAGGTCACAGGAAAGTGAGATCACCTCTCTGTGTCTGGGAAAGAAACCAGAAGGCTGTTATTTCCTTTAGTTAACACAGAACTAAGTTGGAATGTTTTGAGAACTTTTCCACTGGAAGGAGGGGGGATTTATGTGTGTGTAAGTTGTATGTTTTAAGCAGTCTGCTGAATCTCTCAGGATGGAGAGAGGTGAAATGATTTATTTTCCTTGAGCTCTGTGACTATTTTCTTTGTCAAAATGTAGCCTGTTTTATTTAGCTGTTTTAGCTTTTCAATAAAACAACCAAAAGACGTTTTTGGTGGTCTGTCTCCATGCTTTTATACAAAGTATGCAATTTTTGCCCAAACCTCACGTTTCTGCTGTAACTCTGCTAAACTGTCCCACTGCCCTGTAAGGTGTTAATCATTAAGTGTGAACTTGAACTTAAACTTGAACTTGACAGAGACCACCCCCCATCTCCACTTACCCGGATCAGGGCCCATGCCATCCATCTAGCAAATTGTGAAAAATGAGCATAAACAAACATAATGATAAGAGGGAGGGTGGATGGATTCTTCGGCTGCTAGTGAGCCAAATAAAGAGCCCACGCTGGGGGCCGGCTTTTATATCGGCCCTGGCACAGGCTCCACATCATCCGGCTGTACCAGAAGCATGGCCAGAATTCCCGCCTTTGCCCTGCGCAGAGCCAATCAGGGCAAGGGAGTCTTGCCCCGATTGGCTCCCTTTCCTGCATGCCTTCCCGGCCACAATGCAAGCTGGGAAGGAGAAGCTCATAATGGTGGCCCCCATGCCAGGCCATGTGGCCGCGGGGGCTGCTGAGGGAGGAGCCACGGGGGTGCCGGCTGGGCCTCAAACAGGCTCACTGATGTGCCGGTAAGCCCCCTTCCTAGCTTCAGAGACTATTTGTCCCAAAGGCTCTGTATTTAGGTGACTGAATGGAAGGCAGAGTTATGCTGCAGAAACCAATTAGTCTCTCAAGCATCTGAGCAGTTTTTGTCTCTACAGTTACAGAGCAGCACAGCTATTCTTCTGGAATTTATCTGTTGGAAAACACTGTTTTAGTCATGAATATATCCATCTGTTACAGCCTTGTTCATCAGGCAACCTGACAATGGCAAGAATTGCAAAGCACCAGCACCAGCATGTTCAGTCATGGCTGTCAGGGGGACTAACCAAGAGCACTGGTACCACTTTTACTATCTCTTCGACATCCAAATATACACAGGGTGAATGAGACTGGCATACACTGTGCCTCATTTTTGCCAGCAGCTTCTCAAACTTTTCAGTCTCAAAGAGAAAATGTTTTCCCTTGCACAACACCAGAGTACCTTTGGCAGTGCTCAACACTGCTATTCTTTTCACAATCCATTTTGTTCGGGTAGTTGTTTGTTACTCTCCTTGGTTTAATAAATCAAATGACATCCTCCATGTAAACAAGCAGTTTGGGTTTAATGGTTTTAAGACAGAGATGATTCTGTTGTAGCAGTTTTGATTTTTATTTATCCCCCTTAGATTCCCCCCCCCCAAATAACATCGTTTGAGGTCCCCTTTAATCTAATATTATGATGATGGTGATGATGATAATATTATCCCTGTATCTTCTGGATAGCTTTTGTGCCCATCAACTACTGTGATGTAAATAATTACAGCATTATGTTGATTTTTGCAGAAATAACATTTCTCAGAAACTATAGTGACAGAGCAAGAGGTGCAGTCTATGCTGATCTGTTGATGTGTTACATGGACACAGCACTTAGATACATGAAGGCACACTACTGTTTCAATGCAACCCACAAGCCCCAAAGAGTAGATAACATTGTAGAGCTATATAAATCACTGAGGTGTTGTGTATGAATGGTTCAGCTGTTACATATGACTCAAGTCATTCTACTTAAGAACAGCAAAGCTGTATTTCTCTGGAAAATATCAAATGGTGATAAACATACAATTTATTTACCTATTTTATTTGTTTCCTCATTGCACTTTTTTCTGCTTTTTGGACAATAATTGTCTCCCAAAACAGCCCACATCAACAGGAGAGAACACTCACAGGATTACAAAGTAAAGAACAACAACAGTAGAAAAACAACAACAAGGGAAAAGTTAGAGGAAGGAGATGAGTTCTTCAAGAGCATAGCAAAGTGGTGAATGGTAAGCATGCAGTAATACCTAGTTCAGGTCAGGCTGATTTCTCATTGTAGGTATTCCTGAAGTGAACAGTGACCCTTTGGCTAATGGCTAGAGCCACATAATCCTCCTTGCTGCTGTAGTGCTAAGGAACTATATAGTTTAAAAAGCTGTGTGTTCTTTCTAACAGAAGGAAGAGATGTCTCTGCAGCTACTTCTTCTCTGGCCAAGGAATGTAGCCAGGGTGGCTTTGTCATTGCTTTGATGTTATTGCTGGATAGCAGGTGGGCCAGCTTTCCAGTGGCCCATCATCCCCCCCATTGGAGGCAGAAGCAGAGTATTCTTCCCTTCTGTTCTCCAGTTTCAGGAAAACTGTCAGTTGGAGCTCTGTTCTCCTCTGGAGGGGAATGGGAGCATGCTGTCCACAGCTGTCCTTTCTCTGGCCAATGGATAGGGACAGGTGAGTCTCTCCTTAGCTTGAGGATATAAATTGCAAAAAAACCACAACCTGATGTCTTTAAAATGCCAAACATAACTCGTGTCCCAGCCTTCTCAATGGATTAACAATGATGGATGGGTCAATATGTATCCATTAGTCCATAAAGTAATCCTTCCCAAAGCACACACACATATACATATAAGCACATACACATATACAAACACCAATCTTGATATGCAGATCCATAATAGTGAAGATAATAGCAAATGAGATCTATATTCCAATGTGCATCTTAATATGGATGTGGTCTGCCTGACCTATATAGCTTATTTGGATGTTTATGTATGCAACCTTCATTATGCATTCGAAGCCCCATTCACAAACAACTAGTCATACTGTGAGGTAAGCTGGGCAAGTCTGCGAAGAACCTGCCAATCCCAGCCCATGGGCTGTTGTGAAGGGGGGCATCCTGGAATTTGTAATTTCACACAGTCTTTAATCTTCTTTGGCAGAGAAGGCTAAAGACTGTGTGAAACTACAAATCCCAGGATTCCACAGGAAGGAGCCATGGCAAATAATCCAGTTTCAAACAGGATTATTTGTGTAATGTGGATTATTAGAGCCGGGGGGGGGGAGGAGGAGGAATGATTGTTTCCCTTTCTGCTACCTTGATCATTGCTAAAGCCCACAGCCACAATACATGTATTTAAAGACCTAGGACTTTAATAATAGATGTGGCACAGTACTGTTTCTTTTTCAGGGGATGGGGGAGACAAAGGGATCTTTAAAAAAAAACCTGAAGTCATTAAAGAGCAAGCATAATTTGTGACAGTGCACATCAACAATCCTAATCATAGGGCATGTTTGTTAAAGCATTAGCTTTCGCTATTGTGCAACTTATGTTTTTTAATAAACAAAACCAAACACAGACACTATATATATATATATATATATATATATATATATATATTGAGTCATGCGAGCTTTCCTTTAGATGTTAAATTGTCTATCTCCTTGTGGTTGCTTTTCTGTATACACAATTTTGACTGATACATATGAATCCAGTGAGGCATAGTTTGGGACCTACTGCTGCATTTCTTTCTTATCCTTATCATGGGATTGTTTGTGACACTGAAATCCTTCATTTGAGATCCTAGGATATAACAAAAGACATCAAATAAAAATGACACCTGCCCCCCTTAATCTGCCACTCTGTCAACACTACAAGTCTAAGGTTACAGAGTAGTAAGAGGAGCATATCATACACTTATGTGTATGATATGCTCCATACACAACTAGAGCAGACACATTAAATCCATATAAGTCAAGACTTATGTAAGTGCTGTTGGTTCAACCATTTTGCGGTCCGAGTGACATGCCATCTCCCCCCGTCCCCCGTGCCCGCCAGACTCAATAAAGACACTTAAGATACAAACCAAGGTAAATTTTAATACATAAGACAGAAAGATATTGGCAGAAAAGGCCACAACTTTCTGATTTGGTGATAGTTGCTATGGTTGGCCTGGGCATGGGTTGCCAATGAGCAGGGCCGAAGAGGCCATCACTCAGTGAAGCGGTATCTGTCAGTCAGCCGGCTGGCGGATCAGTGGCCGGGGCACGTGACATCTCCCCCAGGCATGTGACTGATCACATGACCAGCCGTGTGACCAAATCATGTGATTGATCACGTGACCGTACCCATGATGCAACATGACCTGGTCATGTGACCAATCACGTGACTGTTCCCACGTGACCAGTTCCTTCGCCCAGGGGCGGAGTCTCCCTGGAGAAGCTAGGCCTGAATCAGGCCAGCTTGTCCTGGCCTAGAGACCCCCCAGGCCCCCAGGTGATACCCGAAGCCCATGCCCACCAAGAAAGTTGTGACGGAAAATACAAGAATAAAAATAAAGCATGCACTACCTAATACAAAGACCAACTAACTAAAGGGAGGGTGGGTGGGTCTTCGGCTCCTCAGAGCCAACTGGCAGGGTCCGGGAACCAGCCGGGAATAAATACCTGGCCTCCGGACCCTGTAGGGGACTAGCCCCATCCACTGGCCAATCAGGAGCCATGCTGAGCGGCAGCCCTGATTGGCCGCAGCAGCGCAAGGCTGGCCAATCGGGGGGCAACAGCCCTTCCCCAATTGGCTGCCCTATAATCCTACTCCCAGCGTGCCAGAGCACACTGGGAGGAGACTGCAGCCAGCATGGCGGCGCCCATGCCGGCCATGCGGCGGCCCAGGCCCGGGAGGAGCGTCCCCGGCCGCAAAAGGCGGCCACCGGTAAGTCCGGCAGCCGTCTTATTCTAGTTCGCACTAACAATTGGCTTTAGACCCATACCTGTACAGTACCTTCCAAGAACAGACATTAGTAATTCTGAGAGGTAGGAGTCATTAAATATCAGCCACCATTCTGGTAAAGATAATGTTAGAAGGAACCCTAGAATGCCATTTGGTGTGTGTGCCAGTCTCAAAAAAACTAATTCTGCACTCCAGAATTTATATTGCTTTAATTACAGTGTGCTAATAAGGAATACAAACATCTCTTCTTTGATGAAGAAAGAATGTCCGTTTAAAGAAAAAAAAATTACCCTGTAACTGCTAGATCCATGCATGGATGAATCCCCTGTATTGCCTCAGCTTCTAAGCCATGAGATACTGGGCAGGTTTTGTTTAAGTAACCAATTAAATCAATTTAAACTGAATTATTTGACTTGCTCAATGAACCTGAATGTTTCCATTCTAATGGACTATGTTCATTTGCCCTGTGGAAAGAGATGTCCTGAGAGGAAAACAATAGGACCATTAATAATTTCTGGTACACAGCATTAAGTATTTTAGAACAGACAAGATTTGACAATAAATTTAGATTTGGGCTTTGCTAGGAACTGAACACTCTGATTTTGTCTGTTTCTATTAAATATATATTAAGAAGAGAAGAATTTAGTCTTATTTTTAGTTTTGTAATGAGTTTTAGACTTTTAAAAATAATTATTATTCTGTGTGCCTGTACCTTGTGAAATATTCTTATTAGGAGAAGTAATACTCCTACTCAGGTAAGAAAAGATGAAATGAGATGTATAGTATATTTTTAGGACCATGTGGCCACACACACACAAAAATAGTGTTTGTTTTAAAAAACAGCCTTGTGATCTCCCCCCACCCCAGTTCATTTTAGCATTGGGGCTCACAGCTATGTGGAAAATCTTTATTATGGAGATTATCAGACACAACAAAAAAAAATGCATCAGAAGATCACAATGAGAATAGGAATGGGGGATATTATCAGACGATGACACCCTTCAGCATCCGGGGGCATAGCATGGCCATGAGTAAAGCATCCCGGTTTATTGGCAGCTTGTCCCCTTAGAAAAGTGAAGCCTCATCTCCAGCATCACTATGCCCCAGGAATGGCTGAGGGTGCAGGCGTCTGATAATATCGCCCTTTCTGTTCTCATAGTGTTCTTCTGATATGGTTGGGGACACATTTTTTGCCACGTTTCACCATGTCTGATAATCACCTATTGACTGTGGATCTATTTTGAATATAAAGGAAATACACAGATAATGGGGTATAAACTTGGGCCACACTATTAGAAATATTTATAATCCTGTAACATGAAGCAATCCTGTTACAGTAACATTCAATAGTATAGGCCATGGTGGAGGGCACATCTCTGTCTCGACATCTGCCTCCCCATGTGGGAGAGAAATACCCAGGCCCTGCTGCAGTCTGCTTCTTCACTGCCTGCCAGCAGCCAGCCTTACCTTGCAGAAAGACCAACCCTATCCACTATCACCATCAAGCACCAAACTTTAAAGGTAGTTGCAGCAAAATGCAACCCAAATGCTGATTCCCTCCCTGACAGTCAGACCCCATACAACTATAGATGCCAGTCCAAAGACCAGCCTTTCACCAAAGGTGCCCAATATGTGCTCACTGATCCTTTTCCTGTACTTCTTGCCAGATTGTGACATAGTTAAATCACTTCACCATTGCCAAACTTCCCATGTGTCCTTAATACCCTCCAGCATTTCACAGATGAAAACTGGGACTCACGTGGCCAAGGAACATCAAAGTCTGGTGAAGATGGCAAAAGTTATTATTGAGCAAGAACACACAAACTGGGGAGGGTACAGTAATTTGTTTTTGCCTGAACCTACTGGGGAGGGCAAGAGTCTCTCCTCTTCCTACTGTTGAGTAAATTGGATGCAAATTACTTTTGTAAGTTTAACTTAGTTTGCACCAATTGAACTAAGGCAGGACGAAGGGGAAAAGTGGGTGCAGTAAAGAGAAACTGGGACATTTTAAAAATGCCTGGAAAAGATGAGGTGATAGCAGATTAACTGGGACTGTCCCTGCCAAACTGAGACAGGTGGAGGATATTGGTCCTGTGAGCAATCAATGCGGGGTAGGCAAAGTCCCAGACACCTTTTCTAACTTTGTCGGTCAGGTAACTGGCCAAAAATTCCTACCCAGTCCCAGGTGAATCTTGAACTGGTAGGAAGACAGGCTGAGCAACAATTTTGAGGCTGGTCCTGTGGGAGAGCTGAAATTATATGCTCCCATTTGATCCACTCCCATGTTAGGTATATCATGATGTGTTGGGATGCATTGGTTCTTCCCAATTCCATGGGTCTGCAATGGGAGCCTCAATCCCTCCAGGAGTTCATAGAGCTACGAGGGGAGAATGGATGCTGAATTATTCAGGGATAACCCCAGTTATTTGCATCATCAGAAAACCTTGGCAAAGGGCAACTGCTGTTATGGAAACAGCTGTGGCTGTCCAGAACAGTGGCTTGCTCATATTAACTTTAAGCAAAAGCAAGCACCAACCCATTGCTGGAATTAAATGGACCCATGACTCCATGGATGAAGATTCAAACTAGGTCAATTCAGCAATCTGATTCAATTCAAAACAGCATTCAAATAGCATGCAAACAACCTCTCTCACTGCAGTTCGACCTGCTTCCAGATTTATTCAGTAAGTACTATGTTTGTTGTTTGTTTGTTTAATCCAGCCTAAAAAAAGGTTTTGACAAATTAGATTCACAGCTATGTTGTCTGAGGGCCATAAACTGTATATTTATACCAGTCTACATCAGCAGGAGTCGCTTTTACTGCTGATCTGTTATTTTATGGATATGTTCTTTTGCATTTGAAGGCTTCTCAGCTACTTCAGAATGTGGCTAGCAATTCTCCTTCATTCACCCAACATTCTTAAGTTAGAGCTCTGTTATGTGAAGGCCAATAACACTGATGAAAGTAACAAGCTCTGATGGAAACGTTGGGATGTCTATACGAGCCCCCCCTGGAGCGCCCCACAGTAATGGCATTTTGCAGCAGCAGTTGATTTGTCTTAACGGTGTTTTTGTCCCCAAAAGCTTCAAATACTAGATGGTGGCTGTGAGTTATTTACTCGCATTTGTACTTTGCTGCTGCTGAAGTTATTTTTTTTAATGATGTCCAAGGTGTGATAGTGATTTTTTCAATTAAATAGGACAAATTGCTCACTAAGACAAAAACCCAACATAGCAGCAGCGGGCGCTTGCCCTGCTAGTAAGTCTCACCCCCACAATCACCTGGCCAATCAGCTTTGTGCTTCCTCTCCCATGGGGAAGTGATTCAAAGTGAATTGCTTGCCCAAACAAGCAGGAATGCGCACCCCTCGCTGTTTTAAAAAAACTATGGGAAGAGCCACAAATGCTTGTCCTGTGTTTTTGCTGTTTTGCCCCCCCCCTTCCAAATACAATGGATTGATGTGGGACACTGTTTAGACAGGTCGTATTCCCAGTGAATTCCATGAGGGGTATTTTCACCATTTAGACAACCCCTTTATTACCTGATGACCACTGAGACATTTTGGAGCTATAATTGGGGTTGTGTTACCAGGTATTGAAAATTGCAATAAGGGACAGTCAAAATCCATGATATCCAGACAATCAGAAATAACTATTAAATTTGTATTCTACTTCTCTCTCTCTGGCTTTTCTTCGCAAACGAAGATTCAGGAAGGACTCATCCCGCGCTTTCTGCAAGCGCGCTGATGACTAAAAAGGCCAATCCGAGATAAACAAGTCCGGTTGCAAAAAGCACAGCAGAAGGTCTCCTTGGGTGATGTTTTTGGGTTGTGATTCTTTCTGCGTTGTGGTTTCTCTTCAAGACTTGTTCGTCGTGAGTTCTCAAATAAGGCTGCAGCATTGTGGATAGTGCGTCTCCATGCCTCCCGATGTGAGGCCAGGGCGGACCACTGTTGGTGATCCATTTGGCCAAGCCTGAGATGTTGTTTCAGGGAGTCTTTGTATCGCTTTTTTGGAGCGCCCCTCTTACGCTGACCCGTGGCGAGTTCACCGTAGAGTAGTATTTTTGGGAGGCGATGGTCCTCCATCCTAGAAACGTGCCCTGCCCAGCGCAGCTGTGTTCTCAATATCATGGCCTCAATGCTGGTGATCCCTGCTTGCTCAAGGACAGCAACATTCGTTACATAGTCAGTCCAGTGTATATTTAGGATTGTGCGTAGACAGCGCTGATGAAAGCGCTCGAGGAGTCGTAGGTGGTGGCGATAGGTGACCCATGTTTCAGATCCATAAAGGAGGATAGACAGTACGATGTCTCTATACACACTGATTTTTGTGCTTTGCCTCAGGTGTTTATTGCTCCAGACTCTTTTGTGAAGTCTTCCAAATGCACTATATGCCTTTGCTAATCTGTGATCGATCTCTTTGTCAATCTTGGCATCTGAGGAGATGATGCTTCCCAGGTAGGTGAACTGCTGAACGGACTTGAGCACTGATTTGCCGACGGCAATGTGGGGATGGTGGTGTTCGTCCTGTGGTGCAGGCTGGTAAAGAACTTCTGTTTTCTTCAGGTTGACTTCTAGCCCAAACAGCTCTGCAGCTGTTGCAAAGCAGGATGTTAGGCGCTGCAGAGCTCCTTCTGTGTGGGCAACAAGGGCAGCATCATCGGCGAAGAGCAGCTCACGGACTAGATAGTTTAGAGTCTTAGTGTGAGCCCTCAGACGGCTTAAGTTAAACAAGCTACCATCAGTACGGTAGCGTATATAGATGCCGTCGTCTTCTTCAAGCTCTGCCATAGCCCTTTGGAGCATCATGCTAAAGAAGATTGTAAATAAAGTTGGTGCAAGAACACAACCTTGCTTCACTCCATTAGTTATTAGAAAGGGCTCTGAAAGAGCATCGCCATATCTGACTTGACCACGCTGTCCCTCGTGTAGCAAGATAATCATTTTAAGGAATTTGGGGGGGCATCCTAGTCTTTCCAGGATCTGCCACAGACCTTTTCTACTTACAGTGTCAAAGGCTTTGGTGAGGTCGACAAATGTTACATAGAGACCCTTGTTCTGCTCCCTACATTTTTCTTGCAGTTGCCTAAAAACAGTATCAAAAACAGTATCCTCCAGTCTGCAGAAGAATCCCTTGGCTTCTCCCACAAGAAAAAACAAGACTGGTTTGATGAAAACAACCAAGAGATCCAGGAACTGTTGGCAAGGAAGAGAGCTGCTCACCAGGCATACCTCGCCCAGCCAACCTGTCATGTAAGAAAAGCAGCTTTCCGCCTCACATGTAGCAAACTACAACAAAAACTCCGAGACATGCAGAACAAGTGGTGGATCAGTATAGCAGAAAAGACACAACGCTGTGCAGATCTGGGTGATCATAGAGGATTTTATGAAGCTCTTAAAGCAGTGTTTGGACCTACTTATCAGGTCCAAAGCTCCTTATACAGTACAGATGGTCAAACATTAATTACTGATAAAGCCTCCATCCTAAATCGTTGGGCTGAACATTTTCAAAGTCTCTTTAGCGCCAACCGAGTAGTCCAAGCCTCAGCTATCCAAGATATGATACAAAAACCAATGAAAAATGAATTGGACATAGCTCCCACTTTGGAAGAGACCTTTAAGGCCATACAGCAGATGAAAAACGGCAAGGCAGCTGGGATTGATGGAATCCCACCTGAAGTTTGGAAACACGGAGGTCATGCACTCCACGAAAAATTCCACGAATTCCTTGTGAATTGCTGGGAAAAAGGGGAACTGCCATCAGACCTCCGAGATGCAGTCATCATCACCCTGTACAAGAAAAAAGGAGCAAAATCCGACTGCTCAAACTATCGAGGCATAACACTGCTCTCTATTGCTGGAAAAATCCTTGCAAGGATACTCCTGAACAGGTTAGTTCCTGCTATTGCAGAAGAACTTCTCCCTGAAAGCCAATGTGGCTTCAGAGCCAATAGGAGTACTACAGACATGGTATTTGCCCTTAGGCAAAATATTCTACTTAAATACCAAATAAATGCACTTTCCATTAACTTACCCATGTAATTCTCTGTAAATTAATATACTATCTACATTAATAAATTACATGATGCACACGTCTATCTTTATGAAGTGCCCACATCCCAAAATATGGGTTTCTTTAGCATCTTGTTCTGTCTATATAAAAGGGAAAGCTTTCCAACCCTCAAATAGGGGGTATCCCTTATAAGAGGCACCTGTCAGGCCTAATCTTGAGAGAAGTGAAGGACTCACTCATCCCATGACAGGATCAAGCACTTTCATTTAAGTGCTGGGTAAAACTAAGAAAGTTCTTTTTAAAAATGATTAGTAGCATGCCTCAAAGACCTCATGATTCTGGATACTGAAAGCACAAGACTGTCCACTTTGGTTAGGAAAAGTTATGTGGGCTGAGATGGCTATCCCTACACACACACACACACACACACACACACACACCACAGTTTAGCACTCTTTAACCAGCAAGTAGAACTTCCCCAATCACTGCATCTTAATAATGATTAAATGCTGTACCTGTTGTATTTGTGAATGTCAGGAGCACCCTTCCCCCACTTGGATCCATGAACACAAGAAGGACCAAAAGTCAATATTGTTTCCTTTTATTTATATGTGTACTCAATGTACAAGTCACCCCGGATTCTTCTAACATAAAGAGTAGTCTTCTCCCTCCATTTGGCATGATATTGTCCTCACCTAGGGAACAAAACATCTGGGAATGGGCCCAATGATACAGGCTGAACTTCTGCACCCTCTGGGTTAAAGTGTTTGTCTACCCGCAGGCTTCTCCATGCACTGCCATTCGTGTTTCTCCCAAGGTACTTGTCTTTGCCCTTAGGTCTCGTCTACATGATGAAAAATGACACATATTTATTAAAAAAATTGGCAATCTGTATCGACCTCCATTCAAATAAATATGTGTCATGGGGGGGGGCTATAAAACTCACCTTTTAGTCCGTGTCTGGTGAATCCGGCTCTTCATCTGGATATCAGGGTTTAATCTGGAAAGCTTTTGAATGATTGGTCATCTAAACACTCCTGTTTGCACAGATATGAACAGCAGAGCAATCTGATTGGCTGGCCTGGTAGAGGGGTGGGACTAGGAAAGAGGGAAAGGAGCTGTGGCCGCCATGTTGGATTCCCAGGTAGCTGAGGGTCCAGTAAGTCCGTGATGCATTTTTTCATTATTATGTTAAAATATAAAGATGTAATCATGGCTGTCTGAAGGGCAGTCACTTTTTAAAATAAAATAAAAAAGTGGAGGGAGATTTAAAACTACTGTTTGGATCACTCGCTCCGGCCAGCTAAGCAAGCAGGGTCATATGGATTTTAGGGGGTAATTTTGATTGTGTGGGCAGATCATGCACGGTCATACAACTGCCTTTTCAAATTTTTTACCCCATATGGATTTTTTTTCATTAGTGTAGACAAGGCCTTAGTCTTGGCAGATGGTGATCCTTTCCCCTCTCTTCTCTGGTGTCCTCTCTCCTGACTCCCTCTACTCACCCCAGGATGGGACTGCTAGCTCTCTAGGCTGGCAAGTGTGTGCCTACTAAAGCTTGTTTCCTCCCTGATGGGGCTGCCATTTTCCTTCGCCTTGCTTCCCCAGGACCCAGGCACAGATGATCTGCCTCCTACATATGAAGTAAGAGGTCCAATGGAGTGGTGCTTACCTGTGCCACTTTCAGTCAATCCCCATTGTTCTTGGAGGCTACTGGATCTAGCCACCTGCCTCCTGTCCACATCCCTCTCCCATCTATCTTCTTTTCTTACTTTGCACTAATCTTTTCACTATCCCATCACCCTGAGACATTTCAAAACCATTCCCCCACTTGATGGGCCACTCCTACTTCCATGCTGTGACTGGGAGGAACTGGGAATGGACTTCTGTCTACTTCCAGATTGTTTATTTTTTATGCTAATGTGTGATGTGACCTGCAATGGTCCATGGGAGCCCAAAAACTGGTGCTCAGAATTCTAGATTTTGCTCCTGTGTTAAACAAACAGGTAACTGAATTTTAAGAATAAAGGATATGTACCACTGTCCTGTCTAGAATTTACTTCTTATCAAGAAGAATAAGGCCATTTATTCAGAAGGAGAACTGAGGGTAGGGGAAAGAATGTGGAGAGACCACATCTGTTTAATGGCTCAGTGGCAAATAAAGTTGTAGTGACTGCAGTGATGGCAGCAGGATATTCTGTACATTCTAAAAAGGCATCCCTTCCTTTTTAACATTAAGAGAAAATATGTTCTCTAAAATAACCAAGCACAAAGGGGCTGGGAGAAACGTTGTGTCTAGGGAGTACAATCAGCTCTCCATATGAAAAGAAAAAATCCAAAAAGAAAAGCTTGATTTTACAGTTTTATATAAGGTTCACCATTTTACTATGCCACTGTATATAATGGGACTGAACAGCCACAGTTTTTGGTATCCACAGGGGGTCCTGGAACCAAATGCCAGTAGATACCAAGGGCCCCACTGTATTGGCTTGAGAAACCAGAGTTTTCTTCTTTCTCCCTTTCTTATGGTGTTGACCGGAAGCCATTTTTTTTACTCCTTTCCCTTCCCTTTCAGTCAGATATTTCAACCCCCTTTCTTGGTTTGAAACCATTATCTACTACCCTTTCTCAGAGCTATGAGAATGATATTCCTTTCTCCTTCAATGGCAGTGTTTGGTACAAGTGTTACCCAAACAGGTGTGTGTGTGGGGGGGCGGGTTCGTGGGGACCCACCCATGATGCCAAAATCTCAGTTATTAATTGGGGAAATTATAAGCTCAAATGGATGGCTGCAAAATGTTGGGTAACTTTTGAGATCTTTTTACCTTTGCATACCAGTACTCACTGCAGATAACTCCAGTAAAAGTAAAAAAAATGGTTTTTATTGGAAGATAACACAGTGTGTACTCACACATGCAACACATGCTCACAAGAACCACGCAAGGCTAACACAAGGTTTAAGGCAGAAGAGTTGGCTAGAGGAATAGATTTGGGAGATCAAGTGATAACTACTAGTCTGAAGAGGGGAGCAAAATACTCAGGCAGGAGTCTGAGGGTGGCACTGAAGTCCAGTCCAGAAACATGCCATCAGAAGGAGTGGCAGAGTGCCATCTGCAGGGGTGCAGTGGCACACCTTGCTATTGTTTGGGTACTAATATTTATACTGTATTTCATGCCGAACGAGATCCGTCAGATAACAACCCTGAGTAGCTTTAAAAAAGCACTAAAGACGGATCTCTTTCAGCAGGCCTTTCCTAATTAGATCCCGGCCTCAGGGGATCCTGGCTTCTTTTAGTCCGCTGGCCATTTATAGTATTTTATTGTATTTATTGTTTTAATTGTGATTTTATATCAGTTGGTTTTAATTTATAATTGTTTAATATTTTTTTATGGGGGAGGGTGGGGTGGGGGGTGTTTGGGGATTTTATCTGTATTGTATTTTAATTTTTGTAAGCTGCCCCGATTGTTTTAACAGAGGGGCGGGGTATAAATAAATAAATATTATTATTATTATTATTATTATTATTATTATTTCCTGAAGGGGTGTTTGTGCTTAGAACAAAGTGTAGATGAGTTTCCCACCATTTAAACAAAGGAAACAGAAACTGCTTATTACTGTTTATAGCTGAGATATAGGAATTGATGGGTTTATGACAACCCATCCATATTGTAGGGCAGGAAAGATGTAAAGGAATATTTCTTAGGTATGAGGGTTGTTTTAGTCACTTGTTTGTTTGTGCTACATAACTCATTGGCAAGGGTGCCAAGAGGGATTAACATATACCACCTTAATGAGTCTGTTTAATAGGAGCTTCACTTATTCCTATCTTGGGTGTGTCTGCTAGTATTTTTCCATCTTGCAGAGATGATCACCTTCATTGGGTCCTGGTGACCTCCATCTGACCTCATGGTTTGGTCGTGATTCCTGCGTGGCAGGGGGTTGGACTGGATGGCCCTTGTGGTCTCTTCCAACTCTACAATTCTATGAATTTCAAGTGGGAGAAATACAAGGTTCTACATTTAGGCAGGAGAAATCAGATACAGAAAGAGAGGATGGATGACACCTGGCTTGATATCAGAATATGTGGAAATGAGCTAGCGTAGACAACAACCATGTGTCAACAGTGTGATGTGGTGTCGAAAAAGCAGAACTAAATGGTGCTTCAGGAGAACTGTACTGTCCAGATCAAGGTGGATAATAATAACACTATTCTGCTTTGGTAAGACCTCACAGGTATATTGTGCCCAGTTATGGGCACTGCAGTTTAAGTATATTGGTGAGCTGGAACATGTCCAGAGGTGAATCACCAAAGATGGTAAACTGCCTAGAAACCAATCCATATGAAGAAAGGTTGAAGAAACTTTGTATGTTTAGCTTAGAGAAAGACTGAGAGGTGAAATGACAGCTCTTTTCAAAAATCTGAAGAGTTACCTTTTACTTTTCCAGCTCCACCTGTAACTATCTGTCTCTGTCCACTGGGATGCTTGACTGTTGTCCTTTCTGATGCTAAGCCCTCAAACACTTGAGTCAAGTCAAGAAAGAGAACAAAATAAAATGTCCACATTCTCTGGAAGGGAGTTATTTTCCTGCAGTTTAAACTTATTCATATCTTAAGGCTGAAGCTTAAAGGACCTTACATTCATAATACGTTTGTTTTGAGAGATGGAATATTAGTCTTGGAAGCTGTTGTCAAACTGAGGCTCTCCACCTCCCTGCAGATTTTTTTCCTTGGTTAGAAATAAAGGACTCAGGTTGTCATTTCCTGTTATTCATGCCTCTCTGGGCCTACTCTCCTGGCCCCTGATGCTTGAATTTCTTTCCTAATTTCTATTACCTCTTACTTCTGGAGGGAGCAAGGAGGGACTTGATGAAAGATTCAAGGACCCTATGGGAAGAGATGAACCCAGTTGCTGTATTCGTTTAGTCAAATACTTAAAACATTGACAGAAATGCTATCTATCTCTACTGGAGAGCCTGCCTGTTCTGTTCCATGTCATAATTTTATTCCTGGTTTGTATTCATAGGTATTATACCCTCCTGCTATATGGGGATTCTGGTTTTCACACTTAGGTCCTATGCCCTTTGCATTAGATGAAGAAGGGAGCTCATGTGTCCTATGTTTAATATGAACTACAAACAGTTGGTAGAGGTACAGACTTATAGATATGCATTACATAAATAGGTCCAAAATTATTTTACATGTAAACTTACATTTACATTTAAAATTAAAGATATAGATCAGTTTGATATTATCTTAACATACTTTGGCTTATATAGTCAGATATATGAACTGACAATGTCAAATGCCAGTTTATTTTTCACCATGCTTTACCTTTGTAATATATTGTCCATCACCAAGAACACATTTCATTCAACTGTTAGTAGCAGATACTCACATACAAACTGTACAACTGTGTAGTTTTCAAATAGACTAAGGTCCCATTTTTAATGTTGTAACTTCTTCCACCTACCCTCACTTGATCTTTTCTTGCAACTATTTTGAATATTACTTTGTATTTACAAACTCTAAAATAACCTACAGGAGGTTTATTCCACTTTCATCTCTGCACAGGGAGAACTGGTATTGTAAGGCTTCAGGCTCAAACTCTGAAGCGGAGGGTTTCTTGCAGAGATGATCACCAGTAGGAAGGAGAGTTTCTAGTGGCCTTTCATTGGAGCACATGTAGGATGAAGAACATCCCAGAGAAGAATGGTAGTCCACAGTTCCATAAAAACCTATCCTCAATTCCCCCTCTTCCTCCCTCGCTCCTTTCTATAATACAGTGGGCTCTTGGTATCCACTGGGGTTTGGTTTTAGGACCACCACCCCACATGGATACCAAAATCCATGGGTGCTCAAGTCCCATTATATACAATGGTGTAGTAAAAAATCCCCTCTTATATAAAATGGCAAAAGCAAGGTTTGCTTTTGGGATTTTTTTTTATGGGGTGGAAGGATTATATTGAATTACACTTGGTTGTAGAATCCATGGATACCAAGGGCTGACTGTACCAATGCACATGTACAGAGGACAGGAATATCAGCAATTAGCCATAACAGACATGATAAAGTTTGACTGCCAGATGCTGGGAACAAACAACAAAGAAGTTCACTTTCATGCTCCACTTGTAGGCTTTCCAGAGCCATCTGGCTGGCCACTGATGCAAACAGAATGCTGGACTAGATGAACTTTTGGTCCGATCCAGCAGGACTCTTCTTATGTTCATAACCTGCAGCTGCCCCTGGAGTAGAGATAGACATGGCTGGCAAATGAGTGGATTAGTCTGGGCAGTATCTGCTCATTCATTGGGCAGAAACCCTATGGTCTGATTGCCTCTACTCTCCCTGGACTCACTCAAGACTCACACTAACATGATTCCTCTTTTCTCTCCAGCTACAAACAAAGCTAAGCTTCCAAATAGAGTAGCATGAGCACAAGCCCTGGTTAGCCAAGTGTCAGGAGAAGTGGGATGGATGGAAGATAAAAATATAGGCCAAACAGTTCAGTGCCCAGTGTTTCAGTCATGTTTCCATTCCATATCCCCAACAAGGACTGCCTCTTAAAGATTAATGCTGGGTCAATGCTATCTTGAACACTTTGTATCTGTCTGATAAATTATTTACTATTTTACAATGTGATTTCCCCCTCAGATCAAGTATGAGGTTGGTTTCCCCAAATGGCTTTAAAAACATACCAGTGGAGAACATTGTAGCTCTCATTAATCATTTTGCATAAAAACATACAAAGTTTCATTGCATCTGTCCATACTGTAGACTACAACACAGAGTATATATGAGGGTGTCTATAAACCAAGTTTAATCATGTATACACAGTGCAACATTTACATTTTATTATATGGTATTTCAGGCTAACGTTCCAACTCCTTTCTTAGCTTGGACTCCAGCTGCATTCTAAAATGTGTTTGCAAGCTTTGATGTGTGTTACAGTAAAGGAAAACCATAATGATGCTGTCTTAACAATTTTGCCATGACATAACTTTCAGCTGGAGGGAAAGATACTTTTTTTCAGTTTCTGTGTCATGCTAAGCATATTCGGTATTGTGCTTTCATCCATTTGATTCAGAATAATTTATCAGTCCTGTTTCATCAGCAGGAACACTGCAATAATCACTGAGGATTTTGAAATCAATGTTTCATTTCTTGGAAAGAATAAAATGTACCAGGAAAAGAAAAGGGGAAAGTGCTTAGTGGTATTCTTAGAGAGAGATTGGTCAGCATCATGAAGAAGAGGTCCAGTACCACAAGCAGATGTTCCCTTGCACAACAAAACTTTCTTTCTTCTTTTCCAAAGCCCACATTAGTTCCTCTATTTAAGAGGATTCCCCCAAAACATCTTGAACAGATATAAGGGAGTCCAAGGGTCTCAGGATGTCAGGGAAATACATACCACTAGCAGACAAAATACAGAATGCCATTGCATAGGGGCAGCTTTCTCTACAACTACATATCTATAAAAATAATGCAATTAAAATGCTTGGATATAGAAAATGGCATTCCCCTTTTCAGTAAACAATTTGGAGTACAATTCCAGGCATGCCTGAAAAGAAGTAAACATCCCTATATTCAATGGGGCTTACACCCAGGGAAATGTGTGTAGGATTGAAACTTCAACACTCATTCAGACTGACAAGTTGTGTCACATGGTGCTTGTTGGCTCTCTGTTATATCCTGCAAGGCATGCAACAACAAATACAAAAACTAGGCCCACTGAGAAGCCAACTGTCATCATTGTCTGAGATGTTTATCCCCAACAATAGCTATTACAGCAGAGTGCAGAAGCACAGAACCATTTAGCAGTATTTGGCAATATGGCACTGACCAACCTTGAAATGATGCACAGACACAGCTGGCTTCTTCCAAAACCCATGGAGGCTCTTCATTCCTTGTTGCAAGAGCTATAACCAACATACAATGTCTGAAGTTATGCAAAAGACTCACAATAGTCAACCTACTACTCTCAGCAAACTTACACAGCAACTACTCCAACCTACCACAACCCACACCTGCTCTGGATCTTAGCTCACAGATGGGGGTTCGCCGCTGGCCGGCGGGCCTGTTTGCGGCCCGGCCGGCGGCCCCAAGAAACAGCCTCCCAGCTAGGCCCCCCCTTCTTTCCCACTTTCCAGGCGCTGTCCTGGTTGGGGGTGGGGGAAAGGGGGGAGGGGGGAGGGCCGGCCGCATGGCCCGTCATGCGGGCCGCCATCTTCCCCTTTCTTCTTCCCATCGCCCCTTGCGGTGGGAGGGAGAAAGGGAGGCTAGGCCAATCAGGGGCAAGTTTGCTCGCCTCTGATTGGTCTATGGATCCGGGATAAAGGGCAGCGCGCCTGCGCGCCCCTCCCGGATCCGAGCCAGCGGCGGAGGCAGCAGCAGCGCTCTCCGCCGCTCCAGAAAGCGGAAAACCTCCCCCCCATTCCTGCAGGTACCGGGCGAGCAAAGGAGGGAAGAGCGGGCCAACCAGGGACACCCGCGGTCCCAGATGGGGGGGGTTCCTCCGGCGGGAGGGCCGGCTCCCCAGCGGGTGGCATGGGCCGAAACAGGAGGGCGACCGCTCATTGGCAGCGGGGGCCATGCCACTGAGGCTGGCCTCCTCGCAGCAAGGAGCTTTCGGTGGGGGGGGGGGGCGGACGGCACACTGCAAAGGGCGGGGGTGGCTGGTCTCCCGGGAGCTCCGGGGCTCGTGGCAGGCAAAAATGGGGGCGCCTCTCCAGGACCCGCAGGATGCAGGGACCGGGCGGCTCTCCCTGCCATCCGTAGCCAGGCAGGGGTTGGCTGGTCCCTCGGGAGCGCTGGAGGCTATAGGCAGCCCCCCCTCCAGGACCCGTGGGGAGCGGGGAGCGGGTGGCTCCACGTGCCACCCATGGCCAGGCCGGGTGGCACGTGGCGACTTTGAACGCTGCACCCGGAGCCCCTCACAGGCAGGCACACGGCGCACTACGAGTAGGTGGGTGTGCACTGCATTCGGGGAGGGGGTGGACGAGTCACGGCGGGCCAGCGGGGAGACGTTGAGAGGGCCGTGACCACCCCCCCTCCTTTTCCCCCCGCCTCGGGCCTGAGGCAAGAGACCATGGGCCAGGATCCCTCCTCCCCCCCCACCCTGCTTCTTCAGGCTGGGGGGCCTCAGGGAGCAAGCGAAGGGGGGCACCAGAACAGGCGGGGGGGCAACCATGGCTCCTTTCCCAATGGCGGGATTCGTGGGGGCCCCATCCACATGGGGCTGAGGGTGCATTCACACGCCTATGCAGGCGCTCTGGACGCTACGGTGAGGTTTTTTCCTTGCAGGTTTCGGGCCGCGGAATGGCGGCCGGCGTTTAATAAATTATAAAAAAAAAACAAGAGAGAGAGAGAGAGAGAAACAGTCAACGTCAGCAGTCACCAAGCACACATTCAGACGCCCAGGCGAAGCCACACCACGCATACCCGCTCCACAGAACAGGGGCTGCGAAAGCATGGGGCCTAAGAGGGCCACGAGGCAGTGCCCCCGGGCGGATCCAGGCCCACCGCAGCCTGATGGCACCGCCTCGGCAAGCGCTGGGGCAGGGTTACAAGGGCCAGAGGGCAACGGTGGGGTTCCCCCGGGGCAGGCCCCTCGACCTCCTGTGGAGGTGTTTGGCCAACCAGCTCCAACATTGGCTGATGTCATGGGGCCCCTGTCGGTGGTGTTGCAAAAGATGGATGGGGGGGCCGCCACTGGTAACACGTCGGATCGGGCGGTCCCGGAGGTGGCCGAGGCCCCCGGAGATGCGGTGCCCAGTACCTCTTCCAGTTTAGGTGCTCCCAGTAAAGGCGCGCAGCACAGACGTTCCAGGTCAAAAGAGAGGAGCGGCTCTAGAGAATCCAGGCGGTCGGGCTCACCAGGTTCTTCATCACGGCGGCGCAGCAGATCCGACGGGAATCGTAGCCCGCATCGGAAGCGTCGCAGATCTCGTTCCAGTTCCTCTTCAGGTGAGTCCTCGGATGAGGACAAATACAGGTACTGGGAGAAGGGAGCGTTCAAACCGGGTTTGCCGGCATGGGCCCTCAAGCTGCGAAAGGCCAGGGAAAAAGCCAGGGCTGACAGGAAGGTGGAGGGAAAACACCCACAGGAGGAGGAGTTGCGGGAGGCCAAGTCCAAGGAGGACCCCCCAGGGGGGCACTTGGATCACAAGGTGCGTTCTAAGATCTTACAAGGCTATTACGTGGACATCTTCACTCTGGCCCCACCCCCCGGGGCCGAGGCCAGGGTGCACAAGAGTGATAAGAAAGACGGCAACAAGGCCGGTGTTGAGGCCTTGGAACACACCTTCGGCAATTGGCTCAATGGGTATGCAGTTTACATGGGGGTGGTGGCTTTGGTGTTCCCTGAACGGGCGTGGCACCTGATCAACCACCTCCGCCTGGTTTTGCTGGTGCGGGCCCAAGCAGGGGACTCCAACGCGATCCTGTATGACATTGAGTGCAGAAAAAAGGCGTCTCGGTCCCCCATGCACAGATGGGAGACCATCGACTACCCCAATTGGCTACAGGCCACGGGGCCGGGCAGGAGGGAGAAGGGCGAAGCCCAAAAGGCGGCACGCAAAAAAGAAGGGAAGAAGCCGGTGTGCTGGGAGTTCAACGGGGGCAAGTGTGCCAGATACAAGTGCAGATTCGAACACGCATGCGACAGCTGTGGTGGGGGGCATCCTAAGGTGAACTGCTCATGGCAAGGCAGCGGCAGCCAGTCCTTTCGGAGCAGTCGGCCTGCCGCATCCGGTGGCAGGAAAGAAGGCGGTTCCTCTGGGGCCGCCCCCAACAGCAATTCAAAATGAGCAGGGGGTTGGGGTTGGGAGGCCCATGGCGTTCACTCCAGTGAGAGTGGAGGCCATGCGGCCTCTCTTGGCTGCCTACCCCAAGAAAGATGCGGCCACTTATTTGGCGGAAGGGTTCGAATTCGGGTTCCGTATACCTTTTCAAGGCCCCCGGGAAGCCACCATGTCAGGCAATCTCAAGTCCGCAACACAGCTGCCAGAGGTGCTGGCTCACAAGATCAAAAAGGAGGTGGAGGCCAGGCGCATAGCCGGGCCTTTTGATCTCCGACCCATGCCCAACTTAAGGGTCTCCCCGCTGGGTGTAGTGCCCAAGAAGGCGCCGGGCGAGTACCGGCTCATTCATCACCTTTCCTACCCCAAAGGAGCTTCAGTCAATGACGCTATCCCACCGGAGCTTTGCTCGGTGAGGTATGCCTCATTAGACTACGCGGTCCGCCTTCTGCAGAATTGTGGGCGGGGGGCGCTGATGGCAAAATGTGACATCCAGTCAGCCTTCCGGCTCCTGCCGGTGCACCCTGACGATCACTGCCTCTTGGGCTTCCAGTTCCGGGACAGATGGTACTATGACATGGCATTGCCCATGGGCTGTTCCATCAGCTGCTCTGCCTTTGAAACATTCAGCACATTCTTAGAATGGGCCTTGCAGCGGCGCACGGGTTCCCCATTTGTTACACACTATTTGGATGACTTTCTGATGATGGGGCCAGCCGGGGGGGGGAGAATGTGGGTTTTTGCTTTCCTCTTTCCAGGCGTTGGCGGCGGAGCTGGGGGTACCGTTGGCACCCGACAAGATGGTTGGCCCAGCGACGTCCCTGGTGTACCTGGGCATACAGCTCGATTCCGAAAAAGGGATCTCCAGATTGCCAGATGATAAGATTCAGAGCCTGAGGGTGTTGATGGCCGACCTGCTGAGGAAAGACAAAGCCACGCTCAGAGAAGTGCAGTCCCTATTGGGGCACCTGAACTTTGCCTGCAGGGTGGTGTCCCCGGGGAGAGCGTTCTGCATGCGACTTGCGAGGCTCACCAGGGGGGGGCGCGGGCGCAGCACCACCACATTCGCCTCACAAAGGGGGTGAAGGAGGACATCAGGTTGTGGCTTTCTTTCCTTGAGAATTACAACGGGGTGTCCACATGGCAGGGCCGCATGGAGCTGGGCAACAGTTTGCAGGTTCACTCTGATGCAGTGGGCAGCCTGGGTTTTGGGGTCTATTACGATGGACACTGGTGCGCTCAGCCCTGGCCAGTCGAATGGGCAAAAAGGGGCGTCACCAGGGACCTCACTTTTCTGGAGTTTTTTCCCATAGTGGTGGCCATCACGTTGTGGGGCGGGCAGTTCAAGGATAGAAAAGTTTGCTTCTGGTGTGACAATCAGGCAGTGGTAAGGATTATCAACAGGCAGTCCTCCAGGTCCGAAAGAGTCATGCGGCTGGTGCGCAAGTTTGTGCTTACGTGCTTGGGGGCCAACATCAGCTTTCACGCACAGCACATTCCCGGCGTGGATAATGAGATCGCAGATGCCTTGTCTCGGTTTCAGACAGACCGGTTCCGCATGCTGGCGCCGGACGCGGACGAGAAGGCGACCCAGTTCCCGGCAGACCTCTGGAGCCTTGGGAACGAACCGTGATCCAGGGCATAGCGGATTCCTTGGCCCCTTCTACACAGGCCAGCTATCAGAGGGCGGCGGCACAGTTTACGCAATTCAGACAGCAGCACGGCTACGGGCGTGCCGACCCGGCATCGGAGAGGGCAGTCCTGCACTATTTGGCTTCATTGAAGGAAAAAGGGATGGCGTCAAGGACAATAGCAGGCCAGGCGGCTGGCATTTCCTTCGCCAGCAAAGCGGCAGGGTACGGGGACCCTTGCACTTCCTTCATGGTGAAGAAGGCGTTGGAGGGCTGGAAGAGGATGGCTCCGCGAGTGCGTGATACTCGGCGCCCCCTATCCTACGCGTCGCTGGCACAGCTGGTGGACCATCTGCCAGCCATATGCCAGTCCGGCTATGAAGCACTGCTCTTCGGCACCGCATACACGATTGCCTTTTTCGGGGCCCTGAGGGTGGGGGAGGTGGTGTGCTCCTCCAAGACGGATTCTTCGGGCAAGGCACTGCAGGTTGGCGATGTTTCGTTGGGGGAGCATGACTTGGCCATTCACATCAGGCGCTCGAAGGCGGATCAACGCGGCCGTGGAGCCACACTGTGGCTGCGGAGGGTCGAAGGCTCTTCTCCGTGTCCCGTGGCGGCAATGAAGCGGTTTTTAGAAGTGCGGGGGCAGGGGCGCGGCCCCTTGTTCAAGCACCAGGATGGGTTACCTCTCACCAGATTCCAGTTCACGAGTGTGTTTAAAATGGCCATCAAGGGTTTGGGTCTGCCCCCAGAGGACTTCACCAGCCATTCCTTCCGGATTGGGGCAGCGACCATGGCAGCAGAAGCCGGCATGTCTTCGGAGTCGATCATGCACCTGGGGTGTTGGCGATCCAGGGCCTATGCGGCGTACATCAGACCAGGCAGGGCTCTGCCTGCTGCGCCGGAGGCCCAGGGGGACCAGTAGGCCTGCCTGTTGATAAGGTAATGGTTGGCGGAAGGCGGTTCCAAGGGAACGCCTTTGTGGCGGATGTTTGGGTCGTGAGAAGCTCGATATTCAGGGGTCTTCGTCAAGTTCAAGTGCAAGTGCAAGTTCAAAGTCAAGTTCAAGGGAGACCCCTGCTAGCTGCTAATATGTTTGTTTACAGGGAAGGAGAGAGCGTCGAGCGGACGGCTCGGCCAGTGCTTCTCTCCTTCATGCGGGGGAACCGGGATGGACCGGTCCCCGCGCCACCCACATGTGTGGGCGGCGGGGTGGTCACGACCCATACATTGCCGCCAACCATTAGCTGGCAAATTGCGGCCAATTATTGCCAAAATATATATATCAATTTATCTACCTCCAACATGTATCTTTTATCTACCTCAATGTGTGTATATTACTAACCTGTACCTAACTATGTTATCTGAAGTTTATATTGGCAAACAATACATGGTCAATCAAATCTGAGTGTCTGTGTTTATTCAAAGGGGGGCTGCGGGGCCGTCTGGTCTGGGTCACAAATACTGTGGTGATTGCTCAGGGTTGACCCCTGGTGTTACACATCCTTAACAGCCATACAATATTTTACCTAGTCTTAAAGGAACATTGTTCCCAATGGTATTGCACCATTCAGTGCTGTTGTTTTTTTGTTGCTTCCCCCTCCAAATGTTGCATATAATGGGCCATGAATATTCATGGATTTTGGTATCCATGGGGGGTCCTGGAACCAAACCCCAGCAAATATGAAGGGACAAGTGTACTTTTATTTGTCCACAACATCTGACATAGAGATATGTATGCCTATTTGTTTTCTTTTTCTTTTCTTTTTTAAAAAAGCACTTTTTGGAGTGAACTTAGAGGCACAACTCAAGATAAGACATATTTCAATAGGAAAACTATTGTTTTTTAATTTATTGACCATTCTCTTTATATTTAGTGAAAATCTATTCCATTTTCCCCACATGTGATAGTCTGTAGCATTCTAATTCATTGCTAAGTTGAGACTTAAGTTTCTTCTCCTAATTGATGTAAGCAACAGAATGACATTTCTTATAGCCTGTGCATCAGTTCCTTCATACCATGTCACGTATAGTGCGTTTAGATGAGGGACTGAGGATGTCAGTGGTAAAACCATAGAGGTGATATATAAAATTTATTTTTAAATGTTGGGAAAATTCAAATTATACTGTTCATATCAAAGCTAGGTAAATCGCTTGTGCCTGTATGCTATGTGTGTATCAAAGAGGCTTTTTCCATCTTCAGTGAAGAAACCAATATACCTGCAAGGCAGATTGAAATGATATACAGATTTTCTCCATATCCACAGAGGATAAGTTCCCAGTCTTACCAAAGATACGCAAAACCACATATAATAACAAACTGCCATAGCATACCACAGAATCACACTGGAGGACCTAGAAATTGCAGAGAGAGGATACTTCTCTAGGCATTTGGTGTCACTCTACGGTCTCTTTCTGGTGGAATTTCACCATAGAGCCATGATGAGGGATCTCCTGATGTCTACAAAGACCACCTCTAGTGTGACTCTATGGTACTTCAGATGCCCAGAGAGACTGTTTTCCCCTGATAGGAAAGTGAAACTGCAGGTACCGATCCTACATAAATGGGGGGGGGGACCTGTACTACATTTTTAAACCACTTATCCAAATTCTTTTTATCAGAATCATAGAACTATAGAGCTGGAATGGACAAAATGGTTCATCTAGGCCAGATCCTTGCCAATACAGGAATATACAGTTAAAGCATCTTTGTCAGATAGCCATGCATCCCCTGTTTAAAGGCCTTTACTGAAGAAGAACCCATCCTCTGAGGCAGTCCCCTCCACTGTTCAAATGTGCTGAGTCAGAGAATCCCTATTATCACTTATTCTGTTCTAAATTTTCAAGCTGTTTTAATGTGTAAATCTGTTTAGCATGTTTTCAGCCTGTTTATTTTGAAAGCCAACATGGTGTAGTAGTTTGAGTGTTGGAATAGGACACTGGGAGATCAGGGTTTGAATCCCCACTCAGCCATGGAAACCTACTGGGTGAACTGAGTCACACTCTCTCAGCCTCAGAGGAAGGCAAGAGAACAAATTCTTCCAAGAAAAACCTGTGATAAGTTTGCCTTAGGATCACCATAAATCAGAAATGACTTGAAGGCACACAACAACAACAACAACAACAACTTTACTGTTTTAAATTCTGAAATTGTTTTGAGCTGTTCATATTGTTTTTACTTGCACACAACCTGGAGATCCCACAAATTGGGGTAGGATATAAATATTTAAATAAGTAAATAAACAAAATCATTGAAATATTTCTTGTAAATTGAATCCACTGACCAGATTTTTCCCTCGGGAGGAACAGAAAACAAACTTCCTCTATCTTCTATGTGACTGTTCCTTGAATATTTGAAGATGCCTATCAAGTTTTTGCTCTCCAGGCTAAACGTATACAGCTCCCTTAACTGTTCCCCATAGGGTTTGGTTTCCAGACAGTTTACCATCTTTGCTTCTCTTTTCTGTACACATTCCAATTTGAAAATATTGTTCTTAAACTGTGATGTGAAGAACCGGACTTAGTGCTCTAGGAAAGATCTGGCCAAGGGCACCTCATCACATTGTTGATTCATGTTTAGCTGAGGGTCTAATATCTCTCCTTTTTTTCCTCCCATATGACTGCCAAGCACCTGTTTTTTCCTGCCTAAATGTAGAGCTTTACACTGATCTCTGTTGACATTCTTTTTATTTGTTCTGGCCCAGTGTTCCAATCTGTTAAGGTCATCATGAATCCTGATTCCATCCTTTGATATATTAACTATGCTTACCAGCATGGTGTCATTTCCAAATTTGATAATCTAGTCCATCATCCAAGTAATTTCTAAAGATGTTGAATAATATCAAGTCTAGGACAGAACCCTATCACACTCCTTTTCCCCCTGTACAGAATTACAAAGAACCAGTGATTACAGTCTGTGAATCAGTCACAAATGCACATAACAGTAGCATTGTCAAGTCATATTTTCAAGCTTTGCATGAATATAATAGGGGACCTCATCAAAAACCTCTTTCTGTGCTCATAGGACAACTTTTTAATGATTGTTCTAGAGCATTTTCTGGTACTGTTGTTAAGGTTACTGGTAAGCAGTTGCCCTGATCCTCCTATTCCCCACTCCATCTTTTTGGAAGATGGGCCCTCCAAATGTAGACATGACCTGGCTTACCTTCACTCGTGGTATGCACAGTATCGTACATAGTGCTAGGGTGTTTGTAGAACTTGTTTGTTTTCAAGGCTAAATAATGTAATGACTCTAATTCATTCAATGACACATGCCTCATTATTCTGGGTTGAAGCCCCAAAACTAGCTTGATCCATACCACTGTAGAAAAGTGATTCATAGTCAGGGATGAGATGTTGGGTCATGTAAAAACTTGTTTGTTCATTTTCGATCTATCATTTTATTTATGCCCCCACCTTTTCCCTAAATGGGAATTCTAGACAACTAACAAAACAAAGAGAATTACAATAAAAAAATATAAATATTTGAAAAAGCTGAGATTAAAACACACATTGGAAACTGCTTAATGCAGTGTAGATGTGTAAACTGCTATTGCTTAAAACAATTTGTAAGCTGCTCTGATAGCCTTGTGCCTGAAGAGTGGGGTATAAATAAAAAAATAAAAAAAATAAAAACAGTACTCAACTAAGAACAAAATTAAATCCATTTTAAATATTATTTTAAAACAAAGAACAGCAAAGCACAGCACCATAAAAATGTGTACTTTTCATAAAAACAATCAGTCAAAGCTTGCTGAAATAAAAAGGTCTTTGATGGTAGACAAAGGAATAAGGAGACCAGACACAAATAAAGAGACCACACATATAGCTGGGATATAAAGGTCCACTTTTATTTACCTATAACCTATTTAACCCCATTCTGAGAGATCTGCAATGGGGGAGCATCCTAGGACTTTTTCAAATGGGGAAAAAAACCTGCCAAGGTCAGGAGGAGGATGGCGCTGTCCTGTTTACAGTGCTCTGTTTCAGACAACACCGTCCTTCTCCTGACCTTCCCTGTGCTTCCTTTGTGCCACAGGCACAAGAAACTCACTGCTTTTTATGGATAGTTAATAAACATGACGTTAATAAAAGTGGCATGTTTCTCATGCCTGCAGCATGGGGGAAGGTCGCAGGAAGGTCGGGAGGAGGACGGTGTCATCCGAAATGGAGCACTGTAAAGCGGGACAGTGCTGTCCTCCTCCTGACCGTGGTAGGTTTTTTTTCTCCATTTGAAAAAGTCCTGAGTGTGGGAACTGTTGGAGCAGGAGGTCAACTCAGACCCTCTCCCCAACTTCCCTTGGGTGAAAACACCAGAGCCCCAGGCATAACCCATAAGCTGGGTTGCTCCCTAGTCAATCAACATCTGGCCGGCCAAGCCAAAAGTCCCTCCCTCAATTTGCATAAATTAAAGGGAGAGGTTTATCCTTCAAGCCAGTCCCAAAGGAAGTCACTTTTCCCATCCCTCAGTTCATAGGAACTAAAGGGCAATTCCAGCTCCCCCCTTCACCTCCACAAGGGGGAGGTGCCAAAGGTGCTCACCGAACTACCAAAATCTCCCCCCTCTAGCTGCCAAATGACTGCCTATTTAAGACACCACATGAAACCAATTGTCAAGTCCACATCCACAGTGTGGGGTAGGCAAAAAGTGTCAGGGTATGCCAGTTTGCATACTAAGTTGTGACTGGATGAAGGTATAGCAAAGTGGCAGGTGGAGTCCATGATAATAAGCCAGCTCCAGTAATTAATGATGCAGTCAGCCAATTAGGCCAGGTGGACTTGATAGCCACTTAGTAGTGTATAACTGCATTGGGAGTCTGCTTGGGGTATAGAGAGTATATTACTCTCTATGCTGGTTAGAAGCCTGTTGCTGGGAAGTAAGGTTTTCTCCTTGCTATGAAGATATAGTACTGCAGAAATTATGCTGTACTGTTTTTGTGCCTAGCCATGATGCTATATTCTTTGTTTTTGCATGGGTTTTTTTTGTCTTATACTCAGCTGAGTAAAGCTCTATTTTTTAACTCCACAACTCTGCTGTACTATTTTGTTAAACGCCCAACAAAAAGACCCCATGTAAAAGGGCAAAAATTCCTACCCGGCTCCAAAGCAACCAATTAAATCACACTGTTTCAGTGGCAGGAGGGTGGGCTGACCAAAGTGACAAAAAGGAGAAAGCAGAGTGGGGTTAAATCCCTTCTGCTCTCCTGACAACAATGCAGGGGCCAAGGCAAAGTTACAGGCCTCCATCCTGCACTCCCTCAAAAAAGGTTCCTACAGCACAGTTGTGAGTGTGTTCGGAATCCTATTACCTGCCACTGAAGGGATAGCAAAGAATGAGCCATCTCAACCTCTCTTGGCAGGGAGTTCCAGAGTTTGGAAGTAGCTGTGCTGAAGGACCTCTCCCGAGGTACCCCCCCGCCATGTGAAGGTGATGGGAGTGAGAGAAGTGCCACTCAAAAGGTCTTAGGACTTTATCAGACTAGTGTCTAAAATGCTGTAATTCTGCAAATGAGAAAAGTGGAAACATAGTGGCATTATTACACTTATTATCGCACATCACTGTAATCACCACAGAATTATTGCATGACCACCAGTAACACTTCAAGAATGGGACTCCTGTAATTTAGCATGGGTGAGATTTCAGCAGTTCTTGTGAGAAGATGCAAGTGCACTTAAAAACAACAAAAACCCCTTAATTTGGAAAATAAACACACAAACACTTAAACATAAAACATGCAAACAAACTGGGACAGTTCATAAAAAGAGCATCCTGTAGACAGTTTCAACATTCTCACCCAGGAGTTTTCTCAACGGGAACAGGAAGAAGGTAAAGAGGACTGCCCATTCACACTGTAATCTTGTGGAATGAGTGATATTGAGGGCTATTGATGGCTTGTCCATCAATGAAAAGCAATGCCTTATTTGAGTCTGGAGCCCAGATTGACCACATGAACATGACAACGTTGTGCAATAGTGGAAACCATTTGTGCTACCATAATATTGTAATTGTGCAATTTTTGCCACATCTGATAAAGTTCATAGAGCTGAGGCAGCTTTGTATAGGAAGATATTGTCCTCCAGATAGCCTGGATGCTATCTGATAATTTAATTTGTTTTATGGCTATGCTACCTTTCTTACAAAGAGCTTAGGAAGATATATTTAGTAGAAACTTTATGGGTTTGAAATGTTTTTAGGTGTGTTGAGAGGCTGGATGGGAAAAATAAGTAATTTCCTGACTTGGGATCTGATGCTTTTTGCACCAAACAAGAGTGCTAAAATGTGATTTTCCTGAGAAAGCCTGATTTAATTAAACTTAGACAAATAGTTCACACTTTTGGAATAGATCTGATATGTTCAGTGTTGTTTTTTTCTTAAATGTTCAGTAAGCAGGTCTTCATACCACATCCCATTCCCAACAGTAGGAAACAAACAAACTATACCCAGATAGACGGTTTATTTTGGAAAAAAACAAGTATTCCAAACATTCAGCTAAGTAACACTAGCACAAATCCTATGAGTCCATTGTATGGGGGGGGGAGCACAAGAAAGAAAACATTTATAAATAGTCCATAGTGTGTTCCTCAATTGTTGTAAGATATAAAATAGTGAACATTCTATTATATCTGTGGAGTGGTAACCATGACAACACTGCTAGCACCCCCCCACCCCAAATTTATAAAGCAAATAGGAGTGTTTGTACAAGAATATACAGAATATATGCATATAATGCAGATAACATTCATGGCTCTTAAAATTACATTTTTGTGGCCTAGTTTTCCCTCATATTTTATGCAAACTTTCCTTCTCCATTCTGCAAGCCTATTTTATTCCTGCTATTTGATGTTTAGCTGGAATTAAGGTCAGATATTTATTATTTGTTCTGGTATATTTATGCACACATGAGTCCCCCCCCCCAGTTTATTCTTTGCTCCCTGCCTTTTTCATTACTCCCACCTATATGTTTTCTTCTTTAATAGTTTCCATTTAAAATCAGCTCTAAAAGCTTATTGATTTATTGTATTTGGTTGTGTGAGTTCTCTTGTCAGCCCTGTGGAGAATTTCAGAACAGAAGCTTCCTGATGAGTTAGCATCCAAAACAATTTTGCCTGAAGCTTGTGGTGTTTCTCCATTTCTTCACAGCAGAAGTGGAGATTGGAAGGCTGGAAAGTTAACACTTCCTAGCTGCAGGATTTATAAAGTCTTCAGAACCTGGGAGAATACATACAAGAACAGTGGGTGGATTATCTTCCCTTTCTAGAAGTACTGGGGTTAATTATAATGAATAACTGCATGAGAGAGGTTGAGCCGACTAACATTTGCCCACAGGACATTATTGCACCTGGAAAAAATCAATTACACAGGGCAACTTGTGGGAAGTAAATATTCAGCATGTCACCACCAGTTGTTTTATTCTATTAATCCACTTTGGTTATTGGAAATTTGTGAGTGAGGTAACTTTTTTGTGACAAAATCTTCCCAAGAGACTACCTCAGTTAGAAATACAACACTGAAATTTTCAATGTATTGAGGGAACTTGTTTAACCACACTTTTAAACTGGAAGTAATATGACAATGTTCTGTGAAGTATATTTGCCTGCAGGACCAGAGAGAGAGAGAATTTATTCTAGTATTCAGATTTCTCTTTTGGAATATCATAAATTATGGTACTGTACAAATCTAGCAGGGATTTCTGCAGATTAGATAGAGATCCCAAGAAACATGTTACTAATTCCATGTGCCCAATGAAGTTTTGGACATTTTTTTTAATAGCACTAGCCTATGGAGATTTTCAGACTGTGTTTCAGCGTGCCTAGTGCGGGAGGAGCTTTCAGGAGAGGGAATGAGATCTTGCGCAGCAGGGGGGTGTTTTCGGATGCCGTTGTCCCTCTCCCAAAACCATCCGTGTCACTTCCGTGAAGCTTCGGAAGCCGCAGAGCCATATTTTAATCACGGAGGTTGCCCGTGATTAAAATATGGCGCTGAGACTTCCGAAGCTTCATGGAAGTGACACAGATGGTTTCAGGAGAGGGACAACGGTGTCTGAAAATGCCCCCCTGCTGCGCAAGATCGCCGTCCCTCTCCCGAAAGCTCCTCCCGCACTAGGCACGCTGAAACGTGGTCTGAAAATCTCCTATGTCTCTTAGAATAGTGCTTCTGAAAATGAAGGGATAGTAGCATGCCATAAAGCTGTACCTCAAAGTGAGAGCAATGTTACTAGGACTTCACCTGAACTCAAAACTCTTCAGCAACTCATAAATATATCACACACACACACACAAATACACAGTGATACTCAAACTTCTACAACAAAGACTTTTACCATATATGGAGTGAGAAATGTCAGATGTCCAAGCTGGGTTCAGGAAAAGAACAGATACTAGGCATCATAGTGCAAACATACACTGGATAATGGAGCATATAAAAAAATTTCAAAAGAAATCAGACTATGTTTTATTGACTATAGCAAAGCCTTTGATGTATAAATAATGAAAAGCTATGGATCGCTCTTCAAGAAATGGGTGTGACACAACATTGTATTGTCCTGATGTGTAACCTGTACTCAGGACAAGAAGCTACTACTGTTAGGAGAGAATTCAGAGAAACAGAATGGTTTCCAATTGGCAAGGGGGTGAGGCAAAGCTGCATTTTATCACCTTATCTGTTTAATATGTATGTGTCATGCCATGTTAGTTGGATGAGGGTATGGAATCAGAGGAGGAGGAGGAGGACATGGTATGGAATAGCCCTAGGGACCCTGACACAGGTTTACCTACACCTGTGCCAGCAGGGAACCCTGCCAACCTGAAGGCTCAAGCAGAGGAAGAGGCTGGTCCGAGTGGGTCCTGGCAGAGAGTCCTGCCAATTCAGATAAGGATGAAGAAGAAGAGATGGACTTACCTCCACCATCATACACCCAGCAGTGAGCTCAAAAGGAAGCTCAAAGGAAATCTCTGAGACTTTATGAGAAAAACCTGGTCATCAAGAATCACCTGACAAATCCTTGATTGCTACATATATGTTTGGGAAGGGATGGAGGCTTTCTCAGAGATCAACTGATCTTCCTGGAGAAAGCTTCCTGCTGACTTAGTTGCCTTGATCCTTGCTAGCTTGACTCGTGCCTCAGCCTCGGACTGTTCCTAACTATGCTGTCGCCTGATCCTGCTGACCCACAGACCTACTTCTTGACTATGCTGCCTTCTGTAAGCCTTGGACTGAATTCTGAACTCCTCTCTGTGTGACTTCTTGGCTGTATTGCTGCTTCTTCAAGAAAAGGAAACTTGCTTCTTCCAAACCTTATCTGGTTCCCCTTAATTAACTTTGCTATCACTGGGAACTGGCTGCTTTCCCAGATCTTGTTTATCCTGTCACCGGCATTTTGGGATGCTTTCCCAGAAAATATGATGAAAATATTAAACCTAAAGAAAGACTAGATTCAGAGGAAGGAGTTGTGAAAATTGGAGGAAGGAACATCAGCAAGCTAAGACCTTATTGCATTACAATGTTATAGCACTATTATTCCACTTTAACTGCTATAGCTGCCCCCCATGGAATTTTGGGGTTTGTAGGTTAGTGAGGCCTGAGCTCTCTAGCTGATAATGCTAATTTCCCTGCCTAAACTTCAACCCAAGATTCCATAGCAGTTAAAGTGGAATAATAGTGCTATAACAGAATAGTGTGATAAGGCTCTAATATACAGAACACTCTCTCTCTCTCTCTCTCTCTCTCTCTCTCTCTCTCTCTCTCTCTCTCTCTGGCTTTTCTTCGCAAACGACGATTCAGGAAGGACTCATCCCGCGCATTCTGCAATGATGACTAAAAAAGCCAATCTGAGATAAACAAGTCCAATTGCAGAAAGCACAGCAGAAGGTCTCCTTGGATGATGCTTCCGGTTTGCTATTCTTTCTGTGTTGTCATTTCTTTTCAAGACTTGTTTGGCGTGAGTTCTCAAATAAGGCTGCAGCATTGTGGATAGTGCGTCTCCATGCCTGCCGATGTGAGGCCAGGGCGGACCATTTGTTGGTGATCAATTTGGCCGAGCCTGAGATGTTGTTTCAGGGAGTCCTTGTATCATTTTTTTTTGAGTGCCCCTCTTACGCTGACCCATGGCGACTTCACCGTAGAGTACTATTTTTGGTAGGCGATGGTCCTCGATCCTAGAAACGTGCCCTGCCCAACGCAGCTGTGTTCTCAATATCATGGCCTCAATGTTGGTGATCCCTGCTTGCTCAAGGACAGCAACATTTGTCACATAGTCAGTCCAGTGCATATTTAGGATTGTGCATAGACAGCGCTGATGAAAGCGTTCGAGGAGTCGTAGGTGGTGGCAATAGGTGACCCATGTTTCAGATCCATAAAAGAGAATAGACAGTACAATGGCTCTATACACACTGATTTTTGTGCTTTGCCTCAGGTGTTTATTACGCCAGACTCTTTTGTGAAGTCTTCCAAATGCGCTATATGCCTTTGCTAATCTGTGATCAATCTTTTTGTCAATTTTGGCATCTGAGGAGATGATGCTTCCCAGGTAGGTGAACTGCTGAACGGACTTGAGCACTGATTTGCCTATGGCAATGTGGGGAGGCTGGTGTTTGTCCTGTGGTGCAGGCTGGTAAAGAACTTCTGTTTTCTTCAGGTTGACTTCCAACCCAAACAGCTCTGCAGCTGTTGTGAAGCAGGACGTTAGGCGCTGCAGAGCTGCTTCTGTGTGGGCAACAAGGGCAGCATCATCAGCGAAGAGCAGCTCATGGACTAGATAGTTTAGAGTCTTAGTGTGAGCCCTCAGACGGCTTAAGTTAAAAAAGCTACCATCAGTACCATAACATATATAGACGCCATCGACTTCTTCAAGCTCTGCCATAGCCCTTTGGAGCATCATGCTGAAGAAGATTGTAAATAAAGTTGGTGCAAGAACACAACCTTGCTTCACTCCATTAGTTATTAGAAAGGGCTCTGAAAGAGCATCACCATATCTGACTTGACCACGCTGCCCCTCGTGTAGCAAGATAATCATTTTAAGGAATTGGGGGGAACATCCTAGTCTTTCCCGGATCTGCCACAGACCTTTTCTACTCACAGTGTCGAAGGCTTTGGTGAGGTTGAGAAATGTTGCATAGAGACCCTTGTTCTGCTCTCTACATTTTTCTTGCAGTTGTCTAAGGGCAAATGCCATATCTTTAGTACTCCTATTGGCTCTGAAGCCACATTGGCTTTCAGGAAGAAGTTCTTCTGCAATAGCAGGAACTAATCTGTTCAGGAGTATCCTTGCAAGGATTTTTCCAGCAATAGAGAGCAGTGTTATGCCTCTATAGTTTGAGCAATCGGATTTTGCTCCTTTTTTCTTGTACAGGGTGATACTACTAGCAAATAAATAGAAACGACATGGACATTTATTGAAGAAAGCAAAGGCAGAAACTGCAAGGGCCAATTTACACTTGAATATTAAAAAAAAATAATGACCACAGATGATTTACATAATTTTTAAGTATATGATCAAGACATTGAAATAGGTCAAGATTGTCCATTCTTTGGCTCAGTTGTTAATCAGAATGGACACAGCAGTCAAGAAACCAGAAGAAGACTAGGACTTTATTTATTTATTTATTTATTTATTTATATTTATTTATATATAGCTGACTTGGAAGGACAGCTATGAAGGAACTAGACAAGATCCTGAAATATAAAGATATATCACTGAATACTAAATTTAGGATTGCCCACACCATTCTATTCCCCATTTCTATGTTTGGTTGTGAAAGCTGGACAGTGAAGAAAGCTGGTAGGAAAAAAATCAACTCATTTGAAATGTGTTGGAGAAGAGTTCTGCAGATACTGTGGACTGCTAAAAAGACAAATCAGTGGGTCCCAGAGTAAATTAGGCCTGAACTCTCCCTGGAAGCCAAGATGAATAAATTGAGGCTATCATACTTTGGACATATCATGAGAAGACATGACTCACTAGAAAAGACAAGAATCCTTGGTATGCTAGAAGGCAGTAGGAAAAGAGGAAGACCGCATTATTGCTGTACAGACTCAATCAGGGAAGTCTTCAAGACCTAAGCAGGGCTGCTGCTGATTGGGTGACTTGGAGGTTTCTCATTCATGGGGTTGCCATAAGTTGAAGTCAATTTGAAGGCTGTTAACACCAACAAATATCCTAACAGGCAATGCTCCAACAGTGGTGGCTAGTGGCTTTCTTGTCAGTGTGACAGTCCACCCATTCCAGGTTTTAACATGAACTTTAAAAGAGCTGACAATGCTGCTGAACCTATTTTGACAATCAGACCAGCTCCTTGGCAAGGTCCTTTAAAATCCAGGGTAAAACCTAGAATAAAATTCCTACCCCACTTACATGAAAGACACTAGCTGCCATTTGTTTCCAGGAATGCATACCATGAGGTGAAAAGGAAAAAAAATGCTAAGAGCACTAGGTGCTGAAGATAACTACTAACACTATGAGCAAAATTATGTCTCTCAGAGCAGAGGTGTACAACTGCCTGGGTGCTAGGGGACAATTTTCCAACTACTTACCACACCAGAATTCACAATGCTGTTAGCACACTAAAATCCCTCTGTTTTTCTCCTTTTCGCCTCTAAAAAAGCGCCTAGAAATGTAGTATTGCCAGAGTGAAAACCTTTAATGGTTGTATACAAGGGGGAATTCCATCAGGTGTTGCTTATCACACAACCAGGTAACAAGCAATCCCTTTTGACATTTCTGTTTCTACACAACAATTAAAGGTACAGAAACTATCTCCAGTTTTCACTCTGGCAGCCCAAAAAGTGGCATTGCATCACTTTCTGTTACCATTTTGGAAGGGAAACAGAGGAAAAAATGAAGTGTTTAATGGGGATGATGATTTGGGATATGTGGGTTAGGCTGGGACATACAATATATATTTTTGAGGGAGGTTGAGTGCTTTGGGGTTTCATGGGCTGCAAAAATGAGCTCCAGGGGCTGCATGTGCCATGCACTTCTTCACACCTGCCTTAGAGACTTCACATTTTATCTCCTAGAAGCTCTGACTCTTTAATCAGGCACCTACATTTGAGATAAAGTCTCTGTTGAGATCACTTTCTTCTCGGTATTATTCACTCTCTCTCCCACCTTGATTTTCTATGTCTGTCATTCTTTTTTCTCTCAACCTTTTCCCACCTCACTATTTCTAGGTCATTTCCCCCTAACTTCAAAAGTCCTGTGTTCTTCAAAGTAGATCACTTTCCCCTCCATATGCCCTCTTTCTACTACCAAGTATCTGATAAAGTAGTTTCATAACACAATTCATATTCTGTTCATTCATGAATCAGAAAAGATTTAGCGTCTCGCAAGGTTCAAACAGTATTAAAGATATATTCTAGATTTCTTGTCTTGCCTGATCAATACACAACAATTTAGTGATGTGCCCTTCCCCAAATCCAAAATCTGCACAAATTGTTAAAAGCAAGAAATATTCTGCCTACAAGGTGCTACTCTGTTTTCACTGCAAAATGAAATGGAAGTCCAATGGGCAGGAGAAATGGCATCTATTATAGGATTAATAGATTCTGCGCATGATTCCCCCATGAGAAACAGCACATTCCATATCATTGATGCTTGGGATTCCCCATAGTCTGATGCTGTGTTGGAATGCTAGCTATTAGAGAGTTGTTTTGTACATGGCCAGGAGGCTGGGAATCCACATTGTACTGTGCTGCCTGTAGTATTGTGATGTAGTTAGCACTGGGCTGTGGTTCATGAAAGCTCACCATGCCTCATCTTCAGCATCTTTGCTATTTGGTTGGTAAGGATGCAATTCTTTGCTAATTTCCTTCTTGAAGGAAGCAAAGAACAATTTTAGCAATTTTATTCTTGCTGGACAGAAATATTTTCTGCACAGAGAATGTTGTTTCCTGTGCAGAACAACCACATGCACATATTTCATAGAGTAAGTCCCAAACTGCAAAGATTCTTGTTAGTTTAGGATTCTTTTCAACAGAATTTGTCAACACTGGAAGAACACATTTTCAACCATTCTTTGAATATTTTTATAGATTCTTCCTGTCCAAATGGCTTGGTCCCAACCTGCCAGGCAGGAATATTTTTACTGTCTCTCTTCTTTTGATTGTCCTCACTTTTTTTTTTTTTTAAAAAAAAGAAAAACGTAGCCTTTACTTAACAGAGAAAGCGATGTGAGGCACTGATTTGGATGGCAGAGAACTGGGCAGGAGAGAGCAGCAGGAAATCTTTGGTACACCCTTCCCCCAACCTTGATTTTCTATAACTGGAATTCTTCTTTTGTCTGTAGATCTTTTCCCTCTTCACTGTTTCTAAGTAATTTCCTTCTAATATTCAAACACCCGGTATTCACAGCAGATCACTCCCCCCGTCACCATACATCCTCTTTGTACCATTATATGTTTCATAACGGCACCTTCCTGGTGAAAAATGTTTATCCAAAGTTGTCCTTTTTGTAAGGTTGTCAGATTAGTACCATTCTAGATCCTGAGATTTCATGACCAACACCTGAGACACAGGAAGGGACAGCTTCCTGATGTGACAGGATGTGAGAGTTAGAGCTCATGTACACAGGCCATAATATGCCAGCTCACCAATGGTGTATTCTGGCTCTGGATCAGGTCTGTTGTTCCTGTGTTACTGTCTTGAAACAGGATGGAGTCTAGACCAGCATGCCAGCCTGTCTCTCCAGCTGTCATAGCTTCCATCCATGTCACTTTCACTGAAGCCAAGAAGCCCGCCTGCAGCATGTGCTCAAGGCCCCCTGCATGTGACCAGCGGGACTCCATCCTGGCTTTGGAGAGAGTGACATGGATGGCAGCTGCAGTGATGGGCCCATTTTTGGTATGGGCTCCTGCAGTCACGTGAGGCCCAATCCTTTTTTTTTTTTTCTTAGCTGAGATGTTTTTTTCTGGATATTTTGCTAAAATGTTTTACTGGGTTTTATCCTGTCTTTACCCCATCTTTGCCCTGGGAGGGTGAAATGACTGCCTGGGGGCAAAAGCCCTGCATCATTTGGACTGCAGGGCTCCAGATAGGGGCAAGATGGGGTTAACATCCCATCTAGACTAGGCCTTAGTGAGCTTATTAAGTATAAAATATTAACCATCAACCATCAACACATGGCTCAGACCATGTCATTGAAATATATCTCCCACATCTCCCACAAAGTGTAACAAATGAGATAATTGGGGGGGGGGTTAGCAGATTCTCCAGGTAGAGTACTGAAGTAGAGGCCAGCAGTACACAGAAATCTATCTATCTATCATCTCAGATTTTTTTCAGGTTGCTGCTGTCACTCTGAGATCTATACCCTCACAATGTGGCCCTGGGAAGATGGGCCAGGCTCCTTATGCTGTCAGACCTATTGATTAGGAAAGGAAAAGTCTTTGAGGCCTGCTCAGAACTAAAATTCTTAGGACTGGAATTGGGGGGTGGAGAGAGACTGTGATCCAGAAGAGCCCCCCTCAGCAGAGGATTTAACCTGTGGTTAAATCTGCATATGGTTGGGGGGAGAGGTGGGATTACCAAGAATATTGCTGGAAGAGATGTTCTTTTGTGGACCTCTGCTTTAGTCTATGCTGGTGGACCATTTAACTGTAAGTAGTTAAATAGATTTGATCCTAATCCACAAGATGGCTGGCTCCCACCTTCTGGGTGGGAACATAACTCCACTGCTCCCCGCCCCCCGCATTCACACCTGAAGCATTACAGCTTCACTTGTTTCCAGGTGAAACAGAAGAATCAGCCAAGTGTACTGTGCAATTTCCCAGCAGGGAAATAACTAACATGCTAGTAGGAGTGAAAGTTTTTGCTGCCTGTTTTCATTTTTATGTAAATCCTTTATGTGGCACAAGAGATGCTTATGCTTCACAAGCCATCTGAATTAGAACCACTGAAATGTGTCATTATGCTTGTATTTGGATAATATGGGGAGGGGACTCCAATGTATTTATCACTGGCAAGAGAAATATGACCCTTTGCTCCCAAAATATGGGTTATGCGGGACAAGTGGAATGCAGGCTTCTATGCTGTTTATACTTAACTGTTGTTGGCAGTGTAAAATGAGAAAACATTTGATGTAGCTGAGAACAATGAAGGCTACTAGCAATGCCCCATCTAATTGTTATACTAGATGAAATGCTTGTGCAGGTCTCTGCTTACTAGAATAAAATGAGAGCACTTAGAATTATTCTTCATAATATTCTAGGATTTAAAAAGCATAAATCTCTAGTTTAAGAGGAGTGTTCTTTCTCTTACAAATGCTCTTTTCCCTCCTTGTGATTTATGAGGGAGTGTAGGCTGACCAGATAAGCAGTATCCTCAACCCCCCCCCCCGCATTCCGGAGATGGCAAAGTCAAAATCATAATAGACAAATTTGCATAGCAGCATCTCTCTCACACACACACACACACTCTCTCTCACACACACACACGCTGTTGTTGTTGTGTGCCTTCAAATAATTTCTCATTTATGGCAACCCTAAGGTGAACCTTTATTGGATTAAGATTAATTAAGGTTAATTAATTAATTAATTAAGATTAATTAAGATTAGGTTATCTTGGCAAGATTTCTTCAAAGGCAGTTTGTCTTTGCCATCCTCTGGGGCTGAGAGTGTGTGACTTGCCCAAGGTCACCCAGTGGGTTTTGGGTGGTCGAGCAGGTATTTGGACCCTGTTCTCCAGAGTCATAGTCCAACACTCAAACCACTACACTATGCTGGCTCTCCACATGCACACATACTTGCAAAAAACTTCTTTCTTGCTATACTTCCTGCAAAAACCAATGCAGACATTAGTAGTAGCATGTCACAAACACAAATGACATCACACCAGAACTTGGATATATTTGCAGCAGGTTTTCCCATGAAAATATGTTCAAACTCCTGCAGCAATAATTAGACACAAATGTGGAACCATCTCTCATGTGTTGTATTTATGAACGGGGGGGGGGGGCTCTCTGTCTATTCACAGTGCCCCTACTTCTACTCCTGACATTGTGTGCCTTTCCTGCTCCTGCCATTCATGAATTGAGCATGAAAGTCTGAAAAGGTGAAGGATGTGCTGTAGAGCTCAGTGTCTTTAGGATTCCATGAGATCAGGCATCCCAATTATACTGAAAAACCAATTCCTCAGTGCCTGAATGTCATAGGCTTTATGATCTCTTTCCTTACCAGAGGAAGCAGCACAGCCCCTCTGCCCTTTTGAAATGTATGCCCCTTTTGCACATAAAACACATAAAATGGGTGAATGTGACACACATAAACACATGAAGAGGCATGTCCATGCCAAACTCAAGGCAGATGCAGGAGCACCTAACATGTTTCGCAGCCTAACATGCACAAAAGAAATACAAATGCACTTTGCATTCACACACACAATAGCAGAGGCAGACTTGATGTTTCCCCTTCCCTTATCCACTGATTTCCACTGCTGCAATCTGCTCATAATGGCAGCTTGTTTTCCTTTTCAGAAAAAAAATCTGTACTAGGGAAGCTTGATCTTTTATCTAGACATGCCCTTAGTTAATAGATAACAGATTAAAAACATTATGAACTTTAGGACCATAGAACTTTTGGAATGTGCAGCTGTATTCCTAAAGTTCTCTTCTAAATTCAGGATGTGTTAAATTGGTGTTGATATTATTGTACCTGTCTTGTACCTGTCTTGAGCTTGGATTCTAATTTGTGCCTCCATTTCCACCTCCATTCACATTGGTTGGAGGTGTCCTGCCGGCTCCCTAAACCCCTTGTGTCACTCAACATGATATTACAAACCATTACAAAAATTTTCTACTCTTCAACCTAGCAGAAGATTTTTCATAGGCTTTCATAGGGGATATAGAAGGAAGAGGACAGGTGTGTGTGTGTGGGGGGGGAATCTAATAATCATGAACTCTCTTTTTATTGAGAGAAAATTAAATATCAAGCCAGTTAAGTTTCTATGAGGACTGAAGAATATTGGAAATATCTTGAACTTTTCCACAGTGGTGGAATTGCATGCTTCTGTGATGCAAGAGGCTTTGCTGATGGCAGCATTGCTGCTGGCAGGATTTTCCATGTCAGATAGGATTTTGCTGAGGATCCAGACTAAATGTGCCCAACAGCTACAGGGCAGCAGGCATAATGGGGGTGGCACTGGTAGAGAATTTCTCTGAAAAAAGGGCAGAAGTATTACAGCTAACACATATTAGTACAATGAAGAAGGAGGCATGGTAAACAGCTTTGGAATGTCTCTTACCATGAAAACCCAATGATGAGACAGTCCTAAATGAAACAAGACATGGTGCCAGAGGATGAGACTCCAAGGTCAGATGGCACTCAACAAAATACTGGGAAAGAGCAGAGAACAAGTACAAGTAGCTCTGTGGCTAATTATGCAACTAGACTCCAGCTGAAACGATGTCCAGCTTATGTGCTCAGAGGTGAAAGGAACATCTGAAGCTGCATAACACATATTATAAGAACATGCAATGTGACAAGCATGAATCAAGGGAAGCTAGATATACTAAAACAAGAAATGAAACATATAAGCATTGCAATCCTTGGGGTGGGCGAGCTGAAGTGGATAGGAATGGAATATTCTGAGTCAGATAATTACAGTGTTTTACTCATGAAATGAAAATCTAAGAAGAAATGGGGTGGCATTTATAGTGAAGAGAGGTGTAGCAAAAGTAGTCAAAGGATATAATGCAAAGTATGCTCGAATCATATCAATAAGACTTCAGGGAAACCCATCAATATAACAAAATCTAAGTTTATGCTCTAATGACAGAGGCAGAAGAAGAAGAAGAAAAGGTTCTGTGTCCAGGAGGAAACTGATCACAAACCAAAACAGAACTTGTTGTTAATCATAGTCAATTGTAATGTAAAAGTAGGAAACAGAATCAAAGTAGGAAAGAGATTCAAAGATTGTAGGAAAATTTGGCCTAGGATCAAGCAGAAGAGTAACTGATTGAATTTTGTGAGGCCAACAGTTCATTAATTGCAAACATGTTCTTCGAGCAATGCAAGAAGTCACTGTATACATGGACATCACCTGATCATCAATATAGAAATCAAATAGACTACATGATTGGAAGCAGAGATAGAGAAGATCCATTCTTTCTGCAGAAGTGACTAGGAGCAGATTGTGGCACAGGCCATGAACTGCTAATATCAAACATTAGAGTAAAGCTAAAGAACACTAAACCAACCATAATGCCAAAATACAGCATGGAGAACATCCCTGTAGAAGTTAAAGATAATGTAAGAGATGGATTTGCACTATCAAACCCAAATGAGCAGGAGTCTGAACTGAACTGAAACCAGGGATGAATGCAAAAAGACACTTTCTGCAGCCAAAAGAGAAAAGAAAAGAAAAAAGAAGAGAAGATGAAGAAGAAGAAGAAGAAGAAGAAGAAGAAGAAGAAGAAGAAGAAGAAGCCTCAATGTATGACAAATAAACCTCCTCAAGCAGATAAGGACAGATGAGAAACAAAAGTAAAAAGGCACAGAAATAGAGTCAGAACCCTGAATGCAACTGTTTAACAACTTGTGTGCAGAGACAAAGAGAACCACTGCAATAATTAAATCAGAGAAATAGAAGAGGATGACAATTAAGGGAGAACAAGAGACCTCTTCCACAAAATCAGAGAAATCAAAGGTAAATTCAAATAAAATGTGGGGATGCTATCCAGCCAGCAGGGGAACACATCACATGACCAAGTACAGATAAAAAGACAATGGAAACAATAAGCTGAAGAACTATATAAAATATATGAAAAGATGACAGATTTCTTCAAGGAAGAAACACTTGAAGATAAACTTACAGTTTTAGAACATGAAAATGAAAGCTGAACTCAGAGCACTTGGGAGAAATAAATTGCCAGGAACAGATGACATACTAATAGAGCTGCTTCAAGCTACAGAAACAGAATCTACTCTAGTTCTAACCGTGTATGTCAACAAATATGGAAGACAAAATAATGGTCCACAGACTGGAAAGTTTCAGCATGAATTCCAGTTCACAGAAAAGGGGAAACCAGGATTGCAGTAAGCACAGGACCATTGCATTGATCTCCTGTGCAAGCAAAGTGATGCTCAAAATTCTACAATGAAGGCTTTTACCGTATATGGAGTGAGAAATGCCAGATGTCCAAGCTGGGTTCAGGAAAGGAAGAGTCACTAGCAATCATACTGCAAACATAGTTCCATAGAATGCTTCTCCAGCACCACATCTCAAATGGGTTGATTTTCTTCTGATCAGCTTTTCTCAATGTCCAGCTGTCACAACCATACATAGAAACTGGAAATACAATGGCATGAACAATCCTGACTTTGGTATTCAATGATATACCTTTACACTTCAAGATCTTGTCTAGTTCCTTTATAGCTGCCCTTTCAATCCTAGTCAGTAGCCTCTTGTCTGGAATACAGGTTACACATCAGGACAAGCAAATCTTGTGGCACACCCACTTCTTTAAGAGTGATCCATAGTTTTTTGTTATCTATACAATCAATAAAGCACAGGTTGATTTTCTTTTGAAATTCTTTGGTGTGCTCCATTATCCAATACACAATGACAAATAAATGGTTGAACTCTCCCTAGAAGCAAATAAAGGTTGATCTCTCCCTAGAAGCCAAGATGAATAAACAAAGAGGTATCTTACTTTGGCCATATCATGCAAAGACATGACTCACTAGAAAAGACAATAGTGCTTGGTAAGGTATTAGGAAAAGAGGATGACCACATTCCAGTCTGCAAGACCTGAGCAGGACTGTTGTGATATGGTGATTTGGAGGTTTCTCATTCATAGGATTGCCATAAGTCAAAGTCACCTTAATGGCATTCAACAACAATAATTTCAATTGTACTGGAATGTCAAAAGCCCTGCACAGATATTCTTCAGCATTCACAAGGACAATAAGTAAATAGAGGAACCAGGCTAGGTGTTGGAACCACAGAAGTAGACTTACATTCTTGTTTCACCCCATCCCTCTCAGTTCCTAAACTTGCTGCTCTAGTGAAATGGCCCAAACAGATTCTCCATTAACATTCACATAAACTTCAGTGAATGACCCTTCACCCAGTTTAATGGTGAGGTAAGGACCAAGATGAATGAGATGAGTGAAACATGCACAACCCTGCTCCACTGCCTCACATTTTGCCCTCACATATTCAGGCAAATGACTCAATAGGCTATACAGAATACATAGACTCAGACCCCATTCCCATGACTGTCACAGTTAAATTTTGTGCTGAAAAGATGCATGTTATCTATGATTATGATATTTAAAAAGTAAAATCAAACTATAAAAGGGAACCCCTTGCAATATTCTTGAATTTTACTTGAAATTCCTAATAGGATGCATTTAAGGTATATTTTGAGTGGTCATAAATATCACTGCAAAGAATGTGAGGCTGTGGTTTAAAACATAAACAAACTGCTATGACTCAGTCTTTCTGCACCTGAATTTTCCAAAAAGTCTTCAGAATATGTTCCTCACAATTAGATTCTCCATGTCCATTTTCACACTGACATGGCAAATGGTCTTTACAATATGATGCATAGAACATTGAGACTTCACAAAGATACAGTCCTGGGGCTCAGCTAGATGGGAGAATTAAGAGCGAATAATATTGTCTTACCTCCCTTTTGCTGCAGTGCCCATTTGTGCCCCAGCTCATTAGCAGGCTTGGAAGGGAATATTTTGCAGTTTACATCCAGTTTATATCCACGGGAAAAAAGCTGACCATGAGTGAGTTGAGTCTCCCTCCATACACCCCCCCTTATTTCTTAAAGTGACAGTTACAGAAGAGCTATTTTCTACTTAAAATAAACTTCTTACTTTTGCTCTGCCACTTTGCCATCTGATCAATTGTGCCAGCAAAAACAACAATGGTGGCTCCGGCATTGCAAGCCCTCCCTTGCAAGCCCGCTTCCTCCGAGGTCCAACCTATAGCTTTCAGCTCTTCTGTGTTCCCTTTTCAAATTGGTTGTACAGATAACCATTTATGCACATTTTTGCGCACTTTTTAGAAAAGATCACAAGAAACAGCAAAAGCTGTTATCACAGTCTATGTGGAGTTTTCAGCCTCCCTCCTTCTTGATATGGTGAATCCCAGCAGGAGCTCATGTAAACTAAAGGCATTCTGCTTGCATTCTTGTTGGATTTTTTTTTCATCATGTAGATAAGCCCCTGGAAAAGCCAACCACCCTAACTATAAAGCCACTCCTGTGTATCTACAGTAGAGTAGAAAATTAAATCTATGCTGCCTTGAGTCAGAAATGGCTCTACAGAGCATATCAATACAAAAATTGTCAAGAAGAAGGCAACAGTCTAGCATGTAGGACAGAACAGAGAATTGTCTCACAGCACATGGCCCCTACACTCATTACCCCTTAACCTTCTCATCCCCTCAAGAAGCATGCAGGGTTTTTGTTTTGGCCCCAGAAAACAAAATTGTAGCCTTCCAGAAATCTCCAGATTGTGCATTTCCCTATTTTACATAAGGTTGTTTCATAGTCAAGGTTTTTGGGAATGCTTGAGATACCTCCATCTTGTCACACAGAGCAAGAGTATCTGTGGTGATGTTGTACAGGCGGCTTTTTAAGGAACAAGCAGAGGGGAGTAATGGTTGCAAATGTTTATTTCTTAGTGGTACACTTTCTACAGATCCTGGCGTACATTTTCAGCATTTTGGCATCCCAGATATATGGCTTCTTGTGGACTACATCACATTGGTGTACCTTAAACTAGAGGTGAACAGATGTTCCTCGTTCCATTTAAGTTTTGTTCCACAGCTGCTCTTGCTCTTGTTTTACCTTACCCTGTTTTTGCCTCTCAGTTTAACTTGCAGAATTTCCAGTGTTAATCCTTGAATTGGCAGATGCATTTTGTGCGACTTGGGATTTGCATCTCCATATCTCTCATAAAGGCCATTTGGATGCACAAATGTATTTCTATATCGATTAAACCAAAATGATTTTTTTCCAGTAAATATACCAATAAATAGGAGCCCTGGTGGCCCATTAAGCTAATACAACCAAACTGTAGCCAAAACTCATGTTAGATCTGAGTTTATAAGTTCGATCCCAGGTCCCCCATCACATTGACTCAGCCTTCCATAAGTTGGTAAAATGAGGACCAGCATGTAAAGAGTCGGGGCAATATGCTGTGAAACTGTTAAAAACTGTTTCCAAAGAAAAAAATAACAGCAGTGTCACCTATTAATGTACAATGCATTTGGCAAAAATAATCCTACAGTGTCATTACATGTCAGCAGCACCATCTACTGGCGGTCATATTATCTGCATTGTATTGCACAAATGTACGTATCTGTTTGAATTGTATAAACTGCATCTGCCTCGAACTGTATTGTTTGAACTATACTGTGATAAATTCCACTGTGTGTTGTGTATTGATTATATGTTGCAATGTATGTACCCCACCTGAATCCTGAAGGGAGAGGCGTGTAATAAATAATAATAATAATAATAATAATAATAATAATTATCCCGCCCCTCTGTTATAAACAATTGGGGCGGCTTACAAAAATTAAAATACCAATACAGATTAAAATACCCAAACGCCACCCACCCCCACCCTCCCCCATAAAAAGACATTAAACCAAAATACATTAAAACAACTGATCTAAAATCACATTAAAATAATAAATAATAAATAAGCAGCAGACTAAAAAGGGCCAGGAGCTCCTGAGGCTGGGAACTAATTAGGAAAGGCCTGCCGAAAGAGATCCGTCTTTAGTGCTTTTTAAAAGCTACTCAGGCTTGTCATCTGACGGATCTCGTTTGGCAGGCCATTCCACAATTTGGGGGCGATTACCAAAAAGGCCCTCTGGGAGGTTGTAGACAGCCTAGATTTTTGTGGCTGAAGCAAATTCCTCCCAGAGGACCAGAGTGTGTGGGAAGGATTGTATGGGAGGAGGCAGTTCTGAAGATAAGTTGGACCCAAGCCATTTAGGGCTTTAAAGGTAATAACCAATAATAATAATAATAATAATAATAAAAATTTATTTATATACCACCCTTTGGTAATCCAATCAGGGCGGTTCACAACATTAAAAAACCATACAAGTAAAACAATATACTCCCTTCCCCCACCTTAAAAAGTTATTAAATCATTTTACAAATTAAAACAACAATTAAAACATTTGATAAAAACACATATCTACATTTGGCAATAATAGTAGGCCCCCAGCGATATTCATTTCTGTTAACAAAGGAGGCTGTGGGGACTCTCCTGAAGGAGGGGGGGGGGTCCCAAGGCCAGGATAATCTATTCTGGAAAGGCCTGTTGGAAGAGATCCATCTTGACAGCCTTTTTGAAGCCATTCAAATATGTCAATTGATGGATCTCATCCGGCAGGCCGTTCCATAGTCTGGGGGAGACAACAGAAAAAAGCCCTCTGGGAGGTAGCCGAAAGCCTCGACTTTAGAGGCTGTGGCAAATTCCTCCCAGAGGACTGGAGTGCATGGGGGGGATTATAAGGGGTTGTTCTGGGCCCAACACCTTATACTAGGCCCAGAAACTGATAGGCAGCCAGTGGAGAGATTTTAATACTGGAGTTATATGGTGTCTCTGAGATGTTCCCGAGACCACTCTGGCTGCCATATTTTATACCAACTGAAGTTTCCGGACCAAGCATGAGGGTAGCCCCATGTAGAGCACATTGCAGAAATCTAGACGAGAGGTTACCAGTGCGTGCACCACAGTCTTGCGTTCCTTTACTTCCAGGAAAGGACACAGCTGGCATATCAGCCAAAGCTGATAACAGGCGCTCCTGACCGGCGCATTCACCTCACTAGTCATCTGAAGGGATAAATCAAGGAGCACCCCTAGACTGCGAACATAGTCCTTAACGGAGAGTGTGACCCCGTCGAGGACTGGAGGTTGCAACCCAGCTCCTGGTTTTGGGGCCGCTACCATGAGCACCTCCGTTTTGTTCGGATTTAATCTCAATCTGTTTTTCCTCATCCAGCCCATTACTGCTTTAAGACAATCATTAATAGGAGAGACGTCATCAGATTAATTATTAAATGGATGCTGAATACATGTGATCACAAGAAATGGGTAGCAAGTTGCCATGTACTGGCATCCCCAGACTCAGTGACCATCAGTTTCAATGTTCAGAACATAAAACGATTGTCACAGAGCTATCCCTACAAGTTCTTTGCTCAGAATGAAACCTAATTGACAAACCGTATACTAAAAGCATTCTACAAAATCTGAAGGGCTATACAGTCACTGGCTAACCATCACCCCTACTCCCCCTTTCCCACTGTGCCAGGGTTCAGCCCCCTTTTCCCAGAGCTGAGATCCAGGTGCAGTGGTTACCAAACCATTATAGACACAGAACACATACTCCCTTTTGCAGTTGGTCGACATACTCATTAAGAAACACAGAAAAATGCAAACACCTTTGGACATAAGGTTATACTGCAAAACCAAATTTGTCAGGAAAAGATCCTGACAGAAGTGGAAGCAGGTTCCTAACAGAGCTTTTCTCTAGAGGAAAATGACACCCTGGATGTTTTCTTTACAGGGATGATGGAGGTTTATTGTCACATAAATTATTTGCATTGAATGTCTAAGACATATGGAAGGAAGTCTATATTTCTTGTGTCATAATCTTCTCCCTTCAAGTTAATATTGACACAGTTGATCAAACTAAGAGCACTTCAAAATCATCAATCCAAATGCTATTGGTTTTTCAAAACATTGTTCATTTGGATATTCATCCAGATGGAAATGCTGTTCCTCTTAATAGGATGCAAATCTGAATACAGATGTTCTCTTTTCTTGTAATGGGATGTGCTTAAATCCCTGAGTAGCTTGTGAAATAATTTATCCATCTAGCCCCTAAGACTCTTTCCCCCGCCAACATAAGTGAAATAGACAAGAAAGTACATGTAGGACAATTTTTCATTTGAGAGAAATATGGCATATCAGATGTTAACTTTATATATTTAACCATAATTCAATTTATGCAGTATCTCTACTTGATAAAATATATTTGTTCTGTTTTCTGATATGGTCTATAACAAATAAAGCTTAGAAGGAAGATATAAGTACCAATTTTGGCATTATTTCAGGTGCAGTCATGATCCTTGGGAGTTTTTCTCAGTGTCCAGAGACTATAACACATGACCCCCATCTTTAGGGTGGGTTTCTGTCTTAGGGTGAGGGCTAAACTATGCCAGTCTTGGCACTGGGATAAATTTACTTCTTTTCCAGTACAAACAAGGGGCTGGAAAAAACAGTGTAAAAGGCAGAGTTTTGGATTTGGCAGAAGCTGGGCCAAGTATGGCAGTCTCTCTGTTAGCACTGGTCAGCATATATTTGAATTATCATGTCTACCTGTGGGCACCATGATTGAAAAAGAACATTAACCAATTGTAGGTGATTGGGGTGGTACGACCTATGAGGAACATTGGGAAGGGGATGGATATGTTAAGCCAGGCAAATGATGATTAAGGAGACACATAATATTGGTTTTCAAATATGTAAAGGACTGTTCAGATAATATAATTTCGAAGCACACTACAATATGATGCTATCACACACTCTAAATTTTAATTTAATTTTTATTTTAATTTTAATTTAATTTAAAAATAAATAAATAAATAAATTTTAAAAATTACACATTTTCCCGTGAAAACATTCAGACTGAATACTGCTAGAAATATAATGAATTCTAACTACCTGATTGTAAGTTTATGAAAAAAATAACATTTTTATTACTTGCTATGCTAGAGACAAATTCAACCATCCAATATAAATGGCTAAAAGATATTGATAACTGCATGATAACTTCCACAGTGTAGCAGGTGGCTCAGATTCCATTGCTTCATTCCATCACAAGGTACTGACTTTTTCTGAATTTCAGTAGTAGGGTAACCACTATAGTAGCAATAATTCAAGTGATTTCAAGAAATCCCTGTTCAGAGTGAGTGAGTGAATGAATGAATGAATGAATGAATTTGTGCTGCAATTCTATCCAAACTTACTTTGAAAGGAAGTGAATGTCAAGGCTAAATTTGGAGTAAACAAGTACATATCAGTCTATAATGTATGCACTCGTGTTCAGAATATGAGAACTCTGATTTCCATCTTCAAAGAAAATAAGGAAAATGCCAAGTATGAATGTTGTTTTATATCTTCTTTTACGTTTAAGATTTCACAGATGTATGACTTTTAATAAAAACTCTTCCTTTAGCTGCTTCAGTTTAACAGGATTAAGCACTATGAAGAACTGATCTGGCTTCTTTCTTAAAGGACTCGAAGCAGTTACCACTGGATGTTGTGCACCTCTCTTCTCCTTTTTCATTGCTCCCAATACATGAGCACTCAAGTTAATTATTAAAAGAGCTCTTCATTTAAATTGTTAGTGTTCATCAAGAGAAGGACCCACTCTATTTCCACATAATCCAATAATATGAATCAGTGTGTGGAATGGCTGCTTTAGTTTGGAGTATATATTTAAGGAGATTAACTAAAAGCAACAATAGCATATTGCATTGAATTAGCAGTGATCACTAACCTCAGCAATCGGTTCCACAATCCAATCCTAGCCTGGGTACTTCTAAGGCATGCTAATCTCAAACCTCATTTGGCATGATCCTGAGGAATTAACTAAGGTGAACTGAAATCTGTGAACCAGCTACATAATCTGTTTTCGTTATGGTGTAAAAAGAAACACAAAATCCTTCTCCCCTGGGATAAGAGATGAAGTCACTCCAAGCTCACATTAAATAGCAATGTGTAGTTCATTTAAGGAACAGAAAGTGAGCTCACTTTTTCTGGAAGCTTCAAGAGAACAGCTGATACAGTTAGAAGAGAAAAAATAGATTGCAAAGGTCAAAATGCATATCAGTTATAATTATAGTAGCCAAATTACTCACTTTCATTTTCTCAATTGCTTGGAGTGGCAGATGTTTGGTCTGAAAACCAAAAGGTCTTAAGAACATGCAAGTATAATGGGACAGTGTTCAGTTTTTCCCCTTCTTTTGAAAGCGGTTGATGGACTGTGGAAAAAGGATGCTGAGGAGAGAACCACCTCCATTTCTCTGTCCCCTTCCTCTCTAAACAGTAGGTTGATGAGACAGAAGTATAACTCATGCTAGAGATCTGAAATGACCACTTGCAAATGTATTTTGAAATTAGATCAAAGGCTAGAAGTTACTCATTCTTAACTTACAGGATGCACCGTCAACTACATACTGGGTTTTGGATATTTGCAAGCTATTGTAATGCCCTTACAATTGTGAAATAGTAGCATTTTGATAAACAAGGCATAATTTTCCACATGCTCAGAAGAAAGAGCCAGACACAGGCACTGGATAAACAAAAGAACATTTTATTCACTATTGGCTATTTATTCACTAATTATATAACCTCTGCTGTATGGCAAAGAATTATGCAGGTTTAGGGTGAGAGAAGTGTCCATCTAGATCTCCTCTTTACCATGTTATGACTGAACAACTGAACACTATCCTCCCTATACCTACACGTTCTTAAGGACATTTAGTTTTCAAACAAAACATCTGTCACTCAAAGCAAGTGATAAAATCACTTTCCTCTGACTGCAAACTATAAAACTTGCTCTTGACCAATCACTCTGTCAAGGAAAGCAGTACCAAACCATCCCACCAATCTTTCAAAGGAAAGCTGTTGTAGTCTAGTATCTCTCCCACTCCTGGGTCCTGAAGGCAAGTCAACAGAACCCCCTTTCACCCAAAAGGTACCTAGAGATGCTCACCAGCAATATAAATTCAATCTGCCCTCTTCCAGCATAAACCTACAAATGTGACCAAGTATTTAAATGTTCTAGCTCAGCCAATTATCACATCAGTCTCCTAATGGCTCAGTGCAGAGCAATCAACACAGCCTATAAAGGCCATAGAGTAAGGTGAAAACATTGGACCAAGGAGAACCCAAAGAGGTAGAAGCAAGGGTGATGCTAAGCTTCAAACCTGGCATAGTCCTATCTAATGGTTTTGTGTCATGACACAAAGGTATTGGCATGCATAGCCTGCTCTCCTCCCTTTTAAGAAAACAAGGGTTGGATCCAAGTTGGCAGCCACTACTGCAGGCTATGCTGGCATGTGGTCAAATATAAGATGGAAGGAAAATTATTAATTTACCTTTTAAGTATGGCTACTTCCATGGTAGAATCCTTTAGTGCTACTGAATCATTGTTATTATATAAATAATATTATTAATATTATTAATGCATTTTTCAGGGAGGAGAATTTTCCATATTGTTTAAAAGAAGCAATGGTTATAGCACTTCTGAAAAAGCCCTCCTTGGATCCGCTGGACCTTAATAATTATAGTGTTTAATCTTCCTTTTTCAGACAAGGTGATTGAGAAGGCAGTTGCCTTCCAACTCCAGGTGGTCTTGGATGACACACACTTCCTCAACCCATTTCAAACTGTTTTCAGAGAAGGCTATGTAATTGAGACTGCTATGGTCAACTTAGTGGATGATCTCTGTCTTAACATTGACAGGGGTAGTTTGTCCCTGTTGGTACTTTTAGACCTCTCAGTGGTATTTGATACCATCTACCATAGCATCCTTCTGAAACACCGGGTGTGTGTGTTGGGAATCAGAGGCAATGTGTTGTAGTGGTTCTGGCCCTATCTCTCAGGCAGGTTCCAGATGGTCGTGCTTGGGGATAGCTGCTCCCAAAAAAAGGAGCTGTTATATGGCATACCACAAGGAGCCATTCTATTCCAAATGCTATTCTATTCCAAACTGCTGGGAAAGATCATCTGAAGGCATGGGGCAGGATGCTATCAGTATGCTGATGACACCCAAATATAATTAATGATTGATGCATGGAATAATGAGACAAGACACAGAAGATTGGGTTGAAATGTGGACCACTTTATTTTATATTTCCTATTTATTTGTTTATTTCTTAGGGTATGCGAACCTATGGAGGAGACACAGTGTGGGACCAACTGGAGCCAACGGTCACCTCTGACCCATCTCCCAGCTTCCCTGGGCAAATCACCTGAGCCATGAGGGGGATGCCAGTACCTGGGGTTCCCCCCGGGCACCATCTGCTGAAAGGTTCCTTACCAGGCCACAAATCCTCAAGCTGTTTGGCTTCTGAAGAGGATTACAACCTGACACAGGCCTCAAGGATAGCCTACCTTGCTGCACCCCATCCGTTCAAATGCTGGTGCAGTTCGATAAGGTCCAGCCTTCAACCCAAAATGGGGTTGCCATAGGTGAACGCCGAGTCCTTGTCTCCCCACTCCACACAAGTGACTGCCTATTTAAAGAACCTCACCCCAAGCCAATTGTCCAAGTCCCAAGCGACAGTAAGGGGTAAGCAAAACACCCCCCATAAAAGAGTGGGTAAAAATTCCTACCCGGACCATGAAGTGACCAGAAATCTCATACTGTAGCAGAGGCAGGTGGGTGGGTTCATTCCAAAGGGAAAAGAGGAGGAGGCCAGGGCCAGCAATGGGATAAATAGCCGGTCTGAACCCTGCCCCTGCCTCCTCCTGGCCCAGGCATTCCTACACCCTGGCCAACCCTTGTGCTCATCTCCCCGCCCATCATTAAAACACCTCTCCCAGATCTACCATTCTTTAAGATCCGTGGGGGTGTCTGTTAATGATTGACGCATGGAATAACGAGACAAGACACAGAAGATTGGGTTGAAATATGGGCCATTTTATTTGATCTTTCCTATTTATTTGTTTATTTCTTAGGGTATGCGAACCTATAGAGGAGACCCAGTACGGGACCGACTAGAACAGACGGTCACCTCTGATCCGTCTCCCAGCTTCCCTGGGCAAATCATCTGAGCTCCAAGGAGAATCCCAGTACCTGGGGTGCCCTCCGGGTGCCATCTGCTGAAAGGCTCCGTACCAGGCTGCAGATCCTCAAGCCGTGTAGGACCATCAATGGGATAAATAGGCGGTCTGAACCCCGCCCCTGCCTCATCCTGGCCTGGGCATTCTTACGCCCTGGTAAACCCCTGTGCTCATCTCCCTGCCCATCATTAAAACACCTCCCCCGGATCTACCATTCTTTAAGATCCATGGGGGTGTCTGTTCTCTGTGACTTCAAAAATAGTTTTAGCTTTAGCAAAAACAGCTTTAGTATGTCTCATCTGAATGAATGCTTGGAGGTGGTAATGGGCTGGATTAAGAAAGACAAATTGAAACTGAATCCAGACAAGACAGAGGTGCTTATCTGGGGTCCTAATCTGGGGGTGGAGGTGTGTCAACCAGTTCTGGATGGGGTTGTACTCCCCCGAAAGACTGTGTTCACATCTTGGGGGTGCTCCTGGATCCATCTCTTCAAATGTCAGCTCAGATAGATGTGATGATCAGAAGTGCTTATTATCAGCTTTAGCTGATATGCCAGCTGTGCCCCTTCCTAGAATTTGAAAATCTAAAGATAGTAGTGAACGTGCTGGTAGACTCAAGGTTGGACTTCTGCAATACACTGTACATTGGGCTACCTCTGCACAAAGTTTGGAAAATCCATTCAGTTCAAAATATGGCTGCCAGATTGGTTACAGGTACATCCAGGAGTGAGCATGGTTTGGGTCCAGATTACCTTCAGGATCGCCTCCTTCTGTATAATCCATCCCATATGCTCAAGTCCTCTGGGGGACATTTACTTCAACCAGCCAGGACTAGACTGGTAACTGTCACCCATTTCTGCTGGCTGCCCCCAGAATGTGGAATGACCCGCCAGAAGAGATCCAACAGCTAAACATGCTGTCAGAATTTAAAATAGTACTAAACCTGTCTCTTCTGGTAGATTTTAATGTAATATTTGTTTTAATCCCATGGTTTTTTACTTGTGTGTTTTAATGATTTTATGTTATATACTGTATTTTAATTCGTATTATACCCTGCCTCGAGCCTAGGGGAGAGGTGGGTAAGAAATAAATTATTATAGTAGCACACCCATATCTGTCATGCCCCATGAGCCTGATGAGGCTATAGAGTCAGAGGAGGAGGAGAACATGGCAGGGAATGGCCCTGAGGACTCTAACACAGGTTTATCTACACATGTGCCAGCAGGGAGCCCTGCCAACCTAGAGGCTCAAGTAGAGGAGGAGCCTTGTCCGAGTAGGTTGGCATCAGTTCCAGCAGAGAGTACTGCCCATTCAGATAAGGACGAAGAAGAAGAGAGGGACCTAGCTCCATCATCGTAGACCCAGCAGAGAGCTCAAAAGGAAATTCAAAGGAAGTCTCTGAGACTTTATGAGAAAATCCTTCTTTTTAAGAAACACCTGACAAAGCCTTTATTGCTTTATACAGGCTGGGAGAGGCAATGGAGGCTTTGTCAGAGATCAAGTGATCTCTCTGGAGAAAGCTTCCTGCTGACTTTGGTGCCTGCATCCTTGCTGCCTTGCTGTGTGCCTTGACCTTGGACTGTTCCTGACCACCCTGTTGCCTGATCCTGCTGACCCATGGACAAACTTCTGGACAACGCTGCCTTCTGTAAGCTTTGACCTTTGGACTGTATTTCTGGATTCTTCTCTGTGTGCCTTCTTGCCTGTATTACTGCTTCTCCAAGAATTGGAACCTTGCTTGTTCTGAATTTTATCTGGCTCTCCCTAATTAACTATCACTGGGAACTGGCTACTTTCCTAGCCCTTGTTTATCCTGCTGGCATTTTTAGCTGCTTTTCTGGACAGTCTCCACTGATTCACCAACCAAAGATTTAATTATTCATGGTCGATGATGGTGGGGTGGAGGAGAGATCTTAATTCCCCCATCCCTTCCCCTGGGAGGGTTCCTGTCACCATGGCAGTGATTGTGGGGGTGAAGGGAGGGGGGAGTGAACTGGCCTCTCCACCTTCCCCTTTTGTCCCAGCAATCTCAGCTGTGGTGGGGGCATGGTGGGGGCAAAGGGGGAAAGAGGAGAGGAGGAGTGAACCTGCCCCCCCTTTCTCCTGGGATGGCTTTCGCTATTATCCATGAATTTACCATCCACGGTCACTCCTGGAACCAATCCCCCATGTGGGGGTGCTACTGTATTATTATTATTATTATTATTATTATTATTATGTCTCTTTAATTAGCTAGATATCAATACAGTATTTAATATAGCTATTGTTAATAGAACTATGTTACCTAATAAAGTCTTTTTTTCATGGCAAATATCTTTTTATGGCCAAGATCCTTATACGATATTTGGTTATAAATTAGTCCTGTTTAGCATATATCCCTTCCAATGTTAATTAGAAGTTTCCTATATGTCAGCCAGTGATAGGAGATCTTTTTTGGCTGAGGGAAAAATCCCAACTGTGGATTGGTCTCAGGAGCCATTCACTAGCAGTTTAAGAGGCTCAGGGCACAGAAAAAAGCCAAAGAAAATTTGTTGTGTCCAGATTTAAATCTTATCTATATGTCCTGTCAGGCATGCAAAACCTTCCAGGACTGCAAACCAGAGCTCACTTAGATGCAAAAGCTTCCCATGCTTCATGTAACCTGTTATTACTGATTGGTAATAAGGATGGAAGAAGCTCCAGGCCAGATGGAGAACCTCAGTGGCTGGATAAGGCCCCTGCGTTTGCATTTTCCTTTCCTCGCTCTGTGTAGATCCTGATGATTAAATTGCATTCTGTTCCTTGCAGCTGGGCAATTACTGATGAATCACCTTGGGGAGTTAATTACTAGATATTCTCCCTTTTCATTTAGTAAAATATTTCACTAAAAAAAATATTTCACTATTAAAAGTGACAAGAAAAATGGTGACAGCAGTTCAATAAAGGCACACCCTGTATGACCAGAATTGGACACTGTGACAATTAAGAACAGCTCTTTAAATGGTTGTTAAGGCCTGCAGCTGTGATCAATAGGATCCAATGACTCAGGCAGAATCAGCAAACAGGAAATAATGAAAAATAAAGCCATAGGAGGCCTGGAAAGCTTCAACAGTGTTATGATAGTCCACTCTTGGTTAATGCCACATTATGGTCAAAATACCCTAAAAGCAAACGAATTTCAATTGGGTCAGAAAAGCCTGACACCGTTTTTAAAAATGGAGTGCTGTAATGTGAAAGCAACATCATATTTTCTGTAAACGTTGAACAATGAAACAATGTTAATTCTAGGAGTGGGGACTAGAATAGAGGAAAGCAAAGCTTAGTGATAGGAAGAGCCAGAAACTTCGGGTTATAAGGAGGAGTGGCAGTCAGGTACTACACAATGCAATACAATAGGTACTACACAGTAGGTAGCAGCCTTCTCTTTGACTTTTTCCCAGCCTATGGAATTCCCTTCCTCATGAGAACAGGTTAGCATCTTCTCTGCTATCTTATTTTTTTGGGGGGGGGTGATTGTTGTTGTTGTTGTATACCTTCAAATAATTTCTAGTTTATGGTGACTCAAAGGCAACCCATCACAATAACCTATCACAGAGTTTTGTTGGTAGAAATTTGTTCAGAAGGGGTTTGCCATTGCCTTCCTCTGAAACTGAGAGAATGTGACTTGCTCAAGGTCACCCAGTGTATGTCCATGGCTGAGAAAGGATTGAACCACTGGTCTCCCAGTTTCCTAATCCAGTACACTGTGTTCCTATAGATATGCAAAGTTCTTTTGGTTTACTTAGGCCTGTGATTGTTAACTGGCCATTACAAGAAGGTCTTTAAACAAGGGTCTTTAAACAGGGGTATGGTATATTTTTTTATCATCACTATTATGTTTTAACTGCTTTTTAAATTGTTGTAAATTAATTTTTAATATACTTTTTAATTTTTTTTTCACTGTGAAGTCGAAGGCTTTTATGGCCGGCAGCCATAGATTTTCCTTGGTTTTTTTTCTGGGCCGTGAGGCCGTGTTCTGGAAGAGCTTCTTTACATGGAAAATGTTCCATATAAAAGTTTGCTATCACTGGGCTCAGGGGGCTGCCCATGGCTACCACATCTATCTGTTCGTAGAATTCGTTATCCCACTGGAAGTAGCTTGTGGTGAGGCAGTGTTTGGACAAGGCTGTGATGTCCTCACCTCAACATCAGTCAAAAGATGAACACCCAAGACTGGGACAAAATTGACAACCTCACCTACAGAAAAATAGAAAAAGTTATGGTGATTCACACTGAAAGGCAGAAACAAAAATTTGACGAATGCCACAAACACCAACAAAAACCCCAGCTGGACACATCATGGACTATTATCAACCTAACAGAATGGCAAAAGAAGAAACAGCCATCCTGTCCAAAGGAGGAAATTTTGCAGTTTCCACCACCAGAATCCCAGTTGAAGACATCAACACTCATGTTGAATCTGACCTCTACCATCTCCTGAAGGAAGAGGCAGAAGAGATTAGAGGAGAAACAGCTAGGATCCTGAGGAAGGCAAAACCACCACCCAGCAACATAACCATAAAAGAAAGAAAAGCCATCAAGGATCTCAATACAGACCCAGAAATCATTATTCTCCCAGCAGACAAAGGCGATGCCACAGTAATCATGGTAACAGAAAAATACAGACAAAAAATAAGGGAACTCTTGGACCCTGCAACATACAGAAAACTCAAGCAAGACCTGAGCAACAAAATCACCAGAAAAACAAATGCCTTGATCAAGAACTCATCAATTCAGCCAATCATACACCAGAATATATGCAGATCAGAGGCTCTCCCACCAAGACTATATGGACTTCCCAAGATCCACAAGGATTCCATTCCACTCCAACCCATAGTGAGTGCCATTGGATCCCCCACATATGACTTGGCCAAGTTTTGGGCCACACAATTACAAACCCACATAGGACAAACCCCTCACTACACCAAAGACTCAGCTCATTTCATAGAAAAAATCAACAACATCGAACTGAAACCTGGAGACAGACTGATCAGTTTGATGTTGTCTCCTTGTTCACCAAAGTCCCCATAATGGACACCATGGCACTCATACAACAAATATTTCCTGAGGACATCACAGCCTTGTTCAAACACCACAAGCTACTTCCAGTGGGATAACAAATTCTATGAAAGATAGATAGGGTAGCCATGGGTAGCCCCCTGTGTCCAGTGACAGCAACTTTAATGTGGAACATTTTGAAAAGCAAGCCCTGGAAACAGCATCAAAAAAGCCCACAACATGGTTCTGATATGTGGATGACACTTTTACCATTTGGAACCACAGAGAAGAAGATTTGGTCTCATTTCTGAAACACCTGAACAGCATCCAACCAAATATCCAATTCACAATGGAAAAAGGAAGGAACACTGCCATTCTTGGGTGTCTTAGTCATCTGCAAACCAAACCAATGGTTAGGCCACAAGGGATACAGAACCCCCCCCCCCACGGATAGATACCTACACAAGAACTCCAATCATCACCCAGGACAAAAAAGAAGCACAATAAAAACACTGGTAGACCGTGCAAAAAGGATCTGCTAACCCCACTACGTGGAGGACGAACTCAGGCACCTAAACTGGGCCCTACAGGCTAATGGTTACTCCAGATCAGACATCATAAGAGCAGCCAAACCCAGAAAAAAATCACAGGAATGAAGAAGAAAAACAGCACCCAAGGGAAGGTATTTTTACCATATATCAAAGGAGTCACAGAAAGCAGGGCCGGTTTAACCTGTCTGCCAAATCAGCATTGGCAGGGGGCCCTGAGGTCAAGAGGGGGCCCCGAGGTCTAAGAGAGGGCCCCGTGTTGGCCTCCTTAATCTGACAAAGGAGACAGCCAGGAGACAGCCGGGAGGAGCCCCCTCTTACCCTCCTCCTCCAAAAACCTCCTGCTGGCTTTTTTTAAAAAACAAACAAAACAGCCTCTCCAAAACTAAAGAGAAAGAGAAAGAGAAAAAAACAGCAGCCTTCCATGGCAGAAGATGGAGGGAGAGGCATGTCAGGGAGGGTGAGTGTGTGTGTGTGAGAGAGACAGGGAATTTGAGGGTTGTCTCCCTCAGAAAGGGCTTCTTTCCTTCCTTCCTTCCTTCCTTCCTTCCTTCCTTCCTTCCTTCCTTCCTTCCACATAGATTCCCTCCAGCCCATCTTTCCAGCTGCTTTTAACATGTCTTGGTTCCTCTCCCCTCCCTTTCCCCCTTGGTCTTCTTCAGCCATCCAACCTATGTTTAAAAAACCCAAAGAAGGAGACTCCACCATACTCCAAGGCAGTATATTCCACTTCCAAACAGCTCTTACTGTCAGGAGGTTCTGACAGGTGGAATCTCTTTTCCTGTAGTTTGAACCCATGGCTCCATGTCCTAGTCTCTGGAGCAGCAGAAAACAAGCTTGCTCCTTCCTTAATATGACATCCCTTCAAATATTTAAACATGGCTATCATAATAATAATAAATAATAAATTTTTATTTTTAACCCGCCCCTCTGCTCGGCAACCGGGGCGGCTTACAGCAAGATTAAAACAACATCAAGTTAAAACAGTCCTTCCCCATCCTACCCTCCCACCCCTTAAAACTAAATTAAACAAATAGAGAGTTAAAACAAAGATAAAATACAATAAATAAATAAATAAATAAATAAAAGCAACGACGGCGAGGGGGTGGGTAGCAATCAGTCCACTTGAACCGGGAAGTTATTCCGGGAAGGCCTGCCAGAAGAGATCCGTCTTTCGCGCTTTCCTGAAGCTATCAAGAGTAGCGATAAGACGGATCTTATCCGGCAGGCCATTCCAAAGTCTGGGAGCCGTAGAAGAGAAGGCCCTCTGGGATGTCTGCGACAGCCTAGTTTTCATAGACTGCAGCAGGTTCCTCCCAGAGGACCGAAGTGTGCGGGGGGGATCATATGGGATGAGGCGGTCCCGGAGATAAGATGGACCCAAGCCATGTAGGGCTTTAAAGGTTAAAACCAACACCTTGTACTGTGCCCAGAAACTAATCGGCAGCCAGTGAAGAGATTTAAGCACAGGTGTTATATGCTGTCTCCTAGATGTACCCATAATTAACCTGGCTGCCATATTTTGTACCAGTTGAAGTTTCCGGGTTAGGCACAAAGGTAGCCCCATGTAGAGTGCATTACAGTAATCCAAACGTGAGGTTACCAAAGCATGTACCACAGTTTCCAGATCCCTTGTATCCAGGTAAGGGCGCAGTTGGCGTATCAGCCGAAGCTGATAACAGGCACTTCTGGCCGTCGCATTCACCTGACTAGTCATGTGAAGCGACGAATCCAGGAGTACCCCCAAACTGCGAACACAGTCCTTAGAGGAGAGTGTGAGTCCATCCAGGACTGGAAGTTGTATTCCCAGACCTGGTTTCGGGCCTGTGACTGTCAGTACCTCCGTTTTGTCTGGATTTAGTCTCAATCTGTTTTTCCTCATCCAATCCATTACCGTTCTAAGACAGTCATTGAGAGGAGAGACACCATCTGAAGTCTGAGCGGACGGTCTGGTCATGGAGAAATATATCTGAGTGTCATCAGCGTACTGATGTCACCTCTCAACCTTCTCTTCTCCAGGCTAAGCATACCCAGCTCCCTAAGCCATTCCTCATAGGGCGTAATGGCTTCCAGAACCCCCACCATCCTTCTCAGTATCTTTCTTGTGCCCAGAATTGGAAACGGTATTCCAGGTGAGGTCTGACCAAAGCAGAATGAAGTGATACTATTACTTCCCTTGATCTAGACACTACTCCTATTAATGCAGCCTAGAATCGCATTGGCATTTTTTGCTGCTGCATCACACTGCTAACTCATGTTTATCTTGTAGTCTACTCTATTTTCTTTGAGGAAATCTACACCATTACATTAATTGCTAATAAACAAAAAATATTATGTTAGTGCCTATAATATAGTTTTTAAACTAAATTATTGGTGGCAAATTATGTAATATAGTAGGCCCCTCTTATCTACTGGGGATCGGTTCGGGGGGGGGTGGATTCTGAAAACCATGAATAATAGTGAACGCCATTGAAAATAATGGGACTGCTTGTTTAAAATACCATAGAGTTGCCTTGGAGGGCCTAGAAAAGGGCTAGGGAAGACACATTTTCTAGGAAGACTCTATGGTAGGTGTGCTGTTTTGTGTTCCATGGATAATGAATCCATCGATACAGGAGTCCTACTATAATCTGAATAGGTTAGGTTACATTGATCTGAGATAAACATATGGGGGCCCCAAAGTAAAGCATTGCAGGGCGGCCCAAAATTCCTTAAACCGGCCCTGACAGAAAGAATAGGGAAAGTGATGAGGAAACGCAACCTCTAAACAATTTACAGACCAATCAGAAAAATCCAAGAAATGCTACGCTCAGCGAAGGACAAAAGAAACCCTCTCACAGCTGCAGGAGTTTACCGCATACCAGGCAGCTGTGGACAAGTTTACATTGGGACCACTAAATGCAGTTTGCAAACACGAATCAAGGAACATGAGAGACACTGCAGACTGGGCCGGCCAGAAAAATCAGCAGTAGCAGAACATGCGATAAACCAAACTGGACACAAAATGCTATTTAAAAACACAGAAATTCTGGACCAGGCCAACAACTATCTAACTATGTTAGATAGTTAACTATATAAACTATCATGTCAGACTGCACAGAGAAGCTATTGAAATCCACAAACACCTGGACAACTTCAACAGGAAAGAAGAAACCTTAAAAGTAAACAAAGTTTGGCTCCCAGTTTTGAAAAACAATAGAATCAAAATACAACACTTACAAAGGAATTCCACCCAGGGACAGGGGGATTTCCAGCAGATAATGGTCCATCAACCAACCATTAGCCAAACAGACACTAATGAGCCTTGCCTTTCTATACCCAGAAACTAACCATTCAATTACACAAATTTACATATACTCCCCAACAGGTGTTCACAGCATATAAATTCCACACACACACACCTACCCAACCATTCTCTGGAGATGCCAGCGACTGATGCAGGCGAAACGTTAGAAAGAAACTCTTCCACCCAAGGAAAATCTATTTTTTTTTCTTTTGCATCATGCCTCATTTAAACTGTATTCTGTTTTAACTTATAGCATAAACTGCCTGTGGTCCTATGTTGAATGTAAAAAGGTAGGCAGACAGAGCAAACAGTGGTAGCAAAAGTTAGTACTGGGACAGTGAAAAAAAGAAGAGATGGGCTCACAAAGGAAAAAAATTACAATGCAAATGAAACTTGCTCATGGGCACCTTGTGATTCCTTTACCAATTTAGAATTTGACACATATGCACACACACTGAGCATCTTTGTTAACTACATCCAAACTTCCTTATACTTACAACTGTAAAATGAAAACACTCAAATGAGATCCTACCTTGTGAGAAAATATTGGACTAAAAACAAAAACTACCGAAACATGAATTTAGAACACAGTTCTTACCTTCAAAATGCTGCCAAGAATGGAAGATTACATTTGCATGCACTTCTTCACATTTATGCAGTGTGTGTGTGTTTTCTGTATATGCAGATCTGGGCTTTGTGGAAATGCTGATGAATAAATCCCAATATAAACAGTTGTAAGTTGAAGAGCAAAAATTTCTATTCAGAAGCAATCTTCCAAAATGTCCTTTGAATTTGTGATGTGCAAATGGTCAAGACAAAAAGTACATGCCATTGTTATGCCACTGAAAATTGCTCTCACATAACACAACTTTGAAATATTATATTAGAAATGAAAATGGGGTGAATAGGCAATTCTCATCTTTCAAGGTCTTATATTAGTAGATTTTCCTTGTTTGTTTTTTTTTACAAAAATATACACTAATAAATATACACTACAAATATTTACTTATATGTCTTTAAAAGTATAAAGGCATATACATGTGGCTTGAACAGTGTTAAACTGTTCTGTAGGCATTTTGTAAAGTGATATGAAACACTACCATTGTTTCATTGAAATCAGTGTTTGCCACACTGAAATCAATGCATGGAACTGTGTGAGGAAACTGATTCCAGTCTATATTATGATGGGATTAGTTCAATTGAACAGTGGCCTGGTCTAGGAATAGAAAGCATATTCAGCAATGTTTGAAATATATTCAGAAAAAAAATGTGTTTCTTAAGTGTCAGGAAACTTGAGGAAAAGAATTCTGCACTATCAGGAATCTTCGCAGTTTGGGATTTATTCAGCACAATAGTCTCATTAGATACAGATTTTTTTGTATACAGATAGGATTTTTTGCACAAAAATATGATTTCCCATACAGAAAATGTGTTTCTCATCCAGAAAATATTTTTTCCACACAGAAAATGATGGCTGACCTCCTTTATTGCAGTTACAGATGCATAACCTAGATTTACGGATCATAATGGCTCTTTATTGAGGTATGCTATGTATTCATAATTGTGGTACCATTGCCATGACTTAAATGGTACCCAAAACCCACCTTAAGCATCAGAAAGTTTAAGAAATGGATGTCTGCAGTACAGTTGCCATCCACAGTTGCTGGGATTATGGGTGCAGGAACCCTGTGAAAGTTGAAAAACCATGAGTATCTCTAGGCCACCCAAGCTATATTTAATATACACAAAAAGTATGATTCATGGATTCAGCCCACCACAGATACCTTCAAGGCAGTGGGGTTCCTTCACAAGGCAGAAGTGGGTGGCTGGCAGGGCTTGCCACTGCATCCACTACTCCCCTACACAATATTGCCCTCACTGCACTTTTGTAGTTTCAGTCTTGCGAGGCTTGCAGTCCCATGAAAAATGGCATAGGGGACCAGCATAGGCAGCAGCAAATAATCCACGAATAATCAAATCCACAAACATTAAACCTGTAAATGTGGAGGTCTGAGTATATAGCCAAGCGGGACACTTCTTGAGGATGCGGCTAACCCCCTATTGCCCCAAGGTGGTACGACAAAGAGAAGTGGCTCCATTGAGTTTAAGGCTGGTTTCAGGAGTCGATTCCTTAAGTGACTGCAATGCAGGATTTCTGCCAATATTTTTGTGCAGAAAATGCTATTTCACACTGGAGATTATCAGATGCTCTAAATATGGCATTACCACAATGCCAAGAGATCGCTAAACAGCTTCCCTTTCACATGACATCGTTCCCCTCTCATAATGCTCCCATTTGGTTGTCACTATGCTGGCACTGCTTTTTATTGATGGGCTAAACTGTCAATGGCCCTCCGCTTCCATTTCTGTCATGGAACATCCTGCAAGTGAAAAGTTTCCCCATTATGCTGGCGTAATCCCATCATCAATGGGAGGTCGGTGCCAGAACACTTCCTGGTGGGATCAGAACATCCAGTAGGTGACACGCTTTTTTGTATCTTCCCTGGGTTACTTGTAATGTTTAAAGTTTGTTTTTATGCTTGGTGTAACTTTTACTATTGTGTTTTCCTTTTTATTTTTTCAATTTCCCGCTCTCTCGTCTTCTCGCGAGAACAGCTAGGATTTCAATCCAGGTAGTGAAAGGAGCTCCATTAGAGCTCTGTTCATTCCTGGGCTGCCCTGCGATGCCACTAAAGATAGGTCTGAAGCTTTTAGTTATTGTTCCATGACAGAGGTGGGAGAGAAGACTGTGGGATGGGAATGAAAAATCAATCTGATAACCCCCACTCAGACAATAGTGCTTTCTTTGCAAAAACGCCATGTGTGAATTTCACATGGAATCAGCACACAACTACAGCATTTTCTGTACATGAAACAGCATTTTCCTGCTCAGAATAAGTCAGAATTGTGAAAAGGTGCACAATAATCAAATACTTTCTCACTGGGGGAAGAAATTGCTAAAAATTTTCATTGGTTCCTTCAAGAATGATATTACCAAATATTCTAAAAACCCTACAAAATTAGCCCTCTGCTTTTACTGATCAGGAGAATGGCAACACAAAAGAAAATATTGATGACATATAAGTATTATATATGTACTGTCTCTCTCTCTCTGACTTTTCTTCGCTAACGAAGATTCAGGAAGGACGCATCCTGCACTTTCTGCAAGCGCGCTGATGACTAAAATGGCTGATCCAAGATAAACAAGTCTGGTTGCAGAAAGCACAGCAGAAGGTTTTCTTGGGTGATCTTTCCAGGTTGTGATTCTTTCTGCGTTGTCATTTCTTCGGCATGAGTTCTCAAATAAGGCTGCAGCATTGTTGATAGTGCATCTCCATGCCTCCCGATGTGAGGCCAAGGTGGACCATTGTTGGTGATCAATTAGGCTGAGACTGAGATGTTGTTTCAGGGAGTCCTTGTATCACTTTTTTGGAGTGCCCCTCTTACACTGAACCATGGTTAGTTCATCATAGAGTACTATTTTTGGGAGGCGATGGTCCTCCATCCTAGAAATGTGCCCTGCTCAGCGCAGCTGTGTTCTCAATAACATGGCCTCAATGCTGGTACTGTATATACATGTATAATGTATCCTCCTCCATTAATGAAAACCTTTTTGATACAGATTGTGAACATGTATCACAAAAATAAAAGTAAGGAAGAAGTAACACAAAAGAAGCCACACATTCTCAGCCTCAGAAAACCCCTTGATAGGTTGGCTTTAGGATCACCATAAGTCAGAAATGACTTGAAGACACACAAGAAGAAGTAACTATCCTGTTAAAATCTCCCACCTTCATTTTTTATTCAATTTTACATTTCTTGTAGAAACCCAAATGATTTTATTTACTTTGTTGAGTCATTTCTACCCTATACTCATATTATTTGGATAGAAGTGTTAAGAAAACAATATATCCCCCAGCACTAATGCATTTCAATTACTATAGCAATATGTTCTAAACCCATGTTACCCCCACTGGGATATATATTAAGGGAGGGGAGGGAAACTTGTAACCCCTGGACATAATATAGCTTACCAGACTCACCAAACATCATGTAAAGACGCTTCCTCCTCCCGAAGCCACATTAGAAAGATGAAAATGTGCTGGGAAATTATACTGGTTTTCTTTTTTTCATTTAGTGATAATAGCAGGAGTTCCTCTATCCTAGTGCTGTTCACCATTCGAGAAATAATGACCAGAGGTGCACAGCAAGAAAATTGTCACTGTTTTCTATTATCAGCCCAACACCCTTCCCAATGGGAGTGCATTGTACAGGGTTGGTGGAGCCACCCCAGTCCAAGGACCATCTGCAAAAGCAGTCCTGCAGAAGCAATCCCCCTTAGCTAGTAGGTTGTGAACCTAGTTTAACTGCACTTGGAGTAATGACATAAGGCACAGCTACATCTCTGATTTCAGGGGCATGCACACATCTCCATATCAAGATCATGGAGGGTTTGATGGGCACCCCGGTATTAGGGAATTGTACTTTTCACCCTTGCAAAGTTCACCTTTTCTGATACTTGGATATAATTGAATATATTATTTTACTTGAATACTTGAATATATTTTATCTATTACCTGCACTTCTGTGTTATTAGAGACTGATCTGATTCTCTCAGAAACAGAGGCGCTTTGATTTAATGCCTTAGTGGAACAGAATCAGTTCAGATTGAAATGATGTAACAGATTCCAGCTGGTTGGAAAAGTGAACTCAGTATTATATCCATTCTTTATTATCAGCATTTCAGTTGCTTCAGATTTTGCAGTGCCTCCCCCATTTTTTCTGGGTCTCTGCAAACTCCCAACCTCCCTTGCATTTCTTCCCTTTGTAACTCTCAATAGTCACTCTAAGATTCTTCTGTTATCTTATTTCCCCCCATTTTTATTGTATCAGATAAGCTTTGTGGAATTCTTTTTTTAAATGCTAACTCGACAACCTTAAATTAGATGCACAGTTTTAGAATGCCATCTGCTTTCATCCACCAAATGGGGTTATGACTGAATAGCAAATGAGTAGGAGTGGTACAAATGAAGGCTCTAGTCCGCTGGGGTCTGCGCCAGCAGAACACTTTGAAGATCCGGTTGTCTGCCTTTAAGTGACTAAGTAAAAAGCAGGACATTTGCCAACATAGCCTTTAAGAGTTAAGTATTTCTTTCTTTCTTTCTCTCTCTCTCTCTCAATCACCTCTTTCTATTTCTCTCTTGATCATACATTTGAAGATAGTAGATACACAAAGCTGTGTTGCTGTTCAGAGGAAAATATTGCCAGTTTTTGGTACTGTCAGCCAGTCAGATTCATCCAGAAAATCCCACTGGTAGGCCATTATAGTATTGGCTATAAATTGTACTATTTAGCCCATCACTTCAAATTTTGTTTCTAAGCAGATGGAGGAACCATCCTCCACATCTGGTAATTTGTTTGGACCAAACTATCAAAGCCTTTCTGATCTAGATTCCAGCTTTTAAGCAAAAGCAAATCATAATAGTTGTCTGCTGTACTGAACCACAACAGAATTTATTTCAGATTTTATTCTTGGTGTCTATTACATTTTATACAGCAACTGCATCAAAACAATATAAGCTTAATTCAACATTTTCTGAAACAATGTGTTAGCTAATGATCACATATTAAGATATCATATGAACTTGACTATGTATCAATAGTTCTGAATAAATAAAATATCTTCAGAACATTTAGGATAAAATTAAGAGTTAAAGTGAGAAAAGAGATGAGACATAATTCAGAAAACCAAGACCCTTTAGGATGAAGTTAATGGATGTATTAGGAGAAATGTATAAGATGTTTGTGTGTGTGTGTAAGGATGATTAGGATTGTTAACTTTAATTGTTCTAAGATAGATGTAACAAAATTTTTAAAAAGAGGGGTTTTTTTAATGAAACAATGAAGCTAGTTGGTGATAGAAATAGTGCCGGTACCACAGACATCTTCAATCTTTCATTTAAACCAGTGCTGCTTAAGCTATATGATGTAGGAGACAAGCAGGGTTCCCCCCACTCAGTTTTCCAAGGATCAGCAACATATTTGTGCCCATTGACTATAATTGTTTCTTTCTTTCATGGAAACTCTCCATGGATTGGCAGCCAATGTCTCACAGGCTGGCAACAGTACATGTATTATGACTTTGGGTAGCACTGGTTTAGATTATATAATGGGAGTGGGGAATTAGAGGATCAGATCAACAGCTCATTCTTTTTCTGTGAAGGAGAGGGCTTTCAGGGGGAGAGAAGATGAGTAGGGAGGCAGTCATCCCATCAGATAAGGTAAATTACTTCTCTTGGGTAGCAAATTGCATCCTTCTTCCCCTACCCATGCTGGAAGAACATCAATGGCTGCTGTCTGGCAATGGTAAACACTCCATCCAAGAAACAGCTGGGCATGTTCTCCAAAGTGTTGAGTTATGGAGAGCCATGGCAACAACTTCCTGCTGTGGCAATGCCACAACAGAGAAACAACCAAAACAAGCTTTCCAGTCTCTGAATGCCTTGCTCTGCAAGGACATCAGAGCAAGACATTGATGGGCTGGCCACCCACAAAGGCCTGCTCTATAGAGGCACTCCTCAGATTGAGGTATTTGGGATGAAGTAAGTGGTGATAAGAAAATGGTATTAGAATAAAAAAAGAGAAGTAGGGGCAACAAAAGGAGGGAGCAGAACCTGCACCTGTTCTCTCGCCTCAGGTGGTGGGATGTGTTATGCTACCCTGGTCACTAGATTCTTGAATCTACCCAAACGCCTAAAATACTGTTGGCAGAAGTCACAATAATGTTGAAACTTTAGACCTTAATAAAGTATATTTTTTGAAATGAATATTATGAAAAGAAATAAGATGCTTCTACATGAAATCTGCTAGTATAATTCCATAAATATATTCTTAGGATTGGTATTATGGAGCCTTCCAAAGTACACTGAGGTGTTTAACTGACCTTGTTTGTCCTTTCAGTTTTGTACTGTGAGAAAAGAAGACACACTCACCAAAGTTTTCCTGTCACAAACAGAGGAATCCCTTTTCGATCTTGGACCTAATTCTGATTATCAGTAAAAGCATTTCCAATTATATTTTAATTTCACACACAAAGAAGATTATCACACATACCAATTATGCCAGCATGGGATGACAGGAGATCATTAGAAGACTTTTTTTCAGACGACATCATCCCTGTCAGGTCATTGTCCCATTCTGCTCCTGTTCCCCCCTCGCTTCCTCTTATTAATGGCTTAAGCCATTAATAAGTCGCCCGTACCATCTCTGTGATGGAATCACGGGCATCTGACCCTGCACTCCATTATGCTAGCGTGATGCCAGCAGCAGAGAGAGGTCCCTTCTGGTCACTTCTGGGTGTGATCAGGACAAGGAGGTGACACCTTTTCCCCCCCTCCCCGGGTTACTTGTAATTTTAAAAGTGTTTTGGGGAGCTTGGTGGTTTTTTTTTTAACTTTTATTTTTACTGTTATTTTGAAATTTCCCACGTGATCATTCTCTTGTGAGAATGGGAAGGATTTGCTTTATGGGACATGAGTGCAGCTTTATGACAGCTGAATTCATTCCTGGATGGCTGAGGGGAGGAGGAACAGTTTTTATATTGGAATAAAGTCAGTGTCTAATTTTTTTATTTATTTAAGTGTTACAGGGATGGGATGGGAGTGGGTTGGGTGGGAGTGGTGGGACAGGGACACTAGCAAGGGGCCCATCTGATAATCTTGAAAGTCCCACAGGATCCAGTGCAAAGAAAATACCTTAATATCTAGTCCACAGATATGTTTGCTGTACTTCTCTAGTATACTAGAGAAGGGGATTCAACAATCCTCAGAGTTATAAAAGGACTAAAACTGTTAAACAAAAACAAAGCAAAAGTTAAAGGTTTGCAACATCCAGCATATAGCTATCAAGGAAGGAGGGCAGATTTGTTGGTGATTTATTGCATGGCACCATCAAAAGGTGCAAATAAAGGGGGACAGGGAAGGAGCAAGACAAATAGTTGATTTTTATTTGTGCTACTTGCGGTGGTGCTGATGTACCAAAAGCAAAGGCCTATAAATGTTTGACTTCAGTTTTGTTTCGAGGAGGAGCTAAGGTTTCAAACAGTCCCCCTGCTTTCAATCAAACTACCTACTATGGAAGATCTTTTCATGCATGTATCAAGATACTGACAGCACCCTTTGCCATCATTACACAAATGGCTCATGGAAATCCCATGCAAATATTGAGTTTCTAATACGTTGGGGAAATTAGCAGCAACTCAACTTAGCAATGCAAGAGGGGGCAACAGAGAGGTATTTTACACTTATTTTACTCCTACTAACTCTGTTCTGACATACAAATGCAAGATGAAAAATTAACAATGATATTTATTAAGGACTTAAAAATAATAACACCAATCACACACACATTCATACAATAAAGCATTCACAGAAGACCACTAGGAATGGAAGGAAAGAAGTTGACAGAGGGATTGATAGAGAGTTTTTCTGGGGAAATATGACACCTGTCTCATAATTCAAAGTTTCACAGCAGACTGGCAGCATTTATGGATGAAGCAGGAATGGCTAACACAGATGTAGTGTCCCCAGGAGTGGAATCTGTGCCCAATGCGGCAGAATTTTGGGCCAGTAGTTATACCAAAAAACGTGCCCTCAGGTGATTGGATTTTGTGTGTTGAAACAATGGATTCCAGGTATCTCCACAGATTGAACTATGGGTCTCAAGAAACGTCTGGGTTTGAACAATGGGCTTCCAATGATGTTAATGTTTTGCAACTACTCTAAATGTTCTGGTGATTAATTTTACAAAGTGAGTTGCCTCCTTAATGCCTGGGTCTATGGATTAAGGGAAGAGTGATACCTCCAGACAAAGGGTTACTCCAACCACCAATTATGGGATCAATTGTCTGTAACTAGGTTGTGTGCAGGCAATGTCGTCTTGACCGCATTATGTTTCTTTCAGTATGGAATTTGTCAATAGTCCTTCCTTTGGGTGATGCTTGTCTTTCAAAACATGTCTTTGGTGTCCTCACAGTGAGTGCCTGGAATTTATTGTTCTCCTCCATGGATGACTATATTAATATGCCAAATTATAAATAAGCCAATTTTTGGGGTTACTGAGGATGGGGCTTATTAAGGACACTAACACCATGCACATTAAAAAAGGGATGGGGATGACTTTGTTACATGCCCTTATGTCCCCTCACAAACAATAATTTATTAATTGTCAATAATTCATAAGATTGGCATTAATCAACACTTCATGTAGGTCCCAAAAGACCAGGCCATCCATACAAGGTTTCATGCAGAGGTCACTAAAGACCTAAACAAAGTTTTCTCAGAAAAGTCCAAAAAATACAGAGACTGGTTATGTGGAGCCCCCTTAAATGAGTTGTTAGGGAGGAATGTGCTAATTCACCCTGGCCGCACCTGGCAATGGTTCATACTCCAACACAAACAGTGATCGGGACACCTATTACTCTGCAAAGGTCTCCCTTCCCACCTTCCCTATCCAACAGTAGACAGTTGCATCAGACCCATCAGTTTTAATGATCGAACCATTAACAGTAATTAATGAAAGCAGAGCTTCCATTGTTTCACTCTGGGAAACTTGATCAAACCTTGTTCTCCTCTCAAAATACCCCTTAAGGGTGCAATATGGGATATAAGTATTGCCCCAAAACATGACCAAAGTGTGCACAGCTCTTTCCACCTCATCACTCTGTTAGTTTGCTGTGTGAACCTCATATCCATATCTGAGTCTTCTCTGCTATATGAATCTCTGCTCTTTGGACAGGTAAAGAATAGCCCTACATCCCCAAAATCAGTTCCTCTATCCCAATATTTCATGCTAATCCTTCTCTAGCCTTGTGTGATTGCTTGAAGTGCAAATGCATGTGTCAGCGGTTCCATGATTATTTTTCAATAAAAACCATTTGTATTTTACTTTTCAGCTTGGAGTCTCATCAGTCAGTACTGGTATACATAGATGCAGAGGTCCCATAGATACCCAGTTTCTTGCAGCCTAATTTGGGCTAACTAAAATTCCCCACGTTAACATCTGAATTTGAGTGACATGAGTGGGTTTCCATGAACCCCATGCAATTCAGGTAACAACTTCACAGAACAACTTCAATCCTTTGAACAAGAAGAGTATTCACATGAACACTTCATTAGAGTTACTCAGCTTTTTCATGCCTATACTAATTAACTGATAGTTTGAATGCTACTCTCTAGGGTTTTAGGAAAGGAAACATTTGTGGTAACTCCCTGTTTGTTTGTTTTATCACACATATGCCGTTCCAGCATCACGTTAACCTGCAGCCATTTTTCTCTTACCTCTCTTTCCTCCATTATGTCATGTATTTCATTATGATCAAGTATTATACTTTTAAATGTTTTATCAAGAAGACTACACTTGTTTCTTTCTCTGCTAGACTCTGTCTATGTTTGTGGGGGGCATGGGACTGGTTGTTGCTGAGTTTCTGCTTTGCCAGTGGATTAGTTGCTTGATATGGGTCTGAAACATGGGTCACCTATTGCCACCACTTACGACTCCTCGAATGCTTTCATCAGCACTGTATACGCACAGTCCTAAATAGACACTGGATTGACTATGTGACGAATGTTGCTGTCCTTGAGCAAGCAGGGATCACCAGCATTGAGGCCGTGATAGTGAGAACACAGCTGCACTGGGCAGGGCATGTTTCTAGGATGGAGGACGGAGGACCATCACCTCCCAAAAATAGTAGTCTATGGTGAAATTGCCACGGGTCAGCGTAAGAGGGGCGCTCCAAAAATATGATACAAGGACTCCCTGAAACAACATCTCAGGCTTGGCCAAATTGATCACCAACAGCGGTCCGCCCTGGCCTCACATCGGGAGGCATGGAGACGCACTATCCACAATGCTTCAGCCTTATTTGAGAACTCACGCCAAAGAAGTCTTGAAGAGAAATGACAACGCAGAAAGAATCACAACCCGGAAACATTACCCAAGGAGACTTTCTGCTGTGCTTTCTGCAACCGGACTTGTTTATCTCGGATTGGCCTTTCTAGTCATCAGCACGCTTGCAGAAAGCATGGGATGAGTCCTTCCTGAATCTTTGTTTGTGAAGAAAAGCCAGAGAGAGAGAGTTGCTTGAGAGCTCCAGTACGACCACATTTTCCAATACAAATTTATGGGGGAAACAGAAGAAGAGTTAGAAAAAATACACATACACATTTTACTGTTTCCCATTCTAATAAAGTTTGATAAAATCTTGTAATTAAATTCTTATTTCCAACTTTAGTTATCTTTTCCCATATCGATGTTGTAATATCAATGCCTTCCAATTTTATATCGATTTTTCCTCTTTCTTTAATTTGTCTATATAGATACCAATGCCAGGTTACCCCTTCCTTCTCCATTTACTCTTGTGTTTTAATTGTGCATTGTCCATCTTTCATCTTTAGAAGGTCCTTATACATTATCCATTTCTGAGATGGTATCTTTTCTCTACTAAACAACTCTTCATGTGATGATACCCACATTTATATTTTCAGGCACAGCCTATTTTTATTTTTTTTTTCCAAACCTTTATGAGACCTTTTCCTTGTTTGTTTGTTTGTTTTCAGGCTGTGAGGCCATGTTCTGGAATAGTTTATTTCTGACATTTTGCCTGCATCTGTGGCTGGCATCCTCAGAGAATAGTTGGGTAGGTGTGTGTGTGGAGTTTATGTGCTATGCAAACATGAATCAAGGAACATGAGAGACACTGCAGACTAGGCCAGCCAGAAAAATCAGCAGTAGCAGAACATGTTATAAACCAACCTGGATGCAAAATGCTATTTGAAAACACAGAAATTCTAGACCAGGCCAACAACTATCATGTCAGAATGCACAGAGAAGTTACTGAAATCCACAAACAGCCGGACAACTTCAACAGGAAAGAAGAAATCTTAAAAGTAAACAAAATCTGGCTTCAAGTTTTGAAATACAATATAATCAAAACTCAACACTTACAAAAGAATTTCACCAGGGAAACAAGAATTCCCAGCAGATAATGTCCCATCAACGAACCATTAGCCAAACAGACACTAACGAGCCTTGCATTTCTATACCCAGAAACTAACCATTCAATTACACAAATTTACATATACTCCCCAACAGGGGTTTACAGCACATAAACTCCACACACACATCTACCCAACCGTTCTCTGAAGATGCCAGCCACAGATGCAGGTGAAAAGTCAGAAAGAAACTTTTCCAGAAGATGGCATCACAGCCCGGAAAAAAAACAACACCAGGAAAATCTATGAATGTTGGCTGTGAAAGCCTTTGACTTTATGAGAGCTCTTCTAATAAAATGATTATTAAAGTCTTTGGTCACTGGCTCTTTATTATAAAATAGGTATGCATGCCATCCAAATCGATTATTTATTCCTTCCAGTTTTAACAATTTTCTATCCTCCAATGTTGCCCATTCTTTAATCCACATTAGGCAACAAGCTTCATAATATAGCTCCAGATTGGGTACATCTAATCCTCCTTTTTTTTTTTTTTTTTTGTATCTTGCAGGGCATTCATTTTCACTCTGGGTTTCTTTCCCATCTAAATAAAACCTGAGATGTGGTCTAGAATAGACATGACATGTGGTCTAGAATAGATTATTTTATAATATCTAAAAACTTGGTGGGAAGCATTAAAGGAGTGGAGATACAGCAAAAAGTAATATCTGACCATTGCCCAATAGAATTGATATTAGATAGGCCTAGAATTCAATACAGATGGAGAATGAAGGACTTTCTGTTTAAAAAAGAAGAGATAACTGAAAAAATAAGGAAAGAAATCCAAAACTATTTTAAAGAGAATTTAGATAAAGGATTAACGATAGCAACAGTGTGGGATGCTGGCAAAGCGGTAATCAGAGGATACATGATGCAAAAAGAAATAGAAATAAAGAGAGCAAAGAAAGATAAGAGTAAAGAGATATTAGAAAGTATAGCAGAAAAAGAGAAAGAAATGAAAAAAAAAGGGGAGAAAGGGCAATATAAAAGAAGAGATAAATATTTTGAAAAAGCAATTAAATTCACTATGGATAGAGGAGATGGATAAACAATTAAAATTTACTAGATTAAGATTTTTTGAACAGGCCAATAAATGTGGTAAATGGTTGGCGTATAAATTACGGAAAGAGAGAGATAAGAGAATAATAACGGAGATTAGGACAAATGTCCATGTTTTCTTATAATTATTTTGAAACAGCTCTGAATTCGTATTTGTTATGTTAATTCCTAAATACTGCATTTTTTTTACTGTTTTGTATTCAGATTTTTGTGTTAGTATCCTTTCTTCTTCTAATTTCATATTTTTTGTTATTATTACTGTCTTATCCTTATTTATTTTCAGTCCTATTAGTGATTCAAAGTCTTTAAGTATTGTTGTTAATGTTGTTATATATATATATATATATATATATATATATATATTTGCCTGATCACCCAACGATATTAGTAAAGTGTCTGTGTAGAGTTTTGTTTCATAGTTATATTTGCCCAATTTGACTCCTTCTAGTTTGGCTTCTTCTCTTATTCTTTTGCTTAAGATTTCCATGATCAACAGAAATAAAAGGAGAGAGGACATCTTTGCCTTGTACCTTTTTGGATCTGTATATCTTTTGTCTTTTCCCTTTTATTATTAATTTTGCTGTCTGACAGCATCTATCCATTTTATAAATTCTTTCCCGGCATTTATTATGTTCAAAATTTCAATCTATATTTCCCAATTCACACGATCAAAAGCTTTTTTGATATCCAAAAAGATTAAGGCAAGCTTTTTATCATTGTGATAATCATGGTATTCAATCAAATTTAGCACGTGGTGAATGTTGTCTCTTATATATCTTCCAGGAACAAATCCTGCTGTTTTAATGTTGTTCAAATTCCTTCTTATTTTGTAAGTGATTTATTACTGTTGAAAGATTGGCATAATTTCATTGTGCCATTTCATTGGATGTTGTATACTAGACCATGTTCTATACATGTTAATATATCTTGTGTTTCTTCAAAAAGTATATGGGATAAATTGCTATAATTGAATGGTGCATGGTCTGATAGGACATAGTGTCTCACCTTTTCGACATTGAGCTTATTGTAGTAACCTCCTGTTGTGGTTTCCTTTAGATTTTGATTTCCAACAAATACCAGGATAGTTGAAATCTCTCATTATTACTACAGTGGGCCCTTCGTATCCACTGGGATTGGGTTCCAAGACCTCCCCATGGATACCACAATCTGTGGATGCTGAAGTCTCATTACATATAATGGCATGGTAAAATTGTATTCTTTATATAAATTGGCAAAATCAAGGTTTACTTTCTGGATTTTTTAAAAGAATACTTTCAAGCTGTGGATGCAGAATCTATGGATACAGAAGGCTGACTGTCCATCTCTCCTTCCTGAATGTCTGGCCACCTGTTCCAGGAAGGCATTATCTCAGTCCACAGTCTGGTTTGTGGGTCTGTCATAGACCCCCACAATGGCATCGTTATTGTTTATCTCCTCCTTAATTTTTACCCAGATGCTCTCAATCTGGCTTCTGGGACTCTTCACAGGTGTAAACATCCTTGACACAATGCTACTCTTCTTTTCCTGGTTGTTCTATTTCTCTGAAATAGGTTATACCCTTCTGTTACTACATTCTAATCATGAAACTCATCCCACCAGGTTTCAGTGATGCCTATTATATTATATTTGTTTTATTGTGTTAAGAGTACAAGCTCATCTTGTTTATTACCCATGCTATGTGCATTAGTGTAGAGATATCTAAGACCATGGGTCTTTCCCCTACCTGCTTATTTAAGGTTTTTTTTTTTTGCCCTCCCACTGTTGGTTTCTTGTACTATTCACCCAGTTCTCTCTATAACATACAGGCTATTATCTCCAGCAGTTGATGAACGTCTGCACTCACTATCTTCCCCATCCACATAATTCAGTTTAAAGTCCTCATGATCAGATTTGTGAGACTCTTAGCAAAAAAAGTCTCCTGCCAAGTGCTGTGAAGTACAACCCATTACATGGTAGAAGTCCATCTTCATGAAACTTCAGATCCTGGTCCAAGAAGCCAAATTGTTCCCAGTGGCACCATCTGTGGAGCCAGTTGTTCTCCTCCACTATCCTCTTCTTTCCGGGTCCATCAACTGGGAGGAGAGATAAATTCATTCTAAAAGAAAGGACTAGAGATTTAAGTTTAACTACAATAAGTATGTGGGGGGTGGGGTTGAAGAATAGGGAATTATACACAGAGAAAATATTATTGTAACTTAGGACTTTTTCAAATGGTTGAAAAAAAACCTGAGGTTGCGAGAAGGTCGGGAGGACACAGAGGAGGATGGGGCTGTCTGAAACAGGGCTGTGTTTCAGACAGCCCCGGGGGGGGGGTTCAACGATTTGAAAAAGTCCTTTGCCGTCCGATTGCGGAATAAAGAGACCACACACATAAAATGGGGTGAAATAAAGTGTTTTATTGAGATCAACCTATTTAAACCCTCTAAAATATTCAGCAGGGGGAGGCAACCTGGTGAGGGACCAGTTGAGGCAGTAGGTCAAAACTGGACCCCACCCCTCAGCCTTCCCTGGCAAACACCTGGGTCTTGGAGAGGAACCCCAGTTGCCTGGGGTTGCTCGCCAGCCAGCCTGCATCTGGAAGGTGAACCCAAAAGTCCTTCACCCAAGCCCCACAGATTGGGGTGAAGGATTATCCTTTAGACCAACCTCAAGGCAGGTCTCCTTCTGTCCCCTTAGGCCCCACGACCTGAAGTGGCCCTTCCAGAGACCCTACCTTCACTGAAAATTGGTGCCAAGGTGCCCACCGAAGCAACACCTTCCCCTTCCCCGCCACAGAAAGGGGCAAGTGTCCGCTTAGTCCCCCACCAGCTCAACCAAAAGGTCCCTCAACCCCTGCTGGAGATCATTCAGAAAGATCAAATTTCCAGTGTCTGAAAGGTGTACCCCATCAGCTCGGTAGAGCTCGGGCCTCTTGGACACAATATCAGGGTGAGGCAGATAGTATCCCAACCCCCTGTCCATGGCATTCTTAATCTCCCAATTAGCTTCCCCCTGGCTTTATCCAGCAAACGGGGATCACCTTCTCCCCTCCAGTGCTGTCTTGGCAGCATGGCAGACCACATGACGGTAACCTCAGGCCACCACAACCTGATTACCCACATGTCATGGATTGCCTGAAGGACCAGTGCCTTCCCCTTCAATAGCCCCAAATCATTCCCCCCCAGGTGTAAAATAAGGACATTACGTGGAGACCCTTGGCGCTCCTCAAAGGGCAGTGGCAAAAGGCCATGCCAGCATAAACCTCTCCTTCCCAACCACTTAACTGTGGCCTCTTTCCCCAAACCCAGGTGAGGCCCAAAGTAATTCAGCCGGGCCTGTTGGGCCACCCAGTACGCCATGCTGTGGCCACAGATCAGCACCTCACCAACGTCAACCTAGAATCTGAAAAACAAAAGGGGAAGATAACCAGTTAGTAAGTAAGAGGACGCACGTAACGCCGAAAGGAGAAGGAGCTCCATCGGCCAATCCCTTGAATTGACTCTGACGGCATGCCCATTGCAGACGCCATAGAAGCGGCTCCTATGCGGAAGGAATGGGTGGCCAAACGGACCCCTTGAAGACCCAACTTACCTAAATCTTTAGTCGTCAGCGTCCAGAACTGTTATTTGGTCAGAGGGGGAAATCCGCATGCACGAAAAGCGGGCCCGGTAGGGCCCCCCGAATTCTTAAAAACTGTTGTAAAGCCCCAAGTGGACATAACTCTGGGTCACTGCAAGGTAGCAAGCGACGTTGCTTGCCCTTTCCGAGTTGGTCCGTCTTAGAAAAACGCAGGGTCAATGTGACCTGACGACCTTCCATAATGACATCCCTCAATTCCAGAGCTCAATGAGAAGCATCCGTCTTGGATGCCTGCATAAGCTCAATAATGCGTAAGGCACCAAAAAAGGCTGTCAACGCAGCTGCGTGAAAAAGCAGCACCTCGTATGGAGACTTACAAATGTCTAACCAAACTTTTGCCAACCCTTTTAGAATGGCAGAAGAAATTGGGACCTTACTATCAATCCTATGCCCCTGTTCTCTGGACCACCCTTCCAGGGCTTTCCTAATACGAAAATCCCCTGTACTACCTGGGACACCCTGAGCTTTGAGCCAGAATGCAATCACTGAAAGTCGAATCTTAATGGATTGTGGAGATAAACCCCTATGGTATAGGAAGAGGCAAAACTGAAACAGCTGCTGAAAAGGTACAGTCTCACCCTGTGTGAAGCCTGACTGTTCCCTAAACTGAAAAAAAAATCACGTAAGGCCCTGGTGTATTCCTTTTGAGTGCTCGGTGCCATGGACATACCTAGCACCCTCATGAGCTCAACCTCCCAAGCTTCCACAGGCTTGCTGGCATCGGATCGCCCTCGGGTGCTGCGTCGGGGGCCAACTCTCTGAAGCGCTCCATCTGCATGCGGGAAAGAGCGTCAGCAATCCCATTGTTAACGCCCGCCACATGCTGCACAACAAACAAAATATTAAACTTCAAACATTGTAATGTAAAGGCCCTGACGAGTACCATCACCCGAGGGGACCTCGAGGTGAGGGAGTTTATCACCTGGAAGGTAGCCATATTGTCGCACCAAAAGTGCACAGATGAATTTGCCAACTCCTCAGCCCAAATAGTGGCCGCCACCAAGATCGGGAAGAATTCTAGAAATGTCAAATCAGCCACAATATTTGAGGCAGCCCAATCAGGAGGCCACTTGCGCACCACCATCCACCAAAATAAACCCCAAACCCCGAGGATCCAGTGGCATCCGAGGCAATTTGCAGATTACCTTTCAACTTGCGTTCTTCGCACCAAGAAGAGATGCCATTAAACTGTTCCAAAAACGTTTGCCAGACCAACAAGTCCACCCTAATATCCCTATTAATGCAAATTAAGAAGTAGGGCCGTCTCACACCCTTAATAGCGTCACATAGCTGGCGAAGGAAAGCCCTGCCGGGTGCTACCACCTTACAGGCAAAGTTCAAATGACCTATAAGGACCTGAAATTCCTGCAAAGTGGCCTTATGCCGTGTTAAGAACTGGGTGACTCTATCCTTCAGGTCGCTAACCTTAGCTGTAGACAGTCTACACTGCTGGTTAACTGTGTTGATTTCGACGCCCAAAAAGGTTAACACCTGGGCAGGACCCTCCATTTTTTCCAGTGCCAGGGGAACACCCAACTCACCGCCAATGCCTCAAACTGCTGTAACAAGTATTTACACTGACCTGATTGATATGGCCCTATCATTAAAAAATTGTCTAAATAGTGTACAACACTGTGTAAACCAGTCCTTGCCTTCAGGGCCCATTCAAGAAAGGTACTGAAGGTTTCAAATGCATTGCATGAAACAGAACAGCCCATGGGAAGAGCCCGATCCATATAAAACTGTCCCTCAAACTGGAAACCTAACAATTCAAAAGCCTCCAGGTGAACTGGTAGAAGGCAAAAGGCAGATTTAATATCGCATTTCGCCAGCTCAGCCCCACAACCCTGCCGACGAACCACCCTAATGGCAGCATCAAACGATGTATACTTAAACGTACACAGCTTGTGGGGAATAGAGTCATTCACTGAATCACCTTTGGAGTACGATAAATGGTGAATGAGTCTAAATTCCCCAGGGGCCTTTTTGGGCACAACGCACAGAGGCAAAACTCTTAGGTTGGGAACTGGAGAACTTGAAAAAGGACCCAAAACTCGACCCTCCTTAACTTCCTTCCCATTTTTTTCCCTAACCACATGTTCCAAACCTAAAACTGATTTTAAATTACATGCCCAGAAAGGCTGCCGCACACCTTGAAAAGGAATCCTAAAACCAAACTGGAAACCCTCTAATAACATTTTGGCCGCCATCCTATCTGGGTAAATTTTGAGCCAATGCTGTAAAACCTCATTATTGATTGGACTGGGTCCCTTTTGGAGGGTTAGCGGTGGAACCCCCACCCCTCCCTCCTTGATTGGTCAGAGGGGGAAAATCCGCATGCATGAAAAGGATCAAGGTCCACCGGCACTGGTAGCGGCTGCTTAGCCACCCGCCCTTTCCCTTTCTGTCCTCCTTTACCTTTTTTGGAAGCCATTTACCAGGCAAGTAGATTAACTGTGAAGTAAGTGCCTAATGCACCAACTATCATTATTATTATTATTATTATTATTAATACAACAGTATTAAATAGCAAGCAACAGTCAAGCAACCAAAATAGACACCAGGCAGATCAATACTATGGTGAATCAGTCAGATAGTCACCAGATTGTAGCCAGATCAAATAATCATCAGATTGTAGCCAAGAAACCACTATGAATGCCTGGTGCCAAACCAGAACAAAATGGCTGCCGCCCTCAAAGGATCCCACGAAATGGCTTCCAGGGCCCAGCAAAGAAGGATCCTAGAAGGCCTATAGGGACCACAGTAATGTCCCTCTGCTGGCCTGCCACGGGAACTGCAAACAACTACAGATCACAGCCTAGCCGGCTGCTGCTAATAGCTCCCCCTGGTGGCCCGCCAAAAACTAGTTGGAACGGCAGTTAACTAAGATCGACATCCCCCTGGTGGCCCGCCAAAATAAGAGAGAAGTGCCCAGCCAATTGCTCTTAACCTAACAGTCCCCCCTGGTGGCCCACCAAAATCTGGGGGAAAAACAAAACAACTGATGCTAACCCCCCCCCCCCGGAGGCCTGCCCAAACTATGTGGTCCAACCACCTATATGTCCACCACCTACTTGCAGGGAGCAAAATCAACTGCCAGCCAGAAACCCCCCTGGTGGCCCGCCAAAATTTATCTCCACAAACCTATCCAACGTAATTATTATAGCCACCCAAAAACCATCCTGAGGAATCACTAGCCTCCTTGGGTCTAGGACCCCCAAGCCCAATACTCCCTGCAAAATGCAGCAACCACTGCCGCCGAAGCTCCGGGGCATCTCCTGTCCTGCCAGTGTCCCTGAGCCATGGAGAGAGCTGGGCACTTGCATTTGGGCCCCCCGCAGCGGGCTGCCCTGTCATGGAAAGACTCCCCGTTTGCCACATGTGGGACACCCCCAGAGGGCTCCCCGGTCATGGAACGGGACTGGTACCTTGCGTCCTGACAGGCACGGCCTCCGTGATAGCCCTCACCTGCTCGAAGCTGCAGGTGAGTGAGGACAGCTGAAGTCGTTCAGCTGAAACTGGGTCACAGCCGTGACGCCCTTTTGGCCGTCCAGCTGGCAGCCGACTGATCGTGGCCAAGGAGCAGTAGCAACTGCTCCCGATTGTCTCCTCTTGCCAGTGATCGCTCCATCAACGATTGCTCCAATCTGAAGAAGAGGAGGTGAGGGGTGGCAGGCCTTTAAATAACCTCTGGCCCCGCCCCTCATCCTCCATCGCAGGTGACGCTGCCTGCAACTAGCCAGATGGTCTCCTGGCTGCAGCATGGCGGCAAAGGCGTCTCCCCATCCCGAGCAGCTCAGCCGCAATTTAGGGAGCCGAATAGTGTATTAAGCAGGAGTATATATATATATATATATATATATATATAGTATTGACTTTTCTGTAATTCTCAGTTTAAAACTAGGTGGTTTTTATTTTCCAGTTAAGAAATGCTATTGTAAAAATACAAAAAAGCCCCACTCAAAACAACAAGAGTGTTGCAGTTTAGGGTGCTTTAAGAACACAGCCCAGTAACTACCAGTCCCAGTTCCCAGTCACAAACACTGCTGTGCACACGTGTACTGAGTCCTGGACAATGTGTAAGATTCATTGTAGTTCCCAGTTGTGCAACAAGCATATTGTCCCATATTTCACACTCAATATAAGAAATCTGAGGGCATGGACACTGCTACCAGCTTCCTACCTTCAGAGCTGTCATTTATTTTTTAACTGAAAAGCTGTAGGATTTGCTATCAGAATCAGGGAAGGGGTGGCTGCCCTCATTTCCTTACCCTGTTGATATGACTGTTTGCCTTGCATGTTTGCTCTATTTTGATGCTTTATAATAGGGTCTGAGATGCTATAACATGTACATAAGTTGTATATAAATAGTACTGAATTTGTTTTAAGAGAGCTCACATTGTGTCGTGGTTTGAGCATTAGACAATGACTCTGGAGACCAGGCTTCAAATCCCCATTTGGCTATGGAAACCTACTGAGTGACCTTGGGCAAGTCACACTCTGTCAGCCTCAGAGGAAGGCAAGAGCAAATCCCCTCTGAACAAATCTTGCCAAGAAAGCCTCATGATAGATTCACCTTAGGGTTGCCGTAAGTCAGAAACAACTTAAATGCACACAAACAACAATTTGTTTTAACATGTATCCCCTTATCTGTTTAACCCATATCAATAGCTGCAAACCCTACTACTGTCTGAGCACTAAGCACAATTTAAAAGAAAAAGAAAGTTGAGGAAAGTGGTGGATTTTGAAATTAGGAAATAAGAAACTAAATTATATTTATATTATGTAACTGGTTGTGGGGTCATAAGGAAGCCCTGTCCTACATTTTAGGTGTTTCAGTGGCAGAATGATGTAAATCATGTAGGCTATCTGTGACATTTTGGAATAAAGCTGGTATTGGTGGAAACAACCCTCTGTATCATCTCACATAGAGCTTCCATTCTAATTTCTTTTTTAAGATCCACTTTACAGACAATATTTCCAAAGAAGACCTGTCAAGGTCACTTGTTGGTGGCATTCACCTCCTACTTTGCCAGGAATTGCAACCTTTGGTTCACGTGGAAATTGCTGCTATAGCAGATTAGCCTTTATTGATAACCTAAAGAGAACCATGCTGGATCAGATCAAAGGACTGTGAGCCATTAAAGTTTGTGGTCATCACTTTATCTTGTGGCAGTGAATTCCAGTTTACTATTGCTGTGTGAAAACATAGTTCTTTTTCTCTGTCACAGATCCTTGGGTTATGAAAGAGGGAGAAAAGCCTCTTGTCTACTTTTTCCACCCCATGCATAATGTTTATATGTTTGTAATGTCTTTGCTATTGATCTTTTTTCAACCTAAATGGCCCCACATATTGAAAGTCCTTTCCTCACTGGGGAGGGAGTTGCTCTGTCACCGGGATCATTTTGGATGCATTTATTTCACACAGTTTGTTGCATTTATGGTAACCATTTCTTTTTATGCTTAACAGGATTTAAATTGGCTTTGGTATGTGTTTGTGTGTGACTATGTGTGGGATGGGGGTGGAGCTCATGAGCTTCCTTGATAAACTAGACATGAATATGTAAATCGCTATTCTAGCTCTCCTAACCATGAAGTAAAATGCTTGCATTATTCCATGGAAAGGAAAGCATCTCATTTGATTTGGCCTAATCATTATCCATATAAAGTAGTTGCAGCAAGAATAAAGTGATATTTTAATTCAGCAAAGCAAGGCATCTGCAGAGGGGGAAAATAGCAGGCAAACCCCACAACATATAGATGCACAATGATGTACAAATTGGTTGTGATATGAATGCTTTGGGCAAACTGTCAAAATGGCTGGTATGCTTCAATGAAAGATGAAGAGGTTCACTAATCAGGCACAGCACAAGATTATTATGATTTCTTTTCTCTGTTTCTCTTCCTCTTTTTGTTGAGAAATCAAACCTAAGCACAGAGTGATAAAAGTAACAGCAGGAGCCCTGTGAACAGATTCACACATTTACAGTTTTAGTATTTTCATTATTTTTATTCTAGAACAAGTCAGTTGTCCTTGATCAAAGCAGACATATTTGAGATTCAGAGGTCCTAGATGTATGATCTTATTGGCTGGGGAGACAATTCGTCTGTTTGATTTCTTTAGTAGCCAGGTACAAAACAGTGATCTGTGGAACATCTGCAGCAAGCTCAAGATTTTTTTGGAATGATTTGGAAGAGGCTTTGAATATTTGCGAGACACAATATCTTAAGGCATCCCTAGTGATGTGTGGTGATTTTAATCTCGTGTCAGTCCTGGTCCTAATGAAAAGGAAAATGGTTTTGGGGTAGAACGTTTTAAAGTGAAATGAATATTCCTTTTGGTCATATGATTTCTTTCTGATAACATGTGCTCTTTAACTGTCTGATGGTGAGGATGCTCAAAGGATTGTGTTTAATATTGATGGCTAGAAAACTACTTGGGTCTGATGCTTTGGGGGACATTTATAAAGCTGTTCACTTTGCCCTTCTACTGTTTTGGTAATTCTTCAAAACATTAGTCACATACTTTTTTCTATGTAAGTTCAAAATTAACAGTATCCAACCAACAGGGAGTCAAGGGGCAGAAGGGAAATCCTTCCTGGCCCTATAAAGGGGTGAGTTGAAGTATTTTGAGCTGCACCACTGCTCCACCTAGTGGTTTGGTTCCCTTGGGGTGGGAATTTTTATTTTTGTTTGTTTGTCCTAAAGAAAATAAAAAATGAGGAAGTCTTGAGGAACTTGAGGACTCTAAAAAAGGATTTGGGGGGCACATACATAATTTTCCCACCCCTTTTTAAAGTTTGGAGTGCTTTTAAAAGTACCCCCCGGTAGCTATGCGGAGAGAAAAATGAGGTCATTGTCACATCAAATACAAGTTCTGCCCCATCCATGAAATTTTCCTTTAGTCCCTGAGTCTTCACACATAGAATGCTTATATTTGCTCTGTCTGCATTTCATTTAACTTCACGTGTTGACTCTTGATTTAGAATCATAGAATCATAGAGTTGGAAGAGACTACAAGGGCCATCCAGTCTAACCTCCTGCCATGCATGAATAAACAATCAAATCATTCCTGACAGATGGCCATCCAGCTTCTGCTTAAGAACTTTCAAAGAAGGAGAGTCCATCACATTCCAAGACAGTGCTTTCCACTGCCAAACTTCACTGTCATGAAGTTCTTCCTAATGTCTGGTGGAATCTCTTCTCCTATACTTTGAAGACAGCATCTATATATGTTACCATATTGATGGTAGCTTGTTTAACTTAAGCCATCTGAGTGCTCACACTAAGACTCTAAACTATGTAGTTCATGAGCTGCTCTTTGCTGATGATGCTGCCCTTGTTGCCCACACAGAAGCAGCTCTGTAGTGTGGAACATCCTGCTTCGCAACAGCTGCAGAGCAGTTTGAGCTGGAAGTCAACCAGAAGAAAACGGAAGTTCTTTACCAGCCTTCACCACAGGATGAACACTATGACCCCCACATTGCCGTCGGCAAATCTGTGCTTAAGTCCATTCAGCAGTTCACCTACCTGGGAAGGATCATCTCCTCAGATGCCAAGATTGACAAAGAGATTGATCACAGATTAGCAAAGGCATATAGTGCATTTGGAAGACTTTACAAAAGAGTCTGGAGTAATAAACAGCTGAGGCGAAGCACAAGAATCAGTGTGTATAGAGCCATTGTTCTGTCTATTCTCCTTTATGGGTCTGAAACATGGGTCACCTATCACCACCACTTATGACTCCTTGAACGTGTTCATTAGCGCTGTATATGCACAATCCTAAATATACACTGGACTGTCTATGTGATGAATGTTGCTGTCCTTGAGCAAGCAGGGATCACCAGCATTGAGGCCATGATATTGAGAACACAGCTGCACTGGGCAGGGCACATTTCTAGAATGGAGGACCATTGCCTCCCAAACATAATACTCTATGGTGAACTTGCCTCGGGTCAGCATAAGAGGGCCGCTCCAAAAAATGTGATACAAGGACTCCCTGAAACGACATCTCAGGCTCGGCCAAATTGATCACCAACAATGGTCTGTCGTGGCCTCACATCAGAGGCATGGAGAGGCACTATCCACAATGCTGCAGCCTTATTTGAGAACTCACTGCGAACAAGTCTTGAAGAGAAATTACAATGCAGAAAGAATCACAACCCAGAAACATCACCCAAGGATACCTTCTGCTGTGCTTTCTGCAACCGGACATTTTAACTCAGATTGGCCTTTTTAGTCATCAGCACACTTGCAGAAAGCACGGGATAAGTCCTTCCTGGATCTTCGTTTGCGAAGAAAAGCCAGAGAGAGAGAGAGAGAGACCTTGAACCCATTTTTTGTGTCCTAGTTTCTACAGCTTCAGAAAACAGCTTGCTCCATCCTCAGTATGACATCCCTTCATGTCACCTCTCAACCGTCTCTTCTCCAGACTAAACACACCCAGCTCCCTAAGCTGCTCCTTATAGCACATGGCTTACAGACTTCCTACCATTTTGGTCACCCTTCTCTGAACATGTTCCAGCTTCTCAATATCCTTCCTGAATTGTGGTGCCCAGAACTGGACACAGTATTTCAGGTGAGGTCTGACCAGAGCAGAATAGAGTGGCACTATTACTTCCCTAGATCTAGACACTGTACTCCTATCGATACAGCCTAGAATCACATTGGCTTTTTAAACTGCCACATCTTTTTGCTGACTCATGTACAGTTTGTGGTCCACTAAGACTCCTAGATCCCTCTCACATGTACTGCCATCAAACTAGGTGTCCCCCCTCCCCCACCCTATATCTGTGCTTTTCATTTTACTGCCCAAGTGTAGTATCCTACATTTCTCCCTGTTGAAATTCATTTTGTTAGTTTTGGCCCAGGTTTCTAATCTGTTAAGGTCATTTCGATCCTGTTCTCTGGGGTATTAGTTACTCCTCCTAATTTGGTGTCATCTGCAAACTTGATAAGCATGCCCTCTGTTCCCTCCAAGTCATTGATAAAGATGGTGAATAACACTGGGCTCTGGAGAAGAATTCCAAGTCTGATGAATTCAGCCTAAAGTTCATCTGATTTGATTGCACCGTTGCCTCCCACTATAGTTGGGATTGCACCGTTGCCTCCCAACTTCAGGGAGGTTTTTTGCCTCTTGTTTGAAAGCAAAATTAGGAGGGGTCTATTTTTCATCAATGTGCACAAAGTCACCCTCCCCCAATTGCTGAGCAAAGTACATACAAAAAGCAAGCTCAGAAGGCCAAGATTACTGCTTAAAAAAAAAAAACAAAAAAAAAACACCTATCTATCCCATGTTCAGGGTGTAGCTATGAGAGAGGGGAGGCAAATTGAAGGCATTGCTCCCAATAAAAATTTCATTCAGTCACTATCATTCTAGCACTGAAATAGCTTAAAACTTCAGTTGAACATTTAGATATGCAGTTTAGGCATTCAAAGAAAAGAGACAAGCAAATTTACCATGGGAATGGAAACAGAGCAAATATAAGAGTTCTAACTGGGAATGATTTGCAGTGTCGCATTCTTTGGAATGCTAGAAATTTGGGATTGCAGGAAAATTTCATTGGAGGTAATGTCCTCATTTTGCCCAACCCCTGCTTATACTTTTCAAAAGTCTACGTGCAAGGAAGCCACAAGAGCCATTTGTGCAAAAATTGCTTGTACACTTTACAAATTCACATGTGAAAAGGCAAAAGCCTTTGTTGTCACTTGGCAATGAGAAAAAAATTGAGGGTTTTTTTGTGGTTTTTTTCCAGGTTGTAAGGCCATGTTCAAGAAGAGTCGATTCCTGACATTTCACAACCTGGAAAAAAAAACCCACAAAAAACCTATGGATGCCGGTCTTGAAAGCCTTCAACTTCAAACTGGGGTTTTTTTCCCCCTCTATTCTCCCTTCCCTACATGAGATAAGCAGCAGGTTATATCCCTCACTAACTGGCTATATCCTGCTGTTTTGGTGACTGTTCACATTGACTTTTATATCTTGGATGTTCTGAACCTCTATCAAGTTTCTGGATACATCTGACTTCACCATATTCCAGACACTCATGCCAGACACTCATTCACTGTAATGTTCCAAGTAACAGAGCCAGAAAGACAAAGCTGATGCCCACAATCAGTAGACAGCTCACTTGCAACAATACCTGCTGACAAGTGAAATGCTGCAAGATCTTTACTCCTTTTTTGTGACTCAACATGGTACAAGGCTGACATGTATAGAGCACAGATGCAAACATTTCTTTGGGGAAATTGGAATCATTGGATACAGCATGAGAAAGCCAACATGTCCCATAGCCATAACAGAGATAAGACAAAGCAGTGATGTACCCACACTTCTAAGGTTGAGGTGGGTGGCAGCAGAAACCATTCCTGGCCTGAGGTGTTCATGCTGGTAGACAGGTCAAAATCCCATCCAGCTCTTATTCCATTTCTCACATTTAAACTTCTGCCTAAAGAGTGAGTCATTTTGTAACTCATACAGCCCTTGTTACCATGGTAAAATATGATAAAATAGATATGGGGAAATGATTGCATAGTTGTTGTTTTTTCCACATTAATATATTGTGAACTCATTCATTTTTTATATTGCTCTATCCTGGATTCCCTGAAGCTCAAGCTATCACTGTAGAATTAAAAGCAGAAAAATAAATATGAAAAACAAAACTCAGAATGCACCAGGATTAAAAAAAAGTCACCAGATCCCAACTAACAGCCGATATGAAGTTTACCCATTTATTTTATTTTTTAAAAAGTATCATCAAAAGTCAGCACAATTGTTGTTTTTTAACATTAAATTGATGTTGTGGGAGGGAAGGAGCTTGTCTTGCTGGTGTGAACAGGGATAAGAATTCATAACAGCTTTGGATGTTTCAGGGAAGGAGCAGATAAGCAACTGTATGCGTGACTCACTGTGCATCTGCTTTGACACCTCAAGTGTATGAAAGCCAGAGAAATCAGATACATTTACTGATATACAATGCCTAAGCTTGCTATAAATAGAGAAATATACAGTGGGATAGTGAAACTACTGAAATCAAAAGAAAGAAGGATAGACAATAAGAAAGAATTTAAAGAAGATAAATATACCATGAGAAAGTTGGAAGGTAGTGAAATATAGATTGTTTGAGCGTTATGTTAGATGAAGAAAGAATGAGAAGTATGGTATGATAACAGTGAATATACCTCTCTCTCTCTCTCTCTCTCTCTCTCTCTCTGCCTTTTCTTCATAAATGGAGATTCAGGAAGGACTCATCCTGTGCTTTCTGCAAGTGCATTGATGACTGAAAAGGCCAATCTGAGATAAACATGTCCAGTTGCAGAAAGTACAGCAGAAGGTCTCCTTGGGTGACGTTTCCGGGTTGTGATTCTTTCTGCGTTGTCGTTTCTCTTCAAGACTTGTTTGGCGTGAGTTCTCAAATAAAGCTGCAGCATTGTGGATAATGCATCTCCATGCCTCCCAATGTGATGCCAGAGTGGACCATTGTTGGTGATCAATTTGGCCAAGCCTGAGATGTTGTTTCAGGGAATCCTTGTATCGCTTTTTTGGAGCTCCCCTCTTACGCTGACCTGTGGCGTACCATGTAACAATATGATAAGTAATGGATGTATAATGAATGAAATTTTTAATGTTTTTATTGGAAAACTTGTGTGTGTGTGTGTGTAATAAACTCTTCCAGAACATGGCCTCACAGCCTGGGAAAAAAACACGGAAAACCTATGGATGCCAGCCATGAAAGCCTTCGGCTTCACAATTTCCTGAAGGCAAGAGCTGTACAACAGTGGACTATGCTTCCTCAGAGTGTGGTGGAATCTTCTTTGACAAATTTAAACATAGGCTGGAGGGCTATCTATCAAGATCGCTTTGATCGTGTATTCTTGCATGGCAGAGGGTTGGACTGGATTGTCCTTGTGGTCTCTTCCAGCTTCTATGATTGTTTTATTCTATGTGTTCTTTAGTACATCATTACTCTGTAATTGTGTATTAGGAGTAAGATTATCAAAATTCTACTACTGAAAATATCATATACATTATGTTCCATTTTACAGGTTAAAAGTTCCTCTAATTTGCAGGGAAATTATTCTGATTTCCTCTAGAGACTGAATGCATTTTCAAGTTTGTCCACATTTAATATGAATTTGGGATTAAAGATGGAATTAAAGACATAGAAGATTTGACTGAAAGTATAACATAGATCTGCTTGTAGAAAATTCATTGGCCAGAATCCAAGACTGGCCAGAATCTTGGTGACATATGAGCACATTATTATGTGACATTATGATTGTTGTATAATGAGCTATTCAGTATGCCCTTGCACAATTCCACCCCCATAATCTGTGTGCCTTCTGTAAATGTCAGGTGTAGGATTCCTTGTCAATTTAGTTGCCAGGGGAGAGGATTGGCCATTTCATAGCAGGGGGAGGGTGCAGTGCACCTAGGAACCATCCAGCTGCAACCAAAAGGAAAAAAAAAAAAAAGAACAGCTCCCAACTCCTGGGATGGGAACAACTGTCATTTGATCTTCACTTCACGGGTGCAGTCAGATAGTTTCTGTATATCCCATACAGAATATACAGAATATACTACATGGCTCAGGGAACATATACCTGCCTTTTCAAGTAGGCTTTCTTCTAGGGATGTAATGACTCATGAAGCTTCTTGTTAAAGGAAGAAATTAACTATTTAAACAATTTTCTTCCAACTGCAAGTAAATCTTCAAAACCATGTAGTTCTAAAAGCCTATTTGTAATTTGAGACTTATCCTGTGCAAAAATGTACATACTAATTTTCCACAGAAAATACTGTAGTATTTTTCTGCACATGAAATAACATGTTGTGTGCATAAAATAACATTTCTTTACCAAAATATGCTGTTTTGTGTACAAAAGATATTTTCTACACAAATCAACCATGTGTGAATTTTACTCAGTCTAAATTCCCAATTATAGTGTTCTCTTCACAGGCAACAACCTTTTGGGGACAGGAAATAATATTTCTGCATGGGAAAAGCTGTTTTCTGCTTAAAACCACCACATGTAAATTTTGTGCAGAATACATCCCCACTCCCCCAAAAAATACAACCAAAAAAATCCAAGAAATGCTACACTCAGCGAAGGACAAAAGAAACCCTCTCACAGCTGCAGGAGTTTACCGCATACCATGCAGCTATGGACAGGTTTACATAGGGACCACTAAACACAGTGTGCAAACATGAATCAAGGAACATGAAAGACACTGCAGAATGGGCCAGCCAGAAAAATCAGCAGTAGCAGAACATGTGATAAACCAACCTGGACACAAAATGCTGTTTGAAAACACAGAAATTCTTGACCAGGTCAACAACAATCATGTCAGAATGCACAGAGAAGCTATTGAAATCCACAAACACCTGGACAACTTCAACAGGAAAGAGGAAACCTTAAAAGTAAACAAATTCTGGCTCCCACTTTTGAAATACAATAGACTCAAAACTCAACACTTACAAAAGAATTCCAGCCTGGGAAAAAACCCCAAGGAAAATCTATGTGAAGATTTTTGTCAATCCATGATTGTTCTCATCAGGGTTTCTCAACACTCAAAAACTATGTTTTTCAACCATTTTGTGAATATTTTAAAATTTTCTTTCATCCTTACTTGCATCCCTAGCCATATATACTATATGGGTGGAGTGTTATGTTTGCCCCATGCAATGCAAGAACTCAGGCATTCTGTTTAGAAAAGTTACAGAAAAGAATGCAGACTATAGTAGGGAGTGCTAGCAAGTCTGTAGCCAAAATGAGAAACAAAACAGAACATGCCAAGAGGAGCCTTGACATTTGTGAAAAGGCCAAAACAAACAAACAAACAAACAAACAAACATTCATCTGCCTCTCTAAAACCAGCCCATAGGGTACTGAAATTGTTTGGAACCTATGACACACTGAGCCTATGTGGGAATTAAAATGGGATGAAAAATGGAAAGTCCTTTTTGTAGAAAATGGCTGACAGTAACATACAATAGGAGCACTTCTATTGCTCAGATGATTTTAAGCTGCATAAAGGGAGTCTTGGATGCACACTTAATTATTCTGCATATTCTGCTTGCCTTATGTCAAAGTTGATTATCAGACGTGGCAAAAACCGTGGCAGAAGATTGCAACGGGAACAGAAATGTGTGACATTACCAGACTACAACATTTTTTCAGCAGTCTGGGGGCATAATGCGGGTGTGAATAACATGTTCCTTTTTATTGGAGGCTTGTCTCCATCAATACAAAAGTGAAGCCTCATCCATGGCAGCACTATACCTCGGGAATGGCTGAGGACACAAGAGTCTGATAATGTCGCTTTTTCTGTTCCTGTCACATTCTTTTGATGCAGTTAGGCAGGTGATTTTTTTTTTTTTGGTCATGTTTTACCACATGTTTATGTCACCAAATGTTAGCTTGGTTTTTTATTTAGTTTTTATACTGGTTCCGTAACCATGAGATGGAGCATGGTGTGAAAGCCAGTTTAGTTTAGTGGTCTGAGTGCTTGGCCTGGACTCTGGGAAACGCTGTTCATCCATAGAAACCCACTTTGGGCAAATCACGCTCATTCATAGAGGAACACAATGGCATCCCCTTTTTGAATAAGCTTTGCAAAGAAAACACAATGATAAAACCCTATGATACTTGTAAGATGCTCTGGAAACCTTTCTTACCAAAGGGTGTAGTATAGATGCTAAAATGAAAGAATAAAATTACCATAAGTTAGAGTGGACTTGAAGGCACATGACAATAACAACATCCATAACTATATAAATAAACCTGATTTGATCTGTACTTGACTAGATAGATTCTTAAGACCCCCTCAGGGAACTTTTGGTTCATGACCATTTTGAGGGACATGCAGATGACACAGATGACTTAGATAGTTGATATGATTGCTCTTACGTACCTGCTTCTGCTCACTATAGCCTATTCTTGGTCAGCAGGGAACTATTGAAAATGAAACAGTTATGGTTATGGATAGAACAGAAGTAGTAGCAGACTTACAGTGAATTTAAGAGCTCACTCTCATGCCTACTTTGTGGTGCAAATGCTGGCACAGAAACTCCTTGGGTTGCCATGTTAAAAGATATATAATGGAAGACAAAGGGAAAAGTATAGTCTTGCTTATTTTCCTTGAACTCAAAGCAGCTTTTAGTATGACCAATCATGGTGTCACCTACCCTGACACCCCCTGCTCCATACCTGCAATAATAAATCATCCGTATTTAATAATTAGGTCAAATCTGGCCTTCTGTGTAGTGTGGCCATTAAACCTGGTAAATTCCACCACCAGGAATCCCAAAGAGAAACATTGTTCAGTCAGATATGCACTTAAGGAGGCACTGCCCAAATTCCAAAGAGATGTTAATTTGGAAGGCAACATCCTGCTGAATACCTGGCTAATCCTATCAGCCAAAGCTGGTATACTCAAGGCTGAAGAGAACCCTCATACCTTTACCCTTCCGCAAACAAAGAAGGTTGTTTCCTCTATTCAGTTACTAAGTATCCACACATTAACAACTATTAACATACCTAGAGTGTCTATTGTCTCTCCCTGAACAACTCAAAGAATCATTGTCTTTCACTCTAAATCTCATCCTCTGAAGGCAGTTATTTCCTATAAAACCCCCTTCAAAACCCAACTCAAGAGTGCACAGTTTCCCTGCTTCTGGGCTCCATGTCAAACTGTGTCACCATCCTGGTTTCAGGACCCCCACTATGCTGGTTTCTTCTGCAACCTCATCTCCTCAGCTTAGTACAGTATCACCCAAAAACATCCTCCCTCATTTATTCCTCTGTCCCAATACTTTATACTTTATTTGCTAGCCTTGTGTGAATGCTTGAAGCCTGAGTGTGTGTGTGAACATTGTTATTGTTACTTCCTTAATAAAGATCCATTATTGTACTATCTAACTTAACATCTCCTCCTGATAGACGAAGGTCAAAAAACCCCACTATCTGTTGCCCCTCTCACATAGCCAAGATAAGTATATTAATTCCCCAAATTAATATTGATATTTTGAGGATCCTTAAGACCCCTGAGCATTTAGGGTGACAATGGTAGCATATTTTGATATGCTATCTCAGCTGGGCACATCCCTTAATTGCTGAATATCAGAGATTCTCTTCCTACCTTGGCCACTGGATCCAGGAGGTTGCATTGATTCTTCTAACACTTCTGCTATGGGCAATAGTGGCTGCTGCCTAGTGGGATAGGTGGGGCATAAATCAGCATCACCAGATGAAAAGTCAACTACATTTACTGTGTCACCCAACCACTTCTCTTACAATACCCTAATGTTTTAATATTGCAAGTATTTGCTATGTAAATCAAAACTATTTCAGGAAGCATTTGAACAGGAAGAATGAATGTGCAGCAATGAAGTTGCTGATGTTGCAGAGAAAATAAAGACTATTTTAAGAAGTGTTTCATATTTCAAGTAGAATTTCACCAGATCATTCCACATGCACTATTTACATTATTGTAAAAGTACTTTCAATAGCTGCCCCTGGCTTTATTCCCAGAATGGCAAAGACCTAGCATCACTCGAGAGCAGTCTGGGGAAAAGGTGGCCACTTGAAGACAATTTCCAAGATGAACTGTGTTTGCATTTTTTTTAAAAAAAAAATCTTGACTTTATTTCTATGCTTAATGTGTTTATGTTATCATTTCTAATTCATCTAAAGAAAGCTGACATAAATACTATATTCCAATTTCCTCCCTATGGTATTTTCTCATAAAGTAGTCAAGTTACAGTATGCGGTGTTTGATTTCAGCTTAGAAGTTTGGTTTAATTACTAATTTGATTGCCACAATAAACCACAGGGGCTTATTGACTAATTCAGGAATTAGATCCTCATAATTTTTGAAGCTTATCAATAGTCTGTGGTTTAGCTGGTTGCACACACTAACACATAAGTATGCCTCATTTATTTGTTTGGGGTTTTTTTCATGAGAAAGCATCAGTTGTATCTTACAAGCCAATCTCATTTGAAGGGGGGTCATTTAATTTTTTTTTAACAGAGGCATAGTTTATTTATGATGATGAACATTACTGTGCAGATAAGAGTGTCCAAAATTAGCATTTCAGATGCAACTCCTTTAACCTACGGCTGGTAAAAGAATTCCTTCTGGTATTTGGTAATTAGTATATACATTTGTTACAGAAATGTATTTATTCTGCAATTTTAATCTGGCATAGTCTAGAGAAAGTTGCCATTTTAGACAAAGAGTTTCCCTCTACAGTAGGACCTACATACCCACGAGGCATTGGTTCCAGGGGCCCCCATGGATAACAAAATCTGTGGATAATAACAAACGCACCCATCATCATTTCTGTCCCAGGAGCAAACCTGGGGGCAAAGGTAGGAGGGTGTAGAGATCTCTCCTCCCCTCCCTTCGACGCTGTGTCACCATTTCCACCCCAGGAGCGATCCCAGGCAGTGACCCCAGGGAGCAAAGGGAGAAGAGAGGTGCAAGCTCTCCTCCTCCCCTCCATCCCCCATCCACCCCCCCCCACTGTCACCATCTACAGATAATTGAATCAGTGGATGGTGAGTCAGAAGATGCAGGGGTGCTACTGTACAATATATTTATTGCTGTTTGATACCACTTCAACTGCCATGGCATCATCCAACAGAATCTTGGGATTTGTAGTTCAGTAAGGAACTTGGAATTGTCTACTAGAGATCTCTCATTCCTTCTCCTGAGCTACAGCACTAGAACTCTCTAGCAAGCAATTCTTAATCCCTCACCAAACTTCAAATCTCAAGATTTCATAGGATTGAACAATGCTATAATTCTGCAAGCTGCTATAACTCTGCAGTACAGATATGTTCAAAATTTCATAGAATCATAGTATCATAGAGTTGGAAGAGACCACAAGGGCCATCCAGTTCAAAATAGTAATTTAGTAATACAGTATCAAAGACTTATGCTTTTGTAACATCCATTTGATACTTGGGTGATTTTTTTTTAAAAAAAAAGCCTGTTGTAAGTTGTGCTGATTTCTGTTTTTAAAGAAAAGCTGAGATAAAACCCACCAAATATATAAAAATCATTACTCCAATGTAGTGGCAGGACAGAGTGCTTAACCCATACATGTTCAGTTAGACATTTAATTATGCTCTTACATTCTGTCAGCTTTAGAAAAACCAAAGCACAGTTAGTTTTCTTTGGATTCTGCCACTAAAACACATCCCTTAATTCAGACACTACTCAGAACCTATTCTACCCATGTATGGTGGCTGAGTACTTGGTTATAGTCAGTGATACCAACTCTCTTTAATATTTTCTAGAACTGGACAGATGAATTAATGCATATGAATTAATGAATATAATTTAATTTATAAAGCTTGTACATGTGAATTATTGTATAATGCAAGCTATTGATACTTGAGAAATCTTTCCGTAATGTGTGAAATTCTGTTATATTTTATTTGGGCTCTTTTGCTGAATATGCATTTTCTGGATCAGAAGTGTTTCATGATGATTAGACAAGCAGAATGTTATTTGGGTACAAAAACCATAATGACTTTGAAATGTATGATGAATGTATTCATTTTGTGCTGCCTCCTGGCTCTGCACATTTACAGGGATGTGTTTCAGATCTGAAAAAAATGTCAAAATCCCAAGAGAAATTTGATTCCTTTGGACCTTGTGCTTCTGGAGGTGGGCAGTCTTTTCCCTCCAAATCTACCAGAACAAAGCTGAAACTTAGACATAACTTTGTTTGGGACTTTAAAAAGAAGTCCTACACCTACCCCTTAGTGTCTTATAGATGTTATTTTTGGTGTAGGGAAGACTGATGTATAAGGTATTGAGGCTGAAGGACTGATAGGTCTACCTTATAATCCTTTTGCTTGTTTTATGAAGGGACCTCTATCCAATGTGTTTTGGTGGGATAACTGTGATTTTATTAAAACTCCCTTCATCTAAAGAGAGACATTCAAGAGAAACATAAACTTTTTGAGTATAGGCACAGCTGGTGGATTTGCTGTCATGGTGTAATCAATTCACTCTTTTACAGCCACTGCTCCTGCAACTTCTCTGAGTTGTGCAGGAAGTCTCTCAGTGCTGGAATGTAATTCTCTGGAGAAATGGAAGTGGGAAAGTTCCTCCACACTTCAGAGAAGTATGGGAGAAGTTACCATAAAAGCAAGAGTGGTTCACTGTCCTGCAACATTACCCTACAACTAGACACTCCTCACAAGACTGTCATAATTATTGTGTGGAATTCAGTCAAAGGGTAGCATTTAGATAGGATGGAAACTACAGGTGAGATGTGGTGAGCCAAGGACAGGACTGTGAGACAGCCATTCTTTCAGTGACACCATGTTTCACTATTGAAAAAGCCTGCAATTTGTTTTCAAGTATCATAAATCTCTTACATCCATTGTGTGCAGTGTTCACTGTAGTGTGTCATTTTCATAAAAATTGCCAAAATAAAACCAAAAATACAGAGCACGCAAAAGGATTTTGTTGCACCTTTGAGACTAAGGACTTTATCACCCCAATGTTCTTTTTCTGGCCTAAATTGTGGTGTTTTTATGCTGGTAAAAGATCCCCTCACCAGACCTACCTTTAGGAGCATAAAAGAAGCTTCACCCGGAGTAACTGAGAACAAATGAAGCTCTGTTTACTTTCAGATTCCAAATCTTGCTGATTCTCATGAGAAAATGCTAGCATGGGAAATTTAAAAATTGAAGCAAAACAACAACAACAACAAAAAACAAACAAAAACAAACAAAACAAAACACACACACACACACACAATGTACAGCAAAGCACCAAAACATGCTTAAAAGTCCCCAGAACACTAAGTGTGTGTTTCATAAAAAGAGTTCCCCCTACCTGGTTGTTGTGATATCACCCAGAAGTGTTCTGTCATTGATGCAGCATTCACATGACTAAAATGGCACAAGGATTCAAACTCCAGCAATGCCGGCAACAAAGCATCACAACCAATCTATTGATGGCTTGGGCTGTCAATAAAAAAATATAGCTTTTTAACAAGATATCACAAAAGGATGTCATTGTCTGGTATGTGTGCCCTTTTGTGATCGTTAGGCATCCTTCTGATGCCATATTTGCCACATCTGAAAAAGTCCTAAGTGAGAGAAAGATGCTTGTAGCATAAGCTTTTGTAGACTGGGCCAATTTCACTAGTAGTCTTATCAGATGACCAAATTAAACCATTACAGGGATGACAGGAGATTGCGAAAGGGCTTCCCTTTTAGACAACATTATCCCTGTATTGTTATGCTCCTGTGATTAGCTGTGAAGCGAATGCCGAAGAACCAGCAAGGAGGGGCACGCCCACACCTACATTGTATGAACAAATAACCTTAAAGAATTAAGAACTACAGTTTTATAATTTCACACAATCTTCTGAACCCACGGATCACGAAGCGAAGGAAATATTTTTGTTGTGGTTATTACTGCTGCTGGTTGTACAGCATGGAGAGCATATTGTGCTACGAATTTGGGATAGCAATACATGAACTTTTCAGTTACTTTATATTGGAGTTCGGACCTAGCAGAGAATACTACAACTAATTTTATGTTCTTTCTGATTTGATTGGATCTGGTTTACCAAATTATAATTTTATAAGGAAAGCTTCTGATGATAATATACACATATATTCATATATTTACAAGTTAAGTCTTTATATGATTTATTTATATAAAAATGCTAATACATTTAAACGCTAACTTTAAAACACTGTGGGTTCGGTTGGTATGGTATATTGATCACTGTTACATTACTTATATTGTATCCTGTATATGCTCTAACCTATAAATATTATATAATTCATAAATACCATATAACCATATTTACAATATATATATGATATATATAATTTATATAGTACATAATATATATTATAGATACGTAATTTAGTACCATATTGCATAGTGTATATTGTACTCCTAGACGGTACACAACTGGTGATTTGTGCACTATAATTTAAAAGTAGAAAAAAATTGTGATTGGAATAGTTTGTTACTATTACAAAGTGAAAGCTACATAATATTATAATATTACAATAATATACAACACAGAATTATATTATATATTTACAATTATAATTAATATTATAATATTTCTAATACATACAATATATATATAATATTCACAATATATACAATAAGATAATAATATAGATATTAATTAATATAGATACTGTATTTACATAGATATCAATACAGATATATTTAAGAAAAAAACAAATACTTTGGATTGAATATATTTATAATTATTGATAAATATACAATTATAAATACTTATCTATATTAGGATACAAACGTTGGAAACTGTTCGGCATACAAGGAATATAAGAATATATATAAGACTTTATATATTTTATACAGGACTGGATAAGAATTTACTACAAATTTCATATTGATGGTATGTAAACATAATTAAAGATTTTGAAAGAAAAGATAATATAAGTGCTTCACAGAATTAAAGGAAAGTCGGGATATAATATGTGAGTTTGAAGAAAAGAAGATTAAGTAGAATTAACAACAGTAATCCAGGGTTAACATTCACTAATTATAAATAACAACAGGATGATCAAGATGGCATATAGCACATGCAAAATGTCTGCAGCACAACAGGCACAAGCGACGACAGTTAGAAGAGGCTCATTAGATACTTCCAAACCCCAGTAGTTGCATAATTTAATACTAGAAGAACTTAGAACAGAATTAAGAAATTTTAAACAGGAAATAAGAAGCAAACTTAAAGATATCAGGAAAGAGTTCAAGCAGGATTATAAGAAAGAAGCAGAATTGATTGGGAAAAAGATCAACAAGATTAATAAAGAATAGGAAGATATGAAAATGGCAATTGGAAATCTAAAAGAAAGGACAAACATAACAGAAGAGATTACAACAAAAAATAAACAACAACAAGAGAAAGGAGAAACTTTAATGCTGACTCAAGAAGTTAGATATAGGGACAAATGCTTGAAATTAAGGGGACTTTCTGAAAAATTGAATGAAAACCTTTTTGAAAGAGTAATCCTGCCATTAGCTGACTTTATAGATTTACCAGAAGATTATTTAGAGGAAGAAACGGAAAAAATATTCAGGATTAACTCAAGAACAGCAGAAGAGAGAAAGCTCCCAAGAGATATAGTAATTGTTTTGAATAAAGGGAAGATTAGAGAAAAGATCTTGCAAAGGAGCTATGATGATAAATTTAAAAATGAAGATGATGAAATAAGAATATTTAAGGACATGCCAGCTATGATATGAAATAAAAGATTAGACTATAAATCTCTCACACAACTCCTCTCCAAGAATGGAATAAATTATTGATGGGAATGGCTAGAAGGGATCTCTTTTACATATAAGCAAAAAAGGTACAAAATAAACTCAACTGAGAAAGCAAGGGAGTTCTGTAAGAAATTTGAGAAAAAGAAACACCAGAAGGAAGATGATATGGGGAAGAATCAATTGGAGAAAGAAGAAGGAATCGAAGAACAGTTTACAAGAAGAAGAAAAGAGAAGGAACAAAAACCTGTGGGGAAAGAGGACCAAAGCAACCCAGAGAAAGAAGGGGAAGAGGAAGGAGAAGGACAGACAACAGACACAGAAGACACAGAGGAACAAGAAGTCAAGGGGGAAAAGAGACAAGAGGAAGAAAAAGATCAAGAAGAAACATAAGTAACTATTATAGATCACAAAAATGGCCATTGACCTGATTTCATGGAACATTAAAGGGTTGAATTCAGAATACAGGAGGTGACAGGTTTTTCATCATTTAGAGAAGTTGAAAGCAGATATAATATGCCTGCAGGAAACTAAGATAAGACAAGAGGATGTAAGATTTATCAAAAATGGGAAATTAGGACAACTATATTATTCCACATATGGAAAAAAGAAGAAAAGAGGTGTTGCAATTTATAGAAATCCAAAATATATTGCAAACGAATTGTTTAAAGATGAGGAAGGAGAAATTATTGGAGTTGAGATGAATTTAAAAAAAAATTGAAAACAGTGATAGTTGGAATCTATGCCCCCAATACAAAGCAAGAAAAGTTTTATAAAAAATTACACAAATACTTGGAAAAGTATGAAAAGGAGAACATAATTATATTGGGGAATTTCAATTGAGTGATGAACCTAATAACTGATAGATCTATTGAAAAAAATCAAGGCTACATGGGTAACTTCCTAATAGCTTTTTCAATTTAATAAAGGAATTAATATTAGAAGATTATCTGGGTATCAAAATATGGAAATGAAAGAGGTTATACCTTCTTCTCAGAGTGTTACAAATCCATGTCTAGAATTGGTATGTGTTTTGTTTCTAAAAATCTTCTCCCACAGATTCAAGACATGGAAATACTTGCAAAAACAACATCAGATCACTTCCCAATTAATCTTATGCTGAAGTCTAAGAAAACATTATAACTGGAGATTAAACAAAAATCTTCTAAGAGATGAAAAATTCTTAAAAGACTTCAAAAAAGAAGTGCAACAATACTTTTTAGAGAATGACACAGGAGACTGTCAAATGAGGACTATTGGGATGCAGGGAAGGTAGTCTTTAGAGGAATATTAATAAAGAAAGGAGCAGAAAAGAAAAAAAATACTCTGAAAGATACAATTTCTTAATGAACGAATTAAGAAAGAAAGAAGTGAAACTAAGATTAAACCCGAATAATGAAGAAACTAATCCAAAACCAACTTGGTTGGGAAACAATGCCTAGGATAGAAAGAGAGTTGAAAAGAATGCAACAAACCAACTTTGAACATTCCAATACAACAGGGAAATGGTTAGCATACAAACTAAGTAAAGAAAGGGGAAAGAAAATGATTACAGAGCTAAAAAACAAGGATAAAACATTAACTAGACAGGAAGAAATAAAACAATCTTTTAAAGAATTCTATGCCAAATTGTTTGATCAAAAAGACAGAGATGAAAGTGATATCAGAAAAATGGAAGAATATTTAGATAAACAAAATTTCAAAAAAATAAACAAAGAGCAGAAGAAATCCTTGAATGCATCAATGTCAGTGATGGAAATTGTAGAAGCCATAAGGAACTTGAAAGCAAACAAAGCACCAGGACCAGATGGCTACACCACTGCATTCTATAAAAAATTGGAAAGTGAATTGAGTTTACCACTTTATCACACTTTTAATGAAATCGAAAAACACAGAATACCTAATTCTTGGTCAAAGGCAAATATTACTCTTATATTAAAAGAAGGGAGAGATGGAAAAACATGATAAATTATCGACAGATTTCCCTTCTAAATTTAGACTATAAAATATACACATAGATTTTGGCACAGAGATTAAAAAGAATTTTACAAACAATAATTCATGAAGATCAAAATGGATTTTTGCCTGAAAGAAGCATAAACCAAAACACTAGACTTATATTGGACCTACTTGAATAATATGAGGTACATAATGAAAGGAAAATAGGATTGATATTTATCAATGCAGAAAAAGCATTGATAATGTCAATTGGGACTTTATGTTAGCAGTAATGGAGAGACTAGGTTTAGGAGAAAAGTTCTGTAAAAGATTACAACAAATATACAATAATCAGACAGCACAACTAATTATAAATGGAGAAAGATCAGAAATGATCCAAGTTAGAAAGGGCAGAAGACAGGGCTGCCCTATCTCCCCACTGTTATTTATCATAGTATTGGAGGTTCTGAACAATAATATTAGAGCTAATAGGAAGATACCAGGAGCTAAGATTGGAGGAATCAAATACAAGCTAAGGGCCTTCACTGATGACTTGGTCATAATTTTGGAGAATCCAATAGATCATATAGAGGAACTTATGAAAACTATTTCTCAATTTGGAGAATTTTCAGGGTTTAAAGTAAATAAAGAAAAAATAACAATCCTGTTGAAAAATATGTATAAAGCAGCAGAAGAAGACCTAAGAAGTAAATCTGGGTGCAAAATTGAGAAATAGGTTAGATACCTAGGTGTTTGGTTGATGAGAGGGAATGGGGATCTATTCAATAATAACTACCAAAAAATGTGGATGGAAATAAAAAAAGTTCTAGATATGTGGGAGAAGTTGAAGCTGTCATTCTTAGGCAAAATTGCTGCAATTAAGATGACAGTTTTACCCAAATTGTTATACTTGTTCCAAAATCTACCCATAATTTCTAATGAAAATATTTTTGATAAATGGGAAAAAGACCTAAAAGATTTCATCTGGGAAAAGAGGAAAGCTAGAATCAAATAACGATATCTAATTGATGGAAAAAATCAGAGGTGGCTGTGACTTACCAGATCTCAGATCTTACTACGATGCAGTGGCTTTAACTTGGATAAAAGACTGGATACGTTTAAATAATGAGATAATATTAAATATAGAAAGACAAAATGTAAGATTCAGGTGGCATGCTTACTTGGTATATAAGCTGTTGTCTGTTTATGTGTGATGAATTGGTTTGTGTTAAACTATAAATAAATATTTTTTTAAAAAATAAAGACAAAGTAAATAAATATTTTACAAATCATTGTATAAGAAGTCTCCTGAAGGTTTGGACAAGAGTGAAGGGAAAGTTTTATTTTAAAATTCTGATTTGGACATCGCCACAGGAAGCGTTTCAGGTCAGATGGAAGAAAGGCGATAAGTGGCTAGGATACTCTGATATAGCATATAAAGGTATTGAAGCCCCTAGATTACTAAAATCGAAAGAACAGTTACAAACTGAATTTAACGTGGATTGGTTTACACTATACCAACTAAATGAACAATTTAAAGAAGACCAGAGAAAGGAAGGAATAGAGATGGAACTAAATGAACTGGATAAGCTAATATGGGATAGAAATCATAAAAATTTGATATCGAAATTATACAAATTGTTGTTAGGCAGAAAATTGGAACAGGATTATATTAAAGATTATATGCAGAAATGGGCACAAGATATAGGTCACAATTTAAATTTAGAAGACTGGGAGAAAGAGAGAGAGAGAGATCCCTAAAATTTACAGCATGCCAGAATCTTAAGGAGAATTACATCAAAACTTCACAGAGGTGGTATTACACACCGATGAGATTAAATAAAATGAAGATTGGAGTAAACGATAACTGTTGGAAATGTGGAAAGGTGAAAGGATCTCTCATTCACACGTATTGGGATTGCATCAAGATTAAACAATTCTGGGTTAAAGTGCACGATAACATTAAAGAAATATTACAGATTCATGTGGACTTTAGCCCAGAATTTTATTTGTTGAATATGATAAAAGGATTAAACAAAAAAGGAGCAAACTAACACTGGAGGATTCTATTATAAATGACAACCATAGCTAGAGTAATTATTGCAAGAAAATGGAAATCAAAAGAAAAACCCACAATTGAAGAATGGAAAGCAAAAGTGCTAGACATGTTAGAAATGGATGAACTAACTAATAGATTAAGGAATAATCTATGCTGTGGACAATGCTGTGGACATCGCATACCTTGATTTCAGTAAGGCCTTTGACAAGGTTCCCCATGACATTCTTGCAAACAAGCTTGTAAAATGAGGGCTAGACAAGTTAACTGTTCAATGGATTTGTAACTGGTTGACCGGCCGAGCCCAAAGGGTGCTCAGCAGTGGCTCCTCTTCGTCTTGGAAAGATGTGACCAGTGGGGTGCCACAGGGTTCTGTCCTGGGCCCAGTGCTATTCAACATCTTTATCAATGACTTGGATGAGGGAATTAGGGGCATACTTATCAAATTTGCAGATGACACCAAATTAGGAGGAGTAGCTAATACCCTAGAGAACAGGATCAAAATTCAGAATGACCTGGATAGACTGGAGAGCTGGGCCAAAGCTAACAAAATGAAATTCAATACGGAGAAATGTAAAGTACTGCATTTAGGGCGGAAAAATGAAATGCATAAATATAGGATGGGAGAGACCTGGCTGAATGAGACTACGTGCGAAAGGGATCTAGGAGTCCTAGTAGACCACAAGTTGAACATGAGCCAACAGTGTGATGCGGCAGCTAAAAAGGCCAATGCAATTTTGGGCTGTATCAATAGAAGTATAGTGTCTAGATCAAGGGAAGTAATAGTGCCACTCTATTCTGCCTTGGTCAGACCTCACTTAGAATACTGTGTCCAGTTCTGGGCACCACAATTCAAAAAGGATATTGACAAATTGGAGCGTGTCCAGAGAAGGGCAACTAAAATGGTGAAAGGTCTGGAAACCATGCCTTATGAGGATAGACTTAGGGAGCTGGGTATGTTTAGCCTGGAAAAAAGACGGTTAAGAGGTGATATGATAGCCCTGTTTAAGTATTTGAGGGGATGTCATGCTGAGGATGGAGCAGGATTGTTTTCTGCTGCTCCAGAGACTGGAACATGGAGCAATGGATGCAAGCCCCAGGAACAGAGATTCCACCTCAACATGAGGAGGAACTTTTTGACAGTAAGAGCTGTTCGGCAGTGGAATACGCTCCCTCGGAGCGTGGTGGGGTCTCCTTCCTTGAAGGTCTTTAAACAGAGGCTGGATTGCCATCTGTCGGGGATGCTTTGATCAAGATTTCCTGCGTGGCAGGGGGTTTGGACTGGATGGCCCTCGTGGTCTCTTCCAACTCTGCAATTCTATGATTCTATGATTCTATGATTCTATGAATAGAAGTGGGAAAAATACGATCTAAGCGTGGGCACCAGTACTAGCATAGTGGGAGAATTCAGGAGACCCATATAAAAATATAAAGATAGTAATGGGGAATTACAATTAAGTGGTGAACTGAGTTACAAGAGTTACAAATTATATAAATACATAAGAGAATAAATCTGAAAGATGACATCCAAATTCAACACATAAAAGGGTGTATAATAACAAGTGACACAACAAGAACTGAGATTGTAAAGAATTTGGACATTATGAAATTGCAGTAATTTCGTATAAGGGATTAGAGGGAAGATAAAATAATTTTGATAACAATACTGGGATAATTAAGTATTGATAATTAATTATTTATTATTTTCAATATTACTTTGTAGATATCAGGAGCTAAAATAAAATTACAACTAAGAAGTGGATTTAGCTATAGGTCTAAATAAAGGAAGTCCAGGACAGAAGAGAATCTAGAACAAAGATATGTTACATTGACCATGTTATGTAAAGATTTAAAGAAAAAAATGATATGTTTGTTCACTATTTAGGCTGCATTTGGTAAATAAAAAAAGACTTAAGACAAAGTTCACATGACTGAACACTACATGTAGTTTGGCCCTTATTATAAGTAGGAATTATTATTTTTTTGTTAGAAAGTGCATAACATGATTATTGGAGTGAAATTGCTATACTATCAGTATTACAAATGTGCTGAAAGTACAATATGTAGAAGAGATTCGGATATAGTTCTGGTTGAACAGTTAATCATAAATATTTGATTCTGTGGATTTCCTCCCTCAACCTTATAAATTATCTATTGAAGATATCAGAAACTTTATGATTTGGTATCAAAATAGATATTAGCCAACATGTACAAGTACATAAAGATACGTCAAGCTTTTACCTAGTCAGCAAGCAGATACAATTCAGATGTAAACCCATTGATATTTATTTGCCAAAGTGTTATTTATATAAAATCACCTCTCCATCGACACCCGCTTGTCATGGGAGAGAGGCTTGCGTACCCTAATGATGTTTTGAGCTATGCTGGTGGTGGCATAATAGCCACCGGTAGGATCTCCCATGCCAGACAGGGTCTGACTATGTGACGAATGTTACTATCCTTGAGCAAGCAGGGATCACCAGCATTGAGGCCATGATATTGAGAACACAGCTGCACTGGGCAGGGCACGTTTCTAGGATGGAGGAACATCACCTCCCCAAAACAGTACTCTACGGTGAACTCGCCACAGGTCAGCGTAAGAGGGGCGCTCCAAAAAAGCAATACAAGAACTCCCTGAAATGACATCTCAGGTTCGGCCAAATTGATCACCAACAATGGTCTGCCCTGGCCTCACATCGGGAGGCATGGAGACGCATTATCCACAATGCTGCAGTCTTATTTGAGAACTCACGCTGAACAAGTCTTGAAGAGAAATGACAACGCAGAAAGAATCACAACCCGGAAACATCACCCAAGGAGACCTTCTGTTGTGCTTTCTGCAACCGGACTTGTTTATCTCGGATTGGCCTTTTTAGTCATCAGCACGCTTTCAGAAAGTGCGGGATGAGTCCTTCCTGAATCTTCGTTTGTGAAGAAAAGCCAGAGAGAGAGAGAGAGAGAGAGAGAGATTTACATAAAATCAAATCCCAGAGCCTGAAAATATTTTACCAATAGTCACATTATTTATCTATTTATTTTTTCCAACATGTAAGACTTAAGTAAGTCACATTCTGATAAGCGATAACACTGGGGCTTACCACACTCCAAAGAAAAGTGGCAGGGCAGCAAGAACATTCCATCTTCCCTGCTGCCTTACCACATAATGCCAGTATTTTTCCAGCTTTCTTTCATTCTGGTTCTGTGTGGGACTGAGCTAAAACCATATCTTTTTGCTAACAGGTTTTTTTGGTTAGCTAAAAGACACAGTTTTACCTTGGTCCCTCATGGGACTGGAATGACAAAACGACAACGCTATGTGGTAAGGCAGCACAGAAGATTGAACATTCCTCCTGCCTTGCCACTTTTCTTTGGAGTGCAACAAGCCCTTTCATTCCTTTTATAATACATTTGTAACTGGGTAATGACTTTTTTATTTACATACTTTTTAGTTATATTTGAATAACAGGAGAGTAAAAAGTGACTTTACTATTGTACACAACAGTGGTTAACTACTAACTACTTTTGAGGAGTCTGGATGTATAAAAAGAAATAATCTCTGTTAGAGGTATACTATGTTCATATAGTACAGTATTTACATACACATATAGTATAGCTACAATTAGGTCCATTTTTCTGACAGAAATGAAGGCAGTATGAACATTTTAAACTGAAACAGACTACATTATAGATGAGCATATTACATGCAATCCTGTAGAGTATGCCTCTTCATTGAACCTGTATTTTTCTGAATGGGTTTTGTATAAGTTATCATTTACATATATGTGTTGTTTTCAAGTTGTAGGCAAATGGATAGACATTCAAAAGGTATGAATAATATGATGTGAGAACCACTGCTTCATTAACCATAATCCAGTTATTGTGTGTTGTTATATTCTCTTTCTCAAAGATTTCTCAGGTTGTAGTCCCATGGACAATTACCTGTAGGCAAGCTGCAATGAAGACAGTTGGATTTACTTCTAAGGAATTAGAAGAGAATTTTAGGCCTTTAAAAAAAAAAACCCAAACCTCAACATTTTGAAATATTCAGAGTTCTTCATCAGAATAGGAAGAACCTCAGAGGCAAATAGTGGGGCTGGGGGAAAGCAAATTAGCCCACCCTGCTCTTCAAGATCTGACTTAAATCCTTGTCTATTATGTTTATAGAGGATGAGATTAAAATCAAATCAAAGGTAGGAGATTGAAACAATATCTCAAAATTTGTTTGAGATTGAACAAAATGAAAGGTGGTGAAATCCCTCTTTTTTAGTCCTATGCTGGTGTCACTACATTTGGCACTGGTGGATATGTTGGTTTCCCTCATGATCTGTGAAGTTTAGATACAGTGGGACCAGAAGGCTATAGTGTTCACAATATGCTATTGTTGGTGTCAGATATAGCTCTGGTCCATGGGGGGAGGGGGCTGTTCTAGAGAGTCAGAACATGGAAACATTGCCTTTTTTTTTCACTACAGCATTGGCAGGAGGATTCTGGGGGGTTATATTCCAAAAAAGTTACTTTTTGGAGCTCTGAGAATAGTTCCAAAGATTTGGACTCCTCAGCTGTTGTCTGCTTCTGAATGTGTGTGCGTGCAAATTAAAATAGTGTAGGTAGAGTTGAGTCAGCCACACCTCCGCATTTTCATTAATAGATGCACTTTAATTCTCTCATCTCCTGCTGTCACTTCCTTATAATGTTAGACAATCCTACACAGTGTCAAGAAAGGCAAGGAAAAGAAGCAGTATTAAGGGAAACCACTTTAGAGGATTACTTCAGCTTCTTCCTACTCACCTCCTGGATAGCACAAGATTGTGTTCTACCTGCTCTTTTCTTCTCTTGGGCCTAGAGAAGGAAGAACAGGACCACTGTACAACTATGTACAATCAAAGGAGCTTTAGTCCTCATATTGTGTAAAATCTTTGTCCCATCCTATCTCCTCTGACTAGTCGCAATGTCCTGGAGTCTCAGACCCAGGGTTTTTCCAGCCATGCTGTCTGAAAGGGTTTAACTGAAGCTATTAGTGAGTGAATCTCAATTTTTCTGCCTCTGACACTTAAGCTCTGCCAGTGAGTTATGGTCCTCCCAAATGAGTTTTTGTTATATGGAAGAAAATTATTTCAATAAATTCTCTGTGCAATTCCCTCCCATGTCAGAAAATGACAGTGGTTTCCCCCCACAGGTTGGTCCCAACTTCCCACTCCTTCCCAGCCACAATGCGAGAAGGCCATGATGGCGGCCCCCATGCAGGCCATACAGCCATGGGGGCTACTGAGGGAGGAGCGACCGGAGCACAGGCCGGGCCACAAACTGGCCCACCATTCAGACGGTAAGTCCCGTTGTGGACCCAGATTGTATGCCCCACTTCCCTCCCCTAAAGAAGATACATACTACCACAGGCTGTGTTAACAATTGTATTGACTACAAGATAAACATAATGATTAAGTATAGGTTAGTAAGATGATAATTGGCAATAAAAGGCTGCAACTTGCTAATGGCTGCAAATAGTTGGCACTATTGCATGAGTCCAGATCCCTTCATTGCCCAAACCTGTGTTGGTTAATGGTACAGTGTTGGTTGCTACCGACCTTTCTGGAGGGGAAAGCTCTTGGCCAAGCCGATCCACTTGACAATCTCCCCTCTCCTGGAAACAAGGTGTTAATCATTAACTGGGGGGGGGAGTGAAGATCTCCATGAACTTGAACTTAAACTTGAACTTGACTGGGACCCCCCCATTCCCCGCCTACCCATATCAGGACCCATGCCATCCACCTAGCAAATTGCAACAAATAAAAAACAGAAGTAAACATAATAAAAAGAGGTAAGATGAGTGGGTTCTTCAGCTCCCAGTGAGCCAACTGAGGAGCCTGCACTGTGGGCTGGCTTTTATACCAGCCCCTGGTACAGGCTCCATGTTATTCAGCCATGCCAGAAGCTTGCCCCATTGGTTCCCAACTTCCCTGCCACAATGTGAGCCGGTAAGAAGGCCGTGATAGCAGCCCCCATGCCTGGCCAGGCGGCTGTGGGGGCCGCTGAGGGAGGAGCCATGGGGGCACCAGCCAGGCTGCAAACTGGCTCACTGTCCAGCCAGTAAGCCTCCTTCCCCTCACAGGTGAAGTATGGGAAGGTGGATAGAAGTGGTAGGGACAATGGAAAATAATATTTTAAAAATATAGCAAATTAACAGGGAAAGAGGTCAGGTGCTAATCAATTATAATAAAAAGCTAAACTCGATATTCTGTTATCTATGGCTAGTGCAGTACATAGAAAAATGCAATGAGTGAAACAGCTAACCAGGGGGAACTAATATTTCCTTGAACACTTGTGATGAACCATATGCAACTAGGTCAACAGTTGTTTTCATTAATTAATGAATAAACAAAATATGATTTTTAATAGTTTGTTCAACTGAGTTCATAGATTATGTGAAATTTTCTCAAACTATCTACTGAATACTGTACAAAAGGGATTATTTCTATTCCTCTTTTTCTCCTCACCCAGTAGCTGATCCTCCTACTCATCTTCCTATTTAAAGGCTTGTAGAAGGAGGGAGGACTTGGTCTTCCCAAAATAAAAGGATATCATGAAGTTAATCAATTGAGATATGTTATAGAAGGAATTGTAGGACAGGGGATTTAGAATGGTTAGAAATAGAAACAGGGAGAATAGAAAAGAGAATATGGAATATATTTTTGATAATTTTACAAAAAAGGAAATTAAAGGAATTGAGAACCAATTTCTGCAAAATATATGGGAAATATGGTATAAATATAAGAGAGAATTTTTGCCCATTGATTCAGTATTAACACCGGTTATAATGGGGGAAAAAATCCCAAATAATTTGAAGGAAAAAATGGGAAAGGGATTAAAGAAAAGAGGACTAGATAAAATAGAGGGATGGATAGGATAGATGAATGAGAAAGGGAGTATAACAGAGAAATTATGTGGAATGAAAATTTCATGGTTTAATTGCATACAGTTAGAACAATGGATTAAAAATTGGAAAAATAATCAAAAAGAAATAAGGGAATTTACAAAATTTGAAAATTTGGTGAAAAAAGGTGAAAAGAGGGATGATAATGAAAGTATGAAAGGTATTACAAGCGAATTATATAAAATATTGATAAAAAATAAGGGGAAAAAAGACAAAGGGGAATATTTAAGGAGAATATGGGAGGAAGACTTGAAACAAAAAATTGGAGACCATGAATGGGATAAGATATGGAAACAAAGACATCTAAAAACATGTCGATACAGATAAAAGAAAATTATTATAAAATAATATGGAGATGGTATTTGACACCAGCAAGATTGCATGATATAGATAAGAATAACTCTAAATACTGTTGGAGAGGTTGTCAAGAAATAGGTACATATATGCATATGTGGTGGAATTGTAAATTTGTACAGCAGTTTTGGGAAATGGTTTTCATAGAAATAGAGAATATTCTGAATAGAAATATAGAAAGGAAACCGAGGATAGCATTTATGTCAATTTATAATGGAGAGAATGAGAACCAAGCAGAAAAGGATTTAATAACAAATTTATTAACGGCAGCAAGATTAATTATAGCAAGACATTGGAAAATGCAAATAAATGTACAACTGGAGGAGTGGTATAAAGAAATGTGGAAGATGTCAATAAATGATAAGTTAACATGTAGACTCAAAGTAAGAAGAGGAAGTTGGAAAGAAAGTGACTTTGATAAAATTTGAAAAGTATTTGTTAAAAAAGTATTACAGACAAAAGATGGGAGGTTACCTCCACGAGAAGAAATGAGATTCTGGAAAGATTAGGTAAGGGATAATGGCTCCGGTGAAGGGGAGCACTGAGGTGGGGGGGGTAGGGGAATTAATATTTTTGAACAGAATTATAGTAAAGAATCTATGTTAACTTTTGAAATTAGTTAATAGAAAAATTGTGATGTTTATAGTAATTTTATGTGTTATAATAACTAAGTATTGATTGGATAATATAATGTATGATTATAAAATTAATAAAAATATATTTTTAAAAAATAAAGGCTTGTAAATCCATTCAAACTTTTCACTTATATAAAAACAGCCATCTCCCATTTCTATAAATGATTTTTTTCTATAACTCATAGTTCAGATACTATTATGAAGTGCTATTATAAATAGTAACTGCTGGAAGACAAATAGAATTCCTTTCTCTTTGCTCAAAATGTTAACGTTGTGTAACAGTGCAATGTGCACAATAATTTCATTGTTTTGATTTCATATTTGATTTCCTCCTGTCATCATTTTGTATGTTTTTCTGAAGAGGGAAAGAAAGAAGGAGAAAAACATATTATTGGAAAATAAAACCAACTGTGCATCTAAAAACATCAACAGTAACCCAGGTCAAAATAATCATAGTATTACTATTTCTACACATCTAAGGTTTGCGCCTCTGTTCTACACCAGCAGCACTGCCCTGGCTTGGGAGGCATGCTGGGTTCTGGAGGGAAGTGAAGCAGACAGAAATAATCATGCAGCAGTCTTGGTCTTGAATACCCTACTTTTTAGTGAAGACAGTAGATAGAAACGGAAAAAGTCATTGTTCTGGTTAACCAATATAGGAAAGGACAAAAGCAAGAGAAATGCACCCACCCTTCAGAGCTGCACACACTGAAAGGGAAGGCACCACTCCAGATCTATCTCTCCCTTATATGGGTTAGCTTTCACAAGCAGTGTAAGAAAAAACAAAACTCATGAGTAGAGCTTATTAGCGGAGAAAAATGTTCTCAGGCCAATTAGCTGAGGCCAGGTACTCTCAGACCCAAACATCCTTATCTTATATGCTGCGCTGTCTCTCTCATTCCCAGGAGAAACCTCTCCATGACCTTCTCACAGGGAAACAAGGCCTAGTGCATTCTCATGAATCCTGAACCAAACTTTTTGGGGCTAGGCCTGTACCCAGGACCTAACAGCCTCAAACAATTGTTGTTGTTAGCTGCCATCAAGTTGACATTAACTTATGGTGACCCTATGAATGAGCGATCTTTAAGTCACCCTACTATCAATAGCCTTGCTCAGGTCCTGCAGATTCAGGGCTGTGGGTTCCTTGATTGAATCTGTCCATCTGGAATGCAGTCTTCTTCTTTTCCTCCTGCCTTTCCCCAAACCAAGCATTATTGTCCTTTCTAGTGAGTCATGTCTTCTCATGATATGGGAAAATTATGACAGTAACACTGCAATCATCTTGGCTTCTAGGGAGAGTTCAGGCTTGCTTTGCTCTGGGAACCATTTATTTTTTCTTTTTAGCAGTCCATGGTATCCATAGAACTCTTCTCCAGCACCACATTTCCAATCATTTGATTTTCTTCCTATCAGCTTTCTTCACTGTCTTTCCTCACATTCACAACCATACAGTATGTAGAAACTGGGAATACGATGGTACAGACAATCCTAACTTTAGCACTCAATGATCTAGCTTTACACTTCATGATTTTGTCCAGTTTCTTCATAGCTGCCCTTCCAAGTCCTAGTCTTCTTCCGATTTCTTGACCGCAGTCTCCATTCTGATTAATAACTAGGTATGGAAATCCTTAACTATTTCAATGTCTTAATCATCTATTTTAAAATAATGTAAATCATCTGTGGTAATTGCTTTTGTTTTCTTTTGTAAGCCTGCCTTTGCACTTTCTTCCTTCACTTTCTTCAGTAATCGTTCCAAGCCTTTGCTATTTTCTGCTAGTAGTATGGTGTCATCTGCATATTTTAAAATGTTGATGTTCCTTCTTCCAAATTCCATGCCTCCTTCCTATACAAGTTAACAGATAGGGTGGTAAAATGCAGCCTTGCCTGATCCCCTTGCCAATTAGAAACTATTCCATGTCTCCATATTCTGTCCTGATGGTAGCCTCTTGTCCTAAGTACAGGTTACGCACCAGGGCAATCAAACATTGTGGCACACCCATTTCTTCAAGAGTAACCCATAGTTTTTCATGATCCACACAATAAAAGGGTTTGCTAGAATCTATAAAGCACAGGTTGATTTTCTTCTTAAATTCTTTGGTGAGCTCCATTACCCATTGTATGTTTACAATACTGTGTTACATTACATGCTATTGGGTCCCTAGATCTCAGGGCCTGGTCCTTCTACTCCAGTCCTCAGGGTGGCTTGGGGGCGGGGGGATCTCAGAGTGAGAACACTGCCTTGAAAAGTTTGTGTACATATCTATTTTCCTCATTTGTTAGACTTTGCTATTTTTATTGAATATCATACTCTGTGTAATTGCCGTTGAAGCTTAATGCATCATGCGTATATCACCAGGGAATGCCTCTTGTCACATAACCACTTCCTGTGATATCACAAGGGGTTATCCTTAGGTCTCAGGATTTAGCTCTGAAATCTGCTGGCCTGGGGCCGTCCTGGATAAAAAGCTGACATTCATTGTATGATAGCCCTCTTTGAAATATTGAACAGCAATTTGTGATATAAGATGGGGTGAGAACTACTACTCAAAAAGAGGGGAGGGATAGAAAATCCATTAGGCATGCATAATCTGGGCACAGATGTCTCATCCTTCTCTCTCGTGATATTATCTACGTGATATTATCTATGCTCTTATGTTATCAATGGAGACCTTTCTCTATTAGAGATGCAGAGTTTGATTATGTGACTCAAGGGTGGCTGAATTTGACTCTTCTTTATTCATTTCTTTTAAGCTTTCTGAATGCAGTTTTAGTTTAAAGAGCAATGACTCATGCTTTTGCATTTAACTTCTGGTTGCTTCTGCTGCATTTTTTTTTTTTTTTTTTTGCTTTATAGGTTGTAATTTTTTAAAATCTGTTTTGCTGATGCTGCTATCACCACCACCACCACCATCATTATTTCTATCTCTTCTTATTCCCAATTCAGGGCTCAAAGTGGCTTACAACAAATTAAAAAACATAGTTGGAAAATTATACAACTCTTGTGTACTATATAGCACCGTATTGACATTGCTACATAGTGAATTCCAATGTAACTCCATCAAACACCGCTCACCAGTAAACAGCCACTGGGATCAACAGGGGTCCAGTCCCTTGTTAATTGAGAAGCAGCTGTTTTGCATTGCCACCCCCTCCCATGAGCAATCACCAGCATGGCAGGCAGAAAAAAAGGCCTCCTATTGCAAATCCCCCTCTTGCTGGAGATCATGAATACAGCTACTTCCCAATTGACAGAGGAATGGACCCATGTCAATTGCACAGCTGCTTACAAGAAAGTGGCGTTTAGGGGACTTTCATGGTCCTTACATAGCCCCTAAATGAGGGTCTGTATAAGGATCGTGAATACATAGCAGCTGCAAATGCATAACTATATGTTATATATTCACAGTTGCCCAACCGGATTCCAGCATCCATCATTAAAAATCCACAAGATACAAAAAGTTAAAAAGAGATTAAATAATTAAAAATGAAAACTAGATTAAAACTTATATTACAGACACACACCTGCATAATTAATTAGCAAGATCCAGCACATTACTTTGGTTTAACACACATTATATAGTCAATCATCAAATGCGTGTCAAAATAAAAAAAGTCTTTACTTGTCTGCCCCCCCCCAAAAAAAGCAGGGACGGTGCCAGTCTAACTTCTCTAGGAAGGGAGTTCCAGAGCCTGGGGGCAACCACTGAGAAGGCCCTCTCCCATGTTCCCACCACATGTACCTCTCAGGGTGATAGGACAGAGAGAAAGCCTCCCCAGCATATCTCAAAGCATGGGATGGTCCCTAAGGAAGAATACGGTCCTTCAAATAACTTGGACCTGAACCAAAACCCGTTCTTTGAACTGTACCTGGAAATAAAACTGCAGTCAGTGAAGCTGTTGCAACAAGAGAGTTGTATGTTCCCTTTAGCCAGCCCCAGTTAGAAATCTGGCTGCAACTCTTAGGACCAGTTTCCAAATACTCTTTCATAGGTTTACTCATGTAAAATGCAATACAGTAATCCAGCTCAGATGTAACTAAGACATGGGCCACCATGGCAAGATCTGATGTCTCAAGGATATTGACAGCTGTGGGGCCTCTGGTGCCAAAAGATAGCACAACAATTATTATGTAATAAGAAAACAAATAATCCACTGTATCAGTTAACCACTTTATGTAACTGGATTGGTGAAAAATGTGTGGTTCCTTTGAAATCATGCAAAATAACTTTGGTGAGGCCTGTTTCTTTAAAACTACGGAGATCAAGACATAGCTATCCTATAGAAATATAGATCTTTACTAAATCCAAATCATACATCTTAATACTTATTTCACTAGAGGTGAACCACATCTCAGTAGGAAAAGGTTATATTGGCTGGATTTCCTGTAGCATCCTACTGCATTCTTTTAGAGTTTCTGGTTATTAAAAAAAATCCCTGTAGAAATACGTGCACTTTCTGTATTTCTTCTTGTGTTTTTCCCCTCAATTCAGGTAGAAGTGATATCATCACCTCTTTCAATCACCAACCACAGCTCAGAGGCTTTCAAATCACAACAAATGAAGTGTTAACAAGAGGGATGCACTTACTCTCATTTAGCACCATGTCTTTCATTCCTGCCCATCCATTCTTCACACTTGCACCCATTACGATAGCATTTGAGCTATCAAGAAAGCAAATTAGTATAATTGCCAGTGTTTCTACTTTTCCGTAATGCATTCCTAAGGTTACATAGGCTGAAAAATACAAATCACTGCTTCAGCTGAAGCTTGAAATACACATTAGCTAATATCCTGCATCAGGAGACAGGGCATGGAGTTCCAGCCAGGTGAAATCATGCCTCATCCCCCTGATTAGCCACACAAAATCCTACCCTTTGCATGCTGCACCCCCATGGCTATTACTGGCCAATGGAGAGAGAGGTCCTGGAGAATGCCTCATCACTGTGCATCCAGCTACAGGCCCAAACTGGATGCTTCTCCACAGCCACCCTTTCGCACCCTCTCGCACCCTCTCCACCAGCTAGTAAGTGCCAATGCATCATACAAAAGTTAGCTTTGTGAATTCTTCCTCTACAATGTCCAAAAAAGACGTATGCCAGTGTGACCCTAACAGGATGCCAGATAACATTTTAACTATGCAGCATGCAATTCCCTTTCTTTCTGTTTGTCCTTCTCTTCCCAGTGTTCTTTACATCCCTTCTCAGCTATGACCCTCCTGCAAAACCTCCCCCTTACATGGTAGTTACCAACAATAAAAATGGTCCCGTTGGTGAAAAACATGTAGTTTGACCTAGAGCAGCTATTTGCACTGAAAAGGAAATATGTAAGTACCCTTTTCTTGTCATGGCATGGTTCCATACTGAAAATACATAGCCAACTTGAACGTATTTTCTTCATTTGAGCAGCATCAGTTCAGAAGCAGAACAGAGGAAATGGTGACTAGAATAAGGTATTGTCTTTTTTAAAAAATGACATTCAGCCAAAATAATATTAAGAAAAAAGGGAGAAAAGGAAAAAGGGGGAAAAGAAAAAAGTTAAACCCAAATGATTAAAAAGAATAAGCTAGCAGATAACAAATGAAAAATACAGTTGGTGACAATCAATTTAGCTGTACATTTCTTAAGAAAATGACCAAGCATCCAAGTATGAGTCCATATGTCTTTAAGCTACTGAAAACACATTAACCAAAAAGTAATTTATAAAATGTGGGCAAATAGTTTAAGAGCACATGTAAAATCAACAAAATTCAGAGACTGTTGTAAAACAAAACTAATTTGATATATAGCCCCTGCCTAACAGCAGCATGATACAGTGGCTTGACTTGTTAGAGAAGAAGCTCATCTACATATAGCCTCTGCCAGCATATCCTGTCCATGGATCAGGCCCGTTCCTCCCCCATTACCTGCACAGAATGGGAGGAAGTCCAGATGGACATGTCAGCCTATTGCTGTAGCCACTGCCACCTCCACTTCCCTCACTCTCTCTGAAGCCAGGAAGCTGGCCAGCAACATGTGACCAAGCCCCCCTGGATGTGACCAGTGTTGGTCACATGCTGTGGGCCTGCTTCCTGCTGTGGAAGAGTGATGACAGAGGGCAGCTGCAGGGATGGGCCAGCATGCTGGAATGGGCTCCTGTGGCCATGAAGGGCCTGATCCATTTTATTTTGGCTGGAATACATTTTACAGGTATTTTTTAAAAAATGTTTTATTGGGCCCTACACTGTCTTCCCCCCAACTTTGCCCCAGTAGTTATGGGGAAAGCCCTGCCTCATCAGGACTGCAGGGCTCCAAGAAAGAGGAAAGATGGAGTAAAACACCTGTGTAAACAAGTCGTAGGACTCTAGAAGACCAGGATACAAATAGCTGCTCAGCCATGGAAATGTACTGGGTGACTTTGTGCAAAACACACTCTCACTGTTAGATGAGGCCTGAGAAAATCTGGCCAAGAAAAAAACTAGGATATGGTTGTAATAAATTGAAGACAACTTGAAGGTGCCAAACAACAACATAGCCTTTCCTCCTGAACCCATTAATATTGTATGTAACCAGATTATATGTTTAAGAGATTTATGAGAATTACATCACCTGCAGATAGCAGATGTTCTCAAACCTTTTCTAAATAAAAGTTGTGGAGTCTAGTATACATGAAATATGAGTTTTTGCTTTATAAATCAGAGTTTAAAATTTACAGATAGGGCAGATATGGAGGATGGAGTCATGATTCATTGACTTGGCAGAACAGATGTAATTCTTCATGCTTTCCTAAACCTCAGAATATTGTATTTCTCAATAAATATTTTAAGTTTCTCTTTCTTTCTTTCTTTCTTTCTTTCTTTCTTTCTTTCTTTCTTTTTGGCATGAAATTAAATGCATTTCCAAAAGAAAAGGAGTTTCTGAAAATCTCAGCGCCTCAGGGCCGTGTGTGTATTTTCTGTATGCCTTCAAGTCATTTCCAATTTTTGATAACCCTAAGGTGAACCTATCACAGGCTTTTCTGAGGGATGAAAGTGTGTGACTTGCTCAAGGTTTTCATGGCCAAGTGTGGTTTTGAACCCTTGTCTTCAGAGTTACAGTTCAACTCTCAGACTCTATGCCATGCTGAAGATACTTAACAACTGTTCTAGCTGAAGATACTGCTGTTCTGTAGAAACTGGCAGACTAAGGATGCATCTACACTGTAAAATTATGAAGTTTGACACTACTTTAACTGCCATGGCTCTATCCTACAGAATCCTGGGATTTGTAATTTTGTGATGCACCATCTCTCTTTGACAGAGGAGGCTAAAGTCATTGCAAAACTACAAATCCCAGGATTCCATAGGATGGAGCTACAGCAATTAACGTGGTGTCAAACAGCATTGTTTCTATAATGTAGATGCACCCTATATTTCACCTTTAATCCAGTGGGTAGAAAAAGCTCATCATTGGAAGCAGTCAGTTAATTAATAGTATAAATTACTCATCCTTCACCCAAACTTTCCCTGTAAAAGTCTTCTTACCAGTTTTCAAAACTGGATTACCACAAAAGTTCAATGTAGTGGGAGAAAATGAATCAAATCACAGTTTTCCTTACATTGTATGCCAAAGTTCCCTAACAGGTAAAACTCTCTGTGTGTGAGGTGGGGTGGTTTTGATACAGGGCTTTTCCTATAACAAGAAGAGTCAGATGTGTCAAGACTTGGAAGTCTTTCTTGCTTTATTCACCACCTGAGATGATCTTTTGCTGATCACAGAGTATTTTGAGTTCCCCTCCTTTTCTGTGCCTACCCTAAAAAGAACTCTTTTTTAAAAAAAACAATGCATCTCCAAGTCACTGGGTTGCATGCATGCACACACAGAGAGAATGTTAAACCCTTACTAGTAAAGTGCTAGGTTTTTGATCTTCCCCCACCCCATAGCAGTCTTTGCCAGGCACTGAAAGGAAAGTGCTTTAGGAACAGCTACTGACTGCTTCCCAGGGCAGGAGTGTGCTCTTTGGATATTCCCCCTGCCCCTCACTCCCCCCCCTGATCTCTCCATCTTGCTCCCTGGCTCTCTCCCTCACAATCTCTCAATCTTCCTTCCCACATCTGGGTATTGAATCATACCCTTCAAGATCATAGACTTGAACACTTGGAAAGAACTGGCAAAAAGATACAAGAAACATCATGGTGTTGTTTACGCGATGAAAATGTAGTGGGAAGAATTTGTGTCGAACTCTGGTTGTTTACACATACATTGTGATGGTCCTGAGCTTTTGGGAAGGGGGGCACCTTTTATCCCTCAAATCAACGGGACTTTCCATCCCACGGTTTGTAACTATTTTTTAAAAAGTCACGGGAGGATTCGGAAAATCAGACATGTAAACAGCCTGGGACAAGATATCTTGGTACTAGGTGATGACCGGAAATTGAGGTGACCAGGGGCAGGCTCAGAGATCAGAGAAGGAGGGCTCAGTCACCTGTTCAATAGATTCAGCCTCACCAGCTGAAAACAAAGGGTTCCCTTCCAGATGCATGTAGGTTTGTGTGCGTCTGTGTGTGTGCGCGCACTAAGTCACTCTGTTCAATGGATTTTCACACTGCAAACCCTTCAGCTTCAACCTTTCCCTCCTCTGTATGGTGGGTTTAAATTTTAAAGAGACAGTCACACTGCAAGCCTCTGGACTCATGGATTGCTCATTCATCTTCCCTCCACAGCCCTGTAACCCCAGATTCTAGAATGTGTTGCCTCTGGGGAAAGTTTGGGGTGCCTTTGGGGTCAGAAATTCGGCTTTGGCTTTGGATGTGAGGGGTGTGAGTGCCAGTGGGGCTGAGCCCCCCGTCTCTGTGTGTATGTCTCAGTGTGTGTGCTTTAGATGTGGGCTGCCACTGTGTTTTGCAGCAGCTGGGCAAGGCTGGTGCCATTGCTGACAGCAGAGTGAGAGCGAAAGGATGAGGGAGCCCGGAGCCTGTTAGAGGAGTATACATCTCACTTTCCCTGGGTGCCAGCCGTTCCGAAGGTGCTCCACCCTCCCAAGTGAACTGGGCTGCCTACTTCGCTCGCCAGAGGTGCTGTTCTAGCCTCTGCCTGTCAGGACCGGGAAGCTTCGACCATTGCTTCCCTTTGTGAAAAGGCTGCGACTCACTCTCTCGCTCCCACACCTCCTTCCCTCCCTCCCCGCGTTGGGCTCTGGTGTTGTTTTAATTGGACTCTTGCCAAGATTTCCTTCCTAGCTTGCTTTTTGTTTAACCATATAGATCTAGATATGGATATAGATTTGCCCATTCCCATGCAGGGCGTGAGACCAGTTCCACTGCTCTGCTCATCCTCTTGAATGTGGTGGCTCATGGTCTGCTTGGGTCTCCTCTCCTTGAGTGCATCCCTTCATGCAGTGGCTAATGGCAGGCACGTCTCTGCTTCCCTCACCTGCCTTTGCAACCTTACAATCGCCAATAAACACGGGGATCGGAAACTTTGCCCCACCGATGCTCCTACCTTCCATCTGTTACCTCCATACCCTGCCCACCCCTCACGCCCCCTGCCCCAAATACTCATTCATCCCCTCGTTAGCTTGCTTTCAATGGTGGGTTTAAATTTTAAAGAGATAGTCACACTCCAAGCGTCTGGCCTCTCAGATCGCTCATTCATTTCCTCATTAGCTTGCTTTCAATGCTGGGTTTAAATTTTAAAGAGACAGTCACACTGCAAGTGTCTGGCCTCATGGATCACTCATTCATCCCCTTGTTAGCTTGCTTTCATACTCAGCTCAGGGCTTGTGTGCACACGTATGCACTGGGGCTACAGTCGGCTCTGCTTTTGACTTCTCTCACCATCCCCAGCACCAACTGAGGTTTGTCTTTTAAAATGGCTTGTGTGCCTGTACCGGCATTCTCCTTTTACATGGATTTTAACATTTTTGGGCAGGTTTTTTTTTAAAATCAAATTGTCCAGAGGGGGGTTGCCTTCGCCCTCCTTATCTTACCAATGCAGAAGCTTGAACAAACATTTGTGCCAGCAAATAGCATCACTCGTGGCGGGAAACTCTAAAGGAAGTATGTCACCAAGGTTGTGATAAAACGAGTAATCACATCCTTGATTGACAGCTAAAAAATATCCCGGGACCATAAAGACATGTAAACAACAACAACAAAACAGGCATATCATGGGACGTGTTACCATGTAAACAATGATCCCGGGATCTCCCAGTATATCCAGCTCAGAGACAAAAATCGTGTAAACAGCGAGGGATGAATACAGGATCAAGAAGTCCCGGGATGCCCTGCGACAATAACTAGCATCTAACCGGCACCCATGGAGCAATATAGATTGCTGCATGGCAGTTCAAAACAAATTCCCAGCCTGGAAAAGCCCAAAGATAGACCCCAGTGCTGACTGTCTAGAAAGAGGTATCAAACAAGAAGATTCCAGAAGACCCCCCACATGGAAGGTTTTGTCCCAGTGATTAGTACATGTCAATAAAGACACTCAATGATAGAGATTACAGTTAGAAAAACCATTAGATGTAAGCTGCATGATCTTCAAAGAAATCCATTGTGAGGAAGGCCATATGAATGTCTGAAATACAGTATTAACTTTGTTCAGGGTGTGAAGAGAGGGATTCCTCAGAAAACATATACATATACATATACATGGTATAATATTCATTTTGGGCAGATGAACTTTACCACAAAGAGTCAAATGTAATGGTTCCCACCTTTTTAAAAACCCAACGCATACGGATCGAACAATATCTCACTTGAACTAATGCAAAGATCAGAAATATTGTCCTACACCTGTTCCCTAGCTTTCATGATAGATGCTTACTTAATGCTCATAATCTCATTGAAGATTGCTAGGATGGGTTCAGGGAGGAGTAGAAACTGTGTTTGTGGTTGTGTGTGCAGATGAATGTGTGTGCAGTCCCATAGCCCTCTGCTGAGATAAGATGTGGCCGTGGAAGCTGAAAAGGTTGTGTACCCCTTAGGTAGAGAATTGCACATATATCAAATTGTTCTCCCCCACACATGCTCATAATGGGCTCATCTACACCAGCCAGGATGCACTGACACCCCACCGGCATATCCTGCCTGCAGGGCTTTCCTGTCCTTCCCCCGTTACCTGAAGAAAACAGGCTGGATTTCACACAGCAATGCAGACGCCGGGCAGGGGGACTGCAACATGTGACCGCATACCCCCTGCATGTACCCAGCCTTGGTCACATGCTAAGGAACCCCTGCTTGGCTTCTGGGAGAACCATGGAGCTTGCAGTGGCTGCAAGTGACAGCATTCTGAGACAGGCTTCCATTGACACATAGAGCCCAATCTGGTGGTACTGGAGTAAACCAGGTATTATCATAAAATGTGGTAAAGGGCCCTATTCTGGCTTGCCCATAGAATCATAGAATCATAGAGTTGGAAGAGACCACAAGGACCATCAAGTCCAGTCCCCTGCCATGCAGGAATACACAATCAAATCATTCCCGACAGATGGCCATCCAGCCTCTGCTTAAAAACCTCCAAAGGAGACTCCACCACACTACGAGGCAGTGTATTACACTTCCAAATAGCTCTTACTGTCAGGAGGTTCTTCCTAATGTTTAGATGGAATCTCTTTTCCTGTAATTTGAACCCACTGCTCTGTGTCCTAGTCTCTGGAGCAGCAGAAAACAAGCTTGCTCCATCCTCAGTATGATATCCCTTCACATATTTAAACATGGCTATCATGTTCCCTCTTAAGCTTCTCTAATCTAGGCTAAACATACCCAGCTCCCTAATCTGCTCCTCACAGGGCATGGCTTCCAGACCTCCCACCATCCTGGTCGCCTTCCTCTGGACACGTTCCAGCTTCTCAATATCCTTCCTGGATTGTGATACCCAGAACTGGACACAGCATTGCAGGTGAGGTCTGACCAGAGCAGAATAGAGTGGCACTAATTACTTCCCTTGATCTAGACACTATACTCCTATTAATGCAGCCTAGAATCGCATTGGCTTTTTAAACTGCTGAATCCCACTGCTCACTCATGTTCAGCTTGTGGTCCACTAAGACTCCTAGATCCCTTTTGCATGTACTGCCATCAAGCCAAGTGTTACCCATCCTATATCTGTGCATTTCATTTTTACTGCCCAAGTGTAGTATCCTACATTTCTACCTGTTGAAATTCATTTTGTTAATATTGGCCCAGCTTTTTAATCTGTTAAGATCATTTTGAATTCTGATCCTGTCCTCTGGGGTATTAGCTACCCCTCCTAATGTGGTGTCATCTGCAAACTTGATAAGCATACCCTCAATTTCCTCATCCAAGTCATTGATAAAGATGTTGAATAGCACTGGGCCCAAGACAGAACCCTGTGGCACCCCGCTGTTCACTTCTTTCCAGGATGAAGAGGAGCCATTGGTGACTACCCTTTGGGTATCCGGTATCTGCCCCAGGTATTCTAAGGACTTCCTGGGGGCAGATCAGGGTGAGTGCCCTGCCTTATCTGGACTGCAGTACTCTGGAATGGGGACAAGCTGGGGTATTTGCCCAGTGTAGATAAGTCTGATGACAACTTTACATATTAAAATGGCTGAACTGGACAGTTCTTTTGTTGTTTACAGAATATAGTCATCCCTCCACATTTGTGGGTTAAGCATTTGCAGGATTTGATTATTCATGGATTACTATATTTTCCGTGGTGTCCACTGCTGTCCTGTATGCAACTGAAAAAGTATATTCTCACTAGCCATTTGTAGGTCCTGTCGTGTGATTGCATGATCACCTTCAACAGGAGGTCTTTCCACTTTTGTGGGGTTCCTGCTCCCCAACCCCTGCAAACATTGAGCTCCAAGTGTATACTCAAACAGCGGCCTTAATTGTAAGAGGTGTTTTTTTGTTTTATTTTGTTTTAATGAGGAAAAGGGTAAAACAGAACAGCACTGGAATATTCTCTAACGTGTGAGTCCTGATGTCCATTTCAGGGGAAAATATCAATTTATGTCATGTCCTCAGTTATAGTATTTCAGACTTATACAAGACTTATATACAGCCGGAAACATCTCTCATGTTCATTGGTATGCTAGTGGTACCATAAGTTTATTGCTATGGAAACACTTGTGATATTTTAAGCAGTAAATCATTTATTTATTTATCTATCATTACCCTCATCCACATCATTTATTTATATGTTATTATTTATTTCACTGTACATGGCACTTTATAAGTAAAAGAACAACAAATAGTTCCCTGCCCTCAGCTTTACAATCTAATTGATTAAGACATTACATAAAAGGAAAAGGGGATGGCAGTGTGGAGATTGAGTATGGCAGATAACCACCTCCTCTTCTCTCCCTCCAATGCCAGGGCAGTGACAGTTAGGATGGAGTCAGGGCCTTTCATCTGCTTCTGGGCCGATGTATGATGGAGCTGTAATTATATATCATTTATGTATCAATCAAACAGACCAATAAGGAAAAGACTGGTGAATATCAGTATATATCTTGCCTTCTACAAGACTTTCTCTTTTCCTTGAAGGAACAGTCTCTATGTTGTTGTTTTTTAAATGCACATGAAACATTGCTTCAGGTCTTTGAGAAATCTTTTTAAAACTTGACTTTGATAGATATGTTCACCCATCAGTCTCTCAAAACTGACATGTAGTCCCAGGAAATTGAAACAACTTTGTGTGATACCATATGCTACAGTTGATAGAAAAAAATGTAAACCATTCCATATTTTTATGTGTCCATGGAATCAGGAAAAACAACCCTCAACTGCTACATTGGCTGTCTTTGTTGATGTGACTTCCAGTAAAATTAAAATATTAAAAAGTACTATAAATGCTAAAAATACACAAACTCCATGTGTTGTTTTGATTGCCATCAGCAAGGCGTGGCTTAACTGTCTACTGCTGCATCATTTATTGCTCTAACCCTCATACCCTTTAGTTTCTTGATTAATTTTCTTTTTATACTCAGTGGTGAAAGATTTTTCTTCTGTGTATTCCTCTGTAAATAAACACGGCTGCTATGCTAAAGCACTAACTGGGAGTGAGTCCTATTTAACTCAGTGGTGCTGACCTCTTAGTACTTCTGAGCTTCCTTTAAAAATAAAAAGGCTCACATGCATTATCATGTACAAAAAACATGCTCATATGCACAAGCAATTAAAAAGGTAAATTGTCTAACAATTTCAGACTGCATTCATTATTTTTTTCTTGATACAAAATAACCCACATCTCCCAGTTTTTCTCTTTTCTCTGTCTCTCTCACTGTGGGGTTGCCTAAACAGCAAAAATACTTCTCACATAATGTGAGGAGAATATGGGCTGTCTTAATGGCATCCTGCATCATTTTATCATCTTTAGAAAGAGGGGGGCCAAAAATGTCAAAAACTCTGAAGCCTTCACAGTTTTTCCTGGAGTTTTTAAAAAATTCTCAAGGAAATGCACATTCCTGCTCATGAGACAAGCAATTCAATTTGAATCAGTTTCCCATAGGAGAGGAAGTGCAAGCTGATTGGCTGGATGAGTTCAGGGGGTGGGGCTTTCGAACAGGGAAGGCACCTGGAGCACCATGTTGGTTTTTCACCTTATTGAGCAATCACTAAGGTGATTAAATGGGATGTTATTTGTTTTTCTTTTGTTGTACAGGTGAAATATTGCTGAAGTGCACACTGTAAAAAGATTTTTTTAAAGTTCAGTTAAATGGCATCCTGCATCATTTCATCATATTTAGAAAGAGGGGGGCCAAATATGTGAAAAACTGTGAAGGAAAGCCTTCACAGTTTTTCCCGGAGTTGTTAAACAACTCTCAAGGAAATGTACATTCCTGCTCATGGGGACAAGCAATTCAATTTGGATCACTTTTCCATAGGAGAGGAAGTGCAAGTTGATTGGCTGGATGAGTGCAGGGGGTAGGGCTTGCTAACAGGGAAAGCACCTGGAGCTGCCATATTGGTTTTTCACCTTATTGAGCAATCACAAAGGTGATTAAATGGGGTGTTATTGTTTTTTGTTTTGTTGTACAGGTGAAATCCTCTCCATTGATGCCCTCTTGTCATGGGAGAGAGGCTTGCATACCCTAATGATGTTTTGAGCTATGCTGGCGGTTGGTTAATAGCCACCAGTAGGGTCTCCCATGCCAGACAGGTCAAAACCGAAGGATCTGACAAAGAGCGTCAAAGGGCAGGATGGGCCCTCTAGCCTTATGGCAACCATCCTAGGAGAAGGAAAACTCTAATCCCAAACATGGGCAGATGGTGCTCATCCAGCCCTGTAAGGTCAACCATCTAACAGAAGGAAACTCTAATCAAACCTATGACATGAGAACCTCACTGCTACCACCCATGCTTGTAAGGCCACAGCAGATGAACCTTTGGTTTAAAGGTTGAGGCCAGTTCTGTGCATGCTGCGCTCCACCAGAAAAATCCATTACACAGGCTCAAAGGACAAATCCAATTCCAAAAAAAGCCCTGTAGTGATAGGAGAGGGATGAAACAACAGGTGTAAAGATGCACTGGAAGCCGCAGACCCAACCCTGCATGCAGGCGGTTCAGGACTTTGGTCGCTTGAGGCTGACCTGGGAGATGACAGTCTTGTTCGGAAGCATCCTGAATGACCAAGCAGCCTTTTTAAAGGAGAGCACTGCTTGCTCCATATGGAGAGGAGCCTTGAAAAGGTGGCCTACTGACATCTCATCCTCATCTACCTGGTTGGTTAGCCGTGGCCAATGGGCATCTTCTGATGCAGTCAAGCGAAGACAAAGAAACAAAGGCACACATCGGCTTCCAAAGGTGTAAATAAACTGACGCTTGCATGCTGGAATATCAGAACCATGTGAGACTCTTCAGATAGTGGATGGCCTGCGTGTCATTCTGCTCTAATAGCCCATGAATTATCACGACTTAAAATTGACATTGCTGCTCTTAGTGAAGTTCGTCTACATGAGGAAAGCAGCCTTAAAGAACACAGCGCCGGCTACACACTCTACTGGTCTGGCAAACCCAAAACTGAAAAAACATCGTTCAGGAGGAGGCTTTATGATTAAAAACTCCATTACCTCCAAACTCGAAACCTTACCAACAGGACACTCTGATCACATTATTTCCTTACACCTCCCACATGTTGTTCTCTTCAGTATACATGCCCCAACTATGAAAGCTGATCCTGTTGAGAAAGACAAATTCAACACAGACCTACACCAACTCATACAAAAAGTCCCAGTAGAAGATAAAATTATTATCCTTGGTGACTTCAATGCCAGAGTAGGAAAGAACTCCAAAGCCTGGAAAGGTGTCTTAGGCAAGCATGGTGTTGGAAATTGCAATGATAACGGACACCTCTTGCTAGAGTTCTGTGCAGAACAACAGCCGACTATTACAAACACTATCTTTCAGCAGAAAGATAGCTTGAAGACAACCTGGATGCATTCCCAATCCAAACATTGGCACCTCATTGACTATGTTCTAGTCTGCCAGAGAAACATTCGTGATGTCCGTCATACTTGAGTGATGCCCAGTGCAGAATGCCAAACAGATCCTTGCCTCATAAGATGTAAACTAAATCTTCATCTTAAGCTCAACCCTAAGAGGGGTGGCATCTTAAAGAAGAGACTCCAAGTCAACATTCTTCAACAAGCTACCATGAGAGACAACTTCCAGGCAAATCTGCAAACAAAACTTGAAGACCATCCTACAGATCCTTCTCCTACAGTGCTCTGGCAACATATCAAAAACAGTATCCTCCAGTCTGCAGAAGAATCCCTTGGGTTCTCCCACAAGAAAAACCAAGATTGGTTTGATGAAAACAACCAAGAGATCCAGGAGATGTTGGCAAAGAAGAGAACTGCTCACTAGGCATACCTCGCCCAGCTAATTTGCTACATAATAAAAGCAGCTTTCCATCTCTCATGTAGTAAACTTCAACAAAAACTCCAAGACATGCAGAACAAGTGGTGGATCAATATAGCAGAAAAGACACAAAGCTGTGCAGATCTGGGTGATCTTAGAGGATTTTACCTACTCATCAGGTCCAAAGCCCCTTGTGTTCTTGATCCAACTTTATTTACTATCTTCTTTGGCATGATGCTCCAAAGGGCTACGGCAGAGCTCAAAGAAGACGGCATCTATATACTTTACTGTACTGATGGTAGCTTCTTTAACTTAAGCTGTCTGAGGGCTCACACTAAGACTCTAAACTATCTAGTTCGTGAGCTTCTCTTCGCTGCTGATGCTGCCCTTGTTGCCCACAAGAAGCAGCTCTGCAGTGCCTAACATCCTGCTTTGCAACAGCTGCAGAGCTGTTTGGGCTGGAAATCAACCTGAAGAAAACAGAAGTTCTTTACCAGCCTGCACCACAGGACGAACACCACCATCCCCACATTGCCGTCAGCAAATCTGTGCTTAAGTCCGATTAGCAGTTCACCTACTTGGGAAGCATCATCTCTTCAGATGCCAAGATTGACAAAGCGATCCATCACAGATTAGCAAAGGCATATAGTTCATTTGGAAGACTTTACAAAAGAGTCTGGAGTAATAAACACCTGAGGCGAAGCACAAAAATTAGTGTGTATAGAGCCATTGTACTGTCTGTTCTTCCTTATGGGTCTGAAACATGGGTTATCTAATGCCACCACTTATGACTCCTCGAATGCTTTCATCAGCGCTGTATACACACAATCCTAAATATACACTGGACTGACTATGTGATGAATGTTGCTGTCCTTGAGCAAGCAGGGATCACCAGCATTGAGGCCATGATATTGAGAACACAGCTGCACTGAGCAGGACACGTTTCTAGGGTGGAGGGCCATCACCTCCCAAAAATAGTACTCTGTAGTGAACTTGCCACGGGTCAGCCTTGTATCCAAAAAAGCGATACAAGGACTCCCTGAAACAACATCTCAGTCTTGGCCAAATTGATCACCAGCAATGGTCCACCCTAGCCTCACATCGGGAAGCACGGAGACGCACTATCCACAATGCTGGAGCCTTATTTGAGAACTCACACCAAACAAGTCTTGAAGAGAAATGACAATGCAGAAAGAATCACAACCTGGAAACATCACCCAAGGAGACCTTCTGCTCTGCTTTCTGCAACCAGACTTGTTTATCTTGGATTGGCCTTTTTAGTCATCAGCGCACTTGCTGAAAGCATGGGATGAGTCTTTCCTGAATCTTCGTTTGCGAAGAAAAACCAGAGAGAAAGGTGAAATATTGCTGAAGTGCACACCATAATTCTTTTTTTTTTTAAAAAAAAAAAAAATCAGTGGTGACAAATAAGGCAAGTAAAAATGTGAATAAATCACTTGTGGCTGCCATGTTGACCAGTGTGCATACAAAGCTTTTGGGGCCCAAAACACCATTAAGACAAATCACAGTTGCTACAATTTATTATTACTGCAGAGCTATCCAGGTTTTTTTCTGCCTTGTATAGACGGGGACTCTCTCTCTCTCTCTCTCTCTCTCTCTCACACACACACACACAGTGCAATGCAACATGAGATCTACTTCACTGTAATGTCAAGGTAGGTAATGGTGGTTCTCAGGTGTTTTTGGACTTTAGCTTCCATACTGCCTCACAACTGACTATGTCAATAGCCTTATCTACATGAGCAATATACCCTGGCTTTCCCCTCTCTGAAAACCATGCAGTCTATACAACACAGGGCATTTTCCCCATTCTTCCCCCACACAGTTCTTACAACCAGAAACAGGGCTCAAATGGGGATAAACCAGGGTTGGGCCCAATACAGTGTTATAAGAAAATACCGACTGCCTCCAGAAAAAAAAACAGAGCAGGAGTCTCGTATCCACAGGAGCTTGTCCTGGCAGGCCAACCTTCACTCCAGATGTTGGTCACCCTTGCCCTTCCAGGTCCAGGCTTTTGGTAGCATGTTGCCTTTGGTAGCATGTTGCAAGTGGCTTCCTTGATGTCAAGAGGGCAAGGGAAATGGTGGCAACAGTAACTTAAGTGAAGGGCTGGCATTCCTGTCTGTACCCTGGGCCATTTTGTAGAAGTAATGGGTGAGACATAGGCAGAGAGCCAGCATATCCTGGATCATGTAAATGAGCCAATATGTACCAAATTATGGGTGAAACCAATTTCATAGCCATTCATTAGACATTTGGGATGTTGTTGAAATTATATACAAAAGTAGGGGAGAATATATACCCAAGGAGAGGAGATTACTAGCCCCAACACATTCGCTATCATTTCCACATCTCTCCTTATGTGGAGAATGATTAAAATGTGGAGAGTCTTCACACACAAAGGCGGCTCCCTTAAAATCATTGCTTTTCACAGCTTAATAATTGTACAGTAGGTAAAGTGTTTATATTTGATTTCACTAAATACCCACTTTTTTTTTAATAAACAGCAAAAAAGCCAACATAAATAAATATTTGCTCTCTGGATTCATTAATTTGCTTTCAAAGCATCATTTAGTACATATAGTTTTTCTGACTATTTTGGGTAACCCTGCTGAAATTCGTTTCTCTCTGTGTGTTCATTTGTTTGCTCTGTTACTGCTGATAGTATATGTATGTGTGTTTGTGCAGAAGTAAATGATATCTGTATTTTTGGATTGCTCTGTATACCTTCCATTTTTGTTGAGAAGTATAATGGGGAATAAAATTATCTGTACTGTTATTACTGCTATGCAGAATTTTTGATAAAATTTAATTTAAAAAGAAATATGGCAATGGTGGGATTTCAGGCAAATTCCGTACACCATGGAAGAAACATAACATCAACTTTTGTTTGATTCTCTTTCACTTAATTCCTTTTCCCCATGCTGGTTCGCAACATCACAAGCAATGCCTCTGCATTGTCTAGGCAACTGTTTGATACTCTCTACAAGTTGTTGCACAGCACTAAAAAATAGGGAAGTTCCTATGTTGCTAAGGTAACTGACCAACACTAACTAGCATTCTTTCCAGTACAGTGCAGAAGAATAGTAAGGATTGATAGATCAGTGTCTTCAGTCCATATCAGTTGGCCTGTGTTCATTAATAAATTTCTTCCATGCTGCTTCTCAGTCATTCTGGAAACTGGGAAAATTATACAGTAGATTAAATTCCTATATGCATTTTAATCTAAAATACATATTTTGGTACTTTTTAAAATGGAGTTTGCATCCTGCCAAATGATTTAAAGTGGTGTGAAAAAACTCTAGGACAAATGAGTTTTAAGCTACTCATAAGTTTAAGAAGTATGAATCAGTTCCAAATGATATGCTCTGGCTTCCTTAGGAAAAAGCGAGCGTTGCCTGTTTTCCTGGCCCATGCAGTGGCACTCCCCATCTCACTGCCTCTGGCATGATACCTGCAAATTGCTGACATTAATTCCACTGCAAGAAATCATAGAATCATAGAATCATAGAATCATAGAATTGCAGAGTTGGAAGAGACCACAAGGGCCATCCAGTCCAACCCCCCTGCCACGCAGGAAATCACAATCAAAGCATCCCCGACAGATGGCCATCCAGCCTCTGTTTAAAGACCTCCAAGGAAGGAGACCCCACAACGCTCCGAGGGAGTGTGTTCCACTGCCGAACAGCTCTTACTGTCAAAAAGTTCCTCCTAATGTTGAGGTGGAATCTCTGTTCCTGGAGCTTGCACCCATTGCTCCGTGTTCCAGTCTCTGGAGCAGCAGAAAACAAGCCTGCTCCATCCTCAGCGTGACATCCCTTCAAATACTTAAACAGGGCTATCATATCGCCTCTAAACCGTCTTTTTTCCAGGCTAAACATACCCAGCTCCCTAAGTCTCTCCTCATAAGGCATTGTTTCCAGACCTTTCACCATTTTAGTTGCCCTTCTCTGGACACGCTCCAATTTGTCAATATCCTTTCTGAATTGTGGTGCCCAGAACTGGACACAGTATTCTAAGTGAGGTCTGACCAAGGCAGAATAGAGTGGCACTATTACTTCCCTTGATCTAGACACTATACTTTTATTAATACAGCCCAAAATTACATTGGCCTTTTTAGCTGCCGCATCACACTGTTGGCTCATGTTCAACTTGTGGTCTACTAGGACTCCTAGATCCCTTTCCTAAATAAATGTTCCTAAATCAGTGTGGGATTGGGGATATCTCTATAGAAAAGTTAACATTTTTTATTTCATTCTTGCATGTAGGTATGAAGAATGTTTAGTGTTTTCTCTTCATTGGGCAGAATTATGAAAACTTTTGTGCTTTTTCAATGGCTTCATATTCTGGACATTTTTGCAAAAACAAATGGTTTGTATAAAATAATTTGCTTTTGCACAAAAATGTTTTTGTGCAGGAAAAGCATGTCCTTTGCATAAAAAACACTTTTTGTGCCAAAAAAAAAGGGTTTTATGCAAAAAAAATTTTCAAAAACAAACACATTTTTCACACAAAAGTCCTAAAATGTGTGTGTGTGTGTGTGTGTGTGTGTGTGAATCATGGCAATGAAATATTCTTTTCATGATGCCTCAGAGTATGAAGGATCAGAAAATTTGCAAACATTCTTTACATTCCTAGGTTTGCTTAAATCCATACCTACGTAATTGCTCTTAAAAAGCAAAGTTGTTCCTGTTTCCACCTTCAACAAATTTCCAAAAAGCTTCACTGAAGCAGCATGGTGGCAGTTACTACAGGAAAAGACCACCAATACAATGACAGAGGCTTTCCACTTGCTCTGATCTTCTCTGCCTGGAAACTTCACTAAAGCAGCTTTGATGGCAAGAACAGGTGCTGACAGACTTTGGCTATCAACACTCTTTGGCCTAAGCCATTCTTAGCCAAGGGTAGCAGCCTTGGCCACAACATATGTCTATTTTGTGTAGAGATCCCAATCACAATAAGGACTAAAGGAAGTGATGTCACAGAATGTTGAGTTGTGGAAAGCCTGTAAACTTAGATTTTAAGCCTAAGGCCAGAGATTTGTCTTAATACATGTCCTATGAGCCACCTTGGGATACCTTTTGGCTGAAAGATGAGATATAAATGCAACAAACAAACAAACTTTCAAAAGGATAGCCATTTGAGTCAGTTGGCAGGAGAGTGTAATAAAAGAGGGAGATAAAAATTCTTTTCTCTTTCTTATGTTTATCCTGGGATGCATTTTGGGGGAAGTAAAACACAAAGTGGTACTTGAATGCTATATCAGGCTAGCAGCAATGCTTTTTGCTTCTAGCCCTGCTGCCCTTGGAACAGAGCACTGTTGGAAAATGAAAGTGGCATTTCATAGCCCAATGTAGCCTTGTGGCATTGCTGCATGTTTTGCTTGCATACCCTAACTTGTCCTGCCCCCTCCCCCTTTAAAATATGCAGAGGTGTGCTCAGCCATTTCAGGGTGAATGATACTGCAATATTCCATTTGTTTACTTCAGCATTTATTTGCTGCTTTCTTATCAAACAAACTGGTCCTCAAGGCAGTTTACACTCCCCTAACATTCATTTGTTTTCAGATTTGGAAGTGTATTTCCCAGTAGGTCAACACAGCAAGATTAATTCTTAATCCCCAGATCCTTTCCCAAGTATTTACAAGTAAGGTTCCAAGTCATATCAGTAGGTTCTACTTTGGAGTAAATGTATTCAGGAAGGAGATGCCAGAGGTATTTTGTCTGAAGAATGCAAGCCACATAAAGTGCAGGTTGTCCCACATTTGGCAAGTGCTATTCTGAAATCACTGATACAGCACACTTTTAACTTTAGCTTAAACCTCTGTGCTCTGTAGTGTAATTGTCTTGGGAAAGTTTGGAAATGTTGAAGATAAGGATAATGAGAAGCATCTGACAATTATTCATCTCTTTGAGGAGATTCAAAACTTGGGAAATATGCTACTAGTTTCTCTGATGCATAAGGGGAAAAGTTAGCTAAAAAGAAATGGTGAAGCAGAGGGAGAAATGCACTTTTCATTTTCAGCTATTCATTACAATGAAGTAGAGTTATTTTTAAGAGTTTCCTTCCCCCATCCCAGATACAGTTGAGAAAACAGGCTGCATTGTAAATGAGATTCCATGTGATGGATATCACAAGCTGGAGATGGTACAAAGCATGCAATATATCCACATTCAGCAACAGATATAAGAAAAGGAAGAATTAATCATGATTGTGCTGAATCACAACTGCTTTGCACATGTTAATTTTGCTTTATACAATATAAATATACATACAATATGAAATGAAATTAAATCTTCCAACACTTGAAAATTAAATTACCAGATGTTTTAAAAAAACCGAAGGAGCTCGCAAGAATGTCACTATACCACCTGAGGGTCCTGATGTTGCATGCCGTCGCCCTCCTCTCATGTTTCCTCCATTCTCCCTCCATTCTGACATGACAAAAAAGGTGCCGCTTTTAATTAGCAGAAAGTTCTGCTAATGAAAAGAGGTGCCTTTTTAATTGCATCAGCACAGACAATGAAACAAGCAGAAGAGGACGATGTGTGCAGTACTTTTGACAGTACAGTATTGTCGTTCTCATGAGCTCCTTGGGTTTTTTTTAAAGCGTCTGATAATCTCCATGGTTCCACACATTAGCCACATACAAATTTGAAGATAAAGCCATCTCAGTGATCACCTCACTATGGAGCACACATTATAAACATGAAATATCTTCTGCAGCTTAGAATAAAATTTGAACCAGGAAAACACTTCCAGCTTTCCTTTCTCCCATTCTGTCATGCACACAACTTTTCCTTTGGCCCATTCTGACATCCATAACCGTCTTCCCAATTATATTGCTCCAGCAGAAGAAGAAATGTTGGGAAATCTATTTTTCAGTACTACAGATGAAATATATCAGTAACAGGGATGGAAAGAATATTTACAATTATGCATTCACAGATTTAAAAAATAGGTTTCCCAACCATCAGGAAACCCAGCTGAAAAGAATAATATGCCAGAAAGAATTTTGCAGTTGTTACCAGGCCCTATACCCCCTCTCTATCATATCTCATAATTGGCAATACTGAAGAGAATTTAGAGGGGTGACATGATTGCACTCTTTACCTCAAGGGCTGCCACCCACAAAGAGGAGGGTGTTCTCTGCTGCCTCAGAAGGTAGAACTAGGTCTAATGGTTTTAAGTTACAGGACAGTAGATTTTGATTGAATGTTAGAAAGAACTTCTTGATAGTGAAAGTGGTCCGGCAATGGAACCAATTGCCTAGAGATGTGGTGGGGTCTCCTCTGGATGTCTTCAGAAAGAGGTTGGACAGCTACCTGCTGGGAATGCTCTAGCTAGCTGATTATCCTACATTGAGGGGGTGGGTGGGATTGATGTCCCCTTGGACTCCTTCCATGATTCAATCATTCATTCAAGTCATGTCTGGTTTAATATGGTAGATGTTACAAGTGCTTATTATTAGTAGTAGTAGTAGTATTTATATCCCGCCCCTCTACAAAATGCAATCAGGGTGGCTTACAACATTAAAATCTACATACAACCCCCTCCATCCCACCCACCCCTTAAAATACAATTAAATAATTAACCATTTAAAACACAATAAATACTAAAAACAACACAATAAAAAGCTGGATGGGATTGGACTAATTAAGATGGCCGGGTATCTATTCAAGAAAGGTTTGCCGGTAGATTCTGCTTTTAAATGTTACTGCATGTGAATATGCATAAGTGATGCAGCATGCCCAGTGATGTGATCCAAGATTTTCAGTCAGTACTCTGATTTCATCTCTCAACAGCAGCTTCTTTAGTGTAAGTAGCTGACAGAAAGCAACACTTAGGGATGGAAAGAGTATTGGTTAGGTATTTGTTCCCTAACTCAGAAAACCCTATTGGGAAGAATATAGGAATCTCTGAGGCTGTTCCAAGATTTTTTATAGTATCGTTCCATGCATACTTTGGTTTTTCTGTACATAAACATGTTTGGTGTGCGGAGTTTCTTGCACAGAAAAGCCACATGTACTTCTGCACAGAAAACATGCTTTCTGCACAGAAGAACCAAGTGTGTGTATTTCTTCACAGAAAACAAATATTTCTGGACAGAAAACATGGTTTCTTCACAGAAAAAACATGTATTCTTTCTCATAGAATAAATATAACTTGTGTCCAAAATTTGTTTTCTGTACAGTTTAATACTTCCAAAGTATGAATAGTGATTATGCACTGTGCAGAAATCTTAACGTTTTTGTTCAGCTGGGCAAATATTGCAGGAATTATTCATTCTTACCTGCAATGATGAAGAACACAAATATTTACTCTGTTATTGATAGCAGACTTCAATAACATAAAGATAGTGGTGAAATAGTTATCAAAAGATTGATTATTTGATTCTAAATGATAATTTGGAAGTTATGGGTAGAAATCAACCACAAAAGGCATGGAACTGTCATTATTATTATTTTTTACTATTTTTCTAGAGGAGAGATTCTTAAGTGAATATAGCAGCTCAGTGGATGTTGCAGTCAATTATAAGAGATGTATATGCTCTTCAAAGCAGGTGGTGTTTCAACTTCTGAATCCTTTGTTAGTTGATAGTACTACTGTTACATTTACATTTTCTCTTCCATGTCAAACTGTTTATGTTGTTATTGTTATAAGTTTGGAATGGTAAAAATGCCAGTTCAAATGCATAGGACTCTCAGTGGTTTATGAAAAAGATCTGGCTGTATATGCATGCATATGGAACACAACAAGTATAGAATACAACACTGTAAAATGATCACAGTAATCTGTTTTTAAAGTTGGATTTAACTCTTTCATTCACAATGAACAAATGATTTGCTAAACTTATGAGTCACACCAGAAACCAATTACAACTGAGGTTGGCCTTCTCCCTTTTTTCCATGTGTGATCTCAAACCACAGGAATTGACTGATCTTCAAAGATACTTTGTTCTAAAGGTACTAGTTCTTGGCTTCTTTTATATAGTGCTGTACTACACAAAAAGGAACCACTCCGAGAGAATAGAAAAAAAGTCAGAAGGAAGGTATTTTTTAACTTTAGTTAATAAGAACTGGCATGCTTCACCTTCAATAAAATCTTATAAATGAAAGACAGCTGTTACAGTGGGGTATACATACATTTTGCTGTAAGGGAATTATAACATGTCCTAGTTTACATACAGGAATGAAAGGTTTTATTAACAATCAGATATTTATTGGTCAGAGGCCTGTAGAATTGCTGTGCATTTTGGTCACAAAGCACACTCATATTTGAATGACAAAGAAAGCTTAATTGTGCTTGTTGTTCTGTCATTCCTTTCATCTTGTGGCTGCTGGGTAGGGTTTTACTGGAAGCTTTTTTTAATTGATTAGTCAGGATTGGGAATGTGACTCCAGTAAAACCTGATGCAGAAGATTTTATTTGCAGTTGGCTATCTTACGATAGAAATAAAAGATCTATGTTTGTGATATCACTATGTGCCACAAAGGTTTCAGATGACAAACACATTAACATACAAAAAACCTAGTTTAGCCTTTATCATATATATAAAACTCTGATAGTTCTAACCCCAATCACAGTAGTCTTGCTGTTGCAAAAAATGTTTGTATAGTTTTGTAGATAATGTGACTGTTATTCCTCCTTAACTACAATTGTTAGAGGCAATTCTGCTTTTCTGCTTTTGGTTGTTTTCATTTGTTTTTCTGTTCAACAATAGGAATGTTCATGAACCTTCTGTGATTTTACTTCTTGTACCTAGGTAATCTGGGACCTAATTTGCTCCCAGATGCAAACTTTGAGACCTGATAGCAAAACATCTGGTTCACCTTTGCTGGCCTCATGGCAAATATACTGTTGTACCTCCCCCCATCCCTAAATGTTCTCATAAACATACATACTTTAAAAGTGTTGAATAAATCTTCTCTCATGAAGAGAACTCATCATGTTTCTGAAAGACTGGCATCTGTCAGCAGAAGAGATACAAATCCCTCCCAAATCTGCTCCAGGAACCCTGGAGTTCATTTGGGGTAACATGGGAAAGAAAGATAGAAGAAAATAAGCATTGTGTGAGCTGAAATCTGCTGCAGCAGCATTGTATAGCTTCTATGTTAGTATGGTTCTGAATGCTGTATAGAACTGATTCAATATTCTTCATTGTTGTTTAAGGAAAGACTGTATAATTCTTGAATAGGAAACTGGTGATAAAAGTTATTTTCCTTTGTATAAAATTAAGATAATAGCCTGCCCATAAAATATTGTATATGTTTATTATGGTGCAAAGAAAATGCTTAGGTGGTGATGAAGGCATTCTGTTTTTAGTTCTTTCCCAATTATTCTGTCTAATAGATTCTTCTGCTATATGTTTCAAGTAAGGCTTCATAAATTAATCTTGCATTAAACACTATTTGTTAGGCAGCCTTGGTTGGCAATTACAGTATGTTGTTTTGCTTGAGCATTGCCTTTACAGGCTCTACTTCAGCACTGTTTTATGAGAAGCCTTTCTATTCAATTTTGAGACGTAAATTGATGGAACATGCTCACTCTTTATAACATAAGAGAATGGCGGGAACATTTAGTAAAATTACTGAGGTGTGACAAATATCAAGACACAAATAGTGCATAAGCTGTTGCTATATCAGCATAAAATCAGCAGAGTGAGTACCTTCGGTAAATGGATGTAGACATAAAATATTGTAGCATGTGTTGAAGAAGGGGGTAAGAAATAGAATAATTTAACATAAAATGAGTACAGGGAAACCTCACCTATAAAAAGCCTTGAAATACAGCTCATAACAAAGATGCATCTTTTTTCTTGATACAAGCCATATTTAGGGGAGGATTGGAATGGTTACCCTCAATTTGCAGCCTACAAACAGAGAAGTGAATTGTGGGCAGCTATTTCAGTGCTGTTTGGGGGAAATGCAGTTTGCTAATCTTCCCGCAAATGGTTTCGATGTGAGGGCAGTTACCATAGCAATATGGGCTTCTCCTTTTGGTTTTAAAACCTCTTTATAAAGCAATAGATCCCTCCTTACTTCTCATTCCAAGTTTCATTCCATGCCATCTTCTGTCTTTTGATTTTAGGGTTCACTCCAAAATGCTTCTCCTCCAAAATGAGGCACAACCCAAATGGAAGGGGGGAAAAGATCAGGCACAGAACAAACACTTATGAGTCAAGGAACACTTGACAAGGTAAAAGTGCATAAAGATTGAAGGATGTCATATTATCATTGCTTCTGAAAAGAAGCAAGTTAAAAGCATAGCCAGTGAAGTTAAGATTCAAATCCTGCATTTGGGAGGGGTGAACAGTAAGTGATTGCCCCAAAATGTAAAAATCACACTAATTGTCTTATGCAGAATCATTGTCTATGTGACCCACTATTGAACACTGTAACTGGTGGCAAATCCCCAGCATTTAGAAAAAGAATATCTTCAACCTCATTATGTGAGGTGTTTGGTTTTTTAAACACACACACAAAGAGAGACAAGTAGAGGTTCTGGGAATCTGGACCTTTACTCCTGACACACTGTTACCGAGCTATGGCTCCTTCAATGATAGAAGGGAAGGTGCTTCAATATGGGGATACAACTTTTAAGAAGATCTATATCTATATATCCATATATTTGTCTGATGCTGTACTTGAGTGGCAGTAGTAGTTGTTGCCTTTACTTCTTCTGTAATGATGCAGGTCATGGAGGGAGTGATGTCATGCCATTAGCACCATTACACAGTGGAGTGGGCAGTAGCAGTAGTGGAGCACAGTGGAGTGGGCAGTAGCAGGTTTGTGGCACAGTAGCTGCTACAAAGTTTGGCTGTACCCCCACAACCACCTCCACAGTCTGTCTGCCTAGTCTCAAAGTCAGTGCAAGCTGTGATTGGTTGCTTTAAGGCCAAGGAGGAATTTCCAACTCCCACTAGACTTGCAATGCGTCCACTACACTGATTCTGGGAGAGATTATGGGATAACTGGCTCTGAGTGGTGCTGTTTAAATACTTGGCCAGCTTGGCTGATAGTTCTGAGCAGTAGAAAAGAAGATTAGAATTACCTGTGAACACTGATTGGCATTTTCTTTGTGAAAGGGGACCCTCCAGACTTGGCCCATGGGTGAGTGGTTTTGGACACATCCCCCCCGCCCTTGAGTGATGAGATTTAAAGGGAGAAGGGCCACAGGGCAGACCTCCAATGCCAATGTATGCTAACCATTTCTCAGCATTCAATATGGCTTGCAGTTGGAGAATGGCTAATCTACCCATGGCTGATTGAGGAGACCAGAATGGGTCTATTCCTTAGCAATAGATCACACTAAGTAATCCCATCCTGCAGATATTTTGTAAATAATTAAACAGAGTGTGACCCTAGTTAAAACCATCACTAATGTATAGTCTCATTGTCTCTAGCAGGAGAACAAAGCTACATTAAAGCCATCTATAACTAAGCAATGACAGGATGATGGTCTGTGTCTCAATGCATCATTCTACCACTGCTCAGTTATGGATGATTTCAGTATGGCATTATGTTTATTCTTCTTTAAAGTGTCTTTCCAAACTCATAGTCAGTAAGGCAGAAATGAAAGGGACAATGACTTTGAGACAGGACATTATTTCCCTATTATCATCCCAATCCAGTTGGTATTCCAAGCTAAGGCTGTAGATGGATCTCCTCTGTTATAGCAGAGTGGGGTACTATGTATCCATTAATTTGCTTTAAGATTGAAGAACATGGACGATGGGAGGCATAGCTGGATTGGGCTAAGCAGGTACTTGGCAAAGCAGCATACATGCTACTGTTGGATGGTGTACCTATCCTTATTTTTTGTGAAGGGCTGTTGTCACCTGATTCTAATAGTCATTTAGGACAGTTTTCCCAAACTATCTGATGTGGAGGAGGGCAGCAATACCACCCCAGTGTTACTCCAAGAGGTCCCATCTGTGATGCCAAAATCTCCTTTAACATTTTGGGGAATTACTGTATTAGCTCAGATAGGAGGCCTGTGAGAGGAGGGTAACTTTGGGGATCTTTTCACCTACGTGTACCACTAGTAACTGTAGAGAGCACTCCAGTTAAGGTAAAACAACGTGTTTTTATTGAAAATAACACAGGGGATACACTAACATACAAAATATACACTATTAAGAACCATACAGGGCTATTGAAAGAAAGGCAGGAAGGTTGGATAGAGAGAGGTCCAGGAAGATAGGGTAATACTTACCAGTCTTGAGGAGGAGAGTTCCATGCTGCGAAGCTATTCAGACTGGCACTCAGGGTGGCACAGAGGATCCAGCAGAATGACAGGGGCCCTAATATTTATACTCTGTTTCATATCATGAAGCGGTACTCTGGTTATGACAAAGCCTGGATGGAGAAAAGAGACCAAAACCCAACTGATTGCTTTAGTTCTAGAAAGACAAAACCTTGATGGTTCTGCAGAAACCTCTTAGTGTTTGGTCAGGTAGGTTGTACAGGAGATATTTCTTTAGGGTATAGATTGAGGAATGGTCACTTAATTGCTTGATTAAATTATTGCTTTAAATGCCCATGGCTGGAAGAAAGGATAGCACATACCCATTAGCATGAACCCATTGTGGGGGTTTCCTGATCAATCCTAATATGGGCTTTATTACCATTATAGCTCTAGACACATCTCAGGTCATTGTGACCTCCAACTGACCTCTAGTCTGCCTAAGCCAACCTGACCCCGAAGAGTGTCCATTATTTCCAGTTATGAGATTCCATGGGGGTAGTAAGGCATGCTAACACCAGTGTGATAGGAACCAGTGCCATATTTCTGTCCATTCGGTATAATTCTTTGTTTTCTGGAAACCTACCAGACACTGGCAGCCAATGGCTCATGGACTGGCACCATTTTTTGGACCACCACTTTGAGTAACACTCATGTAGGGGACTCCTCTGAGCTGTAGGGTATACAGAATATAAAGCTAATGGCTGTTCTCTTCCTGTGTCCTGATGGTTGATTTTTTCTTTTTTTACTTTGCTCAAAATCTGATGACATATCTTGATTCTGATGCCACTAGAATCAAGACTTTCTTTCCCCTTCAGCTGCATCCTACCATGGTGCCAAAAATCTGCCTTTCAGAGTCATGATGAGCTGGGAGTGCTCTAGTTCCCACAGAAAGAGAGTTCCAGTGGAAGTCAAACACTGTCTCCTTGCTTTATCTTTGCTTCTTCTTCTTTTTTGTATAATGCTTTATCAGTGTTCCTTAGTTATATTGCATCTCTTGACTGACAGAGTTGTTATTGTTCTTTTATGGTATTTGTTGTCAATTTAAAAATGTTATGTCATTAGCTTATCTTGTTGTAAATGTTTAAAATAAATAAAAACACATGTGTGAACAATGTTTACTATAAGACATCAAGGAAAAAAAGGAATATCTTGACAGAGCTATAACTGAAATTTGACATCTATAATTGACAAAACCACGACTATCAAGAGACATGATATGCAGATTCCTAGAACCTAGTCTTAATTCTAAACTGCTTATTCTTTACTACCTTTGTGTAAATAGATGACTGAAAGAATGGAGCAAGCTATGTGAATAAGCACAGACAATTACAGAATGCTTTGCAGAAAGTTGTTTGCTTGGACTAATGTTACATGCCTCATATCCTTGATATTATCAGTTCTTCAGCATTATTTTAAATGAAAACCATTGTGCTGTAGTGTCATTCAGTGTTTTATTTATGGAGGTAGTATATTTAAGCTCATCACATTGGTTTCATTGTGAGTTAAAAAATGAGGCACCCATTCATATTAACACATGCTAGACTTTTTATTAGATGTATGCTGTAGATTCTGAAAAATCTTAGAATCAAATGGACTGGATCAGATAGATTTCAAGGATGGGTCCCTGCCCAAGTGGAACAAATCTGAATCTGAACATGCCTGAAGATTTGTTAGCAGTTTGGATTTGGGGGGAATTAGATGACCCAACAGTGTATCTCCAAGAGCTGATGTATTTCTCCTCATAAGGAAAGCACTAGTGTGGGGAGAAAGCAAATGAAGAGAAGGTTATTAGACAAGAACAAAAAAAGCATTCCTGTCCTACACTCTCCTCTCCCGCCCCTCTCCTGTCCCTGTCCTGGTACAGTTACCAAACTTTTCAGACCTACCTTATTTCCATCTTCATGGCTGCCCAGAAGTGAAAGGAGCTCTGACGGAGCTCCTTTCACTTCCTGGATTGAAATCCCAGCTATTCTTGTGAGAAGATGAGAGTGTGGGAAATTCAAAAACAAAGAGAAAAATAAGCCCCAAAAAGTACACTGAAAAACACACTTAAAACATTATAAGTAACTTGGGAAGGATACAAAAAAGTGTGTCACTTACCTGGATGTCAGAATCTCACCAGGAAGTGTTCCGGCACAGACCTCCCGTTGATGATGGAATTGCGCCAGCGTAACGGGCACCTTTTCACTCACTGTCAATTCCATGACAGAAACAGAATGGGGGACCCATTGATGGCTTAGCCCATCTATAAAAAGCAGCACTGGCATAATGACAGCCAAATGGGAACATTACAAGAGGGGAATGACGTTGTCTGAAAGGGAAACCCTTTAGCAATCTCCTGGTGTCCTGATAATGTGATATTTAGAGTGTCTGATAATCTCCTTAGAAACCAGGTGTACTTTCAAGTTACAATGAATCACTAGAGCTCTCCATTCACAGTCTCAAGAGAGGGCTACTGAAATAATATACTGCAAGACTGATCCAAGGTTTAGTGTTCGTGATGGTAGCCTTCCCCCGCATATAATATTAAAACTGACATTTTGATGGAGCTTATGGTACCTGGGAAGATGTAGCACTGGGTTTTTGCTTAGAAAATAGTGAGTGTTGCAGTACTTTTACACCAGCCATTGTATGTTCTGCATCCATTAGCCAGACCTATCTTGTTGTACTTCCTGTGACTTTAGCACCATTTCAACAGGAATAAGTATCTAAACTGATGTCAGAGGCTTTAACCTCAGAAGCACTGAACCTCAGAGGCACTGAATTTCTAGAAAGCTGTAGGTTTGTTTGCCAAGCAACAACTCTATGATATACGTCATTGTCATACAAGAATCCATGGGGTGAGGGAGGGGAAGGAAAACTCTATCAGCCCCAAACTCTGTGACTCTTCTTCTGAAATTTTGAGCTTATTAAGTAGATCCATGACTATTTGGCTGTCATTTTCATAAAAATTCTTCACATCAGTGTTCACATCCTATGAGGATCAGTGGATTCCTTTTGGGGAAATCTCAGAATACTAAAGGTTGCTTGTGATGTCATCAACTTGTTTTGGGAAATGTTTATTTTTTTTAGATGAATAAATAGTGTATAAAGTAAGGAGCTGTTGGGAGGAGGGATAGAATGGAATGTTGGAGTGAATGCTGATTCGTTGAATGTTTTAAAAGATTTGCCTAAAGCTGGTGAATTAGTGGGATTAGTGAGCTGGTATTAGGGGTTGGTATGTTTGAAAGGGTATGAAAGATTTAGGGTTAAGATCAAGTCAGGTTTAGGAATAAATGAGTAGTATTTTAGGATCTGAGTTAGCTAGAGAAGAGTTTAAGAGAGAGTGTGTGGTGATATATGTGTGTGTAATATGCTTTGTTATGTTTAACTTCTGTAAATAAAGAATTGTCTTTTGTTTTTATACTCCTTTGGCAGATGGAAATCCTTGCACTGGTTGCAGAGGTGGAATCAGGGAAAGTCCCCACTCTTCATGATTGCAGCAGGTGCCATGGAAGTCTTTATATTTTGTGGATTAAAGGATATAAACCTCACATTTGACTACAGTGGTGGGATTTCCTGAGTTGAACCCCCACAGTTAGTGCAAAACTTCCTATATCTAATTATTCTGGAACTTAGTGCACTTGAACTTCTCCTAGAGTGTCACGATATCATTAAATTTTGCCAAGAAATTTTAAAAAGGGTATCAGCAGGTCTCTCTAGAAACAGAACATTTTAAATTTACATAGAATATTGCCCCAATGAATCTGAAATTTGTCAGGGCCTTACCATACTCCAAAGAAAAGTGGCAAGGGAGCAGGAACATTTCATTTTCCTTACTGTATGACATTGTCATCCTTTCCATGTTCTTTCATTCTGGTTCTGTGGGGGACTGAGGTGAAACAACATCTTTTTGGTAATGGGTTTTTCTGATTAGCAGAAAGACATGGTTTTACTTCGGTCACCCATAGGACCAGAATGAAAAAATGATGATGTCATGTGGTAAAGCAGTGTGGACAACTGAATTTTCTTGCTCCGTTGCCACTTTTCTTCAGAGTGTGGTAAGACTCTCAGTCATTCTCCCTCCTTTGGAGTCTATTGTGTTTGCAAACACCACCACCACCACCATTTCCAAGAAACAGAGAACAGTATGGCTATAGCTTATAAAGTTTGCTTATTTTCACTTATAGTTAATAAGGGGCATGGAGTTGAAGATTTCGAAATCAAGGTTCAGATTTGAATCTGAATTAAATCAGCTGGCTTCCAAATCAGATTCTTTTCTGAATTAGCAAAGCAGGGTCTGAAGAGAATCTTGTGCTTAGTGCATACTCTTGGTACTTATCAATCTTTAGACAAAATTCATCCTATAAAAGCCATAAGCATTCCACCCCCCAACCCCCTGAGTGTTCTTTTCCAGGCAACTGATTAATTCAGTTCTGCACTATATTCTCCTCCCCACCCCTCAGATAATAGAGATTGTTAACACAGTAAAATCCATAATTTTGCATTGCATCCCATGATGTGGTGGTTTCCATTCCACTAACAAAGCAGCTGAACAAAATCATAGACATGGTCACTATTCCATCCTTACCTTTGCTACCACTTGCTCAATAAATAAATAAATAGTCTAGTGCCCCCATCCCCCCCCCACACACACAATGTGGGATGGGGGATTAACAGCTGCTGGATGGGGAGAATTTCCCCCAAATGGGCAGAAACCCATATAATTTGTCCTAGTTGCTTCCCCTTTTGCACCATTCCATAATATTCAGGAGGGACTTTGACCTGCAGATCGCCCCATGTGGTGATGTGGGGCAGTCTCAGGGTGCCTGTTGCTGCCATCCCCACGTGCACCAACTTACTGTCTCCATCAAGTAACTGGCATGCTATCTGCACTGTGAGAGGCATCACCCATGCTGCTTGCTGGCTTGGAACAAGTCAAACACTGAGACAACCTGGCTGCCGAAAGGGCAGTGGGATGCAGGGCTAGCAAGGATGGGGGAGGATTTAAACAGAGGTGAGATGCAAACATGGGAGGAAAGAAAGGAAGAGGAAAGAGGTTTCAGGACATAGCCTGGATAAAGGAAGAATAGTAGTAACATAAGCAGCTTGGAAGGTTGAAAGAGAAGAGGGAGAGATGGATGTGGTGAGCTGGAGAAAGAGTGGGGAGGAGGTACAGATGAACTGGGCAGAGTGAGGGAAAGTGGAGGATGAAGATAGTTTCAAGAAGAAAATAAAGGACAGACAAGGAAGTGGAGAGTAGACAATATTAGGAGTGAAGAAGTGGAGGAAGGTGGTGAGGAGCTGGAAAGCACAGGGAAAGCTGGTGGAATAAATGGAGTTTGGAAAGCAGCAGAAGAGTGGAATGGAAAGCAAGACAGAAAGAGAAATGCCAAGGGAGTGGGATACGATGTTGTCATGATGGAGTCCCATCATGCTGCCTTAAGGTACAATCCCATCATTCTGCTAGAGAACTATAACTCCCTTTGTCTGTAAACAGATTGTCTTGCCAGCATAGTATCAGGTAAGAAAAGGGTTAATGGTAGGGAGGGCCTAAAACACCACCTCCACAGAGCTAATGAGATCACATCAAGGACATGACACCATCTGACCTGGACAGACCAATTAAAGCTCTAAACCCAGGTACTCTGATGAAGATTTAACTGCTTTTGTTTGAAGCCATTTGGGGGGAGATGTGAGAGAGATTTGAGAGAACAAGACTGACCTTTTTTTTTTTTTTTAACAAAGACTGATATGGCTGGTAGAGCAAAAAAACCCATTCCACCTCTGGCTTGGCTCCCAGCTACCTGGATAACATCTTAAGGCAACAAGCTGCAAGTATTTAGTAGAAATTAGGGCATGTTTAGTTGCGTTAGGGAATTCTTTTTAATTTCTTTACTTTGGTTGGATGTAGTGAAATTAGTAACTGAATGTAACTTGAGTAATGCAATGCTTTGATCTTAATACTCTGTGATTGCTATAACTTTAAGCCTGCCTTTGGTATGGGAGAAGACTACCTCATGTGAGATTGCATGACTGATTTCACTTGAATAAAGTCAATTTATTAATCTTCCTATAACTGATGCTTACCATATGCCTTACCTCTTGGCTATGCTATTTTGAGTCTCCTCTGGGGTTAAGAGGAGGGAGTTAGTTGATTCTATAGTGGCAAGGAGTTCCACTCGTTATCAGAGACTATGCACAATTTCCCACTGCATTGTGTGTGAAGGGGGGGTTCCAAGGGGAAGGACCCCCCAGTTTAGCTCAGTGGGTGGTGGCAGCAACTGGTTGTTTGGGGGTCTGTAGGGAGCATCCTGGAGTGAGGCTACTCAGGATTACACCTACAGGAGGACTAATCTGGGGTCCAGGGGAGTGAAGCCAGGTTTAGCCCTTCACAGAGCTGAAAACAGAGTAGAACACTCGAGAAACAGGGGGACATGGACAGTCCAAGGGGATGGAGAGAGCCTGTGGAGGTTAGAATAGACAGAGAAGGGCTAGGGAGAGAGACTAGGTATTCTTGCAGTTGAGAATTTAGGGGCACCAAAAAGTTTAATGGGAAGACACTAAGAAAGCATGATTTAACTCTTGAGCAGACCAAAAGGAGTAGGAAAGGCACTTTTGTATATTTTCCATATTTCTGTTAAGATGGAGTGGGAAAGGAGCAGTATTATAGTGATCACTGTAACCCTACTGGGAGGTTGGAGACCTTTTGGACTAGCCTTATTTTTATGAAACCAAAGAAGAAACCGAAGTTCACACCTGTTCATGGTGTAAGTGTCACCTTCTTATGAATCTACAACTTAGGACCAGCCCCTGCCCAGCAGCAGGAGGGGGTGAAGTCACACCCCAAAAGTAGTAGGCAAGCAAGATAATGCACAAGCATTAATTGCAACTTTTTTGTTTCCTTGATATTCAAAAGTCACTAAAACAGTATTATTTACTTTTTTATAAAGCAGCTGAAAATTACATACTGCTTGCCTATTCTGCAAAGCATGCCTAAGTAGTGAGGCCAGCCACACACAGACATACACACAAACAAACAAATGAATAAACTTAAAAAGAAGTTTGTGCTAGAGTAATTTCAGCAATTTTGTCCCCATTGTGAGAATGTCTTTGAAAACCATGCATTTTTGAAGACTATTCAGGATTTAGGACTTATTTTTTGCAAAATTTGCACATGGTAGTTTTGCACAGAAAACAGTATTTTCCATGCAAGAAACAGCATTTTCTACATGGAAAATATGAAAAATACTATTGATTTCTGCACAGAACATGTTTTCTGCACAGGGGAAAAAAACCAGTAACTGGGGATTTGTTCTGCATAATATATATACATTATTAATTTTCTACACAGAAAAAAAGCATTTTATGTTTAGAAACTAATATTTCAACACAGAACTATTAATTCCTGTGAAGGAAATGCTGTTTTCAGAACAGGATGTGCTGTTTTCTATGCATATCAACTAAGTGTAAATTTTATGCAGAACAAATCCCCAATTACAGCTTTTTTTCTCTGTGAAAAACATTTTCTGTACAGGAATTAATAGTTCTGCATTGAAATATTATTTTTCATGCAGATAATGCTGTTCCCTTGCAAAAAAATCAAGGGAACAAGGGTTCAAGTTTTGCACAGAAAAAGTCCTGAACTGCAAAAAGTCTAATCAATCCAGGATTCTCAACTCAGAGTTTCTCAACACTAATTTTTTTTTAAAAAATGACATTTTTAAAAATATTTTCTAATCTTCTTTCCATCCCTAAATGCAATAGTTATACCTTTATCATTGCTAAAGGAAATTAATTATAAGTAATTAAAATTACAGGGTAAGGTGTTTTCATGCTCTGGCTCTGATTTTCAAAATAGGCCTTGGTGAAGAGTCAAATGGATGCAGTGAGGAATATAGAATAAGAAATGTGTTTCCGTGATAGGAAATTTTGGAGAAAGAGGTTCCAGATTTAGTTGCAAGCTATCCCAAAGCTGGACTTTCATCCCAGTCCAAATATATGGAATCTTTTGCTATTGTACAAAAATGGGTAAATTTGAAAAAAAATGCACAGAAAGCATCCATTTTGAAAACTACATATGTAGATACACACACACACACACACACACTTCCATCTTGGGAGTAAAAACACAATATGGATATGAGCTGGAAATTACTAGATATTGGAAAAAAACTAAAATCTTGATTGAGCTTGACAGATTCACACATCCTTAGAAATAACTCTCTTAGGGTCAGGGGGCAACAAAGAATGCATGACAACAGAAATAGCTCTTCTTCAGCAATGTAAACTGGGACAGAAATGATTAACACAAAAAGATAGATGCCAACTTGGAAGCCAGCTTGTGTGTGAGATTATGCCTGACTAAATGCAGTCAATGGAACATAGCTAGCCTAGAAAATGACCTGTCCAGATTTTATATGATTCATGCAATAAATCAATAATCATACTAATGATCTCAATCTCACAGATCTTTCCCAGCCCTAAATCCTAAGTTTATTTGCATCTTGATGCTAGAAAATGTTAGGGCCTTTACACATGAAGACACTCATCTATGGCTTCCTTCTATAGCAAACAAGATTTTCTGAGCAAATCCCACACTATTTAATAGGCCACAAATCATGAATTAAACTAAACTATATAGTAAAATATCAGATCAATATCACCACTGAAGTTGAAGAGTTGGAGTCAGACCTAGTGATACGGTATGCCCACTCAACTCTGCGGGACTTAAGTTTGTCACAGCTAACTGGTATCCTATTGATTTCAATGAGTCAGTATGACCAAGTCAGAATCAAACTCTATGTAAGTAGTTACTGTTATGGTGGCAGTAGAAAGAATTTCTTTGACCCAGTTAGTGCTCCCCTTGTGTCTTGATAAGTACTTTGGGGCTGTAACAATTAGAAAGACATGGTTGGATGTAGCAGTCTCCATCTGTTATTATGTACAATGCACCAACACTTCTTGTAACTGCCAGCTGAGTTAAAGTTCAGTCCTCCAAATTTCATTCTCCAAAGTATAATATAGTATGTACAGATTCATTGAACAGAAACAACATTTAGATTGCTTTAGTCCTCTGCTTGCTTTTAAAGGTCAAATTGGGTTTGTAGCCTCTGAGTCTCATTATAGCTTGTTGTAGACAAACCAGAGTGAAAGACATTCTCTTTGACTTTATCAATTTTTCTGCATTAAGTTCAATATCTGATCAATTTGATCCAACCTTTTCCCATTAAAATAAGCATGTGCTTATGGTAGGGTGACAAGATAATTTGTATTTCTTAAAGAGTGATTTTGTTGTGGTGGGCAGGGACCTAGGATACAGCATTGGGCTTTCCTTGTAAGGAATAGAGATCCCATTAAAGTAATTTAAAGCAGAACCATCCACATGGTAGTGATGGAAAGGATATTCAAAAATATTCAAAAAAATTCTGGTGAGAAGAATCCTAGACTGATGACAATCTTCAAAGTTCCTGCTTGGAAAATAATATTTCTGCACAGGAAACTGCAAAGAAAGATTTTCTGCTTAGAAAATGCTGTTCCCTCTTCAAAAAATGCTGCTTTCTGCACAAAACAACCACATGTGAATTTTGCACATAGTAAGTTTCAAAATGGCAATAGGTTTTAAAAACTGTGTTTTTTTAAAGATTATCTTGTAGAAGAAAGACAACTGACAAAATTAGTCATTGCTTCATTTGAGAAGAAAATTAGTGGAGAATTACCTCCCTAACAGATGGATGGCTGATGTATAGGCCCCAGAGTAAACACAAAGCAGGATCTAAATGTAGGCCACAAGATTTTTGAGTCCTAGGACTTTATCAGACCAAGCAAATATGGCATCATAAGGATGCCTAATTATCACAAAAGGGTGTGCATACCATGTGATGCCTCCCTTTCACAATCATGTATTGTGAAAAACCCATTCCTTTTTATTGATAGTCCAAGCCGTCAATTGATCTCCCATGGCAATTTATTGCCAGCATTTGAATCCTTGTGCTATTGTGCTCATGTGAATGCAGAGCCAATGGGCAAACACTTCCGGGTGAGATCATGACAGCCAGGTAGGGGGACACTTTTTTTATGAACCCCCCCCCCGTAATGTACATGGGACTTTTTAAGTGTGGTTTTGGGTTTTCCTGTACTTTTTATGAGTTTATTTTGCTTTTATTTTTGAATTTCCCATGCTAGCGTCTTCTCATGAGAATCAGTGAGATCTTGAACCAGGAAGTGAACACTCTGTTCACTCTCTGTTAGTGCCTGGGCTGTCTGTGAACACTGCTAAAGGTAGGTCTGATCAAGGGGGTTCTTTTGCCAGCATAAAAATGTTTTAGAATATGCTGGCAAAAGAAGACTAATGGAGGTGGTCTGATAAAGTCCTTACACTATCATCACTAGCTAAAGAGAACATACAATAGCATTGTCTATTCCTGATAGGTTTAGATGCTGCCACAAAGGTTGCTCATATGACAATGGCAATCAGAAGCATTAGTCAATTAGGGGTTTCTATACAGTGAAAATACTCCTCATAGATTGGTAGTATTTCCCCGTTGATTCATGGTATTCAGGAGGGGAGGACAAAAAAACTCCAAATACTCCACAGGAAAACCCTTTGTGGCTTTTCCTGACTTTTTAAAACAACTCTAAAGGAAAAGCACATTCCCACTCATTGGGACAATTGATTCACTTTGCTGCACTTTCCTGATAAGAGCAGAAGTGGAAAGCTGATTGGTTGGATCTATGCTGGGGGTGGAGCTTTCTGGGAAGCTAGTGCCTGGAATGACCATGTTGGATTTTCACCATAGTGACTGTGCTCCAAGGTGATGAAACAGCCTTCCCCCCTGTTATTTAAGCAGTAGATCACACTTCCGAACCTTGGATTTGCTTTTTTTTAAAAAAAAAAAATACTGTTCAGTCACAGCAACTCCTAGGAATAAAAAACACAAGTAATTAACTATTGCCTGCCATCATGATTCATAGGCATGCCTGTTTGAACATCAAATGCGTATAGCTTCGCAAGCCTGCAATCTTGCAAAAAAAAATCTTGGAGACAAATGAAAGCTGCTGCAAATTGGCATTACTGTGCATCAATCCACATTTTATTGCCTTATGTAGACAAGCCCTTAGTGATACATACAACAAAGAATGGAAAGAATTTTGTTGGATTTGAAAGTCTTTATGAAGTAAGCCTTTTCTGACCTCTTGTAAGAAGAAACATGTTTCATCTTGAGAGTTTGCACATATCTGAGGCTTATGGGGCATTTCAGAGAACTAATGTGTGTACCAATCAATATACACGTTTAAATATGTTCACTTAAAGCTGTGCCTGCCTAGCTGGGAAAAATATATATGCAAAAACACTATGTCAATGGGTAAAATCCATAAATGATGTAAAATGTGATACAAGACAAAGACAAGAAAAATATGCACACGGCATTTGGGAAAACACAATGAGATGCTAGTGAGACCAACAAAGGCCTGATGGTGCCACCTAAATACAGGCCAATGAGGCAATGTGTGGCATGGCCTAGACAGCTAAGGCCTAGTAAGGGAGACTCAGGTGAAACAATAATAGCTGGGAAGACACAATACCCATTTAAACACACGCAACTTGCTCACCCAGTTCATCTAGGAAATGCACACTCCATTTTTCCAATTGCACACTCTCGCATAATCACTCAAAAAATGTTTGTTCCTGCTAATATCACACACACACACCACCTTGGAACTAACTGCCCCCATCGCCTGAATAGCACTGTGTCTTGCAGTGACCAGGCATTAAAATAAACAACCCCCTTCCCCACCACCTGTATGAGAATCAAAGATGAAATCTAACACAAATTAATCAAGGTAAAACATTCCCAAAGAATGAGAGACTGATGGGGACAGAGCAGCTGGCTAAGCTCTCTGCCCTGCCTCCACCAGCCACATACTCCTAGTTACAAACACAACATGATCCTCCAATGCTCAGGCTTAATCCAACTGTCATTCTTTCGTCCCTTACTGAGAAGATCCAAATAGGCAAACGAGGGGAGGCAGGCCTTAAATAGACTATTGTGATACATTCTGGCACCTTGTGCCCCATGGAAAGCCTCCTGGTCTCTGACCATTGAAGTCCATTGAAGGATTACCTTACCTGCAGTGTCTTTGCTGTGCTGCTCCAGCTACTCATACATGAAAGTAGGAGTCATAACAAGGCAATGTACAGAAAGATTAGGAGAGAGTTTTACTAGCTTTGTCCCCTCTGTCATTGCTTTCCTCATACAAAAAGCAAATAATTTGAAGAGGGCAATCTCTTCTGTCTGTGGAAACTCTCCATATGAGCCAGAACCTGGCAAACAAGGGCACTGGTGCATGTGAAGAGCCTCCAGGCATGCAGGAGTATCTCCAGCTCCATTGTTTCTCATGTGAGTAAAATTATGTAGGGGGTGGGGATAGCATGTTCTTCTCCCCTTGTTTATACTTACCCCTTATGGTAAAGATCTGCATATGGATATTATTTTGGCCAATTCCCAGCCAAACCCCAAGACCTATGTAACTGATTAAAGTGATGACCAGGGGCTGGTTTACACGGCAGATTTATTGCGGCAACTTGCGCTTTAATTCTTTTCCGCATCTGTGCCAGTCATGTTTTTTTTTCTAATTATGCCGCTTTTTTGTTCAGACTTGAAAAAGTGTGAGGGGCGTGGCCTCCCAAGCAGAGGCAGGCTTTATGGGGAAAGGCATAGACCTTCCTTTGAAGCCCTGCATTTTCGAGCTAAAGAAAGACTCACAGACTGCCAAAATAGCAGGGGGGAAGATCAAAGAAGTGGCTCTATCTCTTCTCTAAATCTGCCTGTAAATGAACTCAGTCACTGCCCGAAGCAGAGGGTCAGCAATCTCTCTGCTGAAAGGCATTGCTGCCATGCCGAGGATCCTAAGGTGAACCTATCAGAAGTTTTTTCAGAACGATTTGTTTACTCAGGGTTCACAGACTTGCAAAATAGCAGAGGATTTTTGACTCTCCCTCCCTGGTCCCCTCCCTCCCCCCTCTCTCTCTCCCTCCCTCGCTCTTCCTCACTCCCTCTCTCTCTCTCTTGTTCTCTCTCCCTCCCCCAAGCAGAGCTGACAGATGGGAACCTTATGACTGAAAGGTCTTGGGAATCCTTTTTCTTGGCAGACTTGCAAAATAGCAGAGAGAATTTTTCAAAGTTTCCTGAATGCTACTGAACTCAGTACCCCTCTTTTAAGCCCACCCATTGCATCAGAGCAACCAATTACAATGCAGATCTGCTGCAACCCTTAACAGAATGGTAGTTTACACTGCCAATAAAGCACTACATTGCAAATATACTTGCAAAAGTAGTGACATCCCTTGCCACGCTATATTTGGGTGTTTTACCTTCCCCCGTTCTGAATAAGGCGATGCTGTGCTGCGATCTGTGTGAACTATGAGCTATCTTAGCAGTATATTTAGAGGAATATTTGCCCGTGTAAACGATCCCCAAGTGACAAGTTCAGCAAATTGGACTCACCTTTGAAGTCTGAGGAACAATGTTTTTCACACAAAGTGCTGTGTCATGCCAGCTGTGACCTACTTGCAGTGGCCTCTGCTTGCTTCTCACAGCATACTTTTCTGAGTTCTCAGCGATGAGAAACATATGCATTTTTAGCTCCTGAAAACTTTCCCCCACAAAAGCAATCACCTTGTTCCTTGCTCTTGTTAATTATTTGCTAGAATGGCTAACAAATAAGCAATTAGCCCATTATCTATAAAAAATATCAAAGTGGTCAATAATGAGAGCTGTTCAGTTCCTTGCTGCAATTAGTAGTAGAGCTAAGAAAAAGTGAAGACATGGAATTGTGTCAGTGACATGCTTTGAATGTTTAAAATAATGTGAACAATTCCTTCTTCACCAAGAATCTTCACATTAAAGCACCTGTGATCACTCCTAGTATTCATTAGAGCCAGCTCTTTCAAAGGAAGAGGGCACAGGAAAGAAACAAATCAAGAAACTGTGTGAACACAGGAAGCACAACAGCAGTGCTCCCTAGTTGAGCAACCGTGACCTGGAAGCTTTTAGTAATTGATTGAAGCTGTTTTCAGCATAGAGGTGAATGTTCCATAGGTCCTATGACTAAATATTTCACAGCTCTGTTTATTAAGATATGTGTCATTGGAAAAGGGAGTAAGAGAACAAATGAAACCCCAACATGTCTTTTTCTGGCACTGAAAATATTTCTTATGTGCTTTAGCTCTCTGTTCCAAATAAAAACTTGTTACAGTGTTCAGGCATCACAGTTTGACAGAATGAACGTTAGCTTACCAGACTAATAACTTACAGTGTGTCCAAACACTCTTTGCTTGTCCCTTCCCTCTCTTCAAATGTTCCAGAGAAGTAAGGATGAGTTCTTTCATACTGTACAGTTATTTTGCTATGATTCCAGTTCAATTATCATGGAATCCTTGGGATTTGCTGTTTAGGAGGGGCATTAAAAATTCTCAGCCAGAGATCTCTAGTGCCTCACCAAAGGTCTGGAAAGCAAACAGGTACCAGCAAAGTATAAACAGCACGAGTCTGGGAAGGGAGCCAATTGTTAATTAGCTCACATGAATGCAAACAGTCCAAAAGTTCAGAGGCTTACAGTAATCAGTCAGCATGGTTCAAAGCAGTCTGAGGGTCAACAGGAGCAGGCAGCAGAGTAGTTAGGGACAGTCCAAGGTCTAAACACAAGTCGGGGTAACAGAAGTCAAAATAATCAGAATCCAGGCACCAAAGCCAGCAGGAAGCTTTCACCAGGAAGATCAGTTGATCTCTGACAAAGACTCTATCACCTCTCCCATCATATATAAAACAATTAAGGCTTTGTCAGGTGTTTCTTAATGAGCAGGTTTTTCTCATAAAGTCTCAGAGACTTCCTTTGAGCTTCCTTTTGAGCTTACTGCTGGGTAAACGATGGTGGAGGTAAGTCTCTCTCTTCTTCTTTGTCCATTCAAAGAAGAAGAAGTCCCTCTCTTCTTCTTTGAATGGGCTGGACCCTCTGCTGGGACTGATGCCACCCACTTGGACCAGGCTCTTCCTCTGCTTGAGCCTCTAGGTTGGCAGGGTTCCCTGCTTGCACAGGTGCAAATAAACCTGTGCCAGGGTCCCTAGGGCTGTTCCCTGCCATGTCCTCCTTCTCTGACTCTACACCCTCATCAGGCTCAGGGAGCATGACACCAAACTACAAATCCCAAGATTCCATAGGATAGAACCATGACAGTTAAGTAGAATCATAACACTATAGTTGTGCAGTATGAAAAGTCCCTGGATATCTTATTGCCTGATCTTACACCACCTCCCTGCAATAATTCATAATTTGGCAATACAATAGACCTTGTGAACAAAACAGTTCACAAGGCATAAGGGAGACCAAAGCAAGCCAAACTTAAGGTACACGTGAAGGTAACCCAAAGGCCTAACAAAGTTGTCTTAGAAATTCTCAACGAACACATCCAAGAAGGAATTAAGCAAACCCCCCTAGGATTAGGGTAATCAGGGTGGAATATGCTAATCCCCTCTTGGATGCATCTGACAGTGAGTCATACTGTCAGGGTATGGGATGTGCAATCCTTGGAAATTCATGTTGTAAACAGACACAAGGGCAGAGAGAGGCCCAGCAGCTGGAAAGTGTTTTGGGAACAGCCTTATTAGTGTGGGAGCAAAGCCATTTCCTGCCTATGATGTAGCTGTACTGAGACTGAGTCTTCAGCAGTTTAGTCTGTGATTGTGCATGTCTGCTGACTGCAATTTGCCAGAGATGTTTCTCTGTTGTTTATTTTCTGTAAATATCCTTTTATGCACCAATAAAGGGTAGCTAGCACAATTTACATGTCTCTATGCCTATTACTACTGGATCATATGCTGGTAGTACCTGGATCAAATTCTGCTACTCTGCTGTAGTTTTTTTGCTACCTGAATCTCTGAACATGTACAGAGTTCCAGTGGGGCTATATACTGTGTCAGGTACATAGTGGGCTGCCCAGCTGTCCAGGTGTGTAACCTGTCTATCTGAGATGTTCCTGAGAGTTCCTCTCTGTGCCTGTTAAGTTTGGATGCTGAGATCTGGATCCTGTGTGTTGGCAATGTCTGCAAGCCGCCGAGAGCTGTCTGAAGGTCCTAGCTGGTAAGCTGTTCTGTTGATGAAAGTACCCAGCTGAGAGGAGCTTGATAGTTCAGAAATTTCAGCAATGGTTTTTGCACCAGGATGTTTACCTTTTGAAAAGCTAAATGACAGAAACTATCTTAATTCATCCTTGAAGATGGGGGCATTTCAGGAAAAAGAACAATGTTGGGACCCTGTGCTACAAACAGTTATGGCTCCCACAGCAAATCAGATGAAAGCCAAGGATAAGGCTAAGTCAGCAATTATCCTGGGCCTTGACGATGCCCAATTGATGTACATTCGTATGTGCCAGACTGTCCAGGAATGCTGGGAATCACTAAGGGAGGTTCATGTTCGTGAGACTACTGGTTCTAAACTTTTGCTTACATGCAGATTGTACAAGGCAAGGCTAATGCCTGGTGATGATATGAACATTCACCTGGCCATGATCTGTGATTTGTTTGGAAGGCTCAGTGAAATTTGGGCTTTCTATACTGAGTCTGATAAAATCTACATGATTCTGTGTACTCTGGATTTGAGTTGGAATAGTTTAATCAACTCGATTGAAGCAATTTCTGAAGCAGACCTCAGTCTGAATTTTATTGCTGGCTGTCTGCTTGAGGAGGAGGAGAAGTGTAAACAGTGCACAGCTGAGGAACAGCCGGTGGAACCTAAATTTATAGGAAAAAGCTCCAGTTTGCAAAGAAAAGCGCAAGGGTGTGCATTTACTGTTAAAGGCAAAGCATGCTGGATTTGCAGCTCCAAAGGGCATTTTGCCAAGGACTGTAATCATAAATCAAGGTAGAAGAAAGGCAAAGCCAGGAAGATAAACCATGTTAACCAAGTGCCATCAGCTATGGTGATACAAGGAACAGATGTTGCTGATGAAAATTTTGCATTCACAGAATGGATTCTTGATTCCGGATGTACTAAGCATATCAGCAATTGTAATGAACATTTTTTGAACATTAATAAGACTAATCCCAGCCATGTGGATCTGGCTGACTGATCTCAAATAAAATGTCCAGGGGCTGGTCTTTGTTATGTGTCCTGTCTTGACAAAAATGGTAAAAATGCTCAATATGTTCCAAAAATGAATATGTGCCTCTTGTCTGTTGCAGTGTTAACAAAAGAGGGGCATGTGATCAAATTTATTGGGCAGAAAAGTTATGTTATGAAGGGTGGCTATGTTATAGCTGAAGGAATGTTGAGAGATCATATTTTTCAGATGAAGCTGAGGCCACAAATAGCACAAGCTGAGGCTGTTATGTCTAATGATCCAGTGCGTGATAATTGTATACATTTGTTGCACAGAAGACTCGGTCACCTGAGCTATAAGGTGTTAAAACAAATGCCTGAGACTTGTCATGATTTAAAGGTTTGGGACTGCAGTGTGTTTTTGGACTGTGAAGTTTGCAAAAGGTCTAAATCCAAGGCACCTCCTATTCCAAAATTCAGTGATAGGAAGTCGCAAAGAATTTTTGAGCTTGTTCATGTTGATTCTGGTGGGACCTTTCCAACCATCTTTGGGAGGAGCTTGATTTATAATGGTAATAGTGGATGATTTTTCCTGTTTTTCCTACTGTTACCTGCTCAAAAATAAGTCTGAAGCATTTGAAACATTCAAACAGTGTTGTGCTTATGTAGAAAGAAAATTTTCAGTGAAACTTTCCTCAATGCAAAGTGATTGCGGGGGTGGGGGGGAGTTCCTGCCTGGTGATTTTCAAAGGTGGTTAAGCGGAAAATGCATTTTCCACAGGAGGAATTCTCCATTTATACCCCCCACACACAATGGGATAGCAGAACACAAATTTGGAGTTCTGCAAGCAATAAGAGACAGTCTGATGATTGATGCAGACATTGGCCAGAAGTATTAGGGTGAAGCTATGTTGACAGCTAGTTATTTGCATAACAGAATTTGGAATACTGTTGTGTCAAATACCCCATTCTTTATGCTGCATGGTAAAAAAAACACATCAGGGAAGCATATCAGAATTTTTGGAACCTATGCATGGGTACACATTCCAAGTTTCCAGAAGGAAGGGTGAACCTAAGGCTCAAGGGTTGAGGTTTCTGGGTTACGAACAGGGCAGTAAGGCATGGCATTTTTCTTTACTAAATGGCAAGGTTCTGCCAATTGGTGCCATGTTCACTCTGACCCAGAAGTGCTCCTGCCTTTAAGTGATGATGATGTACAGAATCAGCAGCAGCAAGCAGCTGGACCAAATTTGCCTGGTCCTAGTACTGGTGCTGGACCTAGTGGATGCAGTGCACAAAGCCCTTTGCCTACAAGGCAGAAATAGGAACAGTGAAGGAATCAAAAAAGGGAAGAGAGTGATGCTGAAAGTGAATCTGAAAGCCATTTTTTTACATCCAGATGCTCTAGTAGAGAGACAAAGGAAATTCCACCTCAGAAGTTTTCTGTGCAAAACATAAGGGTGTTCAAAGTGACATGTGAGCCTGACAGTTATTCTGAAATATTAAAGTTGCCACAGGATGAGCAACAGAAGTGGGTAACTGCAATGAAGCAGGAAGTGGATTCAATTTCTTAACATGATGTTTATGATGTTGTAAAATTGCCAGGGGGGCAAAAGCCTGTTGGATGCAGATGGGTATACAAAAAGAAATAAATGCACAATCGTGATTTCAAATACAAAACCAGGTTGGTTGCTCAAGGTTTTTCACAAACTAAATACCAGAACTATGACAAAATTTTTGCCCCCACAGCCCATACACAAAGTATAAAAATTGCTTTGGCTATTGCAAGTTTGCAGAATTTTAAGGTTTACCATTTTGATATTGGTAATGCTTACCTGAACGTTCCACTTCAGGAGTGCATTTATGTACAGCAGGCACCTGGTTTTCATGGTGGTGATTCTAACCCTGTGTACAAACTTAAAAAGGCTCTGCATTGGTTAAAGCAGAGTGGTCATTGTTGATTTCTGTGTCTGGATGAAATGCTGAAAAATGTTGGTTTTCGAAACAGCATTGCTGATCCATGTTTGTACACAAGGAAAACCAACCAGAGTTATGAAATCCTGATAGCTTTTGTTGATGATTCATGTTTGATCACAAAAACTGAGAAACAGGTGAACAGTACTTTCAAACAGTAACTTGGATCAAAGCTCAGAATTAAAGATCTTGGTGAGATACAGTAGTATCTGAGAGTAAATTTTCAAAGGCTTGAGAATGGTGGTTTCAAAATGAGTCAAACCCAGAAAGCTGAAAAACTGTTGTCTGATTGTAATATGAGTGACTGTAAAAGTGCACAAGCACCAATGGTTACAGATTTTGTAAATGTAACTGATTACAGGTTGTTTGAATACCCAGAACTGTTTCATTCAGCAACAGGGAGTTTGCTATACATTGCTGATTGGACACGTCCTGACATTCAGCACACAACCAATGTACTCTCCATAAGGGTATCAAAACCAACCCAGCATGATTGGCAAGGTTTGAAGAGAGTTCTGAGATAGTTAAGAGGTACCATGGACTATGGTGTGATAATCAGTTTACAAGGGTGTCATGAGCTGCAATGCTATTGCGATAGTAATTTTGCTCAAGAAATTCCGAACAGAAAATCAACGTCAGGAATGGTAATCACATATGCAGGGAGTCCAATATATTGGAAGACCAGAAAACAGTCAATTGTTGCTTTAAGTTCCACTTAGGCTGAATTTGCGGCCTTATTTGATTTAATTTCTGTGTTGACTTGAATAAATCAAGTATTTATTGATTTGGGTATTCCAATACAAGAGTCTGTAGAAATTTTTGATGACACACTAGTACGTATTCAGATGGCAATTTCTGAAGTGGTTATGTCACAAACCAAACATGTTGCTGTGAGATATCAAAATGTGAGAGAAGCTGTACAAGCTGGACTGGTCAAACTAACGTATTGTCCATCTGAAGAAAACATTGCTGATTTGTTCACAAAGTTCAACCAAGCATTGATATTTTTGTAACAGATTAGGTGTGATACCTGATATGTAAAATACATCTCTTTAAACATGAGTCTAGAGGGATGTCAGGGTATGGGATATGCAATCCCTGGAAATTCATGTTGTAAACAGACGCAAGGGCAGACAGAGGCCTGTGAAGAGCAAGCAGGTTCTAAACAAGCCAGTAGCTGGCAAGTGTTTTAGGAACGGCCTTATCAGTGTGAGAGTGAAGCCATTTCCTGCCTATGATGTAGCTGTACTGAGACTGAATCTTCAGCAGTTTAGTCTGTGAGTGTGCATGTCTGCTAACTGCAATTTGCCAGAGATGTTTCTTTGTTGTTTATTTTCTGTAAATATTCTTGTATGTACCAATAAAGCATAGTTAGCGCTATCTACATATCTCTATGCCTACCACTACTGGAGGATATGCTGGGAGTACCTGGATCAAATTCTGCTATTCTGCTGTAGTTTTTTGGCTACTTGAATCTCTGAACATGTACAGAGTTCCAGTGGGATTATATACTGTGTCACACACTCCAAAACAGTGATTTGAATCCCCATTACCCACAAAATACCTTTCCTCACACCTTTTCCTCTCCACAACACAGAGGCTGCCATAAATCCATTAACTTTAATGTCTCCACCACTAGCAACAATCAAAAAAAGCTGGAGTTTCCTATGGGAATCCCATCTAAGCATTTTTTTTACACTCAAAACACCTCTTAAGGGTATAATATTGTGTATAAATATTAGCCTGAAATTATAGCCATGTGTGCACAGTTCTTCATATGCCATTACTCTGCTGATTTGCTGTGTCACCCTCAGATTCAAGCCTGAATTTCTTTGCTGCATGAATCTCTGCTCCTCGGACAAGTAATTATAGCTCATTTTCCCGAATATATTCCTTTGTCCAAGTCTTTCCTCTTGATTCTTTGTTAGCCTTGTATGGTCCTCTTTGGTGTGTGCATGTTTGTGGAAATGCTCCATGTTTATTTTCCAATAAAAAACATTTTTATTTCATTTTGGATTGGAGTCTCATCAGAGAGTATTGGTATATGTAAGTGCAAAAGATCTCACAAAGTTACCCGGCCTCTCACAGCCATACCTTTGAACTAATTAAATTTCCTAAATTAATGTGGTAATTTCAGTGTCACTAGTGGGTCCACACAGACCCTACACATTTGGGTAACAATCTTCAATAATCATTTCCTGTGATTTACAAACCAGGAAGCAGTAGTCTTAGGATTCCTTATAAATCAGGATATAGAAATACAAGCCTATGGTATGAAGCTGCCAGATGATCAGTCTGTGAGAAATGTGGAGGAAGCATAGATTTAAGTGCTTGTACTCCCATATCCCATTGCCTGCATTTAAACAAGCAGATTTTGTAGCACCTTTGACACTAACTGAGAGAAAGCACTTGGTAGCAATAAGTTTTTGTAGACTTATAGTAAGTCCACTTCCTCAGATGCATCTGAGGAAGTAGACTTAAGTCTATGAAAGCTTATGCTACAACTTATTTCACTCAGTCTCAAAGGTGCTACAAGATCCCCTTGCTTACTGATATTCCAGACCAACATGGCTATGTCTTTGAATTCTGACAGCATATAAGGCTGTCACCCCCTCCCACAATACACAGAAACATATCTCTAGCAGTATGGCAATGTCACATTTTGTGAAGCCAAGTAATAATTTTAGGGCTGTTTTCCTGATTGGGTTTTTTGTTCTTTCTTCATTCTGTATCTTGAAGCTGGCTGCTCTTTCTAACCTCAGAGCAGGCAATTGTGCCAGGTGAAAGCAGATCCCCAGTGCTAGTCACTCTGTTGAAGTCAGAAAGACCAGCCAGCCTTTGGGTTGCCTGTTCTTTTTGACCTCAGAGAGAGCAACTAGCACAAATGGTCTCCCTTTGGAATGAGGAAGTGGTGCTGAGGAGTGGGGGGAAGGTGGTGCTTCAGACAGCATTTGTCCATCCTCTTATCCCAAACCCCACCATCGAATCCAGGGCAGCATTATTCACACTACAGTTTTCTCTGGGGTTTCAAGCCAACTCCAGAGCAAACTGTGAATTTTCTCAAATCTGGATTCTGAGTCTGGTGTGAATAGGGCCACACAGTGGGTAGACCAATTGCATCAGATTTGGGGAAAGGGGCCCATGTAGTGTGGCCTTATTGGACAAGATTTGTGTAGACAAATGTAGACAAGATTTGTGCAGATAGTGTAGACAAGGCCTTTGCCAAACATACTGAAGGATTAGCCCTGCTCAAAACAATCAATATGGCTTCTACAATGGCGAGTCTTCTCACTAATCAGAGTAGAAAGATGACCAAGTTCACTGATAATGCAAAATGATTTAGGGTTTTTAGAAAAAAAGGAACAATCATGAGAGATTCAAAAGGATCTTTCCAAAATAGATGGGGGAGAGGATAGGCAATAATCTCATTGTAGGTTAATTAATACCTTGTGTTTCATATTTTTCATTCTAGATGTAGGGCAAAGTTGTTTAAGTTTTCTGAAGCTTCATGCTACAGTGTAAATAAATTATATAAAAATAATAATTCCCTGTATCTTATTTAGGAATGACCTACTCATAGCTGACTTCATAAATGGAACAGGAATATTTGACAGCAATCAAATGTTGTTATCACTCTACAACAACTGGGTTGCATTTACAAGGGCAAATATTCCCCTAAATATACCACTAAGATTGCTCATTGTTCCCATGGATCGCACCACAGTATCGCCTCATTCAGAAGGGGGGAAGGTAAAAAACCCAAATATAGCATCTCAGGGGATCTCGCTACTTTTGCCGGTTTATTTGAAAAGTTGCGCGATTTAGTGCATTATTGATAGTGTAAACAACCATTTCGCTAAGGGCTGTGTGAATTACCAGCAATCTTCCCGATATAGTTGCAGCAGAGCTGCACTCTGATTGGTTCTTATGATGAATGGGTGGGCTGGCTAGATGTGGAGTCAGGAGGGAGATTCAGTAGCGATCCAGGAAATCTTAAAATCCTTCATGTCTACTGCTTGCTCTGGCGCCAAGGGAAGTCTGTACAGGTAGCTGCAAGTGGGAGTCAATTGCTCAGTCTCGATCAGCTGTTACCCATGGAGAAAAAAACCTTAACATCTGCATTTTGATTTGGGGCCAGGGAGCTGCAGGGGGAAGGCACTTACCCATGGAGAAAAAAACCTTCACCTTCATGTCTGCATTTTGATTTGGGGCCAGAGAGCTACAGGGGAGGGGGGAGAAAATGGCTCAGTGTCGACCAGCTGTTAACCACGGAGGCCAGGGCAGACCTTATTGCATTCCTTTGTCCTTCTCTCCAATGCTTGGCCATGCCCCCCCCCCACATTTGCCTGTCTGAATCTCAAAGCAGAAAAAAACAAAGAGCAACAAAATAGAACTGTTTCCTCCATACACCGTGTAAACTACCCGCCACTGGTGCGAAAAAGTGCTAAAGTGCAATTTATCACTATAAAACCTGCCGTGTAATTGCAACCCTGGTGAATTCTCTTATCCATAGCTGACAAATCAGCAAGCGTTGACAACAGTATTCAGAGAATGACAGCATTTACTACTGATGCTTTGTGAATCTGTCAGCATTCAACAGAATATATACTTCATAAATTATTTAATATTCTAATCACATTCACATTTTCGACCTAAGTCTTTTAGCAAACATCTATATACAGCATTTTTAAATATATATATATATAATTATGAACATGTCTATTTTAGAATTTTGAAGCAACCCAAAACATTCAAAAAGTTGGGATAACTAAAAATGCTGCAATGTGGAGTGAACATTCTATGTATACTGATCATAACAGAGACACCACTCAGTTAATTTGTCAGGTAGATCTTTACTTTTTTCCATTTAAGAACTTTTTTAGACTTATTAAACTGCTGTGGTTCTTCCAAGTTTGCTGATGTTACCCTCTTGTTTGTAGATCAGGATGGACAGCTGTGATGCCCTAGGTGTATCAGAATGGTCAGCTTCCATCACACATAGCTAATATGTCCAATGGTGAGCTTTTATTGGAGCTGCAGTCCAATAATCCCTAGAAGACTGCAGCTGTCTATTCCTAGTGTAGGCATTTTGGCTACATAAGGGACCATACTTGTTTGCTATATGTATATAGGTTATATTTTTAATTATGGGCAGCATTAAGAATGAGATTAGTTTCTAAATCTGTTTAATCTCATTCTTATTGACTGCTTACACCTTTCATCTTGCAAGTGCTGAGAAGAGGGGAAAATAACTCATTTGTAGAACTCATGCTTTACATGCAAAAGGTCCTGAGTGCAATGTCTGACATCTTCAGTTAAGTAATAAATGATCTTTACTGGAAACCCCTGAGAGTTATAACCAATGGAGTAGATAATACTGGTTTAGGTGGACCTATACTCTGAGTTGATATAAGACAGCTTCCTACTTTCTTGCAATGTGGGCAAGAGCCAACTTGGAAGGGTGAGCAAGTTTACTAAAGCATTTCTAAATATAAAATTTCACTTAAAATACATAGTACTTGACAGGTAATGCTTTGAATTGTCTTGGTGGATGACTTCTTTATGCCTCCAGGAATAATTAAGGCTTTATGTCAAGGTAAGGCATCCAGGAGGAAAGAAAATTGCTGATGTGAATGAACAGCCACTGATGTCAGTCTGGCCTTCACATCTCTCCTGCTTAACATTGTTATTGACTTCCAACTCTCCTGAAAGAGAGTAATATACTTAAATCAGGCTTTACCATAGTTCAAGGAGAGTGCAGGAAACATATTTCCATTCATGACACATATACACCTTTGTATGTCAAAAGCTTGTTGGGGGCAATTAGCTAATATATTGTAAAACCGCTTAGGGAGTGCTTTGGCACTGATAAGCGGTATATAAATATCAATCCTATTGCTATTGCTAGCAGTGGAAAATTCACTTCAGATCAGCAGTGAATATAGCAACAGCAAACACAGATTAATTCTAAGATAATTCTACGATAGAAAATACTATTGAAACAGGTATTGAAAGCACAATTTTCTGTGGTGCTCATATTTACATATCTTGTCCTGTTACAATCTCTCATCTAACAGGTGTTGCAGGTTTTTGAATGTGAAAGACATGATAGCAGGACAATCCTGCTGTGTTCTGTTCTCTGACTGTGGCTGCTGACACACTGCAGAAATAATGCAGTTTGACACAATTCACTAAGGTACAGATTAACCCTTTGTGTTCAGGTTTCCAATGACTCAGCTGAGTCCTTCAGCAAAAGCCTCAGAGAACTATGTTAAGTTAGACTGCTGCAGTGAGATACTATGTGATAAAGGGGGAGGGGAATAGAATAAGGCAAGGCAGACATCCTTGCAGTTTGGGAAAAAAACTTCAAGTGGTCTATAGAAAATATTTTTGTTTACTTATGTGTTTTGCTGATCTGGTTGTTTCATTTCACATGTGCATATTGTTAGTTTTGGAGGAAGAGTTTCCTGAAACATCTTGAATTGCTCTTTTTTTGTGGTGTAAGACTCTGACCCTATTCTTTCCATGTTATTTCTACCCCTGCTAACAAATTTTCTGTCAAAGAATTAATGTCCAGAAACAAATCTATGTTATTAACTGAGGTAAGTGTGTGTACATGCCTTCGAGTCACCTGTTTATATATGGTAACCCCACTAATTTCATAGGGTTTTCTTAAGCAAGGAATACTCAGAGGTGGTCTTGCCAGTTCTTTCCTCTGAAATACAGCCTACAGCACCTGCTATTTATTGGTCTCCCATCCATTTACTAACTAGGGCTGACCTAGGGTTAGAACAATCCTCTGCCACAAAAGTATACAGGACTGGATTGGGTGGATTATATAAAAAAAAAATAGACAAAAGACCCACATTTTAACATTTAATATTGTTTTATTGCATATTTCAGAAATTTAAGGTGTTAAAGATCTTGCTGTCTCTGCAGCTGCCTGCTCTGCACTCTCCTGACTCCTGCCTTCTGCACTCTCCTGCCTAGACTGCACTCTCCCACCATGTGACCCCAGAGCCTGCAGACAGTGAGCCTGGAGTAAGAATCTGGGATCTGCTGCTTCAAGCACCCTAGCCAGATGGGACAACTTTCTGTCCCTTTAATCAAGGATTTTTTCAGTTTTCCAGGATTTATGGCTCCCCTAGGCTGATCTTGCTTAGCTTCCAAGATCAGACAGACTGTGGCATCTCTAAGAGTTGTGTCACTGCTCCCCCTGACACCACCCTAGTGCCTCCACTACATATGGGACCTCGTGCCTTTAGGGTATTTATACCTGTACTATTTTCTTTGTTCAAGTCTTTTATCTCCTCATATTTATTCCTTCCATTGGAAAATATAGTTAGATTCTAGGAAGACTGATGTGACCTTAAAGCTCCCCAGCCTATTTTATATTGAGTTTTGGTGTTGCTATGAAGCAAAATTACACAGACACACACACAGAGACACACACACACATATGTATTTCTGTCTTCCAGTCTTCCCTGCTTTTGGTAATGTATTCTATTTCGTTTATATCTTCCATTGAAAAACCCTGACACATGCATAATAGCCTGCAGTTCAGCCACTGGAAATTTAGGCTTACACACTGGTTTGCATGAAAAGGGTCATTCAGAAAGATTTATTCTATTACATGATAAATGCTGAAGACGCTCTTTCAATAAATGGAATGCCATACTTTCCGTACATGCAGCTACCATTGTAAGAGCATGTAAACTGCAGGAAGCTGGGGGTAGGGGAAAATGCCATAAAAGTATGTTGAAAGAATGTTAATTATATCTTGCTTTTGCTAAAGCACAGGTGTGATCTTTCAATTCACTTCAAATCAGTAAGTATGAATGTGTTGGATACACTGCTGCAGCATCAGAACCTTTATAACCCCCCCCCCCAAAAAAGTGTATCCTTGAAGACCTGGAGTCATTTATTCATCTGCAAGAGCAAAACAGCTGTTTGAAAAACAACAGAACACTCAGAAACAGTTTAATTTAAAAGTTGGGCAATGGGGCTTGAACACAAACATTTGGATTCAGATTTTCTCTCACCATTTATTGTCTGGATCACAATAGCCCAATAGCCCAAGTAAAAATATTTGGCATTCTGCATCTATTTATAACTTTAAATCTCTGGCTTTTCTTCATAAACGAAGATTTAGGAAGGACTCATCCAGTGCTTTCTGCAAGCACCTGATGACTGAAAAGGCCAATCTGAGATAAGCATGTCCGGCTACAGAAAGCACAGCAGAAGGCCTCCTTGGGTGATGATTCCAGGTTGTGACTCTTTCTCCTTTGTCATTTATCTTCAAGAATTGTTTGGTGTGACCTCTCAAATAAGGCTGCAGCATTGTGGATAGTGCGTCTCCATGCCTCCTGATGTGAGGCCAAGGCGGACCATTGTTGGTGATCAATTTGGCCAAGCCTGAGATGGTGTTTCAGGGAGTCCTTGTATCACTTTTATGGAGTGCCCCTCTTACGCTGACCTGTGGCGAGTTCACTGTAGAGTACTATTTTGGGGAAGCAATGGTCCTCCATCCTGGAAATGTGCCCTGCCCAGTGCAGCTGTGTTCTCAATATCATGGCCTCAATGCTGGTGATCCCTGCTTGCTCAAGGACAGCAACATTCATCACATAGTCACTCCAGTGTATATTTAAGATTGTGCATATACATCACAGATGAAAGTGTTCAAGAAGTTGTAAGTGTTGGAGATAGGTGACCCATGTTTCAGACCTGTAAAGGAGAATAGACAGTACAATGGCTCTATACACACTGATGTTTGTGCTTCGCCTCAGGTGTTTGTTACTCCAGACTCTTTTGTAAAGTCTTCCAAATGCACTATATGCCTTTGCTAATCTGTGATTGATCTCTTTGTCAATCTTGGCGTCTGAGGACATGATGCTTCCCAAATAGGTGAACTGCTGAATGGACTTAAGCACAGATTTGCCTACGGCAATGTGGGGATGGCGGAGTTCATCCTGTGGTGCAGGCTGGTAGAGAACTTTCGTTTTCTTCAGGTTGACTTCCAGCCCAAACAGCTCTGCTGCTGTTGCGAAGCAGGATGTTAGGTGCTGCAGAGCTGCTTATGTGTGGGCAACAAGGGCAGCATCATCAGCAAAGAGCAGCTCACCGACTAGATAGTTTAGAGTCTTAGGACTTTTTTGGACAAGTAAAATGCAATGGAAGCAGCCTCGCCACATTGCGAGACTGCTGCGCTGCAGGGCGTCCATTTCGGATGACACCCGTCCCTGCCGGTACTGTTGCGGTACCGCAGGGACATTTGAGTGTAATATTTTGGCGATTTTTACTCACCATCAACTTTCGTGATGCCGTCTTCTTCTTCAAGCTCTGCCATAACCCTTTGAAGAATCATGCTGAAGAAGATTGTAAATAAAGTTGGAGGAAGAACACAACCTTGTTCCATTAGTTATTAGAAAGGGCTCTGAAAGAGCATCGCCATATCTGAATTGACCGTGCTAGACCACATGTAGCAAGATAATCATTTTAAAGAATTTGGGGGGACATCCTAGTCTTTCCAGGATCTGCCATAGACCTTTTCTATTCACAGTGTCGAAGGCATTGATGAGGTTGACAAATGTTAGATAAAGTCCCTTGTTCTGCTCGCTACATTTCACTTGCAGTTATCCAAGAGCAAATACCATATCTGTAGTACTCCTATTGGCTCTGAAGCCACATTGGTTTTCAGGGAGAAGTTCTTCTGCAATAGCAGGAACTAATCTGTTCAGGAGTATCCTTGCAAGGATTGTTCCAGCAATAGAGAGCAGTGTTATACCTTGATAATTTGAGGAATCAGATTTTGCTCCTTTTTTCTTGTACAGGGTGATGATGACTGCATCTTAGAGATCTGATGGCAGTTCCCCTTTTTCGCAGCAATTCACAAGGAGTTCGTGGAATTTATCATAGAGTACATGACCTCCGTGCTTCCAAACATCAGGTGGGATTCAATCAATCCCAGCAGCCTTGCCCTTTTTCATCTGCTTTATGGCCTGAAGGGTCTCTTCCAAACTGGGAGCTATGTCCAATTCATTTTTCATCGGTTTTTGTATCATATGTTGCATAGCTGAGCCTTGGACTACTCAGTTGGCATTGAAGAGACTTTGAAAGTGTTCAGCCCATCGATTCAGGATGGAGGCTTTATCAGTAATTAGTGTTTGACCATCTGTACTGTATAAGGAGCTTTGGTGGACCGGATAAGTAGGTCCAAACACTGCTTTAAGAGGATTTTTGTAAAATCCTCTAAGGTCACCCAGATCTGCACAGTGTTGTGTCTTTTCGGCTATATTGATCCACCACTTGTTCTGAATGTCTTCGAGTTTTTGTTCAAGTTTACTACATGAGAGATGGAAAGCTGCTTTTCTTACATGGATACTTGGCTGGGCAAGGTATGCCTAGTGAGCAGTTCTCTTCTTTGCCAACAGCTCCTTTGGTTGTTTTTTCATCAAACCAGTCTTGATTTTTCTAATGGGAGAACCCGAGGGATTCTTACGCAGACTGGACGATACTGTTTTTGATATGTTGCCAAAGCACTGTAAGAGAAGGATCTGTAGGATAGTCTTCAAGTTTTGTTTGCAGATTTGCCTAGAAATTGTCTCTCATGGTAGCTTATTGAAGATTGTTGAATTGGAGTCTCCTCTTTAAGATGCCGCCTCTCTTAGGTTTGAGCTTAAGATGAAGATATAGTTTACATCTGATGAGGCAATGATCTGTTTGGCATTCTGCACTGGGCATCACTCAAGTATGGCGGACATCGCAAATGTTTCTCTGGCGGACTAGAACATAGTCAATGAGGTGGTGCCAGTGTTTGGATCAGGGATGCATCCAGGTTGTCTTCAAGCTTTCTTTCTGCTGAAATATAGTGTTTTTAATAGTCAGCTGTTGTTCTACACAGAACTCTAGCAAGAGGCATCCATTATCATTGCAGTTTCCAACACCATGCTTGCTTAAAACACCTTTCCAGTCTTTGGAGTTCTTTCATACTCTGGCATTGAAATCACCAAGGATAATAATTTTATCTTCAACAGGGACTTTTTGTATGAGGTGGCATAGGTCTGTGTAGAATTTTTCTTTCTCAACAAGGTCAGCTTGCATAGTTGGGGCATATATACTGAAGAGAACAACATGTGGGAGGCATAAGGAAATAATGCGATCAGAGTGTCCTTTTGGCAGGGTTTCGAGTTTGGTGGCAATGGAGGTTTTAATCATAAAGCCTACTCCTGAAAGATGTTTTTCAGTTTTACGTTTGCCAGACCAGTAAAGTGCGTAGCTGGCACCGTGTTCTTTAAGGCTGCCTTCCTCATGGAGACGAACTTCACTAAGAGCAGCGATGTCAGTATTAAGTCGTGATAGTTCTATTAGAGCAGAATGACGCTCAGTCCATCCACTATCTGCAGAGTCTTGCATGGTTCTTATGTTCCAGCATGCAGGCATCAATTTATTTACACCTTTAGGGGCTGGTGTGTGCCTTTGTTTCTTTACCTTTGTTCGACCACATCAGAAGATGCCTGTTGGCCGTGGCTAGCCAACCAGGTAAGTGGGGATGAGTTTTCATTAGGCCATGTTTTCTAGGCCCTTCTCCATATGGAGCAAGCAGTGCTCTCCTTAAAAAAGGCTGCTTGGTCATTCAGAATGCTACCGAACAAGACTGTCATCTCCTGGGTTAGCCTCAAGCGACTGTCATCTCCTGGGTCAGCCTCAAGTCCTGAACCGCCTGCATGCAGGATTGGGTCTGTGTCTTCCAATGCATCTGTACACCTGCCATTTTGTCCCTCGCCTATAGTTACAGGGCTTTTTCAGAACTGGATTTGTCCTTCGAGCCTGTGCAATGGATTTTTCTGATGGAGCGCAGTGTGCACAGAACTGGCCTCACCCTTTAAACCAAAGGTTCATCTGCTGTAGCCTTGCAAACATGAACGGTAGCAACGAGGTCCTCAGGTCGTAGGTTTGATTAGAGTTTCCTTCTCTTAGATAGTTGACCTTACTGAGCTGGATGAGCACCATCTGCCTGTGTTTGGGATTAGAGTTTTCCTTCTCCTAGGATGGTTGCCATAAGGCTAGAGAGCCCATCCTGCCCTTTGACGCTTTTTGTCAGACCCTTCAGTTTTGACCTGTGGGAGGCCCTACCAGTGGCTATTATGCCACCACCAGCATAGCTCAAAACTTCATTAGGGTACGCAAGCCTCTCCCCCATGACAAGGGGGTGTCAATGGAAAGATATAATTTTAAATAATAATAAAATAAATAATGAAAAGCATGCAAGTGTATTCCATGACTTTATAGAAAGATATACTACAAAGGAGGTTTTGGAGGTGGGTACAGGGGACTTCAGGTAGGCCTGTAAATAGCTTAAAGTCCTCCCTCATTTTTCTGATGACTGACATCTTCCATCAGCACAGGAATATTACCTAGTATGCAGCCTTCTCCTGCATGATTACGGTGGCCTGAGAATAGAACATGAAATGGTTCATACAGTTCTCCTACCAGCAATCGCTTCTCTTCATCCTCTTTTTGATAATAGAAGAGTTCCCACCCTGCCCTTTGGTAACCATTCTAATATAGAAGGTATTAGTTCTTCTGTGTGTGCACCAAAATAACTTTCCATCCAACTAACATTCTTGAGCAGATGTTTACATCATCTTTCTAGGCTAGATAGCAAAACTGACCTTCCTCAGATTACTTCCAGACTCCTTGCAGACAGAAGGTCTTTAACCCTTATGTGTCAAGGAAGGGGAGACATGCTAGGTATAACTGTAGCTGCATCAGCTTGTTTTTCTGGAATACAGTCCTTTAAACCCTGGCACACAATTCTAAAGAAATGTAAGCATTTTTTTTTCTAAGTTAGCCCAAGTGGAGCCATATTAGTGCTGCTTTTTCCTTCATAACTATTATTCAGGATGAAACTTGGGGGTTGTCCAAATGGTGAAAAAAAATCCTCATAGAATGCGAGGAGAATCCTACCTATCCTAATGGCATCCCAAGTGATATAGCCCTATTGTGAAGGGGGGGGGACAAAAAAAGGCCAAAAATCTCCTCAGGAAAGCCTTCACGGCTTTTCCCGTCTTTTTTTTTTTTAACCTATGGGGTGGGGTGCATTCCTGCTTATTAGGACAAGCAAATCAATCTGATTCACTCACCCAAACAAGTAGAAGCATGACCCTGATTGGCCAGACAAGTGCAAGGGGTAGGGCTTGCTTTCAAGGCAAGCAGCCTGCAGCCACCATTTTTTCCTAAGCAATCAGGGATGGGAAAGGGGGGAGCACAGCTGTCATTCCCACCCTTCCTCCACCACCATTGCCACCTCTGCTGCTGCTTCCAGGGGAGAAGGGAGGAGGACTCTCCCCCCTTCTTCTTCCTTCCCAGGTTCCCTCCCCCCCCATCCTGCCACCACCACCCACCTGGTTTCTTCTCCACTAGTTTGCCCACTCAGTCACCCGCCCATTGGGCTGAGGAAGGGGGAAGAGGGAGAAAAAGCCCCCCCAGCCTCTCCACCACCCTCCTGTTCACTCCCATGGGGCTGAGGAAGGGGGAAGAGGGCCTCTCTTGCCCTCTTCTCCCTTCCTCAGCTATCATATGGGAAGTGAAGCTTAAGGGGGCTGCTACCATTAAGACAAGTTGCAGCTGCTGCATCAAGCTTTTTCTGTGGGGCACTACCTTTTTAGGAGGGCTCATGTAGACGGGTCCCCAGGCTCCTTTTCTCTTTGTTTCTCCATCTTTGATACCCAAACCAGACAGTAAAGAAACTTTGTATTCCTTTTCTGTTCAGATATTCTGTCCCATTCCGTCGTCTTTTGCTATGAGGTGATGATGTCCTCTCTAGCTCCTTTTGGCTTGAGATGCATCTTCAGAGAACTGTCCCACCTGCTTTTTCTACCTAGATTCCCCAGACTTATTGATCAGGTTATTGATAAGAAATCCACAGCCACCCCCCAGGCTACCTAGCTGAGGAAAAAGTTTGTATTTTTGATCAGAATTAAACTAAGAATTAAAAACATGTAGCAGGTACCAGTTTTCCAGATTGCTACATTCACCAAATATGCTATGCTCATCCTTTTCGATTAACCTTTTTGATTGCATCTATTTCTGAGGAGTATATCTGCTCTGACTATACAAGGTTTATGAAAGGTCACAAAGATGTTTCCATTGTCATCTTTCCAGTACAGCCTGTTTAACAAAAATGCCAATTTGGAATCCATAGCTGACCTTGCTTCAGTTGTTTCTCCTAAGATAAATGGTCTTGGGTCAATAGATCAAAATCAATGTAAGTTAAAGCTGCTCCATGGATTACTGTAAATACATGTTTGCGCAACGTGTTCAGTAAAATGCCAGTAGGGTTAGATGCTACAGCATAAGGTAGAAAATCATTTCCCTGAAGGATATGTAACTTTGCAGAATCCTTTTTATTTCAGCCATCACAAATATGCAACAGTAGCATTCAAATTGGACAAACAGTCAAATATTTTCAAAGCTTAATAATAAAAATCTAATGTGAGTTACCATTCTCAACTGAAAAAAATCATGCATTTTTTAGAACTCAGGGCACCTGTAAAAGCAATTGAAAGTAGGGTTTAATAAATATCTATTAACTATGACATGTCATTGTCACATATTGCAATGATAGCAGTTACTTTGGATCTTACCAAAGGAGTCTCCAGTGTTGGGGACACAAGTGACCCTAACCACTGGCTGTCTATGGATGGGTCAATATTTGGAAGGAAAAAGACTGAAATCCTATGCATCAACATCTACTCATACATAGGCTTCCTTCATGCAGGTGCCTACACCAATGTGGCACTATCAAGTAAACATGCAAATTAGGATTTAATTCTCCACTCTGTCACTGACAGCCATCCAATTCCAAGGTAGTGGTGATGTTCATACCAATCACAGCATAGGATACCATCCCATATCCATGTTGCTTAAAATGCCACATCAGTTAATGTCGTGATCCTTAATGGCTACAATTTCCTGTCATTTCAAAGCTTGTGTGAACACAGAAAGCTTTAACTTAAACCACAAGTGTTTTCTTTTTTTAAAAATGTCTTTATTAATGATAAATTGTTATACCACAAAACAATGAAATGACTATTGCTGGCCAACTTATTTCTTGTTGATTTTAATTGGTCTTTTCTAAGTATATCTTAGAAAAAGGAAACGTTACCTGAAAGCTCATGGCTTCAGCAAACTGAGCTCCATTTCCATTCCAGTATCTACAAATGCATAGATTTGCATTTGCCCAGAATCATTTTTAGAATAATTCCAGCCCCACACTGTGTCAGAAGTTTACACCAGCAAATTCAGCTGACAAAGTGGTGGTATGATAACAGTTCACACAGACTATTATCTTCTTGTCCAAGCTTGCCATGCAGGAGAAAGAGCAGGGGAATTATTTGCCCAGTTCTACATAAAGCACATATATACTTGCTGAGATTATACAGTATATTTAACCTGAAGCACTTCAGCTGGGCATTGGCTTTCTCTCTGCATTTTAGGATACACTTAATTTTATACTGTTGAGATCTGAGTTAAAACGGATTACTGAAAGGGATACTGTAGTGATATTAAGGTTCTCAACCTGGGGAAAATCAAAGTGACTTTCCAGTTTGGTAAAACAGGAATAAAGTCAGATCATTATAAAAGTGTGTATCAAGGATTTTTTCTTCTGCTTCTTAGTAGTGACCTGAAGTGACCATAGGAAAATAATTGGAAAAGATTGTGAAAGTTTTAGAGAAACAAATAATGGATGATGTTCAAGAGACTAATGGGGCTTAACTGTTGTTGTTTTTTTTTAAAAAAAAAATCTTGAGTCCTCTTGTCTCCATGTCATACAAAAGAATAAATGTCCCTTCACTGACTGAAAGCTGGTCTAGAGCATGTCTCTGTGGTGGTAGTAGACCAGAGATGAAGAAGAGGGTCAACCAAAGCTAAGCATCTAGGTAGGAACCAAAAAGAGAATGGTAGTATAGATGTTTGCGTCATAGACAGAGAGGACTTGCAGTATCAAGGGCAGTATGATTAGGTCTTCTGGCTAACACATTCCAGCCTGCCAGCCTTCACAAGCTCCTGACAATGTTTATGATATACTGGAAAACTGGAATATTTACAGCTTCCTTGATATGGCTGAAAAAGAAAGGTGGGTGCATGTTGCCTTAATATTGAATTACTATAATGTTCTATTATCCCATATGGTCTTGTGAACTGGTATAATTGCATCAGTTTTATTGGAATTAGTAAATCTGAACAAATAAATTGTTTTCAGAGTGTCCATACTATAATGGGGGTGTTGGGGGGATTAGGGTGAAGCATTACTGGCTCAGTTTATAGCACTATAACTTTAACCTACACATTTGAGAAAGCATTCTTATTGTAAAAAGAATTTAGTAATGTGGAATAAACTGTCCAACATGGGTAGTTGGTTTGAAGGGCAATAGATTGCATGGGACAAAGTTCAAGTCAAAGTTATCTTTATAGGTATCCAGTAATGAATTCTAGAGAAAACAGAGAAAACAGTATGAGGCTTATCACACTCCAAAGTAAAGCAGCAGGGGAACAGGAATGTTCTGTCTTTCGTGCTGCCTTACTACGTAATGTTGTTGTTTTTCCAGCATTCTTTTGTTCCAATCCCGTGGGGGACCAAACCACATCTTTTCACTAATGGGTTTTCCTGGTTAGCAAAAAGACATAGTTTTACCAATTAATTATCCAAAGCTATTTCAATTTCCTCCTGCTATGAATGATAATTTATAAATTATAAATTATGAATTAATAAGATATTAATTTAAATTGTGAATTTATGAGATATATTTTTACAATTAATATAAAGTTTATATAATTGCACTAAATTTCTCTATATCATTAAAGATTTACAACAACAAAAACTCTTGACTTCTCTCAGTCCAACCAAATGTTTTCTCTATTATACGTATGTTACTTGACAGAATTACTAACAGAATTACTAAGCAGGACAAAACAGAGCGACCCCCTGCTGCGCTGCTGCGACCAACCTCTCCTGGGCTATCCTTGTGCGGCAAGGATCGTCTGAAAATGTCCTTAGTCTCAGCTGCTAGATTGAAGTTAGCCACTAAATGGAAAATGAAAGAGGTCCCTGAAATAGCTGAATGGTTAAATAAATTGACAGAAATGGAAAATAACAACAAACTGACCAGAATAATAAATAAAGGAAATGTAGAGGAGGTGATTGAGGAATGGAAATTAATTACTGATTACTTGAAAAAATGTGGTAATGTTTAATATATAAAACAAAAGGTGTAAGGGAGAGGAAAGTGGTAAGCATCTAGAAGGCTGGAAATTGGGAATATATATGGAATAGAGAGGGCAAATTACCTTAGTAAAAATAAGCTGCAGATAATTGGATACTGAAGAATAGGATTCGGATATATGGTAATTAAGAAGCAAAGATAGCAGTGATTAATAGTTTAATAGAAAACCTTTGGGTGAGTTAACCTCAGGAAGTCAGGAAGAATGAAGACAAGAATAAGGAAGATTAGGAATATTGTAAATAATGTAAAGAATATGTAGTATGTAATATGTTGCATTTGATTGATAAATGTATTACTAATATTTTTGCATGGTGATAATTAATAAAAATATTTTTTTAAAAAAAAGAAATAACGAGCATGAATCAGGGGAAGCTAGTAATAGTAAAATCCGAATTGGAACGTATGACCATTGCAATTCTTGGAGTGAGTGACTTAAAGTGGACAGGAATGCGACATTTTGGGTCAGATAATTACACAGTTTTTTACTGTGTGAAATTAACATCTAAGAAGAAATGTTATGGCATTAGTAGTGAGAAGAGATGTAGCAAAAGCAGTCAAAGGATATAATGCAAAGTCTGGTTGAATCATAGCAATAAGACTGCAGGAAAAAACCATCAATATAACCATAATCCACATTCCTGCTCCAACTAGAGATGCAAAAGAAGAAGAAACTGAAGATGCTATGCTGGAGTCCAAGGATTGCTGTAACTACAGAATCATCACATTAATTTCCAATGCAAGCAAAGTGATGCTCAAAATTTTACAACGAAGACTTTTATCATATATGGAGTGAGAAATGCCAGATGCCCAAGCTGGGTTCAGGAAAGGAAGGTCATATTGCTAGGGATCATATTGCAAACATAATGGAACATTCCAAAGAATTTCAGAAGAAAATCAGCCTCCACTTTTTATATTATAGCAAAGCCTTTGATTGTTTCGATCATGAAAGCTATGGATCACTCTTAATGAAATGGGTGTGCCACATTTGATTGCCCTGATGCTTTACCTGTACTCAGGACAAGATGTTACTACTATCAGGACAGAATACACAGAAATGGAATTGTTTCCAATTGGCAAGGGGGGTTAGACAAGACTGCATTTTATCTATTTAACTTGTATGCTAAATGTACCCTACATAAATCAGGACTAGATTTGTAGGAAGGAGGCATAAATATTGGAAGAAGGAAGATCAACAAATTTAAGATATGCAGATGACACTATATTACTAGTAGAAACTAAGAAAGACTTGGAATGATTCTTCGATAAGTCAAGGAAGAAAGTGCAAAGGACGGTTTGCAGCTGAACATTAAGAAAACAAAAATAATGACCACAGATGATTTACATAACTTTAAAGTAGACAATGAAGACATAGAAATAGTTCAAGATTTCCATACCTTGGATCAGTCATCAATCAGAATGGAGACTACAGTCAAGAAAACAGAAGTAGACCAGCACTTGAAAGGACAGCTATGAACGAACTTGAGAAGATACAAAAATGTAAAGATATATAATTGAATACTAAGGTTAGGATTGTCCATGCCATCTTATTTCCCATTTCTATGTATGGTTGTAAAAGCTGAACAGTGAAGGAAACTGATAGGAAGAAAATCAGCTCATTTGAATTGGCTTTCCAGCCGGCTGGCAAAGCCTCCCGGCTGTGAAAGCCTCTTTAGGGACCCGGAAGAGGGAGACCAGGATGACATCACTGGCAGTGCACCAGCGACGTGGGGAGAGGGGTGGGGCCCAAACTGTTAAGTAGGCCTGCCGCCCCTCTCCTCTGCCTCTTCTCTTTTCGGCGATCTGGTGATCACTGAGTCTGCTGAGTAGCGAAGTGGTCGTGAGAGGAGAGATGAGGCAGTTTGGAGAGGGGAGACAGGCTGCTCATTAGTCTGTGGGACGGGGCTGTCAGCTGAGTGGGGAGTGGCCGGCTTGGTAGTTTTCTGCCCCATCCGTCCCTGCTGGGGGTTTTACCCCTATCGTGGCTGCGATTGGCAGGGCGGAGTGGCCTCTCCTGGGGGAGAGACGGGCGGCACACTGTCGGGCCTCCGTGGCTGACCGGTTGTGGCTGCGATCAGTGGGGCCAGGGAGACCTTGGGGACTACTCTCCGCTCATCCTGGTGAGGGCAGCTGGCAGGAGTTGGGCAGGCCGGTGAGGCTCCCCTTTTTCTACACCGTGCGGGACGTCTCCTCCTTCTTCGTTCCATCGCAGGGAGTATTGGGGTGTAGCGCTGGCCAGTTGGACTGGCTTTTGGGCTGGGGGGGGCTTCAATTACATTTGGTTTAGTAGTTAATTGGCATTGTTATGAGTTGCCTGTTAGTTCGAGCCACCAGGGGGTTGGGACCAACCATCAGTTGCTGGCTTCATATTCATGTTTTTATCTGTTTTTATCTGAATAGTTTTGGCGGGCCACCAGGGGGTTGGGACCAACCATCAGTTGCTGGCTTCATATTCATAGTTATATCTGAATAGTTTTTTGGCAGGCCACCAGGGGGTTGGGACCAACCGTCAGTTGTTGGCTTTATATTCACAGTTGCCTGTAGTTCCTTAGGCGAGCCACCAGGGGGAGCTGTGGGCATTGGGACCTGTTTATATTGTACCCATTGCTGCATTGCCTGCAGTTTTATAGGTGGGCCACCAGGGGGCCTATTTGGTGTTGAGGCAGACGGGGGCCATTTTAAGTGTCTCATATTGCAAAGGAAGCCATTTTAGAATTTGCAGCCATTTTGGGCCATCCTTGGCTAATTAAATCCTAATCCTAATCCTAATACTAATAATATTAACGCAGCTGCATAGTTGGATAAGTATAACAGCTGTCTGAACTAGGACTGAGTGGGCTTGGTCATTGCATCCCCATAGACAATAATAATATTAATAACAACAACAACAACAACAATATTGTATTATATAGGCAGGGCTGCTATTAACTTGGTGGGATTCCACTGCAGTGCACTCCCAGTCAGTGAAGGCAATACAGCCTGTGGTCAAATAGCGCCTAAAAAAGGCAAGTCAGGGGATAAGGGCAAGGGCAAGGGCCCGGCTCCAAAAAGACCTGTGGCTCCAATGCCCCCTGTCTCCTCTAGTGATGAGGAGGAGCAGATACCTTGGCAGGCGATCCTCCAACGGATTCAGCAGCTTGAGAAATTGCAAGGGGTTGATGGGGAAGGTATGGTAGTTAACTCAAGCTATCCTATAAAAAAAGGAAAATTCTCTAACCAGATCCTTGCCCGTCTACATGCGCTGGAAAAGAGGATACATGGCAACGAAGTGGCTGGAACCACGTCGGGATCATTTCAGGCTGAGGCGGATCCGGAGCCCGTGGAGATTCCTGCACCTGCCGGTGAATCAACTACAGATGGGGTAAACTCACATGCGGTCCTGATGTGGCCATGGGGGTTTGGCATCCAGCCACAACTAATTTTACACAGCAAGGGGCTGCTTTGCAAGGCCCACACTCGGGTTGGCCAGTTACACAGTAGGCATTTAATTGGGTCCCCTCACAATGGTCCCCTTGGGGCCCGGCCCCTTTCACAGTTAGCGGAGGTGTAGCTCCCTTGTCGGGGGAACCTGTAACCCCTGGATTCTCCCAGGTTGGGGGCTATGATGCGGTGGCGTATGCTGCAGTCCCCTTCAGGGAGATGTCTTCCTCTTGGGGGACCACCTATTGCAGTCCACTAGGGACAAGATACTGAGGGGGGAAAACATTGATGTGTTCTGCCTTTTGTATCGGGATATTGAGAAGAAAGACAAAGATGATATGGAGGAAAGGAAAAGGAGAAACTTCAGAAGCGGAAGGTTGAGCGGACTTGGTTTAACTGGCTGTCGGGGTTTCTAATTTTGGCCGGAGTGATAGTTAAGGCAAAACTGCACCGGGCGGCAGCCCTGTTACAATACATTGACATTATACATAGGGCATATATGGATTTTGCTGGCCCGGCTTGGCTTCTATATGATGAAGCCTTTAGGATGCGGGCAGCTATAGCTCTGGTGGGACATGATGCATCCCCAATTGTGGATGCAACTGATGACGCCAGCACGACCAATTGAAGGAGAGCGCACGCATAGTGGCCAATTGCTAAAGAGTTCAGCTATGGGTCCGGCCAAACCCGCATCCAACACAGGGGGGAACCAGAGGCTGCTGTGTTGGGAATTTAGTTCCCATGGGGCATGTTCATGGAAGCCTTGCAGATTCAGGCATGAGTGCTCTATCTGCAGGGCTTCTCATTCCTTTCAGAACTGCCTGAGGGGAAAAGGTCAGTTCCGGGGGGGCAGGGGATCCGCCAGGTCCGGGCGAGGATGTGGACCCCCCCCAATCAGCCTAGCAAAGGGGCCCAGTCCAATTAGGCTGGCTGTTCCTGATAGGTAGCTCATGGCATACCCCAATAAGCAAGCAGCCACTTTTCTATCTCGGGGATTTAATTTTGGTTTTCGGATTCCATACCAAAGGGTCAGACGACCTTTTAGGGCATGGAATTTGCAATCTATTTTAGAAATGGAGGTTAATGTTAGGGAAAAGATTTGAAAAGAGGTGGCTGAGGGAAGGGTCATTGGACCCTTCCTTCAGCCCCAGTACCCAACCTACAAGTTTCTCCACTTGGTATAGTCCCAAAAAAGACACCGGGGGAGTTTAGGCTCATACACCATTTGTCATACCTGCGGGGAAAATCAGTAAATGATGCCATTCCTCAGGAGCTTTGCACAGTTAAATATACTTCCTTTGATGCTGCCACTAGAGAGGTTTGGCATCATAGACTGGGTGCAGAGATGGCGAAATGTGATATCAAGTCCGCATTCCGCCTGCTCCCTGTCCATCCCGACAATTTTGAGTTATTGGGATTCCAGTTCGAGGGCTGGTTCTATATGGACCGGGCTTTGCCCATGAGCTGTTCAGTTTCTTGCAATGCCTTTGAAACTTTCAGCACCTTTTTAGAATGGGCATTAAAAATTAGGACAGGCCTGTGGGGAGTGGTTCATTATTTGGATGACTTTCTGTTTATTGGCCTGTATGGGTCAGGTTTATGCGGCCAGCTATTAAGTCAGTTTGAACAAATGGCCAGGGAGCTAGGTGTTCCCTTGGCACCCGAGAAAACTAAGGGCCCTTCCCAGCAATTGATCTTTTTAGCTATTGAAATTGATTCAAGGAATCAACAATGCCATTTGGCAGAGGACAAGGGGGCAGATTTACGGCAATGGCTCAGACAGTTTAGGGGTAGACGTAAGGCTGCGTTACGGGAGTTTCAGGTTCTCATCGGACACCTGAACTTTGCCTGTAAGGTGGTGGCACCAGGGAGGGCCTTTTTGCATCGGTTGTGTGATGCCGTTTCGGGGGGTTCAGTTGCCTTATCACAAGGTGCGGATTACGCAGGAAATCCAAGTGGACTTGAATATTTGGCTGGAATTTCTGGAGAACTTCAATGGCATTTCATTCTGGCGGGAGGAAAGGAAATTGAAGGGAGCACTGCAGATAGCTTCAGAAGCAGCTGGGTCCATAGGTTTTGGGGTTTACTTTTCTGGGCGCTGGTGTGCCGGCACTTGGCTGGCCGACTGGGTTGGGACAGAAGTTACCTGTGACCGAATGTTTCTAGAGTTTTTTCCAATCCTCGTGGCTGCCAACATCTGGGCAATGAGTTGTCAAACTCTTCAGTAAACTTTTGGTGTGACAATTTGGCTACGGTCCAGGTGATTAATACCCTCACATCTAGGTCCCCACGGGTTATGTGGCTGGTCTGGGCTTTCACTCTGCAGTGCCTAAAATATAATATTTTATTTACTGCACAGCATGTGGCGGGCGTTAACAATGAGATTGCTGACACTCTTTCCCACATGCAGATGGGGCACTTCAGAGAGTTGGCTCTGGAGTCTGCATGTGAGGGTGACAAGATGCCAGCAAGCCTGTGGCAACTTCGGAGTCCAAATTAGTTTTTCTATTTTAGGGTCCGAGGGCTTGGGGCAGGGAACAACCGTCTCTGTGGGTACCTGATGCAATTCTGTGTCTTTTTACACAGGAGAGGGTTATCACCACAGTCTATTAGGAGTAGGCTCTCGGCCATAGCATTTTGGCTGAAAGCTCAGGGGGCCATAGACCACACAGGGAATTTTCGATTTAGGAAGGCCCTAGAGGGTTGGGCTAGGGAGAGAGGCAAGAGGGCTGACATGAGGATCCCCCTCTCTCCTGCAATACTTAGGGGATTGCACCAGGGATGGGCCACAATCTGCGCGTCGCCATTTGAAGCTACACTCTTTCATGCAGCATCACTTATGGAATTTTTTGGGGCCCTGAGGGTTAGTGAATTGGTTCTGGCTTCCAAGGCTGATGTTTCTGAATGGGCCCTGCAGCTCAGAGATGCGTCGGTGAGAGGGTGTGGGGTGACATTCACCCTACGTTTTTCTAAAACCGATCAGCTGGGGAGGGGAAAAACCTCAACTTTAACCCGCTGCAGCGACCCTGAACTTTGCCCAGTTCTGGCAATGCAGGAATATATACGGATACAGGGCGGCAGGGAAGGTCCTTTGTTTGTACATGCTGAATATTCCCCTTTGACCAGGTACCAGTTCTGGAAGGTGACGGCCAAGGCTCTGGAAAAGTTGGGGTTGTCGGGCGTGTGTTTTGGTACTCATTCTTTCCGTATAGGGGCTGCCTCCACAGCTGGTGCCATGGGAATGCCAATGTAGGCCATTCAGCGAATTGGGTGCTGGAGATCCTCTGCATTTAGGAGGTATGTCCACCCGCTTCTATACTAACCTTCTCTTCATCCCCTTTTGTCTTCCAGGTGCTAGACCCCGGATGGTGAGATGCCAGGTGCTGATTTGTGGCCACAGTATGATCTACTGGGTGGCTAGGCAGGCCCAGCTGAGTCATTTTGGAACTCACCTTGGCCTGGGGGATGGGGCAGTTATTGAGTGGTTGGGGAAGAGGGGTCTTCGCTGGCATGGCCTTATGCCTTTACTGTTTGGGGAGTTTCGGGGGTCTCCGCCAGACATTCTCATTCTCCACCTTGGTGGAAATGACCTGGGCCTTCTGAAGGGCAAGGCTTTAATATTACAGGTGGCGTATGACATGGGGGTGATCAGGTCAAGATGGCCTGCAGTCACCCTTATGTGGTCAGCCATCTTGCCCAGACAGCTGTGGTGTGGGGAGGGGAACCCCCGTTTAATTGACAGAGCACGGAGGACAGTCAACAGGCAAATTCACAATCATTTGATTGCAACTGGGGGGTACTATTTGAGTCACTCAGCCATTAAGTTCGAGAGACCTGAGCTCTACAGGGTTGATGGGGTTCACCTCTCGGATAATGGGAACTTAATTTTCTTGGAGGATCTTCAGCGGGGGTTGAGGGACCTATTGGACAAGCTTGTGGGGGTATAAGGGACGAAGCAGACGCTTTCCCCTTATCCATGGCGGAAGAGGGGGAGGCGTAGCTTATGGTGGGCACCTACGGCACCGATTTTCGGTGAAGGGATGGTCTCTCGAAGGGTCTCCTTAGCTCGTACGAACTGGGAGAACAGAAGTAGACCTACCTTGGGGTTGGCCTGAAGGATAAGCCTTCACCTTAACCCGTACGGCTTGGGTGAGGGACTTTTGGGTTAACCTTCTAGATACAAGCCGGCTCGAGAGCAACCCCAGGCAGTGGGGTGGCTCAACAGGGCTCAGGTGTTCGCCAGGGAAAGCTGGGGGCATAAGTCCAGGAGGGATGATCTGCCCCAGCTGCTTCCACACTAGGTTGCCTCCCCCTGCTGAAGATTTAAGGGGTTCTAAATAGGTAGGGTTTAAATAAAGCCCCTTTATTTTATCCCATATCTGTGTGTGGTCTCTTTATTCTCTGAGTCGGTCCATAAATGCGGTGTTGGAGAAGATTTCTATGGATACCATGGACTGCTGAAAAGACAAGTGAATGGGTCCTTAGAGCAAATCAAGGCTGAACTATCCCTAGAAGCCAACATGACTATACTGAGATGGTTGCACTTGGCCATATCATAAGAGGATATTACTAACTAGAAATGTGAGTCATATAATGTTTGGCAAGGTAGAAGGTAGTAGGAAAAGAGGAAGACCACATTCCAGATGGATAGACTCAATCAAGGAAGCCATGGCCCTGACTCTGTGGGACCTGACCAGGGCTGTTGGTGAGAGGGTGACTTTGAGGTCTCTCATTCACAGGGGGACTGTAAGTCAAAGTTGACTTGAAGGCAGTTTACAACAGCAACAACCTCCCATTACTGTTTCTGAAATAAGTATTCAGTTAATACTGTGTATTGAATAGAAGGTAAACAATACGGATGAACACTAACAAGAAAATATATTACATATTAGAGTCTGTAATGTGAAAGATGTGTCAAAAATATGATGACACAGCACTGTAATAAAACACTAATCTTCTTCCATTCATCTTTATTAATTCCTATTTTTACATTCCTTCTCTCCATTAAAATCTGTTGCAGAATGGGAGGAAGGGGAGAAACACGTTGTATACCAGGATGCAATATAAAAAATATCAGTACTTGGACAAACGTAACTACAAATCAAATTTTATCATAAGTTGGGTTAAAACACAATAGAACCATAGAAGTGTAAGGAGCAGTCAGCTTGACAGATGTTGCTATGACCCATAATAATGTTATCCATTATATGAGCTAAAGAGTCTGTTGCATCATTTATAAAATGCATGCAATTTTGTGTGATGGTATTACTAATGGTGCACAGTAACTCAAACAAATGTGTCAAAGTATGATTTAGAGAAACCATCAAGCAACAAATAAATCAGTAATACAGCCTTTAACTCAGAAGTCTGATTTGCAAATCAGTCAGCTCAATTTTAAATATACATGATTTATATCACAGTTGGATGATTTATTGAGGTCAATGGTTGCTTTATTTTGATTTTTTTTTAAAAAAAAGCTGACAGAAACTGTAGATATCTAAGATTAAATTTCAGGAAGTCAAATTAAAATTAAATGCACAACAGCCACATTCATACAAGGGAGGAAACACAATGCCCCTTTAATGAATGATGACTGGTCTTTTTATCTTCTGGAAAGGATGATAGTAGAGTACAGGCACGTTAGTGACACAATATTTTGTGGCAAGCAATAAGTGACCTGCTTTTGTATTTATGCCACAAAGCAAGTTATAATGCCTTAACCCTCTGTGTGTTTTACAGACCTCTAGGACTTGCTCCATTTTTATCCAGGGGTTGCTAACCTTATCTCCTTCCATATAACAACAAAAAATCAGATCTATAGTCAGTGCTTCCTAGTGCATTATGTATAAATAATTTGTGATCCACCTTGTGCATTTTACATCAAAGGATGATGTTTTCTTCTCTGCTGTCTGTTCTACAATTTTTCTATAATTCATTTTTTATCTGTAAGTTATATATGAATTGCTCCACTTCAATGTTTGTATAATAAACAGAAAACACGTGGGAATGGTATACGAGATAGTGTTGTATAAAGCCGTGACTATTTCATTCTCTCATGTGAGGATGAATTATTGCAGTAGTTTTCTCCCCGCTGCAGGACGAAGTGAATATTTTCCACAATATTCTCTCCACTTTTGAACTTCTAAAGTGTTGTGGAGGATTTCTTCTCCAGAGAAAAACATGGGTTTTCTGTGCAGAAAACAGGGTTTTGCCTCACAAACCACACATATTGTATTGCCTGCAAAATAATTCTGATACTGAAATGCTAAGAGAAAATTGCACAAAATTCTTGTTCGTCTATTCTTCTTCTTGATGGGGTTTCCCAACTGTTGAGAAACGTGTGTGTGTGTGTGCTTTTCCTTTCTAAACCTGGAGGTGAAAAATTATGAATATTTTTTCTATCCTTAGTTGTATGCATGCTAAAATGTATTATCCCTTTACATTATTTGTTTTCCAGGTTATCATTTTCTGTTTCTCTGTTCTTTTTCTGTCTTGTGCTGAATGCTTTTTCTCACCTTTCCTTCCCTGAAGTGGCATCAGATTGAAAAGTAATAAAGGGATGCCAGTTTGAACCATCCCTTGAAATGCATTAAGTCCTTCACAATGTGCCATTTTGAGGTCTGCCCTGGGAGACTGAGGGGTTCTACCCAGTAAACCTCCCACCTGCCCACCACCCACAAGACTGTTGTTTGTTGTTGTTTTTACCATTTACCATAACAGATGATTGGGTGGAAACCTTCCCTACTACCGTACCTCCCCAGATGCATGTGATTGTGCACGCACATACATGTGCACAGACATACACACTTACGAACTCACTCTTCTGCAATGCCAACTCCACATGAATCCTGTACATATCTCTGTATATACTAAGGTTTTTATCAGATTACTCCCCCTTAACATTCTTTTGCCAGCATATTTTATGGTGTTTTTATGATAGCAAAAGACCCCCACACACACCAGATCTACCTTTAGCAGTGTCAATGAGGCAGCCCCGGCAGTAACAGAGCACGAGTGGAGCTGTTTACTTCTGGGGTTGCGATCTCACCGATTCTTGTGAGAAGACGCGAGCACTGCAAATTCAAAAAATTAAGCAAGATAAAGACATAAAATGTATGCACAAGCACAGAAACACACTTTTTAAAATTACAAGTAAACCAGGGAGGTAAAAAAAGAGCATTCTCTACCTGACTTGATCTCACCCAGAAGTGTTCTGACAATTGATGCTGTATTCATTGAGCACAATGGCACAAGGATTCAAATGCCAGCAATGCCAGCAACAAAGTGGAATGGGAGATCTATTGATGGCTTGGGCCATCAATAAAAAGGAATGGCTTTTTGACAGCGCATGATCGTGACAGGACGACATTGTATGGTACGAGCACCCTTTCATGATCATTAGGCATCGTTAGGACACTATATTTGCTGCATCTGATAAAATCTATTGTGGGTTTATACCTAACTGGACCAGGAAGCTGGACCAGAAAAAAAGAGGAAGGGGAGAAGAGCTTGATCCCAATGATAGCTGGCAATCTTCCTTCTCTCTCCAGGAGTGTATGACAGAGTGCTTTTTGGAAAAAAGAAACAAATAAATAAAAATGAAACACAAAATGTACAAATGCCATTAGTATCTCTATGTGAATCTGCATATATATCGCAGGAGATTGTGCACACGAACAAAAATCATTCCTCCTGGGATTCTATGGTAGCAGGCCTTTGAAATCCACACTCAAAATAATGTGTGGAGATTTCTCCAGCATTTCTACTTCTCATCACTAAAATTAGTTAAAGACTGAGCCTCTGCCTTCAAAAGCAGCCTGCCTCTGATTGCCAGACATGAGGAAGAAACAACAGGGGATGACTGCTTCTTTGATGATTTCCTTAAATTCATCTCAGGGACATCTGATTAATCCCTGTTGGAGACAGAGTGATGCCATAGAAGGGGATTTGGCTCAAAAATCATTTGTTGTAAGTTATAATGTTATCCAGCTATCTGTCTAGCCCATCTATGCCATGGGCTTAGGATGGTACAGGTTGACTATCCCTTAACTGGAATTCCAAAATCTGATATCCTCCAAAATCGTCCACATGGATAGCTGAGATAGTGACACCGTTGCTTTCTGATGGTTCAATGTACACAAACTTTTGTTTCATACACAAAACTATTTAAAATATTGTTTATAAAATTAGGCTATGTGCATAAAGATGTATATGAAACATAAATGAATGCCATATTTAGACTTTGGTCTCATCTACTAGATATCTCATTATGTATATACAAGTATTCCAAAATCTGAAAAAATCTAAAATATGGAACACTTCTGGTCCCAAGCATTTTGAATAAGAGTCTCCTCTCTCTCTCTCTCTCTCTCTCTCTCTCTCTCTCTCTCTCTCTCTCATTTCATTTTATCAGCACTGTGAAATGGTAGGGGGTAGCCCCAAACCACTGAATGAGTTATCTTCATGACAGAGGTAATTTGAACTCAGGCTTGTCCCAGCTGGTTCCAGCAATGTATCCATGTCATAATATCATATTTCTACATGGCCCTTATTCATAAATTTCAGCACCATTTTAGGATCAGGCATTATTCCCCTGAGACAACCATAAGCTTAGGCTGGCACAAAGCGAGAAGTGAAATCCAAATAATTGTAGATGTGTGATAGCTCTCACCTATTTGTTTAGTTCTGAATGCTGCTTCCAAGTACTGAAGTTGCTCCTTACAGCTAAAAAGGAGCCAAGCTATCTAGCTGCCCATATACCAATTACCTATAAAATAAGTCCATGATTGAAAAGCTCCTTTTAAGAAGAATTAATATATTGGTATGCTGAAGCTATTCATACCCGAAGAGTGGTAGGGAAATGATCTGGCTCCCATAGTGTAATCCTACCACTGCTCAGCTATGAATGGCTTCAGTATGCCATTCCATTCAGTTTTCTTTTAAAAAACAATCCAAGCTCTCAATTTGTCAACAACACAGTTCCCATCAATTAAATCACTTTTGATGATATGAATGTCTACTGGTAGTGGATTCTTTGGAGGACATGGAGAAGAAGTCCCAATATAAATATTTGATAAAATTATTCCCACATACCTACTGAGCCAAAGGAAAACTGAGGTGTGTCTACATTGACATACAAATAAAAGAAACATTTATTTGAAAATTTGTGCGGTGAAACAAATGTAGAGAAGGAGACCAGTAGCATTTAATCTGACAGTCTGATGCTTAGTACATACATTTTCCTAAGTAACTGGTCCTGTTTTTTTGTTTGTTTGTTTGTTTGTTTGTTTGTTTGTTTAATGCCTGTAGGTTTCAATTTTGATTTAAGCTACACATTGTAATTTAGGCAGCCCTGGTGGTGTAGTAAGCTAATGCAGCCAAAACTTCTTCCAAAAAACTCATACTATACCTTGTAAGTTTGATTTCAATGCCTCCCCAGGTCAACTCAGCCTTCTGTCAGTTGGTAAAATGAGGACCAGCATAATAAAGAGCTGGGCCGATGTGCTGTGAAACTGTTAAAAACAGTTTCCAGTAAAAAGCAGCTGTCATTTATTTGTGTACAATGCATTCTGCAGCTTAACTCCTGCAGCATCGTTTGCATTCCAGCAGTGGCATCTACTGGCATTGCATTGTACAACTGTCTGTAATTGTTTGTAACTGAATTTGCTTTGTGTTGTATTGTATGGTACTGTATTGAACTGTATTGAATTGTATTTGAATTGTACTGTACTGTGACGAACTGTGTTGTATTGTATTGTGTATTCTGATGTTGTAACCTGCCCCAGTCCCGAGGGGAGAAGCAGGTAATAAATAACTAAGCATTATTATAAGTTTTATTATGCAATCAAACATATTTCAGAATTGAATGTGTACTAGTGTAATGGCAGTCTTCCAAAATCAAGGAATTCTTTGTGTGTCATCAACACATTTGACATTATACCTGAGGGTTAGCATACTTACGTGAAATGACATCCACATTCCTTTTCATATTTTAATGCCATCGAAAGTCTCTACAACATATACAGAAAAACCTGGAGTCATGCCTTTGGCAAATCATAACATGCTATCAATGCCTCACAAGAGGCCCCAACATAAATCAGAGAGTATTCCATCTAAATAAATATATAAATAAATATTAATACAAAACATGCCCCTCCTCCCAATTTGACACAGCCAAACCTAATGCAATATGCCAAATTGCAACATGCCAAATTACAACAAGCTCTTCCATACATTGTAGAAATTTGCCACTGGATAGCAAGAGCAATACCATTGATATTTATATACCGTTTATCAGTGCCAAAACACTCCCTAAGTGGTTTACAAGGTTTTTAGCTAATTGCCCCTAACAAGCTGGGGACTCATTTTACCAACCTACAGAAGGATGGAAGGCTGACTCAACCTTGGAGCCCTCTGGGATCAAACTCATAACATTGTGGCTTGCAATACTGGCATTTAACAACTGCACCACCTGGGCTCCTTTTTTTGGATAAGGAAAATAAACTCACAATGGGTCAATTTTGCTATTCTCATTCACGATTTAACAGTACTGCTTTAATTCCTGTTGCCACATCGTAGATTATCACACTACACTGTTATAGTGCTATGATTCCACTTTAACTGCTCTGGCTGTCTCCTATGGAATCCTAGGATTTTGAGTTTAGGGAGGGTCATTTACATTCTCAGCCAGAGAACTCTTAGGTGTCACTAAACTACAAACCCCAGAATTCCACAGGAGGCATTTATAGCAGTTAAAGTGGAATAATAGCACTTTAACAGTGCAGTGTGGTAAATTTCTGTTTTATGCAGTCATATCTGTTGTCAATAAAACATGGCTACAAGGTCTTTGGATTTTCTCAGTGACAAGACAGTATGAACACATGACTGGTTTTGCAAAATCTCATAGTTGATAGGCTTAAAAGGAAAAGGGAGATTCTCTGAGGTACTTGTATGAGATGCACATGCAGTCCCAGGTAGATTAATTACCACTTGGACCATCCCAGGTTGTCTTTACCATGTTATTTGGTTGTTGTTGTTCATACTAAAGGGAATCATATTCCTAGAAGGTCCCAGAAGGAGGGATTTTCCTATAGAGCAAGATGTGGAGCCTTTCTCTAGCAGGAGGTAGCATTTTCCAGTTTTTAAAAGCAGAAGCACTCAGACATTTGTTTCTGGTTTCAGACTATTTTGGGCAGACTATTTTGAGCAGAGTATGTGATTGGTTCTGGTGAAGTGGGAGTGAAAATTCATCCCCAATCCAGCAGGATTTGCCCACTCCTATTTGGGACCCAAGGTGGCTTATAATATACATTACAAGAAATTATAGCTATAACAATAGATAATATAAAAGTTAAAATAATTAAACAGACAAACCAATTGAAACACCTAAAACAGTTAAGACACACTTTATAGCCACACATCCCTAAAAAGGCCAATGCGATTTTGGGCTGTATCAATAGAAGTATAGTGTCTAGATCAAGGGAAGTAATAGTGCCACTCTATTCTGCCTTGGTCAGACCTCACTTAGAATACTGTGTCCAGTTCTGGGCACCACAATTCAGAAAGGATATTGACAAATTGGAGCGTGTCCAGAGAAGGGCAACTAAAATGGTGAAAGGTCTGGAAACAATGCCTTATGAGGAGAGACTTAGGGAGCTGGGTATGTTTAGCCTGGAAAAAAGACGGTTAAGAGGCGATATGATAGCCCTGTTTAAGTATTTGAAGGGATGTCACGCTGAGGATGGAGCAGGTTTGTTTTCTGCTGCTCCAGAGACTGGAACATGGAGCAATGGGTGCAAGCTCCAGGAACAGAGATTCCACCTCAACATGAGGAGGAACTTTTTGACAGTCAGAGCTGTTCGGCAGTGGAACACACTCCCTCAGAGCGTGGTGGGGTCTCCTTCCTTGGAGGTCTTTAAACAGAGGCTGGATTGCCATCTGTCGGGGATGCTTTGATCAAGATTTCCTGCGTGGCAGGGGGGTTAGACTGGATGGCCCTGGTGGTCTCTTCCAGCTCTGCAATTCTATGATTCTATGATCCCAACCAATTAGTTTTGAGATCTCACATGCATTGCCACCACTTTTCAAGCTTATCTTTTAACAATAAGGGCTAGAAACGTCTCTTTTTTAACATCACTCATCAATCTGACAGGCCTATACAGATACACATGCCATGACCTTTTCTGATACTTTTAGTAAAAGCAACATTTTTCTTGCCTCTGTTTAAGTAGCTGGATCCCTAAGGAAACAGGTAGTGAAATGACAGAGTACAAGTTTTACACTTCATCCCCTCATCAGAATAATAAAATGGAGCTGCAGGCTTTCAGCCAGTATCTGCTCTCTCAAGGCTATGTCTTCCTGTGATGCTGACTCATCTACTGTATTAAGTAGATGGACACAGGAGTTCTTTATTGTCAATGTATTATCAGAACATTTAGAAGCCACTTAAGAAAAGGCAATAAATTTAGAATTTCTAATTTTAAAAATGAACAGAATGCTTTGGAGAAGGCAAAATGTGAGAGGAGGAGATCACTTGTTTTAATGGTGCTCAGATTTATGTCCTACTTTCTGGATTACTAGCGCTCCTTTATTGCTTGTGAAAGAAAAACAAGGTGAAGAGGGCTCTGTTTACTTAGAATCCTCCAGGGTGTGATAGAAAACCATCAAAGAGCTACATTTAGGAAGAGAAATGTGAGATAAATGAATTTTATCTTCTGTTCAAGTGGAGTTGGTCACATTGTGGCTCTTTGCTCCTCTGGATGCAGTGACCAGTGATTTGATATCTTACGAATCTTCCTCTTTTCATTAGGAACTGTGGGAAACCCTTGAGATCACAACCAAAACCTTTAGGTATAATGAGCTAAAAAAAAAGAATAGGATGCTTATGTATTTAAGACCTAGATTATTAGGGAAGAGCAAAGGTCTATCCACCCCATTTCTTGCCAGATGCAGCATCATCATGCTAGCTCCCCAAAATCTGTGGTAGCTAGGGATGGGAGGACACAAGGGTGCTGTCCTGGACTGTGAAGTAGCCTAATCAAAAATAAAAATTCCACCATTTACTGTTTTCATCCTCCCTCCCTCCCTCCTTCCCCCTAACCTCATATAGTCACACCTCCCTTTCCTTGGATTTGCCATACTTTCTTCTTTCCCTCACTTTCCCCAGCCTGCTTCACCTTGCCCCTGTGCTTTGTTTCTTTCCCTTGCAGCCATAGCTGCATCTTCAACCTTGTCTTCTTTATTTTATTTTATTTATTAAAACACATCTATCCTGCCCCTTATTACAGGATCTTGGGGTGGCATATTCATATTGGGGCTTCATATTAATGCTGCTGTCTGCCTGCCCTCACAAGAAGAAGGTGTTGCTGCACAAAGCTACCACTGCAGCTTTAAACAGAAGACTGGTGAGGAGATAGGTGAAGGAAGTACTGTTCCTGCAAGACAAAGAGCAGGGAGGGAGGGAGATGAAGAAAAGATGTGGTAACAGGGGAAGCAGTGGGGAAGAGAGGCAAGGTGAGGTGGAGAGAATGTGGCAATAATGTGGATGACTTATTCTTCCACATGTGGCAATGAGAAGACTCTAAATGCCCCTCATAAAAAAAAAATTCCTGCCATCTGAAAGATGCATAATATAGCTACATCAAGCAAGTTATGAAAAGCCAACAGACACCATGGGAACTTTAATACTAATTGTTGTATTGCAGCTTTACCCTGCTTTGTTGTATCCCACCTGTTCCACTCCAATGCTCCCTTTGCTTTCTGAGCCATCTTTTGATAACCAATACCTGAAATAACAAGACCACATGAGATACTGGGTTAAAATCTGGGGCACTTTATTTAATCTATCACCTATTTATTTTTATTCATTGAGAGATGCAAGCAAGGCAGAGCACCTAGTGCAGAAGCATCTGGAGCAGGTGGTCCCACCCAGACCTACCTCCCAGATTCCCCTGGGCGAAACACCTGAGCTCGGGGAAGATCCCAGAAATTGGGCTAGCTCCCGGGCACCATCTACTGGAAGGCAAAACCTTAGGATAAAAGCTTCCAAGTCGCATGACTTTCAGCGAGGGTCTAACCCTCGAGCCAGCCCAAAGGATAAACTCCTCCCCACCCCCAAGTCACATGACATGCAAGTGTAGTTACAGAGTCCCAACCTTCACTCAAAAGGGGTGTCATAGGTGCACAACAAACTAATCCCTTCTCCCCCCACTTCCTGCTGTGGATAAAGGCAAAGTGTCTGCTTTGCCCCTTTCCCCCACCAGGCTGGCCAAGAGAGCCTTTGCACCTTGCTGCAGGTCCTCAAGGAATATCTGGATCCCATCTTCTGATAAGTGAACCTTATCTATTCTATATAACTCAAGTCTATTGTATACAATTGAGGGATGTGGCAGAAATTACCGAAGCCCATTTTCCATGCTCCTACAAATTTCCCTGTTGACACTTTTCCTAGCAATATCTATGCACTGAGGGTCGCCCTCCCTGGGCCAAACGTGGACCAGCACGATAGCAGATCATAACAGAGACACGTGTGGCCATGAAGACCAGGTCTTCTGCATATCATGAATGGCCTAAATAATCAAAGCTTTGCCTTTAAGCAGGCCCAAGTCATTCTCACCCAAGTGAATGATGAGTATGTGTGGCGGAGGCCCACAGCGCTCCCCAAACAGAGCTTGCAACAAACCATGCCATCGGAATCCATGCTTGCCCAGCCACTCAATCAAACCCAAATCACCCAATCCCAGGTGGGACCTGAAATGACTTGTCTGTGCTTGTCATGCCACACAATATACAAAACTATGGCCGCAGATCAACACCTGGCATCTCATTGGCCATAATCTAGAATCTGAAAAAGACAAATCAACCAATGTAAGTTAGTGCTGGTAAGCCTCTGACCTTCAGCACACAATGCTCTTAATTGTAACTGTACTCATGCCTATCACCAAAATTGTAGAGGCAGCACCATTTCTAAAAAAAAATGGGTGCCAAATCTAATCCCTTTTAACCACAGTGAAGTCAGGGCCCTGAAGGTGATGGACCAGAATTGGATGATGATGATGATGATGATGATGATTATGGGAGACCTATCTTCATGACAAAATGAAGGGCCAGGATAATCAACCTCACTCTCTCATATATATGTGTATATGTGTGTGTGTGTGTGTGTATCTTTGAGTATTTGGCACTATTCCTTTTGAATGTACTAATGCCAAGCTTATAATTGACTATAGCCAATGTACCTAGGCCTGTGCCGTGTGGCTTTATAGAGGTCTACTCAGGCCAAAGCCTTAATGTAGTACTTAATGTAGGCCAAACCCATCACGTCACTGCAGCCAGGATGGGAAGTGTAGTGCTATTCTTCCCACCCCACCTTATAATAGAAGAATTAACACCCACCCAGGCTTCGGGGCCAGGAGAACTGTTATACAGAAAAAACTATGCTGAGGGGGATTAATGCATATAACCTACAGGCTAAAGCTACCTGCTTCCCTTATAGATTGCCCAAGCCATGGGTCACCAACTCAATTTATAGGGACCTGTGCCACATTTACTGCCTTGTGCTGGCATGAGTCTGCTGCAAGTCAGCCAAAATCAGCAAGCCTTCGAGGCTAATGCCCATGCCCCTTGGCTAATGCCCATCCCCCTTGTCCAATATTTTTTTTTAAAAAAACAATAACAAATTACAACAAATACTGACAGCAAATAAACAGTGCAGAAGCCAGTAGGCTTCATCACATAGACAAAAACTCCCTAGGCCCCCTTCCTCAAATTGAAGCGTGTGCACACACACACACACACACACACAACACAATAGACACTAAAGTCTTGCTCAGTTGAACACCATTCATTCCACTGCTTGTCGCACATACTTCAAAGCCAAATGGAAAGAAATGTCTGTCTATTAAATAATGAGACTATACAACAACCCATCCTTATTTATATGTATTACAATTCTAATGCTTGTCCTCTTCAATATACTCCCTGTTCACACACACTGATGCAGTCTTGTTTTCCAGTGGTTGGAGGCAAGGAGCAGATCAGTTTCTGTCAGCTGTTTCAACACACCTGCCATTTTCTTCTTTACTACATCAATGACTGAAAACGTGTTCCTTTAAGCACCAATTTCACTTTAGGGAAATGGAAAAAGTTGCATGGTGCCAAATCAGGTGAATATGGAGGACTTCAAGTGTATTAATGCATTTATCATCCAGAAACTACTTCACAGAAAGTCTTGATGAAGAATGAAACCATTTCCCCACATTTCTGGCCTTTTCTGCCCCCCAACTCTTTCTCTCAGCTTTGCTGAAACTTCCTTATAGTGATGCTGGTTCACTGTTATGCCTTCTAAAACCCTTTCTGCCAAAATTACGTCCTTGATGTCAAAATAACAACATGGGGTCAGGATATTGGGACATGGAGTAGATTTATTATGTGAAGAGCTCGCACAGATCTGCAGATCTGAGCTGACAGCAGCTTTGCAAAAACTGGGGAAATGTATCAATATTTGCTGGGCTCAGAGCCTAGGAGCTGGGTTTTGCAGAGCTGGGGTGGTTGAGCTAAAATCAGCTCTGTTTTGAAATCATGAAATGTGAAGATGTTTTTTCTTCTGTGGATGCTGTAATATATTGTAAATAGTCTTTATTACGTTCAAGTAAAGAACAAGAAGATTTTAGACATAACCCTGTGTCTGTGACTTTGTTCTGATGTCTGAAGAAACATTTACTCTGCTACCATTTTTTGCTGCTTGGACATCTTGATTTGTTCAGACGTTCCAAGTACATGCTACCACCTCACACAGTAAGCATGGCTTTGAATGTGAACTTGCTTAGATATGCTTTTGTCATTCATGGTGATGATGGTATTTTCCAGTGCATTGACTGTTGTTTTATTGCAAAATCATACTGGAAGATCCAGGTTTCATTACAAGTGATAATTTTTTGAAAAAGGTTTGGATCCACCTCAAGTTGCTGCAGAATGTCAGTGTAAATTTCCCTGCAGCACTCTTTTACTCTGGACTGAGAACCCTAGGGACAATCTTGGCACAAACTTTTCTCATGTTGAGATTCACATGCAAAATTTTCCACACAGTATCTTTGTCAAGGTTCACAGCTTCATCTATCATTCTGACACTGAGTCAGTGGTCTTCTCTGTTTTTTCCCCACAATTTCTTTGGTTCTTGAAGTGGAAGATTGTCCAGGGCATTCATCATCTTCAACATTCTCACATCCTTCTCTGAATTTTTGTGCCACTTAAACACACACGTACAAGACATGCAGTCTTCCTTGTAGTTCTCAGTAAGCATTTGAAAAGATTCCATTGGTGTTTTGTTTAATTTTACTAAAAATTTCAAATTGACATGTTGCTCAACTTTTAAACATAGCATTTTTCTGGCACACAATAGACAACACAGCTGCTTTAAATGACGACTGACAATTAACTGAATGGCCAAGATTGTTGGTATTTGTAATCCAGTTTCAGACATGTTCAAGATCGCCACTCAAGCTTTCACAATCAGTTCTCTTTCACAATCCGTTTGTCTGAAGGGTAGAAACAGTCTCATTATTTAATAGACAATCCTTGTACGCTCTGCCCCCTGGCTCCTTACATCATGGCACATAGCACTGCAACATCTTTCAACAGTAGCCTCTTCATATGAGTTCATCAAAGGCACCTCCCCCATGCAATTCTATGCTGTGCTGGGGGAGGATATGAACTGAAAGGAGCTCTGCAAAATCTACAGTTTTCTACAGAGCTGTAATACTAAATCAGGGAAATGAAAATTGGAATTGATAGAGGATGGATCACAAATGTCAGTCATAAGGGGCTTGTCTACATGGGCTCAGAGCCATGAAGTCCATATGATACAGTTCATTTGCCCCATTCTGCCCCTGGAAGTCCTCCCTGCTACCTGAAGAGGTGAGGGTGCTTTAGAGTCCCACACATGCTGCTATGACTATATTAATATGTGGGGGAAATATATTAGCTCAAATGGGTTGCTGCAAGAGGCAGGTAACTTCAGGATCTTTTCACCTATGTATACCAGTACTGACTGCAGAGAACTCCAGGCTAAATGGAAACAAAATGTTTTTTTATCAGAAATAACACAAAAAGTATCCACACATGCAACACATGTTCACAAGAACCACAAAAGTCTATTGACGGGTTAATGCAGAGAGGAATAGATTTTGGAAACAGGGTTATAGTTACAAGTCTTGAAGAGTAGCAAAGTACTGAGACCAAAGTCTGAGGGTAGCACTGGAAGTTCTGATCAGGGAGCATGCCAACAAAGAGAGTAGCCAGGTCTCAGCCACACTGGCACACAGTGCTATTGTTTGAGGCTAATAGTTATATCCTATTTCATATCCTAAATGGGGTCCTGTGGCTAGAACAAAGCTTGGGTGGGTTTACCACCGTGTAAACAAAGCAAACCAAAACACAGCTGATTGCCCTTAATGTCTGGGAGAAAGGAATTGATGGATTGTCATAAGACAATCTTGCATCATAGGACAGAAGGGGTTTCTAAGGGATATTTCCTGGGGATTTGGGTTGTGTATGTCACTGGATTGTTTAGGTTGTGTGACTCAGCATTGACAGGCCCAAGAAGGAATTAGCATATACCTCCTTGATGGTTTTGTTTACTTAGGGGCTTTTGCTTAATCCTAGCTTCGGTGTGCTTGCTAAAATATGTCTAAGGTAACTTTCCAGGTCCTTGTGAGCCCCATCTGATCTCACTTTGGATCACCCTGGTATATTTGACCACTTTGAAGTGTCCAATACTTCCAATTATGAGATATTATAGAAAGGGGATAGTAGGGCATGCTAACATATCACTGCCCTGGATAGATACAGGGCTCAAATGGGGGAAAGACAAAGTAGGGCTAACAGTGTTATAAGAAACACCCAGCTTACTCTGTTACCACCTGCAAAAACTGGTTCGGGCCCCATGTATCTGCAGGAGCCTGTCAGGCATGCTGGCCTTTGCTACCACTGTCATATCCCTGGCTCTCTTGGAAGGAGTCCCTCAGCATGTGACCAAGGCTGGTCACATGCAGAGGGCCTTAAGTCACATGATGCAGAACCCCTTACTAAAAAGAAAATGGCAGTGGCAGCAGCTGCAGGGACAGATTGGTATACCTATTTGAACTCTGGCCTTTTCTGTGCAAGTAACAGGGGAAGAAAGTGTCAGCTCCACAGCCAGGATACATGAGCAGGGAGTCAATGTATCCTGGTCAGTGTAGATGAATCCAAAGTGTGAGATTTCACTAAGTGGCTAAACATTCTCAAAGGCAGGTTTGTTTTTTGCAAAACAGATTGAATAGTGACTACATATTTTGCCCTGTAACTCCCTGCCTGTAAGAGGTGGAGACTTTTTTTTAAATAAAAAATAATATAAAATAGAAGTTTGGAATCCAGGATAGATGATAGTCTAAATAGGCACTGGGTTACTTGACTAGAAATTAGTTTAAACCCATCTGACTGGCTGGTATGGCAGCCCTAAGTGCAACTCCAGTCATTCACAGGAAAAAAAATGATGGCTCTCATTTGTTTCCAAGCAAAGAAAATTCTGCAGCATGGAATATGTCAGCAACATTGCCTTCCACTTAATAGGGAAAGGAGATACCTACCTGGCTTATCTTCTCTTCAATACTGATGCTAGATTCTACTCTATTTTGGATGGAATGAGTTACAAGTAACTGCAACTTATTTTATGGAGTTACAAGTGTACCGTTCAAAAACAACATAATCTGTAAGACTTAAGTTATTATATCAGTGTAATGATGGTTTTGAGTTGCTCTCAATGTTCCTTTCTAGGGGCATTTTTAGAGGCATTTTGACAGGAATTTGTCAAGGTTTATGTCATTCTCTTATCAGTACTAAGCACATCCTTATTTTAAAAATAATAATGAGAAGAGTAGCAAGCAGCAGTACAAACAACCTGCTTATTTCCCCTGGGAGTATTGACAATGAGTTGCTTTTTGAGAATTTGAGCAATAGGAATGAAATACTTTTAAAAATTAACTTGCAAAGCTCTGCACTTGCCCATTTAGTTAGCTTTTCCCCTCGAGACCAGGTCAGCCTGGCAGATAGGGCACAGATTTGTGTAAAATTTTGGTATGCTGGTGGGAAACTCAAGAATTACCCACTCTGGTTCTGCTCAAAGAACAATTGTCGTTTCCCTTTGTGAGCAAACCTTTGTCTACTTCTCATGACACCATTAGTAGAAGCTTAGGCTAATCATGGCAAATTTCATTTCTCTCAGTGCTTTCACTGTTGCTTATCATCATAATTTCCAGTCTCTTGAGAAGCTAAATGGAGCAGCAGGAATTTCTAGACAAGATTTTAGCAAAATACATGAGAGAGTTCTGGGGTAAGAATACCCCACAGAAGACTTTTATCAGGAAACTGGGCCAGGGATCAGAAAGAGAGGAAGTAGATGCAGAACTTTGATTAAAGAAATCCCAAATTTGGCATCCCCAAGACCTCTATACTTTGAGGTGCTCTGTCACTACAATATTTTTAGTTAATCAAATTTCAAATAAGAATATAAATCAGTTTTTTTAAGGATGCATAATGATTGTTCTGATAGCAATATTAGAGGAATCACTCTCTTCACTTAACCTAGACTTTTACAATAGTGCTTCTTAAGCTAAGATGTGATTGACAGGAAGGGGGTGTTTTCTCTCAATATGTCAGGACTAGCACCATATTTTTTGCCTATTAGCTACAACTGTTTTACTCTTTCCTGGAAACTAGGCATAGACCAGCAGCTTGTGGACTGATCCACAGATCACCAATTTGAGTAACACTGTCTTACAATATTCTTATCATGAGCAATATTTTTTTAAAAAAAATCCTTTATAAAAGTAAAAAAAAAGGAGACAACTATTATACAAAGGTAGGCAAGTTTATTAGACAAGAGACTACTCACAAAGGACTAACTGAAAGTACAAATTTATTACATCAAATATTAAAAGACTGTGACTATTGAGGGCAAGTTTCACCTAGCTATGTAATTTTTACAGGCCAACAGTTTTTCTTCAGACTGCTGCTTATGTAAAAATTCTTCCAGCTCCCTTCTAACAATTTAAGAATCTTGTCTTCAGCACTTACTGAACTATCCAGATTATTTCCTAAATGCTACTTTGTTAAATTGTTCTCTTTATTTTTTACTTTGGGGGGCAGTACAGAATTGTACAATTACTCATAAGTGTGTAATATTCATGTCTACTCAGAACGCATTGAGTTCAGTGTGTTTTACTCTCATGTATGTGGGTATAGGGTTGCTGTGTTATGACATACCAAATGCTATGATGATTCACAAGGACTGGTGCTTTAGATTTCAGTTCTCAAACCTTTTGCTCTGTAATATCTCTACAGGTTTTAATATAAACACTGGGAAAGTAATTTTGGATTTCTGTTCCTGTTCATTTTCCTCTCAAATACCAACTGTTGTCTCAGAAGCAGATACTATAACTGAATTCACCTCACCATGGTGAAGCAACAGCATGAAATACACCCCCCCGTCCATGCGGAAAATTCAAATTTTACCATGCAAGAGGGAATATTTAATTTACTATTACATTATGATGCTCAAGTTTCTCATCAGAAGGCTATTTCACATCAGTGCATATCCTTGGAGAGCCAGTGCTATGTAGTAGTTAGGGTATTGGACAGTGACTAGGAAAATCAGCTTCCCCAGATATCTTGGAGGATGACATCATCATTGTACACCCTTCTGTAGAAACATAGCCAGATGTTTATTGACTGCTCCCTTCCCTCCTCTCCTCTCCTCTCACTAATCACCATATCAGGTGGATGCAGGTGAAAAGCAGAAGGGAATGGGGTCAGTTTTGTCAGATGGAACTTATTTAAACAAACATAATATCTTAACAGAAATGTTCTCATCCAGTTACTGATGTTCCTAATCTAGTAATAAATGTTTTAAATGCCACCTATAATGGTGAACGCACTAATTCTTATTATCTTAACTGTCAATTTCCCTAGCAAACTCTACCCCAGAAATTCTACTTATTTCAGAAGTATGAGCTTGTGGCAGCGACAACCAGTAGATCTGCCCCTGAGGGGGTGACACATCCACTGTTGATTTTAACCACTGTCCCTGCACCTGCTCCAAGTTGTGCCAGTGCTGAATACTAACTCTTCAGAGGCTCAACATAGCAGAGCTCCCATTCACTCAGAGCAGCTGCAGAAGGAGAAGGAGTGAAAACCTCTTTGGATTTCTTGCCCCTAAATCAGTAGATTCATGAGGCACCCCTGCCAAAGGAACATGACCATCAGTGGCCTAAATTCTCTTTTAATCCACATTAGAGTAGACCCTCTGAATCCAATAGATTTATCTATCCGTTGGCTCATCATTCGACAATTGCCTGAACATATCTACTCTAGTTGGGACTAACCAACAGAATGCATCCAGTATCTGCTTGCAGGCATCTATGCTTCTTTGGCCTCTAGCACTGACATTTAATCCAGAAATCTCTCCTCTAGTCCAGAAACCAACACTAACCTCTTTACTCTCTCTTACAACTTCTAGTTGTTATCCAGCCTTCAGTCCATCTCATCCAGTCCACAATTCCCCTTCTCAATCCTGGGAGCCGTTCATACTACACAATTGTAATACTACGATTCCTCTTTAGTTGTCATGGCAACATCCTACACATTGTACAAATCCTGGGGTTTGTACAATTCTCTAATGAGAATACTAAGCACCCCTCCCTAAACTGTAAATCCCAACATTCCATAGGATGGAATCATGGCATTCAACAAGGAATCATAATATTACTATCTGTACCTGGCACAACATGCACCATTAAAAAACTCCCCCCAAAATGCTGGTAGCCCTCATGACAATTTGACTGCCTCATGACATTGCAGCCCATGACTGATGAGTGGCTAAGGGAATAAAGGGAGGGAGGGGCCCTTGAGAGGCTGGGAGATGCAGATTCAGTGCCAACTGAGTGCAGGAGTGATTTGTGAGGTGGAGAGGGAATTTTCATGTGGGTGGTGATTGGCTGGGTGTATTTTGTCAGGTGTTAGTGCACACTGGGTACCTAAACAGGTCCAGGCGGCTAAGATAAACAGCAGAGTGTTGTTCCTTCAGGCATAAGAATAAAGGCACAGAGAGAGGCTTGTATCTAAAATAAAGTTCTTCTTTACTTGAGCATAATGAAGAATATTTACAGATATATACAGCATTCAAAAGAAAAACATCTTTCCTCTGTGAAATCCAACACAGAACTGCTCAGTTCCCAGCTCAGCTCCTGGGCTCAGTCAATATTGATACATTTATCCAGCTAGCTTGCTTCTGCAAACTGCGGACTGTTTGTTACATTCCAGCTCTATACGGGATAAATCTACTGTATGTCCCAATGTCCTAAAATGTTTCCTGAGCAGCCAATCAGCACAAGCAGTGAACAAACAAATCAGTAATTTCTGACCCCATTGGGGCCAATATATGTGGGAATTTTAAAGGATTTAGCATTGGTAAACATCCACTGGCCCCTTTATGGTCGGGGTGGTTTATGAGTCCTGCAGCTCTGGACTTCATGACTCATGGGTAGGGGAGGGGGTCATGTTGGAATAAATTTTCCACACTGATTTGCAGTTCTAGGTCATACATTGAGTGGCATGGGTGTCCTTTCTACATTGTTATAACTGGGGAAGGAGGCATATTTACAGTGTTTCCCTCCCTTGGGTCTATGTGGATTCACCCAGGTTTTATTTGGACTATGTTGCCTGATTAGAATGGCATTCCTGCATAGCCTCCGCCCCACCCATTTTGTCCTATAACAAAATGTGGCCCCAATTAGCCCCATACATCATGTCACACATCTTTAGTTTCTCCTATGGGTGTAATTAACAGGAATCATCCTAACCAATTACTGACCTGGTGAGTTTTTCATCTAGATATTGCCTAGAGGTGGTTGGAGTCACATATGGGCAGAATCCACTCTAGGCCACATTGTTCCTTGGACATGGTGCTTAGGACATATTTAACTTTTAACAACATGCAAAATGGTAGGGTCTAAACTACTGGGCAGGCAATAGAAAAATAACAGACTTAGCCAGAGTGCTAGGCTTAGAAGCTGCTGCTTAACTCTTAAGATGGAAGGCTTCTCCTTGCCCTTTTGAAGCTGCAATGAAGCTCTATAGTCTAGGTTCTTCTCACCATTTCTGGAGCAACACTATGGCTGGCACATTTGGAAAAAGAGCAAATGTTTCTAGCTGTATAATGTAGGAAGCCAGAATGTCTGGAATATAGTATATAAGTACTAAAAAGGGGACACCCTTAAAAAAAAATAGATTTAATACAGGTTAGTGAACAAATAGGTTTAGATCTGATTGCTGCCCATATCAAGTACTTTGGCACAGTCAATAGTGAATATGGATTGGGCATGTGATCATATTCAGTAGATGGCCTGCTGTTTAATTCTAGTCTGCAGTTTTGTTCAGTGAGAGTACAAATTACCTTATCTGTTGCTGGTATCTAGTTGACAATTAGAATATTGAGTAGTAGTATTTGTGGTTCATACAAATTTAATGCAGCAATTGAAATTGTCCATATGACAGAACGTCTTTCAAAGAAACATAACACATTTGATTTCAGCTGTGTGTGAAATATCTTATGAGCCTTTCTATATAGACACAGAAGCAAGGACAATACCATTATTCTTAATGGTGCCATAGGAATAAAGGTTGTGGGATTTGTCTGTTAGTGCCATATAGAATCCCACTGAGCAGAATATTTGGCTTTAAGGCAGTTTATTCCCATTTAAAGTCATAATATCTAAGCCTGGCCCTGGATTCAATATATGCTAACTTAAACTTAGGTACCTTGGCACATGGATTTGTGAACTGAGCTGTTGTGAATTGAGCTGGTTTTTCACAGTCACACTAGTTTCTCAAGTTTTTGTTGGATGATATCTCAAGTTGCCATCAGTGGATGTGTTTGACTAGTAATAGTTTAGGAATAGTTGGATGTTTGCTGAGCACATTTCACTTTGAAGTATCAATCCAATGAAATGTGGAAAGAGTAAATGAGAAGTAAACCATTTTTCAAGCATTGCATTATAAAATGATTGTCAGGAACAACCAAATCCTGGCACAGTAGCTATTCAACAAGTTCTTATTTGGTAAAGAGAAGAAAGAGATCAAGGCATAACATCAGCTTGTCCCCTGCCTGTGGCTGTGCTCCACACCACAGTGGTGTGCTGATAATCCTGGAGAACTGAACAACCTCAGCGAGATTTCTGTCATTCTGGGTTAAGCTAAGGGATGGACACTGTGGAGCTTTAATAGTAAGCAATAGCAAACACAACAGGAAAGCTGACTCTGATGCTCTGAACCTTGAGGAGACTGCTGGGATTGGAGTGAACTGTTGTTCAGCCAAGCCCAGCACTTGTGAAATGGCTGTGAAATAGTAGCACCATTAAAATAAAATAGTAGAAGAAGCAGTTGGAAGGAATAGATTGCCCAAGAATTAGTCTCTGAAAATGGCTGCTGAACACACATGGGGGGGGGGTTTACACATTCTATGGCAGTAAATGTGCTGGGAAGCTGCATATAAGCTGCAAGGAAAGGCAACAAATCCCAGCTTCCTGACATTTGTAAAATACCCAGTTGAAAACTCACAGCTGTTATGGACACACATGTAAAGCATTTTATCAGTCGTTGTAAAAAAACTAATGTGGGAAGCAGTCCTATAATAGTCACTAAATGCTATCTCTAGTGTTTCCAGAAGACAAAATAGCGAAGCACTTTGGGCTTTTCTAGACCCACCAGAATATGCCGTCTTCCAGCCAGTGCATTCTAGACCCAGATCTGGTTGGTCTCCCACACACACACACACTTAGATGAAACAGGATAAAGTCTGAATGCACATGCCCACTGTCATGGGTGGGCACTTCCCCTGAAGTTCCTCTGAAGCTAGGAAGGTGGGCCTCAGAATGTGATAAAGGCAGGTCACATGCAGGGTGCTTTGGTCACATGCTGGGGGCCTCCTTCCTGGCTGCAAAGTGAGTCCAGTGGTGGCAGGCAGCGATGCAGGCTGGTGTGCAGGTACATAGACCCTGCATTCCTGTGCCAGTCCAATCTGGGTTTTCCCACATTAAGAGGGTTTTACCTGGTATTTATTTAAAATGTTTCAAATGGCTTCATCCCATCTCCCCCCCCCACTTTGCCCTGGGTGTCATCAGGATTGCCTATAGGAGAAATGAGGCAAGAGCCCTTTATCAGTTGGACTGCAGGGGAAGGGGGAAGGCAGGGTAAATAGCCATCTAGACAAGCCCCTGGGGGACTCATCTGCTAGTTTTGTTGTCATTGATAATGTAAGCAGAGAGTCTTCCTACTTTACGTGGAGAGAAAGAATTGCCTAAATTCTTATGTAGTCACACCAGATTTAACTATGCCAGGAATTAGGTGATGTGATTAAGGCATGGTGTAACATTTAAACATATGAACTCTCAGTGGCAATTATACTGTAATGATAATCTATAAATTACTTCGGATGTGAGAGAATTTTATATGGACCACATATTTAACCAACATGACATATTTCACCTTCCATAGAACATATAACATCTTAATATGCAGATTTTCAAATATTGTAGAACAGTTCAAAGCTCAAAAATTGTACAAAAATATTATTATATTATATTATATTATATTATATATATTAGGGGATATAGGAATGATTTTATTGTGCACAAAATATACAGGTTTTAAGAAAAGATACGTATAAAATGTGTATATTACAGAACACGACATATAAAAATAAACATTTTTGTTTATTTTTTAAAAAAAGATCTGCATGATGTTGATATACTTATTTTTGTCATTTATATGCTGCCATTCTCCCAGAATGGGACTCAAGGTGGATGTTGGAAGGAACAGACTTTAAAAAAAACCTGAAATAAATCTGACATTGATAATGACCACATCTAGAGTGATTAATCCTTCACTATTATCAAGCAAGTCTTGAATTCAGATCACAAAACAACATTTATAGATCTGTATCAAAAATTCTTTATGGGGATCTTCCATGTCCTTCAAACAAGGCCTATGTTGTTTCCTCTGATTGTGACCTCAGCCTATCTCTGCCCAGCTACCTGCAGTACAAAGGAAAAGGAAGAAGTTCTGGGGCCCTTTCTCACTAAATGGTGAAAGGTCTGGAAACCATGCCTTATGAGTAGAGACTTAGGGAGCTGGGTATGTTTAGCCTGGAAAAAAGATGGTTAAGAGGCGATATGATAGCCCTGTTTAAGTATTTGAAGGGGTGTCACATTGAGGATGGAGCAAGCTTGTTTTCTGCTGCTCCAGAGATTGGAACACGGAGCAATGGATGCAAGCTCCAGGAACAGAGATTCCACCTCAACATTAGGAGGAACTTTTTGACAGTAAGAGCTGTTCGGCAGTGGAACGCACTCCCTCAGAGCGTGGTGGGGTCTCCTTCCTTGGAGGTCTTTAAACAGAGACTGGATGGCCATCTGTCGGGGATGCTTTGATCAAGATTTCCTGCGTGGCAGGGGGGTTGGACTGGATGGCCCTCATGGTCTCTTCCAACTCTGCAATTCTATGATTCTATGATTCTAGTTATTTATAGCACTATGATTCCACTTTAACTGCCATGGTAACATCTTATGGACTCCTGAGATCTATAGATAATAATAATAATAATAATAATAATAATAATAATAATAATTTATTTATATACTGCCCTTTGGTAATCCAATCAGGGCGGTTCACAACATTAAAAAACCATATAGTAAAACAATATACTCCCTTCCCCCCCATAAAAAGTTATTAAATCAATTACAAATTAAAACAACAATTAAAACATTTGATAAAAACACATACCTACATTTGGCAATAACAGTAGGTCCCCAGCGATATTCAGTTCTGTTAACAAAGGAGGCTGTGGGGACTCTCCTGAAGGAGGGGGGGGGTTCCCGAGGCCAGGATAATCTATTCTGGAAAGGCCTGCTGGAAGAGATCCTTCTTGACAGCCTTTTGAAGCTGTCCAAAGATGTCAATTGATGGATCTCATCTAGCAGGCCGTTCCACAGTTTGGGGGCAACAACAGATAAAGCCCTCTAGGAGGTAGCCGAAAGCCTTGACTTTTGAGGTTGCAGCAAATTCCTCCCAGACGACCGGAGTGCACGGGGGGAATTATAAGGGAGGAGATGGTCCCTGAGATAGCTTGGACCCAAGCCATTTAGGGATTTAAAGGTGATAACCAAAACCTTATACTGGGCCTGGAAACCAATAGGCAGCCAGTGGAGGGAGCTCAGAACCGGAGTGATGTGCTCCATCCTAGATGTTCCTGAAACAAGCCTGGCCATCATATTTGTTCTTGAAACAAGCCTGGCCGCCATACTAACTGTAGTTTCTGAACCAAGCACAAGGGTAGCTCCATGTAAAGCGCATTACAGAAGTCTAGGTGCGAGGTTACCAGCACATGAACGACAGTCTCAAGGTCCCTTGCTTCTAGAAAAGGGCGCAGCTGGCGTATCAGCCGAAGCTGATAACAGGCGCTCCTGACTGTTGCATTTACCTGATTTATCATCAGGAGTGACGAGTCAAGGAGCACACCCAGACTGCGAACAAAGTCATTGGAGGACAATGCGACCCCCATCCAGGAATGGAGGTTGCAACCCAATTCTTGGTTTCGGGGCTGCTACAGTGAGTACTTCTGTCTTGTCTGGATTCAGTTTCAATTTGTTTTTCATCATCCAGCCCATTACCACCTGAAGACATTCACTGAGAGAAGAGATGTCATTGGAATTCAAGACCAACAAATGAGATACAGAGAAATAGATCTGAGCGTTATCAGCATACATCAGCATAACACCCAGCTCCATAACTCCAAATAATCTCACCCAGCGGCTTCATATAGATGTTAAATAACATCGGGGACAGGATAGCTCCCTGTGGAACTCCCCAGGTGAGCTCTCTTTTGCTCAAATAACTGTCCCCGAGAAGCACTCTTTGGGACCTGCCCGAGAGGTAGGACCGGAACCACTGCAATGCAGTGCCTCCGATACCCAACCCCTTCAGGCGGTCCAAGAGGATGCCATGATCTTTCATATCAAAAGCCGCTGAGAGGTCTAAGAGCACCAACAGGGTCACATTACCCCTGTCGATGTTCTGACGCAGATCGTCGGTCTAGGCAACCATGGCAGTCTCAACCCCAAAGCCTGTCCTAAAGCCAGTTTGAAATGGGTCTAGATAATAGAAATGAGTATTTCAAATTCTTAACTAGAAAGCTCTAGTACTTCATCAAACTACAAATCACAGGATTTTGTAGGAAGTAGTCACGGAAGTTAAAGTGAGATCGGGCTGCTATTTTCTACACAGAAACATTTGTGCAAACCAGCTATACTTTGTTTGGTAAAAGCCTGGTTAAACTTTGTTTAGCATCTAAGTAAATGCAACATAGGTGTGGACTGCAAGGTCCTTTGATTCCTAGTCATAAAATATCAATAAATACCCAACTAAACCAATGACAATTACTTAGAAAGTTATTTTTGTCCCCTGGTTACCCTTGTTAGTAGTGTCTTAGAGGAAGTCTAAGGCATTTATATGTTAATTTTTTGTTGGAAGACTCAGTTTTCCATTTATTTTGCCATTTATTTTATTTATTATGCTGCCAGGTATTCTGCCCACAATTTTGCTATATTGAGACTGAGGAAGTTGAACTGCCAGATGCTAGATCTCCAGTCCTTGGCTTAATCTTGTGAGTCATTTCCTGCTAATGACATTTCCATTTTATTCAAAAAATAGCCGCCAGATAGGTATGTACTTTTATTCATTCATTATTTAGAAAGCCAGAGTGGCCAGTTCATCTTCATAGGAGTACAGTACCAGAAAGAATCTTAAATGCAATATCATTTATAATCAACATTTTTTATAAGGTCATACTTTCATTTATTCTGTTATACCACTCATATTTACCTTGACACCAACAGGTAAGCTAACACAGCATAGGTGTTTGGCATCAAATGATGATGTAGTAAGAGCAGCCACATTTAACAGCACTTGGCTGAAATTAGCAGCCAGACGTACATAGCATTAGACATGATAAACAGGCAGCACTCAGATTTTGACAATATTGGACAAGTGACACCACTACATGTCAACATTTGGTAGTAACTAACAGCCTTCATACAGCATCAGTTTATTCCATTTTTATTCCACCATTTCATTGAAAAGGCTTAGGGTTACTTACAAGATGCCCTTTCAGTTTTATTCTTACAACAACCCTATGAAGTAGAGTAAGGCTGACTGTATGACTAATCCATGATCATCCAATCATGCTTGATGATTAAGTAGGGATATGAATCTCAATAAGAATTATAATTTGACAATATCTGACAGCCAACCCATAGTAAAATATTTGTAAGTACATGACAGGTGTACATGACATGTTGCTGCCAATTTTAGGTAGCACTGATTCACTTATTCATTGTATGTACGAGCCATCTGCTATATTATGCATTCAGTAAATGTGTTTTTACCCCCATTCACCCAATCCAATCACTCCATATTTTGAGGTAAAAATTAAATTAAAAAAACTAAAAGTTTAGATTAGGTCAAATTCTGAAGTCTGATTTTTTTCCAGGTTTTATTTTTTCCCCAAGTTTTCTTTCTTTACTTTACTTTTAAGTTGCTTCCACTGAAAATCTTATAATATTTTACTCCAACAACATTCAAAATATAATAGTGAAGATAGCCAAATGTTATGACACTACAAAATATGTTCTTTTTATCTAATTCTTCAAATTAAACTTTTTTTATGACGTGGAATTATTTTATTTAACTGAAAGGTCAATTTGTTAGACTGAGTCATAAACAGGGATGGAGAAATCTATTTCAGTTTTCATCATTTTCTCATTTTTCCACCTTTAAGTTCATTTAATCTCATTTCTGTATCAATTTACATTTTCAGTAAAAAAAAAATCAGCATGGAAATACACACGTTTTTGTGTGCATGCCATCGGAAATATGGATATTTGTATGAAATTTTTGCTTAACATATATATGTTTATAAGGGGTTTGCCCTAATACATTGCATTTTTAGACATTGTATTGGCTAATGTACACATTTTTGTGAGAACTGTTCCCTGACACACACATTTTTGTATGTAGTTTTTGGCTGGATAACAGCACTGAAAAATGTGTGGGTGGGGGGACAAATATCAGGATAGAACTGCTTTTTTGGAACTGGGTAAATTCTCATTAAAATATGAACTAAACAAATTTCTTCCCCATACCTACCCATCAATCTCACTAATCATGGATGGTTTACTTAGTACACAACATTAGAAGCCTGCAAAAAACAGTTCTCATGAAGCATAAGTTCTACTGTGTTTTCTTTCAGTGTTAAGCAATACCACTAGATGAAATCTAGAATGAGTGTGTGTGTGTGTGTGTGTGTGTGCCTTGTAGCATACCCTGAGGCAAATCTGTGGACTGAATAAGAGAAATGAATGTTTGCAACCCAGCAAAATGGAACTATTTCTCTCAGAGAACTGCAGATAAGCATGACAATAACTGTGAAGAGATAAGTGAAGAGCAAAGGGCAGATCCTCTCATCAACTTACAGTCTTTGAGAAACATCAGTCTCACTTAGATGAGCTGTTTAGACAAGTGCTATAACAGGCTGGGGAATAAAACAAAGCAGAATATATTTTACTCTTAACAAAAGGAGGCAGGTGATTTAGTACCATAAAACAAAAGAAACATTTTGCTGTTGAAGGAAACACAATTATTTTTGATTTGGCCCCACTTCATAACCTAGATATCCAATCTACAGCATTGCTTTGTCCCAGTGATTGTTACTGATTTAGAAATCTTACATCAAAAAGTATCATAGTATAGAAAGATGCATTTAAACACACTACTTCACTGAAAATGTTAATTGATTCCCAGAGTATATTTCATTGTACCCCCCCAGCTTAATCAAAACATAGTATTTGATTTATGCCACAAGTATTGCTATGTTTATGCTATCATATACAGTTGCCTTCATATCATGTACTATCATTTGATAATGTAACATTTTTTAATATTATTGGTTAAGGAATTTTATTGAATGTTATCACTACTATAATAAGACAGAGGATTGGCTCCAGACTTAGTCATGCTTCTTAACAGACCTGTTGAGATCTTAGCCATGACTCATGTGTTCCATTGATTTCAGTTGGTTTGCTCTAAACGTGCTTTAGCCTAGAGCCAACCTAGTGTAAATAAGTCCAACATTCAGAAATAAACATATACCAGAGAATCCAATATAAATAGTGAGTGAAAAACTTTACTTTACAGAGGATTAAATTTGATTGCCACTCCCATGAGCAATAGCATGTTTGAAATTCAGCCATTTTCAGGCTAGAGTAACTTTACAAAATGAGTATTGTACATAGAATCATAGAATCAAAGGGATGGTCTAGACAAAGGAATAAAATGTGCATTGGTGCACAGAAATGCCAATTCACAGCAGCTTTCATTTGTCTCAATGACTTTTTTGCAAGATCACTGGTGTGCGAAACTTTCCATGTTTCCTGTTCACATACAGGCATGCCAGCGAATCAATATGGTGGCTGTGAGTGAATTATGGCTCAACTTGCCCCTGCCAAACAATTTTTAAAAAAATTAAATCCAAGGTGTGGAAGAGTGAACTTCTGCTTAAATAATGAAAAAAAAATTAAGGAAAGAAAGCCTGTTTCATCACCTCTGTGCATGATCACTACGATGACAATCCAACATGGCAGATCCATGTTGGTCAGCAGAAAACAGGCCTGCACCCTCCTCTTTGTTGCAGCCCTTGAGGTATTTAAAGAGTGCAATCATGTCACCCCTCAATATTCTCTTCACCAAGATGAATATGCCCATCCCTTTCAAACTTTCCTCATGTGTTTTGTTCTCCATAGCTCTTATAATCTTCATTGCCCTTCTCTGAACCTACTTAAATTTGTCTATATCCATCTTAAAGTGAGGTATGCAGAACTGAATACAGTACTCCAGATGAGGACTGACCTGCACAGAAAATAGTGGGACTATCACTTCACTTGACTTGGAACCTATGCTTCTACTAATGCAGGCTAAGATAGTATTCACATTTTTTCCTGCTGCATTACAGGGCTGGTTCATGTTAAACTTATGATCAACAATAATCTCAAGGTCCTTTTCATATGTAGTACTGCTGAGGCCTTGTGAATTGCTGGGAAAAATGGGAACTGCCATCGGATCTCCGAGATACAGTCATCATCACCCTGTACAAGAAAAAAGGAGCAAAATCCAATTGCTCAAACTATCGAGGCATAACACTGCTCTCTATTGCTGGAAAAATCCTTGCAAGGATACTCCTGAACAGATTAGTTCCTGCTATTGCAGAAGAACTTCTCCCTGAAAACCTATGTGGCTTCAGAGCCAATAGGAGTACTACAGATATGGTATTTGCCCTTAGACAACTGCAAGAAAAATGTAGGGAGTAGAACAAGGGTCTCTATGTAACATTTGTCGACCCCACCAAAGCCTTTGACACTGAGGAGAAAAGGTCCGTGTCAGATCCTGGAAAGACTAGAATGTCCCCCAAATTCCTTAAAATGATTATCTTGCTACACAAGGGCTAGCACGGTCAAGTCAGATATGGCAATGCTCTTTCAGAGCCCTTTCAAATAACTAACGGAGTGAAGCAAGGTTGTGTTCTTGCACCAACTTTATTTACAATCTCATAGAATCATAGAATCATAGAATTGCAGAGTTGGAAGAGACCACGAGGGCCATCCAGTCCAACCCCCCTGCCACGCAGGAAATCTTGATCAAAGCATCCCCGACAGATGGCAAACCAGCCTCTGTTTAAAGACCTCCAAGGAAGAAGACCCCACCACGCTCCGAGGGAGTGTGTTCCACTGCCGAACAGCTCTTACTGTCAAAAAGTTCCTCCTCATGTTGAGGTGGAATCTCTGTTCCTGGAGCTTGCACCCATTGCTCCGTGTTCCAGTCTCTGGAGCTGCAGAAAACAAGCTTGCTCCATCCTCAGCGTGACATCCCTTCAAATACTTAAACAGGGCTATCATATCGCCTCTTAACCGTCTTTTTTCCAGGCTAAACATACCCAGCTCCCTAAGTCTCTCCTCATAAGGCATCGCTTCCAGACCTTTCACCATTTTAGTTGCCCTTCTCTGGACACGCTCCAATTTGTCAATATCCTTTCTGAATTGTGGTGCCCAAAACTGGACACAGTATTCTAAGTGAGGTCTGACCAAGGCAGAATAGAGTGGCACTATTACTTCCCTTGATCTAGACACTATACTTCTATTGATACAGCCCAAAACATTCTATAGAGTGGGCTATGTTCCTCCCACCCGCTCCAGACAGGCAGGAAGGAAGACAGGCTCCTCCAGGGAGGGCCCATGGGGGGAGGAGCTACACCCCCCTCTGGAAGCCACATCCTATAGACTGGGATGTGTCAAAGCTCCCTACAGCTAGGGTGGGAGAGCTGGCGAGGCCCAGCATCATGTACTGACCACCTGCTGGAGGACTCTTCTGCCAAAGGTTGCTTCGACAGACTGGTACTTGTCCAGTCTGTAGTGTCTGATAAAGGTGGAGGAGGACTTCCAGTGGCTGCCCTGCAGATCTCCTCCAGGGAAGTGCTGGTGGACCAGGCTGCCAGGGTAGCTGCACTTCTGGTGGAATGAGCTAGTATCCCTTGGGGTGGTGTCAGGCTGAGGGCTTCATAGCATGCTCTGATGCAATTCTTGATCCATCTACTTAAGGTAGAATAGGACACCTTTTTTTTAATTAGAAAGAGGAGAGAAAGGAAGGAAGAAATAGGAAGGTCTGGAGTCTCCGTGTGGCCTAGGAGCAAAGTGATAAAAAGTCCTATAGGGAGCAGTAGGCAGGAAAGAACTGGGTTCCAAAGGGGGGTGTAGCTCCTCCCAGGAAGAGCCTGTCCTCCCCCCCGCCTACCCGGAGCGAGTGGGAGGAGCACAACCCACTCTATAAGAATGTTTGTAACCTATTTATTGGGAAACATTGTGGTCAGATGCGTTCAAACAGTACTTTCTGCATATGACCCGTCTATATGAAAGATTTAAGAGCATATAAGCCATTCCTCTCTAACAATGAGTTCTTGCTAAACAGAAGTCCTTGTGCAATTCTCAGTATTTTCAGCAACAGTTACATTAGAAACATTCCCTGCAGATTTAAGTCTTTTTGTCTCTCTCTCTTTCTCTGTATATAAAATCTTCTATTATATTACAAGATAAATTATCACACCAACACAATTTTTATTCGTTTACTGTGCGTGCTTAAGGCTGTCCAACAGCATTGACCTAAATCTAATTGTTAGTCCCCAATAAAGTAGACCTACTGAATCAATGGGATTTATATAACTATTGACTTGCCAAGTTCACACTGCTTCAGTAGGCCTACTCCAATTAGTACCAACAAATGGATGCAGGATATTGTTCTTTGTTGTTTTTACTCTCCTGTTCATTTTTGTAGTAGTACAGAAAGGCTGGGTAACTACAGCAGTTCTGGGGGCCATCCTTCAGCATGATGCTCCAAAGGACTATGGCAGAGCTTGAAGAAGATGACAGCATCTATATCTGTTACCGTACTGATGGTAGCTTGTTTAACTTAAGCCATCTGAGGGCTCACACGAAGACTCTAAACTATCTAGTCCGTGAGCTGCTCTTTGCTGATGATGCTGCCCTTGTTGCCCACACAGTAGCAGCTCTGCAGCACCTAACATTCTTCTTCGCAACAGCTGCAGAGCTCTTTGGGCTAGAAGTCAACCTGAAGAAAACAGAAGTTCTTTACCAGCCTTCACCACAGGACGAACACCCCCACCCCCACATTGCCATCGGCAAATCTGTGCTCAAGTCCGTTCAGTAGTTCACCTACTTGGGAAGCATTATCTCCTCAGATGCCAAAATTGACAAAGAGATCGATCACAGATTAGCAAAGGCAAATAGCGCATTTGGAAGACTTTACAAAAGAGTCTGGAGTAATAAACACGTGAAGCGAAGCACAAAAATCAGTGTGTATAGAGCCATTGTACTGTCTATTCTCCTTTATGGGTCTGAAACATGGGTCGCCTATCGCCACCACCTACGACTCCTCGAATGCTTTCATCAGTGCTGTATACGCACAATTCTAAATATACACTGGACTGACTATGTGATGAATGTTGCTGTTCTTGAGCAAGCAGGGATCACCAGCATTGAGGTCATGGTATTGAGAACACAGCTGCGCTGGGCAGGGCACATTTCTAGGATGGAGGACCATTGCCTCTCAAAAATAGTACTCTACAGTGAACTCACCATGGGTCAGAGTAAGAGGGGCGCTCCAAAAAAGTGATACAAGGACTCCCTGAAACGACATCTCAGGCTCGGCCAAATTGATCACCAACAATGGTCTGCCCCGGCCTCACATTGGGAGGCATGGAGATGCACTATCCACAATGCTGCAGCCTTATTTGAGAACTCACGCCGAACAAGTCTTGAAGAGAAACGACAATGCAGAAAGAATCACAACCTGAAACATCACCCAAAGAGACCTTCTGCTGTGCTTTCTGCAACTGGACTTGTTTATTTTGGATTGGCCTTTTTAGGACTTTTCGGATGCATGAAATATAACGCAAGCAGCCTCGTTGCATTGCGAGGCTGCTGTGCTGCAGAGCGTTGGTTTTGGATAACGCTCGCCCCTGCCGGTACTGTTGCGGTACTGCAGGGAGAGTTGAGCATCATATTTTGTCGATTTTTAAGCACAATCAACTTTCGTGCTTAAAAATCAATGAAATATGATGCTCAACTCTCCCCGTGGTACCACAACAGTACCATCAGGGGCGAGCGTCATCCGAAACCGATGCTCTACAGCGCAGCAGCCTCACAACATGACGAGGCTGCTTGCGTTATATTTCATGCATCCGAAAAAGTCCTTAGTCATCAGCGCACTTGCAGAAATCGTGGGATGAGTCCTTCCTGAATCTCCGTTTGCAAAGAAAAGCCAAAGAGAGAGAGACTGCTGAGTCATGTATCCCCTATCCTATACCTGTGCTTTTGGTTTTGTAGCCTAAATATTTTGAGTTTGTCTGTATTGAATTTCATTTTGCTAATTTCTGATTTTATTTTTTTTTAGTTTACCTAGGTCTTTTTGAATTCTTTCCAATCTTCCAAAGTGTTTATCCCCCTCCCAATTTTGTATTATCTGCAAACTTGATAAGGATTCCCTCCACCCCATCATTGATAAAATGTTGAAGAGTAATGACCCCAGGATAGAACACTGAGGCATTCCACTCAAGACCTCCTTCCAGTTTGAAGTGCAGCCATTAATGATGATTGTTTAAGCACAGTTTTCCAACCAGTTAATGGATCCATTTTGACAGTGTTGCCATCTATTCTACTTTCAATCAGTTTGCTAGTCAAAACATTTTGTGCAACCATATAACATGTTTTGCTGAAATCTAGATAAATAACATCCACAGCACTCCCACTATCTACTAAACTAATGATCTGATCAAAAAAAGATATAAGATTAGTTTAGAAGTATTTCTTCTTCACAAATCCATGTCAGCCCTTACAAACTCCTGTATAATCCGTTCTAATATTTTCCCTGGCATTGAGTTCAGGTTGAATGGTCTGTAATTTCCTGAATCATCTTCTTTCCCCCCCCCTTTTTTTGAAGAGAGGGACAATATTTGCCCTTTTCCAGTCCTTTGATACCTCATCTGTTCTCCAAGATTTCTTTTTTTAATTTTTTTTATTAATTTTAAAATTAAACAACATACAATTTATACATACAACTTAACAAACACATTAACAGTGATTCCCTCCACCGAGGGACTTCCCTTCACATTCATCCCTCTTTCCAAAATACCATTGTTTCCGACTCAGGTTTGCTTCCTCTGCCCTTTATTAATACACATTCTTAGAATTTACTCCATTTTTCACCAAAACATTCTTATTTAGTCCTCCTTTTTTCTCTCTAAACATATTTGTTAATTTCTCATTTATAGCTATATTCCATACTTCATTATACCATTCTTCTATTTGGTATTCACCTTGTGTTTTCCATTTCTTTGCTATTATTAACCTTGCTGCTGTCAGGAGATTTGTTAATAAATCCTTAACAATTTGAGATTCTTGTATTTTTTCACAATATGATAATAATGCTATTTCAGGGCATAAAGATATATTGATCTCCAATATCTCACTTATTTCCTTCATTACTATTTTCCAAAAATTCTGCACATATTTGTAATTCCACCACATATGAATATACATTCCGAATTCTTGGCATCCCCTCCAACACTGTGCTGAGTACTTTTTATCTATTTGATTCATTCTTACTGGGGTTAAATACCATCTCCATATAATCTTATAGTAATTTTCTTTTATTCTTACTGATAATGTTTTCAAATGTTGCATATTCCATATTTTTCTCACTTGGATTTGTCTATTACAGTTGCTACATCTGTTTCCCAAACATCTTTAAGATAATCTTGTACTTCTTCATTATCCATTAACATTTTATATATTTTACTTGTAATACCTTTTATATTAATTTTCTCTTGAATAGCTTTTATAATCAATTCCTCAAATTTTGTATCTTTTCTACAACTTCCCTCCTTTAACCATTTTTTTGTCCATCGTTCTATGTTCTCCAAGAGTTTTCAAAAATGATGGCAAAGGGTTCAGCAAGTTCCTTCAGTATTTTTGGATGCAGCTCATCTGGCTCTACAGATCTGAACTCACTTAGGTTAGCTAGGTAATTCCTGACTAAACTCCCTATCAATTTTCATTTGCTATCCAGACCCCTTGCCAATGTTTCTGCTGCTGCATGGAAGTACATAGTTCCCTTTTTGTGGGGCGGGGGTGGGGGTGGGGACTGAAACAAAATAGGTATTAAGTAGTTCTGCCTTTTCATTGTGATCTGTTAGCATTTTGTCATCCTTATTGGACAGTGCACCCACTGTCTCCTTGGTCATTCTTTGCCTCAAATGTATCTGGGGGTGGGAACCACACCTTTCTGTTGCTCTCTGCTTACCTAGCCAGTCTCAGTTCAGTTTCCTTATATTATTCCTGCAAACTTAGGTTGCACATCTGTATTATTTCTTGGTGACCTGTCTTCCCTTGCATTCTGTATACATACTCCTTTTTATTTTCACTTCTTTCTTGATCTTGCTTGTGCAACCACATTGTTTTTTTTTCCAGATGTTTCTCATTTTTCTTCTTCAATGGGACTGTTTTGTGATTGTGTTTTTTGCAACTCCTACTTCAAGAACTCTCACCCTTGCTGGATGTTGTTTTCCTTTAGCATGTCTAACCATGGAATTCCACCCAATAATTCCCTGAACTTGTTGAAATCATCTTACCTGAAACTCAGGGTTTGACTATATATGCCCTGTTCCACAATTGAGAATTGTAGCATTATATAGCTACTTTCCCCTAAACTACCGACTACTTTGAGTCCAATGACCAACTCCTACCTAGCTAGGATCATGTCCAGGATTACCGATCCCCTTGTTCCTTCCTTTACCATTTAAAATCAGAAATTATCTGTAAGGCATATCAGGAATTTGTTGGAGAGCCTGTGCTTAGCAGAGTTAGTCTCCCAACAGATATCAGGGTAAATCAAGCCCCCCTCCCTATAAGTACTAATTCTTGCATATTTGAGATTTGTTTCTGAAAATCATCAAACACCTCTTCTTGGTTTGGTGCCCTGTAGTAAACTCCTACCACAATGTTGAATTTATTTATTTATCTAGTCATATTTACCCAACTGGTCCACTCTGATCACTCTCATGGATTTCTGTACAACTGAATTTGTCTCTGACAAAGAATGGTACTTCTCTCTCCTTTTCTGCCACATCTATTTTTTTATAGGCTATATCCTTCAATTGTGATATTCCAATCATGGGAGGGATCCCAGGAGGTCTCTGTTATGCCTATAAAGCCATGTTTACTTTCCTGCACAAGAACTTCAAGCTCATCTTGTTTGTTTCCCAAACTCTATGCATTGGTGCATAGAGATGTGAAGCTTTTTTTTTTCCTCTCACGTATTAATTTACTGTTATTTTTTCTGTGGATCCCATTCGTCCCTCAGCTTCTCCTCTAGAATTCATTTCCTTGTGTTTAGAGCATGACTTTGGACAGATTTGGACATTCTTCCAAGTCTTTGTGAGGAGCAGCCCATCTGTAGCCAGTAGTCCATAGTCCTCTAATAAGTGAAGACCGTGGTCCCAGAAGCCAAACTCTCCCATTTATACCATCCCCACAGCCAGCCATTCACTTTTAGTATCTTCCTGTCCCTGTGTAGTCCTCTATCCTTCAGTGGCAGAATTGATGAGAATACCATCTGTGCCTCAGGCCCCTTCAGTATTCTGCTCAAAGTTTCATAGCCTGAGGTGATCTGTTCTAAAGTGTTCTTGACAGTGTCATTGATGCCCATATGAATAAGGAGACAGAGGTACTGATCTGTGTTCTTGACAAGTTTGGGCAAGTTGTCAGAGACATCCTGGATGTGCGTGCCAGGAAGACAGCACACTTTCTGATTCATCTTGTCAGGCTGGCACACAGGTGCTTCTGTATCCCTGAGCAATGAATCCCCAACCACCAGCATCTTTCTTTTCTTCTTGTTGTGGCTGGTGGTTACTGTGACTCTTTCCTTGGCATGCGGTATCCCTTGTTGCTGGCTGCCTGTTTGAGAATCTTCACTGCTGCTATCCTCCTGAAGATGTAGGAAGTGATTGCTTAGTTGGAGAAGTTCTCTATCCCTTCTGTACAGTCTACTCCTGCCGGTGACTTTCCTCCAGGGTGTTTCTTCACTGTTACAGGCCTCTTCATTTTCCTTGGCAGTTACTTCCTGGTGTTTTTGTATTATCAATTCTCCCTATGTTCTATCCAGGAAGTCCTCCTGTTCTTCAGTGCATTGAAGAGACACAACACATAGCTGTAGCAAACTGACCTTCTCTTCCAGGAGAGCCACCAATTTGCACTTGCTGCACACGTAGTTGGTGATGCTTTCTGGTAAGAAGACAAACATCACACATACATTGCAGCAGACAATAATGGATCCTTCTGCCTCCACCTCTGCAGTTATTTCACTCCTATTGACCACTTTCTGCAAAGCTGCATTGCTTCTTGGTTCTTCCTGGATTCCTTGAAACTTTCTTCAAAGGCAGCACTGCCATTCCTGTGAAGTTTAGCAGACTCAACCCAATTGCTCTAGGGCTGCCTCAGCATTGCCTTCAGGATAGGCAGGTCTCTGTGTTCCCTGACAGTCTCCATTGCCATGCTGGTGGCAGGAGTCATACTGGTAGAAATGATTGTGGCAGTGGGGCCAGGGCTGTGGCCACTCTTGCCTCCACCTCCTCCTCCTCTGCCACCACCATGACTTAAGCCACTTGTTGACTGCTGGCCACCACCATCACCACTCTGTGTTGATCCCCTCTGACATCAGCCATGGCCCATGCTGACAATCTTTTTACAATACTTTCAGGGTAGCACCACCTTTTTGTGTCCAAGTGTGTAGAGTATGTTATGAGTGGCTGATGGAATGGAGGAGCCAATCCTATTGTAGGAAACTGGTATCCGACGAGGGGTCTCCTAGAGTGAAAGGTCTGGATGACCGTTGGGAGAGAGAGAGATGACAGTTGAGAAGAGGGTTGACAGTTGAAAGGGAGAGTGGAAGATGTGATGTGATGTGATTTGATTTGATGAGGAGAGGCTGGAATGTGTGTATGGCTATGAGGGAAGCTGAAGGAATGCAAGTATGTGCAGGTAGAATATCTATTAAGAGGAATAGAGGCTGGTCAAAAATAAAGACCAAAGCAGTTCTGTTACTTTGTTAAAACAATAAACCAATCTTTATGTTTATTATTCATATCCAGTCTCCTCATGAATTTATTTTCCCTTATTGATATTTAATTGACACTCTAACTCTGTAAACACCCCCACACAAATGCAAGTACCATCTAACTGTGGTCTCCACAGATTATTAATTTGGTGGCATCAGTGGGATGTGAAAGGCCCCTGTGTCACAAAAGTGGTGGCAGCATAAGTGACAAGGTGGCCAGGCTGAGTGGTGATGTAAATTCAGCTAGTGCACCTGATTGTCACACCAAGGTGCTCCTTTCCCCTCATTATGCATCATTTTGCCTCCCCCGCCTCTACAGAGTTGCATTGCTTCTCAATTTTTCCTGTATTCCATGAAAGTTTCTTCCATGGCATCTACATAATTCCCATTATGTTTAGCAGCATTAACCCAATTGCTCCAGCGCTTCCCCAGTATCGTCTCCAGGCTAGGCAGAGACCTGTGCTCCCTGATGGTCACCACTGCCACACTGGTCTTGTTATATCTGGAGAGGGGGAAAGCTATATCTTCATGCCCAGGGGAAAGTTCTGCTCCACATAAATAACACATCACCACTGAATATATTGAAAGTGGAAGGAATAAGAAACAACTTTTATTGGTTGCAGCTTTAGATGGATTGGTGCATTCATGGGTCCAGATCCAGGCATTGATCAACCCCCATGTTGATCAATGAGCCTGCTCCTCCAGCCCTGCTGCCAGAACCTTTGGTTCAGGACAGGAAAGGATCCATGTGGTTGGGTGCCCCAGTGTGGTCTCCCTGCCACCCAGGAGTGCAGGTATGGTGTCTGCCCCCAATCTGGGCAGGATCAAATCTTCCCCACATCCCCAGAGTCCCTTAAGGGAACCATGATACTTTACCAATGTCAGAAGACGGTGATAAGCCATATTCCGGATCCAGGAACCATGCAGACCATCCCCAAAAGTTGTGACAGTAACTTAACTCACAACATGCCACAAACCTAAATTGCACACAGATTACAATATGAAACTGAGGGACAGTGGGTGGGATGTTGCTCAGCAACACTTTGCCATGTTTGTGGGCAGGCTGAACCTTATATGCTTCCCCACCTGACCGGAGTGAAGACTGTGAGCAGTTCACTCTGGTCCTGCCTACCAGCCAGCGAATTCAAACCAAGTTTGGACCCATTGGCTGGAAGTTTCTGCCCTTCTCATGAGCCACACAGGACCCTGGGAAGGTGGAAGCAGGCAAAAGCCATGCTGGGGAACCCCCAGTGCTATGATCCTACCCTGGAGTGCAAAGCTGCTGTCCAGTATAAATGTTTTGTATTTTTGTAGGTATCAGGGATTTGTATTTTTGTAGGTATCACGACCCCTGGTGGTGCAGTGGTTAAATGCCAGTACTGCAAGCCACAACATTATGAGTTTGATCCCAGAGTACTCCAAGGTTGACTCAGCCTTCCATCCTTCTGTAGGTTGGCAAAATGAATACCCAGCTTGATGGGGGAAATAAGTTAACACATTATAAACTGCTTAGTGAATGCTTTGGCACTGATAATCAGTGCCGTAATATAAATGCTATTGCTATTTCTTTATCCAGGGATATTTTTAATGGTGGGCTCAGAATTTCAGAAAAATGGTAAATTAGGGTGGAGGGGGGAGAGCAGAACCTCAGTGTGGCCTTTGTTTTCATTCTTTTTTCTCCTGAGGACTGTTGTAAGACCAATTCAGGATCTCTTTTATGGATCTATGTACTCTAAAAGCAGAGTAACATCTTCTATAATTTAGCATTATTCAAAACATTATGTGTTTGAAAAATTATGTTAGAAATAAATAGGAATAAATATTCTGAATTCATATACCCAGACTCAAAATTTTAAAATTTAATCCACACATTCCAGAATTGGATCAATTGGTCACTATCATTGAGGAGTCATATACTATCCATATAACCATTTAAGCATTTCTTTTTCTAACTTTATGTTAGAGCTTTTCATATAGATTCTATACAGTGATGATATGAGAAAATGTGATGACTTAAAAGTGAAATATTCTTTCCCTTGGAAACCATCCAAAATCCCAGATATATGTGCTCAATAAGCTGCTGGTATTAAATTAAAACACCAGAAGGATATGTTGTTAGGCGACAACTTGCACAAGACACAGATTTAGGAATGTTATTCCACCTCCAGTGCAATGTTAATGTCTTAGCAAACCTTTTTTGTTCATATTAAACACTCATCTAGAAAAAGTGGCAACCTAGCATAAGGTAGCACAGTAGTGGAATGTACATCCCTTGAAGGCCTGTTTGGTTCCAGTGTTGGCCTTGTTTGGTCATTAACAAACAGCATTGGCAAATAAGCTGTTTACTAAGCACTTTTTGGGTATAGCAGAGTACTACTCAAAGTGATGGCCTCTGGACCAGTGCTTGTCCCTGAGCTATTGGTTCCTGCTCCTTGGTGAGTTTCCAGGAAAGTAAAAATCAATTGTAGTTAATGGGCACAAATATGGTGCCAGTCCTTGGCACACTGGAAATAAACACTGGTCTAGCGGATTGTGGGTTCTATTTTGATATCGTTTATTTTTTTTAAGTTCTTAATTTTGTTCTAAGCCCTTATAAAAACATTCAGTGATTGAACACAAACCTGAGTTCTTCTGCTGAAAGGTGGGATAGAAATATTTTAATTAAGTAATAAATAAACAGCAAACTTTGAAGACTGAATATGGACTCAGAAGCAAGAATTTTTGTTAGTCTGTAGCAAATGATATTCAGACTCTAGCAACTCTGCATGATTGACACAGACCAGCCACATAATCAATGTGCTAGGAATGGGGACTGAAGTGTTCAAATTTATATATAATTAAAAGCCAAGAGTATATCTTAACTGTGGATAAATATACAAAATGCCAAATGAAATTCAACGTAATCAAGTATAAAGCAATGTATCTATCATCTGTCTTTTCTCCCATTCGATTGATAGAAACAGAAAGAGAGATACGGAGAGGGAAAGAAAGACAGAGAGAACCTCATTTCAAATGTACACTGATGTGAGTTGCGCTAGTGATGACTAACTGGGAAAGAGGTCTTGGTTGTTTCTGTTTAGCTCATTGGCAATGTATATGGCAGAGATTTTTTTAAAAAAACCAAATACTATGGTAGTGGTCATTAGGTAAGGCATGGGGTTAGGGAAATGGCCAGTATTGTTATTTATGGAAACCTCTGGTGCACTTGGATGTAGAACACTGAGTTTAGTTCTAGTGGCCTCATATTAAGAAATTAAAGCAGAGTTGGAAAAGGTGTAAAAAATAAGCAACTTAGAATGATCAGTGAATTGAAATAACTTTGCTTAGAAAAATAATACAGTATTTGTTAGATCAAAAACACATCATGGAGGATATGAGAAAAGTTTATAAAATTACGTATAGCATTGAAGATGTTCTGACAATAGGACTGATGAAAATAGGAACTTATTTCAAGAAAACAATGAGAAGATGAGACAAGGCCGTTTAACAAGAATAAGAAGTCTGTCTGTCAAAATTTTCCAATAGCAATCAGTAAGCTAAAGGCTAGTTCACATATGCAAATTAGTTGCTTATTTTTATTATCTGGTCACTCATATCTGTGGGATCAATGTGGAAAAATCTATGGCCTGAATCTAATTGTTAACCCCACCTGGAACAGACTGATTGAGTTAATGGGATTTTAAAAGTCAACACATATGTGTGTTCAAATGATTTGCTGTATCTACTCCAGTTGGGACTTAAAGCTTGGATTTATGCCTTTGTGTATGCAGAAAGTAAGTGAGACAGGTAAAAACTGCTGTACCCTTCATTATCACCATAATGGATCTATTGCCATTCCTAAGATTTGCTCACACTTACCTAAGAAGATTCTGTTTTACTATTTGATAACTCTGACCATCCAATGAAGAAATGGTCTGCCACGTTTCACCATGGTGAGCTGGTATGCAAACTGCCACAAATGAGAAAAGACTATGATCTATCTCTGCTCAGGGAACAGCAGTGACAAGGTTTCCTGACACAAACATCTTAAGAACCAACAGAGACAGTCACAGACTGAATTCTCCTGGATGTCCTTGCATTTGCCATGATTTTGCTCACTACCATCAAGCTGTAGGATCATTTGGCTTGCCTTATTAACTCCCTCTTCACCACACACCCACTTTTTGGCTTGGATTTCAAAAGTCAGTGGGGAAAATGCAGACAGATGATGTCAATGGAGTAAGGATGGAAAGACAAAGGAAACACAATGAGGTGTAAACAAAACAAAGCAGCAGATTGAGCAGGAGGGGGAGAGTGAAAACGGCAACACATTAGTTCCAGAAACAGTTTTCAGAGATATTCTTTTTTAAAAAAAAAATGTAAATCATTTTAATAACCAAAGAACATTGTATGTTTCTTCAAGAGAACCAGGCAAACATGCATATGAAAGTAAAATCAAATGAAACTCCCCAATGAGAACTACACTGAAGTACAGCAAATTTGGATCGCATCACTAATTTTTAAGTGTCTCTTTACAAAGATGACTATGCCTTTTAGTTGGAATCAGCGAGATTTTACCTTACTAAATGATCAGAAACAAATTTGCATGATGTGCTTTTAACACCATAATAGAACTCTTCATTTTATGGAACACTGCTGCAGTTGTACCAAAATGCTGGACTAATACTTTGGGTATTGAACAGATCTATTTAGAAAAGAATTACTACCTTCAAAACCACTTTTTTTACAATATCATTCATATGTGTTCAGGATACTTAACACTGAGTTGACATGCACATTCACAGAGAAATTGACAGGGAGATTAACAGCAAATCTGATATTAGCATTTTATTGTATTCCTAGCCTAATTGGAATATGAGTTATCCAAGTTAATTAGTATCATAAGATTAAAAGGTGTTAGCAGAAGCAATGCACTAGATGTTGAAGTCGGTTGCATTGACTCCCATTGATTTTAATGCCATTGGTTTATATTGAAGATGCTTTCTTGCTAGGTCATATGATGCTTTTGTTTTCCCCAGTAACTTTCCACTGATTTACTAGTTAGGGGGATTAAAAGCAATGGGTGCTGCCAGCTCAGCTAGGTGGTCTCTGATGGTTGCATCCTACTCAGCAGAAATAGGAGGGGAGCCCAGAAACATCATAGTAATACTGTAATGAGACATTTAAAATATGAATAAACTAATCTTCTAAACAGTGAAGCCTGAAAGGAGGAATCCAAGGTGCAAAACCATACCCCCAAATGCATTCAGAACATTGGCTATCTCCTTATAATACCCTACAGATATCAGAGTCAGTAGCCCCCACTGCTTCTAAACTGCAATTTATTTTAATCTCCAGACTATTGTTTTTAAAAGCAGTCTTGTAATTCTTGTAAGTCTTGTAAATCTTGTAATTCTGTTAGCTGATTACTACTCTACCCCCACTCCATACCCCAATAGTGCAGCAAACAAGTGTCCTTTTACTGTATTTCTGTACAAAGTACAGAATTGTAATCATGAGTGGTACACCACCATATACTACAGACAGAATGTATCTGTGTCATTCCAGATGAAAATATTGTAGTGATGACAGGGGAAGCCCACTGAAAAGTAAAGTCACAAGTGGCTAATATATGACCAACAGTTTGCATTTAGGAAAGAGAAGTGGAAGGTTAAAACATGCAAAAATGAAGAGCAGAGAGTACTGGATTACTGCTACATGTTATATGTGAGGTTGGCTTTGAAAATGGTCCAGCAACATCAGTGAATCCAAAATAGGATGTTGAGACTGCTAACTGGGGCTGGCTGATAATGATCACATTATCATTATCACCACATAATCTGTGGTGGCTGCTGATCCATTGCTGGGATCAATTAATATGGCTGGTTTTAACCTTTAAAGCCTCAAATCAAGAGCATCCTGTGGTCTGATCAAGGCTGCAACATATCCTGAAAATGTCAGTTGAGGCATCCCTCCTCTGCTTGGACCATGAAATGCTAGTGACTAAAATGGCTTGGAGCCAGGTTACCAGAAGTCTGTCAGAGGGTGAGTGCTGAGGTTTCCCATGTGAGTTGTTCATATATCTAGGTAACCATATATCTAGGTAACTAGATCTTAAAGTCATGATGTGAGGCTGTCCTCCAGTTGCCCTCCCAAATAAAGCGAGTAGAGAGGGCCTTGGTGGCACCTTACATATGGAATGCTCTCCCCAAAAATATTCACCTAGTTAATGTCTCTTGGGCATCAGATGAATACGTTTTTGTTCTCCTAGACATTTTGAGAAATGTTTTCAATGCATTCTTCTGTTTTGGATGTTCTTTTTCTTTGGTTCTATGTATTGCAGTGCTTTAAAGCTTGCTACTTGTTTTGAACACCATTTTATTGTGTTCTTTTTATTTATTGCTTCCTCATTTGTTTTTATATTTTAATATATCACACACTTCCCAGAAACCTCTGGCTATCCAGTGGCCTAAACTGTGAAAGCATTCTAAAAGGAATTATATTACTTGAATACTTGGGACACATCAGTATTAATTCTGTGATCATATGCAGAGCAATATTTATTTCAATGAAACTAAGCCTGCAATAACTTTATATGCACTTACCTCCAAATAAGCCCCATTGAACCAATGGGGGTTACTTCTGAATAGACATGTATCCAGTCATCAGTGATGTAAACTTGAGTCGATTGACTCAGACTCAAGTCGGACTCAAGTTGCTTCAATAACTCAACTTGGACTTGATTAGACAATAAATGATTCACTGACTCAACTTGACTTGTGACTTGTATATTTTTAGCAACTGGCTTGCTGGCTTTGGTTCAGTAACATAACACATTCATCCAGAAACATTATGGAGAGGAAAGAAGTTTTCCTTCTTGGAACAATGCTTCCATGATCTCACTGCTTTTTGCTTACCAGTCACGTGGCAGAAACGGTAACAGCAAATGTGTTAAGCAACGAGCTTGAAGAGGAAGGATCCTTCTAGCCCTGTTCAAAAGCTTTAGAAGGCTCCTCCAATGTGCTGCAGGGATAGGCTGCTGAGCAGACCTCAGCCCCACCCCCTCAAGGTCATTGCCTAATGCTTTTGCTGATAATTCATTTTTAAAATCTAACTTTCTGCATGTCTTTTTGTTTTTCTAGTTATTGAAACTCAACACCCACACACCACCACCACCACCACCTTTTTCCCCCCCTGTTAAAGTTGGCTTCCAGACTTGAGACTTGACTTGAAAGCATCTTGCAAGGGCTTGAGACTTGACTTGAGACTTGAAGGTGGATAATTGAGACTTCAGTTGGGACTTGGAGTACAAGACTTGAATACATCACTGTTAGTCATGATGTTGATCATACCTAACTTTATGCTAATTTTCTCTCATTATGCATAACAGCTGCCTTACATCCTGCCTATTTATGAACACTAGTGAAATTAGTAACTCCATTTAGAATTAGCTACTTGCTTTCAGCCATGTTACATGGCAACCTTTTCACCTTGGTACCCTCCAGGTGTTTTGAACTTCAGCTCCCATGAGCTCTCACAATTGGTCATGTTATGTAGGGTTGATGGGATTTGCAGTCTAAAATGTTTGAAGGGCTCCAGGTTAGGAAGAAATCTACATGCTTTTACAGGCTACTGTCAGAAAGGGTTATAACTAATTATTTTTTTTCTGCTACCATTTCTTCAGATCTATCAGGGTCAAAAAACCCACCAGCTTTGGGCACTGAAAGATGAAGATGTGACTCATATCATGCAGAGCACTGAATCAGATGATAAAGCAAATCTTTGATGAGCATAACTACACTTCCCAGTGTCAAGTGGGTAAAAGCACATAAACCTGTTTGAATTTCACCTCAAAGGGTCAAGCATTTTAATATCAGATCTTCTATGTGGAATTAATTGACTCAAGCACACGTTCGTACTCCCACTCTCTCCTTTTCCAGCACTCAGTTCCATACACACACACACACACACAAACACACACACAATGATGAGCTATGCTGCCAAGTAGCAGGTTGCCATAGGAACAACTGTCACAATCCCACATCATCCACATCTTTGTAATAGATTATTCTTTCACTTATATAAAACAGCTTGTTTCCATTGCATTCCAGAGTGATGATCTCATCGATCACCATTTGCTTAAACTGAATGTATGCTAATTCAAATCCAGTCTTATTTTCTGCTCATTTTGTAATAACTACATGATACCAACTTATGTCAACACTTATGTACTGATTAGTAAGGCAGGTGTGTTGCCTAATATGTTTTTTTAAATCACATATATGGGGAAAGGCTCTGGGGGCTAAAATTCTACTGTTAGGACTTGAGAAAAATATGAAGCTCCTTGATAGGTAGCTTATGGTTGATAATGAGTTCCTGATATTAATTAATTGAAGCAGCATGTGGACCATATTTCTCAGAAGAATAAACAGTTTAATTATTGGGAAAATAATACCCAATGTACAAAGCTGATATGGGCAGTAGATATCATATCAGAAGCATAGAAGTGTAATTATAGAAAAGCAATAGCTGTCAGCTAAAAGCCTTTGTACAGACTGTTGGTCACCAGACCCTTCTAGATGTTAGTTTAGGCTTCTCCAACCTGGTGCCCTCAAGAGGGGCCTGACTGTAATTGCCATTATCCCTAGTCAGCACATCCATATACATTGCTGGAGGAGGGTGATGAGACCTATAGTTAGGGTTGTCATAAATCCTGGAAAACCAGGAAAATCCTGGATTAGAGAGACCGAAAATTGTCCCATCTGGCTGAGCTGCTTCAAGCAGCAGATCCCAGATTCTGACTCCAGGCTTTCTATATGGACACTCTCTACTCTGGGTCATGTGGAGAGTGAGTGCAGAAGGTGGGAGAGTGCACTATGCAAAAGGAGGGAGTTGGAGTGGTAGAGCAGGCAGCAGCAGCAGAGAGAGTGAAGGAAAATCAATAGAGAGGAAAGAAAGCCAGCCTCCAAGGTCACTGCCTGTGTAGAAGCTCCTGAGGGGAGGTGGTGCACCTTTTGGTCATTGCCAGGAGGCAGGATGGCCTGCAGGGTGGTGGGTCCTCTTCCTCATTCACCTGGTCAACAGTGGCAGCTAGAAACCCAGTTTTGCTCATCTAAATCACAGGAATCTCACTCCCCCCCCACGGCCCAGCTGGATGGTGGTTCCTCTTCCTCGCTGGGCTGGCTTAACCAGTTGGCAGTGGCAGCTGTGTGTCCCTTTCCCCCCAACCCCACCCAGATCCCTCCTTGGCCTGTAGGACTTCACCTTCCTATCAAAGCTCACAGGCTTGCTGGACAAAGGCAGCTGGATGGGTTTCTTCTGGCTGGAAGAACTCGGTGGTGGCAGGAAGTCTTCCATGTTGTGGGAAGAGTGAGGAGAGAGCCATCGTCACCCTCCCCAGTCAAAATGTGGGTATTTTTGTCCCAGTTTTGTGGCAGAGAACTATGGCAGCCCTAGCTATAGTCCTATAGACGAAGACATCTGGACAACACCCTGTTGAAGTATATACACCTTAAAGTCTAAACTGCACAGCACATACAAGCCCAACCTCCATCAGATTGAAAATGCCTGGTTGCACAAGAATGTTTTTACCTGTTTGTCAAAAGGAGAGCAGAGACGGGACAATCCTGGCCTCTCTAGGGAGGGAGTTCCAAAGTCTAGGAGCAGCTACTGAGAAGGCCCTCTCCCTCATTCCCACTAAAGGAGCCTGAGATGATGGTGAAACAGAGAGAAGAAACTCTTCAGATGATCTCAGAGTTCTAATGGGCTCATAAAGGGAGATAAGGTCCTTCAAGTGCAAATGCACTTGCAGAGCTTCTCTTCTGCCATGCAAAGCAGCTTCTCAACACTTGTGCACAACCCCATACCAATTGAGAGCCCATTCATACTACACAGTTATAGCCCTATGATTCCATACCATGGGATACTAGTATTTTCAGTTTTGGGAGAGGGATTTAAAATACTCAGCCAGAGAACTTTAGTTCCTCACCAAACATCAAAGCCCAGGATTCCATAGGATATAGTCATGGCAGAAAAAGTGGAACCATAGTGCTATAACTGTGATTTGTGAAAGGACCCTTCGTGGTTGGCAGGGGGTGTCTGGGTAGCATCAGTCTCCATAAATCAGCTGCCAGGGCTTACCTTATCCCCCTGTGGCCGGAGTTGCGGCTGGGGAAGCCCCCTGTGTCTCGCCTGCCTCGTGGTTGGCATGGGCGCTGCCATACTGGCCAAGTGACCTCTTTCCGGCTGGCTTGGGCAGGCTGGAAAGAGGATTGAAAACCAGCCAATCAGGGAGAGGCTGCTCTCCTCCGACTGGCTGGTAGACATCACCTCAGCCAATCAGAGCACGGGGCATCCGAAGCCTTGGATTGGCCTGAGGGTTTGGAGACTGCAAGCTGCAGTCTCCACTCAGGTCCAGCAGTCGGGGATATAATCCTGGCCTCAGTGCCGGACCTGAGCAGTTGGCTCGTGGGAGCTGAAGACCCGCTCACCCTCCCTCAGTTAGGATTCCATTTGTATTAGCTAGATTTGGTTACCGGTATGTATTGTATATATTGTGTTCTCTGTTGTTTTCCTTTGTCACAACTTTCAGTGGTTGGTGGTAAGCATGGGGTTTTGATCCAAACTCGGGGTCAGGGGTCTCTGGTGCAAGGTCAAGGTCATTATAAGCTCAAGTTCAAGTTTTTGACCACAGAGACCCTAGGGGGGAAGAGGTGGGCACATGGGACACCGTCAGGGGGATCACCCCCCGGGGTTCCCCCTCTGGGTTTGGATCACATGATCCTGTCACGTGACCGGATCACGTGATCGGTTAGCAGGAGGGCTAACCGATACGTCATCGGCCAACAGGACGGTTGGCTGATATCCGGTTTTAAGCCCATGCTCAGGCACCAACCTAGGCAACTATCACCAAGAGAAAGTTGTGGCCATTTATTGCCAATACTGTATCACTCTATCAATACAATTTTCTGCATGTATTTTGTGTTTGTCTTCATTTGATGGGAAGGGGAGGTAGGGAGACCTGAAGGGAGACCAGTCTCAACTCAGCATGCAACTGAGTATCTGTTTGAACACTGAAGTTTTTAAAGCTCAGATGTTCATGCAACACCATGTTACACAAATTTATGCTATTAACAAGATTCTGGCCAATGACTGCAAAAAAGTCCAGGAGAGTCAAGAGTGATAGATGCGATTTGTCAATATTCCATCCTTCCTTTCTTCCTTTCCATTTAGTGTAGAGGAAGTAGGAAGACATTGTATGTGTGAGAGAAAGTGTGTGTGTGTGTGTGTGTGTGTGTGTAGTGAGTGAGTGAGAGAGAGAGAGAGTGGGAGAGATTTTCTAGTTCTTGAAAGCATTTGTAGGCATTTAAAATATTTTTAGTGGAATTTTGTTATCAGTTATAATGGTTTTTTTAAAAACTGGGGGGAAAAAAAGAAAAAGTATAGAATAACATAACATGGTATTTAAAAACAGTGCAACAAGCAATAGGAATGTATTGAGGGGTAAGGAATAAAGGAACAAATACTTTTAAAAGCACACACACCTTTTCATATGGGAAATAAAACCCCAGTTGGAATGTAAAGTGCTACAGACCAGACATAGGTTTGCTGCCTATGAAAAAGGGGCCAATGTCTTCAATGCATACTAGACTAACTAGATTATACTTGGAAATGCGTGTGTTATGGTATAATAAGGGGTCTCTGCTAGGTATACTACTGTACTATTAAATGAGCTTCCAAAATGTCAAGATAACCAACTTCAAAATCCGACAGGCAGAATTTCAGGGGATTTTTCATGAATGTGTTTGTGTTTGCCTATGTTTAGTCAGTGCCATAAAGGGAAAAAAAAGTAGAGTGAAACAAGCAAAAACACTGTATGCTCTTTTTCTATGTACTTTAAATTGACATGATATTTTAAAATATATTTTTATTGATGTTTATAGCATACTGTTAGGCACCCTGAGAACTCCATGGATGCAAAGTCACACTGGGAGAGATGTATTTCAAAATAAAGCAATAAATAAAATGATAAATAAAATTATGATTTCTCTTTACAACTGAGACCACCCTCTTCCCTAGCTGTATAAGACCACCTGTTCTATCAAAGAAACACTGAGATGGAAGACTGGGAAAGAAATCATTATTGGCCCTGTTGCTGAATAAGCAGAGTTGTTTTCTGCATTATGCATTTTTTTAAAAAGAACCCAGTCAATATTTTAAAATTCTACTTTGTCTTGCCTTGTTTTGTTTCTTAACAACAGTTCAGTTTCTATCCTGCCTGTACCATGATCAGTAGAAATAACATAGGGCTAAATGTCAATCACCAACTAGAAAAACTGAACTATTTTAACAGTCAAAATTTGGTAAGTCAAAATTTATGTAAGTTCCACTGATTCAATGAGTCTACTCAACCTGGTGGAATTCACGGGTTCTCCCTAAGTTGACAGGCAACTTGAAGGCACATACACATACTCTAGTTGGAACTAAGACTTGGATTTAAGCCATATATTTGTTTATATAATTCTGTCTAAATCAAGTCTTTGAATAAATTGGAGATATAAATCAAAGCAAATTAGAAACAAGGAACCTTGCCCCTTAGTTTAATTAAACACTGCCTCTTACCTTTTTATATTTATAGTTTCCTCTATTTCAGCAGATTAGTTTGTACTAATCCATCAGGAAGTACTGAAGACATGCCAGGTGCCACAAATGTGTATGTATGTGTATGTGTGTGTGTGTGTGTGCGTGTGTGTGTGTGTGTGTATGAATAGGTGAGAATGCACTGTATTCGGTGGTTGGGGAGGGTGGACTCCAAATTAATGCAAAGTAATCAGGGCCTAAATATTAAGTCATTCAAGCTTGGGGCTTGGTTGGTATGTTTGTTTAGGTCCATATGAGATTGGGGAGTGAGTAGTAAGGCTATGCTTTTGTTTATTTGTTTAAATGAATTCAAAAACTGACTTTTATCCTGTTCGCAAATTCTGCTGATTTTTGGCCTTTTCTCTTAACACTTTGCTTACCTAAGTTATCTTACTTTGAGCTCTCGGTGTTTGGAAGATTATGAACACACTAGAATTTTTTACCATTAGTCTAAAGATTTGCTTAAGAGTCAGTCAATAATGTACATATTCTGTAGCTTTCATGTAAACTAGTTATACTTTGTTGTGACATTTTTAATTCAGTAAATCTATATTCTCCTGTGAAAGTCAGCATGGTGTAGTTGTTTGAGTACTGGACTACAACTCTGCAGACTAGGGTTCAAATCCCTGCTTGACCATGGATGACTTTGGGCAAGTCACACTCTCTCAGCCTCAGAGGAAGGCAAAGGCAAATCTCTCTCAAGAAATCTTGGCAAGAAAACTCTGTGATAGTTTTGCTTTAGGGTTGCCATAAGTTGGAAACAACTTGAAGGGACACAACAACAACAACAACAATAATAACATTCTCCCGTGTTGTATGCTCTCCTCTTTGCCAATTTTGCATACTTGTTTTCTCTCATGTGTTAGCCCTTGAAATATTATTTTATTACTTTAGTGTACAATGATATTCTTCATGTGCCGCTAAAACCAATTTTATCTCTTAGACTGTTCTTTGTTTCAAGTACAGAGATAAGAGTTAGAGATTATATGTTCCCATGGATAACTTGAATTTAAGGTTAAGTACTCATTTGTTAGTTTATTTTGTTGTTGTCTTCAAAAACTATGATACTTTAATTTATTTTTTCCCTTGTTTGTGTTCAGCTTAGTTCATTTTAGCTCATATCAGTTTGACTTGTAGCATCATTTATAGTAGTTCTTGTTGAATCACAGTTGCCTATTCTATATGGTTAACTTCTATTATATTCTTGTCTTCTTGGGTCTAAATCCTGTGGTTATTCCCAACCTGATTAGATCTGTTGAATCAGTAGGATTTACCTATATGTTGATTTAATGATCAACAAAAAGTAGCCCCCTCTAGTTGTGACTAACCAATAGAATTCAGGCCTCAGATTCCACTCTGCAATCCTGCATGCAATTTATTTACTCTATTTAGATAAATCTCTTTGTATTTTTATCATCTTTGAGAAGCAATAACTTCTGAATCATTCACTTTAGTAACAAATAGGGAACCTGTGAACATACTTTTGGAGGAAGTCACCATGGCTTATCCGGTTATCAAATGTGTACATTCTGCTTGGCCGAGTCTACACAAAGGGGAAAAAAACCTAGACTGTTCCACAGTAATAGCAAGTCACAGCAGCTGCCACCTGTCTTAATGGGTTTACAGCCACCATAAACCCTGCAGGCCTGTAGCTGAGATGGTGACTGTGAGTGTATTACTCTCATTTTTAAATCTGCCACTACCAACCTTTAAAACAAAACAAAACACTATTTCTGTGGTGCACACAAGTGATATTTCACCTTTCCCCAAAAAGAAAGAGAAAAAAAAGATAGCACAAACCTCCTTTTTATTGCCTTAGTGACCACTAACCAAAGTGAAAATCCAACATGGCGGCAGCGGGCACTCGCCCTCTAACCCAGGCATGCCCCCTGTACTCATCCAGCCAATCAGGTTTGAACTGTGTCCTTCATGGGAAAAAATTTCATGTTGAATCACTTGTCTTAATAAGTGAAAATGCGCATATCTCTGGAGTTTTTTTTTAAAAAAGTCAGGAAAAGCTGCATAGACTTTTTGCACATTTTCCCCCTCTTTTTCTCCCCCCTCCTTCACAATACGATGAGACAATGCAGGATCCAATTAAGACAGCTCGTTTTCCGAGCGAATTCTATGAGGGGTATTTTCACTGTGTGGACAACCACCTTATGTTCTACAATGTCGAATCTCACTATTTCTAAGATGGATGGACCAAAATAGGCCAAGTAGAGATGCCAGATGAAATTAGGATCAAGGCTCCTATATATTTAATGGTTGTGTAGACAAGGGGATTTCATCAGGTGTGCTTATACATAACTTGTTTCTGCCCAGCCACTAAAGGGATAGGAGTCATGTCCTTTACTTAACTGGCAACCCCAAGGCCAAGAGTTCCTAAAATGTCCACTTGCTTTAAAATGCATCCCTCTCATTTTAGTGTGGGACAAATATCACTACTACCGATGAGACCTTGGTACCGGTACTCTGTTTTTCTGAACACATTTACAGCTACAGTTGTTAGGCCTACAGTTTCAACCATCACCACTTAATATGGGTAGAAGCACTTTGCTATTTTAAAGGGTGCCTTTCCAACCCTACAAATAGGACAATTAGATTTAATTTTCTGTTATTTCTGTCACACAATTTATGTAACGGAGTTGCCACTAGGCCTTTCATTTCATTACTCCCCCCCCCATTTGATTTACAGATTTAAATTATGGTAACCATTTGACACTAATTAGCAAGTAACTTTATGCAGCCCAATATAATTTGATGAATTTGCAGCTGTAATAGCAATGATGGCAGTGGGCAAGTACATTTAGTGACGTAAATGTTATACATTACAGTATTTAATTTACACATGCTATGTGCCTAGATGACATATATCTGGACACAGAAAGGTATTAAGTGGTAAACAGTCATCGACTTAGTATACTAACACCAATTAATTTGAGTAGCATTTCACTTAACCATCTTCTACCTTATAACGTTCTGAAAACATTTTCCCCATTGACATCACTGCACTTTTTTTCCTTTGAATTATTCTAATATGGCTCATTTCACAAGTAAGGGTCATGCCTGTGTTGACTAGGGACTTTATCAGACCACCCTCCATAAGTGTTCTTTTGCTGACATATTTTAACCATTTTTATGCTGGCAAAAGAAACCCCTTGATCAGACCTAACTTTAGCAGCATCAGAAAGGCAGCCCCAGAATAAACGGAGCATGAACGGAGCTCCATTTTACTTCTTGGTTTGAGATTGTGCCGATTCTCAAAAGAAGATGTGAGTGTGGCAAAATTTGAAAAATAAAGCAAAATTAAGATATAAAATGTTCACACAAGCACAGAAGCACACTTTTTAAAATACAAGTAAACTGAGGAGGTTCATAAAAAGAGCATCCCCTACCTGGTTTTTGCAATCTCACCTGGAAGTGTTCTGTCATTGATGCTGTATTCCTGTGAGCACAATGGCACACAGGTTCAAACACCGACAATGCCATCAAAAAAGCAGAATGGGAGATCTATTGATGGCTTGGCCCATTAATAACATAAAACAGCTTTTGATCGTGAAAGGATGAAGTCATTTGGTATGCACACACTTTCACATTAATTAGGCATCATTATGATGCTGTATTTGCCTGGTCTGATAAAGTCCTAACAAGGCATTTGCAGCAAGCTAACCATAGATTTCTAGAAGTATGAATTAATGAAAAGTTGAATTAATCTTCTGATCATGGGATGCAAGAATAAGAGATAGCCGCCACCACCCTCGGCTCACATTAAGACAAGCCTATCATGGCTCATAGTGATGGAATAGTTTACTGATGAGCCAGGAACCATAAGCATGCATAGAGACATTCTGACTACATTGTGGTTTCCTCTCTCTCCTGCCCAATCTGCACAGAAGCTTTGGTATCATTAAGGCTGGTGTCACCCCTCCCCAAATGGTGTCACCTGGTGTTTGGCCTCTCCACACCCTCCTAGTGCCACCACTGCACATAAGCTCACATTTGTACCAATGGATTTTTTCCCCAAGCATAACTTGCTGTACAGATGACTTTGGAGGATCACCTCTGAGGAATGAAGGTTTAAACCACTATTAATGGCTTTGAGGTACCTCATTCCAAAAACTGCCTTTGCTACAATTAGACTAGAAAAAGTTATCATTGGTGTCAATGGAAGGCTTCCCCCACCCAAACTCAGTTGCCTATGATGGGGATATAAGATAATCATATTTGGGCATAAAGAATTAGACATCAATGCTCTGCAGAGGAAGAGTTAGACTTTGGCTGCTCTTCACCCCCACCTCCACAATAAACAATTTTGCATTGTTTATGCACAGTTAGCTGGTCCTATGGATCTGGTAACACCCTGAATCATTGCAAGCTGAATACCTATGAATAGGCTAGTTTAGTTTAGGAATCATCTTGTAGCTTTTCAAGTGTTACTTCTGTGTTCTCACCAACATATTTAGCGTAATCTCAGCCCTTGACCTGCACTAAGTGTTGTGACTTAAAAGAACAACATATAGCCAACAAGCTACCAAAACCTGCGTTAAGTGTCAAACAGGCCAAAAAGACCCACTCCTGCAAGAACAATTTATTTTATTTTATTTTTGTCAGAGTTAGGACTGGGAGGAAATCTTCAGCAACCCAGCTATTCTTACACTGATTTGCCAAGGGTGAGTGGGTGGGTACAGAGCTCAGTTGTGAGTCCAGAGATGTGAACATGGCTGGCATAAATGGTCCCCATTTTTCTGCCTCAGATTGGTCCAAAAGCAGTGGCTAGCAATTCACCCATGTCATCTCAAAGTCTATAATCATGTGAAAATATGGATGGACACCTACCTTTTTATTTGCTCTGTAGGAGAGAAGGCAGAGCAGAAGTAAAAAAAAAAAAATAACCTTACAATGTAACCTGATCTATTGCCAACAGTGGCTGCCCAGCTCCTTCTGGACACTCAGAGTGAAGTGATGCTATTTCCCTGCTGTTTGGCCCTAGCATTTGGTAATCAAACAATGCTGACTGAATATGGAGGTTTCATAAATGCATGCATCCTCCATGAATCTGACTCACCCTTTTCAAATGACATCTTAACTATTTGCCACATTGCCACCACTTGTAGCAGTAAATTCAAGAAAAATCTGTCAATTTGATAGTGCTTTGTACATTTCACACATACAGGTTCAATACTTGGCAAGTGTGAGAAAACCATCCCAGATTAAATGCCACAAATAGAATTTCCCTGTCACCTAAAACCACCTCAAACACAATCCTTTCTAAGGATTGAGGTTCACACATATGAAAGCTGCAGATCACTGAACAAAATCATCAAGTGAAAACTATCAAGTGCTGTAGGTATATATGTCAATCAGTCTCAGTTTATGTCAGTTTCACTCATGTGTGCCACTACTTTCTTCTCTGAATATTTTAGTCCAGACTTGATCAAATTACTCCCTGACCCTTATCAACCAGAAGTGAGATTTCTAAGAATACATGAAGTTTCTATTTCTTTGTTCAAGTCTCCTTTGTCCCCTGGCAAAGAGGGGGAAAGTTACAATAAATGGAGGAGGGTTATACTTAAACTTGGATGGGAAACAGCATAAACAGAAAATAGGGGTGCTGGAGACATTCATACTATGGACTTTATGAGACCATGGAAATATGGTCTCATAAGGATGCCTAATGATCACAAAAAGGTGCATGTATCAGACGACACCCTTTTGCGATCATGTTCAGTCCAAAACCCGACCTATTTTATTGATGGCACAAGCCTTCAATTGATCCCCCATGGCACTTTTGTGCCAACATTGCCGGCATTTGAATCCGCACACCATTGTACTCACGTGAATGCAGCATCAGTGGCCAGTCTGGCCAAAACACTTCCGGGTAAGATCATGACATCCAGGCAGGTGATGCACTTTTTATAACCCTCCCCATTTTACTTTGGACTTCTATAGTGCGCTTATGCACTTATAAACTTTTACTTTATTATTTCTGTTTTTATTTTTGAATTTCCCACGCTTTGTATTCTCATAGAATCATAGAATTACAGAGTTGGGAGAGACCACGAGGGCCATCCAGTCCAACCCCCCTGCCACGCAGGAAATCTTGATCAAAGCATCCCCGACAGATGGCCATCCAGCCTCTGTTTAAAGACCTCCAAGGAAGGAGACCCCACCACGCTCCAAGGGAATCATGAGAATCTGTGTGATTTCAATAAAGGTACACATTTTTACTTAGATCTAAGTTACATAGTTCTCTCTCTCTCTCTCTCTCTCTCTCTCTCTATATATATATATATATATATATTTGCTCTCCAGATGTTATGGACTAGAATTCCAATACCTAACCATTGACCAGGCTGGCTGGTGTTTCTAGAGGCTGAAGTTAAAAAAATCTGGAGGGCCAAAAGTTGTGACACTTTGGGCAACCTCAATGAAACCACAGTTATCAGTTTTTGTACTTCCTGAATTTTCTGATGCTGTTCTTGATTCAAAGGGCATTAAAACAGTTTTTAAAATGCATGTGGGTGTTTTGTTTTGTTTTTTGAAAAAAACACACAAGAAAAGTAATGTTGGATAATATCCAGGGCTTATATATTCCAGCATTAATTTCCCTCAGTTGCCTATTGGAAGCTCACAAACAGGACTGGAGCACTACTGAATAGCACCTTCTAACTCATGCTTTCCTTCAGTAGATTCTGAGGTGAATATTGCTTTCATACAGAAGACATCATGAGTAGTCACTGATATCTGTACAATCTTTTTTTTAAAGCTATCTATGTTGGTGGCTATTATTACACCCTGAAAAATACCATGCAATAGTTTACAGTTGCCCCTCCACATTCGCGGTTTTGATTATTTGCGGTTTTGGGACGCCCCCCCTGCCCTCCCAAAACCACGACACGGGGCCTCCGTAGGCCCCGTGAAGGCCCTGGGAGGGAGTAGGGAGGGCCGGGGAGGCCTCCACGGGGCCTTCGGAGACCCTCCGTAGGCCCCGTGAAGGCCCTGGGAGGGAGGGGGAGGGCTGCGGAGGCCTCCACGGGGCCTTGCGAGGCCCCGCTAAGGCCTTGGGTGGAGGAGGGAGGGCCGGGGAGGCTTCCACGGGGCCTTGCAAGGCCCCACAAAGGCCTTGTGGGGGAGGGGGTGGGCAGGGGAGGCCTCCACGGCACCTCCAGAGACTCTCTGGAGGCCCCGTTGAGGGCTTGGGCGGGAGGGGGGAGGGCTGGGGAGGCATCCACGGGGCCTCGGGAGGGTCTCCGGAGGCCCTGGGAAGGCCTAGGAAGGAAGTGGGGAGGCAGGGGAAAGTGACTATGGGGCCTCCGGAGGCCCCGTGGTCCCTTTGGCGGGGGAGGGGGGCAATCAATATTTGCGGATTTTTCACATTTGCGGGGGTCCGTGGAACCTAACCCCCGTGATTGTGAAGGGACGACTGTAATTAGATGGCTAGAAGAAATATCTGGCTTGGATTCTGTTAGTAACTTATGTAGGCATAAGTCCAACTTACCTCTGCTGGTCATATTTTGCTCAGTCTGGAGGTCAGAATTCTCTACCAATTTTGTGCAGTGAACAAATTCCTTCTATAATCTCACCATTTACTGCTGTGCCTCTTCCAATACAGCCATTAGTGGCTGCTAGAGAGCAGTGCAGTGGTGGAGGAACATCCAGCTATATTCTTACAGCAGGATGCAGGGTACTGATGTAATCCTCCATAACCTCTGAAGGAACCCCGAGTGATCATGAAGGCTGTCTCATCACTGTTCACCTAAGTATAGGAACATTGTTGGATGTTTCCTCGTTGCCCCACCCCACACTCACCCCCTGCTAGTAAATGACCATATAGGGGGTTGTGGGCAGTGGCAGCAGCTGCAGCATATAAAATGTGGGGTTTGGGAGGGAACTAGGGTGGGGATGTAGTATAGTTCCACTTTATGCTATGGCTCCCTGATCTAAAATTTTGACCCCTGTCTTGAATTTACTTTATGTTCTGTAGGGACCTCAGAATCTATTAGTATGAAGAGAAGTTCTTCCTATGTATTATCTCCACACCATGCATAATTTTGTACACTTGTCTGAGCCTGTTTTTGAGATGGAGTGACCAGAATAGTACATAGTATTCCATGTGCAGTCACATTAATAGAGTGGCATAAAGGAACCATCATATTAGCAATCTTATTTTGGATTCCTTTCCTAATGACCGCCAACATGGAATTTCCCTTTTTAAAATATAGCAGCAATACATAGAGGTGGTTTTTTTTTTTGTTTTTTTTTTTGCTGAGCTATCTACCCAATGTCACAGTTAATCACCACCAGTTCAGACCTCATCAGCATACTGTATATCTTAAGCTAGGATTGTTTTGCCTCAATATATACCACTTCATGCTTGGTTACACCAAACTGCACTAGCCAATACAATACCCATTCCTCTAGTTTAGAGATATCTCCTTGGAATTCTGCACTCCACCTTTTGTTCTTAGAACCCTAAATCATTTTGCATCATCAGCAAATGTGGCTGTATCACTACTTATTCCTAACTCCTTGAAGGACCCTTCTATTTACAGCCATCCTAATTTTGAAAACCTTTCGCGGTTTTTTTTTAAATACACATTTTCATGGACTCTAGTTCACTTCATCCAAACCAACATATTTTTTTTAAAAAAAATGCATTTTAACCTGTAAAAATCTGGAGTTCCCAGGTACCTAGGCCTGTGCATGTATTTGCCTTCAAGTCACCTGTCAACTTATGGTGACCGCATGAATTTAATAAGGTTTTCTTAGGCAAAAAGATACTCTTGTTACCCATCCTGACACCCCCAGCCCCGTAGCTATAGAAATAATTAAATAATATTTAATAATTAGATCAAATGTGGCCTTCCACACAGTGTGGCCATTAAACCTGGAAAATTCCAACAAATTAGAAAGACTAGCATTCAGGCTCACTCAGGTACTCACTTCAGGAATGGCCTTCTAAAACCTAAAAAAATATTAATTCACAAGGCAACTGAAGGCAGGTAAACCTGGCTAATCCTGTTCCCTAAAACTGGGAAACTCAGACTTGTAAATGACCCTCATTCTTTCACCCTTTCCACACAAAGGAAGTTGCTTCCTCCCTTTCAGTTCCAAAGTATCCACACATCAAGATGTCATTTACATATCCAGAATGCCTTTGTTTCTCCCTGAGCATTGTCTCCACAGAGCATTGCCTCTTACTATAGTTTCCATACCCTAGAGGCAGATATTGACTATAAAAACCCTTCCAAAATTCCACTCAGGTGAGCACAGTCCCTTATCCTCTTGACTCCATGTCAAACTGGGTAGTCATTCCTGATTTGGATCTCCACTCTGCTGGTTTCCTCCATGACCTCATCTCGGCAAGGTGTCATATCACCCACTACCAACTTCCCTGACTATCCCTGTATCTAAATAGTTCCCACTTTATGTGCCAGTGTTGCATGAATGCTTGAATCCTGAGTGTGAGCGTGAATGTTATTATTTTTCTCAAATAAAGATCAATTATTGAACTACTTAGCTTAATGTCTTCTCCATAGTACCACTAAACATAGGTCAAAAGGTCCTGCTGTGTTGCCTCTCTCTTGTATTACCAAGCTGAATACATTAATTCACCAAATTAATGTTTATATTTTGATGGTCCTCACAGCCTCCAAGCATAGAGGGTAACACTCAGAGCTGGTTTTGCCCATTCCTTCCTCTGAAATATAGCCTACAGCACCTGGTATGCATTAGCGGTCTGCCATCCAAGTACTAACCAGAGCTGATCCTGCTTTGCTTCCAAGATCAGACAGGATCTGGTGCCTTTAGGACATTTAGGCCTGCTGCTATACATAATATCAAAGTGACTGAAATTTTTAAGGCATATAATCTGCCCTCCTGAACCATCTTTTTTCAAAGTACATGCATATGAACAGATTTATCAGCACAATTTTTTAAAAAATCCAGAGGAAGATACAACCATATATCATTTAGTTACCTACAAAATGGATTTAATACTTCAAAACAAGTTTTTGTTGATTTGGTGAGCTTTAGATATGTTTCTAATGTAGATAAATTTCAGTTGATGTGGCAGAGTAGAAAGGCAATGGAAATTTCCTGTGATAAGGTTTAAAACACTAAGATATTTCTTGTAAGGAGTGATCAAAGATATGGAGGGAATAACAAATAAAAGAAGAGTAGATTAGTCATCTGGTCTAACAGAGAGGGAAATAAATCACATTTGTTTCTCCTATCCCATGTGTTTAGTCTCCATATGCATTAGTCACTTCTCATATGGATCAAATGACAGACTCACAGACTTATTAATTGCCCCTCAGACAGTCAGAGGAGCAATTTCTACTGCTGCTCACAGGAAGTGGTAAGGGGTGCTCTTTTACATGCTGAGGTGAACCCATTTGAACAGATCCCAGAATATTGAAAAAAGAAGTGATCAGAACACCAAGCCTGAAGCAAGATTAAATTACTTTCAACTAGTAGACACATACAGAGATAATTCTGTTCAGATGAAGATCGTGAGGGAACAGACTGTCTTTCGTGTTACTGAAATTCTATTACTTCAGAAACAAAAAGTATTGACAAAGAGAATTATAATATTGTTACTATCTCTCTTCTTTTTTTTTTTTTAAAAAAAGATACAGTACTAATTCACAGTTTATTAATAGGCTAAAAATGGTGTAAAGCAAAAGACTGTGAATTACCATAATATGCATTATTGGAGTGCTTGATTTTCGGTCCATGTGCATGTTTGTTTGTTTGGCTTTAACTTCAAAAGGATGTTTCCAGAGGAAATGGAATAAGTTCAGTCTGTTGAAGGTGTGAGTACAGTAGCTCACAGCGGAAATCTGCAGCCTGCAATGCAAAGAATGATGAGGCCAGGACACACAAAGCTTTTCATGGTTCTTTTCCTCAAGAATGACCAGCCCACAGCAAATGCACAGCAACTGTCTGATGGCCTGGGTGTAGAGCCAAATGCCCACCCTACATCGACTCTGCCCCCGTCAACATTGACTCTTTCCAACCAACCCAAAACTTTCCTTCATCCCCTTTATCCTATTAGAAATATAGTGTGACTTGCTCAAGGTCAAGTAGTAATGCTGTGGCAATTTTTTTTTAAAAAAAAAATCAGTCCATGACTTCCTGTCAATTTCTTTATGTCACAAAAAAGTAACTTAAGATTGTGATCAAAGGATTTGATGAAGCCCAGATAGTGATTCTGTGACTATAAAGTGCTAAAGGTATACCAAAGAACTATCACCCTATTGTTAATATTCCTTCCTGGGCAAATTGCTTGAGCTTGTGCTGGATGGGTAACTTCAGATATTCTTGGAGGAAATGAATTGTCAGGGCTCCTTTAAGTCTGGTTTCAGCCTTTGTTGTGTTGACCAGCAAATTGATGTAGCTCATTGTCTTGTGGATTGTCTTGTGGATCTTCTTGGCTCTCTCTGTTTTTTTAACCTGGTAATTTACTGGAAAAGTTCCATGAGATGGTAGAGGGAGGCAATGTGTTTCATGTTTTCACTTCCATCTACAGGGCTGGATCCATAGTGTGGCACTGGAGGATTCTTGTTCAGCTCCACAGCCATTAAGATGAGGAATAACAGGGCTCTATTTTGCCTCCCATGCTGTTCACTTTCTTTATGAAGCCACTGGCTGGGGTCATTAAGAGTTCTGGGGTTGGGTGCCATTAGTATGCTGATGCATACTGTATGCTGAGTCACTGTTTTTTATACTGTTGACACCCAGGTCTAATACTCCTTGTCATCACAGTCAGCTTGGGCTGTCCAGGTGCTGGACCAGTAGCTGGATGCTGTAATGGCCTGGATGAGGGCGAATAAATGGAGTTCAATTCCAAATGCAGAGGATCTGTGGATTGGTGATTTCAGTATGGCTGCTCCTCTGTGCTGTGGCAGGCCATTGGTGGAATACCCTTCCATTTAGAGGTATACTGTCTCAGATGCTGGAAGATGACACATGGCATCCTGGCAAGTACTACTGATGGCTTCATCATCCCATGACTTATCAAATCCCCCATTAAAGTCATGAAAGTTGGAAACTGCTATGCTCTTTGTGAAGAAGCACTTCCTTGTATCACTCATGTATCTCTCCTCATTTAGCTTTGGTGGATGACCTTAAGTTCTGGTATTAAGAGGAAAGTAGAAAACTCTCTGTCTGTTAACTTTCTCCACACCATACTGTGCCTGGACCCTAGTTATATTGTGATTATCAGTATATACCAAAACACCAGTTTAAATACTGTTACCCGAAGAGGTGGGGATGCTTTGAGCCTCACTCGTGATACCAAAAGTATATTAATATTTTGGGGAATTATTATAAGCTCAAATGGAATGCTGTGAGAGGTGGGTAACTTTGGGACCTTTTCACCTTTGTGTACAAGTACCAGTACTAACTGCAGAGAACTGGCCAAGGAGGGAGAGAGGAGGATACTAGACTTAATCCCTTCCCCTACTGCTATCCCCTTTCCTTTTGTATCATGTCTTCACTAGATTGTAAGCTTGAGGACAGGGAACTGTTTTGTTGTTCATTTTCTTGTAAAGTGCCATGTACATTGATGGCACTATAGGAATAAAAGAAGAGGGTTCTGAGGGATATTTCCTGGAGATTTGGGCTGTGAGGTCACTTGATTATTTAGGATGTGTGACTCACCACCAAGGGGCCCAAGAAGTAAATGGCACACACCTCCTTAATTGTTTTTTTTTTACTAATGGTTTCCACTTAATCCTGTCTCAGGTGTGCTTACTAAAATATTTCTAAGACACCTTCCTAGGTCCTTGTGACCTCCATCTGACATCAGTTGGGATCACCCCAGTCTACCATACCCCTTCAAAGTGTCCAGTATTGCCAATTATAAGATACTATAAGGTGGGGGGTAGTAGGGCATGGTAACAATACAATAGAACTGAATACCTACTAATTTTTTTAATGGAAGAACACCTATGATGTTCTGCTCTACAGCCTAACTAGGGATATATTTACATCCTGTACTTCACTCTGAATGAAATCAAGCTTTTGTAAATACTGTATCTAAGTGCTATAAAAGTTTCAAAGTGGTGGCCCCCATGACTGCCTCCTCTTCTTTCCACTGCTTTTCCAACCCAAGAGATTACTATTTGGAAAGGTAAAAGGGAAGACAAAGATAGCTTTGCTCTGAGGGCCTCAATAGAGTGTCTTTTTCCTACCAAAGACTGGGACTGGATCTAGAATTACCCAAAATACCAAATGGAAACTATAGATGCCATTTAGCTCAGGCAAACAACAACAACAACAACAACAACAACAACAAAACTTTGGATTTCTGGCCATGGAAGTATCCATGACTACTTTCTCTATGGTTACCTTTCCCTTTCCTTAAAGCTGATATCAAGTATGACTGAACCAAACTAGAATGGAAAGAATATTCAAATATATATGTATTTAAATGGTTGGAAAAAAAATTTATGTGCAAAAATACCACATGTGTATTTTGTGCAGAATGAGTTCAAAAACTCCTTGAAAACTGCAATTTTCGAAGACTTTCTCACAGGAGGAAGAAAATTGCTAAAATCACTTGTTGCTTTCTTTGATAACAAAATTATTGAAGAATCACTCCCCTAAACCAAACTAAATCTTTGCAACATATCCTCATTCTGTTTTCAGGCTACTATATTCTGAAGACTTTTTTCTTCCATTCCCTGTCTTTCTCTCCCTCCGCCCGCAGCTTAATGTTGAACTTGATGAATAATTCTGAAGATCTCAAGAGGCTCCTGGCTTTTTCTGACATTTTAGGTGCTCCTAATAAGAACTGGCAAAACCACCTCTGAGTATATTCCTGGCTTAAGAAAATAATACGAAATTCATGAGGTCACTTTAAGTTGAGAGGCGACTTGAAAATACATACACACACAATATTATCCAACTATTAATACCTTTTGGGTCTCCTCCACCCCTTAATGGACCAGCATGGCTACCATCAATTTTTTCCTAATACATGTTTGTAGAAGCATAAGATATATTTTCTCTTCTAGGACATGAAGCAACTGACCCAGACTTTCCCACAGAAATATTGTCACAAACAACATTCTATTCTGAGTCACTGTTTTTTTTTATAAGTTCTGGACTATGCTGGGATATGGGGGTGGGGAAGAGTCATTTATTTTTGTTGAAAGTGTTGTCAACTGGAAGGGCAGGTCAAATAATGTGTTCTGCTTGTCTTTTCAGGGAACCAGAACCAATCAATGTCAGAAAAGAGTTCTAGCTTTAACATTTGCCTGAGCCATGGCAAAACAAAAAGTGATGTTCAGTATTTGTACTCTGATATATTTCTCAAGTTATTTGAACTACACTTTAGACTTTAAGATGACATGCTGACAGTGAAATATGATGTTGTCATCTTGTCTGTACATCCTCAAATAAGCAGAGTTGGGGAGGGGGATGATCATATGCAACAAAGCCAAGTCTGGATTTTGTTCATTATACCGTGCATATGGTGTCCCTTCCTGTCCTCCAGGGTATACACATAGTGCATATTCTGTGCACCTAAAGGAAGAAGCAGGCCACATGCTTTAATGTAAGAGTGGTTTTAAAATTCAATGTTGCTTGATTTTCTGCAGCTGGGCAGTATCACAGGCAAGGGAAAGGCTGGAGTCCAGTAGTCATTCATGCATTTTGTGTTGAAGAAGGTCCCAGGTTTATCCCTTGCATCTCCAAGGATGTCTGGGAAAGATCTTTGTTTGAAATCTTGCAAAACAATTGTCAGTCCATGAAAAGCCATGCCAGCACTACTGAAGGTAGATGGACTAACTAGTTACCCTGCAACTAAGAGATTGCTGTTGGGCATTTTTTTTATGTGGACCTTCTGTATTTTTTAATTCTCTTTCCTGCATTGCTTTAGAAGTGGTTTTTAGCTTCAAAGACCTGCTGAAAACATATCTGTTTGCACAGGTGTTCCCTGGCTGGTAATTATTCTCATTGCTCTTTTCTCTTGTATTGATTGTTGGAATTTTGTTTCTTTCTTGTGTGTAAAATGTTTTAAGTTGTTTTAGATTGCCTTTATGCCTTCACAACATCGAATGGCACTGCAGTATTACAAACAAGCAAACACATCTCTGACTTGTATAAAGGTGGAAAGAAAAAAAAGGAACGGGTGAAAAGGGGGGGGGAGTTTCTGCTGTGCAGGTTTGAAGATTATGCCCCCAGTGCTCTTGCCTCCTGATTTACACCTGATTCATTAGAGCTCCATATTTATTTTTCTCCATAGTTGGCTTGTTGTTAACCAAGACCATTCTGGGTAGGCTGAGTGTCAGTGGTAGATGGATGAGTAGAGAGAAGCTGCATAACTCTTGTCTCCTGAATATATTCCAGCTCAACATGCCCCACTGCTCTATCTGCATTTTACCTTTAGCAGGATACCATTTTTATCCCCCCTCCCAGTTCTCCAGCCATATTGTAGTTATAGGAGTAAAGAGAGAACCTGAGAAACTTTGCTTTGAGCTTAAGAAAAAGCCCAAAAAGGAACTACTATCATTCCCCCATTCCACACAGTTTGCTGGATTGTGGTGGTTTTAAAAAGAGAAACAAATTGTCTGATGGCTTGTCTAACTGGGCTATTTACCCTGTCTTGCTCCCATCTTGGAGCCCTACAGTCCAGACAATGCAGGGCATGTGCCCCATTTTGCCCCTGGGCAGTCCTCACGAACCCCAGGGCTAAGACAGGGGGAATAATAGAATCATAGAATTGTAGAGTTGGAAGAAACCACAAGGGCCATCCAGTCCAAACTCCATGCAGGAAATCATGATCAAAGCATCCCTGACAGACAGCCATCCAGCCTCTGTTTAAAGACCTCCAAGGAAGGAGACCCCACCACACTCCAAGGGACTGTGTTCCACTGCAGAACAGCTCTTACTGTCAGAAAGTTCCTCCTAATGTTGAGGTGGAATCTCTGTTCCTGGAGCTTGTATCCATTGTTCCATGTTCTAGTCACTGGAGCAGCAGAAAACAAGCTTGCTCCATCCCCAATGTGACACCCCTTCAAATAATTAAACAGGTCTATCATATCACCCCTTAACCATCTTTTTTTCCAGGCTAAACATACCCAGCTCCCTAAGTCTTTCCTCATAAGGCATGGTTTCCAGACCTTTCACTATTTTAGCCGCCCTCCTCTGGACACGCTCCAATTTGTCAATATCCTTTTTGAATTGTGGTGCCAAGAACTGGACACATTATTCTAGGTGAGGCCTGACCAAGGCAGAATCGAGTGGCACTATTACTTCCCTTGATTTAGACACTAGATGGGTTAAGGCCCATTACACAATTTTAAAAAGAACCTAGTAAAATCCACTTCACTTGGCAAAAAATGGATCCGGCCCTGCATGACCACAGGAGCCTATTCCAGCACACCTGCCTATCACTACAGCTGTCATCTGCTTTGCTCTTCTGGATCTAGGAAGCAGGCTTGCAGCATGTGATCAAGCTGTTCACATTCAGGAGGCCTTGCTCATGTGCTGTGGGCCAGCTTCCTGTCTTCAGAGAGTAAGATGTGAGCGGTGGTGGCAGCTGCAGCAATGGGCTGGTGTGTCAGTCTGGACTTCCTTCTTGTGCCACTGTGGGAGGAACTGTGGGGGGAACAGGCCTGTTCCACAGGCAGAATAAGCTGGTGGGAAGCCAGCATATTCTGTCCTGTGTCGATGAGCCCATAGTTCTCTATCTTCTGTAGATCTTTTTGTATGAACCCCTCTTACCAAGTTGCTTCATCACAATGTTTCACTTTAGCTTCTATTACCTCTAGTACAGACCTTGGGCTGAAGTCACTACCACCTCCTGTCTTCTCTTTTTTTCAAGGCTTCACAACTTGTTCTATAGGCTTTACCCAACCAAGGTAAAGCATGGTATTCCTCTTCTTGGATTGTATGACTAGCAGCAGATTTATTCTGAAGCAGAGTGGGGACATTTTCAGATGCAACTTACAGCACAAGAATAGAGCAGGAGAGCTTCGCCGCTGCAGCGCAGCAGGGGGGCCATTTCAGATTATGCCATTCCTGCGGTGAAATCATCCATGTCACTTCCATTTAGGATTGGAGCCGGCTGTGCCATATTCCACCAGATTTTATTCACTGAAGTTGTCTGTGAATAAAATCTGGTGGAATATGGTGCAGCCGGCTCCAATCCTAAACAGAAGTGACACGGATGATTTCACTGCAGGAACAGCGTTGTCCAAATTTGACCCCCTTCACATGCTGCAGTGGTGAAGCTCTCCTGCTCGATTCTTGCACTGTAAGTAATGTCTGAAAATGTCCTGGGACACAAATATATGTACTTTCACATTAAAAGAGATGCTGTACAAACTGGGCAATCAATAAGTTAGCCTAACAATGATGTATGTATGCACTGCTTGTGAAAAAAAAATAGGATTTTTTAAAAAAATCACAACTCATATACAATAAGGAATGAGTTAGGGTTAGGGCAAATCACCTCACTTCCCATCTGGCTATAACACTTTCCATTTGCTCCTGCTGAAAAGCAACATAGACCTGGATGTGTTTCATTGGTGAGCTCTACATTTATAAACTAACAATCTGATTCATGGGTCAAAAAATGCTTAAGTGCACATTTGAAAAAAAAATCTCATAAAAATACATTTAAACATATGCACAAATGCACTTTAGTTAATGTAGGAAGAACATGTTCATTTAAGAAAAATGACCTCAACGAGTGAGTTTTGCTCAGAACTATGCAGAATATTCAGTAGTGGTCTAGACATTTTAACAAAATCATTTTGTTTTGAGAAGAGCATTATTTTAGTTGACTCCAGGAACTTGAAAGGAATTCCAGTATTTTGAGCCATTTCATTAAGTTTGACATATTTTCCTGTCTATATTAAAAATTAATTCAAAATATATTCCTTATAACATGTTGAATCATTTTGCTCTTTTGCTAATCTTGGGACAGCATCCTGATTCTCCAGATGGAATTATGAATTATAAACTCCACCTTACTTATTTAAAATGTATTCACACTAAAATCAAAATGACACGAGTTGTCAATTCATCACATGTAACAGATTTTTCCACCAGCTGCCTTTCACCATGAAAGACAGCTTGACATTTTGCATCTAAATTCCTCTCTGTTTTCAATCTGTAAATTGCCAACACTCTGTATCTTTCCTTCTTTTTTAAAAAACAGTTCTTAAAAACCCTGGAACTGTGCAATTCTGCATCTTTACCAGAACTTGCTGTCTGCTTTTGTTTACCCTTGGCTTTATATATTCAAGGGAGTTCAGCAAAGTAGTCCAAGAAAGGCAAGTTACTTGACATATTGTTTCAGAGGGGTCAGTGGGACACAGAGAAGCCTAATTTAAAACATTTCCAATACTCAGATCCAGAGCTTATCTAAATTGGCTATTTACTCCAACTTCCCCCATCTTGGAGCCCTGCAGTCCAAACAACTAAGGGCTCTTGCTCCATTTCACCTCTGGTCAGTCCTGATGATGTCTGAGGCAAAGTGGCGGGGGGGGGGTTGAGGTAAAACCTTTAAAATTTCTTTTAACCCGCTCCCCTGGGAAAACTTGCATTATGTGGGGGAACCCGGAGGGGTCCTGCACAGGAACACAGGTCCATACCTGCATGCAGGTCTACATTGCATCACTTGATCAATGCCCCCTGCATGTGACCAGCCTTGATCACATGCTCAGGGCCTTCTTTCTGGTTTCAGAGTACAATGCATGATAGCAGGGTGAGGCACCTGCCACTAATGGCCAGTGTGTGCATTCAGTGGCTGGTGTATGCATACAGATGTCTATCCATTTCATCTCAGTAACGGAAGGGGGAATGGGGCAGCTCTGAAGTTAGAGTATGCTGGCCAGAAGGTAGCATATTCTGGAAGGTCTAGACAAGCCACCAGAGGAGAAATTCAGATTGCATGTATTCTGGCTGGAATCTATAGAAGCAAAACTGACTATTGCAACAGAAGGACTAGTCTAACCTTTTGAAGCAAGCTAGTGAGATGATTAGTTATGGTATACCTCCAGATCTGAGGTCACTGTTCACAGTATACTTCTGGTTTGGTAACAGGGATGGGGTATGAAAGCATTATTTTAGAGTTGTTCTGTTCCTTCTTCCAGGATCAGTTTCAGCTAGTGGTGCTGAAGAACACTGCCATTGCCAAACTGTTTGTATTTGCATATTGTCTTTTCCAGGACTTGTGTGCATGTATGCAAGTCCTACATGAGATTTCTGGTTAAGCTAGAGGAGTGGTGACTGAAAAAGAAGGCTCATCTGACCAGATCCTTGAGCCAGTATCCACATAGGAAATAATTAAGAATGTAACTCCATTAACCACCACATCTAGGGGTGTCAGAGAGAATGACATGTGTGAATACCTCACAGCCAAAGGATTTTATCTCTCAGTGTGTCATCCTGCAAGTGGAAAACATTGCCTCGTGGACGGGGAAATCACATTGAATGGGAAGGTCACTTTTTACTGAACATGATCAGCTCAACATTTTTGTCTTTTGACAGTCAAAATGTTCCCCTAATTTCAACCTGGTTATCCTAAGCAATAGTTTTGTTCTTTTATACTTTGCCTGCCCATCACAAAACAGTACAAGATTTTGATACAGATTGTGAAACATGCATGCCTTGTGAGTTTGCTTGCTTGACTCAATATTTCTGTGTACTGACACAACTGTGTTTTATTAGCTAATTACTTACGTCACCAAGTCATTGTTTGCCACCTGTAAAGCTCTGTCCATTTCCCAATGTGATCATTGTGTATATTTTAATTCCTGTCTCTTTGGTAAGATTCCCCTTTAAATAGTCCTGTGTGGATGTGAGTTCTTGGGTCTGTGAAGAGAAGCAGAATAGTAGGATCCCAGCCTGTGTAGAGCCAGCCAATCGTAGCCTGCACAATGCTATGAATGGAGAAAGCATATAAAAGCACAGGCTTAGCTGTTTAACTGTCAGATAGAGTCAGATAAAGGGAAAGGACAGATAAAGATAAGGATGGGATCAGGAATGGGGAGAAGATAGAGATAAGATATAGATAAGGTTGAAATAGGGAAGATGGCAGGTTATGATAGCTTGGAGCTGAGAAGGAGTTGCTGCTGATGAAATGTATGAGGGGGAGTTCAAGGAAAGTTGTTACATTGATATTAAAATAAGTTATGTTGAAATAAGTATGAAGCCAGCTTGCATGCTGAATTTTGAATCTTCTGTTATTCAATACATCTTTGTTATTTTCTGTTCTACATCTCTGTCTTGGAGTCCTTTATCTGAGGGTTTTTGGAAGGAATCAGGCAATCAGATATAAACTGAACCCAAATTAGAACACATTAGTTTGTCCAGTGCTGTAGCCATTTTAAGACCCCAGCTACTAAACCAGGGAGTACTTTAAAGGTATCAAGGGAATGGTGGATTACAGGAATCCAGGACTGGTGTTTGTGTGAGGAATCTGAAACAACAATTTGTTACAGTGCCTAAAACTACTGCCAAAGTTAAAAGATCCCTTACATATGTTGGAGAATGTGAGAGATAGGAGATTATCAGACAGGAATGAGTAAAGTGTCCCTGTCCCACAATCTCCACTCCCACCCCTGTCCCATCCCAGTCTCTCCACAATCACCCTCTCCATCACACTTACCTCCTCTCTGGTTGACAGGGCAGCCCAGGAGTGAAAGGACCTCTAATGGAGCAATGATCGCTTTGTGGATTGAAATCCCACAGATTCTCACAAGAAGATGAATAATTACAAGGCTTCCCTTGCAAGCCCACCCCCTCCAATGTCCGACCAATCAGAAATCATCCCATTTCCCAGGATGGTTCCTGGTTGTTCAGACAACCAATAGCACAGGTTGGTCCAGACTTTCCAAAAAAGTTCCTGAAAAATAGAGGGATGAAAAGTCACAGGTTAACTGAGCTTTTTGCAACCCCTCCTTCTGAATAGCCTGTGATGTGTGTGAACTACTATTGTTCGACATGAAGTCTTCTCGGGGGTTTTTGCTATGTAAACAGGCCCTATAACCCATAAGTAGTGTGGCTGCCCAAAGCATCTATATCTGCTTGGTCAAGATGCTAAAGTCAGGCACCAAGCTTCATGTGAAGCCCCTCTAAGGTAAATATGGGCAACCTTTTCCCTTTTGTGAGCTGCATTCTCTCAGGGGTAATCTGTTAGGGGCCACCTGCTAGGGGTGGACACGGCTGAAGCTACTATGTGACATGAGCAGAGACAAAAAGAATAGATAAACACATTTATTTCTGCCACCCAATTCCTACCCTTTTCCTCTCCATCAGGCTGCCATGGAAGGGACATATTACTCTAGCAAAGACTGGATTTATCACAGGGCTTTTGAAATTAGGCTACATGAGTTCAGACTGAGTCTCTCCACTCCACTCAAAAGAGCTGTAGCAAAATCATCACAGCTTTCCCTGGATGTCTGCGATGTCAAAATGATTTTGAAAGGCAGATAGAATAAATGACTGCTAAGTTTATTTATTTTAAAGCTCCTAGCAATGTTATTTGGAAACCAACAGTCTTTATTGCTTTATTTGTTGGGCTTTATTTTTCTTTCTCCCTATACAACCAAAGATTCTAAGCACCATCTGGGAATAAAGTAGTCAGAGAGGCTTGATTATAAGATTCCCTCTTCCCACTATGTTCACTAATTAAAGTCAAACATTTTATCATACAATTGGTTCCTGAAATCATGCTATTGCAATATTATTGACAACTGAAAGAACAACCCAGCAGCTTTAACTCATAGGGTTACAAGAACTCAAATAGATTACTGTTGTTATTTCTTACTCTTCTTTTAAAATCTTTTTAAAATGTATTTTCACATACTTCTGAGGATCTTTGTCAGGCCTTACCATCAGCACTACAGTGTCTTAAATATCTGTACAATATGACCTTAGGAAAATAGTAAATATTAGAATGGGGGCTTGTCTACAACAGGCTAAATATGCCATTTTGCCCTCATTGCAGAGCCCTATAGTCCATATGACACAGGGCATTTGCCTAGTTCTGCCACCAGGCAGCCCTCACCTATCTTAGGGCAGATATGGAGCTGAGATGGGGGGAAGGTGGGGTAGGTCCCAATAGACAATTTTAAAAAAAATAACCAGTTTACTCTCTTACTGCTGGCAAAAAATGAATCGAGCCCCACATGTCCACAGAACCTCATCCAATACACCAGCTGTGGCTGCCACCCCACCTCTATGGTTCTTCTGGAAGCCAGAAGTGTCCCTCAGCACTTGACCAAAGCTGGTCACACAAGTAATCATGGTGGTGGCAGCTGCATGGGCCAGCATGCCTGTTTGGACCCCAGCTCATTCTGTAGAGGTAACAGGGGAAAAATGGGCCAGCTCTGCAGCCAGGATATGCCGGTGGGGAGCCAACGTATCCTGGTTCATATAGATGAGCCCTCAGATGGTTTTAAAAAGAGCTCAAGGTAATATGTGCAACAGTCCCATCATGATTGCCAGGAAAGCTAAGGGATTGATCCAAACTGCTTTCCATAACTTTCCACTGTAGATGTAGATGGATTGTTTCTCTCCAGCCACTCTAGATGGTCACAGTACCCCTGGATTGACATACAATGCAGCACAAGAAGATAACAGTTAGAGATGAAATGGAAATCTCTGTTCTGGTCTATGAATTGATATGCCTTCCACTCATTCATGGAACTGTTTAGGAACTTAGAAAACTATCCTATACTATTTGTCCATTTAGTTCAACATTATCTGCTTTGACTGGCAGCACCAGGTTTCTGGGATCTCATGGAACAGGGTATCCACATTACCTTTTAGCTGATATCTTTTAAACTGGAAATTACAGGGTATCGGCTTTATCACTAAGCTGTATAGTAGCCCAGAAGCAGAGTCTATCTACACTACACTACACTGTTATAACACTTCTATGCCACTTTATCTCCCATGTTTCCATCATACAGCATTGTGGGACTTAATGTTTTGGAAGATACTTAGAATTCTTTTCCAGAGAGCTGTAATGCTGTACTTCAGGGAGTGCACTGGACAACTTTAAGTACCACACCAGTGTACAAATCCTAGATTATGTAAGATAAAGCAGTGGTTGTTAATGTAGTATCAAACCTGCTGTCATTGTGTATTGTGGATACAGTCACTGACATAGATCTAAGAGGCTAGATACCATTATAAATAAAAAGGGAAAAACCAGAAAAGGATGGGACTCTGAATGGACCCAATATGTGGCAGTGTTTAGACCAGGTACTTTTTTAGATTCTGTTACTAGAATTAGTGATGGGTAAAACTCACCTCAGGTTTTCTGATCTTAGCTACCCAACTAATTAGCTAGTAAGCAAGGGGATCTTCTAGCACTTTTGAGACTAATTGAAAGAAAGAAATTGTAGCATAAGCTTTTGTAGGCTTGGTCTATTTCCTCAAATGCATAACTAATTAGTTAGTAATTAACTGAATATTGTAATGTATACAAATTATCTACGAAAATTCTCAGTTGATGCAGTGAGGGTAGATGGGACTAGTTTTTGTCCTCAAGTTCACTCCCAGCTCATTGATAATTTCAAAATTTCATAAGATTTTATCTTTGCCTACAGCCTGTACACTAATTACAACTTAGAACAACTGTAGTGCTTTTCCAGTACTATTCTGAGCCTCAATTGTCTTTAATAAAGCCATTTGTAGAAGCCCTTTGTTAGCCCCCTCATTGCTTCACCTCTAATTGCTCATAGCTAATTAACTCACACACTGCAGTTTTGCCTTGTGTTGCCCAACTGCCTGTCAGATGATGCAGTGTCCCTGAGCAATCCATGAACTGGGGAATAGTTTACATCAATTACATGAAGGGATGCTGCTTATGCTTCAGCTTACTTAGGCCAGGGAAATGTGCCAAATTCAATCAGATAAGTCAAGGGACTGTGCACAGTTCTTTCACTATCAAGATTTCATTGAGCCCTGTGGGCAATTGTTCACAGACTGCTCAGTTCTCTTGTGCTTTAAAAAATAAATAAATAAATAAATCATTGTTCACAGCCCTTAAATATTTGTGATTAGTTTCCCAAAGTTAAATAGAAAACAGATTTGGACAAAAAGCTCTTTATTTCTGGAGCAGCTTCCTTGGTTGCTCAGTGCAGTGTTCTCTCCAAATAAGTATATTTGTGTGCATGTGACAAACAAAACAGACTTGTCAGGTTGAATGCTGACTTTGCAGAATACCTTCAAATTGGAAAAAAGTCTTCTTGGGGAAAGGACGCTCAGTTTATAGCAAATCTAATTCAATTAGCAAATCTAATTCAAGAAGGATGTTGACAGAGGAAGGTGTGTCCAGATGAGGGCAATCAACATGGTGAAAGGTATGGAAACCATGCCCTATGAGGAACGGCTTACGGAGCTGGATATGTTTAGCCTGGGGAAGAATAGGTTAAGAGGTGACGTGAAAGGGATATTAAATATTTGAAAGAATGCCATATTGAGGATGGAGCAAGCTTGTTTTCTGCTGCTCCACAGACTAGGAAACAGAGCAATGGATTCAAACTACATTACATTAGGATAGGAAGAACTTCCTGATAGTAAGAGCTGTTCAGCAGTGGAATACAGTGCCTCAGAGTGTGATGGAGTCTCCATCTTCAGAGGTTTTTTTGAAAGAGGCTGGATGGCCATCTGTTGGGAGTGCTTTGATTGTGTATTCCTGCAAAGCAGGGGGTTGGACTGGATAGCCCTTGTGGTCTCTCTCAACTCTATGATTCTCTGGTCTTGTCTATATGAGGGGGAATCCATACAGGGGGTAAAAAAATCCAACAAGGCAGGAGTTCATATGAATGCGAACTGCCTACAGAGTTGTTAGGTCTCCCCTAAACTCCGCATGACCCCTAGCCCAGCTGTGCCACTGTGCTGGCTGGGGGTTCTGTGGGGTGTCCTCAGGGTGGACCCTGACCCTGGCAAGTGGAGTCCTCCTGGTCTGAGCTGGAGCTAGAGGAGTGTGAATGGGTCTGGGGCCTCCCTTTTCTCTGGGGTTCGCCCCCACTGCATCGCCGGCTCCTTACTTCCCTTTGTACTTCCTCCTCAGAGCCTTCCCCTGCTGCACCATGGTGCACGGCTCTCTCTCCATGCACTTGCTGAGGCAGCTTTTGCAGTGGTGGAGCTGCTACATCTTTTGGGGTCTTGACTGGAGCCTGCTGTGGCTGTTGTTGCTCCCCTGCCCTCTGCTTGATCCCGATCAGCTCTGGGCTGGGAATCACCACTTGCATGGCTGGCCGTCTGTAGCACAGTCCCAGAGTGGCTCTGGGTTGGTGTTTGTCTGGCTGCCTGGCTGATCACCTCCAACACGCTCCCTGAGTGTCTCTGGGTGCTGCCATTCTCCTGGTCACCTGGGTGCCTGCCCACATCCTGAACTGTGCTGCCAGGAGCAGGGTACCCCATGGCAGCCTCAGTTGCTTCCTCCTCTGGCTCAGCTCTTGCATACCTAAAAAACATGGTGGCCACCGCTGAGTCCCCTCTTTGCAAATCCTGCCTCCTGTGCTGGATCAGCCAACCAGAAGGCTGCCTGTTCAGATCTGTGTGACTGTGGTGTACACACAGGTCATACATTCAGAACAGCACATGGATTTATCTGGAGAAACCCCTGGACAAGCCACTCACACACTTTAGGGTGAGTTTTGCCACACCCTCCTCTGAATGACTCATGTGTGTTCAAATGGCCGTCTGCATAGATCACCGATTTTTCACAAGGTGTCCGGATTTATTTATTTTTATTTTTATTTTTATTTTTATTTTTGCTGTATAGATGAGACCTATGATTCTAAGCCTTTGGTATTATCATTATTCCCGACAACTGTGTATAACTGAGTCCTAAGTTGTCATGTACTTGGATTCCCAGATGTAGTGACCCACAGTTTCAAAGTTAAACAGAAAACATTATTGTCATTGTAATCCAAGAAGCATATCATACTGTGTTGTTGCTCAGAATTGAAATTTAGAAAGCAGGTGGTATAATAAAAACATATTACAATCTATGAAATCTGCCGGCCTTTAATACTATTGGAAAACCATCATCTCATGACCCCTTCTCAGATGTAACATCTATCCCATTTTTCCCAAGCTGATTGTGGGGCTGTGGCATATCTATTCTCACTACTAATTGTTATACTCCTTTCTCACAGGCACCACAACACAAATGTTAACAAGCACAGAGAAATGAAAACACAATTAACAGCAAGGTTACAAAAGGACACTGAAATTGGCAGGAATAGGTCATGTCCAGGACCGATCCTGACATAAGTTAACTGTCAGGGTAACTATCCACATGAGCAAATTCCAGTGATGAAATGGATACCTCTTTGAAGTGACCTGCTAGAAAATATAGGTGAATATGCCCCAACACTAAAATAAGTGCATATGTTTATGATTTATATACATATCAGTCTTACCTCATCACCCACTGAAGCCAATGTTGCAAATCTAGACAGCTGTCAAGAGGAAGCAGAGTAAGAGGGACAATAAAGTTATGGAGAAGCTTTATGACAACACCATCAGGTATAGCAAGAGATGGGAATTCTGCATATATTGGGAGGGGAGCTGCTTCTAGTTTTAAACAGGCAGAACCAAGTTGAGAAAAGTGCAAAAAATACAGCAAAGATAATCCAGAAACAGAGTAAGGGAACATGAGCAAGTTCAAAATGTCACTTATTACTAGAGAAAAGGAAACACAGGAAAATCATTCAGTCCAAAGTGAAAGTACTGGCAGGCTAAATCAGATAACCAACAAAGGGAGCTTTACATTGGACACATAGTAAACCCAAGGTCAGGCACACGATAAGCCAAGGTGTGTAACTACGTAAGATCTAGGGTCCACACACACACACACATACACATGTAACTGGATCTTAGATGTTCAGCACTTCCTGTCATGAGTTAGAGACTGAACTCCATTATAAAATGGCTGAACAACTGCAGAATCAGGATGAGTCATAATGGCTGACTCCATGAACTACCAAGTCATGCCTAGTCAGGCCATATATATGAGCTAGTCTATAGCTCACTCTCTTCTTGTGAATGCTGATGCCTGGTGAAGCAGTTTCTCCTTCAATTGTAATTATATATATATATATATATATATATGAAGATAAAAGTGCCTCCTGCTTATTTGGATGTCAAACACTCTGTGTGTGAGTATTCCTGGGAACAGGTTGCTACTAAGTCTGCTGAGATAGTTTTTTTTTTTACTTCTGCCAGAGACTGAGTGTCCTATCATCCCCTGACACTTCCATTCTTTTTAATGCTTCTTATGGCTCCTGTGCTTTTTAGGGGACATGAGGAACATAGTCCCTACATTTTATATATGTATGTTTTTTAAAAAAGTACTTTACTTGCTTTAAAACATAGAATTTCAAGCACAGTTATGCACCCATATTTTATGCATCCTTTGTTTGGATAACTGTACAGAAAATTCAGAAAATTTTGAGCATTGAATCATAAATGTGTGATGTTTATCATATTGGTTTGGGAAGTTCATATTAACTAAATTCTCATCAAAATTCAAACAGAATAACTTTCACCCTATCCTTAGATTTCATGCCATCAGGTCTTGAAGACTGGTGGCATTTTTTGCAGTGGCAACCTCCACTACACCACATTGTCCACACATACAATCATTGGTTAGTATGCAATTAGTAGCTGCAATGATAATTGGTAAAGGTGGTTGTTACTCTAGCTCTGTAGTTAAAAAAAAAATCCTTCAAGGCAGATGTGCCCAGTCATAGTTTTTCTCTGCTCATTGGACTTTTATTTCCAATAAAAGAGGTTTTAATTATTCCTTAGATAAGATGACAAGTTTTACTATTCATTAATATATTATCAGTGGTGGGCTAAACAGTAAATTTCAGAAAGTTGCTGAGATTTTTCTTCAGCACAGTTGGATTTAGGCTGCATCTGCTCAACAGAAATAATCCAGTTTAGCAGCACTTTAATTCAATGTTATGGAATTCTGGGATTATGTTAAGTCCCCATTTCAAATGTAATCACTAATATCACATATATATCTGTATATATCATTCTCTTAGGTATGTTGCCATTCCCAGCGTGCTGACTGGCTACTTAGGATACATACCCAGCCAACCGTAGTGCTCCGTTGGCCAGCCAATCAGCAGCCTGAGGGCATTTTTCAACACCACTTTCTTAGCCTACAGCCACACCTTATCTGTTGAGCTGCAGTAACAAAATACTCAGCCAGCTCCCCTTGTTGTCTTAATATGCCTGCATGGGGGAAAATATTGTTGCACTCTATGTATTCCCCACCATCTTCTTTCTTCTTTTTCCTCCTGTCCTATCTTCTAGGTTAGGTTTTCCTTCCTTCCTCCACTCTTCATCCCTTCTGCACCCAAAAACCTGAGCCCTTTCCTCTCTTCTTCTGTCTGAGTAATATTGATTTAAGTGCAAAAGAAAAAATGTTGGAGCAACAGACCATGGACTAGCAAGCTGAAGTGGATTTGTTTACAGCTCTGGCTGTGCAGAGGGATGACTAGCAAACACTCCTATATAGCCAAAGCACACAATGCATTGTGTGTGTGGGTTGGTGTCATGGAGAAAGACTAATGTTGATGAATATTGGAGAAATTGCTGTTGAGTTCATTAATAAGGTTTGTTGTGTATATACTGTATTTGTTTATACTGAACTGAAGATAAAGACCTCCAGATATTTCTGATGAACCTCACTGTCTCTAAGTCTTTTTGTGTGTGAAAGTGGGTCAAAGCTGTGGAACAGCTCCTAGCTTAAGCCTTTGTTTTGGTGACCTTTCTGCTGTGCAGTTCTGCTGTTTTGGCTACCCTTGGTTTAGCTTCTCTCCAGGCTGTGCCAGGTGCCTCTCAGTGAGCCTATACTGAGTGTACACCTGCCCTGAGGAACTTAACAGGCTGAAAAAAAAAACTAGCAAGGGTGGGAGGAAGGTGTGAGACTGCCCTGGCATTCCAGGCCCTCTTTTTCCTCGTTAGGGGACCCCTTGTGATCCTCTGGCCTCCCCTGGTGAGAAAGGCTTTCTTTGCAAATGCTGCACTGGATGGGATGCTGCCTGCTAAAACAAACCCCTCCGGCCTGTGGGAGGAGCCAAATCTGGAGAGGCAGGGGGAATAGAACAGGCTCTCAAAGTGGGCTGTCGTTGGTTGCTGGCCTCCTCCCAATGGGAATCCAGCATGCTGCCCTCAAAGGGCAGCTGGCATCGAAGCAGAAGGCTGAAGCTCCGCAGTCTGTGGGCAGGACAAAGGTGAACCCAAAAACTTACAAAAAAAGTTAAAGGTGTCCATTCCACTCCTTGCTGGAGAGACTCTTTTGCTCCCTTTCTATTAATTTCAATTTTATCAAGTGGTGGACAAGGGTCCCTAGACCCCCTCTTCTCTAAATGAGGCAAGAGCTTTTGCATGGTACTTTCACCATTTCTAGACCAGTGGTTCTTAACCTTGGGTCTGGGGGCCTCTTGATGTTCTCACAGGAGGCCTGCAAAGGCTTGAAGGCTGCTCAGACCACCTCCTGCCTGCCATGTGACAGGAGCCAAGGCAAAGTCTAGCAGGCTGGGTTGGCCTGCATATTGCCATTCAATCCATCCCAGACACAAACTTGCAGGAAGAAACAAGAAAAAAGTCTTCCCTCCCACTCCAGTGCCCCTGAGGGAAGATTTCATGGATGATGTAATTGTATTATTATTATTACTATTAATAATAATAATAATAATAATAAAATCTATATTATTATTAATATATCTATAAATTATTTAAAATTTAAAGTCTTGGGGGTCCATGGCAACAAAAGATATTTAAAGGGGCCACTGGTAAAGAAAAGGTTAAGAAGCATTGTTGTAATTATATTATTATTGTTGTTAGGTGTTATTGCTATTATTGTAATGGTTTTAAGTCTTGAATTAAATCTTGAGGGCCCATGGCAACAAAAGATTTTTAAAGTGGGTCCCTGGTAAAGAAAAGGTTAAGAGCCACTGGCATAATTGTGTTGTTGTTGTTGTTGTTGTTGGGGTTTTAAATTTTGAGTTAAATCTTGGGGGGCCCATGACAACAAAAGATATTTAAGGGCATCCCTGGTAAAGAAAAGGTTAAGAGCCACTGGCATAATTGTATTAGTATTAGTATTAGTGTGTGTCCTGCTGGGGTTTCAAGCAATGGTTGCAGCTTGGAGTGGCAGCATTCATTTCAAATGGCTCAGCTACATGGTATTATTTTGGGGGGGGGATATTGCATTTTATTACATGTGGGTGGTGGTTGGCTGAGAGAGTGAGGGATTGGTTGGGTATGTTTCCTAAGCTGCCAATCAGCACACTGGGAAAGGAAACATACCCAAGCTACCTTCCTACCTACCTACCTATCTATCTATGGATGGTTTATTTTGTAAGAACTGAGTCAGTGAAGATGACCTCCCAACTAATTAATTGGAATTTTGGAACAGTAGATATTATTTACTCTGTTATAGAACTAGACCAACTTTTGATATGAGTTTTGTTATTTCAGCACCCAGGGAGTCACATCATCACCCCACTACCACTGCAACAGAATCAAAGCAGTCAACTGGCAGCATCAGTGACAGGACAACAGAGCGACTCACCCTTAATGCACCACCAGTGTATGTTACATCAGGTACAGCTAGTATTTATATTTTTATTTTAAATCACTAGAGATCTGATTCACTGAAACTGAAATTACAATACACAATGCATTTTGTCAGAGCGTGTGTATGGAAGAGGGAAGGAGGGAAGGATTAAGTTTAGCATGACTCACGACTTTTCATAGTTTTTAAGATTCTACACATATAACAATAATAGAAACCATTACCCCAAGAATTCATCCTTAAAATTTGGGTGCAAAGTGGCCATAATTTAAATGGTTATTTTGTCCATTATAAGCAATCACCTTAATAGGTGGTTCCTTGAGATGCTTAAGCCATGAAGCCAGTTCCAATCTAGCTGCTCCTCGATTGGAATATTGTCCCCATCTTGCATTTTGGAAGAAAAACAGAAGGTTACTGATGCTTTTTAAAGTCTAACACTACAGTTAAAAGAAATATTATTTGTTTTACATATCAAATACCATGTCAGCATAGGCCTGTATGTCTCACATGGGGTTTCCTCCATTCATGCATTTCTCATAGTATAAAACATTTATTAGCTGCACTGCGATGCTGCCTGAGCAGTGTCCTTCATTTTAATCTTCAAGTCTGTTCAGCAGAATTGGGCATTAAGGAGAAGGTCTTCTGCCAATTGACACTTTTGTTGGTGGGATCAACCTTAACATCCTAAAGCCAGCAGTATTCTCTGTTGTCAAAAAACTCAAAGATATATAAACTTGCATCACTTAACTTTCTTTTCAAGTGGAAATACTCTACTGTGCTTCTTCAGTTTCCTTCTATTCCAATATTGGGGAGTGGGGGGAAGGCATTAATAAATACACACTTCAGCACTCAATATAACTGAGATCAATTTAGTATGCATCAACATGGAAACAAATAGGCCCTTTATAGCCGTTAATAGAAGAGGATAATTGCTGGCATTAGTCACGGCATTTAATTTCACCAAAGTGGTAGTTGGACATTTTGTTTTCCTCAGGTGACGAGTTTCTGTGAGGCATTTTCAAGCTCCATGGCTTCTGTTTTATAAATAGGTATCCCTTCAGATGACAACAAAAACAAGAGCAGCTAGACATATTGCATATATCAAAATGTATATTTCGCATATATCGAAAACAGTTTCTTGAAATATTTTGCTTGAAAACATGTTTGAAATATTTCAGAGTACATAGTGTATGGATTCATAGAACATTCACAAAAAAAATGACTGAACATTTAGAAGATATGGAAGACATAGAAGGGTCATGACTGCTCAGCTATTTACTGGCGCTAATTGGTCTGATTCTGCAATAGTTGTACTGGTTTCTTTGGCCCTTTCACACTATGAACTTATTATACTATGATTCTAGTTTACCTGCCATGTGTGTATGCTATGGAATCCTGGAGTTTGTAGTTTGGTATTAGATATTAGAATTCTCTGAGAAGTCTAAACATCCATCCCTAAATGACAAATCCCAGGATTCAATAGGATGAAGATAAGACAGTTAAAGTGGAATCATAGTGCTATAACTGAGTCGCATGAAAGAGGCCTTAGTGCATTGTCAAGCCCAATTCAAACTTCTAGTTTTGACCTTTATAGCTGTAAACCAGAGGTGGACATGCACTAAGGATCAGCTCCTCCTAATCTTTGAAGCCTGTTCTCTATTATCTCAGAACAGGAAATAATGATCTGCATGGCAGGGGGTTGGACTGGATGGCCCTCATGGTCTCTTCTAACTCTGCAATTCTATGATTCTATGTCCTGTGAACCAGCCAGTAGTACTTAGCAGAAAAGTCCACCAGGTGGGTGAAACAGGGGTTTACCAAGCAGCAAGTAACATTATCAGAGCTCAGACAGTCCAGGTCATTAGGGTCAGGCAGTAAATCCAAAGCATCAGTCTGAAGGAGTATCCAGAAATGAGGTCAGTCCACAAAACAGAGTTCAAAAGCCAAAGAAGCAGGAGCCAGGAATCAAGAAAGAATGTTGCTTCCTCTGGAAAGGTCAGATGTCAGCAACACCTGGTTGAGAGTAGGGCTTCAGCATTTATAGTCTGGAGTCCTTCCTCAGTTGTTGCCTGATTAATGATTATTTAGTATAAAGACACATGGATCAGCATAAACCCTCCCTTTCCTGCCTGTGTTGAATTGCTCTTGGAATGGTCTGGTTTGTATCTGTCTTGTGGCTGTTGGGGATTATTCCTGTTTGTCTCCTGCATGACCAGTTCCCTCTACCCTTTCATTTCCATGTCAGAATCTACCTCTGGGTCCTGAGAGATAAGCCTGACACCCTCTTTGTCTGAGTCACTGTGCGTATCATAACCCTAACAGGGGGTCTGGGAAGGGGCATGCCATGATCCAGGAAGTGGAAGCCACTTCTGGGAGCTTTTCTGCTCTTTGAGAGAAGAAGGCTCCTGAAACAATGCAAAAAAGCTAAATCATGGCCCCTGGAGTGTGTAGTTTTTCTTCTGAAAAACACTGGATTTTTCAGTTGAATTTTTTTTCAAAGTTATGTCAGAGTAGGGATGCCAGGTTGAAAACTGGAGACAACTCCTGTTCCTTTAGTGGTTGTGGAGAATAGGGAATTTCAGCAGGTGTTGCTTGTTACCTGATTGCATGAGAAGCCACATCTGCTAATATTTCCTTATCTTCTGAGCCACTAAAGGTACAACACCTGTCTCCAGTTTTCAACCTGGTAATCTTATATCAGATGTTGGGATTGTTGGTGGTTCATATAACGGATGCAAGGATCCCTCAAAGGGCCTCAGGAAGCCACAGGTTAAATAAAGAGATTCTGACCCTTGATCTAAAGTGCTTGAGGCTAGGGTGTTTTTTCTTTTCTTTTTTGAAGGTACACCTGCATTCTAAGTGAAAGCACCCATGCCTTGAAAGTCCCTGCTTTTGAAATTGGCTATACTCATGGACACTTTGAACAGAAAGTTTTCAGTAATGGCATCCTACTCCATCTGACCTCCTGCTATGTACAGTGTATAGTGTATAAGATCATCCTATTAAACCTTTGCATTCAAAAGGCTTTACAATTCCTTTTCTTCTAGAGACTTAATTTATATGCTTCTATTAGACGTCATCCAACTGGGATTATATTTCAGGATGCTGCTGGCTTCTTTTAGTGTTAATTAATTAAGTGCTTGACTAGAATGCAATGCTATTATACTTTTTAAATTGTTGTACACCATCTTGAGAATGACAGGGTGGCCTGTAAATACTTTATATAAATGAATAAAGAAAGATAATAAAAACAGGTTTATCCCCAGGAAAGGTATATAGGCACAAAGATAGTCAATATGTCTATAGTAAAAGCAATCAGGTCTCAACAGTTGAGTTAAAGTAACCCTTTCCTTTTTAAGGGGATGATTCCTTTGATGATTATTTCATAGGCCCTTATGGGCAAACCTCTATTCCAGATCCTTTTCACCACAGAAGAAAAAGCTTAAATACTTGTGTGTTCTCAATTTGTTCTCAGAAAAGAAGATTTCATTCATTAGCATACCTACCTAGTATGGGCAAGTCAAATATATGTGGCAGAGAGCTCTGTTAGGAAAAGAAAGGGAATATGTGGCTGAAGACCCAAACGAAAGAAAACAGAACATTTGAGCTGTTCATAAATGTCTTGGTAATTGCATGGGTGATTAAGATATTCATTTGGTATTTTGAAACTTGCATTCTCTGAAACCAAAATGTGGATGCAAACACAATAAGCAGTTAGAAATCTGTACATCTATGAGCCTGCAATGCAATCTCTATCTGTGTATTTTAAAATTTGAAAATGGATTCATTTTAAAAGAGTGTACAGAAAAGCATGTGCAATTGAAAAATTGCTCACAAACATGCTTTAACCAATGTGTGAATACATACAAATATGTGTGCATTTTGGGGGGAAATGCATACAATAATGTGTACATATTGGGAAAATGTACACAAAAATGCATACAAATTTCCATGTGAAAAAAAAGGCCTGAATACTATTGGTATTCCCAACTATAGACCCATTGAATCAATGAGATTAGCATCAGTCTTGATTTACCATTCAAATGTTAATTTAATGGATCTATGATTATTGAGCTCACCAGAAGGATTCATGACACAATCTGATATAAGCCCAGATCAGAAGGAAATTTAATGTGGAAATCTGAGAAGCAACAACTTCAACAGCTTGAGTTTATAAATGGAAATCCTGGAACAGGTATGTCTGTTTCAGGTTCAACAGATCAGTCAAATGTGATATAGCTGTGTTAAATAATAACCACGACAGCTTCCCATGTATAGTCAATATGAACATAAGTACAGATAATTTATATTATAGCTGGGATTTACTGAAATATCTGAACACACATTATTTTGCTGAAGAGGATGATCAAACCCTGTGCAGGGCTTGTCTCTGTTTCTTTCCATTCATTAGGCCCAATTTTTTTTTTTTTTTTTTTGTACAAAACTAGGAACAGATTGGGGCCCCATTACTTGTATTGGAATATAAAGTGTACATTCTCCAAGGGTCTATTCCATATTTTGTTGTACTGACTGTCTTTTTCTTTTTTTTCTTTTTTTTTTTTTTGGTTGGAGCTGTAGCATAGGCAAAAAAGGGAAAGGAAAATGGAAATTAATTAATATTTCAAATAATCCTGAGTCTAAAACTAATTTAAGATATACTTAAATTAAATGACTTAAAATTTCTTATAGCACATAATTATAAATATTAGTAAATCAAATAATTGCAATGATACAGATGACATAAAAGCAAACTCATATATCATTATATCCAAGTGGTTACATTCACCAGAATATTGTTTACAAACTGTTTCATTTCCCAGATTTCTGCTATAGAAACTTTGTAGCTTTTCATGTTTAAATCAATTTAAGTAGAATTGTGGGCTTTAATTGACATACAAAGGACTGATGAGAGATATGCACAGTTGGTTACAAAGTTTTGAAACAAGAGGTGCTTACAAAGAGGGAATTCTGAAGAATCATTTCTTCTGAATGCAATTGCAAAATGCAGAAAGTGGAACAAACTGTTTATCTGGACCTGAAAATGAAGAAAAATCATAGGTAATTCAAAAATCTGTTGATTTAATTAAATGAGGCCACCTTGCCTCATATTTAATTGAGGAAGTGCAAGATCAAGGTTTTCTTTTCTGCTTCATTGCCTCCACATTCCTTCTGCATGGGGGGAGAAAAGAGAGAGAGAGAATGCACCACAGACTTTGCTTCCTTCATATTAAAAAGCCACTGAAAGGGAATCTCAAGGACAAGCTGTTTGCCAAACAGCACCCTTTGCTAAACCAACAGTGTTTCATCTGCTCTGAACCTCCAGTGCTCATTTGACATGGACTACCCTCCTCACAGATCCTATCAAACAGGAGAGGGTTGGCAGCACTGTGTGCATACAGTCAGAGAGATAAAGGTGTTATGCCAGAATATTTAGGTGGGCAATGCGCAGTGCCAAATGAATTAATATGGATCCTGGGATGATTAATATTCACAGTAGAAAGAACTCTTCCATTCTTTCAGAGACAAAGACCATTAGAATCTTTGGCATTTACTTCTGCGTTTCAATTTAATAACAGTGTAGTTGGTTTAATCCTTTCTTGAGGGCATACATTATGTGTAACTGGTGCCCTGAGCCTGTGGAATTAAATTTAGCTCACCATTCAAGGTCTGAGAAAATATCAATTGTTAATTAAAGTCCTGTATTACACTAGCCAGTATGTTTAAGGGTGGCTGCACAAAGGGAAATATGACCCTTATATTTTACCCAAGGAGAAAACAAGCTCAGAAAATATGGGCCAGGATCCCAAGAACTATGAAATAAGTTCCACACACTCATTAGATATAACCGCCATGTTAAATATGGGAACATTAGAGGCATACCCTCCAACATTTCATAAATGGAAACTGGAATACATTTCTCCAAGCAACATCAGAATGTGACTAAGATGGTGAAAGTTATTAATGAGGAAGACTACTGTTTATGCACTTTGAACTCAGTTTCCAACAATTGAAGTAAACTTAATAAGACAGCAGAAAACAGAAAATGGGAGGAGAAAGAAATGGGGGAATTTTAGAAACAACTGGAAAAGTGGGGTGACAGAAGATTAATTGTATCTGTCCTTGCCAAATCAGGACAGTTGGAGGGTATGCACATCTTTTCTTATTTTTATTATATTTCTTATATTGCTGCCCCACCACCCAAATGTCCACATAGCTAGCTACACTTTTTGACTCCAGAAAGTCAAGACCAGAATTTAGAAACTTTGCCTTCTGGATACTCATGGCCAGGCGAACTGGAAGATTCTGGGAGCTGTAATCCAAAAAGTAGCCTTTACAAGCTGTGATCAAAATAGGGCTTTCAGAGGGAAAACTGGAGAGGCCTCCTGTTCCTTAATGGTTGTGTAAGGGGGGATTTCAGCAGGTGTTGGTGGATACTGGACTAGCTTATAAGCAGCATGTGTTGAAATTCCCGCTTCTACATAACCATTCAAGGTACAGGAGCCCTCTCTAGTACTCAGTCTGGCAACCTTAGGTCAAAACAAGTTTGTGTAATAGATGTGGTAACTGCCTCATCTGAACATCAAAAGAACCACATGAAATACACATTAAACTGAGTGACAGTGATTGGTCCAAGGTCGCTTGGTAAGCTTTCTGAGCTGTCTTATACCAAATCAGAGCAGCATCCCATCTAGCTCACTGTTGTTTTGCTGAGTGGTAGCATCTCTTCAGATTGTCTCACAGAAGTCTCTCCCATCCCCTACTAACTGAGTGTTTACTTGGGCATGCCCAGTATTATATTTCAAAGCTTTTTCTCAGTCCCACCACCATCATTATTGGTGAGAATCTGAGAGGGGAATCTTCTTTCCTCAGGCTGTACAACTCCCTCCCATGGGAGACTGGGCTGACCCCCTTTCTGGAGATCTGCTAGCAAGCACCCCCACTTTTTTTAAAGATAGCCTTTTGTCATTAATGAGTTGTTATGGAATGATTTTTAGTGCTGTACATTTTTCTCATCGGTTACATCACAAAGCCATTTAAGCTGTTCCTGATTCACTTCTGGTTGAATCTGATAGTACATTTCATTTTTTGTTTACTATTATGATTGCTTACTATTATGTTAGCATATCTCCACCCAGAAACTAGCCATTCAAATACACAAATTTACATATCCTCCCCAACAGGGCTTCACAGTATATAACACACACACACACACACACACCTACCCAACCGTTCTCTGAAGATGCCAGCCACAGATGCAGGTGAAACATCAGAAATAAACTCTTCCAGAACACGGCCTCACAGCCCAGAAAAAAATCCAAGGAAAATCTATGGATGCCGGCCATGAAAGCTTTCGACTTCACATTGAACATCTCTCTGGGGCTTCAGTCCATCAGTTGCTGCTAACCGCAACTGCCTCAAAGGTAATGATGAAACTGGAACAAGTCATGGCATAGGATACCATATCACATCTATAAAGCCTAAATGGTGAGTTTCTCAAGGATCTGGCCCTTAATAGGTGAGCTTCCCAGCTTTTGGGAGCTTGAGTGAACATGGAAAACCCTTAACACAGTACACTAAACCAAAACGGTTTTTGTTAATTGAATATGAGCACTATGAATCTGACCTCTAAATAGTGATGTGGATATTGTTTTGCTCCATAGGGAAATGGCCTGTGAGAAATGGCTTTATGATTACAGTTGTCCCTTCATATTCACTGGGGTTTGGTTTCAGGATCCCCCGTGGATACCAAAATCCATGAACACTCAAGTTCCATTATATGTAATGGCATAGCAAAATGGTGTCCCTTATATAAGATGGCAAAATCAAGGTTTACTTTTAGGATTATTATTTTTAAGAATATTTTCAAGCCGTGAATACTTAGTAAATACATGGATACCAAGGGAGGACTGTATTACTTTTTTAGTGTCATTTGGTTTGGTCTTTTCCCTGGTTCTGTCATCCAGAAATAAACAACTAGCTAGTACATATTGAGGCATAAACAAAATATCCTGGGTAAATGCATAATAATGAAGGATCCTCCTGAGAAGTTTGTTCTTCATTATGCATTTATTCAGATTCAGTGTGGTAATGCACTTGCAGAGTGCAAGGGATTCCATTCCAGATTGTTGAGTAAGACCAGCAACCCAAGTTCAAAGTAAGGACAGATTGTTTCAGTGGGCCCTTGTAATAAAGTTTTGGAGCTATAGTTGTAGATAATACATGTGAGCTATGAATTCTCAGTAGCAAAACACATGGTATAGCAGGGATGACATCGATATACCTTTTCTCAGAGCTTGGAATGTTACGTTTTCAAAATTAATCCAATAAAGTTAAATTTTGAAAACTGGAAAATAAATCCACTACTGTAAAGACTAATCATTGTAATTGTTTACTTGATTCTCTCTCTCTCTCTCTCTGGCTTTTCTTCACAAACAAAGATTCAGGAAGGACTCATCCCGCACTTTTTGCAAGCTTGCTGATGACTAAAAAGGCTAATATGAGATAAACAAGTCCGGTTGCAGAAAGCACAGCAGAAGGTCTCCTTGGGTGATGTTTTCGGGTTGTGATTCTCTTCAAGACTTGTTCAGCGTGAGTTCTCAAATAAGGCTGCAGCATTGTGGATTGTGCGTCTCCATGCCTCCCAATGGGAGGCCAGGGCGGACCATTGTTGGTGATCAATTTGGCTGAGCCTTAGATGTTGTTTCAGGGAGTCTTTGTATCGCTTTTTTGGAGCGCCCCTCTTATAGTGACCCGTGGCGAGTTCACCGTAGAGTAGTATTTTTGGGAGGTGATGGTCCTCCATCCTAGAAATGTGCCCTGCCCAGCACAACTGTGTTCTCAATATCATGGCCTCAATGCTGGTGATCCCTGCTTGCTCAAGGACAGCAACATTCGTCACATAGTCAGTCCAGTGTATATTTAGGATCGTGTGTATACAGCGCTGATGAAAGCGTTCAAGGAGTCGTAGGTGATGGTGATAGGTGACCCATGTTTCAGATCCATAAAGGAGGATAGACAGTACAATGGCTCTATACACACTGATTTTTGTGCTTTGCCTCAGGTGTTTATTGCTCCAGATTCAAATCTGGGGACTGTCAAGTTGGGAAAGGCTATAAGAATAGTTGTAAGCACATCTTACAACATATTCAGTCCAGTTTCTCACTTATCAGCATTTTTCTTTTCTTTCCACCCCCACCAATAGTTATACTTCCCTTACTTTTCAAATGCATTATTTATTAAAAGTTAATAGGGAGTTATTTATTCTCATTTGTCATACACTGATCCACCACAAGTACAGCAGTAAGTGGATAGTTATAAAGATGAGTCACTGAATCAAGGGTAGAGAGTTCTTTATTGGAAATGGTTTGAGAGCCTCTGAGCACAGGCAGAACTCTTTTTCCCTGCAGAATTGAATCATTTCTGCCTTTCCACACCCAATCAAGAGCAAAGGTCAGTAGCAGAGTATGTTTTTTTCATGGAAGAGCCAAGGGTGCCAAATTCAATTTGTGACATCTCCAGTTTAAAAGATCACAAATCTAGTAATCCATTATTCTCTGCACCATCATACGTATTACATAATAGTTAATATATTATTTTCTTACAGCAGCATTTCTTCTTATTCATTCTGAATGAATGAATCCTGGACTGAAAACTGAATTTATTAAAGCATGTAAAGGAATGAAGGACTTAAAAATTTCTCTATTGGATCATCTGGGGGAAATGGGCTTATTAGAAGTGGATGGCAAGTCATATCTTAGTTACCTTGGAATAAGTGTCACTTAATTCAAGGCTTACTCAAAAGGCTTACTTGTGAGTAGTTTCTTTTTCATGGAAGACATTTTAAAAGGGATAGCGGAACATGAATTTTGATAGCTTTATCTTTTTGTGCCAGCCTTACCAAACTATGTGATCAGATCCAGTGAAGAAGGGGGTGGGTAAAAAGCAGAATGGGAAGGAGGAGAGAAGCCAAGAGAAAAGGAAATGTGGGAGGGGGTTGAGGAATATATATATATATATATATATATATATATATATATATATGACTATTCAAGAGCCTAGCATTGTGTAAGTAACACACAAATGTGTAAATTAACCACTTTGGTGCACATTAGTCTTCCTGCCTGAACTAATGGAAGTCCTGCCCTGACACCTCTGGAGGGACTTCAGTTGTCCCAAACCTCATTCAGAGACTGGCCACCAGGAGTTTATCTATGGTGAAGTCTCACAATGGCAATGCGAGCAGGAGGCTTCAAGCGAGATTTGGCATGAATCTCACACTTGATCCAATGTGAAGTTTTGTGAGACCACCAGTCTCAAGACTTTGTGTGAGATTTAGCAGGCCTGTAAGGGCCTGACCATGAGGCAGATGGACATTTTCAGCCAGACCTCAGTACCTGTGGTGCATCATCTTTTTATGGCATCCCCAGGCCTCAGCTGGTCACCTTCAGGGGCCAGGAAGGAATTTCCCCATGTTATTAGAGCATGTCCTTTTTTTTTTCTTTTCTTTTTTTGCCTTCCCTAGAGTTTTCCGCACACTGCTTGTGATTATTGCTGTTTAACTATTTCTATTTGCTGTTGCATTCTATCTTTGTAATTATTACTGAGTTTCATTGTGTTTAGTGTTCTGGTTCCTTTTGTTTCTTATGGTGTCCTTGTGATTATTGGAGAGCTTCACTGAATCTAGCATTCTGATTAGCTTGTTAGTGCCCCTAATGAGCCTCCACCTCCAAAATCCCCCAGAATTGGCTTATTAATAATTTGGCTTATTAATGTGATCTTCCACTGGGAAGTCAGGGACTTACTGTATGGATCCCAATAGGCACATTCTGAAAGCCATGCATTGCCCAAAGAAAGAACTACTGACAAATTCCAAAGTATGAGGAAATATAAGGTCAAAAGGACATTGCCTCCACCACACACCTAAGTGACAGAAAATTGATTCCATTAAGCAGATGGGGTATTCCTTTGTTTTAAGGTTTCGAGCTTCCCTTCCCCAATCACCTAACCATCAGAAGAGGCAGCTCAAGTTTTGTGAATTCAATCATCAGACATTTAAGGCTGTCACAAACACATTAGCATCTTTGGACTCCTATTGTCAACACCAGGAGTTTTCCTGAAACTCATTGTTTCATCTTTGGAGACTGTTGTTTCAACCGATGAAACTTCCTCACCTCAGGGCATATTTTTGGTATAAATATTGGCTGAAAATCATGCGGCTTCCACCCATGTCTAAAGTATTTACTGATACTGAACCATCAGGCCCTGTGTCCCCCTCAACCTCTTTTTGCACATACATTGTATACTGGAAAATGTTTTTCATGAAGATTTATGATTGTGGTATTTACATTAAAGTTGTGGGCAACTGTTCAGTCCCAATACAGTGTCTGGTTTTTTGACTCAGCACAAGTGGTCTCAAGTGAAAGTGTTGGAATCTCCAATCATCCATACTTTGATGAGGCCAGCTTAGGAATTCATGCTTGCTGTGACAACCATGAGGTTATTTTAATACCTCAAATGCTCTACACATTCTATATGGCATGTTCTGAACCCAGTATTGCCAGCTATTCAGGGAGAAGATTTGGGATGCTATTGCTTCTAAAACATTTTGAGAGGTAGTAGATCCCAAAACAGACTAACCTATCTTTAATATGTCTGGAGAAATGTGGCTATAATGCATCAGATTTGTAAGGTAATTATTTATATTGCACAGCACTTTGCAATGCCGTGTGATGCATTTTTTAAAAAAATAAAAACTGGGAGATAGAGAGACCTGGATCAGTATGCAAAAGTGGCCATTGCCTGTAAGAATCAGTGAGTTTTCATTTAATCATTGGTTATTTTGCTTTTTTACAGTGGGCTCCATGAAAGAAAGCCAATCTAATTAATTTTAGTGGATATTACCTTGATCTGTTTGTTGTGTATGGAAATGAGAGAAAAGAGGAAAGTAAAAGTTGGAGAGGGATCTACTAATTCATCTTACAACCAGAAGACAAATATTTGTGTGGCAGAGAGCACTGTGGAGAAGGGAATGAATCCCAATTACACAGTAAGATCTGCCAAAACATGGAAGAGAAAAAAAGAAGTCTTTCCCAGATGGCTGATTTTCCCTTTAACATCTAATGTATTGGGGGGAATAGAGACACTACTGCAAATTGTTTCAAATCATTCTAAAGCCATCAAATTTCAGATAGGAAGTTGTATTGCACTGTCAATTTGAGAACCATATAAATATAAAGAGGCAAAACACATATCCTGTTTGCAATGTAATGACATTCTCAGTATAATGACTCAAAACTTTATTGTCATAGAACATAAAAAGTTAGAAAAAAATTAGATTACATTCATGTTTTTTTCCCTATATGACCTTGTATAATTTTGCTTTCCATTTCAAGGTCAGTTTTGTTTAATTACTTTTTATCAAGCTCAGTGTACACACAAACTATAGGAAACTCTGTCATGGAGACAGGGCAAAAAAAAGGGTTTATCTACACTTTTTGCTGGCTAGGTGTCTGAACTGGAGTAGATCATAGGAACTCCTTTGCTGCAGCCTGAAGCCCATCTGAAAAACCTAGCTAATAGTGTTATCTGATACAATGGAGGTGTCATTATCTCTTCCCTTGCTTCCCTATCAATGGGCACAATGAAGGGTGCCCAACTGAAGTGGCACAAAATTGGCAAATGTGTGTGTGCACACACATATGATCACACACAGAAACACAGAAAACTAAACCTATGTCATCAGTCTAAGTTCAGTTTGGGACCTACCATATTTATCTACCACTTTAACATCTGTTGCCCTGCAGTTTACCAGAACATCAGAGGTGGAGAACAAGATTGGTCTCTAGGAACCATATTGCCCACTGGGTCCAATCAAGAGCAAAAGAGACAGGAAACCTCCCCATAGATCCCTACCTTCTGGTGTCATCTGGTCCACTTTGTCTTCTTCTGTACAGAAAAAGGCACTTGGAAGAAGACAGAGGAAAAAAGCTAACTAAATTTCTTGCTCCCCAACCCCTCTCTTTTCTCAATGGGTGGTTCTTCATGGAGATAGATTTTTTTTCCTGAGACCCCTGGTTTGGAGATTCTCCATATTTGGCTAAACATAAATAGGAGAAACGTGGGCAATTTGTTTTGAATTGATGGAACTTCATAGTATGTTAGGCTCAATAGGTCCCAGTATTCGGGGGGGGGGGGGGAACGGGTTAGACATACATAAAAATAACCAGAACACATTGTGCTGGTTTGGAAACAAGGCTAAACCAGGATTATGGATTTTTCTTCTATTTTCTTTTTTTGCCTGGTGACTGAATTTGAGAAGGGTCTCGAGTACTACTTTCCACCAGTAAGTAGATTAAGGGCATGAAAACAGCCAATGCAGAGTGTGCAGGGCCAGATGTGAAGTTTTACCAATTTCGATATTTCCCCACCAGATATGCAAAGCACAAATCAATTTTCCACATCTAAATTAGAATAAGGAGTAAGTCCCAGCACAACTCATTTCAGGCATGCAAAGCACAGCTCAGATCTTTGTGCAACTTTGCTTAAAATAGCAGTTCTGTTCTGTGCAAAAGCTTTCCAGGTTGCAAAGCAGAGCTCCTGTTTCATGCAAAACTTTTTAGATCTTTTTTTTTTTTTAAAGTTCCTCTTCTATGCAAAACCTTCTTGGGCAGCCACCCAGCATTCTTGTTCCATGCAAAATCTTCTCAGGCTGCAAACCAGAACTTACATCCCTGCAAAACATTCCCAGGCTTTATCTATACTGTTATCTCAGATGTGTGATTGTATACAATAACAGAGGAAGCTTGTGGGAGACGAAACATCCCCCTTGGATGGAGGCTCATTATCCTTACAATACATGATTGGTTATCTCTTTCTCCCTTTGCCTCTCTCTAATATTTCTACTTTCTCTTAGTTTGTGAATAGAAGACAAAATCAAGTTCCTCAGTGAAATATATAGTGTGTAAATGAATGATGCCGCCAACGTGATATTTGAAGGGGGGGGTAGAAGGTTCAGGGTGAGCTTTTCCTGATGGTTTGGGTATGTTTTGGCCCTCTTGTGGTGAAACTTTTCCCAAATCTGCCCATGAAATATTGTGGGGGGCTCAAGGGGACTTGGAGTGTCAGGGAGCTTTAGGGGTTAGGGGCTACATTCAGCTATGATCTGCACTTGCCCCATGCGTGATTTAATCCTGTAATACCACTGTGTCGAAAGAGAGGCTCAAACTAGTTTCATAAGAGTGATGGTCTTACAGAACATAATTTATAAGGTGGTATATCTCTTCCACATTAGCTTCCTTTTATTCAAACCATGGCAAAGTGTTTCTTAAGTCTACAACACCCAGAATTTTACTGCCAGCATATCCATGGTTGTGGCACGGTTGTGTGGTTCTGGGAGTCATAGTCCAAAAGGTAAGTTTTCAAAGATCTGCTTTGCATGTCTAAATCCCTGGCTCTGGGACCAGTGGTAGCTATAAACCTATCTGAATGGAAGTTTGGATAATACAGTGAGCCCTTGGTATCCGCTGGGGTTTTGTTCCAGCCCCCCCTCCCTGGTGGATTCCAAAATTTGTGGATGCTCAAGTCCCATTATATACAATGGTGTAGTAAAATGGTGTATCAAGGTTCACTTTTTAGATTTTTTGAGGGGGAGGGAGGGGGATGGCTGAATCTATGGATGCAGAAACCATTGATACAGAGGACCAACTGTATAATTCTGTTTCTATACTTTAAAATGTGTATATGGCTAATTAGAAACTAACAGATCTCATAGATTTTCCTTGGATTTTTTTCCGGGCTGTGATGCCTTGTTCTGGAATAGTTTCTTTCTGGTGTTTCACCTGCATCTGTGGCTGGTGTCTTCAGAGAATGGTTCAGTAGAAGTGTGTGTGGAATTTATATATGGTGAACCCCTGTTGGGGAGTATATGTACATTTGTGTAAAGAATGGTTCATTTCTGGGCAGGGCCGGTTTAACCTGTCTGCCAAATCAGCATTGGCAGGGGGCCCCGAGGTCAAGAGGGGGCCCCGAGGTCAAGAGAGGGCCCCGTGTTGGCCTCCTTAATATGAAAATAATGGGATTTCTGGTTTAAAATACCATAGAGTTGCCTTGGAAGGCCTAGAAAAGGGCTAGGGAAGACACATTTTCTAGGAAGACTCTATGGTAGGTGTGCTGTTTTGTGTCCCATGGATAATGAATCCAGGGATACGGGGGTCCTACTATAATCTGAACATCCTGTACGGTGAATAGGTTAGGTTACATTGATCTGAGATAAACATATGGGGGCCCCAAAGTAAAGCATTGCAGGGGGCCCCAAAATTCCTTAAACCGGTCCTGTTTCTGGGTATAGAAAGGCAAGGATGATTAGTGTCTGTTTGGCTAATGGTTGGTTGGTGGGCCATTATCTGCTGGAAATCCCCTTGCCCCTGGGTGGAATTCCTTTGTAAGTGCTGAATTTTGATTGTATTGTTTTTCAAAAATGAGAGCCAGATTTTGTTTACTTTTAGAATTTGTTCTTTCCTGTTGAAGTTGTCCAGGTGTTTGTGGATTTCAATAGCTTCTCTGTGCATTCTGACATGATAGTTGTTGGCCTGTGTTTTTAAATAACATTTTGTGTCCAGGTTGGTTTATAACATGTTCTGCTACTGCTGATTTTTCTGGCTGGCCCAGTCTGCAGTGTTTCTTATGTTCCTTGATTCATGTTTGTACACTGCGTTTAGTGGTCCCTATGTAAACTTGTCCACAGCTGTGGTAAACCCCTGCAGCTGTGAGAGTGTGTCTTTTGTCCTTCACTGAGCGTATCATTTCTTGGATTTTCTTGGTTGGTCTGTAGATTGTTTGGAGGCTGTGTTTCCTCATCAGTTTCTCGATTCTGTCTGTGACTCCTTTGATGTATGGTAAAAATACCTTCCCTTTGGGTCGCTGCTTTTCTTCTTCATTCCTGTGGGTTTTTTGGGGTCTGGCTGCTCTTGTGATGTCTGATCTGGAGTAATCATTAGCCTGTCGGGCCCAGTTTAGGTGCCTCAGTTCATCCTCCAGGTAGTGGGGTTCGCAGATCCTTTTTGTGCATTGTGTGCAATATGTTTTTATTGCACTTCTTTTTTGTCCTGGGTGATGACTGGAGTTCTTGTGTAGGTATCTCTGTGTGTGTGTGGGTTTTCTGTATACCTTATGGCCTAACTATTGGTTTGGTTTGCAGATGACTACGATATCCAAGAATGACAGTGTTCTTTCCTTTTCTTTTTCCATTGTGAATTGGATATTTGGGTGGATGCTGTTCAGGTGGTTCAAGAATGAGACCAAATTTTCTTCTCAGTGGTTCCAAATGGTGAAAGTGTCATCCACATATCGGAACCATATTGTGGGCTTTTTTGATGCTGTTTCCAGGGCTTTCTTTTCAAAATGTTCCATGTAAAAATTTGCTATCATGGGGCTCACGGGGCTGCCCATGGCTACCCCATCTATCTGTTCGTAGAATTCGTTATCCCACTGGAAGTAGCTTGTGGTGAGGCAATGTTAGAACAATTCTGTGATGTCCTCTGGAAATATTTGTTGTATGAGTGCCATGGTGTGCATTATGGGGACTTTGGTGAACAAGGAGACAACATCAAAGCTGATTTCCTGTTGGCAGTGGGTTGGACTGGATGGCCCTTGTGGTCTCTTCCAACTCTACACTTCTATGATTCTATGATTCTATGATCAGTCTGTCTCCAGGTTTCAGTTGGATGTTGTTGACTTTTTCTATGAACTGAGCTGAGTCTTTTAATGTAGTGAGGGGTTTGTCCTATGTGGGTTTGTAATTGTGTGGCCAGAAACTTGGCCAAGTCATACATGGGGAATCCAATGGCTCTCACTATAGGTCGGACTGGAATGGAATCCTTGTGGATCTTGAGAAGTCCATATAGCCTTGGTGGGGGACAAATTTACATATACTCCCCATCAGGGGTTCACAGTATATAAACTCCACACACACCCCTGCCCAACCATTCTCTGAAGATGCCAACCCCAGATGCAGGTGAAACGTCAGAAAGAAACTATTCCAAAACCCAACCTCACAGCCTGGAAAAAAACCAAGGAAAATCTATGGATCCCAGCTGTGAAAGCCTTCTACTTCATATTAACTGATCTCAGTCAGCTCCAGCTTCTTAATTTGTTCTTCTCAAACACATCTATCCTAGAGAGCTAATGCTTTATTGCAGTGAGGTAATAACAAGGAAACATTACACTTTCCTTATCTCATGTAGTTCCTGTGAGATCCTGTCTCACTGTGTAACCTAGGATGGCCTGATTTATTATTTCATGATCACTCAGTATCAGACTGGATGTCATAGGTTCCAATTTGCTTATCATAAGAATGAATTTGGTGATTTATAAAGCAAAGACATGATGTAGAATGAGTTTCATTAATTCTGGACATTTAGCAAATGACTCCAGACTCTCTCATCCCCACTCAACTTGCTATAGAATGAAAAGAGGACATACAAACATGGGGCACAGTGGTCTTCTATGTAATTTTATGAGAAAGTGAGGGAAATTTTTGCCTTCCTTTATCAGATCAGAAATCCAAGGAAGCTGTGAAAAGGCATATTATTTTCTCATTTCTTTTTCTACAATAATCTACTATTTATTTATTTATTTTACAAAAACACAATTCATTTTTAATTGTGAAATAAAATACACATTTTTAAAAAAAGTTTATCACAAGGCACACATTTCTGAACATATACTTTATCAAACTATTTTATACAAGAATATATTTTTCAGCCAATATTTGCAACACAAGGTGTGTATGTGGGGGGTGAGGGTGGATCCAAAGGATAACTGTGCTCTGATCCTTAAATTCATTTGAGAATCATAGGCCAACCTGTTCACAATGAAATTCACAAAGGTTCTCCAGTTAAGCTCCTCTTCTTTTAAGATGTTTATACTTTTACAGACTGAGGGTTTCCAAACTAGCTTCCTGATATTTTCGTCATGTGCATGGATGACACTATTTTGGCTATACAGTATAAGCAATGATACTTGCAACCTAAATATTGCACATATATGTGCATGTGGGAACTGCAATATAAAGATTTGGCTGAACGATATAAAGATTTGCCTCCTGCTGAGGATTCCAATCACCACTCTCTCATTCCCTACTCTTAGTTTCCTGTCCCACCTCCACCTGTAGCCCAGTGTCAAGTTGGGGGGAAGAGGCTCTAGACTGGACAATCCCATGAACCCACAACTGTCACAGGTTCTAGGATTATTTGGGAGATGATGTACTTTGGCAACTTAAATAATTTTTTGATGGCTTCTATTACTCCCTCTTTGGCAGGGGTTTTCACTGTGCTCTTCCTCTAAAATCTGGCCAGGATTTTTTCCTGTTTGTCTGGGCAACATGAAATACACCTTTTTTTTTCTCCTTCTTTGTTATTGGTCTCACAGTAGCATGTTAAATGATATAGAGATAACAGAGATACTATTTAAATTTTGTTAATTTATATTAAATGTAGTCATTTAACTATCACAGTAGTGTGCTCTGTGATAGTCAATTTGGAATAAAAACTATCATTTCTTCTTTTACAGAGTAAAATTCTCTTTCACCTATAAGCCTGCAGTTAAAAATAGATAAATCTACCTTTTTACACATTTCCTATTGAAAGTACTATGCTGTATGATAGGGGTGGGGAAAGAGAAAGAAATGATATCTTCACATATTACCAAATATTCTATATTACAGTGACAACAATAATCTATTTGAGGTAATTTTTCATTCTGTCCATAGCTGGGGCATCTGAGAACTTATGGTTGTCATGATTTTGGAGGTATTTGTTTACATGCTCTTATTAATTGCTTTTCTTGCTGCAACTGAATTCCTCACTCTCATATCCTTTCTGCTTCACCAGCATTAATATATTGTGATACATTGATTTATTCCATTTAAGTAACTTCTGTAAATGCTATGAAGGACTCCATATAGGATTGGAGCCTGCAAATTTAGATCCATTGGGATAATGATGAATGTTTCTCATTTTCTCCATGCCCAAGCAACCAACCAAGGTGCACAGTTTATCCTTTAGCAAAAGTACATTCCTCAAATAGGATTTTAAAAACTCATTATCTTTTTCAGAGGAATATACCCAGGATTTGGCCGATTATTTTATTCAGTCCATATGTTTTGGATGTAATGTCCCATCTTTCAAGATCATCCTTTAAATAGTCAATTATGTTATTGAACAGATATTTTGATATCTTAGCATTCTACTGTAAAGGCTCAGCATTCTATTGCTCAACAATGAGTGACCTAAAGAAAACAAGCAAGCAAAACCAATGAAATAAATGCCATGGATATCACTGGCTGCATTTGGACATCATCCGAAGGTTCAGTTGAGCAGACAAATTGGCAGGCAAAGTATGAACCACAAGACACGCATAGACCCCCTTGCCCGCTGTGTTTTCAGTATGAGGATAAGTTGCAACACATTGTGTTGCTGTACTGGGGAAGTGAAGAACACTCAATAATATTTGCATCCTCAGTGAAAAGAAGTATGTGCCAACACTTGAATCACTTCCTCAAAGGAAAGGAGGCAAACTACAACATACTTTGCACTTTGGGATAGCATTGGGGGAAATACATTTGCATAGAAAATGCACATGGTTTTCCCTATGGGGAAAATATGTTGTTCAAAATGCACTGATTCATGAGCAAAAGCATTTTGCGCCAATACAATACATGCAAGAAAATTATGTGTCCTCTTCATCCACAGGGATGCATGCATTTATGCAAATTACATGAACCATACACACATTGTGCCATTTTTCACAGATACAAAGATTTCTTCACAGGACAATTAGGTGCAGTTTTCCAGCATGTTTTTTCTGTGCAAAAAACCTAGAAACAAAACAATATGTTCATGTAGAAATCAGGATATCTTGTGCAATGTACAATTTTTTTCCTGAACTACATTTTCTGCACAGAAAAACCACATGCCATTTTGCACAAATGGATTTTCCTCAGAGGAGTCTCAATGTATGAATAGCACTTGAGCATTGTGCATCAATCCTTGAGAATAGGAACAAAATTGCTGAAATTATTCATTCTTGCATGCAGGAATGAAACAAGCAGATATTTACATCCCTATGCTGTGGTGTCAACCACCTCATCCTTCTCCTCTCATGAGGCTCCAAGTAGAAGTTTGGAAGTTTCCAGTACCTTTTTAAATATATATATATATATATTGCTTTATTACAGCTCATTGTGTCATCATTTGAACTGACAATCTGTGATTGATATTAACAATGGTTTGAAGAAATGGAAGTAAAAGCTTTTAAACTTTTCCACATGACCTCACTGGAGACAAAAAAAAGAAAGAAAGAAGGGGGAGTGTGCGTATCTAGTGCTTGGCTTGTTCTTGTCATGCTCAACCAAGTGTGGTCACCTTACAGCTCTCCAGATATTGTTGGACTGCAACACTTGTGAGTTTGCACAATTGGCTTGTCCATTTTACATCTTGTCCATCCCTATTGTTGTACCTTGTAAACTGTGATTTAGCATGATACCATCTGAAGTCTATTCAAGTTTATAAGAAAATTGTTAACCCAGCTTAAACAGAGAATAATAGAGAATAAGGGAAAGCTTAAATAGAGAATAAGGGAAGTAGTAGTAGTACTGCTCTGTTCTGCTTTAGTCAAACCTTACCTGGGAAAGATATACCACATGTCCAGAGGATGGTGACCAAGATGATAAAGTTCTGAAAACCAAGTCCTATGAGGACCATCTTAGAAGGCTGTGTATGTTTAGTTTGGAGAAGATAAGATTGAGAGGAGATATGACAGCCATCTTTAAATATATGAAAGGATGCCATATGTATGATGGCAATGTTTGTTCCTGCTGCTGTAGAGACTAGAACATGAACCAACAAGTTCAGCTTACAGGAAAAGAGATTCCATCTAAACATTAGGAAGAACTTGTCACGTTAGCACACTGATAGCCTCTGACTACATCAAGAGGGTAAGGCAGCAAAAAGTCACAACAGAGTCTTCATCCTCCAGGCAAGAGAAACACACAAACACAGACTTGTGCTACAAACTACTTCTCTTTACTATAGCATAATAAAGATATATACAAAGTTACAGAGAATCCTTTCTGAGAACTATATATTACAGCATTTAACAGAAAAACGTATTTTATATTGCAAAGCCCAGAACAGAAACTGAAACATAGTTACATAGGATACTGATTAAACAGTTCACAGAAACCTTCTTATAGAAAAAACAAACATTCTCTCCAACAGAGATAGATAACAGTCTCTCCAGGCTCCAAGCCTCCAAGGCTGCCCTTGCCAGGCCATTAATCTTTATTATACAGGCTTGCTGTGGTAAGATGCTGTTAGCTCTCACTGCTGCACCCTGCAGGCTATTCAGCTCTTTACAGTATAAATCTATTAAACTTCATGTCCCAGTATCCTGACAGAACTTCACCATTGTAAGAGCTGTTTAGAAGTGGAATAGATTGCCTTGGTAGATTCTCTTTCTTTGGAGGTTTTTAAGCATAGGTTGGATGGCCATCTTTCTGGAGTGCTTTAGCTGTGTGCTCCTGTATGGCAGGGAACTAGACTACATTGCCTTGTAGTCCCTTTTGATTCTGATTCTATAGTACGACCCCTGTATCTCTGGGAACAGTACCCATGGTTTTACTTACTTGTGTCCAAAAAATGTTCTCTGTAGGCATTTTCTAGGTCCTCCAGCACAATTCTGTGGTATGCTTCCATCAGAAGTTGACTGGAGAGTTGCACTGGAATACCTCCAGATGCTTAGTGAAAACACCTCTTTAGGCATTTGGAGATCACCCAGTGCAATTCTATGGTATGCTTCTTCCACTGGAAATATCGGGTTTGCTACTATTTGTGATTTTTGCTATCTGTGTTAAGTCGTGGGAAGTCCTGCAGATATGGGGGTCATACTGTACAATGCTTCTGTGATTCTTTATCAAATTTATCTGGTTTTCAAGTTCATTTTTGGTGCTTTCTCAAAGATTTGCATGCTTCTTTGCTCATTTTGGAACCAGTCATCATTTTATAAGTCAATATAAAACAAATATCTGACATTTTTTATTTTGGAGAAATGTGCAGTATTAAATGAAATACACTGTACATTCATTATTCTCCTATTACAATGTAATAATTCTCTCAGGTTTTAATGAGTTTTAATATTAAGATACAAAATTTAATGGTTAGCCAGATTGCTTTTTCTGTTTTTATAGATGTTTTGCACATCTTGCTAAAGAAAATAAATATCTAAATGTTGGCAAAAGAAACCTATCTTTAATTAGTCATTGCCATCAAATAAAAAATTGCTATATAGAAGGAGGCTTACTATGTTTTACTTTTTAAAAATATAGCCAAAAGTTTTGGAACAAGGCAAGGGCATATATTTAAAGAAACAAAATGGAGGGAAGCTATATCTGCATTGCTGCTCTGATTAAGAAATAACATGGTATAAGGTTTCCTTAACACTTAGAAGATTATCAGACAGGAATGAAAAAAGTGTTTCTGTCCCATAATCTCCTCTCCCACCCTGTCCCATCCTTCTCCTGGCACAAGAACAAAAAGTTTCAGACCTACTTTTGGAGTGTCAACAAGGCATCCCAGGAGTGTATGGACCTCCAAAGGAACTCCGTTCACTTCCTGGAGTGAAATCCCGCCTGCAGAAAATTTAAACTTAAAAAGAAAAATAAAAGAGAAAAGGTGACAGCAAGCACAAAAACACACTTTAAAACTTCCAAGTAAACCAGGGAAGTTTTTAAAAACTGTGTCACCTACCCTGATGTCCTGATCTCACCAGGAAGTGTTCTGGCAGGGACCTCCCATTGATGCTGGGATCTCACTAGCAAAATGGGGCACCCTTTTCAGTCGCTGTCAAATTTGTGACAGGAATGAAACAGGGGATAGTATTGATGGCTTCTCCCATCAATAAAAAGCAGTGCCAGTAAAGAGATTAATGATCATTTTGTAAGAAGACAATTACTAATAAGTCGGAAGAAATACAAAAGAAGACTATGTGATAAATCTCTGTTATGGGCCTCACCATATTAGGCCTTTTTCAGCAGAGAGGGGTATCAGCATCAGACAAGAAGTTAACACATAATGATATACTGACAGTAAAAGAAGGTGAGTATGGCTCAAAATTGCAAGAAGAGCTAAAAAATGAAGGTATATGATGCCATTGGCATCTATACAGGCAAATGAGAGAAAGATTTCTAATGGACTCAAAATTACATAACATTGACATAAGGAAAACAACTTGGGAAATCTTGCTAGAGGCTGGAAATAAGAAGTTGACTACAAGACTTTACAAACTACTGGAATAGGATCAAGAAAAAGAAATAGTGAAAGACAGTATGGTGAAATGGGCACAAAACATCGGCCATGAAATAGAATTTGTACAATGGGGAAAAAATGTGGAAAGACAGAATGAAACACACACTATCACAAGATGTTAAAGAAAATACAAATAAAATGTTTTATAGATGGCATCTATCTCCATAAAAGTTGGCAAACATTTATAAGGGCTTAAAGAACAACTGGTTAATGGTTGGAAGTGCAACCATTAACAAGGCTCATATATCCACATGTGGTGGGCTTGTGAAAAAGCAAATATATATATATATATATATATATTGGTGAGATATTCACAAAGTCATAACAGAAATTTTACTGGTCAATATTCCACTCAAACTAGAAACTTTTTTATTAGGTATGATAGATGTATCAACAGAAAAAGAACATGGTAAAATAATACTTTACTTACTAACAGCAGCAAAAATATTATACGCAAAATTGTGGAAGAACCCTTTGACACCAGCGATAGAGGACTGGCTAATCAGAATATACGAAATGATAGAAAATGATAAACTTACCTTTCTAATGAAAGGGAAAGGCATAGAGAAATTTCAACAAGATTGGGAAAAATTGTCAGAATATTTGGAAAAAAATATGGGGTGACTCTGCGACAATTGGGTTGAGAGACTAACAATCAAATGTTGATAAGAGGAGAAGAAAATAGAAGATAGTAGATTAATGGATTAGGGGACTTCCAGCAGGGGGCGCGAGGATGAAAGACAGGAACCGACGGGGCTCCGTGGGGACCTGTAATCTAGGGCAGCAAAGGGGGTGGCTTTTGCAAGGAGTCACCCCAACTTCATACCTGGGAAGGTAATAGAAGAGTGGGGCTCGCAGCAGCTGTCAAAATTGAGGCTGGGGGAGTTTTGGGAGGTTTCCCATACCCAGTTCAAAAGAGACAGTCCGAGCAGCCATTGCTGCCTTTAGAGCCTTGGGCACTGAGTCCTTCCCTTCCCCCCTGCTTTAGAGCAAATTCCATTGAATAAGGCATGATAATAGTTGAATTGAATATCCCTAAGAGTGCGGATTTACCTTCAACAGTAATATCCCACCCAGCATTATCATAGAAGGGGCTCTCCATTTAATTTGGAGGGGTTTTGTGTAGGCAGCGGTTATATATATACTCTCTCCTAACTGCTTGAAGTATTCTGAAGCTGAGGAGGCAAGGGGGGAAAAAATTAAATTATCATAACTGATAAATAAGATGAGATTTCACCTACCTTTCAATAAAACAACCAAATTCCCTACCCTGGCTACTCCAAATCTGCATGAATAAGCTGCTTGCTGGGGCTGGCTGGCTGGCTTGGAATTAGCAAAAAGAAAGCGTAAGGGCTAGCTATACAACTATATAACTAGCTACACAGTGGAAAACCCAAGCACAGCTGCAGACGGAGCAGTGGGGGGGACTTAAAGGGAGAATGGAGAGATGGAAAGAGAGTGAAGGAAGCGGAGAGGGAAATAAAGGGTAGGTGATAATTTCTGGATTGGACTTCGGAACGGCTCTCTTTAGTGAGACCAGGATCGTGAGGTACTCTTGTTGCTGACGAAGGACTTTAGTTGATCTAACTGTTTGAAATGGTCAAACCTGAGGGGGAATACTGGAACTAAGTAGAAACCTCAGGGGAAAGGAGGGAAGCAGACGGAGAATGAGCGGAGGGGTGTTCCAGATGAGCAGAGGGAATTCGGTGATAGAAAATCTTGTTGGTGACAGAGGAGGATAAGGAAGCGAGTGGAATCAGATGGGCAGAGCAGCGTGGTGACGGAGAGGCAATAAGTGGAGATATTGACAGGCGGTGCAGACGGGACTGGAAACGAGTGGAATCAGATGGGAAGGAACAAGGATCTCGGAGCTGGGGAAGACAGACAGGGAAGGGACAGACGGAGATGCTGAAGGGAGGCACAGATGGGTTGGTGACGAGTGGACTGGAGCGAGTGGCAGAGACGGTGGTCCGAGGGGAGTCGGGGAAGGAGAAGTAGAGAGTGAAAATGGAGGTGTGGAGGAGTGGAGAAGTGGCGTGAGGATACAGACGGAGAGGGGAAAGACGGCGACACTGACAGGGCACAGACGGGGTTGGCGACGCTGACAGGGCACAGACCAGGTTGGCGACGTGCAGATACAGACGGGACAGAACGAGTGGATATAGTTTGAGTTGGTGGAGGAGATTGGCAGCTAAACAGACGGAACCTTAGAGGGCCAAGAGGAACGCCAGGAAAGACTGTGGGGAAAACTGAAAGGGGAAAGCAGCTCTGATATCAGTAACTGCTAAAATACACTTAAACCATATTTCTGTTTTAAAAACATACGTATATCAGTAACTGCTAAAGAAGGGGAAGGTTGTATAAAGGGCAGTGATTAGGAGGGGTAATATAGGGTAAGGCAACAAAGTGAAGAGCTGGATCATGTGTTATACCAGGGAAAGTAATTGGGGAGAGGAAAGGAGAGGGGAAGATATACATGTAAAAAAATAAAAATAAAATAATAATATTTTTTTTAAAAAAAAAGAGAGAAGAAGTGGGACTTCATAAAAAGAGGATCGGGAGACCCCCCCCTCCAAAAAAGAAATTCAATTTGTGTGCACAGTTGTTGAAACGAAAAATTTAAGTATCAAGTGATTTAAGAGTCATACATTATATACTTCCTATTACTAATCATATCGGAACTAGGTACACTCCGGCTATATCCACGAACTGTTATTCATATCGCAACACTGGTTGATGGCTTCAGGACTGAGACCAAGGGCTTACACCACATCTCAAGTCTCAACCTCAAGGAGAGGCTCGATGGAAATGCCGCCAAAGCAACCTGACATCAATACCCAAATCTTGGAGGAATTCAAATCTTTTAAGAGGGAGATAAAGGATGAGATCTGCAATCTGAAGAAGGAAATGAAACATGATTTTGAAAGAATAGAGAAAAGACTAGATAAGATGACAACTGAGACGAAGGAGATAAAAGTTGAAGTAGATAAGGTGAAGCATACTACTGCTAAACTAGAGATTCAATCGGAGACCATTACAAAGGATTTGGAAAAAGAGAAACAGACAAACTTATTACAGGAAATCAGATACAGAGAAAAATGTCTGAAATTAAGAGGTCTACCAGAAAAACCATATGAAAATCTCCAGGAAAGAATAATACCAGCACTGGCAAACTATATTGATGACTCTGAAGCGAATATAGAAAAAGAAATTGACAAGATGTTCCAAGCGAGCTCGGTGTTAGCCAGAGAGCGAAATCTCCCAAGGGACATTGTGATCTCGTTCACAAGATCTAAGTACAGGGATAGGATAATTCAAATGAATTATCAACAGCAACTGATTTTGGAGGGGAAGGAACTCCAAGTATTTAAAGACATCCAAACAGAAGTACTTAGAAAATGCCAGGATTATAAACAACTTACGCAAAAGCTTACTACTATGGGGCTGAATTTTAGATGGGAAAGATTAGAGGGACTATCCTATACTTATCGGCAAAAAGATATAAAATTAATATGGTGGAAAAAGCAAAGGAAGCCCTTAGAAAATTAACTGATGATGAACAAAAAGAGGAGGATAGGAGAAGGAAAAGAGATAAACGAGAGGCAAAAGGTATATTATCGGAAAAAAGGACCCAAGAAGAAGAAAGAAGATCTAGTAGTGATAAAGGTCTGGAAGAAGAGGCGACGACCCCACAAGAGGACGACGCTTCGAGTGACCAAGAAGAGGAAGAGGGAGAAGAAGAAGACAAGAAGAAAAGTAGAACAGAAGGAGGAGAAGGGAAAGAGCAAGAAGACAGTTATTAATTTAAAATTATGAATATAACATCATGGAATGGTAAAGGACTAAATACTAAGATCAAAAGAAGAAGAGTTTATCATTTCCTTGAGAAGAATAAAGCAGATATCACTTGCCTCCAGGAAGTCAGAATTTGCCAGAATGAAAGTAAATATCTTAAGAACTTTAAACTGGGTCAAGAATTTGCTTCACTGTCATTAAAAAAGAAAAAGGGGATGGTTATATATGTTAACAAAAAACATGAAGCAAGACAGCTATTTAAAGATGAAGAGGGACATATGATCGGAGTGGAGGAAAACCTAATAAATGAAAAGTTGTACATAATTGGGGTCTACGGGCCATTTGGAAGAAAAGAACAATTCTACAGAGACTTAAACTCGCAGCTAGCAAAACCAGAAAAAGGAACTATAATATTAACAGGCAACTTTAATGGAGTTTTGAATGGGAAAGGGATAGATTAGGAAATTCCAAAGAAAACCAAGGTAGATTACCCAGAGTTTGCGTTGATTTGATGGAAGAGTTTAATTTAAAGGACCTTTGGATGACAAAATATCGAGACGAAAAGGGATTTACTTTCCACTCTGAAGTCCATAGGACGATGTCAAGAATAGATATGTTCTGGATCTCCTTAGCATTAATCCCAAGAATACCAGAAATGGTTATATTATATAAAATTATATCTGACCACAATCCGATAAACATGAAACTAAGACTTTTTAAAAAACAATATAACTGGCGATTGAGATAGGATCTATTAACGGATGAGGCTTTTATATACAAAATAAAAACCGAAATTAAATCTTACTTTAAGGAGAACAGAAAGGAGGATACAAAAATGAGGATAATAGGGGATGTTTTTAAATCTAGAATGAGGGGCCTCTTCTTACAAAAAGGAGCTGAAAATGCAAAAAAAAAAAAGGAGAGATAAAGAACAGAATAATTACAAAAACTGAAGGTTGCAGAAGAGAAATTGAGGAGGAAACCCCAAAGCAAAGCTGTTATTAAGGAGATAGAACTTTTTAAAAAATCTATTTATGCCGTAATGATAGAGGAGATAGGGGAAAAACTGAAGAAGGCAAGACAAAGAACATTTGAACAAGCTAATAAATCTGGAAGATGGCTCTTGTTTAGATTGAAAAAACTAAAGGAGAAAAGGATGATAACAGAAATTAAATCATTGGGGAGGACTTTGACAAATCAAGAAGAAATAAAAAAGAATTTATCGACTACTATTCTTCACTATACAAAGAACAAAACTATGAGGTAGATTGGAAGGATAAGATGTGTGAGTATATAAAGGTGAACAGCTTCACAGCATTGTCAGAGGATCTCAGGACAGACTTATCTAAACCTTTTGAGAAGGAAGAGATCTCTGAGGCAATACAAAATCTAAAAAGAGGCAAAGCTCCAAGTCCAGATGGGTTCACGGAAATTTTTTATAAAACATTCGAAAAAGATATACTGGAACCTCTACTGGAAGTGATTAACCTGGTTCATATTGAAGGAACCCCAGATACATGGAAGACCGCTAACATTGTTATGTTATGGAAGGAAGGCAAAGATAAAACAGACGTGAAAAACTACCACCCAATTTCCCTGCTTAACGTTGATTACAAGATTTATGCAACTATGATAGCAAACAGATTAAAGGGGGTACTGAAATCCATAATTAACACCGATCAGACTGGATTTCTCCCAGGAAGATCATCAGCAGGAAACATAAGGAATATAATAAATATACTGGAATACCTGGGGGGAAAAAATGAACGAAAGGTTGCAATAATCTTTGCTGATGCAGAAAAGGCATTTGAAAATGTTAATTGGTCCTGTCTAAACAAGACAATGGAGGCTTTGGACAGTTTATTACATCAAACATTGAAAAAGTTTATACAAAACAGAAAGCCTCAATTATTATCAATGGAGAAAGAACACGGGAAATCTCGTTCAGAAAGGAACCAGACAGGGCTGTCCCCTATCTCCTCTACTCTTCATAATAGTATTAGAAATACTAATCAACAAAATAAGGACTGATAGAAAGATACGGGGATTACAAATTAAGAACATGGAGTACAAGGTCCATGCATTTGCAGATGACTTGGCTATAATTTTAGAGGACCCCATAGAAAATATAAATTATTTGATGGAAACAATTGGGGAATTTGGAAAATATGCGGGTTTCAAGATAAACAAAGAGAAAACTATAATCTTAACCAAAAACATATCAAGGAAAGATCAAGTGATATTAAGAGATAAATCTAAACGCAAACTGGAAAACAATGTTAAATACTTGGGAATTTGGCTCTCAAACAGAAATCTGGACCTTTACAATAACAACTACAAGAAAATATGGGAGAAAATAAAAAACGATTTAAGTGTTTGGTCAAAACTGAATCTCTCAATTTCTGGCAAAGTGGCTGCTATCAAGATGTCTATCCTTCCAAAAATGATGTTTTTATTTCAAAATTTACCAGTCATTGCAAATGATAAACCCTTCAAAATTTGGAAAAAAGATCTCTGTGACTTTATATGGGGGGGAAGAAAGGCCAGAATAAAGTGGCAAACTTTAATTGAGCGATCAGAGTGGGGCGGGCTGGACCTACCGGACTTCCAAAAATATCGAGCATGCAGTGGTTCAAGCTTCAAGATCAAAAGTTACTGCTGCTAGAAGGGTCAGGTCTGAGATTTGGGTGGCATGCGTACTTAGGCTACGATAAATGTACAATACATATGGACTTTAACAACTATATAATAAGAAAAGCACTATTTCAGACCTGGAAAAAAATACGAAGATATCAGTTTGGGAAGCTTTCAAGATGGATATTACCACTAGAAGCATTTAGCAGAAGATGGGGCTGTCAGGGAAAATCAGGCAAATGGGTCAAGTATAAGGACCTATGTAAAAAGAAGGGGGACGGCAAGATGGCTATAAAATCAAAAGAAGAGTTAGAGGCTGAAGGATGGAAATTTAATTGGTTAACATACCAGCAATTATACAGCAGGTTTAATAAAGATAAAGAAGAACCAGGTTTGCTAGAGGAAGAGACAGAAATGGAAAAAATAATATTAGATAACAAGAAAAAGAAAATTGGGAGACTCTATAAAACCCTTAATCTAAGGCAATCGGAGGAAGAGGTGGTGAGAGACTCAATGATTAAGTGGTCTAGAGATTTAGGAGAGAATATTACAATAGACAAATGGCAAGATGCATGGAACATAACAAAAAAATTCATGGCATGCCAATCCCTAAAGGAAAATCATTTTAGAATCTGTAATAGGTGGTACCTAACACCATCAAGAATGAATAAAATGTTTGGAACAAAAGACAAGAATTGCTGGAATTGTGGGAAATTAACAGGAACATCAATACATATGTGGTGGACCTGCCCGAAGATATGTAAATTCTGGATCAAGATCCACAATACCATTCAAAAAATGTTCGATATAAAGATAGATCTAAATCCGAAACTGTACTTGTTAAATATCACAACAGTACTAACAAAAGAAATAATTAAAAAAAACAGTTTGGAAGAGTTATTCTTTACCTCTGCACAGCAGCACGTTTACTATTAGCTGCAAAATGGAAAAGTACTGATGAACCAAGAATGGATGATTGGCTCTATAAGATAAACGAAATGAGAGACAACGACAAGCTAACTGCCATACTAAATCATAAATCAGTGGAGAAAATTGAAGCGGAATGGCTACCAGTGTTTAAATATTGTAGAAGAAGGTGGAATATAGCGGATGATATTGATTTTTAATAAGAGAATTAATTATGGCTTATTGGTTCAGGAAAGTAGATTTAGGGCTTGGGGGAAAAGTATTAAGGAAAATGAGAGAGATACAGAAGAAATGAGAGAAATCACAAGAACCAGGGTGTGATAAAGGAATCAGCATTAAATTACAGTTGAATCCACTATGAAACAAAATGGAGAAAAATTGAGTATCAAGAAGGACGGGAGGAAGGAGGGAAAGACAAAATATACTCTTAGAGATATTTATCACGAAGGAAGACGTGGTTTTTAATTTCAATTCTTTTAATATAAATTATAGTGATAAGCTAGGACAAGGGAGGAAGAAAGGGGGGAAAGGAGTGGGTTACTCCCAATATCTCTGTACCCTTAGTCTGTAATAAAGATGAATATGTAAACTCAATAAAAAATATTATTTAAAAAAAGAAAATAGAAGATAGTAGATTAATGGATTATCTATAAGAGGAAAATAAGAGAAATAGAGGGAGGTCGGATAAGAATAAGAACTTAAATATCTCCTCTCGCCCTCTAATACTATTTTGGAAACAATACATATAAGGGATATAGGTTTTAAGAGATATTTGATCTATGGTAAATAAGAGAAAAACACAAACGATAACTTGACTAAGAGAGAAATTATAGGATAAATAATAAAGGTTTATAGAAGTTGAGTGATGGGATTGTAAATGGATGTAGAAAATATATGTAAAGAGTAATAAAGAGATTGACAATAGGAGAATAAGGAATATACAGGGAAGGTTGGGCAGGAAGTCAATAGAAAGTGTGGGAAAGTATGAGGAGATAAAATGAAGAGGGAATGTTGTAAGTGCAGAGAGTATGAGAATGTGAAAGGAAGAATAAGAGGAAGAGTGAAGGGAAGAAGGGATGGTGTAAAGAAAGGATGTAGGTGAAAAGAAGAAGAAAGGAGAGGAAAGGATGGTAAAGGAAATGAAAGAGATAGAAAGTAAGGATAGGTGGTTAAATTATTTCATAAAACATGCAAATGGTATGAGATTAAGGTGAATAATGGTATATAAATGTGTGGTTATGTTTGATGAAGTTTCTGTTGTCTAAATCTCTTAAATATTTTTTTTTTAAAAAAAAAAGCAGTGCCGGTGGATCAGCAGCAGAACAGGTCCATTACGCGGGGGGAACAACATCATCTGAAAATGGAGCCCTTTAGCGATCTCCTGGCATTGTTATAACACCATTTTTAGCGCATCTGATCATCTCCTTAGAAGACATTATGCTTCTGAAGTGGTATCCTGAATCTCTGATAATTGAGCATTTCCTGCATTTTCACCCAACTAAACATATAAGCATGATGGGGAGTTGGTGGACTAGTTGTTGCTCACCTTCTGCTTATGAATACCAGTTACTCTGCTTGTAACTTACTCTAATGTCTGTCACTTTTTCAAAGAATAAAAGCATTATTGACAACTTTCTCGTACTCCTATCCACTTGTACGCATCCCTCCAAGTATCCTTGTACCTTCTTCCTGCTCTAGCGGTAAAGGAAGAAAAGAAGACTTCTTTCTTCGCCCTTCCTCCGTTTAAAGTCTTGAACCTTTTACAGCATGCAAAGAAAAAACTAGGAATGTAGTATTCTATTAGGAAAAGAAAATTCTTTTCTTTCCCTTCATATCATTGCAACCACTTCAGTAACAACAATGTGTACAAATTTGTAAGGGAGGTAGTATAGTGGGTGAGTGGATGGGAAGAGGCTGCCTAACCTATGGGGTACCTAAGAATAAAACTGGAACTTGGGACACTCTCAATAATTCTGAACTGTATCTCTAAGACTCAAGATATGTTCAGAGTTTGTGGGGGATATGGGTTTGTGTGGGATGACTGTTTTTTTAAGAGCCTATGTCTGAGTTTTACTCTTTATGAGCCATCACTGTACACCATGGCTAGGTGTCAAACATTCAGTTTGCTTACCCTTTTGGAAGAACAAAGCAGGACATAGCATTACAGGTGACGAGCATCATTTTATTAAGCATTTTAAGGACCTGACTAGGGGATTCAAAACAGTGTTGATTCAAGGGAGGATGGGGTCTCACAAGCTCTTCTTCATCCATGCCATGGGCGAGTCATCTCTGGCTTCTGTGACAACTTATAAGTAATACCTTGTTCCCCAGCTGACAGTACATTGCAAGGAGTATCTTCATATAAGCCTCCCCAAGATTTGAAACTGAAAAGAAGGAAATGCACTAGGATAGTCCCAATTTTTTTTCCCTTTCCCATCTTGGTTCCTGGAACCTGAAAGGGAGAACAGACAGGGCCTGTTTACCAAAAGTACACATGGTTGCTTACTATTATTTCTGGGTAAGTCCCCCTGAAAGATATGGCTTTAAATGATTTAAAGGTATCACTTGCAGCCAATCTCCCATAAGTTCTGCCATGAAGCAATCAATGTATGAGGTAGCTGAAACATAAGACACAATTTCTAGTCTGCTCCTGTGAAGCAACCAATTGAAGCTTGCACTTACCATTAGAGAAGGTGAATGGCCAAGGAGAGCAAATGTAGAGATTTGGGAAAGACGGGTGCTACATTTTATATGAATGCTCTGCCCTCACATGAGATAACTACAGTGCCATGTTATTACATTATTCCCTTGTTACCTACAGAGATTAAATGACAGTCTCAGACTGTAGCCACCCAATGGGCTGCATGTCCATGTCTCCAAAGTTCCATTTCTTAATATTTTAGAAATCCAAAGGAAATTTCCAGGAAAAAAATGAAATTTGACCACAAAAAATCCTAAAAACTATTATATATCTTTCATTCACTGCATCTCCCTTTTTGTTATTTTTCAGTAACCAGTAACTGTTCATAAGATTGCCAGTATAAAAACTGGACAAAGCCCCTGTCTCTGGAATGATTGTGTAGAATTTAGCAGATGTTCCTTGTCATGCAACCAGGTAGCAAGCAACACCTGCCAAGATTACCTCTTCTACACAAACATTCAAATGACAGGAGCCCTCTCCAGTTTTCATTAGTGTGAATGTTGAAATTTAGCAGCAAATCATGGCCAATATCTAAGTTGGCCATTGCTCTCATGGAAGCAACTTCTGTGAGCACAAGCTGGTGGTTTCACCTGCATTCCCATACACACCTTAAAACCCTGCTCTGGAGGTCTGAGAAGCTTGCTGGAGCAGGTTTTTAGTCCCAGAGAAGGCTGCAGGGGTAGGGAAGAAAGCCTTGATGCTATTGAGAGCATCACATTGGACTGAGGTCAGTATGTGTTGATATTTATCAAGCCTGATAAAGAAATGTTTCCAACATTAATTGATAGGCTTTGGGGTTGAGACTGCCATGGTTGCTTTGACCGACGATCTGCGTCTGAGCATCGACAGGGGTAGTGTGACCCTGTTGGTGCTCCTAGACCTCTCAGCGGCTTTTGATACGATAGATCACAGCATTCTTCTGGATCGCCTGAGGGAGTTAGGCATCGGAGGCACTGCTTTGCAATGGTTCCGCTCCTTCCTCTCAGGCAGGACCCAGAGAGTGCTGCTCAGGGACAGTAGCTCCAGTAAAAGGGAGCTTACCTGTGGAGTACCACAGGGTGCTATTCTGTCCCCGATGTTATTTAACATCTATATGAAGCCGCTGGGTAAGATTATCCAGAGTTATGGAGCTGGGTGTTATCAGTACACTGATGACACTCAGATCTATTTCTCCATATCTCGTTCGTCGGTCTCGAATTCTGACGGCATCTCTTCTCTCAATGAATGTCTTCGGGCAATAATGGGCTGGATGAGGAAAAACAGATTGAGACTGAATCCAGACAAGACGGAGGTGCTCACGGTAGCGGCCCCGAAACCAAGAATTGGGTTGCAATCTCCAGTCCTGGATGGGGTCACACTCTCCTCCAGTGACTGTGTTCGCAGTCTAGGGGTGCTCCTTGACTCGTCACTCTTGATGACAAATCAGGTAAATGCGACAGTCAGGAGTGCTTGCTATCAGCTTCGGATGATACGCCAGCTGCGCCCTTTTCTGGAAGTAAGGGATCTTGAGACTGTTGTGCACGCGCTGGTAACCTCACGTCTTGATTTCTGTAATGCACTCTACATGGGGCTACCCTTGTGCTTAGTTCGGAAATTACAGCTGGTACAAAATATGGCAGCCAGGCTAGTTTCTGGGACATCTAGGAGGGACCACATTACTCCGGTTCTGAGGTCCCTCCACTGGCTGCCTATCAGCTTCCAGGCCCAGTACAAGGTGTTGGTTATCACGTTTAAAGCCCTAAATGGCTTGGGCCCAAGCTATCTCAGGGACCGCCTTCTCCCTTATAATCCTCCCCGCGCTCTCTGGTCCTCTGGGAGGAATTTGTTGCAGCCACAAAGACCTAGGCTGGCGACCACCTCCCAGAGGGCTTTCTCAGCTGTTGCCCCCAAATTGTGGAACGGCCTGCCGAATGAGATCTGCCTATTGACATCATTAGACAGCTTTAAAAAGGCTGTCAAGACGGTTCTCTTCAGGCAGGCTTTTCCAGAATAGCTAACCCCGACCTCCGGAAGCCCCTCTGAAGGTTGCTTCTGGACCTCCAAACTGATGCTGCTTGCTCGAAAGGGTTTTTAATAAACTGTATTATATATTGATTTTAATTGGTATTAATTTAATAATGTTTTAAGGGGGGAAGGGATTTTGAGCTGTTTTATACTGTGTATTATTTTATTGTTGTAAGCTGCCCCGATTGCTCGCAGAGGGGCGGGATATAAATAAATTTTTTATTATTATTATTATTATTATGATTATGATAAATCTTAAAAGGGGCTTTGAAATGACCCACATACACTCTTATTTTCATCATGTAGATGAAAATGCCACATTTATCAAGGCAGGCTAGGGCATGACCAGTATAACGAAGAAAATAATTGTTTTACTTTCTTTTCTGGTAAATATGGTCAATTTCATAGTCTGTTCCAGAAAAGTGATTGAACAATCCTATTCTTTAGCTACTCAGGGCTTCCTTTTTGAAAAATTAATCATGAGGAATTCTTTAAAAATAGAGGAGGGGTGGAGGCCAGAGATTTGGCTAGGAGTATTTTTTTAAAGATTCTATTTGTATGAACAAGTACTTGGTCTACATAAATATATAAACCTTATTAAAGCTGACATATTTAATAAAAATGAACATTCAGATGGGTTTGTTTTCCTAATAAGTTATTAAAATGTTTAATGAAATAATTGTGTCATTGCTCTTCTCATATTCTTTCTTTTAGTTTCTGGAATGAATGCTTAAGGATAAAATTATTTAAACAACTACTGTGAGAAAACCACATTCACTCTATGCAATTTGCTTCTGAGTAGACATGTATAGCTTTGTGCTGTAAATGTATGAATTCCTTTTACAAAGACCTGTAAGTTTCATGATTAAATATGGACCTTGGGAAACAAGAGTTTTCAAGGGGGTAGGGGGTGGGGTGGAGATGGCTTTATGGATGTAAACAGCATAATAGATTATTGGCATTAGATACCATAGATTATTTGGAATCCATGCTTTGTTTAAAAAAAGAGTTCTTTATTTTACTGTTATGTTCTTTATTTTAAATAAAGAATTTATTTAACATTTATTTTAAATGATCTTTATTTTATATTTTGGAATGGGAAGATTTTGCCCTATGTAAGTTAAGCTAGCGTTTCCAGGAGGAGGAGGAAGAGTTGGAGGAGGAGGAAAGCTCATCTTCCAACACATTCATTCTCATAGACAGAAGGCTTTAAAGTAATAATAATAATAATAATAATAATAAAATTTTATTTATATCCCGCCCCTCTGCAACGCAATTGGGGTGGCTTACAATATAAAAACTCCATAATCACAATACCCTAGCCCACCCACCCCTTAAAATAATATTAAATTATGATGGATTAAAAACAGACAATAATTAAAAATATATATAAATTAGAAGAAAAAATTACAACATACAATCACAGCCTAGAAAGGACAGCTGAGTCTTGGGCCAGGATAATTATTCAGGAAAGGCCTGCCGGAAAAGATCCGTCATGACAGCTTTTTTAAAGCTGTCTAAGGTGGTAATAAGACAGATCTCGTCCGGCAGGCCATTCCATAATCTGGGAGCAGCAGCAGAGAAGGCCCTCTGGGAGGTCACCAACAGCCTTGTTTTCATAGGCTGTAACAGATTCCTCCCAGAGGACCGAAGTGCGCAGGGAGGGTTGTATGAAAGGAGGCAGTCCCGGAGGTAAGTTGGACCCAAGCCATGTAGGGCTTTAAAGGTCATAACCAACACCTTGTACTGTGCCTGGAAACTAATAGGCAGCCAGTGGAGAGCTTTTAGCACAGGTGTTATATGCTCTCTTCTGGAAACGCCAGAAATCAACCTGGCTGCCATGTTCTGGACTAGTTGAAGTTTCCGAGTCAAGCACAAGGGTAACCCCATGTAGAGTGCATTACAGAAATCCAGATGGGAGGTTACCAGTGCATGTACCACAGTTCCGAGGTCCCTAGTTTCCAGGAAAGGGCGCAGCTGGCGTATCAGCCGAAGTTGATAACAGGCACTCCTGACCGTCACATTAACCTGATTTGTCATCTGGAGCGACGGGTCCAGGAGCACCCCCAGACTGCGAACACAATCCTTGGAGGAGAGTGTAGTTCCATCCAGGATTGGAAGTTGTATTCCCAGACCTGGTTTTGGGCCTGTAACTGTTAGTACCTCTGTTTTGTCTGGATTCAGTCTCAATTTGTTTTTCCTCATCCAGTCCATTACTGCTTTAAGACAATCATTGAGAGGAGAGACGCCATCTGAAGTCAAAGCTGATGACCGAGACATGGAGAAGTATATCTGGGTGTCATCAGCATACTGATGACACCGCACTCCATGCCTCCGAATGATCTCTCCCAGCCATTTTTCAATTTCTTCCAATTTAGCCCCATAGGGAACCCTTGTGGAGAGTTAGTCAATGAATTGGAGCCAAGTTCATGTAGATATGGAATCCTGCTGTTTGAAATGCTGAAAAACACTATACAGAGCAGCAGGAAAACCTATATAGGAAGCTGCCTTATACTGGCTCAATTGTCTACAATGACTGGCAGCTCCAAAGTCTCCCACACAGTTTCCCAGCCAGGGTCTCTTTCCCATCATCTGTTACCAGATGATATTTTAACTAGAGATGTAAGGGAGTGAATCTGGAACTTTCTGAAAAGGAAATTTGTGTTGTACCACTAAATTATCATCCTCCTTCATTGACATGGGTAGAACGAAGAGCAAAGAAGGACCTCATATCAGCTGTGATGGTAGGGAGCTCATTCTGGCTATTTAGCCCCACTCTTAATGGGAAGCATACCCTGGTTGGAAACGCCTACTGTTAAAGGGAATGGGATGTAAAATATTTCTGGCAGCTCTGCTGCATAACTTACTGAGGGATCCTTCTCACAGTTAAAGAGTGGGATCACTGCTACATCTAAAGATTTGCTTTTCTCCTAGGAGGCACTTTCCAGCTAATATGCCATCAACAACATCAAACTCAGTTAATATTCATGACCCTGCTCTACATTATCCAAATATGCTACAATCTTTAAAAGATACAAGCAAATTTTGTAGGAAGACAGCTGGAGGATACAATCATGTCAGATTAATCCCAAAGCCAGAAATGCAGTGTATCATTTTGGAGTGTTATCAGAACTGGCCCAAACTGAAGCTGCATCCTCTGTCCAAATCAAAGCTGCTCCTTCCAAAATTGCAGGACCAGTTCAGAGATTTGGGGTTAATCTACACAGGCCAGAGTGGCAGTTTAAGTATTAGTCTGCTTTTATTCTTTCCCAGTTTGAGTATTGGACTAGGATTTAGTCTGCTTATTTGAATATTCAGTATGTCATCCCTGAAGGGGGCTGGGGGCATCCAAGGGGAAGGTCCCAGACAAGAAACTGCTACTTAATTGTCCACCTCCAGTATCCCCAGTCTCTTCCAATGATGAGGGTGAGATAGGGGAGAGGGTGGCCATTTTGGCTAAATTGGAAGAAATTGAAAAACAGCAGGCCCCTCTTAAGCAGACAGTTAGATAGACTTCTAAGAAAAATGATAAGGATACTTTTAATAAAATTGTTCTGTCATGTTTAGAGGCTCTGAACAAGTGCCTTCAGGCTTGAGATTCTGCTGTGCTGGTTGAAGATGAGGATAAGGTGCTGGCTCAGGTGGCTATTGGTGAAGCAGTGAGCATAGATCAACAAGTGAGTCTATTGACATCGCTTTACCATTTGTAGACTCACATGGAGGGATGACTCAGGTTCTCAGGGATAACCATACAGGCTGGGGTTGGAGTAAGCCCATTGCACTGGTTGGAATGGCCACTGAGAGCTCAGGAGACAGATTGGGTGGTGGCAGGCCTTCAATTCCTCAAGGTTATAGCTTGGAGGTATTTAGAAATGCCAACTCTTTTAAAAAAAAATCCCTAGGTGGCCTATCCAACATTGTATATGCAACAGTGGCTTGTTGGTTCTCAAGGGAATATTCAGCAGCCCTCCACTAGTTTGTATAGTGGGGTGGGTGATTGTACCATCTCATCAGACTATGCCCCTAGGGGATCATTTGGAATCTGTAGACAAGATTGTGCTTTGGTATTTTGTTGACATTTTTCTCTGCTCCATAAGGAGTTAAAGGAGAAAGATTGGGAAGTTTTAGCTAAGAAGCTAAGAAGTATGTGGACAGGACATGGAGGAATTGGCTTTGGGAATTTTTATTTATGCAGGTGTTGTTGCAAGTGTTCATCCCTGGAGGGCATATTCACTCATCTAGTATATGGACATCATCCACAAGGCCTATGTCAATTTCTCTGGGCCAGCATGGTTGTTGTATGCTGAGGCCTTCAGGATGAGGGTGGCAATGAATCCTGCCATGAGATGGGATCAGCTGCATTTGCAATTGTGGATGCAGCTAATGACCCTTGTGTGACCAACTTAAAGAGAGAGGTCCCACAGCAGTCATATAGTTCAGAAAGCCCAATGAATGTAAAAATCCAGGCTTTTGCTAGTAACCAGAATAAGCTATGCTGGAAATTTAGGGTGCAGGGTGCTTGCACACTGCATCCCACCAAATTCCAGCATGAGTGTTCAATTTGTAGTTGATAGCATTCCTTCATGAACTGTTCCAAAGGAAAGACGCAGGTGGTTTTAAGTATCAGAAATCAGGTAAGCAGGGATTAGAGAGTCTCTGCACCTTAGAAAAGGGCCAATCTAATTTATCTGGATTGGCTTGAGGTACTTTTGCACCTATACCCACGTCATACGACTGCATGTTAGTTGAAGGAAGGGTTTAGGAATGGTTTTTGGGTGCCATTTCAGAAATTCCAGAAACATAATTTCCCAAGAATCTTTAGTCAATGATTGGGTTGGAAAGGGCTGTCATGGACAAGAATCATAAGGAAGTGAAAAGGAGGAGGGTAGTTGGTCCTTTTACTTCTCTCCTTGTGTCTAATTTGAAGGTGTCACCTTTAGGTTCTGTTCCCAAGAAGGCACCTGGTGAAGATAGGATTATTCAACATTTGTCTTATCCTAAATATGCTTTTAGTTAGAATCATAGATATGGGAGAGACCACAAGGACCATCTAATCCAACCCCCTGCCATGCAGGAATAAACAATCAAAGTATTCCTGACAGACGGCTGTCCAGGTTCTGCTTAAAAACATCCAAAAAAGGAGACTCCACCACACTCTGAGGCAGTGTATTTCACTGCCGAACAGCTCTTACAGTCAGGAAGCTCTTCCTAATGTTTAGGTAGAATCTCTTTTCCTATAGTTTGAGTCCATTGCTCTGTGTTCTAGTCTCTGGAGCAGCATCAGAAAACAAGCTTGCTCCATCCTCAGTATGACATCCCTTCAAATATTTAAACATGGCTATCATATCACCTCTTAAACCTTCTCTTCTCAAGGCTGAACATACCCAGCTCCCTAAGCCACTTCTCATAGGGCATGGCTTCCAGACCTGCCACCATTTTGGCACACTCCTCTGGACATGTCCCAGCTTGTCAATATCCTCCTTGAATTGTGGTGCCCAGAACTGGACACAGTATTCCAGGTGAGATCTGACCAAAGCAGAATAGAGTGGTGCTATCACTTCCCGTGATCTAGACACTATTGTTGCTTGGCTTTTCTTTTGAAGGCTTACTTTACATGGACCATGCTCTTCCTATGGGGTTTTTGGTGTCATGTTCAGCTTTTGAATAGTTTAGTATTTTTCTTGAGTGGGCCCTTAACCTTAAGTAAGGGTGCAGAGGTATGATTAATTACCTTGATGATGCTTTGTTTATTGGACTAGCTGGGGTGGGGCACTGTGCCTTTCTAATGCAAGAATTTTATTCATTAACTGAGGACCTGGAAATTCCATTAGCACATGAGAGGATGGAGGGCCCCAGCACTTGTTTGTTTTTCCTGGGTATCAAGATCAATACCATTGACCAGCATTGCAGGCTCCCTGTGGAAAAACAGTGATTTAAAAAGCAGGTTATCTGAATTTCTTGGGCTTAACAAGGCCACTGTTAGGGAGTTTTAGGAACTCGTTGGCCATTTACATTTTGCTTGCAGGATCATTGTGCCTGGCAGAGCCTTTTTTATAGTTTATCTGTGACACTATTGCTGGTGTACATAAATTCCATCATAGGATTAGGCTTACTCAGGGAATTAGGAAGGATTTGCAGGTTTGGCAGGAGTTTCTTGCCTCCTTCAGCAGAATTTCTTTTTGGAGGAATGATTTGCACCTTAAATACACATTGCTGTTGTCCTTGGATGTGGCAGGACTTACAGGCTTGGGGTTTACTTTTATTTGCATCAGTGTACCTAAGCATGGCCTGAGAAGTGGGCTAAGGAAGTTTTTTCCAGTCATAGTAGCTGTCTTCACTGCAATATTTTATTTACAGCTCTCCATGTGGCTGATGTGGATAATGGGATAGCTGATGCTTTTCCCCACCAACAGATAGAGTGATTTAGATAACTGAATGCCTATCTGGTCTTGATGCCTGCAGACCTGTGGAGCTTTGGAGGGTTGAGTTTGTCCAAGCAACCAGTCTCTCATTAGACGCTAGCACGAGGAATAGTTAGACGAAGGTCAATGAATGGGCTTCAGGATACTTGACCCATTCCAATTGACCATCTTGTACAGTACTGTGTTTCTTCAAGGTGTAGGGAGGCGCTCCACAGTCCATCAGGACTAGGCTGTCAGCATTGGCATTTGCATCAAAGGCTCAGGGGTATAAGGATACCACTGACAATTTTAGGGATTGCAAGGCTTTGGGAGGGTGGTCCTGAGAAAAGGTCTGAGTGGTTGATAGATGGGAACTTTTATTCCCTGAGGTCCTTGGGGTCCTGGGGAACATGAGGCCTGTCAATTCTACCCTTGACTATGAGGCTGTCACTTTTCATGGAAGAGCATCGACTGCTTTCTTTGGAGCCTTGTGTACGAGTGAATTGGTTTCATTGGTCAAAGGGGTTGTCTCAAGCAAAGCCCTCATCTGCAGGGATTTAGCTCTGTTGGAGCATCAAGTGGTTTTAAGGATCATGAGTTACAAGACTGACCAAAAGGGGGTGGTGCTCTGATCCAGGTTTATGCCCAGAAGTGTTCTGCAATGTTACACACATATCATGGAGACTAGATCTGGATTGCTGTTTTGTCATGCTGACTTTTCACACCTTACCAGGTATCAGTTTTGGACATTACCTCAAATGCCTTGCAGGGCTTGGGCTGGCAAGGGAAGTTTCACACCCATTCCTTTAGGATTGGGGCTGCCTCAACAGCTGTGGGCCTGGGCCTGCAATCTATCCAATGCATTGGATGTTGCAGGTCTTCTGCTTTCAAGATGTATGTGCATCCTCTCAAGTTCTTGAGTGGGCCCTCAAGTTCTGATTGTGTTGTTATTAACTACCATTTTTTCCTGCTTGTTGCTAGGTACTGTTTGGCAAGATGATGGGTCCTGAACTGTAGCCATGGGATGGTTTACTGGCCCAAAATTGCCACTTCGGTGCTCAACTGGGGTTGACCCATTTGGCCACTGTAGAGTTGCTGATGCAAAGAGGCCTCTGTTGGAAATGATTGTTGCCTCTTTTGTTTGAGGAGTTTACTGGACTACCTCCTCCAGTTTTAATCATTAACTTCAGTGGTAATGACTTGGGTTTGCTGAAGGGCAAGTTCCTTATTCTTCAGGCTCTGCATGACTTTTGGGCCATACAGAATAGTTGGCAAAGGTTAGTCCTGGTATGATCTGCTATTTTGCTACACCAAATTTGGTGGGATGAAGGGAATCCCTAATGTCTTGACCTTGCCCAGACAGGGGTGAATAGGGAGTTATGGAATGCCTTAAATTTTACATCCCACCATAATCTTTCAATGGCCAGAGCTCTGCAGGGCAGGTGGTGTTTATCTATTGGAAGCAGGTAACACTAGGGAGCCCTGGTGGCACAGTGGTTAAATGCTAGTACTACAACCACAATGTTGCAAGTTCTTTCCTACAGGGCTCCAAGGTTGACTCAGCCTTCCATCCTTCCATAGATTGGTAAAATGAGTACACAGCTTGTTGCGGGCAATTAGCTAACACACTGTAAACTGCATAGAGAGTGCTTTGCCTGATCTCTCTGGCTTTTCTTCGCAAATGAAGATTCAGGAAGGACTCATCCCGCGTTGTCTGCAACCACGCTGATGACTGAAAAGGCCAATCCAAGATAAACCAATCCAGTTGCAGAAAGCACAGCAGAAGGTCTCCTTGGGTGATGTTTTCGGGTTGTGATTTTTTCTGTGTTGTCATTTCTCTTCAACACTTGTTGGGCGTGAGTTCTCAAATAAGGCTGCAGCTTTGTGGATAGTGTGTCTCCATGCCTCCCGATGTGAGGCCAGGGCAGACCATTTTTGGTGATCAATTTGGCCAAGCCTGAGATGTTGCTTCAGGGAGTCCTTATATCGCTTTTTTGGAGCGCCCCTCTTATGCTGACCCATGGCAAGTTCACCATAGAGTACTATTTTTGGGAGGCGATGGTCCTCCATCCTAGAAATGTGCCCTGCCCAGCGCAGCTGTGTTCTCAATATCATGGCCTCAATGCTGGTGATCCCTGCTTGTTCAAGGACAGAAACACTCATCACATAGTCAGTCCAGTGTATATTTAGGATTGTGCGTATACAGCGCTGATGAAAGCGTTCGAGGGGTCGTAAGCGGTGGCGATAGGTGACCCATGTTTCAGACCCATAAAGGATGTTAGGCACTGCAGAGCTGCTTCTGTGTGGTTTGCCTGATAAGCAGTATAGAAATAGAAGTGCTATTGCTATTGCTATTGTTCCTGGAGGATTCATGCCCTTGGTTTGATCCAGTAGAGTTATTCTCCTATTCCAACTACAGATGCAAGCCAGCTCATTAGCCAAAAGATGTTACATTTCCCCATAGAAGATGCTACAGTTCATAGACCATAAAATCTACCAGTAATCCTCACGGTGTTATCATGACAACTTTTTGTGTGTGTTATTTAACACAGCAGAGCATTTTAAGCTCACCTCCCATCCTTTAAACCCAGACACCTTTTTTCAAGAGAAGAAAATGTATCTTTGGGTTTCTTCATGAAGTCTTTGAGACCTAATGTTATGTCAGAAGCATTAATCAGGCAGAAATCCCAGGATACCTGAGCAGCACCTTCTTGAACAGTTTTGTCAAAGGCATAGGTAATGTTTTGCAGGGAATGTGACAGAACTTTGTGCATCCCAAATAATGAACATGCTCTTGTTGTTTATATTGTCATGGATCCCAAGACGATACAGAATTGAATCAAGAGCCTTTAATTATCTTAAGGGCTTTCCCCTTCAGTTTTGATTCATGACAACCCCTAATTAACCCCTTGACTATGTACACAAATCAGAAAAGCCAAAATAAATAAATAAATAAATAAATATGAGATCTTTTTTTAAAGGAGAAATGTGCAATCAACTCTTCTGGGAATAGTTTAAAAATCCCAATGAACTAAGGCTTGTTCTGGGGCTATTTTCCCCTCTTCATTTTCATGAAATGCTTCGTATGTTCACTGTGGAATTAGCACTGCATGCACATAGAATATTTTAACTGAATTGCCTAAGCTATGCCCTTGTCATATCAGCAGTTATAAGAAAAATGGGGCTGTGACAGAACCAAACTACTACTTGTATGTGCTACCACTCTGTATGTGACTCAATAGAGCAACAAGTCAGAAGACCACCATCATAGTTAATTTTGTAGGAGAAGTGACCATGACTGGCAGCTTCTTGACCAAGCATGGGGGAATTCTCCACCACAGTTCTGTGGGGAAGTACATCTTCTGATTGGTCTATGAGTCCCTCATTAAATTGTTCTTTCTGTCTGTCTGTCTTGGGGGGGGTGCCTTAAAAACTAACATATTTATTTGACAAATGCTTTTGTGAGCTGCAGCCCACTTCTGATGAAGTGGGCTGCAGTTACAATAGGAATGTATATTTTCACTTTTTACTGATGTGTGAGAAGGAAAAACAAACATTTTTTTTCTCCTTCCTGATATTACAAGGGATTTTGCCCACCCTTAAAAAAAATGCTCCACACATTTGAGGACCTGCACAAAACTTTTTTTTCCTTCAAAGCCCAACATTTTTTATGGAAAAATATGTTTTTTCTTTGTTTTGATATTGAGGATGGTGATTTTTTTAAAAAAAGTGCTGGAATTTTTGCTCTTAAGCATCGATTGAAAAAACACGTGGAGCATAACAACTTTTTCAAGGGTGTGTCTATTTTTCTTCCATAGTCTACCAAATGTTATGCCAAATGAATTGAGTGTGTCTGTTAAGGGCCACAAGCCTTGTTGTTGTTGCTCATGGCCAAGCATATCTGGGTTGGATAACAAGTGCACCAGGCTCATGGGGGACAATTTTCACCCTGCACTCTCCTAGTAGGCTACACCTCTGTGTTTTTAGCAATCTAGAAGTGAAGTCATGTGAAGTATTGTTTCACTTTGGCAGTTTTACACAGAGATAAAGGGTTAAAAGGGTCATGGGAACTGAAAGGAGCTAAGGCACCTTGGTTTCGGGCCATGTTTAGTGATTTTGTGATAGACTTGAGGGGCCATGGAGGTCCAGTACATATAATATGTAGGATAGAGATACTTCACTGAAGAGACAGAGTGATGTACACTTAAGTGTTCCCATGATGAATCTGCTTTTGTCAGTGTAATAAAGCGGAGACAATATCTCCTTTCTATATTTTCCCACATCATCAAAATCTTCTCTAATAGCTTGCAGCACCCTTCAAGGGAGATATGAAGATAAAGTCCCACCACACAGGCAGATGTCTGCTCCTGTTCCATTGGATTCTACTTGCAAAGCCAACAATTTCCTTAAACTCTTCTATGAGCAGCTCTGTAAATTCTACACAAGCCAAGAGAAGGAGAATTTCCTAATTAATGTGTGCATTTTCAATTCATGTAAGAAAGAGAAAGTTATACATTTCCCCCTGTTGGGAACCTTTATCTTGAATTTCTTGTTACGTCTTCAAGTCAGCTCTGACTTATGACAACACTATCATAGATTTCCTTGGTAAGATTTATTTGGACAAAATTGGTATTGGCTTCCTTTAAATTACAAACCAAAGAGAACAACAAAGTCAATGTATGCATGTGTGTATTGCTGAATGTACTACTGGACTGGTCTTGCCACATGCCACAGAATAATAATTGTTCTGAATGTGAGTCCATCTGTTACACTAATCGCATGGAAATTCCCTTTGCTTCATAACTGGATCATAGAGAACTATTTTGATGTGAGGGTGTGTACATGTTAGGGTCAGACTCATCCATCTGTGTGTCAAGGCTTACAGGTGAGGAATCAAATGCTGCTTCATTTCCCACAATAGATACAAGACTTAAATCTTATGTGAAACTGTATGAACCTGCCTGGCTGCTGCGGAAAAGGTATACCTTAATGCCAGATGCTAGGGGTTTGGAGTAAACAAGAGGAGAGAGCTATCACCTTCATGCCCTGGTTGAGGCTTCTGGTTGGCTGGCCACACTAGAAAACGAGATGTTGAATTAGTTGGATCTTTGGTCTGAGCCAAATCTCTTCTTTTGTGTCAGTAGTAGAACGAAAAAACAGAGTGAAAAACAAAGGCTGCTGGGTTCTGCTGACATCACAGTATTACTTCTGGTTTTAATTCCCCATTCCTACTGAAGGGCCTACTTTGATTTTAAATGCAGTTCTGGTCAGTGCAGAGCTCAGCTGGTTGGAGCAGAGATCAAGAAAAGCCAAATTCGTTACCAGGAGGTCAGAAATGCTGTAAAGAAAAGAGGTGACATGCATGTGCTTCATTTTTCAGTTCCTCTCTTTTATGGGACATTTCTAGCAACTCATTTCATAGAAGGAAAAAAGAATGATGTATTTATTCAATATATTTATTACTTACATTTATATTCCACTTTTGCACCAGTGAGTTCAAGGTGACATACCTGGCTCCCAACCCTACTTTGTCCTCACTACAACCCTACAAGTAGGCCAGGCTTGAAAAGTAAATGGCTGGCCTAAGAGTAGCCAGTTATAGTCCTGCCTGATTTGGGACTTGAACCTAAATCCCCCAACACTCAGTCCAACATTTTAACCACTATACACACAGGCTGAGAGACTTAGGGTCAAACTAGTCATACATTTAGCAGTCATTTATAAGAAGTGCTTTTTCAAGTGCTGATGATATCTTTTTTGTCATAGCATATGTTTTACCTTAATTCTGCATCTTGGATTTAGCATAGTTGTGATGGGTCATTTTAAAGAAAACATACTCCTAATTTGCAAGTCTGCTTGTAGAGGCACGTATCTCTAAGGAAATCCCATTGTGGGCAGTGGCACAGTAAAATGGACAAGTCTGGGTAAAGCCAGCTAATTGCTGTTCAAGGAGTTATGTGAAGGGGGATGCCATATGCAGGGGGACAAATATAAAAACCAGAGGTGTGTTTGAAATAGAGCTATCATGGCCAAGAAGAAAAGGAGATAGGACCAGTTGTTAGGGCCAATGAGGAATGAAGGAAATCTGAATATGCTTTTGGGGAGCTTTGAGTGTAGAAAGAGTTTGGGGTGAAAAGCTCTTAACTGGGTTGTTACAGTGTACTATGCATGAAACCAGCATAAGGCTTATCTGTTACAATAATTTTTTACTGTTTTTTACAGCCATCACATGGAGATTACTCACAAGGAATACATGTTATCCTTAATGTCTTTTTTGTCGTATAAAGCCATTGGTGACATATCCCATTATCTTGTTCAGGAGATGAATTATACAGTGAGAACTCTCAGAACTTTAAAAAGGTGAGCTGGAAGCAACCCAGGCAAGAGAGATGGAACAGTGTCACTTGATTCAGAAGACTAAATGGGAAACCTACTCTCCAGACGGCCATCAAAATATGAATTCAAGGGCAAAGGAGAAAGACCTACAAAGGGTAAATGTTAGGGGTTATTTAAGGGATTTGAGATTCCTGTGTCATTTTGAAGAGAACAGAACTTGTAATTCTAAACCCTCTCAAGTGAAAATTTATAATACTCTGTGTGGCCATATGGCATGTGTAAATATTTCCAGAATGCTGTAGGCTTTGCGATGGGATGAAGAGAGCAAACAATTTCATTACCGTTTTAATGAACATTGATATTGAAGCTTGAAATGAAATGCTAATGTATTTTGAGTACATTTGTGAGACTGTTCATAAAGTACGCAGCACTTTTAAAAAAAATTCTCCTTCCTGACCCCTTTGTCACAATTTTTATCAAGAGCAGACTCCTTTCCAAAAACATTTCACACAAATTATATTTATTTTCAGTGTCTTTGATGCACCATACTGCTCATTAGATATAAGAAATCATAGTGAAGATTAAGAATGCATGAGTTAACTGAGTTCATGGTAACCACTGCATTGGGATTTGCATGGAAAAAAACTGCCCTTATCATCTGGTGCTGGGAGACAGTGAGTCATATTTTGTCAATGTATATTATTTATGATTACATTTTTCTCCCACAATAGAATTTCCTCAGAGATATAAGCCAGAATAATAAGATTGGCAGATTAAGCCAGTGGTTACCTTCTATTGACCAGTCACAAAGCAAATAATGCAAAATGCAAGATGAGTAGGCAGCGGAAAAACTAGCTATGACATATTGACGTACAGTAGCACCCCCGCATCCGCTGATTCGCCATCCTCTGATTCAGTAATCTGCAGATGGCGATGGTAGGGGGAGGGAGGGGGAGGATGGGAGTAGGTGAGTTCATCTCCCCCCACATTTTTCTGGGACAATTCTGGTGGAGCGTGGAGCTGGAAGGGGGGGCAGGGTGGGAGGAGGTAAGCTCCCCATCCCTAGGACAGTTCCAGCAGCATGTGGGGTGGGGGTGGAGGGTGAGGGTTGGAGGAGGTGAGATTGCCTCCCCCTCCCTTCTCCAGGACAGTTCTGGTGACACAGGGTCCAGTGGTGTGCGGAGCTGGCAGAGTTGGGAGAGGGAGGGCAAGAGGAGGTGAGCTTGCCTCCTTTCTCTCTTCTCTGTGGGGAGGGGAGGGTCCGGTGGCAGCAATGAGGCCATTTGCTATAATCCATGGATTTCATTATCTGTGGTGGGGCCTGGAACCAACCCCCATGGATATGGGGATCTTACTGCATTTCACGCACTGGAAAAGCATCTCTTTTAAAAATGTAATAGATGTATTGTCTAGTCCGAACTTAGTATACAGTAGGTTCTTATGTATCTTTTAGGACAGCTGAAATTCTCCTTTTTAGATACCATTTGTGTGACGAACACAATGGAAACAGAAATGGACGGGAGTATGGTAGCCCCCTTTTCAGGTATCTGAGTCAATATAATCCTTAAATGCCTGAATGCCTATGGGGTTATGGGCAGAACTTGAAAAAGTTCCTTTTTTGGACTTAAACTGATCATGTTATCTGGGAATTGTAGTTTAAGCTCTGCGTCAGTGCTTTTTAATATACAGCACAAGTGCAAAATACTCTTCAAATGAGGCATGGCAGAATACAATTTTGCAATCCCTTAATGTGCATGTAAATAGTTTATAGGCAATTTTGTTTAACATCTTTTCTGTACATTTTTCAACAATGAAATTACAGGAGGTCTTTTGTAGTAAATGTTCTGCAGCAATATGGCTTCTCCATTTTGGTTCAAGGAAGCGGTGGGATCCCCTTTTGTTTAAAAGAAATGGAAAACCAGAAATGTTTTGACATTTTTTGTTGTCTCACACAGTGCCAATTGACCTCCAACATTAGCACAAGGATAAAAATAATTCAAGAAAAATAACAAGAAATATTTCAGTAAAGTATGATTAGATAATATTAAGCAATAAGTCAAAACTCCTCAAACATTACCTAACACCATTATGTTTTCATTCAGCTTCTCTCACTGGCAGTACATATTGCTAGTTTATATTCTATGATACAATTGTCAAGGTTTCAAAAATGTATAACATTTAATAAAATAGTTCAGTGTGTTATTTGCAAATAATATATATATATATATATATATATATATATAGTGCAAAGATGATAAATCTTTTGATTTCTTCAGGAGCACATACTGAATTTCTGGGACTTGGCCCTGTACTGTCTAGGCACTCAAAACACCAGAAATGTCTTTCCAAAACTTCTGTCTTTTCCTTTATCCAATTACTGTTTTATTCCTCAGCTGAGATATCTGATTAAAGTGGTTTATGTAAATAAATTGTTCAAGTATTTTGTGTCCCTAAATCTTCAGAGTTTCAATATGTGGATTGTGCTGTACTTGTCTCTTGCAGCTATTGGCTAGGCTACCTCCAGCAAAATGTTGAATGGCAATTCAAGTTCAATGGGAGATGTGTCTTAATAGATCTTAAAATTCTGCGCACAGGATTTCTGGGAGTAAATTCTATTGGCTTTGGTATAGTCAGTGTGAATTATGATCTGTATCCAAGCATAGATAAAAAGATGTACATAGAGTAGACAACTAAACCTGTTAAACTGAAAATATAAATTCCATTCATTTCAGGGGTGGAAAATTGCAGCTGATAAGGTAGACATGGCCTTGTACCTCACATTTGTGGCCACTGAAGCTCCCCACCATTTCCCCCCAAATCCCCCAACTCCATCCCCAAATTTTTGGTTGAGGGTTAAAGCTCTTTCTGTATTGCATTAGTAAAGATGACTTTTAGTTTTCATCAAAATGCCAATTAATTTCATTGCACAATTTTCTCTATTTAAAAGCCAACTATTATTTTAATCTCAAAGCATCACTGACCAAAGAGGAATTTCACTGATGAATAGAAATTGCTTAGTGCCCTTCAGGATCCACATTGCAGCTTTGAAAAATTGGCTTGTAATCAGCAAAGACTTTGCTTTCTTGAAGCTCAGGTGCTGGAAGTTGCAACATTACGGTGATGACTCTACACTTCCTTCTGGTTGTTTGCTTCAGTGCATTGCCTATTTAATGAGCCGCAGTGGGATACAGAGACCGAAAAGATGGTAAACTATACAGACACTTGCTCTTCATGTCCATGTCTTCTTGTTACCTTGTCCTTTTCAGAATCCCCAGATTAAACTTTAACTCATCTTTAGGACCAGTTTTAAGATCACATTTTAATGTTTTACCTTGAAAGGTTTTGACCTCTTCTAACAGCAAACATGGGTCCCATTGAGCTTTTCTACCTTCCTTTCTTATTCACCTTTGCACTTAGTCATCTATAAATCCCAACCCAGTGCTTCTGTACTGTTCTAGCAAATAATTTCTGTCAAAATAGAACTGTAATAGTTGATTTATTTTTTTTTCCTTTTGCTAAAATTCACCACTAATGACACAAGGTTTAGGTATGGCTTTTTGCCACACGACTCAGGGAATAAAGAGACCAGACACAAGATATATGGGTGAAATAAAGGGTCTTTATTGAACCCTACCTATTTAAGCCCTCTATGATCTTCATGGGGGGGGAGGCAACCAAGCGAGGGAGCAGCTGAGGCCGTAGGTCTAACTGAGACCTTACCCCCCAGCTTCCCCTGGCGAGCACCTGAGTCCTCGAAAGGAACCCCATCACTGGGTTTGCTCTCAAGCCGGCCCGCATCTGGAAGACCAACCCAAAAGTCCCCCACTCAAGCCTCACGGATTAGGGTGGGGGCTTATCCCTTGGGCCAGCCCCAAGGTGAGTCTCCTTCCCTTCCGCTAAGTCCCATGACTTTATTGGTCTTTCCAGACTTTATTGGTCTTTCCCTCCCTTCACTCAAATAGGTGCCAAGGTACAAACCGAATCTGCGCCTCCCCCAAATTTTAGGCCATACATAGGGTCAAGCGTCCGCTTAGTCCCTATATCCCCACCAGCCTGACCAAAAGGTCCCTCAACCCCCCCGAAGATCACCCAGAAAAATTGCATTACCCACATCCGACAAGTGGACACCATCAGCTTGGTAGAGCTCGGGCCTCTCGAATATTATAGCAGGATGCGGGATATACCAACCCAAACCCTTGGCCAGAGCATTCTTAATTTCTCTGTTAGCTCTGCGTCGGGCCCTGTCGATCAAACGGGGATCACCATCCCCTCTCCAAATTTGTCGGGGCAAAATGGCAGACCACATGATGACCACATCCGGCCACCGTGACCGGATGAGATGCATATCATGGATTGCCTGAAGGACCAAGGCCTTCCCCTTTAATAAACCCAAATCATTTCCACCCAAGTGGATAATGATAACATCCGGAGGAGGTCCGTGGCGTTCATCAAACAAAAGTGGCAACAGGCCATGCCAACGGAGACCCCTCCTCCCAACCCACTCAACAACCAACTGGTCCCCCAAGGCGAGGTGAGGTCCAAAATGGCTCATTCGGGCCTGTCGCGCAGCCCAGTAGACCATACTGTGGCCGCATACAATCACCCGCCGTCTCACCAACGCCGGCTTGGGACCTGAAAGAACAAGAAAAGAAACCAGTTAACATTGCAGTGTTCTGACATACCTACGATATGTGGATGAACGCCAATGTCCAATCCTCTGAATAGCTTGGGGCTGAAATCCAAGAGCCACAGCAGTAGATGCCGCTCCAATTCGAAAGGAATGTATCGCAAAACGCTTACCTTTCAGGCCCAGCCGTTCCAAGGCCTTGGACGTTACTGCCCAAAACTGAAACTTGGTTAAAGGGGAACTATTAGCATGCACAAACAACGGTCCAAGTGAAGGCCCTCTAACCAGCAAATACTGCCTCAAAGCTCTCACAGGACAGATATCCCTTTGGGTACAGGCATACAGCCTGCATTTTGCTCCCAAGCCCCTTTGATCTGTTTTAGAAAATCGTAACTTAAGTTGCACATACTGATCACCCCACTCAACATCCTGTATCTCCAAAGCCCATCTAGATCGGTCATTCTTGGACGCCCGCACCAGCTCACTGATGTGCAAGGCACCAAAGAATGCCACAAGCGCTGCAGCATGAAAAAGCAATTTCTCGTAGGGTGAAATGCAAATGTCTGGCCAGATGGCAAAAAGACCCTGCAGGATCCCTGGGGAAAACGGGGCCCTGCTGTCCTTTACTCTACCTCTCTCCTTGACCCAACCATCCAAAACTTGCGTATTGTAAAATGATTAGTAGTGTCTTCAAACCCACAAGCCTTCAACCAAAAGGCCAGAGCAGACAACTTTGAACGAATGGATTGTGGAGCCAACCCTCTATGGTATAAATGGACACAAAACTGTAACAAAAGCGACACGGGTACATATGTACCCGGACGCCATCCAAATTGAAGCCCAAACTGGCTGAACTCGCGAACAGCTCTAGTATAGCTCCTTCTAGTGGAAGGTGCTAAGGACATACCTAAAGCCCTGATCACTTCGACCTCCCAATCGTCCACAGGTCTGCTGGCATCGGCTCGCCTTCGAGCATCACGTCGGGAGCCAACTCTCTGAAGCGCTCCATCTGCATGCGGGAAAGAGCATCAGCAATGCCATTGTCAACGCCCGCCACATGCCGGGCAACAAACAAAATGTTGTGCCTAAGGCATTGCAAAGTGAAGGCGCGAACCAATCGCATGACCCGGGAGGATCTGGAAGTTAAAGAGTTTATGACGTGGACGGCAGACATATTGTCGCACCAAAAATGTACAGTGGAATTCGCCAGTTCCGCCGCCCAAACATAAACGGCAACCAAAACTGGAAAAAATTCAAGGAAGGTAAGATCCCCAACGATGTTGGATGAGATCCAATCTTGGGGCCACCTACCTGCACACCAACGACCAGCAAAATAAACACCAAAACCTATAGCACCAGCAGCATCAGAAGCAATCTGCAGTGCTCCATGTAATTTTCTATCTTCCCGCCAGAATGAAACCCCATTAAACTGCTCTAAAAAGTCCAGCGATACCTGGAGGTCATCACGAATATCTGATGTGATGCGAATCATATAGTGGGGCTGGAAAAACCCCTTAGTAGCGTCGCTTAAACGACGCAGAAAAGCCCGTCCGGGCGCCACTACTTTACAAGCAAAGTTCAGGTGTCCAATTAGAACCTGAAACTCTCTCAGGCTAACCTTCTTATGGGCCATAAACTCAGAAACCCTCCTTACTAAGTCAACCACTCTAGTAGCCGTCAAACGGCAGAGTTGATTGATAGTGTCAATTTCAATGCCCAAATATGTAAGCTGCAGTGCTGGACCCTCTGTTTTCTCCGGGGCCAAAGGAACACCTAACTCCTCTGATAGTAGCTCAAACTGATGCAATAAATAATTGCATCGGCCAGAGCTTGCTTCCCCAATAAACAGAAAATCATCCAGGTAATGTACCACTCCGGAAATACCTGTTCTAACCTTTAATGCCCATTCTAAAAAGGTACTAAAAGTCTTAAAGGCATTGCACGAAACTGAACAACCCATGGGTAGAGCTCTATCCATATAAAACAGGCCTTCAAAAGAAAAACCCAAAAGCTCAAAATCCCTCCGGGTGCACTGGCAAAAGGCAAAAGGCAGACTTGATATTGCATTTGGCCATCTCCGCACCCGGGCCATGCCTATGGACTTCCCGAATAACAGCATCAAATGATGTGTATTTAACTGAACACAACTCAGCAGGGATAAAATCATTAAGAGATTCACCTTTCAGGTAAGACAAATGATCAATTAACCTAAACTCTCCCGGTGCCTTCTTAGGTACCACCCCCAAAGGGGAAATACATAAATTGGGCACCGGTAACTTGGTAAACGGACCCGCAACCCTACCTTCCAAAACTTCCTTCTCAATCTTAGCTCTGACTATCGACTCCATACCCTTAATGGACTTCAGATTATGGGCTTTGTAGGCCCGTCGAGGGCCTTGAAAAGGAATTCGAAACCCAACTTTAAACCCATTGTATAAATAACTAGCAGCTTCCCTATTAGGATAAAACCGAAGCAAACGGCTCAAAACTACCAACTTAATTGGGCTGGGACCCCTTTTGAGGTGGAGCACTGCCTCCCGCACCCTTGGGTCCACCTTGACCTCCCCTTGAACCCCGAAAGGAACCTCTCGCACGGGGGCAATTACGAAATGAGTGCGAAGCCCCACAAATGGAGCACTCATGACTAAACCTGCAGGGCTTTCTACTGCAGCCCCCCTGAGAAGAGAAGTCCCAGCACAAAAGCTTCTGACTCGAGGCAAAACCAGGTGTTGCCCGCTGAAGAGACCCCATGGGCCCCATAGGCCCCTTTTGTACTAAATGGCCACTATGAGTCCTTTCCCCTTGTATTGGCCGTGCCGGAGTCATAGGCTGCATTCACAATTGTGGGTGCATCATATCCCACTGAAGCGAAGAGTATATAGCAGCCCTCATACGAAAAGCCTCGTCATATAACAACCACGCCGGGCCAGCGTAATCAGTATAGGCCCTATGGATAATGTCAATATATTGAATAAGAGCCGCAGCACGGTGGGGTTGAGACTTAACAATAACCCCAGCCAATATCAAAAAACCTGACAGCCAATTAGTCCAGGTACGCTCAACTTTTCTTAATCTTCTCCTTATCTTTCTCATCTAATTCCTCTTTATCTTTCCTCTCCAATTCACGATACAACAAGGAGAAGACATCAACGTACTCGCCCTTAATAATTTTCTCCCGAGGGGATTGTAATAGGTGATCTCCCAGTGGCAAAGCCAAATCACCAAATGGGATGGCACCATAAGCCACAACATCATAACCAGTCGATGGCGGGGGCCCTAAAACTGCCTGGGTATTGGACGGGCCAACTGAATATGGTCCCACCCCCCATGGCATCCAGCTGGACTGTGCCAAAGACCAACCCGGATATGGTGTAGCACTACCTGACTGCGCCAAAGACCAGCCCGGATATCGTATAGCACTGCCACCAGATAGAAGAGCCCCATCGTCATGTGTGGCCATCGACATGCCCCCCCCCAGGCCAATATACACCTCTCATATGTGCTGCAGAAGTATCAGCAAACTCACCTCCTAATTCAGATGGTCTAGCGTTATCTCCCGCTTGGTCCCCAGCACCTGATGGCCCTTGCTCCACAGGATTGCAGACTTCATTGGACCCCGACGCTCCACCAGGCTGCATCATTTTTTCAAGTGCATCTAAACGAACAAGAATAGCGTCAGAAATTTTACGTTTTGAACCATGCCTTACCTCCATTAATTCAGGTGCCTTGGGAACCCCATGAGCCGCCTCCAGTTTCCCAATCCGATCCAGTATAGCATGCCACGGAATATCCTCTTCGCTCACACTGGAAGAATTGACCGGCGTAGGAAGATGAGGTTTGTTATGCTTAGGAGCAGGACCCTTGCCCTTGCCACCCAACTCACCCTTCTTAGGTGCCATACCCTTATTATTAATTATATTATTTTTATTCTTATTCGTATTCTTCTTCTTCTTATTATTATTATTATTATGCCCAAAGCCTGTAATTATTATTATGCCCAAAGCCTGTTGTTATTGTTATTATTATTGTTTATTATTATTATTATTATTATTATTATTATTAATCCCCTGGAATTAAATTCACCACCAGGGGGCAGTGCAGGCAATGTAATCCACCAGAGGGCCCAAAAGGCTGCACCACCACAAATCGCCCACTAGAGGCCCCCACAGCCCAAAGCCACGAGGCAAATAGAGGCCTAAAGAGAAGTCAGGCTGCCTGAAGAGGCCTGAAATCAAGCCCAAAGGTAAGAGGGCCTAAAAGGCCACCACACCCCCAGAAGGAACAGGCCCAGAGGCCAAGGGGCCTAACTGCGACGTGGGGGGGCCAGCCCCCTAAATACACCCCCCAACAAATACCACCCCCCAAAGCAAAAACGGGGAAAAGCGGTCCACGCGATCCGCCCAATTCCCCAGCAACAGTCACTCCCAGTCAAAAATACTCCCTGTCAAATTCTTCAAAAGAAGAGAGAGAGTGGGAAGGGCGGAGCAGCCTTAAATAGGATTCCAGCTCAGCCCTGCCCCATCTCATGACGTCGGGACGCCAGCCCGACGTCCAACACTGGTCTCCACCCCTCCCCTGCGGCAAAGACCAATCCCCACCCGAAAGCAAGCTTAATGGGAGGGGATTGGGATTAAAATGAGAATGAAATGAAATGAAAATAATTCCAATGATTATTTGTTATGGCTTAGTTATAGGAAATGGTTTCATACTATGTCAGATGATAGGTCTAAGTAACTCAGAATTATCTATACTACAGACTACATGAACTAGCAATTGGTCTCCACAATTTCAATCTTTTTTCAACACTGTCAGGGATGTGAGAATTTTTGCTACCTATGACCCTTTTTAATGAAGCACCTTTTATCATATCACTGAATACTGCCTCATTCTTATTATTGGTCTTATTTTCCATTTCATTCCCCCCACATATTCAAAACCATGGCTGGCATTGACTTTTCCAGTTATGGATCCAAAACTGATCTGTATTCAGTAAAATTGTGTAGTCTTAGGACTTTATCAGATGATCCCCTTTAAATGTTATTTTGCTATCATTTTAAAAAAAATCATTTTTATGCCAGGGAAAGAATGCCCCCTGCCACACTTAACTTCTCTCCTGGCAGAAAGCTTCCCTGGCAATGAAGAAGAAGTGAACGAAGCCCCGTTCACTCCTTCCTTTGAAATCCTGCAAAATCCCACGGTTTCCAACAGTTGCCCCCACTTTCCCCATCTTCATTCCCTTCAAAAGAGAATGACGATGGAGGGAAGGGGGGCAGGTGAGGAAAACCGGGTGTTTTCACCCCTTTCGTCCACTTTTGAGTCAAGGGTGACTGGAAGAGAGGGGTGAATCCCACGGTTTGCCATGGATGCCGCCAATCCCCTCCATCTTCATTCCCTTCCAAAGAGAATGAAGACAGAGGGAGGGGAAGCAGATGAGGAAACTGGGTGTTTTCGCCCCTGTTGTCCACCTTCCTGGAAGGTGGAAGAGAGGGGCAAATCCCATGGTTTGCAGCGGCCTCCCCCCTCTGTCTGCATTCCCTCACAAAGAGAATAAAGATGGAGGGAGGGGGGCGGATGAGGCAAACCGGGTGTTTTCGCCCCTTTCATCCATCTTTGAGTCAAGGGTGACTGGAAGGTGGAAGAGAGGGGTGAAACCCGTGGTTTGCCACAGACACCGCCCATCCCCTCCGTCTTCATTCCCTTCCAAAGAGAATGAAGATGGAGCGGGGTTGGACGAGGCAAACTGGGTACTTTCACCCCTGTCGTCCACCTTCCTGGAAGGTGGAAGAGAGGGGTGAATCCCGTGGTTTGCTGAGGCTGCCCCCCTCCATCTGCATTCCCTTCCAAAGAGAATGAAGATGGAGGGGGGTGGACGAGGCAAACTGGGTGTTTTCTCCCCTTTCATCCATCTTTGAGTCAAGGGTGACTGGAAGGTGGAAGAGAGGGGCAAATCCCACGGTTTGCTATGGACGCCGCCGATCCCCTCCATCTTCATTCCCTTCCAAAGAGAATGAAGACGGAGGGGGACGGACGAGGCAAACCGGGTACTTGAACCCCTCTAGTCTACCTTCCTGGAAGGTAGAAGAGAGGGGAGAATCACGCGGTTTGCCGTGCCACTCCCCATCCCCTCCGTCTTCATTCCCTTCCAAAGACCCACTTTGGGGACAATGATGTGAGGCTCCTTTGTGGCTGGCAGGTAGTGGTGGAGGCCTGGGCCAGGTGACCCATCCGCAGCTTCTCCCGCTGGCTGGCACTCCGACGTTGCCCCGTGCCCAAGGCCCACCTTGGAGTTGCCTCAGGGAAATGGGGCGCCAATCCGGAGGGGGGCGAGAGGGTGGGAGGCCCAGCGGAAGAAAGACTTGGCACCTTCCAGAAACAGCGGGGGGAGGAGGGATGCCACCGCTTCCTGCCTCTCCCATCCGTCCCTGGCCCTTCCCTCCTCTGCAGAGCCCTCTGGTTTGGGGCTTGGGCAGACCCTCCTCCCCCGCTCTCTCTTTGACACTGCTGAGAGAGGCTCCCCTCCACCGGAGAGTACCGGGCAGCCCCTCCTGCCAGCGCTTTGCCTGTCCCCTGCCGCTACTGCTGCTGCTGGCTCTGGTGACCATAGGGCCACTGCCAGTGCCTCCCTTCCTCCACTGCCTGTGCCCACCCATATTCACGGGGAGCATATTTACGGGGAGAAAGAGTGGGGCCAATAGATAAGCTCCTGTGGCTGGGTAAGAAAATGAAAATGGCTAATGAAATTCTTTCCCACAGAGAAGAGCTTGCGCACGGATGGAGCCCCAGGATCCAAGACAGCTGAAGATATGACAGGTGGGGAACCAACTCCTATTGGGAGCCAGGACAAACCTTCAGATTCAGAGGATGTCCCTGGACCAGCAGGTGAATGTCCTGGTGATGCCACAGCTTTTCTCCTTGGGGCTTCCTGGCCTTGGGGTGGGTTGCCAGCATACACACACCACCAATATGCCTCCAGTCCAGGGCCTGCAGGCCACACATCTGAGCTGGCTTATGACATAGCAGGTCTTGAATTGGACCCTGCCTCAGTGGTCCCCCTGGTTGCCTTATGCACAGGGGGCTTTCACGGGTGTTCAGTCAGGTGATCAGGCCTTGCAGGGCCCTTCTCAAGGGACAGGGCATAAGTCTGTTCCATACAAAGCCATACCTTCTGGAGAAATGCCCTTGCCTTAAGGAGATCATCTTCTCCAATTGACTAGGGATAAGATTTTAAAGGGAGAATACATAGATGTGTTCTCCCTTTTGTACAGAGAGTTGGAAAAAAGGATAGGGACCAGTTAGATGAGAAGGAGAAAGAAAAAAATCAAAAAGAGGAAAGTCAAAAGGAACTGGTCCAATTGACTATCCGGTTTCTTTATATTTGCTGGGGTTATATCAAAAGTGCAGCCCCTTTGATCAGCCACCATGTTCCAATACATGGACATCATTCATAGGACCTATGTAGATTTTGCAGGACCTGCATGGCTTCTTTATGTTGAGGCTTTTTGAATAAGGGCAGCCATTTACCTGACACTGCATTGGGACATGATGCACTCATAATCGTGGATGCAGCTCGTAACTCCAGCTCGGCCGATAGGGAGAAAGGACTCACAGCGGCCACCTGGTTAGGGGACCTTCCAGTAACTCATCTCGGGTTCCTCCAAACTCCCGGTCAAGCTCAGAAGATGCTATGCTAGGAGTTTTCACAAGGGAGGTGGAATCGGAAGCCTTGTAGATATAGCCACGAGTGCTCTATCTGAAGGGCTTTCCATTCCTTTTGGAACCGTAACAGAGGAAGGGGGCAGTTTGGGGGGGGTGAGGTTCCTCAACAGGCTGCAGAGGGATAGTGCAGCAGGCCAGCCTCCAAAAGGGGCCCAACTCAATTAAGCTGGAGGTGCTGGAGTGGTGGTTAAAATTCTACCCAGACAAACAGGCTGCTATCTATTTGTTCCAGGAGTTTAAAATGGATTTTCAGATACCATTCTTAGGGATTAGGCACCCTTTTGTTGGCAAGAAATTTGTAGTCAGTAAAAGGTATGGAGGATATAGTGTGGGATAAAATTAAGAAAGAAGTTTCTGAGGGCAGGCTTATAGGCCCTTTTTTGGCCTTGCTGGTTCCTAATCTTCGGGTGTCACCTTTGGGCATTGTACCAAAGAAGGCATCAGGGGATTTTAGACTTATTCTTCACTTGTCCCACCCTAAGGGTGAGTCTGTGAATGATTTCATACCACCAGAATTATGTTCCATTCGGTACACATCTTTGACACTGCAACTAGGGAGGTGCATTGGCATGGGATTGGGGCTGAATTGGCAAAATGCAATATAAAGTTTCCCTTTTGCTTTCTGCCAGTCCACCCTGACAATTTTGAGTTGTTAGGTTTTCAATTTGAGGGGTGGTTCTGCATGGACCATGCCCTGCCCATTAGTTTTTCAGTCCCTTGCAATGCATTTGAGACTTTTAGCACCTTTTTAGAATGGGCATGAAAGGTCAGAACCAGATTAGTGGGAATAGTTCATTATTTAGATTATCTTTTTTTGTGTGTGGAGTGTTTCAATGCACTTTTTTATTGAGCCAGTTTGAGCAGATGATGGCTGAATTGGGTGTCCCATTGGCCCTTGAAAAGACTGAATGCCCAGCCCAGCAGTTAACCTTCTTAGGAATTGAGATTGACACTGTCAATCAACTCTCTTGATTACCTGAGACTAAAGTCAAGGAACTCAATGATAGGGTGGTCCAGTTTATGTCAAGACATAAGGCTACTCTTAAAGACTTTCAGGTTCTCATTGGACACCTGAACTTCTCCTATAAGGTAGTGGCCCCGGGCAGGGCTTTCCTCCACTGGCTGTGTTATTACCATTAAAGGGGTCTGTTGCACTCATCACAGAATCACATTACGTGGGAGATGTGTTATGACCTTGAGGTGTGGAGACAATTTCTTGCTGATTTCAATGGCATCTGACTCTGGCGTGAGGAAAGAAAACTTCAGGGTGCTTTCCAGATTGCCTCTAACACTGCAGGATTGATTGATTTTGGAGTTTATTTTGGGGGCCACTGGTGTTCTGGCAGGTGGCCCCCTGAGTGGTCCACATCCAGTATTGTGTCTGATTTGACATTTTTGGATTTTTTTTCCAATTTTGGTTGTGGTTACTATCTGGGTTGCAGAGTTGTCCAATTTGTCCGTACACTTTTGGTGTGACAATTTGTCAATGGTCAAGGTAATAAGCTCCATAACGTCCAAGTCCCCAAGGGTGATGGAGCTGGTACGGGCCTTCACTCTGCAATGCTTAAAGCATAATATTCTCTTTATTGCTCAGCATGTGGCGGGCATCAACAATGGCTTTGCTGACACTCTTTCCCACATGCAGATGGGGCCCTTCAGAGAGTTGGCTCCAGACGCAGCTCCCATGGGCGTTCACATGCCTGTAAGCCTATGGCGGCTTGGGAATCCGAAATCATGTGGGCATTAGGTATGTCCATAGCAGCCAGTACGAAAAAGGGTTATGTAAGGGTGCCTATGAGAATTTTTTTTCAATTTCATGACTGGGAAGGCTTCCAGTAGAGTATTCCTGTCCCTATATCACAGTTATTGCAGTTTTGTGTATCCCTGTATCAAAGGGATTAGTCCCACAGTCTATTTGGATCAGGTTGTCTGCTATCACCTTTTGGCTTAAAGCGCAGGGGGCTGCGGACAATACAGGCAACTTTTGTATTTGAAAAGTCTTAGAGGGGTGGTCAAGGGAATGGGAGATGAAAGCTGATGATAAATCTCTGCTTTCCCCACATATTTTAAAGGGCCTATTAGGAACATGGATAGACATTTTTATATTGCCCTATGAGGCACTGCTGTTTCATGTGGCGGCGCTCACAGCATTTTTGGTGCTTTGTGCATAAGTGAGCAAGTGATGTCATCCAAGAACGATAAGTCAGGTAGGGCTCTGGAGCTGAGAGACATATCTTTGGACAAATGCCATGTTGCTTTGTCTCTGCGCTTCTCAAAAACATATCAATGCAGGGTTGGGCACTGGTGCAAGCTACAGGTATGTTCTGACCGGACCTTTGTCCTGTTAGATCACTGTGGGTTTATTTGCAGGTTCAAGATCTGTCCTCGGGGCCATTATTTGTTCATGCTCACTTTTCTCCACTAATGAAGTTTCAGTTTTGGACAGTTGCAGCTAAAGCTTTAGACAAATTGGGCTTGCAGAGAGTCCGTTTTGGAATGCATCCAAATCGGGGCATCATCTACAGCTGCTGCACTGGGTTTACACACACACACCCCCGCATGGAGATGAAGAAGATTGGGCACTGGAGGCCCTCATTCTACACTAGGAACGTCCAACCACTTCATTATTAATCTAGGTTTCCCGTTTTGTTTTTCAGGTCTTAGACCATTCTGGGTGAGACTATGGCTGCTGATCTGTGGCCACAGTATGGTCTACTGGGCAGTGTGGCAGGCCAGGTTGTGCCATTTTGGGCTTCACCTAAGTATGGGGGACAGGTTGGTGGTAGTGTGGGTAGGAGGGGCCTTCAATGGCATGGGTTGATGCCTTTGTTCTTCAAGGAATGCCGAGGGCCTCTGCCGGACATTCTCATTCTCCATCTTGGTGGGAATGATCTAGGGCTGTTAAAAGGGAAGGCACTGGTCCTTCAGGAGATCCACAATATGGGGGTAATCAGGTCAAGGTGGCCTGCAGTTACCATTGTGTGGTCTGCTATTCTCCCTAGACAGCTGTGCCATGGGGATGGAGATCCCCAGTTGATTGACAGGGCGAGGCACAAGGCCAACAGGGAAATCAGGATATGGACATGGGACTGGGTCATCATCTTCCACACCCCAATATAGTGTTTGAGAGACCCGAGCTCTACCGATGGTGTTCATCTCTCAGATGCTGGGAATTTATTATTTTTGGGAGATCTTCAGTGGGGGCCGAGGGACCTTTTTGTCAAGCTAGTGGGGGAAAGGGACCAAGCAGACACTTGCCCCTTATCTGTGGTGGGGAAAGGGGGAGGCATACAGTTCAGTGTGTACCCTATGGCACCAATTTGGGTGAAGGTGGGGTCTCTGAATTGGCCTAATTTAGGTTGTGGGATTTAGGGAAGTGAAAGAAACCCACCTTGGGGTTGGCCTGAAGGATAATCCCCTCACCTTAATCCATGTGGCTTGGGTGAGGGACTTTTGGGCTAACATTCCAGAGGTGGGCTGGCTGGGGAGCAACTCCAGGTATTGGGGTTCCTCTCCAGGCCTCAGCTATTCACCCTGGGAAGTTGGTGAATAAGGTCTTGGATAGACTACTGCCCCAGATGCTCCCACACTAGGTTGCCTCCCCCCACTAAAGATCTTTAAAGGGTTAATAAATAGGTAGGGTTAAATAAAGAACTCTTTATTTCATTCCACTTCTTGTGTCTGGTCTCTATTTCCTGAATCGAGCAGCAATGTGGGGAAAATTCCATATAGAAAAGGTTGTGTAAATAAGTTGAAGGAATCAGGTTTAAGTAACCTGTGCATGCCCCAGTTTCAGAAGTAGTTTTAGAAATTCTCCTCATGAAATCACAATTCAAGGCAGAAAAAACCAAAAGTACCATCAAAGAATGAAAAGGGAAATCTTCACATTCCTAATAAGGGAGACATTTTGAAATGAAAAAGATTTGTGAAGTTTTGACCTTCATATTATATTCAGCTTTCACTAACGGCTTTGAATAGGATGTTTTAATAAATGAATCGAATAATGTGGGTGGCAGGAGTGAGAAACTTAACTCCATTATAAAATGGCCAAACAAACTGCAGAGTCATGTGTAATCAAAATGGCTGACTCCATGAACTGCCTAGTCTTCCTTAGCTACAGAAGGAGGGTTCTTATTGGTGTGTAAGATCATGTGATTGAGTAAGCCAATGCCCTGTTACTGTGTATATAAATGAGCTCAGAACAGAGATCTTCCTTCTTCCTGTGAATGCTGAGGCCTGGTGAAGCAGTTTCTCCCTGAATTGTAAATATTTGTATATATTGCAACTGTTTGAGTTTGAAGATAAAAGTGCCTCCTCCTTATTTGGACATCAAACACTCTGTGTGTGAGTATTCTTGGGAACGGGTTGCTACTGAGTCTACTGAGACAGTTTTTGGGCTTCTGCTGGGGATTGAGCAGCCTATCATCTCCTGAGAGTGGGAACATAGGAAATTATGGTTCTCCTTTGGAACAGACAATAATGTACTGATGTTCTACTTCATCTGTATAGACTTGCCTTGTAATATATAATGTTCACATTCCCTGTAAGTATTGGTAATGTGAATTCCTTGATAATTGCCACACCAGTACATTAATCATTCTAGTACTCTAGATTAATGTACAGTTAATTTCTTTACCATAGTCAATGATAACAGCTGGTTTTGTTTTGCATAGTTAACTGAAATGCTCCAGGAAGAGAATTGTGAGTGCAGATACTCACTGAGGTCATTTTAATTGAAACAAGACCAAGATAACATTTTCTGCAACAATTAATTGTATAACAGTAGTAAATAATGAGAGAAGTAAAGTTGATGGTAAAGGATACTTTATTGCTGTTAAGGGAGGTAAGATTAATCCTATAATCAAATTTCTTTGTATTTTTCACACAATTGATTTCTACCACTTCCAGAGGTATAGTATCTATTTTAAAATTGCCCGAAGCTGAAACACAGTGCCCATTTATTTGTTTGTAATCCCAATTGAACTCAATGACCTTGATGTATGTTTAGACATATATAACAGTGGCTCTTAACCTTAGGGCTAGAACTTCCTTGATTGAATCAAATAATGCATCTTTAATATGGATTTACTCTTTTCCTACTGCCTTTCACTTTTCCCAGCATGAGCATTAGATCCTATACATAGGTGCTTTGATATTGCTCCATGCAATATTGTCTTATGGTTGTGTTGCATTATAGTCGTCTTACTTTTGCAGATATTAACAGTGGAAGAATTATAAGGTAGGGCAGTGGGTCTTAACCATTTCTTTACCAGAGACCCCTTTTGTTACCATGTACCCCCAAGACTTAACTCAAGATTTAAAACCATAACAACAACAACACTGAACCATTAACAACGACAATATCTGTTAAACTTTCTTCTGCTATTGCAGAAGAACTTCTCCCTGAAAGCCAATGTGGCTTCAGAGCCAATAGGAGTACTACAGACATGGTATTTGCCCTTAGACAACTGCAAGAAAAATGTAGGAAGCAGAACTAGGGTCTCTATGTAACATTTGTCGACCTCACCAAAGCCTTCGACACTGTGAGTAGAAAAGGTCTGTGGCAGATCCTGGAAAGACTAGGATATCCCCCAAATTCCTTAAAATGATTATCTTGCTACACGAGGGCCAGCGTGGTCAAGTCAGATATGGCGATGCTCTCTCAGAGCCCTTTCTAATAACTAATGGAGTGAAGCAAGGTTGTGTTCTTGCACCAACTTTATTTACAATCTTCTTTAGAATGATGCTCCAAAGGGCTATAACAGAGCTTGAAGAAGATGACGGCATCTATATACGTTACCATACTGATGGTAGCATATTTAACTTAAGCCGTCTGAGGGCTCACACTAAGACTCTAAACTATCTAGTCCGTGAGCTGCTCTTCGCTGATGATCTGCCCTTGTTGCCCACAGAGAAGCAGCTCTGCAGAGCCTAACATCCTGCTTTGCAACAGCTGCAGAGCTGTTTGGGCTGGAAGTCAACCTGAAGAAAACAGAAGTTCTTTACCAGCCTGCACCACAGGACGAACACCACCATCCCCACATTGCCATCGGCAAATCTGTGCTCAAGTCCGTTTAGCAGTTCACCTACCTGGGAAGCATCATCTCTTCAGATGCCAAGATTGACAAAGGGATTGATCACAGATTAGCAAAGGCATAGAGCACTTTGGAAGACTTTAGAAAACAGTCTGGAGCAATAAACACCTGAGGCGAAGCACAAAAATCAGTGTGTATAGAGCCATTGTACTGTCTATCCTCCTTTATGGATCTGAAACATGGGTCACCTATCGCCACCACCTACGGCTCCTCGAACACTTTCATCAGCGCTGTCTATGCACAATCTTAAATATACACTGGACTGACTATGTGACGAATGTTGCTGTCCTTGAATAAGCAGGGATCACCAGCATTGAGGCCATGATATTGAGAACACAGCTGCGCTGGGCAGGGAACGTTTCTAGGATGGAAGACCATCGCCTCCCAAAAATAGTACTTTACGGTGAACTCGCCATGGGTCAGCATAAGAGGGGCGCTCCAAAAAAGCGATATAAAGACTCCCTGAAACAACATCTCAGGCCCGGCCAAATCAATCACCAACAGTGGTCCGCCCTGGCCTCACATCGGGAGGCATGGAGACGCACAATCCACAATGCTGCAGCCTTATTTGAGAACTCATGCCGAACAAGTCTTGAAGAGAAATGACAACGCAGAAAGAATCACAACCCAAAAACATCACCCAAGGAGACCTTCTGCTGTGCTTTCTGCAACCGGACTTGTTTATCTCAGATTGGCCTTTTTAGTCATCAGCGCGCTTGCAGAAAGCGAAGAAAAGCCAGAGAGAGACAGATAAACTTTCCCTCAGAGGCACTGAAGGGGGAGGGAAGACTTTTCTTTTGCTTCTTCCCAGCAGTTTGTGGCTGAAGTGGATTGAATGGAAACACCCAGGCACAGGCAGCTAGCCAGCCTTTGCCTTGGCTTCTGTCACGTGTGGGGAGGATGTGGACTGAACAGACGTCAAGCCTTTATGGCTCCCCTGTAAGGACATCATGGTCTCTGGGGTCCATGGGACACCACTGAACTATTAACACTGAACCACTAATATATAGGATTGTGCCATAAACTTTATAAGTCTGGGTTGTTTTAACTACAGAGCTAGAACATATTTTAATTATTGCTTTCTTTTTTATAAAAAGGTGTATCTTGAAAAAAGTATTCTGTTGACAACCACATTGCAAGAGCATATATATATCATACTCATGCACATACACACATTACCCGTACACATACATATACATACACTTGCTACAAAGTGAAGTTGTGGCATTAAGTTTTGTCCAGGAGTGTGTTTTTTTCCATAATACTTCTGCCAGGTCCATTCATGCTGCAACACTTTTTTGTTGCTATTTTTGATGTTACAAAGACCTTGAATGTTTCTGTACAGATCTCCTTCAGTCACAGTCACTCTGCAGTCTGGCTTGAATGAATCTCCATAAACCAAACATCTCTTGAAAATTTACTTTGCAAAAGTATATGGGTGAAATATGACAATAGAGATAGAGACTTCCATTCAAACAACAAGCCTTTCCCCTCTTTTTCTCCCTCCTCTACAGACACTTCCTGAATCTTCAGAGAGTCCACCAGCATCCTGAAAAATGTTGAGGATCTGTGATGGGGATGGGAAAACTGGAAAAGACTGAAAGCCTTTCTAACAGAGGGAGAAATTATTTGGATACCACCCTAGATTCAAAAAACTGAGTTCTTTCTATAAATGTGAAGGCAGTTTCATTTTCAGAAGAAAGAGGCTCTCCTTTATCATTTATTTGTAAACTTTCTTCTTTCTCTTCTTCCTCTCCTGCTGCTGCAGCAAAGAGGTGACAGCATTTCTTGTTTGATCCAGATCCCAGCCACCTCATGGGCTGCTTCTGATGAAGTATTCTAGATTCTTCATGGAAGGACACTAAATTTGGATGGGGCATTTTCCTTCAAGAGGAATTGTGGCAGAATCATACAGTCTTTGATCAGGTAGAAATAGCCGCTGCTGACTTATTTCACCACAGTGGGAGAAAAGAATGGATTACTTACCATAACTATAGTTCTTCAAGTGCTCTTCTGTTTTTTTTTGTTTGTTTTTTTTTAAGATGGGGGAATGAGGATGGGGGGAAAGGACTCTGCTATGTGCATCTACAAAAATAAATTCCTCCCTCTCCAAAAGTTTTAAAGAATTTTGCAACCTGCAAGTTTGTGTGCACCTTCACCCCCTCACTTTGTTCCCCTTTGCCCTTTGACTATGACAAAATGTTCTCCAGCATAGCCTGAATTTGAAGGTAGAGGAAGGAACAAACTTCCTGTAGATAATTTCATCTGGTTGGAGAGGAGAGTGCTTGAGAATCTGCTTATGCTGTCTTGGGTATCATGATGAGGGCAAGGTATGGTACAAATTCAATAAATAAATATTCCCCTAAGGCAGGGATACTATGTGTATTTTTGCCTGTATGCCAGTGGAAATTTCAAATTTCAACAAATCCTCAATTCCAAGAAAGCAAAATTAAACATGTCATGATAACTACAGAAATTAGTTTTATTCTTGCTCCATGGCCATATATCCATTTTATACCATATTGAAAAGCCACAGAAATTCATTGTACTCCAAGGCTAGAGAAAAATAATATTCCTAAACCCAATGAATAGGAAATGTTTTACATGCAGACCACCTTTAATAAGGAATTGGTACAGAAGCTAGGACAACAGTGGGCCATGTGTAGGAATGCCTATTCAGTTGAAGATGTTTTGAACAAGAAACTTTTACATGCAGAAGGGATTTCTCCAGGATTTCTGATCTTCTGGTAAAATGTCAAAGCTGGAGCATGAGAAGTGGAAGGGACCTTAATCAAGTAATGCAGCATACTGAATTAAGCCAATAAATATTGACTTTCTATCAGATTTTCTTAATACAGGAAATACTTACCAAATGTCAAGCACCATGTTGCACCACAAATAGCCCTTGACACATAATTTAGAGGAAACATCAGCTGTCTTTTCCAAAGCCCCATGAGTGATATTTCTCCATTGACTCTTTTCCAAAAACACAATTTGGTCTATAGTTCCATCGTTTTTTATGACAGAATATGTCATGCTATGGCATGAACGATGGAAACAACCTTCCTCCTCTATGTTATTACTCTGGCGTTATTATTTAGCTGGCTCTGAGCCTGTCTGTTTTCAAGTGGCTACATCATTGATCATATGGGTCAAGCTGTTATAGAAATGGCAATAGAGCTCTGCAGTAAATGATCATCCTAGAGGTTACCCACAGCTTTTAACATGGCTGTAGGGTACTCTGAAAATTATTAAAACACTGCAGCTGTCTCTTTAGACCATCAAATGTACTTCTGCCCTAAAACCCAAAGAATAACCAAGAGACAGATGAATGGCTGTACGATTTGGATGAGACTTTTCCAATTATATTATGCAGATAGGAATAGTCTGGATTCAAAATGACTCTTATTATGTTATATGAGGCAAAGTGAAATGGATTGCTACCAACCTCACTGTTGAGGGAGGAATCTAGTTCTCAAAGAAACTAGACCCATGTAAGATAGAGGCAAATTTCACTTGAACCTAGAAAACACACTTTCATCTCCTCCCTGCATATTACAGAATGCATGAAATTCACTCCTGGAAAACTAAACAGATGCACTTGAAGGAAATATTATAATTGGGAAGGAATTTATCTGTCAGATTACGTGTAACCCCCCCCACCCCAAATTACTACAGTAAATTCTGGACACAACGTTCCACCCCAATAGCTCATCCTGATATCTCTGAGTTGTATCAGAGGAGATTATCAGACGGGTTTAATAATCTGGGATAGGGACACCACAGGATTGTGAAAGGATGTCCATTTCAGATGCCGTAGTCCCTGTCCCATTCTCCCCCCATGCTGCCTCTGTTCTGTCCCCATTTTTTTCTTACTGATGGGGGAAAGTTGTTAATAGATCACCCATTCCATTTCTGAAATGAAATTATGGGTGTCTGAAAAGGAGCCCCGTTCTGCTGGCAGGATGCCAGTATCACAGTGAGGACACTGGGAGGTCCGTGCTGAACACTTCCGGGTTCCATCGGGACATTGAGGTAAGTGACACACTTTTTTTTACACCCCCCCGGGTTACTTGTTAAATTTAAAATGTGTTCTCATGCTTGCTTTTTATTTTTGATGCTTGCTTTTTTTATTTTTAAATTTCCCACATGATTGTTCTCTCGCGAGAATGGCCAGGATTTACTTAAAGGGATGTGAATGCAGCTTTGCGACAGCTGCATTCACTCCTGGGCTGCTGAGGGGAGGAGGAGCAGTTTTTATGCCAGGATAAAGGTAGGTGTTGGAAAAGGTTTTCTTTCAAGTGGTACAGGGATGAGAATGGGGTGGGGTGGGGGTACCGAGACAGGGATGGTTTTTAAGGGCCTGTCTGATAATCTCCTCTATCTCATACAGTTGTTGCTGTTGTTAAAATTCCCTTGCTATGTTGTCGATGGAGCCATGTCCCCAAGGATGTGCCCACTGTAGCTGACTCCTAACCAGTCTGACACACACCGCCATAGCTACCAACTCCTTTCTTAAGCTTTATAAGCAACACAAAGGCAACTGGGTTTTCTAACCAGTCCCCCCACCACCATCACCCTTGCCTTCTGTTCATGTAGGAAAAGCTCCCATGTCTAGGAAAGAACCCATACCACAACCAGCAGTGTAAAGTGGAATGTCTGCCACCCTGAGATTTTCAGGTACAGGTGGGATATAATTTTTAATATAAAATTTTAATGAATAGTAAGTAGGCAAGTAAGTAAGTAAATATTTATTATGGTCAAAGACCAGTAAACAGGAACCAGCAATAACTGCAAATACAAACATTTAAAAACACTTAAAATATTGAAAAGTCAGGAATTTTAATGAATAAAGGCCAGACCTGCAAATTACTCCAGTGTTTAGTCGAAGGTTTTCATGGCCAGCATCCACAGATTTTCCTTGGTTTTTTTCCAGGCTGTGAGGCCGTGTTCTGGAAGAGTTTATTTCTGAAGTTTCGCCTGTATCTGTGGCTGACATCTTCAGAGAATGGTTGGGTAGGAATGTGTGTGTGGGGGTTACATGCTGTGAACCCCTGTTGGAAAGGATATGTAAATTTGTGTGTTGAATGGCTAGTTTCTGGGTGGAGATATGCAAGGAGGATTAGTGTCTCTTTGGTTAATGGTTGGCTAATGGTCCATTATCTGCTGGGAATCCCCCTGTCCCTGGGTGGAATTCCTTTGTAAGTGTTGAGTTTTAATTCTATTGTATTTCAAAACTGGGAGCCAGATTTTATTTACTTTTAAGGTTTTTTCTTTCCTGTTGAAGTTGTCCAGGTGTTTGTGGATTTCAGTAGCTTCTCTGTGCATTCTGACATGATAGTTGTTGGCATGATCCAAAATTTCTGTGTTTTTAAATAACATTTTGTGTCCAGATTGGTTTATAACATGTTCTGCTACTGCTGATTATTCCGGCTGGCCCAGTCTGCAGTGTCTCTCATGTTCCTTGATTCGTCTTTGCACACTGTGTTTAGTGGTCCCTATGTAAACTTGTCCACAGATGCATGGTGTGCAAACCAATGGTTAGGCCACAAGGTACATAGAAAAGCTCCACATACAGACAGATGCCTACATAAGAACTCCAATCATCACCCAGGACAAAAAAGAACCACAATAAAAGCATTGGTAGACCATGCGGACAGAGGCAGAGGACGCTGAGCAACACCAGTAGCAGCCCTGCTCCAGAGGAGACTCCCAAGACACCTGTGGGCTCCTGAGACTACAAAAGGCTCTCAGCTCTTCCCCAGAGCCTCTGACAGAGACAGCTGAGCAACACCAGTAGCAGCCCTGCTCCAGAGGAGACTCCCAAGACACCTGTGGGCTCCTGAGACTACAAATGGCTCTCAGCTCTTCCCCAGAGCCTCTGACAGAGGCAGAGGACGCTGAGCAACACCAGTAGCAGCCCTGCTCCAGAGGAGACTCCCAAGACACCTGTGGGCTCCTGAGACTACAAAAGGCTCTCAGCTCTTCCCCCAGAGCCTCTGACAGAGGCAGAGGACGCTGAGCAACACCAGTAGCAGCCCTGCTCCAGAGGAGACTCCCAAGACACCTGTGGGCTCCTGAGACTACAAAAGGCTCTCAGCTCTTCCCCAGAGCCTCTGACAGAGGCAGAGGACGCTGAGCAACACCAGTAGCAGTCCTGCTCCAGAGGAGACTCCCAAGACACCTGTGGGCTCCTGAGACTACAAAAGGCTCTCAGCAATTCCCCAGAGCCTCTGACAGAGGCAGAGGACGCTGAGCAACACCAGTAGCAGCCCTGCTCCAGAGGAGACTCCCAAGACACCTGTGGGCTCCTGAGACTACAAAAGGCTCTCAGCAATTCCCCAGAGCCTCTGACAGAGGCAGAGGACGCTGAGCAACACCAGTAGCAGCCCTGCTTCAGAGGAGACTCCCAAGACACTTGTGGGTTTTTGGGGCTGTAAAAGCCCTTTTACTCTGATACTTTGTAGTTGGTTTAAATGTTCTTTTAATTATAGTCTGATTAGGGATTTTATTCAGTATTTCTGTTTTTCCCTTTCCCTATCCCAATATTTTTGCTGAGGTGCTTTAGCTTGGTTAGATACCTGAACAATTCATGAAAGTATGGTAGTTAAGAATAGTACTAAGCGTAAAAGGAGGTTAGCCAAAAAAGAAGTTTGTTCCAATGTTAAAAGGCCTAAGAAATCTGCCAAGAATCCAGTAGTGAGTTTAACGAATCCAGAATTATTGGAGGCTGCTACTACTATGAAACAATTAAAAATGGAGGAGCTATTCCTTCCAAAAGATAATGATAAGTCTAATTCTGAAACATCTTTTCTTTCCTTGCATGAAGAGCCTGCTCCAAGTCTTGATACAGATATTGATATTAATTACATGACTGAATCAGACATTGTGGCTAGGAACTGCTTACTTACTGCCAGAACAGTAATTGCCATTTTTGGTAAATTAACAAGTATAGACCAGAAGCTTGATAGGCTAAAAGACCTTATGACCAAGCCCAAATATTCATTAAATCCAGGAGCACTATTTAATAAAAAGGACTCTAAACAAATTCAAAATAATCCTAAAGCTAGGAATAGCAACAAGCTAGTGCTATTGCAAAATAGCATAGCACTATTAGTGATCAACAATCACCACAACCATGCCAGATGGCATAATAAGTCTGCTATATTACATTCACTTTCTCTTCTTCTACATCGACATCTGCAATATAATGAGCTACTTGGAATCGATTGGCTGCCCTCCTATAATAACTCCAAGAGAATTGTTTTGCAGTTTAAAAATGCCACAATACCTTCCTTGATATTGAAAAATTGGAGGTCATTTAAGGAATTTTTAATCACGCCAGTACGTGTTTTCCGTAATTCCAATATTCAACCTTTGTTTGAGACCTACTCAAGACGTGAAGCCCCCCACCAGAAAGCGAACTTTAATGAGGATGTCAGGAGGATAATACCAATTCCTGAGAGTCTCTTTGATGATGATGGAAAATTGGTCGATTTGTTTGGTTCTCTTTCTGGCGAGGAACAAAAGCAAGTACTAGATAGGCTCGATGCAGTTAAATCTATCCTGATGTCAGTAACAACGGCTACTAAGACAATTAAGGACTTATTATCCACTAACTGTTCCTTACCTGATCCTTTGGCACAACTTAAAAATGGTCTTAAATGGCGCATTGGTGAGGAGGAGGATGATCTGACTCCTTTAATGTACATGTCTCCCAAACGTTCAATGGACCGTTTGGCGGATCCTCTTATTCCATTAACTCAAACTTCTCCCAATCAAATGACTGGACATCACAGTGAGTCTCTGCAATTAATAACAACAAAATCTCCCAAACCCATTAAGAATCCACAATCTTCCAAGTTTAAGAAAAGAGGATGTTCTAAATCAAAATCCTCTGTAGCAAAAACAATTAAGCAGAGTCTATCTGGCAGGCTAATAAATTTAGCATCAGAGAAGGGATATATGCCTAATGGAACTATAACTGCTAATGAATCACAAGTTTCCACACCTCAGGAACAGTCTGTAATAATCTTAGATAATTGACATTCAACTGACCTGTCCCCTCTGTCTATTATTTCATGGAACGTACCTGGTTGGAAACCTAGATGCAGGGACCCTACCTTTATGCCTTTTGTTAACAGACATAATATTATTATTCTTCAGGAAACGTGGCTTGCTGAAGATATATCTATAGAGGGTTATAAATATACGGGTTTAAATGCCATTCCCGGCAAAGGCAATGGGAGATTATGTGGTGGCTTAGGGATGCTGATTTCCTTGGTACTTAAGGTTCAAACTTACTAAGGTCTCTGTACTGGAGCAGTATGCCCTAGTGGTTCTTTTGAAGTTCAATAACAATTTATTATATTTGACTAATATCTACATTCCTCCACTCCAAGGCCGTGCTAAAATAGAAAGTGTATGGAATAAGCTTAAATCTTTTATCAAAGATTTGATGTTTGAGGCTCCAACAGCTAGCTTTATTGTTGCAGGGGACTTTAATGCTAGAATTGGAGCCGATGATGTGTCTTTGTATGCAAAATACAATTGCCAACCACCTACCCCTATAGTCATTCCACCGATAATGTGTCGTAAATCTAAAGATACGTTCTGCGACTTTAAGGGTTTTTGTCTAGCTCGCACCTTTGATGAACTAAATTTAATCATCCTAAATGGTAGCTTTAAGGATGATCATCCAGCTGAATATACTCACTGGGTAGGTGCTAGACCATCAGTTCTTGATTATATTGGGGTTTCTCCAAATTTAATTTCTCATATTTCTAAGTTTACAATTGTTAGCAGACCTGACAGCGACCATTTCCCAGCCCTCTTGTGCTTAAAATTTAATGACAGCTTTACCCTGCCACTTGATAAGATCTCAATTTTTACTAACGATATCAGTCCAACACGAATTAAATGGTCCCCCCAACTGTCTGATACTCTCACTAAGTTTCTCTCTAGCGAACCAATTAAGTTGCTTTTCTTTACAATAGCGGATGCTAATCTGGATTCTGAAATACTGTCTAATTATAATACTTTAATTAGTTCTTTACAACCATTACTAACCATTTCCAAAAGTAATCCTGTTAGACATAAATCGATACGTCATCAGATTTGGTTTGATCAAGAATGCAAAGAATTATGGGCGCACCTCAAATATCTTTTCAAAGAGTATAAAGCAGATCCAACACAATTTTCTGTATCTGAACTTCTGGAACAGAAGAAAAGATACAAGCTTCTAGTAAGACAAAAGAAAAAGGGTGCCATGATAGATACCTGGAATAAACTAATTCGGTCAGCCAGTGCAAACAATCCCAACTTATTTTAGAAAGAGGTTGTCCCTTCGTTCATTAAGAATTCAGATAATTCTACAGTACAGATCCCAGCTCATGTATGGGAAAGTCACTTTGCCAATCTTTATGATTCTGCTGAAAATACCTCAAACTCATTAGTATCTGATCTCATGATAGAGGTTTCGTCTCTTCCCCTCTGGCCCCCAGTTTCGTACTCAGAGATAAAGAGTCTTATCACCTAACTCAAACCAGCTCGTGCCCCAGGTACTGATTTTATAACTGGTGAAGTACTTAAAAATAACCTTGACTGGTGGGTTCCGGTCCTCGCTAAATTATTTACGGCCATCGATAGATCTGCTTCCATCCCAGAAGATTGGGGCTTGGCCATTATTGTCCCGATATATAAAAAAGCTAACAGAACTGATCCCTCTAACTTCCGACCAATTAGTCTCTTGAGTTTAGTGAGTAAGCTATACACAAAACACCTTTTAAATAAGTTTTTAGACTGGCTTGAGACCAAAGATATTCTGATGGCTGAACAGGCAGGCTTTCGGCCCGGAAGATCCACTATTGATCATACAATGATTTTGCAATATCTTGTTGAAAAATACCTCCATTATGGACAACAACTATATGTGGCATTTATAGATTTTAAATCCGCCTTTGATACAGTCAATAGATCTAGATTGTGGGAGAAATTATTGTGCACTAATATAGATAAACAACTTCTTTTGCTTCTTATTAAGATTCATGAGAACTCTAATATCAAGGTCAGATGCAGTCTCCAAGGTCATGTTTCTAAGACAATTCCTGTTAAGACAGGTGTAAGGCAGGGATGTGTCCTGGCCCCTACCTTATTCAATTTTTACATTAATTCCCTTGTTTCTGCTCTGAATAATCTTTCATTTCACCCTCCAAAGTTGGCTAACAAGCATATTAACTCATTGCTCTATGCAGACGATGTTGCTATTCTTTCGCTATTCCCTATTGGACTCAAAAGAGCCCTAAACTCTCTTGCTCTGTTTTGCAAAGAGGAGAAATTAACAATTAGCTCCTCCAAGACTAAGATCCTCACTTTTGCTCATCGCCCCAAATTGATACAATGGACACTTGGTAGACAACACATAGAGCAGGTTAAGACTTTCAAATATCTAGGAATTGTTTTCCATAACTCTGGTAGGAGAACAGCCCATTCAGAACTTGTCGTCAGCAATGCCCAAAGAACCATAATGGCAATTCTAAGATTTTTTTTCACCAAAGGTGCTCAGTTTATTCCAGCCGCAGTCAAACTGTTCAATGCCAAGGTTTGTCCTCAACTTCTATACGGAGCCCAATTGGGACCATATTGTAACATCAATGTAATTGAATGTATGCAAACTAAGTTCCTTAGGAGAATCTTCCAGGTTGCCCCTTGTGTTCCGAATGCTGTTCTCAGAAAGGAGGCTGGGTCTATCAAAATAGAATCTAGTCTGTGGATCAGTATACTCACCTATTGGCAAAAATTGCATAAAACTCCTGGAGGTTTGACAAATTTAATCTTTCTGGATCCTTTCAAATCCTCTTGGGAAATTTCTATCTATAAGAAAATAAATGAGCTAGGTCTCAATAAAAATGAAATTCTAAAGCTTGATGCCTATAGAGCTAAATCTATTATTAAACAAAAAATTATAGAAGCAGATACATGGATTCTGCTTCTCTTTCAAAATATGCCTTGTTTAGCTTTCAAGCCTTGGTCCCCTCCCCAGCTCCATATTTATTCCATGTCACTCTCCCGAAGTTTAGAAGGGCTTTAACTTTGGCACGGTTCAATGTGTTGCCTATGGCCATGCTGGAAGGTAGATTAAAAAAAATACCTTTTGAATTTTGCTTTTGCCCATGTGGTTCGGGTGCTGTGGAAACCAATGAGCATGTTCTCCTATATTGTCAATTTTATAGGGACATTCGTCACCAACTGATTAGCCCACTGCTGAGTAAATTTCCAGGTAAAACTGACTCTGTTTATTTGCACTTTCTATTGGATAACATTGACCCCACAGTATCCCACAAGGTGGCTAAATTTTGTTACATCGTTTGTAAACTGCGCCCTCAATTGACAAATGGACATTCTCTCACTGTGCAGTAAGATTTGTTTGAATACTGTACATATACAGTCCATTATTAGTTTATATTTTAATTTGGTATTGTATTATTGATACGCCATTTGTATGATTGTACGATTGTATGACTTGGTTTTTATACTGGTCAAAGACCGAATAAATTTTATTACTATTACTAGACCATGCAAAAAAGTTCTGCAAACCCCACTACCTGGAGGATCAAGTGAGGCACCTAAAGTGGGCCCTACAGGCTAGTGGTTACTCCAGATCAGACACCACAAGAGCACCCAGACCCAGAAAAAAACATAGGAATGAAGAAAAACAGCCACCCAAAGGGAAGGTATTTTTTACCATACATCAAAGGAGTCACAGACAGAATAGGGAAACTGATGAGGAAACACAACCTCCAAATGATCTACAGACCAACCAAGATAATCCAAGAAATGCTATGCTCATCGAAGGACAAAAGAGACCCTCTCACAGCTGCAGGAGTTTATCACATACCATGCAGCTGTGGACAAGTTTACATAGGGACCACTCAATGCAGCATGCAAACACGAATCAAGGAAAATGAGAGACACTGCAGACTGGGCCAGGCAGAAAAATCAGCAATAGCAGAACATGTTATAAACCAACCTGGACAGAAAATGTTATTTAAAAACACAGAAATTCTAGACCAGGCCAACAACTATCATGTCAGAATGGACAGAGAAGCAATTGAAATCCACAAACACCTGGACAACTTCAACAGGAAAGAAGAAACCCTAAAAGTAAAAAAAAAAAAAAAAAAAAAATCTGGCTGCCAGTCCTGAGAAACACAAAAATCAGAACTCCACACTTTCAAATGAACTCCACCCAGGGACAAGGGAATTTCCAGCATACAATGGACCATTAGCCAACAATTAGCCAAACTGACACTAATCCTTCTTGCATATCTCCACCCAGAAACTAGCCATTCAAATACACAAATTTACATATCCTTTCCAACAGGGGTTCATAGTATATAAACCCCACACACACTTCTACCCAACCATTCTTTGAATATACCAGCCTTGGGTTTTTGTTTTGTTTTTTTTCCCCGGGCTGTGAAGCCGTGTTCTGGAATAGTTTCTTTCTGACATTACCATACATCAGATGCAGGCGAAATGTCAGAAAAAAACTATTCCAGAACATGGCCTCACAGCCTGGGGGAAAAAAACAAGGAAAATCTATTGTATGGAGTATTTACTAAAGGTTCCATGATGAAGGAAAACATTCTAGACCACTGTGACAATATTACTAGCAAGACTTGTTTAGATAAGGTTAGTGATGCCAGAATGTGCACTTTTAAGTACTGTTTTTGCTCATTTACCACCCCACACCAGCTTTTTCTGAAACTTTTTTTTAAAATCCTCACTTCATGGTAACTTTTGTTGGAGTTCATAATGTCTCTTGTACTCTTCATTAGTACTTTCAGATTCCAAGTCCTAGGCATTTTCCTCCCACTGCAGGTATCCAAATGTCACTGAAAGTGATGCTGAGGATCAAAACATGCACACACACACACACACACACACACACAGAGACAGACAGACAGACAGAAATGTACAGGTGTGTTTAGCATCATTATGGTCCCATATCATTGTACAGCTTTGTCCATGTGAAAAATAAATTGTGAACACTCATGTTCTTAAACTCCATAATAAAAGGTACTCTGCTATCAGATACAATCTTGTAATTCACAGCATGCACATGAAGAAGAATCCCTTGTCCTTGGGAACACTTCAGTTTTCTTCCTCTATTCTCTTTCTCTGTCTGTCCATCTTGCTTGCCCTTTCTCTCTCTCTGTTAGCTATACTTCCAACAGTGTTCTTCAGTTCTCCTCATGAGTGTTCTCCTCATAAGGCATAGGTCTGGAAACAATGCCTTATGAGGAGAGACTTAGGGAGCTGGGTATGTTTAGCCTGGAAAAAAGACGGTTTAGAGGCGATATGATAGCCCTGTTTAAGTATTTGAAGGGATGTCACGCTGAGGATGGAGCAGGCTTGTTTTCTGCTGCTCCAGAGACTGGAACACGGAGCAATGGGTGCAAGCTCCAGGAACAGAGATTCCACCTCAACATGAGGAGGAACTTTTTGACAGTCAGAGCTGTTCGGCAGTGGAACACACTCCCTCGGAGCGTGGTGGGGTCTCCTTCCTTGGAGGTCTTTAAACAGAGGCTGGATGGCCATCTGTCGGGGATGCTTTGATTGTGATTTCCTGCGTGGCAGGGGGTTGGACTGGATGGCCCTCGTGGTCTCTTCCAACTCTGCAATTCTATGATTCTATGATTCTATGATTCTATTATCAGTGTTCTTCATCCCACACTAACCCAACCTGGATTTGCACATGTTTTTGTCAGCTTTTGCCCTGCCCTCCCCACATTTGGTATTAGGTTTAATTTTTCCTTCTTCAACTTGAGAATTAATCAGAGGACTTGCTTTTGGCCTAAAATATGAAAAGGTAGGCATCAGGTGAGCTTCCCCTAGAGAGGTAGTCCAAAAGCTAAAGAGCCATTCTGGACCAACCTGTTCCATGCCTGTCCTTTGATATTGAAGACACTTGAAAACACTCTTGCTCTTACTTCAGAGAATGGTTAGTTGACTACTTTCTGAATCAAGTTTTTCTTTAGTGAAACAATTCTCACTGACTTCCATTTCTTCTTCAAAACTATGGAATATATGAAGAAAGAACATATAAAGAAAATCAACAGGTTTCTATATAGCCATATGCAATTTTGCAAAATTCAACTAATTTTGGAAATATATACAATTATTAATGCAGAGGCAGTACAAAAAAAAATAATACTCATCTATAATTTTAACAAATCTCTTTTTGTTTTGTATTTAAAGTCCTCCTTCATATAAAATAAAGACCATATTTTTAGCATCCTAAGACATGTCACATTTTTCTTTGTGGATTTCACTGGATGTTCTCCAATTCTTGTTTTTCTTGCAAAGCAAGAAGGTGAATATTTAGTTTCCCAATTTAAGCCAGTGAAAAACCAGCTCTATGCATTTCTAAATCTTGTTTCAGATTTAGGGTGACACGTGAGTTGGTTTGGGTCTGAACTTGTTCACATTGAATCAGACCTGATCCTGTTGATCAAATAAGGCTCTGAACCAAATTGTGTAGGCCTTGCAAAAAATTTTCAGTAATAAGCACATATTAACAACTAATCAAAATAAGTATCTTTAAATACTTTGCATATTTAAAAATTATCTTCACTATATCTAAAAATCTCTAAACTATGCTGCAAATCTTCTCTTCCCCCAAACTACCACCACTGAAATACGTTAAAAAAAACAAGGACATGTTTAGGTAAATATTAATCTTGACACACCAAAAGAACCCTACTAATGTATTCATGATTTCTGGAGTCTGAGCAGAGGACATGGCAAAAGAAAATTAGAGCCTATTTCTTAAAAAAAATATACAAGAAAGTGAACTGGATCTTTCAGTTTTAGTGTGCATGTGATTTTGTGAACACAAGCAGTAGATTAGAAAACTCTTTTCTGCTAATGTTCTATTTAAAACATATTCTGATTAATGTAGTAATTTGAACTTTCAGAAATATATTCTTAGGTCTCATCTACACTGGCTAAGATAACATAGGAGAAGCCCAGAGTAATGGACCTGGAGCTGCCCCAGATTTCCACCATGACCAGAGCACTTCATGCTGAGAATGGACATCCTATGAATTAGTCATTTCCCCCCAGATGGATGATAAGGAGATGTGGTGGCAGCCCACTGCACACCCCAAATAGCTGTGGCATGAGGCCATGCCATCAAAGACCTCTCTTGCCCCACCATTTGATGAAGGACAGATTATCTAAACCCAAGTGTATTCCAAAGCGACTCACACATGCTTGGTGAGCTGCCCAATAAACCATACTGTGGCCACAGATCATCACCCCATAACTCACTGGCCACAACCTAGAATCAGAAAAACAGAGAGAACATACCATATGAGTGAGTTACAGGTTGCACCTAACTGTGAAATCCAGATGACCGCCAATGCCCAATCTTTTTTAATGGCCATGGAATCCATATCTAAATCTGCGGTGGAAGCTTCTCCTATTCTGAAGGGATGAGTTCTCAGTTTAACCCCACTTAGGTCAATGGCAGACAGGGCTTTGGAAGTAACCAACTAGAATTGAAATTTAGTCAGAGGAAACAGGTCCTCCTGAATAAACAATGGGCCAGGATGAGGTCCCCTGGCTGCGATGAGTAATTGCATGGTTTTCACTGGACATAAGGTGAGGCCATTGAAGACCCACAGCACCGAACTAGCACCCCTACTATGCTGGTCCATTTTTGATAAATGCATAGTTGGTGTAATTTGCTGATCAACAATTCAGATATCTTTAAACTCTAGGGCTTTACTGGACCTGTCAGGCTTGGACATAACTACCAGTTCACTAACTCTCAAAGTAAAAAAAAAAAAAGTTTGAAGCAAAAGGGCCTCATATGGGAATGTGCAGACTTGCTGCCATATTCCACCTAAGCCCTTTAAAAGCATTGAGTGAGAAAAAAATATTGTGCTGAAGGCATTGCAACATTGAAGGCATGCACCAGTCTCATAATCTGCTGGGACTTAGAGGTAATGGAGCTGATAACTTGAACAGTGGCCATGTTATCACACCAAAAGTGGACTGTGAATTTGGACAGCTCATGTGACCATGTCATTACTGCCATGGGGGGGAATTAAAAAAAAATTCAGATCAGCTGTCACTCCATTGTCCACCTATGATCCATGCCACTCGCCTGCACACCACCTACCTCTGAAATATACACCAAATCCAATTGCACCTGCTGCATCTGCAGAAATTTGGAGGGCCCCATGCATCTTATGATCCTCCTGCCAGAAAGAAATGCTATTAAATTCCATCCAAAATTCCTGCCATGTCCTCAAATCCTCTCTAATCCCTGCTGTAATATGAACCTGATGCTACGGTTTGGAAACAATATTGATGGTGGTGCATAAGCATGTAAGGAATGCTATCCCCAGGGCAAATATCTTACAAGTGAAACTCAAGGTCTCAATAAGCTCCTGAAATTCACTTGCTGTAGCTTTCTTTCACTGAATAACAGGCACCCCCCCCCCGGATCTTCAGGAATGTTCTTCTTCTCCCCACTTTATCATCACAACAATCCAGTAAGGTAGGTCAGACCTGAAAGTATGCATGGCCACAGGTTTCTTGATGAGCTTCGTGACTCAGTGGGACTTGAATTAGGATCTACCATGTGGTAGTCCTCCTTTCTACCACTACAACATACTAGCTCTCTAGAAATGGCATCTGCTAGCATTGACCTTAAAATGCATTAAAAACAATCTTGTTGGATGAGACTTATCTTGCTTTATTTGCCTTATAAGTTACCCTAGTGGATTAATGCCATTCCACAAAGAAGAGTGTTTTAAAAGATGAATTTTACCAGTGATAGTCTTTGCCTTATTTCTGTAGGTTCTCTTGGGAATATGTTAAATGCAAAATGCCATAGAATATACATAACAGGCACACACACACACACACACACACCCGATCTTCAGCAATGGTAGATCCAGGGAAGGTGTTTTAATGATGGGCAGGGAGACAAGCACAGTGGTTGACCAGGGCGTAGGCATGCCCTGGCAAGGAGGAGGCAGGGGCGGGGTCCATACCGGCCTATTTTACCCTTTGCTGCCCCAGGTTTTCCTCTTTTCCCTTGGATTGGCGAGAGAACATCCTGCTATTGGAGTCTTCTCTCAGGAGCCATGATGTTAGCTAAGTTGGCTAGGCTGTGCCTGCATGTGGATGTATTGGACAGCCTAGCATTGTGTCATTGCGTGTGTGATTCCTGTTGTGTGTGTTTCCCTGCCTCTCTGCTTTATTTTTTGTTTCAAAAAGGCTCTCACCCTTTTTTAAAACCATTCTTTGAAGGCCTTTCATTTAAAGCCTTCTTTTTTTTTTAAATTATTTTTATTAAGTTTGCATAATCAATTCCATAACAGACGAAGGATACAGAAATATTGGGGGTAACCTACTCCTTCCCCCCCTTTCATTATTCCCTTGTCTTAGCTTATCCATATGATTTTCGTTAAATGAGTTAAAATTAAAAACCATGACTTCCATCGTAGTAAATATCTCTAAGAGTTTTTTTTCTTTCCCTCCTTCCACCCGTCCTTCTTAACACACATTTTTCCTCTGTTTATTTCATAGTAGATTCAAGCCGTATTTTAACGCTATTTCATTACATTTGTCCCACCCTGGTTCTTATGATTTCTCTCATTTCCTCTGTATCTCTCTCCTTTTTCTTATTACTATTCTCCCGAATTCTAAATATATTCCTGAACTGTTGAACCATAATTGATTCTCTTATTAAAGATCAGTCATCTGCTATATTCCACCTTTTTCTACAATATTTAAACACAGGTAGGCATTCCGCTTCAGTTTTCTCCACTGACTCTCACCCACTTGCCTCTCGGCTGCCCCCATTGCTGGGGCTTTGCCCCTACCTCTTGCCCACACCCACCCCCTGCAGCGGGCCTTCTTCCTTCCTCTGTCACTTGCCCACTTCTTGCCTGCCTTCTGCTTGCCTCTCTCACCTGCCTCCCACTCATTCCCTTGGCCCGCTTCTCACCCGCCTGCCTCTTGTCTGTTCGCCCCTTGGCCACCTCCATTGCACCCCTGCTGTGGGCGACGCCCGCCCACACACCTTGTGTGAGCTCCAGGTGTGTGGAGGGCGGCAGTGCAGGAGAGTGGCAGTGTGGCATGGGTGGGCGGTGTGGGTGCGTGTGAGGGGGCAGTGTAGTGTGGGCAGCAGCATGGAACGGAGGGGCTTTTCCTGGCCCAGACAGCACGGGAGGTGGCGCGGGCACATGTGGCAGGGCGGTGCTGTGTGGGTTGCAGTGTGGGCACATGCAGCGTGGTGGCGCAGGCAGAGCCCTGGTCCGGGGATTAGGGGCGAATGCGGGTGGCTGTGCGGGGTTCGGGGCACATGGAGGCAGCTTTAGGCCATGTGGCATTAGGGGCAGCAAGCTCAGGGGGGCAGCAGGTTTGGAGGGGCAGCAAGCTTTAGGACACTTGATATTAAGGGCAGCAAGCTTGGAGGCCACGTGGTAGGCCTCAGTGGTCAACCTTTAGGCCACGTGGTAGGCCTCGGTGGTCAATCTTGGAGGCCACATGGTTTTGTGTTGCCACATCAATCTTTATTGCACCCCTACATCAGCCTTGCAACTCTGCATCCCCGCTTGCCTTATTGAATTTTATTATTGGATTTTATGAATTTTAGTTTATTTTAATTTCTTTTATTAACTATTTTACATAGTTTTTACATAGTAATTACATAGTTTAGTAAATTTGTTTAGTAAATTTGTTTACTTTTAGTTATTACATTTAATTACTTTAAATTAAATTAATTAATTATTTGAGGTTAATTTTTAGTTAGCATATTTGTGTGTTACTTGAGTATAACACAATTGTATTCATAATTAATTACAATTTAATTTTGCCTGAATTATGGTGGTTGTTCTACCTGATTCTTTACACCTGATTCATTTATTCTTCCTGATTTATTGATTCATTACACCTGATTCATTTGTTCTACCTGATTCATTGATTCAGTACAATTATGATTAAAAAAATCACAAGCAGAGCAGCTATTTTCTACTAAAATGACCCTTTGTTATACTTTTCCTCTGCATCTTGATTGACTGAACAATCAGATTTCATTCCCCTTTCAAAATGGTTGTACAGACCAACTGTGGTGTGCATTTTTGTGCAATTTTAAAAAAAGATCGCAGGAAACAGTGAAAGCTGTACCATGATCTATATGGAGTTTTCAGCCCCCCTTCTTCTTGATATGGTGAATCCTGGCAGAAGCTCATCCAAACAACAGGCACTCTGCTCACATTCCTGCTGGATTTTTTTTCATTGTATAGATGAGCCCTTGGACTAGGAGTCCTTTTTTCACAGGGTGCTTTAATTCATTGGACTGAGACTCGTGTCCTTTGTCTATATGGCATCCAAAAAGGGAAAGGGTGGCAGCAAGGGTAAGGGCTCTGCCAAGAAGCATTCCCCTAAGTGCCCTGCTGCCGAGAAGGACACTTCCTCTGGGGCTGAGGAAGATGAGATTCCCTGGCAGGTTATACAAGATAGGATTAAAGCCCTAGGATGCCAAGCCCACTCCATGTGGGTCCCCCCTCCCAAAAAAACACCCAATGTATCTAATGGCTAATTAAATCTTGGCTTCTTTGGATGCCTTGGAGAAGCACATGGGCTCAGAGGAACCAGTGGAGACCTCATCAGCAAAAGTGCAGGAGGTGGAAGAGATTTCAACAAAGGAACAGCTGGATGACATTCTTCCATCAGTGTCATCCCCAGTGGTGGAATGTGAGACTTCTGATACACAGAGATACACATGGGACAACTACACATGGCCTTGGTCCACTCCCACATATTACACAGCACAGGCTAGTATGGCATGTCCAAACAGTTCTTGAGGGAGCCCCTGTAGATGACCTATGGTTTGACATATGTGGGGTTGGTCCTTGCCTCAATGGTCTCCTTGGTCCAGCTTTCACAACCATTCATAGAAATGGAAAATATGATGGCATGGACAATCCTAACTTTAGTATTCAATTATATATCTTGACACTTCAGGATCCTATCTAGTTCCTTCATAGCTGCCTTTCCAAGCCTAATCTTTTTCTGATTTCTTGACTGTAGTCTCCATTCTCATTAATGACTAAATCAAGGTACAGAAAATCTTAAACTATTTCAATGTCTTCATCATCTAATTTATGTAAATAATCTGTGGTCATTATTTTTGTTTTCTTAATGCTCAGTTGTAGAACTGCCTTTGCACTTTCTGCCTTGACTTTAGTCAGTAATCATTCCAAGTCTTTGCTATTTTCTGCTAGTAGCATGGTATCATCTGTATAACTTAAATTGCTGATGTTCCTTCCTCCAATTTTCATGCCTCCTTCCTACTCCCTCTTTATGTATATATTCAGCATAAAAGTTAAACAAATAGGGTGATAAATTACATTATTGTCTGACAACCCCCTTGCCAATAGGAAACCATTTCATTTTTCCATATTCTGTTCTAAGAACAGCCTCTTGTCCTGAGTACAGGTTATGCATCAAGTCAATCAAATGTTGTGGCACACCCATTTCTTTAAGAGTGACCCATAGTTTTTCATGATTTATACAATCAAAGGCTTTGCTATATTCTATAAAGCATGGGGGGGTCTTTTGAAATTCTTTGGTGCTCTCCATTAGCCAGTGTATGTTTGCAGTATGATTCCTCATGCTTCTTCCTTTCCTGAACCCAGCTGGGACATCTGGCATTTGTCGCTCCATATATGGTAAAGGTCTTTGTTGTAGAATTTTGAGCATTACTTTGCTTGCATGGGAAATTAATGCAATGGTCCTGTGGTTACTGCACTCCCTAGTGTCCCTTTTTGCAGGGGGGGATGTAATGTATATTGAACATTTCTAATCTGTGGGTCATTGTTTTGTTTTCCACATTTGTTGACAGATTTTAGTTAGAACTAGATTCTGTCTGTAGCTTGAAGCAGCTTTATGAGTACGTCATCTGTTCCTGGTGATTTATTTCTCCAAAATGATCTGTGTGCAGACTGCATTTCATTTTTCTAAAATTGAAGGTTCATCTTTATATGGGTCTTCCTTGAATCAATATCAGTCACCCTCTCATCTCTTTTACATAGTTCTTCATTGAATTGCTCACATTTTATTTGTACTTGGTCATGTAGTGTGTTTCTCTGCTGGTCATAGAGACTCCCCACCCATGGTTTAGTAGTTCATGGTCTATGCCACAATCTGATCCTGCTCTTGATTTTGCAGAGAGAATGGAGCTTCTCCATCTTCTGCTTCCAATTATGTAGTCTATTTGATGTCTATGTTGGCCTTCAGGTGATGTCCATGTATACAGTTGCCTAAAGAATGTATTTGCAAAGAATAAACAGTTGGCCTTGCTAAGTTCATTCATTCATTCAGTCAGTCAGTCTCCTGCTTCATTTCTTGATCCTAGGACAAATTTTTCCTACAATCTTTGAGTCTGTATGGTTTCCTACTTCTGCATTCCAATTGCCTATGATTCACAACAAGTCCTGTTTTGGTGTGTGATCAATTTCCTCCTGGATTCCAGCATAGAATCTTCCAATTTCTTCTTCTTCTGACTCTGTAGTTGGAGCATAAACTTTGATTAAGATTATATTCATGGTTTTTCCCTTAAGTCCTATTGATATAATTTGGTCTTCTGAAGATGCCAGCCACAGATGCAGGCGAAATGTTAGAAAGAAACTCTTCTAGAACATGGACTCACAGCCCAGAAAAAAATAAAAACAAAAACAAGGAAAATCTGTGGATGCCGGCTGGGAAAGCCTTTGATTTCACATTAACCTTTGACTGCTTTTGCTACATTTCTCCTCACTGTAAATGCCATCCCATTTCTTCTCAGATTTTCATTTTCTGAGTAAAACACTGTCATTATCTGACTCAAAATGTCCCATTCCTGCCCACTTTAGTTCACTCACCCTAGATACTGCAATTTTTTTGTTCTATTTCTTCTTTTACTATGTCTAGCTTTCCCTGATTCATGCTTCTCACATTCCATGTTCCTATAACATGTGCTGTACAGCTTTGGACTTTCTCTTCACCTCTGAGCACATCAACAGTTGAATGTCCGTTTATCTTGAGCCCAGTTGCTTCAATATCCATAGCATTAGCATAACATTTATATTTCTATACTACTTATCAGTGCAAAACACTCCCTAAGTGGTTTACAATGTGTTAGCTAATTGCCCCCAACACGCTGGGTACTTCAATAGCCATAACACTACTCGTAGTTGTCCTCTGCTGTATCCCAGTAGCTTGTTGATTGCCATCCAACCTGGGAGTTTGATCTTCTGGCACTGTCTTTTGTTTCATTTTGGCTTGTCTCATCATAGTTTTTTTCATAGTAAAAGATCTTCAAAAGGAGGTTTACAAGTGCCTCTCTATGCACACTACTAACAAGGGTTAGTTTGGTGCGAATTCCATTGTTTCTGAGAGATCCTCCACCAGTGTCACCCTCCACTACTAATTAAAGAAATTGATATGTTTTTAGATATTTTAAGGACAATAAAGTCAATAAGAATGATAAGGGGATGCTAATAAAAAGAGGATCAGAAGTAAAAAAGTTAAGGTCAAGCAGATTTAAATTTCTATTAGAAGAACTAAAGAAGAGAGAAGAGCAACTAAGAGAAAAGCCAAGTGAGGAGAAAGTGGTTAGACAGATAAAATTGATACAGAAACAATTAAATTTGGAAGCTATGACAGAGATTGAAAGACAACTAAGAAGAACCCGGCAAAGACATTTTGAATATGCGAATAAGGCCAGTAGATGGTTGGCGCATAGGCTGAGAAGAGAGAGAGAGAAGAAATTGATTGTAGAAATTAAACACAAGGAAACAACAATAACAAACCAAGAATAAATTCAAAAGTTGTTTTACGAATATTACAGAAAATTGTTTGAAAATAAAAGATTAGAGGAAGATACCAAATTGGAATTAAGGAATTATTTAGATGAACAAAATATTCCTAAAATAACATTAGAACAAATGAAATTGTTAAATTCAACAGTTACAATGGAAGAAATCAATACAGCTATGCGGGAAATGAAATTTAACAAAGCTCCAGGGCCAGATGGCTTTACTGCCATATACTACAAGAAATTGGAAAACGAATTAGCGCTGCCCTTTCAAAAAACTATAAACAGTATAGAAAAAGAGGGGATCACAGAATCTTGGATAGACGCAAATATCTCGTTAATACCAAAAGAAGGCAGAGACAAAAAGGAGATAACGAATTACAGACCAATATCATTGCTCAACACCGACTATAAAATCTATGCGGCAATACTTGCTAGAAGATTAAAGAACGTACTATCTGAGATAATACATGAAGATCAGAGTGGTTTTCTGATGGGGAGGCAGATTAGGCATAACACATGGATAGTACTAGATATATTGGAATACTTCGAACAGCATAGCGAGAAAAAACTGGCTATGCTGTTTGTGGATGCAGAAAAAGCCTTCGATAATGTGAACTGGGACTTTATGATAGAAACAATGAAGAGAATGGAGATAGGAGATAACTTTATAAAAAGAATTGAGCAAATTTACACCATCCAGAGGGCCCAATTAATAATTAATGGGAATAGATCTGATAAGATTCCAGTGATGAAAGGTACTAGACAAGGTTGTCCCCTTTCCCCACTACTTTTCATCTTAGTACTAGAAGTCTTCAATAGGGAAATAAGAGCAAATAAAAATATTCCAGGGGTTAGAATCAAAGGTCATGAGTTTAAACTGAGAGCTTTCACAGATGACCTTGTCTTATTTGTTGAAGATCCACTGGAAAATATTGAGGAAATTATGAGAACGATAGAGCAATTTGGGAAGCACTCAGGTTTTAAAATCAATATGGGAAAATCATCCTTATTAACAAAGAATCTGACAAAAAAAGAAGATCTGACTAAAAAATCAAGATGTAAAATAGAAAAAAAGGTAAAATACCTGGGTCTTTGGATAACTAAAAGAAATTCCAATCTATTCGACAATAATTATGCAAAAATTTGGAAGGAAGTTAAGGAAGATTTTGAAAGATGGGGCAAACTAAACTTAACTATTATGGGAAAGATTTCAGCATTTAAAATGAATGTACTTCCCAAGTTGCTATATTTGTTTCAGAATTTGCCAATATTGAATAATGACAGACCATTTGAAATATGGAGAAAAGACATTTTGGAATTTGTGTGGGGTAAAAGAAAACCAAGAATTAAATGGTCATATTTAATAGATACATGGGAAAGAGGTGGTTGTGGAATGCCAGAACTAAAAATTTATTATTACGCTGCAGCGATGGTGTGGATATTGGAATGGGTAAAGTTGAAGGATGAAAAATTGCTGGCCTTGGAAGGACATAACAACAGATATGGGTGGCACGCATATCTGTGTTATGGAAAGGATAAAGTTAATAGGGATTTTAATAACCACTACGTAAGAAGATCATTATTAGCAGTATGGAAGAAAGTTAAGAACAAATTTTACAACAAAATTCCATCTTGGACATTGCCTCAGGAAGCGTTTTTTGGAAGGTGGTTAGATCGAGCACAATATTTAAGATATAAGGATCTGATAGTATTGGATGATAATAATGACACCAAATTAAAATCCAAAGAACAAATAAGCCAAAAAGTTAATTGGTTTACATATTTACAGTTGAGGGAAAGGTTCAAGGAAGACCAAAACAATGGAGGAATAGAGCTGGAGTACAATGAATTAGATGAATTAATGTGGGAAGACCAAAGGAAGAAAAAAATAGCCAAATTTTCCAAATTGTTGATAACCAGATATCTAGAGCCGGAGATTATAAAGGAATATACCATACAGTGGGCAAGAGATATAGGACACAACCTAGAACTAGAAGCTTGGGAAAAAGCACGGATTAAATCATTCAGATTCACAGCCTGTCAGAATTTAAGGGAAAACTATGTTAAAATTACACATAGATGGTACTTCACACCAGTTAGATTAAGCAAGATGGGAACAAATATATCTAAAAACTGTTGGAAGTGTCAATCAAATGAAGGTTCTCTAATTCACATGTGGTGGAAATGCAAGGTAATTAAAAAGTTCTGGTTAAGTGTACATAATATGATTAAGAAAATCTTACAGATTGAATATGAACTCAAACCAGAACTTTACATTCTAAACATGACAAATGTACTAGGTAAAGCAGAAAGTCAACATTGGAGAATTATGTTGTACATGGTAACCGCGGCAAGGTTAGTTATTGCTAAAAAGTGGAAGCAGAAAGAACCACCTAGAATTAAAGAATGGCTAACTAAACTTATAGATATGATAGAATTAGACTGTATGACTAATAGGTTGCGTAATGTTCAATGTAAAAAATCTTTAAATACCTGGTTACCTTTGATAAAGTTTTGGAGAGCAAATGAAGATGGGGAAGAGATACAGAAACTGCTATTATATTAGGAGACAGCTTGGATGTTAGTGTGAATGTAGAAGATAATTTGTAGAGGTAAAACGGAATGTTACAGTGAACAAGTAATGAGACAAAGACATTACATCTGAAGAAAGAGAAGAAGGGTTAGGAATTAAGAAGGTTGTATGTTTTAACGAAAGTTGTTATCCTTGGCGCACTAGGGGATAGTGTGAGGAAGTTAGAATCTGAAGACGATGAAGATTTGCGTATAAGATAGAAGAATAAGCAACAGAAATTGCAAAGTTTCTACTGAATAATGCATAGGAAAATAAGTGTTAAAGAGAGATTAGAAAAGAAAAAAAAAGATAAAGTGATGTAAATTTTTTTCTTTCTTTACCTCTTTTCTTGTTTCTCTATGTACAATAGAAATGGATTGTGTATATACTGTTATTATTTAAATAAAAAATAAAATGCAAAAAAAAAAAAAGAATGATAAGACTAAGGAAAATATAGATGCATTCTTGAGAATGTCCTTTCCATATGTTACGAGGAATACTGCCTGTTTTATTGTCTGTACTATATTAGTAGTTTGGGTGCAAGGTGTTATGAGAAGCTTAATGACATCCAACTCTATTTTTCTATTATCACAAATCAGGACAGGGTATCTCAGTAAAAAGGAGGCACTGTGAGTGAATGTTCCTGGATATCAGAGTTAGGGACATTTACCTATACTTGGATTTGTCTGCCTTGTACACCTACTGATAAAACTGAATAACTTGATGTCCCAGTGAAGTAGTTTGGCTTGACAACTGAAGCTGCTGCTTTGAGTTTGGGTGGGCTAGGTGGACACTTGGACTTGCATTTGATAAAAATCAAAGGAATGGGTGACATGGTGCAGGTTATGACTTCTACTTAATCTTGGTCAGACACTGATGAACTTCAATCAGATATTGACAAGCTGGAATTGGTGTTTAGAGAAGTGAGACCATACTAAGTAAAATTGATAGGTTTAGGAGAAGTATAAGGAAAGGAAAGGAAAGGAAAGGAAAGGAAAGGAAAGGAAAAGAAAAGAAAAAGTGTATTGAGTGGGGGCAGGAATATATGGGGTATAATGTAAAATGCTGTACTCTTTTCTGTCTTTCAGCAAGCTTTTGCTCTCACATAGACACTTACAAAAGCTTGTTTATTCTTTTATTATCCAATTTCTATGAATGATTATGAAAGCTGGAGAGTGGGCAAAACTGACAGGAAGCCAATTAATTTATTTAGAAATGTTTTGTTGGAGAAGAGTTCTGTCTATACCATCCAATGTCAAAATAACAAATAAATAGATCCTAGAGCAAATTAAGCCTGAACTCTCTCTAGAAGCCAAAATGACCAAACTGAGGCTACTGTCATTTGGCTATATCATGAGATGTCATGGCTCATTAGAAAAGAGGCAGTAGAAAAAGAGGAAGATCGTATGATGGGAGAAAGACTCGGTCTGGCAACCCATGGCCTTGAGTTTGCAAGATCTGAACAGGGCTGTTGATGACAGGATGTCTTGTAGGTCTTTCATTCATCAGGTCACCATAAGTCAAAACTGACTTGATAGCAATTAGCAAATTTATTTATTTGGTTTGTTTATGAATTTGTTTCAGATGATAATTTCAAGTGGCTTCTTTTCCAGAATCTCAGTTCCCCAAAACTTTTATTCCAAAGAAATTAGGCACATTGTTATCTACCTTGTATGCAATCATGCCTATGATCCCCACTTCTTTCAGTGTCTGATAGGAAAGGATCCAGTTTGCTGACACTAGCAAAGGTATGTCCTGAAGAGGGGGGAAAGCCTCATAATTGCCATTTGCACAGTATGGCTCAGACTGGAATTTCATTTCTGAAAAAAATATTCAGAAGCAATATTTTCTATAGTGTACACATTTTAGCATTACTGTCAAGCGGTATCTTACAAGCCAATTAGACATGTTGTTAAAACCAACTGCTTCAAGGTTTGTTTTGTATATGCAGCTTTACTTTCCATTAGAGGCAGAAGAGGGAGAAAGGAACGGAAAAGTGAGCTGTTAATAACTATAATGGCAATAACAACAGTCATTTGATATTGCTTCACACCAGGCCTATGAGGTACATTAAGAGCAGCTGTACCAGAAAAATACTTACAAACCACAAATGTGAAGAGAACATGCTGTTATCATACTCATTAGGCATAATTCTATTCTACAAGAGTACACACAGGCCATACAGCAGAGGAAGATGCAAAAGGCTTTGAGAATACCATGAACTGAGAAACCAATATGACTCCAAATTCTTTACCATGATAAGTACTGGTACAGCATAAGACACAGAAGACTACCCATGTGCTAAGGGAAAATTATACAGTTGTCCCTCCACATTCACGGATTTGACATTCACGGATTTGAGTATTCACGGCTTGAAAAATATTCTTAAAAAAATAACAATCCTAATAGCAAACCTTGATTTTGCCATCTTATATAAGGGACACCATTTTGCTCTGCCATTGCATATAATGGGACTTGAGTATTCACGGATTTGGGTATTCACGGGGGGTCCTGGAACCAAACCCCAGCGAATGTGAAGGGACAACTGTACTTCTTTTGAACAACATCAAGTAATTATGAATGAAAAATAAAATAATCTAAAAGAGGAAAAGTCAGGAGGAGAACATCCTTCTCATCAGTTAAATGTTATCCCTGTAGCATGAAAATATGATGATTTTATAACATCATCATCATCATCATCATCATCATGAAAGGTTGAAGATACAGTCAGCCCTAATATCCATGGATTCAGCCATCCATGGCTTGAAAATATTCCCCAAAGAGAAATTCCAAAAATCAAACCTTCATTTTGCCATTTTATATAAGGGACACCATATTACTATGGTGTTGTATATAATGAGATTTGAGCACCCATGACTTTTGGTATCCATGTGGGGTCATGGAATCAAACCCCAGCGGATACCAAGGACACACTGTGTTGGCAGAAATGAAGTGGTTATTTTCTGGCCCATTGCCATGAAGAATCATAGAATCATAGAATTGCAGAGTTGGAAGAGAACATGAGGGCCATCAAGTCCAACCCCCTGCCATGCAGGAAATCATTATCAAAGCATCCCCGACAGATGGGCATCCAGCCTCCATTTAAAGGCCTCCAAGGAAGGAGACCCCACCATGCTCCGAGGGAGTGAGCTCCACTGCCAAACAGCTCTGACTGTCAAAAAGTTCCTCCTAATGTTGAGGTGGAATCTCTGTTCCTGGAGATTGCATCAATTGCTCTGTGTTCCAGTTTCTGGAGCAGCAGTATACAAGCCTGCTCCATCCTCAACGTGATACTCCTTCAAATACTTAAACAGGGCTATCATATCGCCTCTTAATCGTCTTTTTTCCAGGCTAAGCATACCCAGCTCCCTAAGTCTCTCCTCATAAGGCATCATTTCCAGACCTTTCACCATTTTAGTCACCCTTCTTTGGACACGCTCCAATTTGTCCATATCCTTTTTGAATTGTGGTGCCCAGAACTGGACACAGTATTCTAGGTGAGGTCTGACCAAGGCAGAATAGAGTGGCACTATTACTTCCCTTGATCTAGACACAATACTTATATTGATGCAGCCCAAAATCATATTGCCCTTTTTGCTGCTGCATCACACTGTTGACTCATGTTCAACTTGTGGTCTACTAGGACTCCTAGATCCCTTTCGCACGTAGTCTCATTCAGCCAGGTCTTCCCCATCCTATATTTATGCATTTCATTTTTTTGCCCTAAGTGCAGTACCTTACACTTCTCTGTGTTGAATTTCATTTTATTAGCTTTGGCCCAGCTCTCCAGTCTATCCAGGTCATTTTGAATTTTGATCCTGTCCTCTAGGGTATTAGCTACTCCTCCCAATTTGGTGTCATCTGCAAATTTGATAAGTATGCCCCTAATTCTCTCATCCAAGTCATTGATAAAGATGTTGAATAGCACTGGGCCCAGGACAGAACCTTGTGGCACCCCATTGGTCACATCTTTCCAAGACGAAGAGGAGCCACTGCTGAGCACCCTTTGGGTTCGGCCAGTCAACCAATTACAAATCCATTGAACAGTTAACTTGTCTAGCCCACATTTTACAAGCTTGTTTGCAAGAATGTCATGGGGAACCTTGTCAAAGGCCTTACTGAAATCAAGGTATACAATATCCACAGCGTTCCCTTCATCTACCAAGCTGGTAATTTTATCAAAAAAAGAGATCAGATTAGTCTGGCATGACTTGTTTCTCTGAAACCCATGTTGACTTTTTGTGATTATGGCATTGCCTTCTAAATGTTCACAGACTTTCTGTTTAATGATCTGCTCTAGAATCTTCCCTGGTATTGATGTCAGACTAACTGGACGATAATTGTTGGGATCCTCTTTTTTCCCCTTTTTGAAGATGGGGACAACGTTTGCCCTCCTCCAGTCTGCTGGGACTTCTCCTGTTCTCCAGGAGTTCTCAAAGATTTTTGCCAATGGCTCTGAGATTACATTTGCCAGCTCTTTTAATACCCTTGGATGTAGTTCATCTGGTCCTGGAGATTTAAATTCATTTAGTTTAAGAAGGTATTCCTGTACTACCTCTTTACTTATTCTGTGCTGGATTACCCCTATTGTGTCCTCTGTTCCTTTATCCTCAGGTTGGTCACCCTTTTCCTTTTCGGAAAAAACTGAGGCAAAGAAGGCGTTGAGTAATTCTGCCTTTTCTCTGTCCCATAGAAGTGTGCAGTGACATGGTGGGACTGCAATTTATAATTTTTAGGATGGGTGAATTTGGTTGATTTCAATTGGTTCCTCAAGTTTAACTAGATAGGACCTATACAATGACCCCAAATTCTGAGCCTAGTTGCACACACATATCTGTTTGCACTGATGGCACAACAATGACACAGACACATTCTTTTTTTGTTTCCAGTGGTGCTTTGATGCTTCAACTGCAGGCTGTAGAATTTTGGGCACACTGTGGCCAATATCCTACATTGCACAGGTGGGGTGTAATACTCTTCCTGCACAGTTTTGTGGCCACCCCCTCTGTATGTCTTTTTATAGATTGGACACAAGGGGCTATCGTCTAGCAGCTAAAGCTCCCCACAACCAAGTTGTCAAACCTGGGAGCATCCACTACTAATGCTAACCAGTGGGAAGGGGAAAGAATGGGGAAACAATTGAGATACTGACAAACTGGTTGTCTCAGCTCAGGAGAAGGAATTGGAAATGGCTCATAGATGAAGTGTATCCTCTTTCCTGTCATAGCTAGCAGTGGCAGCCCTCCCAGGCCTTGACAGGTGCTCAGGAGAGTGAGTGGATGAATAGCTCTTTGTGTTCCATCGAAAAAGAGGTATATGAGTAAGGCATACATCACTAATGGAATTCTAACACTCATGTTTTAGCTTAATAATAATAATAATAATAATAATATTTATTACCTGCCTCTCTCCTCAGAATCAGGGCAGGGTAGAACAACACACAGTATATAATCAGAATACAGTAAATTCAATACAGTTTTATCCCATACAATACAAAGCACAGTCAGTGACAAACAGACAATTGTACATGCAAATGCCAGTAGATGGCACTGTTGGCATGCTACAGGAATAACACTGCAGATTGCATATACACAAATAAATGGCAGCTGCTTTTCAGAAACTGAATTAAAAGTTTTCCACAGTGTACTGCCCCAGCTCTTTATTACGCTGGTTCTCATTTTACTGGCTTATGGAAGGCTGAGTCGACCTGGGGGGGCCCTGGGATCAAACTTATGACTCAAGATCTAGCATGAGCTTTGGCTGCATTAGCCTACTGCACCACCATGGCCCCCTCTTTATGTGGGTACAAGCATAAAGTGGTACAATGGGCCCTTGGTATCCACTGGGCTTTGGTTCTAGGACCCCCCATGGATACCAAAATCCATGAATGCTCAAATCCCATTATATACCAAGGCATAGTAAAATGGTGTCCCTTATATAACATGGCAAAATCAAAGTTTACTTTTAGAAAATAAAGTGATGGAAACTGTGGATACAGAATCTGTGGATACAGAGGGCTGACTGTACACACGAGCATAAGGCACAGAAACAAAACAGGTAATTATGGTAATATAGACATATCCAAGGCCTTATATGATGACAAGAATATAAACATAACTTGGTCCAATAAGATCAAAACAATTGCTTAAATAAAACTGTCAAAGTTTTGTATAAACTGGCAGGGATGGGTTGCATCTTAGAAGTACTGTGGGTCAAGTCAGGACACAAAGGAATAACTAAAATGGGATAATAACCAATCAAGTATGAGAGTTTACTGTGCCATAAATTTCAGGACATGACTAGTCGACTTGAAACTTTTGAGGTGCTTCAAGGGTTGATGTATAGTATGAGAATGACAGACTATATCTCTGCACATGAGACTGTTTGGACCCTGAGATCCTCCAGAGAGGCCCTCCTCTCAATCACACCCCTTGCTATCCTTCCAGTGGCAAGTGAGAATTTTTTTGTTCTAACAAGAAAGAATTTAAAGAGGTGCTGTATTGTTTTTTAAAAATCCTTTTTTTTTTGTAATTCTTAATTGTGTTTTAAATTGTTTAAGTGTCTTCAATTGTTTAATTCTATTTTAATGTTGTTGTTTTCATATTTTGGGGGCATGTTTTACATATTTAATGTGTGCTGTAAGCTGCTCTGAGTCCTGATTTTGTGGGAAAAGTGATGTAACACTAGTACTGTATTAATAATGGAAAAATAACTTCAACTAGCAGAACCCCCGTTACTGTCTGAATGTTCACTGTTATCAGAAAAAATAAGCCCAAGCAGCAATGGCTAGTTGTTATCTAGATATTTAGCACCATTAAATTTAATTAAGTGGAGCAATTTGAATCACAGTAGGTGGAGCTAGAATGGATAAAAATGATGGACCAGAGAAATATTAAGTATCATCTTTAGCTTTGAAGGACCCTCAGTCACTCTGAACTGAAGATAGTCCACTAGCAACACTGCCCACCTCACTTTGTATATTTTCTGTTCTCCTTTTGGTATGAATGTTGAAGCTTACTTTTTGTTTGTTAAATGTATTCTTAAATTAAAACTACTTAAAGCATTTTGAATCTTGCAGTATCATTAGTCCTAGGTGGGTGGGGTTGGCATTCCAACTCTAATAACTAGATGGGAGAAATATTGTAGGTCTCCTGTCATTAAGTCAACAATTCTCAATAAAAAAAAAGTTTAAGATTGTCTAAATTCTCATCCAAGGTGCAACCTAAAATGAAATCCAGTCTGTTTCCATATAAAATAGGGCCGGGCAAACTCCAGTGGTACAGGGGGCTTTTCTTTTTTACCTTTAGAACCCACTTTGGGTCACGCCAGGCTGAAAAAATACATAGGGAAAGCATTACTACACCTAGAAGCAGCTGTTTCTGTTTTCCCATGGCTCCAGTAGCAGGGGAAAAAGACATTTCAATTTTTTTCCTTGTCCGGTGAGGCATCATAAAGGCTCCAGGGATCATGAACTGGAAAAATATCACCCTAATGTAGATGCTTTAAATTACTCAGCTGCTGTTATATGTAGTCAAAGAGGTAGCTATGCTAGTTTGTTTTAGCACAAAAGGCATAAAGGAATCCAGTTGCACCTTTGAGACTAACTGGAGAAAAGAAATTTCTAGCATAAGCGTTAGTGAACTGCAGTCTACAAAAGCTGATGCAAGAAATGTCTTTTCCCCATTAATCTCAGAGGTGTAACTGGATCCCTTTACACTTTTTTATGCTATTACACTGGCACTAAACATCAGCAGTTGATAGATATTTTCCTCCTTTGAAAATGGTGAGATATAGTTTTTGTGGGGTGTCCAAATGAGTTCTTTGACCATGCCCAGCAGTAGGCCTTTAATTCTGCATGTTTCAAAATGCAGTTGAGAAATGTAACATTGAAAGTGGTCCTTAGGTCTCTCTCTCTCTCTCTCTCTCTCTCTCTCTCTCTGTGTGTGTGTGTATACACACACACAAGCATGCCATGATAAGATGTCTAATTTTTTAATATTAACATGTTTTTTTCATTCTCCAGGTGGCATACCTTTTCAAGTTGACTGAAGAAATAAATTTTCAAAAATTCAGATGAAGGGAAAGGGATTATACTCAAAAGAAATGAATAAATAACAAACTTGGGACTTTTTCGGACGGTCAAAAATAACGCAAGCAGCCTCGTCACTTTGCGAGGCTGCTGCACTGCAGAGCGTCAGTTTCGGATGATGCTCTCCCCTGCCGGTACTGTTGCGGTACCGCAGGGAGATTTGAGTGTCATATTTCGTCAGTTTTTAGTCATGAAAGTTGATCATGATTAAAAACCAACGAAATATGACGCTCAAATTTCCCCGCGGTACCGCAACAGTACCGGCAGGGGAGAGCGTCATCTGAAACTGATGCTCTGCAGCGCAGCAGCCTCGCAACTCGACGAGGCTGCTTGCGTTATTTTTGACGCGTCCGAAAAAGTCCTTAATGTATAGTAGCCATTTGCTTTAAAGTTTTGGCTTTCTTTCATTAAATGGGAGCATAGTTTAGAAGAAGATGGGAGAAAACAGCTCTCTGCGTGACACAAGAACATAACAATCAAAATTAACCAAAGGGCTAAACACTAATTATGCTACAGAGCTAACAGCTGAGTATTAGGAAATATTTAAACAAATAACATTTTAAATAACAAATGGAAATTATTCTTTAAAATTTGTTTTTAAAAGAAAGACACTGGTGATTGCTTTCCTAGGAAATGAATTAACAAATAATCAAGAGCATGCTATCTTCAGGGAAGATAGCATAATGTGAATGAGCCTGCAAAAATATACTTTATATTGGATGCTCAAAAGAAATGGAAATAAATAAACTATTTAGCACCACACCTACGACTCAAATTGATATGAACAATAATTTTAAATTGTATTGTGTTTTTAATTTTTTAAAAAACAAGATAATCCTAAAAAGTTAATAATAGCAGTTACACCAAAATAAAATCCACACTAATCATTTAAGAAAACAATGCAAGCTCCAACACAGCAGAGGAAAGAAAGACAAAAAGAGACTAGCAGTTTGAGATGTGAAGATGGTGGCTTTTTTATGGTTAGTAAACAATTGAATAATGAAACAATTAAAGACAACATGTCTGGAATAACCATTGCTAAAAATAATTAACTATTATGAAATTGCTTTCACTGAGGTGTTGCTGAACACGCCAGAATTCACAAAACTTTTCAAGGCTGAACTGCCACCACTCTTTCTGTCTAAATCAGGGCCAAAAGATACAATCCTAGGATGTCTTTTGGAACAAAGGAGCAATACTCTGTGCCTCTTCTCCCAAGAGAAGCAAACTCAGGAATCACCAATAAACAATATTTGGTAATAGTAACCCAGCAATCAGGTGATGAATCTAGAACTGTGGCTCTTCCTAATCATTCATTCATACAGAGCCAAAGAAGACAGATTTATGTTCTGCGAGCTGAGGGGTGGGGGAAAATGACCTCCTTTGGGGATGGCCTGAGGGATAAACCCTCTCTTTAAGTCCTATGACTTGGGGGAGGGACTTTTGGGTTGGCCTTCCAGATTCAGACTGGCTGGGGAACAAGCCAGTTTATGGGTTATCTCTGGGGCTTCAGTTAAACGATAGTTTTTATTGCGGTAATTTGCACTTTATCGCTGTTTCGCAGCTGTAGTGCATCGTTCAGATGATATATGGCTTAATTGATCTATCGGTTTAGTTTTCAGCTGTGTTCTGTTTTGATATTCACACACAGACTGAGACGGGGGCGTGGCCTCTCAAGCACATCCTCTGATTACCACAGGAATGCCTGAGAGGAACATTCACACACACACACAAGAGAGACTGGAAAAGCCTAATTCTTCAGATCATAGCAGCTGGGCACAAGGTAGCAAGGAGGGAGGGAAAGAAGGAGACGCACACACACAAGGCTAGGACTCCAGTCTTTTTCATGGCTAAGCACAAGGAGAAGAGAAGGGACGCGATGTTAGCAGGGGAGACTAGATCATTCACACACACTGAGACTGAAATTAGCAAGGAGGGAGGGAAAGAAGGAGACACACACACATAAGGCTAGGACTCCAGTCTTTTTCGTGGCTAAGCACAAGGAGAAGAGAAGGGATGCAATCTCAGCAGGGGAGACTAGATCATTCACACACGCTGAGACTGAAATTAGCAAGGAGGGAGGGAGAGAAGGAGATGCACACACATGGCTAGCACAGTCTTTTTCGTGGCTGGAAACAACATGGATCTTTCCTCCATCCCCTCCTTGTCCAAAGCCCTCCCTGGTGAGTTCAACCAATCATGGCAAAGCTCTGCTGTGAATGTATCCGAAGGAGTGCTGGTAATTCACACAGCACGTAGTGTGATGCTTGTTCAGACTATCGAAAATGCGCTACTTTTCAAAAAAGTCGGGAAAAGTCCCAAAATCCTTTATTGTGTTACTAATGGGTTTTTGTGCCCCCTTCCTTCTGAAAGAGGCGACTTTGTGCCGCAATGCATGTAAACGATTAGGAATCTTGGCAAATTCTTCATGGTTTTTTTTTCACCGTGTAACCAAGCCCTGGGGTTCAAGTGTTTTGCCCAAGGGAAGTTGGAGAGGGTTTTTGGAGCTGATCTCCTCCACAACAATTCCCACACTAGATTGCTCCCCCATTGCAGATCTCTCAGAAAGAGGTTAAAGAGATTATAGCTTAATAAAAGTGTCCCTTTACAACCCAGCTATATGTGTCATCTCTTTATTTGTGTCTGGTCTCCTTATTCCTGCATCTATAATTAAATTTAGAAAGAGAAGGGATTAAGAATATACAGAATAGCTAGAGAGCCATTTAGGAATATATACAACATGTAAAAATAAAAAAGCTAATGTATAGCAAAAGCATAGACTCACAAAGCAGGACCTTGAGAGCCCAAAGTAAAACAAATTGCACCAAAGACAAAATGGAGTTATCAGAATAGTGAAGATAAACAAACAAACCAAAAGCTAAACCAAATCCTAGAGAAAAGCCTAGACATAGCCCTGGTGGGCAAATCAACCAATCACAAATGGTAAAGGTCTGAACAATTTAACATCTTAGCAGCCAGGAAGGTTCCCACCAGTGCTCAAGCCAAGCCATTTTCTCACCAATGAGTAGGCCTTTCAAGATCTTTAAGGAACCTTCAGTGGTATTACTAAGGCGGATGTCACCCCTCCCTCTGATGGTGTCACTTGGTGTGGTTCAGCTTCTCTGCACCCACCCCTACCCACCCCATAGTGCTGCCACTGGGAACCTTTTACAAATGATAACAAAGGTGTCTCCATAACATAACATTATCCTTGGTTGAGGATAATGTTGGCATAAGAGCTCTGGGCATTGAGAAATGGAAGCCACAGAAACACACAGGAAAAAGATTTCTTCACAATTACTATGCCATTTTAAAGACATGCATAGCCATGTTAGTCTGGGATGTCAGTAAGCAACAGGACCTTATAGCACTTGTGAGACTGAGAGAAAGACACAATATAAGGGCCAAGGTACAGTGTTGGTTATTACCTTTAAAACCCTATGCAGATGGGTTGGGTCCAGGTTATCTATGAGATTGCCTTCTTCTGTATAATCCACCCTGTACACTTAGGTCCTCTGGGGGACATTTGCTGCAACCAGCTTTGACTAGGTTGGCAACTATCATCCAAAGGACTTTTTCTTCAGCTGCCCCTAGACTCTGGAACAGCCTGTCAGAAGAGATACAACAGATGAATACACTGTTGGAATTTAAAGTAACATTAAAGACCAGTCTCTTCTGGCAGGCCTATCCAGATGATTTTAAATTGTGAGTTTTAAACGGTGTACTGATTGTTTTAAAATGTCTTAGGAGAATTTCACATGGGGAAAATCTCCCCTGGAGAAATCGGGACAGAAAGATTTCTTTACCATAAGCAGCACCGCAGTTCGCATGCCCATTTGCCTCTCCCAAAATGCCGTCGTCGTCACGCTGGGTTATTTCTTCCCTCTTCCGGAATATTTTATTAACGGCGAACTCCCGTTAGTAAAATATTCTGGAAGAGGGAAGAAATAACCCAGCATGATGACGACGGCATATTGGGAGAGGCAAATGGGCGTGCAAACTGCAGCGCTGCTTCCGGTAAAGAAATCTTTCTGTCCCGATTTCTCCGGGGGAGATTTTCCCCGTGTGAAAATCTCCTGAGTCTTAATTGTTTTTTTTTTAATCGATAAGTTTTAACTGATATGTGTTTTTAACTAATATTATGTTTATATGTTAAAGTGTTGTTACCAGGATTGATCCACAGGGAGAGGCGGGTAAGAATCGTCCCTGCCATCATTATCATTGTAATCATCATCTTCTGTAATCTTAGTCTACTTCCTCAGATGCATCGAGTGAACTAGTGCCTAGGAATGGACCTTTATGACCAGACTGTATGAATAGCCATACATATGCAAAACTTGTGGGTAGGGTGATGAGGTGACAAGTTTAGTTTTAACAATGCTCATTGAGGGACAAAGGCAGAAAGAAAGATGTTGCCTAAGGCCAGGGTGGGTAGATAATCATATGAATGGTGGCAGGAATGTAGTGTGATGCTGGCTGGGAACCAGATAGGAGATGTGATAAATTTGCCAAGTACGCCAATATATGTAATGTACCAGGTAAACTTTGTCTCTGTTCAAGCCACTATTGAGGGACTGGAATTTGTGGATATAGTCCAATTCAGCGGTTACTCTTCTCAATCTTCCTGTGTAGTTTTGTTTGTTTTTTTGTTCAAGGACAGCTGTCTTGAGGTTGGAGATGCCCAGGAAGACTGAAGTGTTCTGCAAATAGTTTTTGTGTAATCCCATTCCTGATGTCTGATTTATGTCCTTTATCATCTGGCACAGAGGCTGGCCTGTTTGGCCACCAGCTGAGGGCTGAAGGACACAGTTGGCAATAGTGTGGGTGATGTAATTAGGTCATGTGATTACATTCCCTGAGTAAATGTGTGGGCAGAGCTGGCATCAGGGTTTGTGGCAAGGTCTGTGAAAAACATTTCTTACTACTGGCCACAGCTGCCTCATGCCCAATCTTGTTTGTCATAGTGCTGGTCTGAAGGAGGAGAGTTTGGAAACATTCAAGTTGGTCCTTATGTGCTAATGTGAAAAATATTAAAAAGTATTAGCCCGTTGATATTGTCATATAAAGAAAATTTAATGCATTTGATTCCTCAATGAATCAAATCATAGAATCATAGAATTGTAGAGTTGGAAAAGACCATGAGGGCCATCCAGTCCAACCCCCTGCCATGCAGGAAATCATGATCAAAGCATCCCCAACAGATGGGCATCCAGCCTCTGCTTAAAGACCTCCAAGGAAGGAGACCCCACCACATTCCGAGGGAGTGTGTTCCACTGCCAAACAGCTCTTACTATCAAAAAGTTCCTCCTCATGTTGAGATGGAATCTCTTCCTGGAGCTTGCATCCATTGCTCCATGTTCCAGTCTCTGGAGCAGCAGAAAACAAGCCTGCTCCATCCTCAACATGACACCCCTTCAAATACGTAAACAAGGCTATTATACCACCTCTTAACCATCTTTTTTCTAGGCTAAACATACCCAGTTCCCTAAATAGGCTAAACATACCCAGCTCCCTAAGTCTCTCCTCATAAGGCATGGTTTCCAGACCTTTCACCTTTTTAGTCACCCTCCTTTGGACACGCTCCAATTTGTCAATATCCTTTTTGAATTGTGGTGCCCAGAACTGGACACAGTATTCTAGGTGAGGTCTGACCAAGGCAGAATAGAACGGCACTATCACTTCCCTTGATCTAGACACTATACTTCTATTGATGCAGCCCAAAATCACATTGGCCTTTTTAGCTGCCGCATCACACTGTTGACTCATGTTCAACTTGTGGTCTACTAGGACTCCTAGATCCCTTTCACACATATTCTCATTCAGCCAGGTCTCCCCCATCCTATATCTATATGTTTCATTTTTCTGCCCTAAGTGCAGTACCTTATAGTTCTCCATATTGAATTTCATTTTGTTAGCTTTGGCCCAGCTCCCCAATCTATCCAGGTGATTTTGAATTTTGATCCTTTCTTCTAGGGTATTAGCTACTCCTCCTAATTTGGTGTCATCTGCAAATTTGATAAGTATGCCCCTAATTCCCTCATCCAAGTCATTGATAAAGAAAGAAAAGGAATTATTAATGAAAAATAATGAAATATTTTTCATTAAAGAAAAAATATTTAGAGTTAGTAAATTAGCTGATAACAAATAAAAATACTGAGACACATGAATGGGAGGGTGGTATTAGTATTTAAAAGTCAAAGAAGCCCACTTTAAAATCAGTGGTGAAAATATTTAATGAATTAGGAGCAAACAATTAATTTTAATGAATTATTTTCAAGATCTGTGAAGGATTCCAGATGGTTCGGGCCTTACTGCATGTTGCTGCTACCAGTCTCCTCCACTGCTTGCTCCTACCAGTCCCATCTGCCCCTTGAAATCACTGAGGTTTACAACAGAGGCACTGTGGGTCCAGTAGAGCACCTTGCCCGGAACTTCATCAAAGCTGAGGCTGGCCCTGAAACTTTCTCACAAATTAAGAACAGTCCCACTGATTTCAGTGGGAACTGATGTTACCCAAAATGTTGGAGGGGTCCATGAGGACCCTATAACACACTATTATTAAGATGGGGAATTAATACACTCAACTTGGAAATGTGAGAAGTGGGTAATGGCAGGACCTTTAGTCCTGTGTATACTGGTACTAAATAGGAGACTCTAAGCCAAAAAGTACAATTAAATGATCTTTATTGCGGAAATAACAATAACAACATTCACACACACGTTCAGGTTTCAAGCAATCTCACAAGGCTATCAGAATAAGTAGGAAGTATTTGGATTGAGGAACAGAGTGAAGGGAGTTTTGGGGTGATACTGTACCAATCAGAAGAGATGCAATTTTAAAGAAAACCAGCAGAGTGGGGGTCTGGAAGCAGGAACAGTCTTGAAGTCTTGAAACAGGGGAGCTGTGCACACTTGGGTGTCATTTTGGGGAGATTATATACCTAATATTTCCCTTCAGGGGATGGAATTTAGAGTGAAGTGCAATACTTCTTGGAATTTCCCAAGCAACAATAGTGGATGCACTGGAAGCACTAAGAATTGTTAATGTGTTATTAATTTGGAATTGAATGAAGCAAGCAACTTCCTTTGTCAGAGGTTGAGGAGAGGTGAAATAGCACTTTTACAAACCTTGGATACCCAGCTATACTTGATGGGATTAGCCAGATGTTCAAGCAAGATGTTGCCCTACAGGTCACCTTTCTTTTGAATTTGTAATGGCCCTCTCCCTAGGGTGTATGTGGCTATAGTCACAGCACTAGCCTTTGAGGTTCCTTGGTTTCTGGGAGTTCCTGGTTTACTTGTCACTCTTGTGGAAAGCCACAGTTAGTCAGATTATTAAATATTGCCAATTATTACATGGATAAAAATGTGGGGGCTATCAAGGCTGGTAACACTAAATGGAACTAGCATGCTCTATTTGTAACTTAGTTTTCATGCACAAGCAATCCAAAAGTGGTTACCTTATCAAATTTTCTGCTGCTGCAGTTGGATCTTTAAAAGGACTCCTGAGGTGGGTCAAAAATAACCAGGGAAGTCTTTTCCCACTGTTGTGGTTAGTATTAAAAATAATCTTAACCTATATTGATCCTCTATGCCATATTGTTTTGAATGGGATAGAAGAAGCGTCAGCAAATTTTTAAAATGCTAGCATTTCTAGATAATAACCAATCAGACTTTTGACACAAATTTTTGAAAGAAAACTGAGTTCATTACAAAATATGAGTCTGTTTTATGTTCTATGTCAGTTAGAATAAGTGTTACCTATATTGCACTATCTAGGCTCTTTTAAACAGTTAATTTACAAACTCATCAAAGTTCCAAGAACTACTGCACACTTTGAATTATAAAGTCTGTTAGCGGAGAATTATTTTTAAATAATTGCAAATACAGCCTGATCATCAGCTGAATTTAATAGGCTGGATTAGCTTCATAAAGATAGTTCATAAAGATAGTTAAAGCTGGCGAACTATTTTCTTAAGGAGCCTCAATTAAGGAAAATTAGGAATTATTTCAATATCTTATGAAAGTTGCTCTTACATTCCAGTGAAAAATAGTTTAAAATGGATTGCCATCCAAAATGTTTCCTCCAAAATGTGTGACACCTATCAATAAAATGAAGCACCTTTTCTAGAGGCTGGTGTTCTTGGATTTATGTATTTTTCTTCCTGGGTTTCACCCCTGATTTTGGTGTTTCTTCTGACTAAATCATAGCTAAAACTAATAGCTTTGTTTATTGGCTCAGGCAATGAAAGAAGCTGCTTTTAAAATAAAAGGACTGAAATTTCCTGAACATTGGTGGCCTTATCAGACAAGAAAAAACAGTGGTGATTAGTTTATTAGGAACATGGGAAAATATCTTACATTGAGTCAGACCACAGGACCGCCTAACTCAGTATTGCCAGTTCCAATTGGTAGTGTCCCTCCAAGGTTCCAGGCAAGATTCTTTCCTAGAGCTCATAGCATTCCTTGGTGGTCTCCCATTCAACTACTAAGCAGGCCAGATCCTGCTTAGCTTCTGAAGTCAAATGAGATCTGACATGTTCAAGGTGGCACAGTATTCTGTTTGAAATAAGTTATGGATCATTGTGAAATCTTAACAAAGGGCCTATCGATATGACGGGGGAAACTGAATTGATGCAAACTCATGTAAATTCAAAGCAGAATTGACCTGTCTTTACTGTGGTTTGGCAAAATTGCAGGCATGCAAGGCTACCTGCTTTTGTTGTTCCAACGGGCATGCCTGTGATTCAAAATGGTGGCCGTGACTCACATTTTTATTTTCATCAGTTGCGCCACCAAACAGATTTTTTTTTAAAAAAGGCATATCTAAGATGCAGATGTGCAATAGTGCACTATTCTGCCTATATAAACATAAAAAGCAAACAAAAAAAAAACCTGCTGTTTCATCACCTCATGATCGGTAAGATGAAAATCCAAGATGGCAGTTCTGGGGCTCTGGCCTCCTTAGCAAGCCCTTCTCCCTGCTCCTGTCCATCCAATCAGCTTTCTACTTCCACTTTTCTGGGATTATGTGATGCACATTCTCTACATTTCCCCCCAAAAAACTATGGGGAAAGCCCCAGAGGCTTTCCCCAAGGAATTTACAGTAGATTTGGCCCACCTCCTTCCAAATATGGTGGAATTATGCAAGATCCAATCAGGACAGGTTGTATTCTAAGGAAATTCTATGAGGATTCTTTTCACCATTTAGACAAGCCCCAAGTCTCTTTCTCTGTACAAAATAGATCTGGTAAGATACTCATTCCCAAATATGTCTGTAAACCACATTTTAAGCATGTGTTTGGTACCAAACTTGTTTTTAATAAAAAAATCATACTCTACTGACACACCTTCTAGGCTTTTTTTTATGCATCCCTGAAGTTTCTTGCAGCATTTACTGCTTAGGAATTATTACATATATATTAGGTAGGTTATTGGAAAAAGCAAAAGCCTGTTTGTACTAAATAGACATACAAGACAAGTAAAGCTTTCTCACTGTTCCAGAATAAGTGTGTAATTATTTGCTAATTTTATTCTCAGAGAGAACAAGTAAATTTAACAATTTTCTTAGTATGGTGAGAAGGCCTTTTAAAAACTGTGCAGCTTTCAAACACTATTCACAGTTTGGGACTTATTCTGTGCAAAATGGGCACATTTTTTTGTGCAGAAACCAGCATTCTCTACATAGGAAAAAAACATTTTTCTATGGAGAAAATAACAACTGTGCATAGAAATATTGCTTTCTTCAGAGAAAATGCTGTAGTTGTGGATCTATTCTGTGCAAAATTTGTATGGGGAAATAGTATTATCTGCACAAAAAGTTATATTTCTGTACTGACAATGTTATTTTCTCTGCAAAAAAGGGTGAATTTTATGCAGAAAAAGTCTTTAACTACAAAGGTTCTCATCAGTCCACAAGTCTCCTCTTCAGGGTTTCCTGACATTTGAGGAACACAGTTTTTGACCATTTAAAAAACGTATATTTTCAAACAGTCTTTCAATCCCTATTCCCGAAATGGTATATTGGCCCTACTGTCACTTAAATAAAAACAAACAGAAGTTAAAACGGTTGTGATATTGCACTGGGCATATATATGTATACTCTAATATATTTATTTAATGGTAAATATGCTATTATTACATTTGATAAATAAGGAAACAATTGCCTATTTTTGCTAACTGTAATGCCCTCTCTTTACTTAACTCAATGAAAAGGCTTCAGGATGAATAAAAAAATAAGGTCCCCGGTGTGGTCGTGATTGGGCTGTAGGAACCCAATTTGATGGAGTGCAGGATGGAGGCTTGTATTGTTGTCTCAGCACCTGCACTCTCACCCAGGACTGCAAAGGGTGGAGCTAGAGGAAATTTACGCTCAGCCACCCTTTGCCTCCTCCTTTCCATCATTTGATCAGCTCAACCTCCCGCAGCTGAATCAGTGTGATTTAATTGGTTGCTTTGAGGCTGGGTAGGATTTTTTTCCCCTTTCCAGGGGTCTTTTTGCCTACCCCATACTGTGAATGCAAACTTGATAATTGGCTTAGGGTGGAAGACTTTACAAAAGAGTCTGGAGTAATAAGCATCTGAGGCAAAGCACAAAAATCAGTGTATATAGAGTCATTGTACTGTCTATTCTCCTTTATGGGTCTGAAACATGAGTCACCTACCACCAACACTTATGACTCCTCGAACTCTTTCAACAGCACTGTATACGCACAATCCTAACTATACACTGGACTATGTGATGAATGTTGCTGTCCTTGAGCAAGCAGGGATCACCAGGATTGAGGCCATGATATTGAGAACACAGCTGCGCTGGGCAGGGCACATTTCTAGGATGGAGGACCATTGCCTCCCAAAAATAGTACTCTATGGTGAACTCGCCACGGGTCAGCGTAAGAGGGGTGCTCCAAAAAAGGACTCCCTGAAACAATATCTCAGGTTTGGCCAAACTGATCACCAACAATTGTCCGCCCTGGCCTCACATTGGGAGGCATGGTGACGCGTTATCCACAATGCTGCAGCCTTATTTGAGCACTCATGCCGAACAAGCATTTTAATTTTTCTTCTTCTAATTTATATATATTTTAATTAATGCGTGTTTTTAATCCTTTGTAATTTAATATTATTTTAAGGGGTGGGTGGTCTAGGGTATTGTGAGTATGGGGTTTTTATATTGTAAGCTGCCCCGATTGCGTTGCAGAGGGGTGGGATATAAATAAAAATTTATTATTATATTATTTATTAAGCCTTGAAGAGAAATGACAACACAGAAAGAATCACAACCCAGAAACATCACTTTCAGGAGACACAGCAGGAGACCTTTTGCTGTGCTTTCTGCAACCGGACTTGTTTATCTCAGGTTGGCCTTTTTAGTCATCCATGTGCTTGCAGAAAGCATGGGATGAGTCCTTCCTGAATCTTCATTTGCAAAGAAAAGCCAGAGAGAGAGAGAGGTGTCTTAAATAGGCATATCACTTGGCAGGTAGAGGGGGAGATTTGGTAGTTTGGTGAGCACCTTTGGCACCTCCCCCTTTTGGAGGTGAAGGGGGGAGCTGGAACTTCCCCTTTAGTTCCTGCAAACTGAGGGATGGGGAAAGTGACCTCCTTTGGGGCTGGCCTAAGGGATAAACCCTCTCTTTAAGTCCTGTGACTTGGGAAAGGGACTTTTGGGTCAGCCTTCCAGATGGAAGCTAACTGGGGTGCTACCCATTATATGGGTTCTCCCTGGGATTCAGGTGTTTTTGCCCAAGGAAAGTTGGGGAGGGGTTTTTGGAGTTGACCTCCTGCCTGCAACAATTCCACACCCCATTGCAGATCTCTCAGAAAGAGGTTAAATAGGTGATAGCTAAATAGTCCTTTATATTCCAGCTATATGTATGGTCTATTTGTGTCTGGTCTCCTTATTCTTGCATCAACCATCAAAGCTTTATTGAAAGTTAAGCTCAGCACAGGAGAAGGATCATTGCCAAATGTGATGATACAGTGTAGGTTTCACTTTTAAGAGTTCCCTGCAACTTGCTCCCTCCTCCCTGAGGCCTGCATTCTTTCCCACACATATCAAGCTGTACCAAGTAACCATTTGACCTTGATTCCCACCAAACATCCTGGAGCAGCTGTGCCCCCTTCCCATCACATACCAGCCTCATTCCAATATGGCTACAAAGCATCTAAGCAGGCTTTACCATGGCAGGGAGGCCGGAGAGCAAAGGACGCTCTGACAATAATAACCCGTTCAATCAATTTAAACATAGTAATTTATTTGAGAACTCACGCTGAACAAGTCTTGAAGAGAAACGACAATGCAGAATCACAACCCAAAAACATCACCCAAGGAGACCTTCTGCTGTGCTTTTTGCAACCGGACTTGTTTATCTCGGATTGGCCTTTTTAGTCATCAGTGCACTTGCAGAAAGCGCAGGATGTGTCCTTCCTGAATCTTCATTTGCGAAGTAAAGCCAGAGAGGGGGTTAACTAAAAAAGAACAAATAGGTGCCTCCCGCCTTCCAATCCACCATACACACAATTTTGGCAAGATATGAAAGATCTGATAGTTTTAAGAAATCAATATAGAAAATCTTTCATGAAACTTAAAGTTTTACTTTCCTCTGTGAAGTTGTGAAGCAGCATTAATACCCATGGAGAAGAGAGGTTCTGTAATAGCCATGTGAGGATTTAAAAGATTGGAGATTATTTTACCTCACTCAATGGAGTTACTATGGGTCCTTTTGCTCTAACATCTTTTCAGCTACATGGAATGAGAATGCTAGATTTTGGAAATGTTTATTTTCAGAAGCACAGCTGAAAGGCAAATTAAACATTTTTTCTGTGATGCTGATGTCTGAATAATAACGGGCAGGTGATGTACTGATTTCTGTGTTCCTACTTCTAATGCTTTTGAATCAATCTGTTTAACTGTAGCATGAGCAAAAGATAGTACAGTTTTGAGTCTGAAATATGACAGAAGGGTTTGCTATAAATCTTGCATATTTTTGTGAAGTGCCAACTTAAAACTGAAAATGGTCTCTTTTCCTTTATATCAGACTTTATAAACTGCACACCCTTCATCCTTCATCTTACTGTTCAGTAGAAGAGATTTACAGCACAATCCTATGCAAAAGTAAATTCCATGTAGTGCATTGGAACTAACTGCCTGATAAGTGAAGACAGAAATGCAATCTTTGGTTTTCATTTTGGCGAGTCACTACAGTAGTGGTGGGGATCATGTGGCCCTCTGGAAGTTGTTGACTGGCAGCATTCCTCAGTATGGACTATGCCGGCTAGGCCTGTTGGGACTTGCAGTCTAACAACACCTGGAGACTATATGATGCCCACCCTGTACTACAAGAATGCCAGAACTGTGTTCTTTGTAATATGGTACATTTCAAACAAGGATGGAGTGGGTTACATTTAGTCTCCACGTAGCCCTCCAATATTAGTTTACTATTCTAGTCCCCAATTCATTCATTTCTTTCATTGCATAGATCATGTGAAGTCCTTCATGATTTTTTTTTTGTTAATAATTTTAGCACTCCTTCTCTCTTGTGTTTCCTGTGTTGAATTGCATGTTATAAAAAAAGAACCCATCCTCTTGTCCACATATACAGCAATTTTCATGGTATTACTCTAAGCACTCGGGGCCTTAAAGACCCTCTGAATATTGATATTAATTTGGGGAGTTAATATACTCAACCTGGCAATTCTAGAGGGGGCAATGGCAGGATCTTTTAACCAATGTATCCTGGTAATGGGAGGAGATATAAGCTAAATAGTTCAATTAAGTGATTGTTATTGGGAAATAATATCCATAGTATTCACACAGAACACTCACACTACAAGTAATCACACAAAGCTAGCAAAAGCAGTAGGAAATATTGGGATAGGGCCTATAGTGGGGGGAGTTTCAAGTGGGTTATATGACACCGGTCCTATAGAGCAGAGATTGCAATGAAAACCAGCAGTGTGGATGTCTGGAAGCAGGAATGGCTGCACAGTTGGATGGAGTGTCCACAGGAAGGGGATCTGTGCATGCTTCAGTGGAATTTTGAAGGGGTTTATATATCAATTATTCCCCTTCAGGGCATGGTTTCAGAGTAGGAGGCAATATCTTTGGAGTCTCCCACATCAATGCAATAGAATGACTGACTAGTTAATGGTTGTTAAATATATGTAAATTTACATTTGAATAGAGCAAGCAAAATTTTGGGCTAGGGCAAGTATTAGGATAATTAGTCTCTGAATACTTAGCACTTGGTGACATGATTAGAGCACTGGCAGATGTTCCCCTGAGGAAGCACCCTTGATTTGCATTTGACCTACTTTGGAATTTGGGATTAGCCCCTCCTATTGTGTGCATAACTTAATTCAGGTCTATTTTAAAAGTCCCTGGCTTGGGGATTTTTCTGGGTTTTTCTCCTGCCACTCTCCGTGGAGGGCTATATGAGTCAAATTATTAAATATTGCCAATTACTATAGTGTGGACCTGTGGAAAAGAGAAAAGGGGTATCAGGGGCTAATAACAATGGCATGGACATGGTCAGTTGAAAGTCACAGGAGCACATGTGCCTGCCTACATGGGAAGGAAAGTTTATGACACCTACATAATTCTGATTTTTCTTTTTCTTTTTCTTTTCTTTTATTCTCTCTCTCTGTCTCTCTGTCTCTCTGTCTCTCTGTCTCTCTCTCTCTCTCTCCTTTTTTTTTTTTTTTGCCATAGGAAAGCCTCATTAGGGCTACAAGTCCCATAAGCTCCTGGTCTCTGTGTTGTAATGTGGTGTTAATTACTACAGTGGTGGTGCACACCACCTAATTCCATCCTTGACAATGCATATGGATATGTTTGGGAAGATGAAACTGGTGAGGGTAGCAGACATGTTTTGCGAAGACAGAGAATTGAGGCACTTGGAAGATACCCACACACACACATCACCTCTTCTTTTGAGGCATGTTTTACAGATTTGGTTCTGAGCTTGGCTCAGGAGAACTTTGCTGGCATAACTCTGAAACAGAATGTGAAATTTAAACATCCCCCAATTCAGCTTTACTCAAAAAAGCTGCATTTGTGAAATAGAAGACAGTCATTTGCAGTTGCCTAACAGTATAGAATACTGATAAAGATTTCTTTAAAAGAGACACACAGAGAGATTACTATGGATAATTATAAAACCATCTTCATTTTCTTTCTTTCCCCCTTGCCTCCCCACTCCCCAGTTCAACAGATGTGTTCTGAAGGGGGGCAGGAGAAAGCACACTACTGTTTAATTACTGTTCCCAAACACAGATGGTGCCTGCAGCTTTCTCTATGAAACCAGAGAAGAACATATATCAATTGAACTGTCCACTCAACTTCCCTCCAAGGAGCCTGTTTGTAAACTTTGACTGACTATGTGTTAAGGGAGACAGTGGTTCAAATCTTAAATAAAACAGTGTTCTTCCCTTCTCTTTAATCCCCCTGGGAAGCCCAGATAATTAAAGCTGTTTATTACAACTTGATCAAAAAGTCTGAATTCTATGTGTCCTACATCTAGCTACTACAATATTCTCTGTCATTGAGCCTCATGAGGCCCTGAAGACTCTGACTTGGTAATGCAGTCATCAAAGAGAGAGGCTAACTAACTCTTTAGTTAAAGCTGTTTGTTCCAAGGTGCAGTGCAAAATACGCTCCAGGCTTCGCAACGCTACAGCGTCTCTCTCTCTCCCTCCGCCCCCCGCCTTTGCCTCCTGTCTTTACTTTAATCTAAAGCCTCCTTGCCATACTTAATTTAACATTGGAATCAAATTAATTATTTTGTAACTAAATTGGTATGAACGATGTAAATTTTATATTTATCATGGCACATTAATTGATGCAGTGGAGTCTCTTCCATGGGTAGCTGCAGTTAAGTTTTTATATGAAGAATGAAGACGCAGTGCACACACAGCATATGCTTTCAGGGAAGGGCAACAAAGTACTCTTTGTGTATGCTTTTTGCAACCCAACTATTCACCTTTGACACACATTGACTGTTCACACACTGCAGAAATAATGGAGTTTGACACTGCTTTAGCTGCCATGGCTCAGTGCTATGGAATTCTGGGATTTGTAGTTTTGTGAGATATATAGCCTTCTCTGTCAGAACTCTAGTGCCACAACAGACTACAAATCGCACGATTCCATAGGATGGAGCCATGACAGTTAAAGTGCTGTCAAACTGCATTATTTCTGTAGTGTGTCAGCAGCTTTTGCCTCATTTTAATTCAACAGCCCATTCCATATTTGTTCCCACTATAATGACTTATGTATATGAACAGGTCCATCCTGTTCAAGGATGTCCATGCAATTAATACTTTGTCGAGGAACAGCAGGGATGTTTACACTAACATTCTCCTTTCACAGTGCCCATCATTCCGCTGAATTTGGAGGGTGGCTGCAGGCAGTGGGAAGACTCCTTTGCTTATGTAGGGTTTCCCCCAATACTGAACATTCACCCACTATTGAATATTAGAACAGCAGCTTTATAAATGGTACAGAGAGCTTGTAAGAGTGGAACAGTACACAGTACACAGTACACTTTCACACTACAAATTTATAGCACTGTGATTCCATTTTACTAACTGCCATGGCTGCATCCTATAAAATCCTGCAGTTTGTAATTTGGGGAGGCATTGGAGAAGATGTCCAGCTGAGAATTCTAAATATCCTTTCTTCAACTTCAGATTCCAGGATTCTATAGGATGCAGCCATGGCAGTTGAAGGGTAATCATAGTGTTATAATTGTGTAATGTGAAAGAGCCCCAAGTTCTGTCAAGGCTGGATTAAGGTGGTTGGGGTCTTGGGACAGTTCCAAAAAAACTATTCCCCCCTTTCTGCAAGTTATGACGTGTTCTAGAAATTGTGGCATAGAGATGAGATGGAATGAATGAGTAAACTGTAAATAAAATACCAAGTGGGAATAGGCAACAATCTCTGTATGTGAGCCCATTTTTCAGCTCTGCAGATCTGGTTAGACTAATAGCCTGTTTCCATGCTCTTTCATACCTTCCTACATTTCACAGATGATGATAGGAATATTTTGTAATTTGTAAAAAGAATGTGGCCAAGCAAAAGGAGGGTGTAACTAGTCAACCCAAGAGCTTTGGGGTCTTTTGATGCGAAGGGTGAAGGGCAGATAAAGCAGAGCAATATTTCTTGAGCTGTACCATAGTTTTGGATTCCTTAATTAGCAGGGGGTGGATTAGATGACCCTTGGGTTCCCTTTCCAACTCTATAATTCTAGAGTCTAGGATTCTGTAGAAGCACATAATGGCATTATCAGGTTCAAATTCCAGTTTCCCAATAAAGCTCATGAGGTCACCATGAGGCAATAGCAGTCTCTCAATTTAACTTACTTCACATAATGGGTGTTCTTATGATAAAAGTGGGTGTGTGAGAAATAATGTACAACAGCATCAGTTCCAGGAAATAAATGGAATGAAACTAGTTAAAATATATATAGTTAGAAAAAACATAACTGTCATCAAGAAACGTATGCATTTCTAACAGCCTTTCAGGAAGTCTCATTTAGGCTACAAGACCCTGCACATTTACTTCAGAATAAGTCAATAAGTCACTAATCACAGAGGTTGCCTGTGATTAAAATATGGCGCTGAGGCTTCCAAAGCTTCACGGAAGTGACACGGATGGTTTCGGGAGAGGGACAACGGCGTCTGAAAACGCCCCCCTGCTGCGCAAGATCGCCGTCCCTCTCCCGAAAACTCCTCCCGCCCTAGGCACTCTAAAACACGGTCCGAAAATATCCTAGGACTCTTGAGCAACCTCTCAGGTATCTTACCTCCTCCCTGTCTCCCAGTTATACAAGGCTTGTGCTTGTGCTCACGTATGTTCCAAATTTGGCTGTTTAAAGTGCCCACAACACTTTTTAAAAAACTATCTTTGAATAGCATCTCATGCATTTTCTCTGAGAAGTATCATGGAAGGGGTCTGGGCAATTGCAGCAACAAAACCACTCATAATCTTGTCCTGGGCTCTGTATTGCAGGCCATCACTCCCCAATACATGAAAGGTGATGGAGACAGAAGAAGTGATTTTACTTCCTCTGCACAATCTTAATTATGTGGAGAAAACAAACTCCGGAATGGGGAACTTAAGTTACAGTTATCTAGGTAACTGTTCTTACACAAGTATCAAGTGACAGTAGTCAGATGATAAGTAAAAAAGTCTAAAATTACTTAACCAAGTGATTAGATAGACACTCCTTGGCTAACAGCCTGTTAGTGACATACACAAACATACGGTAAGTCAATTTTACTCCTGAATATGTCTCCCCCCCCCACTTTTGGTTGTGCAGAGGTTGACATTCTCTTCCACCCTCCACAAAGACCCAACCCTTCCTGGTGTCTAATAGTTTTTCTGCAATAGTCCACAAAATTGATATTTTGTGGCTGGTGGATTGCATGAAGAAGTCTTCAGTTTATGCTTGATTGTGAGAAATAGCCAGATGTTTACTCACTCACTCCCCAGCCACAGAATGGATGTTCAGGAGAACGATCACACTGTGGCATTACTAAAGCTGGTGTCACCTGGTGTAGTTTGGCCTTTTCACATTCTCCCAGTGTTGCTACTGCTATCACATTCAAATAGCCATTCCTGGGGGTGATGAGAGGGAAGGTTTACTGCAGTTCCACCTGCAGAAAAGTTACACTACTCTGGGCTGCAGGACCTCAGCCCTTTGGTGTGGTCAAGGGCCCAGAGCTGCAAAAAGCATATTAAAAGGAAAAATGTTTCTGTGCATGGAGAAAGATATTCCTAAGATGACAGAAACAAAAGGCGTTGAGGTCATGGTTCACACTCTGACGTCATCTGGACCCTAGGAGAATGTATTAGAAGCCATGAAGAGCTGAATACGGTATATTCCTGCATACAAGACTACTTTTTAACACTTGAAAATCTCCTCAAAAGTCGGGGGGGTGGTCTTATACCCCAGTAATCATACTCCCCTGCTGTGAGAATGATTGAAGTGTAAAATGGCCTGGGCAGTTTTCCCAGCAGATCCTTCCTCCTGCTGCGAGAATGACTGCTTTGCCTTTGAAGAGTTAAATGGCCCTCCATTTAGCTCACGAGAGTCAAAATGATGTTTCTTTTCAGGACAAGTTAGCCTAAAATTAGAATTTCTGGATTCAGACTTATCATTCTGCATCAAGTTTTGTCTATGGTGAAATTCTCTTGTCTACCACTGTGGCTCCAAAATCATTAATGTGCTCATTCATTAATGTGCTCATTCAAAAATTTGGGATTTGATAGTTTCATATTAACCAACTTACAATATTAATGCAACCTTACTTTCCAAAGATTGAACACCACAGAGATTTTTCAAAGTATCCCATGCTTTTTTAGCTGTTCTCAGTCCTTTAATTTCACAGGCTATTCCATCATCTATAGCCACTGAGCTGGCTGGCTGGTGGGGGACCGGCTTTCCAGCCAGGTGGCTGGCTAGGGGGGGCAAACTCTATATTTTAACTTAAAAATTGGGGGGTCGTCTTATGCGCCCAGTCGTCTTATACACCGGAATATACGGTAGTTCTCCATCCTTGCTGCAATTTACTCTGTGAATTATTCTTCTAGTATTCCCCCCCCATTGTAATAAATATAGATCTACTATACATAAACAACCCCTACATACAAAATGAAATAGTTTACAATTTGTCCTCACTGAGAGCTACAAAATAATTCAGATAAAGCTAAGGCACAAATGGAACATACATATGTACACACCTATCCTAGAATTAAGCTGTACCTCCCTAGAGTTATGCCTACTGAATAGTCCTTTTTCCCCCCCACTGGACCTCCTGATGTTTATACCAGAAAGAAACATTCAAAATACGCATGTCTGTGGAATTTTGCCCACTCATTAAACAGAATTCCCCCTCCTTTGCAGAACCATTCATGCACATACACACCCATGAAGATACATTTATGCCACTAGGTGTGTGTGCATGTGTGTGTGTGTGTGTGAGAGAGAGAGAAAATAGCAACTTCCATATATGGTTGAAAGTAACAGGACTTTTGGGTAAGATAGATTAACAGCTTTTTTGTTCCAAGAATGCATCTGGGAATAATGCTGTGGCACACACACACACAGATGCACACACAGATGCACACATACAGACAAATACACATCTCAACCTTTAAACATCTCACTGAAATGGAAGCACACCCTAAATCCTGATATCTCCCTGAAAGATTTATGGAAAGTTTGGTGAGTGCCCACAAAAAGGACTGAAAAAATGTTCAGTTCAGCACAGTGTTTTGCTGAAACCAATTGCAAATACACAAAAGTCTATAGATGTTTGAGACTAAAATCAGACTCTCATGGGGAAACACAGCAAAAAACTGCACCCCCAACCACATTAGATGAATGCTATGGCAACAGGAAGGGTGACATTATCAGATGCCCGCATCCTCAGCTGTTCCTGGGGTGTATTGCTGCCACAGCCAAGACTTCCCTTTTCATTGACAGGGACAAGCTGCCAATACAAAGGAATGCCTTACTGAAGCCCACAGTAGGCCTTCGGGACACTGAAGGGCAACATAGTCTGATAATATCCCCCATTCCTGTTCTCAACACAATCTTATGATGAGTTTTTGCCATGTCTGATAACCTCCTCAGCCAGATCCTTATCTGAAGTCCCATACAGAAATGTTAATTCATAAATAATAACATTTTATATTGTAGATCCAGTCTTGAAAACTATATATCCATCCCTACATTGATTTTACCTCTGATTATACCAACACTTAAACATTACTATAAGCCAAGGATAATCAAGTGCAATCCTGGGACTGCATACAACTCTGCAAGGCAGCACATAACTCCTCCAGACGATCCAAACCACCCTTCATCTGGCCATAAAAATTGTGAATTACCTTTCCTGGAAGCATCCAAGAGTGCAATTTTACTTTTAAATAGACTGCATGGGAGACCATGCATTGTTCAACATTTTTAAAACCCTGTACTTCTGTACTTTCAAAACCAGGAGTCCTTTCATACTTCACAATTATCATAGCATTATGACTGTGCTGTGATTTTACTTTAACTGACTTGGTTCCATCCTATGAAATTGTGGGATTGGCAGTTTAGGAAGTGGTATTTAGAAACCTCAGCCAGAGTGCTTCTCTGGTGCTTCATCAAACTACAAACCCCAGGATTCTATAGGATGCAGCTATGGTGGAATCATAGTGCTAGAATTGTGTAGTGTGGAAGAGATCTAGAAGTGGACTTCTATCCACTTCCACCCCCCATTTATCTTAATTTTTTTGCAGGCTGTGTAGTTTCTGGAGGGTCTCAGTGACAAAAAAAAATGGACCCCAAGCCTGCTGAAGCTGCCCAAACTTTTTACAGACAACAGTGAGAATATTAAACTAGACATCTTTTAAACAACACTATACTCAATAAGTACCTATTCGTCATCTCTCCTGTCTCTTCCCAAAGAAAATATAAACAACTACTGCCTTCTTTAAAAGGTAAGGTCAGGTGGCTCCAGTGATTTTGTAAACAAGAACTAATTGTTGGATAGAGAAAGATGAAAGAAAGAGCCAGGCTACCCATTCAGCATCAGCTTTTCCTGGATTTTGTCTGTATAATGTGAGGCATTCTAGCAGGCAATTCTTAAATGTCAATTGCTGCCATTTTACATTAAAGATAAAGCTTGCAAATGAAGTCTTAATGCCTTTGTTGTTGACAGCTACCGAAAAAGCTGGATGATTTAAGCCACCTTAAATATCCATTTCTCTTCAAAAAGGTAAATGGGATTTAATTTTCCCATCATCAAAATAGTTTGACATCACCCCAGTTCAACAGGATACTTCTTGATGATTTCCCCCTCTGTTTAATTATTTTTCAGAAATGTAAGTGGTGGTAACGGAGGGAGTTCCTTCAATATAGGCTAAATATAAGTTTGGTTTCAGAACTAGAAAACAACTTTAGAACAATCAAATTAGAAAATACATTATCTGTTTACGTAGCTTGAAACATTAAAGACTCAGCAGTAATACCAATTCAAATTGTACACATTTTTTACTGCTATGTTGGAATCCATTTCTGCACTTATTTTGAGTAGTTTTATTTCAGTGTGCTGGTTTTCTGGATTGTTGCATACACTGGAATATCAAATAATTGGGTATATTTAATAATTTGCTAAGGTGGTCATCTGTGTGGTTAAATGTATATCAGGAACTCCCTAATATCAGGGTGGAACTCATGTATGCACCAAAGGAAGGGCCAGTGGAAATTTCCAAAAACAGATACTCTTGAGTAAGACTCACGACCTGGAGGTGAGTCATCACTAATCCACCCAGTGATAGCAGAGACCCTTCAAGCTTGTAAATGGGATTTTCCTCTCCTCTTCTTCCAACAATAGACTTGGCCTGTTTCCTATTCATTTCCAAAGTATCGATTGTTAGCGACCATTATGTGATACACCAAGCACACATGCTCACATTCACTCAATAAAATTCTTTATTGGTAAGGAATCGTGTATCAGGAACATGGAACAAAGCCGAAACTGAATACAGCTAGAACAAACCCCCAGATAAACCCCCACAGCGTGAGAATGGCATTTACGGAGGAGGAACGGCCTGGCTTGCACTTGGAAGATTTGACCTTGAGCCACGGTGGAGAGCAGTGTTCCCAGGCCAACAAGGCGGGCTGGCCCTTCTCTAAAACCTCCAGAGGCCTAGGCAAGGGAAACAAGCCAGAGGCAACCTCATGTCAGGGTCCTCCATGAATTCCACTCCAAATCCTAGAATTCAGGGGTGAGCCTGACACATTAACTCTTCCAGAGCTCCCTTTGTTTTAGCCTGGGCACTTCCAAGAACCATTGTATTTCACCTACAACTTCCATCCCTATAAAGGAATTAGTTCATATATTGTAAATATTACTACTACCCAATTGTCTACAGATTTTCCTCCTATATCCATGTTGCCGGTTTGCTGCTAGATCCTCAGAACACAAGTCTGAGACCCCATTGCTGCAGGAATCTGCTCTATAGGACAGGTGTCATATCACCCACCATCCCCTCACTTTATTCCTCTAACCAAATCCTTCCTACTATTTTTCATTAACCTTGTGTGAGTACTTGAAGCCTGAGTGTTTGCGTGAGTGCTGTGATATTATTTTCCAATAAAGATAATTTAATTGTACCTTTTGGCTTAGAGTCTCCTCACTACCAGTATAAACAGGACTAAAAGGTCCTGTTCGTTACTCCCTTTTGCGTTGCTAAGTCGAGTGCATTAATTCCCCATATTAATATTAGTATATTAGAGAGTCCTTAAGGACCCCCAACATTTTGGGTAACAGGATATATACCTTTAATGCACTCAAGCACATAGGTTTTCAGATATCCCATGCATTTTTAATAAAATAAAATAAAATAAGCTTTTTCTTTGGTCTAGGACCAAAGGATGAATTCCTTACTGCTCAGTAGCCACCAGCATTAAAAAAAAAAAAAAAAAAAGATAAGGGGACTGAAACATGGGTTGCATTTTATAATCAAGAACACAAACTTTCATATTCTTTACAGATAAGTAACATCTTGATTAGTTCATCCAAGCCATTGGCACATGAGTCAGTATACCTGTTTCTAACAGACCTAACTCATGGATAGAAAATATGCTGGTTAAGAAGAAATTGTGTTTGGTGCAGAAGGTGAGGAAGTGGCCCTAGATTTCTTGTTATTGTTAGTTGCCATCAAGTCAATGCAACTTATGGTGACCCTGTGAATGTGATGCTTATAAGAACCCTGGTCATCAACTGCCTGGCTCAGCTCTTGGAAACTCAGGGCTGTGGCTTCCTCAATCAAGTCAATCCACATGTAGTGCAGTCTTCTTTTCCCACTGCCTTCCACTTTACTAAGCATTGTCTTTTCCCATGAGTCACATTGTTTCATGATACGTCCAAAGTACAACAGCCACCATTTAGTCATCTTTACTTCTAGTGAAAATTCAGGGTTGATTTGCTCTAGGACACATTCATTTGTCCTTCTAGCAGCCCATGGTATTCATAAACCTCTTCTCCAGCATCACATTTCAGATATTTGTATTGTCTGCTTTCATCACAGTCTACTTTTCACAACCACACATAGAAACCGGAAATGCTATGGCCTAGTTGAGTCTAATGTTGCTATTTAGTGATGTGTCTTTACACTTGAGTCACAAAATTAATCATGGGAAAAATCTGTTGCTAGTGAAATTGTGGATTGTAGGGGAAGAAACAGAGGAGAGAGAGAGGCTGACCCTAACTATGAGTTCAGGGAAGTTGCTGAGAGCAGTGGGGGGGGGGAATGAAAACATTACTCACCTTCAAATAAGGATTCTTTCCCCCCAATAAAATTTTCCTTCAGTCCTCAAAGAATTGTGAAGGGTGAAAAATTGAAAACCATCCACACCTATACCTTTGTATATTTTTCACTTTCACATTCCATTAGTAACTTTGACCATCCCTTTTCTTTGGATGCCCAAACTGTATTGCTAAATGTTCCACTGGAGTGTTAGGTTACTGCTGAAGAAATAAAATCATTGTGGGACACAGTTCGTATTTGTGGAGGGAAATGTCCTCATATTTACCTTCCTGTAGCTTCACCCCATGTGGGTGCTCAAATGGGTGCTTTAACTGCAAGGAAAATGTTATTTACAGCCTTCCTCTGCATACAGGACAACAAGAAAAATAAATGAGAAGACTTGGGCTTTAGGAACCTATGCTCAGCACCACAGAAGAATAAGAAGGGTTCTAGGGAAAATTCATGGGTCACATCTGAGCTCCAAGTTAACTCTTACAACTACTGTACCTTGTTGGTTTAATAGTTATATTGTCGGCATATCCAATAGTCATCTTATGGAATTAAAAAAAATATGGATGGGAGAAAAGACTGACCCAAGAAACTGCTGCCTGAGTTTCAATAAGCTGTTGAGATTTATACAAACAAACAAATGAAACAAACTAAAAGCTTGATTGTTCAGAGGCTAGATCCAGGATGGGGGAAATCAGATGGAACAAAAGTTTGGTTCTTACCAGTAAGAAGAATGCCCAGTCTATTCAGTCAATTGTAGTTCAATGATTAGGAGAACTAAGAGGGAATCATAGAATCACAGAGTAGGAAGAGACAGCAAGGCCCATCCATTCCAATTCCCTGCCATACAGAGATACACATCAAAGCACTCCTGAAAGATGGCCAGGTGGGTGGTCATTAAGGGTGTTCAAGAAACATGCTGTGGTCTGTTGTTTACAGTCTGCTATCATCTGGGGCTTTGAGAGGCATAAAATGGGGTTGGGCCACATGCAGCAGTAGGTAGTCTTTCACCACCTTTCCAGAAGCAGCCTCATTTTGTCAAAGACCTACATCTAGTATATCTGTTTAAAGGCCAGTAATATTACTGCTGTGGTAGCCCTGAGTGGCTCTCCTTAAATTGCCCCAGTTTTGTTTGTTTCACTTAGTTTTGCTGAACTACATGCTTCTGTACCATGACCTCCTAGCTAGGAAAGGTTAGATGGAGCAATAGAAAAGGACAACCTGCTATAGAAGCTGAGATCATGATTCCTTAATGAGTTATATCACTCACCAAGGAGCAGCAAAAGACATTCTTTTTCTCTCTTTTAGTGAGGCATATTTTCCGATGTTTGACCAAGCATGCATATAGGAATTTAGGAAGCATATCCATATAACAGCTAAGTGGAAAACATGGTTTAATCTTCCATATCAGGCTTCATTTTTTAAAAATAATCTCAGCATCAGCTATTGGCCACAAGAATATTATAATCTTATATATTTATAATATATTATACATTTAGTGCACTTGCCACTAGTGTGGCTAGGTTATCTCTGTCCAGGAAAGACTATAGCTAGTCTGCAAAACACAGAGTTCACTTGGTCTTCCAGCTACCTTAAATGTCTGATGATTAGTTTCACAAAGCTTGAGCTGCCTCTTTTGATGATTAGGTGATTGGGGAAGGGAAGCTCGATACCTTCAAACAAAGGAATACACCATCTGCTAAATGGAATCATTGTCTGCCACTGGAGGTATGGTGGCAGCAATGTCCTTTTGACCTTATATTTCCTCATACTTTGGAATTTGTCAGTAGTTCTTCCTTCAGAAGGTCTCTGAAATCTTACTGCTCTTCCCAGTGGAAAGACCACATCAAGAAGCCAAATTATTAATAAGCCAATTTTGGGGTTTCTGGAGGTGGGGGCTCATTAGGGGCACTAACAGCTCAGTTCCCAAAAGTTCAAGCACCTTGCCCCAAAAGGGGATATTGACAATAGGGTGGTAGTTTTCATATACCTCTGGGTCCAGGGAAGTTCTCTTTAGGAGATTGTTCACCACTACCTCCTTCAAGTGAGCAGGCACTTCACCTTGATATAATGAGGCATTTATCACCCTGTGGACCCACCTGATCAACCTCTCTCCCACACACACACCAGATTTAGATCAGCCAAGATCGGCAAGGGTCAGGCTTATATATGGTGCCGCTTCAACATCTTGTTCATATCATCAGGCCTCAATAATTGAAACTGATCCCATGAAAACTGACCAGATGGTGCACTGGACACCTTTGTAAGCTCTGTAAAAGTGTGGTGTCAAGATTTGAGGAAATGCGAGCAACTTTTTCCTTGAAGGACCTAGCATACCTGAGCTCTGTGGGCTCCAGAGCTCTGTGGGCTTCTACTCAAAAGACTCCTCACCACTTAGAATAATCCTACCGGGTGGGAGGTTGAGGATGCAATCCTAGTGGTGTAATATGATATTTTGGTCTGCCTCATTGCTGCATGGTAGGTACAGTGAAGAGTCTTTGTTGATTTTCAATTGCATTCACCTATGCCACCTGCACTCTAGCCATCATCCAGCCTACTTCATTGTCTGAAAATCTTCTGTAAACCAAGATGACTTACAGGCTCCACAACACTGGATTGGGCACTTGGGAATGATTGTATCAATAGCGCCTCAATCTCTCTATTCCGTAGTGCAACCAGGGTCTTGATAGAATTGCCAGTCCTGTCAGCCAGAAAATCTCCCAGAGCATTCGGGAATCTTTAAGGAAAATCTTAATAGCCCCCCCCCCCTATAGGCAGGAACTGCTATCACCAATAGTTGAAGCTATCTTGATGACAAATAACACAAACGGACAGGCACAAAGTACTGTCACCAAAGTAGGCAGTTACCGGGATCAGGATATTAATTCCTCCAGTTCATAACAGTGGGATGTGTTGCTATTTGAGAGGTATTTCACCAGGAGAAAGGAGAAAATGATTCTTCAATGATACCAACTTACAAATTTTCCATTGTCCATAAAAAAACCACACAAAAAAACCATGTTGTTGTCTTTAAAAATCCAACAACCATGGGACTATCCATATGATTAATTACTATCCAAAAGAGCTGGACTGAGAAACAATCCTCAAAGCTCTAAAAATGTAGAGTTCCTGAGCTATACAACATCATGTTGTAGCATGGGACTGGTCCCTGATTACACAGAACACTCAAATAAATTCTTAAGCCTTTGAAGGAAGGGATGAATCTCTGATTTTGTCTGATGAATCTTATGTAGTCTCTCCAACTGGAATGAGCTGAAAATCAACCAGAGTTCTTTTTTTTTTTTTTTTTTGTAAATCATCCATATTACCTAAGTTAGAGTAGAGCCTGGAAATTTACTCCTAAAATCAGTTCTACTCTGAAGGGCTAAAGCTATAATTACTGTTATAGTTAACAGTATTAAAAGTAATGCTTTACTTTCTTGTTATTCAAAAATAGCTGAAGTAGTAACATGAGAAAACTACATACACTGGCAATATGGTACAAAACACATCTAAATAATGAGGCAACTCTGGCAATTATAAAAGTAACTAAAATGGATATACTGCAGAGAGAGCTTGGAAATATTAATTTTTTGGACTACAACAACCTGAACTCACCAGACAGCATGGCTTGGTGGGAATTTGGGAGTTGTAGTGCTCTATGAATGACATAATCCCTCAGAATAATGCAACAAGAGTATCGATGTAATAGTTATGCTTTATTAGTTGCAAAAATTAATTAATTAAAAACTGATTATTTGTAACAAGCTCTTTTCAAATTCTGAGTGAGCCCTGGTAACACAGCTTCCCAGCAGGTGGCAATGCCTCCTGCAGGAGGCTTATATAGGCTGGGTGAGGAGCGAGACCCACTCATTGTGTCGCTGGCAAGAGCTGGCGACTCAAAGTGAGGGACGGGGGCTGAAGGTTTAAATAAGAGCACCGCCCCTCACCTCACCCTCTTTGGTTAATTGCGATCCCAGAGATCACAGCTTCTGCACCAGAGAGGGTTTGCTGTATACTTCATGCTTAGGAGGCTTTGCCCCATTGGATAACAGCTGTTTTACGGGGGCTTTCAGCACCCCCCCCCGCAGCTGATTTCACCCCTTCTGGGCTGTTTGTGGCTGCCAGCTCGTGGCTGCAAGCTGGCAAAACAGCCTGTTGGTGGGGGCTTGTTAGCACTCCCGTTTGCGCTTGAGTGCATGCCGCCCCTCACTGATCACTCTGCTTTGTGCCACACAGGCGGACGGCTTGTGCGGAGATCGTTGTCCTCTGGGGTAACAGCTGTTTCACGGGGGGCTTTCGGCATGCCCCCCAGCCAATTCCGCCCGTTCTGGGCTGTTTGCAGCTGGCCAGATCGCAGCTGGGAGCGGGCAAAACAGCCTGCTGGGTGGGGGCCTGTTAGCACTCCTGTTTGGGCTTGAGTGCTTGAGCACCCCCCTCGCTCTCCTGGCCATCGCTGCTGCTTCGGTTGATTGTCTGCCTGGCCTGAGATCGTCGTGGGACAGCGTGGCTGCAGGGAGTATTGGGCTGAAGGGCTAGACTCAGCTTGAGCCATTGGGAGGGGGGAACTGGAGGCAGTACATAGTTAAACCTTGAAGGGCTCGGTTTTTTCCCTTAGTTTAGGCAGGCCTCCAGGGGTCCTCTGTTAATTATGGCCTGTTTGATAGTTGAAGGCAGCAGGTAAACCATTAGGTTGAGTGTTTTTTCCCCTGTTAATTAGGCGGGCCTCCAGGGGGCCTTCCTTTTTTGCTTACTGGCTTGCCTACTGCTGTTAACAAGTTGGAATTTGGTGGGCCACCAGGGGGCTACTGTTGCTGGGGTGCTTTCCCAGCTATATAGGCAGGCCTCCAGGGGGCTTTTAGTGCCAGCCCTTGCTGGGTAGTCATTTTGTGGGCTTCACAGTTGGCGGCCATTTTGTGTGTCACTTACTTGCCTATATAGCCCAAGTTAATTTGTTTGTGAATTGACAATTGGTATAGCTGAGGGGTGATTGTGCCTTGGCACCTTATTTTTGGTTGGGCTCATTTGGTGTGGTCTTAGGACATTTGGCCAGGGGCAAATCTTCCAAATCCATTGATTATAGTCACGTCAATGGCACCCAAAAAGGGGAAGGTCGGGGGAAAGGGTAAGGCCCCTGCACCTAAATGTCCTGCACTCCCTGTTCCTCCTCCCTCACCAAGTGATGAGGAGGAGGACATACCGTGGAAGGCAGTTTTGGACAGAATCCAACATCTTGAGAGACATCAAGGGGTTAAGGGTGCGGTGGCCAAACAAAAGTCTGCTAAGGGTAAGGGTATATTGGGTAACCAGATTCTTGCCTGTTTAGATGCGTTGGAAAAGAACATCCATGAAGGTGATGCATCTTGATCCCAGCTTCTCGATGATGCCGCCAAGCCAATGGACAAGGCAGTTGAGGACTCAGCAATGGAAGTGGCCCCAAGCTCAGTAGGTGAGTCCGCTGTTGGCATGACATCTACTGTGGCGGGATATTCTTGGCCTTGAGGAGTATGGTCACCACCCACGCTAGGTAATACACCACAAAGCTGCGGATCACAGGGGGCTCATGGGGGCTGGCCGATGATTCAACAGCCCCTTAGCTGGATGCCGCCCCAGGGGTCACCATGGAGCCCGTATGTAGTGGGAGGGCCATCAGGAGGTATGTTGGGGGAGTCCTCTCTGGCTGGACCTGTACAGGCCCCAGGATATGATTCCATTATGTACTCCGCTATCCCCTTTGGGGAAATGTCCCTTCCATTGGGTGATCACCTTTTGCAGGCAACCCGGGACAAGATACTTAAAGGGGAGTATGTCGATGTTTTTTTCCCTCCTATTTAGAGAAATGGAGAAGAAGGACATAGATCAGCTAGATGATAAGGATAAAGAGAAGATTAAAAAGAGAAAGGTCAAAAGGAATTGGTTGAATTGGTTATCAGGTTTTCTGATTCTGGCAGGCGTTATTGCCAAGGTATATTCTCACTGAGCGGCAGTGGTTTTTCAATACATAGATATTATCCATAGGGCATATATGGATTTTGCAGGTCCCACATGGCTTCTGTACAATGAGGCATTTCGCATGCGGGTGGCAATATACCCGGCTTTACGCTGGGATATGATGCATCCTCAACTGTGGATGCAATTGATGATGCCAGCTCGACCAATTCAGGTCGAGAGAACACACAGTGGGCATTTGATTAAGTTTTCAGCCACTGGAGCCACTAAGGCCCCACCGGTCCGGGGGCGGGCCAGAAACTGTTGTGCTGGGAGTTCAGCTCCCACGGGACATGTGCACGGAAGCCCTGCAGATTCAGCCACAAGTGCTCTATCTGTGGGGCTTCCCATTCTTTTCGAAACTGCCCGAGAGGTAAGGGTTCATTTAGAGGGAGCAGAGGAGCACAGGGTGGAACTAGGGGAGGTGGCAATGCCAGTCAGCCTCCAAAAGGGCCCCAGCCCAATTAAGCTGGATGTCCTAGACAGATGGCTGTGCTTATATCTCAATAGGTTTGCGGCCGATTACATATCCCAGGGTTTTAATTTTGGTTTTTTCATTCCTTTTCAAGGCATAAGACATCCCTGTAGGGCATGCAATTTGTTATCAGTTAAGGGCAAGGAAGATATAGTTAGGGAAAAAATACGCAAGGAAGTGGCCGAGGGAAGGGTAGTTGGCCCCTTTAGCCAACCCCCTGTGCACAGCCTTTGGGTGTCGCCACTGGGCATAGTTCCTAAAAAGGCCCCGGGGGAATTTAGGTTGATTCACCACTTATCATACCCAAAGGGGGAGTCGGTTAATGACTCCATTCTTGCAGAGCTATGTACATTTAAGTACACTTCCTTTGATGCTGCTATCAGGGAGGTACGCCGACATGGGCTGGGAGCTGAGATGGCGAAGTGCGACGTTAAGTCGGCATTCCGCCTTCTCCCAGTGCATCTGGATGATTTTGAATTGTTAGGTTTTCAGTTTGATGGGGGGTTTTATATGGACTGCACCCTACCCATGGGCTGTTCCGTCTCTTGTAAAGCATTTGAGACCTTCAGCACCTTTCTAGAGTGGACCCTGAAGGTTAGAACTGGGGTAAAGGGGGTTGTCCAATATTTGGATGACTTCCTCTTCATAGGACAAGTTGGTTCAGGAGTGTTCAGCCATTTGCTGCACCAGTTTCAGAGAATGACACAAGAGGTGGGAGTCCCCCTAGCAGTCGAAAAAACTGAAGGCCCAGCACAACAGTTAACCTTCCTAGGCATTGAGATTAACTCCGTCAATCAGCAGTACTGTTGGTAGGTAATGAGTCTAAAAATAAAATTGCATTAAAAAATTCCAGGATCTAGTCCTTTAAAAACAACAAGAATTATTTCCTTTAAAAAAAGGTAAAATCATTCAGTCACTTTTGACTTCACGCTTTATGCAGAGTGCGGTTAAGAAGCAGACTTAAGCTCAATTATCATTTGAAAGTATATTCAGAGATCTGGGATCCCCCAGTTAAATTAGACTCATTACAAAACAAAGGAGTCAGTTTAAAATGCAAAACAAAGTTTACTGAAGGTATATCAATCTCAATCTACATACTAAAACAAACTTAAGAAAAGGTCCTTAACTGACTAAGAATAGGGTAGGAAAGACTCACCAGCCTACAGCCGTGGGCTGGGTTCCGATGCATCATGGCATGGTTACAGGAAAACTTAAGATGCATCCATTCTCATGGAGAGACAGATTCAGAAGAGAGAAGCTTACACAAAAGCAATAAAATTCAATTTAGGTCATGTGTGAATCACCCAGCACTTCTAGTTGGCTAGAAGTGCCCAGTGAAGTAAGAGAAGGGAATTTTGGGAGAACAAAATGCATGCAGGGAAAAACCCTAGACTTATCTAAGATTGTGAATGAGGTACACAAGATTGCTTTTACATTACAATGATTATTTCCCCACATACTAAAATCCCCTTCTCAATCATTGGGTACTTCAGGAACAATCTTCATTCCTTCTCATAGTCTAAGGAAACTGTCCTTAGGGAGAGGCTTTGTTAAAAAATCAGCTATCATTTCTTCTGAGTTGCAGTACCCCATTTGAACAAGTTGACTCTGGCACATTTCTCTCACCTTTTGGAAAGCAATGTCTATGTTCTTCTTCAGAGGCTTGTCACTCTGAGAAATCTTGATACAGCTTTGATTGTCTTGCATCAAAATGGTTGGCTTGGGTTCCTCTATCCCAAGATCCAGAAGCAAATTCTGCAGCCATTTGATTTCATCACAAGCTGTTTTTGCTGAGACACACTCGGCACCTGTGGAACTATCCGCCACTGTACTCTGCTTCTGACTTGTCCAACTTACTGCTCCACCACCATAGAAGATTATGTTTCCACTGGTAGATTTTATCTCCACCAAATCACTGCCCCAATCAGCATCTGCATAGGCAATCAGTCGTGGCTTGTCACATGCTGGCAGCATCAGTTTGAAGTCAGCAGTCGCTTTTAAATATGTTACAATTCGCTTCACTGCAGTAAAATCTCGAAGAGTAGGAGAATTAACCATTCTACATAAGATGCCAACAGCAGTTGCAATATCAGGTCTAATGAAATTAGCTATGTACAGAAGTTTTCCAACTGCAGTTCTGTACTTTTCACTGTCTCTCAAAGGTTCAGATGCCTCATTGCTTTTTAAGAAGCCTACTTCCATTGGAGTTTGAGCATCCTTTGCGTCTCTTAAACCAAGACAGTCCAGAAGATCTATAATCTTTTGCTTTTGATTAAGAAAGAAACTTCCATCACGGTCTCTTTCAATTTGTACTCCAAGATAGTGTGAGATATCTCCCAAACTTTTAATATCTATTTCTTTCTGGAGATTCAGGAGTATCTCTTGACTATCTGCTTTGTCTTGACTGCACAGAATCAAATCATCAACATAACTTGCAATGTAAGTCCATCTATTGTTTCTGAATCTTTTGTAAACACATTGGTCAACAGTGCCTGGAGTAAATCCTTCTTTGATAAGGAGCAGATTTAGCTTTTCATGCCATTTCTTGGCAGCTTGTTTTAATCCATACAAGCTTTTCTCAAGTTTACATATTAGATGCTCTTTTCCAGGTACTACAAATCCCGAAGGTTGTTCCATGTACAGTTCCTCATCTAGATCTCCATAAAGAAACGCTGTCTTCATATCTAGATGTTGTACATGCATTCTCTTGGAAGCTGCAACAGCCAACAAGGTTCTAATAGCTGTGTGTTTAACAACTGGGGAGAAAGTCTCATGAAAATCTTCTCCAAATTGCTGATTGTAACCTTTAGCTACAAGTCTGGCTTTATATCTTTCAATCTCCCCTTCTGCATTTTGCTTTGTTGTAAAGACCCATCTGCAGCCAATTGCCTTCTTGCCTTTTGGCAATTCTGTCAAAGTCCATGTTTTATTCTTATATAAGGACTCCATTTCCTCCATTGCTGCTTTCACTCATTTTTCAGAATCAGACTTTGGCATTCCTCTGATCTTCTGCCAGTCAGAGGGTTCCAGAAGGCTTTCCCCTGTGGCTAGGTAGGAGAATCTCAAAGGAGGCACTCCCCTGTTACCCCTCGCAGACTGTCTCACCTGGACTTGAGTTCCTGGCTCTGCTCGTGGCGCGCCATCCGGTCCTCCATCCTCTGGTAAGTCCTGGGCTGAGGGAGCCCCTTCTGGATGCGAAGCACTTGCAGGAGGGTGAAAGAGCTGCACACGCTGTGGCTGCCGCTGAGAATCAGGGTCAGGGTCTTCTTCCACTGCAAACACATCTGAATAGAAATCTTTGTTTGGATTAGAATTATGTTGAGGTCTTTCATCAACATAAACAGCACTTGTTATTCTCATTGTGCGTCCATCAAGGTTTAGGATTTTGTAAGCACCTTTGGCATAGTCAATAAAAATTCCCTCTTCACTTCTACAGTCCAGTTTGTCTCTTTTCAGTTTGGGAATGTATGTATAAGCTTTTGATCCAAAAACCCTTAGATGGTTGAGTCTGGGTTTCACACCATGCCACAACTCAAATGGAGTAACATCTCTGGATCTGTTTGGAAGTCTGTTGTATAAGTATGTGGCTGTGAGAATTGCCTCAGACCAATAGGCTTTAGACGTGTTAGCTTGCACAAGCATTGCAACTGCCATTTCCTTTAAGGTTCGGTTCATTCTCTCTGATAAACCGTTTTGTTGAGGACTATAAATCCCAGAAGTCTGGTGTCTGATGCCATGTTCCTTTAAGAACTCATCAAATTGATGATTGACAAACTCAGTCCCATTATCCGTCCTCAGATTCTGAATTTTGTAATTAAATTTAGTAGTGACATAATTAAAGTACTCTTTGAACTTCTCAAAAGCTTGACTTTTCTCCTTTAGGAGATAGCAAAATGTCTATCTGCTGAAATCATCTGTGAAAGTGAGGAAATAGAGGTTTCCACCAACTGATTTCTGTCTAAATGGCCCACAGATGTCAGAGTGTATCAATTCAAGAGGTTTGGTAGATTGCCTTTCTGTGAGAGGCTTGTGTGAAGGTGCAGTAGCCTTGACTTTAATGCATTCCACACACCTTTCATTCACACAACAATTCTTGAAATGAAAGTCTCTTGCTAGCTCTTGATTAGCCAATTTCTTTATGCATTCAACATTTCTATGAGCAAACCTTCTATGCCATAAATTTATGCAGTCTTTGTGTTTACATTGAGTGGCAACATTGGCATTTGAGTCACTGATCTCCATGTGATAAAGGCCATCATCCTTTAGAGTGCCTTTAAAAATCAACTGTTTGCCATGAAAACCATAACATGCATTCTTTTTGAAAATTACTCTGTTGCCTCTAGAGGTGCTCATTTTGACTAAGTAGAGTGAGCTCTTCAATTCAGGGGCATAGACTGCATCTACAATTTTCAATATCTCTGTTCTAGCTCCCAATTTCATAGGAAGATAGAAAGTTCCACTTCCTTGCTCTGTAACAATATCTCCATTGGCAAGGTACACAGGGAATCTTACTTCTTCTTTAAAATCTTGGAAATATTCCCTTTTATTGAAAAATGTGTTTGAGGCACCAGAATCTACAACAAAAGCATTTTTATATTCATTTCCAGAAGCTTGCATTACTTTTTCATAAGCCATTCCAATGTGAAATCTCTGTTTAGCATCAGCTCCTGTGTTACTAGCTCTATGGCCTTTTTCATTCTGTTGCCTCTGGCCAGTCATCCCTTGCTGTGAGAATGACTGCCTGTTTATGTTTCCCTTTGAAGCCTTAGCATTTAATGGCTCCCCATTTGGCTCAGAAGAGGAGGGGGGATTAGAGTGGGCTTTAAAATGTTTCTTTTCCTTTCCAGCCAAATTTACTTGCTGGTTAAAGTTAGAATTTCTGGATTCAGCTTTCTCATAATGCATCAAATCTTGCCTATGTTGAAATTCCCTTATTTGAATATAGGCTTCTGGTAGGGATAAATCATTCTTTAATTGCAAAGTATTTATGATGGGATTGTAAAACTTTGGTAAGCTTGCTAAGAAAATTCCAACTTGCATAGCCTTTGGAATCTCTTCTCCAGGAGACTGCAATTCTGCTAATGTACCTCTGAAATCATTAATGTGTTCATCTAGACATCTTGGATTAGATAATCTCATGTTCACAAGTCTAATCATCAATGCAATAGAATTTCCCATGGATTTTGCACCACACAAATCTTTCAAAGTGTCCCAAGCATCTTTTGCTGTTCTCTTATCTTTGATTTCAGGAATTAATCCTTCATCCACTGTTAGAATTATGTAGGCTAGTATTTTTTGATCAGTCCTATCAAAATCATCTCTTTCTTTTCCCTGATTTGGTCTCTGTTTATGTAAAACATCAATAAGTCCCATTGCCTTCATGTATGTTTCAAAAGAAAATGCCCATTTTCTATAATTCGGCCCACAAAGCTTTTCCATGGCTAAAAAGGCAGAGAGATTAGCCTCAGATGCAGCCATTATTGCTTTATAGCTTTATTGCTTTATTGCTTTTCTTCAAGCCGAGAGAGACCAAAAACAGCAACTCTGAGGTGATCAGATAAAAAAGGATAAAATAAAACTTTTGCAAAAAACAAAAATTAAATTGAGCTTTTAAGTCTTTAAATCTGGGCCCATAACCCTTTTTTGTTGGAAGGTAATGAGTCTAAAAATAAAATTGCATTAAAAAATTCCAGGATCTAGTCCTTTAAAAACAAGAAGAATTATTTCCTTTAAAAAAAGGGTAAAATCATTCAGTCACTTTTGACTTCACGCTTTATGCAAAGTGCGTTTAAGAAGCAGACTTAAGCTCAATTATCATTTGAAAGTGTATTCAGAGATCTGGGATCCTCCAGTTAAATTAGACTCATTACAAAACAAAGGAGTCAGTTTAAAATGCAAAACAAAGTTTACTGAAGGTATATCAATCTCAATCTACATACTAAAACAAACTTAAGAAAAGGTCCTTAACTGACTAAGAATAGGGTAGGAAAGACTCACCAGCCTACAGCCGTGGGCTGGGTTCCGATGCATCATGGCATGGTTACAGGAAAACTTAAGATGCATCCATTCTCATGGAGAGACAGATTCAGAAGAGAGAAGCTTACACAAAAGCAATAAAATTCAATTTAGGTCATGTGTGAATCACCCAGCACTTCTAGTTGGCTAGAAGTGCCCAGTGAAGTAAGAGAAGGGAATTTTGGGAGAACAAAATGCATGCAGGGAAAAACCCTAGACTTATCTAAGATTGTGAATGAGGTACACAAGATTGCTTTTACATTACAATGATTATTTCCCCACATACTACAAGTACCACCTTGCAGCCTCTAAAGTAATGGAATTAAGTGTCCACATTTAGGGGCAGACGCAAGGCCACTTTGAAGGAATTTCGGATTCTGATAGGACATCTGAACTTTGCTTCTTGGTCGTCACCCCTGGGAGGTCTTTCCTCTGCCGGTTATGTGACGCTGTAAGTGGGGGTGCAGGCTCCTCACCACAAGATTCGGATTACAGGGGAGATCCGTGAGGATCTTCAGATATGGCAAGACTTCCTGGACCTCTTCAAGGGCATCTCTTTCTGGTGAGAGGAAAAGAGGCTGCAGGGCACCCTTCAAATTGCTTCTGATGCGGCTGGGGATATTGGGTTTGGGGTTTATTTTGGTGGTCGCTGGTGTGCAAGTAGATGGCCTGAGAGTTGGCTTGGCACAGAGATAACCCGGGATTTTCCCTTTCTCGAGTTCTTCCCTATCCTAGTAGCCACCACCATCTGGTCCACTGAGTTGTCCAATTCATCGGTTCACTTCTGGTGCGACAATTTGGCAACTGCTCAGTTGATAAATACCCTTACTTCAAAGTCGCCCAGGGTGACGAGTCTGGTCAGGGTATTTAGTTTGCAATGTCTTCAGCATAACATTTTGTTTGTCGCACGGCATGTGGCTGGCGTGCAAAATGAGTTAACTGACGCTCTTTCTCGTATGCAGGTGGAGTGCTTCAGAGAACTGGCTCCAGATGCAGCATCCGAGGGTGACAGGATGCCGGTAGGCCTATGGCAACTTGGGAGTCTGAGATTTGGAGAGCCCTAGCTATGTCAGTTGCTTCCAGCATTAGAAAAGGGTATGCCCGGGCTGTGAGGGAGTTTTGCCAATTTAGGGAACAGGAAGGTTTTAGGCAGGGGACTGACATCTCAGTGCCCCACCTTATGCAATATGGTGTCTCTTTGTACAGATGGGGATTAGCCCCACAATCAATTCGGGGCAGGCTCTCAGCACTGTCTTTTTGGTTAAAAGCCCAGGGTGCTGTAGACAATACTGGCAACTTTAGGATTAGGAAAGTTTTAGAGGGATGGATCAGGGAAAGGGGCAGGAAGCCGGATCTGAGATCTCCCCTGTCTCTGGGCATTCTGAGGGGTTTACGTAGGTCATGAACCGGACTCTGCTTGTCCGAGTATGAGACGCTGCTTTTTCATGCGGCTGTGTTCTTAGCGTTTTTTGAGGCCTTGCGAGTAAATGAACTTGTCATGGCCTCAAGAAACGATAAGTCCAAACGAGCTTTGGAATTCAAAGATGTACAGGTGAGTGATCGGGAGGTCATCATCATGATACGTTTTTCCAAAACAGACCAGGTAGGTAGGGGAAACATTATTAAGTTGTCCCGTTGTGACAACCTGGAGCTCTGCCCTGTCCGTGCACTGCAGAATTATTTGAGGGTATGAGGGCACGGGGATGGTCCTCTTTTCGTGCACATTGACTTTTCCCCCTTAACCAGGTACAAGTTTTGGGCTGTAACTGTGAAGACATTGAAACAGCTCGGGCTAAGTGGAGCACGATTTGGCACTCATTCTTTTCGGATAGGGGCAGCGTCTACTGCCGCAGCTGCCATGGATATGACTCCCTCGGCGATCCAATAGATTGGGCAATGGAGATCTTCCTCCTACAGGAGGTATATTCACCCACTCCTTTACTGAATTTAATTTCCTCTTTTGTCTTCCAGGTGCTAGACCTCTGACGGTGAGACGCTGGGTGCTGATTTGCAGCCACAATATGGTTTACTGGGCGGCCCGACAGGCCCGGCTTGGCCATTTTGGACCTCACCTCAGCCTGGTGACCTTAGCCTGTTGACTATCGAGTGGGTGGGGAATAGGGGCCTTCGCTGGCATGGCCTCATGCCTGTTTTGTTCGGGGAGCGACAGGGGCCTCTCCCGGACATACTCATCCTCCATTTGGGAGGAAATGATTTGGGTCTTTTGAAGGGCAAGGCTTTAATTATATAGGCGACACAGGATATGATGGTGATTGGGTCACGCTAGCCCTCAGTCACCATCATGTGGTCGGCCATTTTGCCCAGACAGCTGTGGCGTGGGGAGGGGAACCCCTGTTTGATTGATAAGGCTAGGAGGACTGTTAACAGGCAAGTTTTTAAATTTTTGGCCGAGGGTGGGGGGCGGTATCTGCCACATCCCAAGATTGTGTTCGAGAGGCCCGAGCTCTACAGAGCTGAAGGGTTCACCTCTCGGACATGGGGAATTCAATTTTTTTGACTTATCTTCAGCAGCGGTTGAGGGCCTTATTAGACGAGCTAGTGGGGGATTAAGGGACTAAGCGGACGCTTGCCCCTTATCTATGGTGGGAAGGGGGAGGCGTAGATTACAGTGGACACCTATGGCACCGATTTTGGTGAAGGTTTGATCTTCGGCAGGGTCTCCTTAAGCCGTACAACCTGGGAGAACAGAAGGAGACCTACCTTGGGGTTGGCTTGAAGGATACCCACCTCATCTTAATATGTATGCATTGGGTGAGGGGCTTTCGGATTAACCTTCCAGACACGAGCTGGCTTGAGAGCAACTCCATCCATTGGGGTTGCTCAAAAGGGCTTGGGTGTTTGCCCAGGGAAGCTGGGCGCATAAGTCCAGGAGGGACGATCTGCCCCAGCTGCTCCCCCTGCTGAAGATTTAAAGGGAAATAAATAGGCAGGAATAAATAAATATCATTTGTTTTACCCCATATATCTGTGTGGTCTCGTTATTTCTCTGACTCAGTCCATAAAATGCAATTTGATAACAGTTCACTCTTGTCCAAGGGTTTTCTAAGAGAGCTATAAATACCAAACTAATTCTGAGTTGAATCATGGGCAGTTGACCCACCACTAGCAATAAATTAATAGAGACTGAAGACAGCAAACTGCTGGTGGTCTCTTATTAGATGGAAGGAAGTCACGTGTTCATGGATTTATTTTATTTTATTTATCACAGGAAGCAAACTTCCAGTCCCTGTGAAGTGTTTCTGTTTCTATTTCAAACTGCCTTGTATTTGTTGCTGATATGGGACTCCTTCTGAGATATAGGCTTGACTCAAATAGTATTACTCAGATTACTAATTTTGTAGAATTGCCTTGCTGATATAATGGATAGATCAATACTGGATATATGATAACAAATATATAGGCAACCATAAAACAACATTATGGTGGCTGAGAAAGTAAATGTTTTCCTAACATCTTGGGCGAAAGATTCTGCTTTGACAGGCAAAACAAAGCCCTACCTGCCTAGGGCAAATGAAGAAAATCTCTTCCAAAATCTGTACTGATATGAACAAGAGACCCTAATTATTATTCAGCCAGCACAGAACCTTCATTAAGTGTCAAGGGGCTCGTCTATATCAGCTCCCCAAAAACTGAGTGATCCACTCTGATTTGTTTTATGGTCTTCCAGCCCCCATAAACTTTGCATGCCCTTTATTCAAGATGGTGGCTGTGAGTGAATTACTCACGTTTTTAAATCTGCCACCACTGAAATTGCTTTTTAAAAAACAAAACAAAACAAAAAACCCCAAACCTCTATTTCCAGTGTGCACAAGCAATATTTTGACTGTACACAAAAAAAGAAAAAAGAACACCCTCTTTTATCGCCTTAGTGATTGCTCACTAAGGCAAAAAATCCAACATGTTGGCAGTGGGGACTTGCCCTGTTAGCAAGCCCCACCCCCTGCACTCATCCAGCCAATCAGCTTGTGCTTCCTCTCCTATGGGAAAGTGATTCAAATCAAATTGCTTGTCCCAATGAGCAGGAATGTACATTTACTTCAAAGTTTTGGGTTTTTTTAGAAATCTGGGAAAAACTGCAAAGGCTTTCCCTTCTTGGTTTTTTTTAAAATTTTTACTCCCCTCCCTCCTTCTGAATATGGCAAAACAATGTGGGATGCCATTAAGACAGCCCGTATTCTCTTCGCATTCTGTACAGAGTATTTTCACCATTTAGACAACTCCATGGCAGCTGAAACACTGCAGATATAATGCAGTTTGACACTGCTTTAACTATTATGGCTCCATCGCATGGAATCCTGGGATTTGTTGTTTGTTTTGGCACCAGAGCTCACTGACAGAAGGCTATATATCTCACAAAACTACAAACCCCAGAATTCCATAGCACTGAGCTATGGCAGTTAAAGTCAAACTGCATTATTTCTGCAAAGTGTTAGCAGAAATAATGGATCTATGTCTTACCTCTGCCTGATTCCACTCTAACCATCACCTCACTATACCTCTGAAGCTGCAGTAGTTTGATGTGCTTTTGTAGAACCACTGGAAGAGTTAAACATTCTCTTAGAGTGAACCCTCTGAATTATGATGCTGTGCATAATTCAGACATTATGAGTTTGCACTGTGTGTTGCTAATCACCTAGCATTTTCAAACTGCTGTCTCAGTATGATACACCCCTGGAATGAATAAAATAAATAGTCATTACTGAAATCTTCTGCAAAGAATCATACTTGATTTCCAAATCCATTGATTTGCAAATATATTTAAGTTTCTGATCAGGGACAGCTGTGAATTTTTTCTTGATTTCAGAAACCCATTTTTAAAAATGAGTAAATGAGAGTTATTCAATGTGCCATTAAACAGAGAATTTAACATGGAATTAACATCCACCTTTGCTTAGATCACTAAAATAGACTTACGTTTGCTTGGACAGAAAAGTCTGATAGTTATTCCAATTGTCAGTATGTCTCATAACCTAGTTATGAATTGGCCTCTTTGAGACAAACATGGGAAAGTGATCTAGGAGTTTTTCTTGGTTTTTTCCCCCCCAGACTATAAGGCCGTGTTCTGGAAGAGTTTATTTCCGAGGTTTTGCCTGTGGCTGACAACTTCAGAGAATGGTTGGGTAGGAGTGTGTGTGTGGGGGTATATACTATGAGCCCCTGTTGGAGAGGAGATGTAAATTTGTGTATTTGAATGGCTAGTTTCTGGGTGGAAATATGCAAGGAGGATTATAAACCAACCTGGACACAAAATGTTATATAAAAACACTGAAATTCTGGACCAGGCCAACAACTATCATGTCAGAATGGACAGAGAAGCTATTGAAATCCACAAACACCTGGACAACTTCAACAGGAAAGAAGAAACCCTAAAAGTAAGCAAAATCTGGCTGCCAGTCCTGTAAAACACTAAAATCAAAACTAAACACATGAAAATGAACTTCATCCAGGGACAGGGGGATTTCCAGCAGAAAATGGACCATTAGCCAACCATTAGCCAGACACTAATCCTCCTTGCATATCTCCACCCAGAAATTAGCCATTCAAATACACAAATTTACATATCCTCTCACAGTATATAACCCCCCCCCCACTCCTACCCAACCATTCTCTGAAGATGCCAGCCACAGATGCAGGTGAAACATCAGAAATAAACTCTTCCAGAACACAGCCTCACAATCTGGGGAAAAAAAACAAGGAAAACCTATGGATGCCGGCCATGAAAGCCTTCAACTTCACACTGAATGGATCTAAGAGCCTTAGTGGACCACAAGCTGAACACTGAGTCAGCAGTGTGGCACGACAGCTAAAAAAGCAAATGCAATTCTAGTCTACATCAATAGGAGAATAGTGTCTAGATCAAAGGAAGTAATAGCACCACTCTGTTCTGCTTTGGTCAGACCTCACCTGGAATACTGTGTCCAGTTCTGAGCACTAAAGTTCAAGAAGCATATTGACAAGCTGGAATGTGTCCAGAGGAGGGTGACCAAAATGGTGGGAGGTCGGGAAGCCATGCCTTTGAGGAGCAGTTTGGGGAGCTGAGTATTTTTAGCCTGGGGAAGAGAAGGTTAAGAGGTGACATGATGGACTTTGGTCCAACAAACATATATATATATATATAGTCTACTTCAACTAAATCTTGGTGATGTGCTATGGATAATATTTCTTCCTGGCATATTATGGGTGTGTGTGTCAGTGGTTATTTTTGGGGGGTTGGATGTAGTGCAACATGTTTGTTTTGTATAAGACAGATATTTGGCATTTGTGAATGAACATGTTCTTTTAAATTCTATCCCCTGTGATGTGGAATCTAAATGATAGTCAATGTGGTAAGATCCTATGTGTTTTTGCTGCTGTTGTTAAAAGGCTTATAATTCAGGGATTGAAAGATAAATGTTGACAACCTATCATTTAATGAGCAAAAAATCTTACAGCTTTAGCTATGTATGAACGTGTGTTTTATCAATGACAACTTCAAGAAAATGCATTTTTGGAACATTCCAGAAAAGAGATTCACCTAAACAGTAGGAAGACGTTTATGACTATAAGAGCTGCTTGACAGTGGAACAGACTGCCTCGGTGTGGTGGAGTCTCCTTTGGAGGTCTTGAAACCACTCCAGGTATGTCTTTGGCCCAATGTCTAGCAAAAGAGTAAGAGTGCAAGATTATGTGAAAAGAAGCAGTTGTCCAGAGATGGCAGAGGTATGACTTTGCTGGGTCTACGGATCCACATGCACATTAAATGCACCTGTCAGTTGATTAGCTATCATAACATTTATGTGGAAGTATATTGGAAAATGCTTATGCATCCACATGGAAACGAACCTCCTTATGTGTTCTTCCCTGCTTTATTTCTACTTTTCATTGTTGCTGATAATAAAATAGAAAGAGCCAGTATCCAATTGATAAGAGGAGTTTGGGTCTTGAATGTTAATTTCCCACAATGCCCCCAAATGGTATTGTGCTGGTTGTGCCATGACCAACTTGAACAGCTGTTTGGAAGTGATCATAGAAACAGAAGAATTATTGTGCAGAATCAAAAGCCAGGCAAGACTAATATTATATTGGCATTCTGCTCATATAAAGCAAATTCCCTCATAAGTTGATGGCTTTTGGGATACTAGCAGATTGGTTGAGATAGCTGAAGTATGTCATGGTCAGAGACAAAAACAAACTATTAAGAGATCTGTATCTGTCATATAGAGTGGGCCCAAAAACTGTTTTAAGGTGTGTTGGGCTCAACATTTGCAAACTGGTTGTTACTAGTTTTGCCTACTTGCATGTACCTGGAGGTGGAGGGCAAATTCCTTCTCATTATCATTCAAACATCCTTAAATATGAAGATTCTTACAAAGACAATGTGTGCTTAGATGTCCCCTCCATGTGTTTAATGTACCTTGTTCCAAAGCAGCCTTTATTATTCCTTGGAAGGCCCACTGCCAATTGCTGTCTTGGTATTTCTTAAATCATTTGGTACACCTTTGATTCATAATTCAAATTTCCTACATGGCCAACATGGCTACCCCTGAATGTATTTCCTAGATTTGAAGATACCACATTTTGCCACAACAAGGGACAAGAGGGAAATATGGACTGAGACTAAACTCTCTGAGATTTCTGCCTCCAACAAAGGTCATTTTTTGGACTATTATTGGCTAGTTTTACCTATATAGCACCTAAAAGTTGTTTCCAGATGCAACAGTTCAGTAACTTCTTTGAAAAATCCAATTACCGGTATCTCTGTCTAAACAAAGGATCTCATTGCTTCCCGAAGAGTCAGAGACATGCTGGACACCAGAGAGGTTGCCTCACTGCTGCAAAAGGATTTAAGTGTTACTGTCTTTTGTCTCTACATGGCCAGGAAGTAGGAGCGGCCTCTTCCTGTGTGAGATCCCTCACCTGAACAACAGCACAAATAACATATGAAACAGCATGTAGGCCTCTGACTCCAACATTGTCATTTTTTTGGTAACATCTTTTGCCTGGTGAAGAAGCCAGTAGAGCATCGAAAACTTGCATCATGTGTTTTGCAGTTTGGTTGGCCAAAAAAGGTATCACTTTTTTGTGACTTGGGATTTTGTTTTGCTGCATGGCCAACATGGGTACCCCTGAATTTGTTTCTCTGATTGATAATGTATACAGAGGTTGTACTACAAAGGTGCCTTGGTGGTCCAATTTCCAGATCTTGGTGGGGGAAGGGGACTCAGCCTCACCACCCTAGTCTTAGAAAGAGCTCTAAGTCCCACTGTTCCTTACCATTCCAGGGTCCATGCATATAGGTTTGTTTCATGGTAGAAATGAAAACTGTCTGTCCTTGCCCACATTAACACTCCTTGTGCCACCCACAGGGGCATTTCAAAGTGTTTTAAAGCTTTCAGGTGGTGAGCATAATAACATGCCTTTCCCAAGAAACCCCACTGGGTCACCACATTTGACAGTATGCAGCTCCTACTGAGGTATTCCCACTTTACAAAGTCTTTACAAAGACACAGGTTGCTTTTTCCTCACCTGTTAGTTTTATATTTTACACACACACACAGAGAGAATGAGAATGAGAATTTGCTGCTAGGCATTAGAAGAAAATGGCTACCTCAGCATTTGGCTTCTGCCTCAATATTTCTGCTGTTCAGAATGATGGGCTTCACTTGGAAAGGCAAACTGAATTTGCTACAGATCACTTTCCTCAAGACAACCACTATGATTTGTATCCAGTGTGCATTTGCTTTGCTTTTCTTCACTTATGAATCCTTAAAGACTTTCCTTACTCACCCTTGGCTTGTTTCACCTGAGTCAATGGGGCATCGCTCTCTACTAATACACATAGTCTTAAATATAAGCATTCTTACTCCTGGGAGGAGACGCAATGGCACCTGGAGGTGAATGATGACAACGTCAAGTTAATTTAAGGAAGTCTCTGTATGAGTCCAAAGTTATTTTCCAGATGCAACAAATTTAGTGAAGCATTTAATTTCTATATTCTTGAAGAAATATGTATTTACAGATTTTTAATGAACAATGTCAGCCAACATGCCTTAAAAGTGTCTAAATATACAGCACAAAATGGCCTTAAGCAATATTACAAAAAAAGAAGGGATTTTTTTTCTCTGGCAATGTTCTGACTGTTCTGACTTTTGACACCTGTCTAACTACACCTCGAAGTTAGAGTTATGCCTTCCAGCATTTTTTTGGACATGTTATATCCAGTCTGGCATCTGTTCCAACAAAAGGCCTTAGACCTTTTTCGAGTATTCTACACATTGGTAAGCAAATTAGAGATTAGCTGTTACTCCCTAAAAATCATTTAATTTGTTTAATGTAGGAAATAATTTTCAGACACAATTCAAACCTTCAATCCTTGATTATTATAGGAGAAATAGGATCTATCATTCTCCATGCCATACAAAGCATGCCTGCCAGGCTACAAGAGGAAATTCTATAAATGAAACCCCCAAACATACACACAAATTCCTGGGCAGCAAAGATATTATTTGCCTGAGGACTTCATGAAAAATAGAACAGGGGGGGTACATGGGAAGGGAAGTAATTTTCATACACGCAGGGTACATTGCAGACCTTTTAATAAATCTCTCCCTCCTTCTAATATGCCTGTGCTTGTTGTTGTTGTTAGCCATCAAGTCAGCTTTGACTGATAGCAGCTCTATGAATGAGATGAATGGTGGTTATCAACAGTCCTGTTTAGGTCTTGCAAATTCAGGGCTGTAGCTTTCTTTATTGAGTCAATCCATCTATAATGTGGCCTTTCTCTTTTCCTACTACCTTCCACTTTACTAACCATTATTGTATTTTCCAATGAGTCACATTGTCTCCTGATATGCCCAAAGTATGATAGCTTCTGTATATGATTCTGGCTTCTAGGAAGAGTTCAGGCTTGATTTGCTCCAGGACCCATTCATCTGGGTTTTTGATTGTTTGTTTTGGCAGCCAATGGAATCTGTAGAACTCTCCTCCAGTACCACATTTCAAATGAGATGACCTCCTATGGGTCAGCTTTCTTCACTGTCCATCTTTCACAACTATCCATAGAAATTGTTTTGTCCAAATTGTCATCTTCTTTCAAATCAGAAAAGCAAGTAGTAGGTATCAGCCATTTAAAGACTTCTTTAATTGCCTGCAGAGGTTTAATAATTTAATCATAATTGTAAAAATATGTGTATATTTTCAAAACCATAGTATAAGCATCTTTATGAGAATGTAAAGAAAGCATGAAATAAATTGCAATTAAGTAAATGAGAGTCACCAGTCATTGGCAGAGTTCAAGTTAAGGACAGAAAATAATTGTGTTGGTTTTGCGATTCTTACCCAAACTTCCCAGTTTGACACCGCTTCAACTGCCATGACTCAATGTTATGGAATTCTGGGATTTGTAGTTTTGTGAGATATTTAGCCTTCTCTGTCAGAGGGCTCTGGTGCCACAATGAACTACAAATCTTAGGATTCTATAGGATGGAATAGCCATGATAGTTAAAGTGGTGTCAAACTGGATTGTTTCTGCAGTGTGTCAGCAGTTTGAGACTCCAGGAGGGCATGGTTCAAATCCCAACTCAGACATGAAAATCTACTGGGTGACCTTGGGCAAGTCATACTCTCTCAGTTTAAGAGGAAGGCAAAGCAAACCTCCTCTGAATAAATCTTGGACTATACAGTTGTCCCTATACAGTTGTCCCAACAAAGGACTATACAGTTGTCCCTTCATATTCACTGGAGTTTGGTTCCAGGACCCCCCTTGGATACCAAAATCCATGAATAATAATAATAATAATAAAAATAAAAAATTATGTATATACCGCCCATTGGTAACCCAATCAGGGTGGTTAACAACATTAAAACACCATACAAAGTAAAACAGTATACTCCCTTCCCGCCTTAAACAGTTATTAAATCAAATTACAAATTAAAACAACAATTAAAACACTTAATAAAACACATACATACATTTAACAATAGCAGTAGATTCCCAGGGATATTCAGTTCCATTAACAAAGGAGGCTGTGGGGACTCTCCTGAAGGATGGGGTGTTCCCAAGGCCGGGATAATCTATTCTAGAAAGGCCTGCTGGAAGAGATTCGTCTTGACAGCCTTTTTGAAGCTGTCCAAAGATGTCAATTGACAGATCTCATCCGGCAGGCCATTCCATAGTCTGGGGGCTACAACAGAAAAAGCCCTCTGGGAGGTAGCCAAAAGCCTCGACTTTTGAGGCTGCAGCAAATTCCTCCCAGAGGACCAGAGTGCACAGGGAGGATTATAGGGGAGGAGGTGGTCCCTGAGATAGCTTGGACCCAAGCCATTTAGTGCTTTAAAGGTGATAACCAACACCTTGTACTGGGCCCAGAAACCAATAGGCAGCCAGTGGAGGGACCTCAAAACCGGAGTGATGTGGTCCCTCCTAAATGTTCCTGAAACAAGCCTGGCCACCATATTTTGTACTAACTGTAGTTACTGAACCAAGCACAAGGGTAGCCCCATGTAGAGCACATTACAGAAGTCTAGGCGTGAGGTTACCAGCGCATGAACGACGGTCTTGAGGTCCCTTGCTTCCAGAAAAGGGCCCAGCTGGTGTATCAGCCAAAGCTGATAACAGGTGCTCCTGACTTTTGTATTTACCTGATTTATCATCAGAAGCGACGAGTCAAGGAGCACCCCCAGACTGCGAACACAGTCACTGGAGGAGAGTGTGACCCTATCCAGGACTGGAGGTTGCAACCCAATTCTTGGTTTCGGGGCTGCTACTGTGAGCACCTCCATCTTGTCCGGATTCAGTTTCAATCTGTTTTTCCTCATCCAGCCCATTACATTCATTGACAGAAGAGATGTCATTGGAATTCGAGCCCAATGAATACTCAAGTCCCATTTTATGCAATGGCATAGCCAAATGGTGTCCCTTATACAAGATGGCAAAATCAAGGTTTGCTTTTTGGATTATTATTTTTAAGAATATTTTCAAGCTGTGAATACTTAAATCCATGGATACCAAATCTGTGGATACGGAGGTACAACTGTACTAGGTTTCTCATAAGTCAGAGTCAACTTGAAGGCACATAAAAACAACACAATTATTCCCTTCTTCCACTCCCTCCTCCAAATAATGTAAGGTTTATTTTGTTTTGTTTTTTAAAGGGTCTTTGTTGCTGTGAAAGAAATCTTACTTTTGGAAGACTCCTGATTTAGCATGTATAGCATGATTTAGCATACTTGAATCAGTTTTAGAAGTGAGAATGTGCATATATGATAAACTCTGAGCAGATAAAATTGCTGGGAATACACAGTCATATGACATTTTTTAAGGGTATGTGAAACAAGAGTGTTTCATATGAGAGGCATGTAACAACAACAACACAAAATGCACATATGAGAGGTATATAACAACAGCACAACACACTTGAAAAATACACACAAATGAGAAAATATGCATAAATGTTTTTCATTAAGAATTTACATTAAGTATGTAAGTAAATATGTACATTACAGAAAATGCATATGTAGAAATACAGGCCATTACCATGTGAGAAAAACAACTTGATATGAACAAAGATTGGGGCTGGAAAATTGTTTGGAGTTGGAGAAATGCAACAGAATGGAGACCTATGCTGGAATCCTCTTGGGAAGTTATCCTGACACAATTCCTCTTTGTTTCAGGAGCTGTTCTTCTTCCCCTGAGCTTTTGCGCAGACATACTCACTACTATTTGGCAAGCAGTTTCCTGGCAAGTCAATGGTTGGTGTTCCTTCTGGTCAATGTGGTGCTATCACCCACCACAATGGCCACCTCCATCCTTTCTGCCCTCCTAGTCATTTATGCCAGTGTAGTATTTTGTTCTGCTAGTGCTCAATAGGACTTCAGCCTGAGAGCTTTTCACATCTGTAGTTTAAATATCACATAGAGCCACAATTTCTGCTGAATGTAATTATAGTTTTCACTTCCAAACATACAGACCAACCACGATATAGACTAGGTGAGCAATCTGTGGCTCTCCAGATATTTTGGGACTGTTGTTTTCATCAGCCTGAACCATAATAGGAAAATGTTGAGGAATGCTGGGAGTTGTAAACTATCAATATCTTGAAGGCCAAAAGTTGCCTACAACTGGCTTATGGCTACTTTGTTTTCCATGTTTTGTTTTCCATCTGCACATTGCAGCAGCTTCCAAAAGCAGGGTATTTTTTTTTTAAACTATGATTTGTCAATTCAGACGTTATTGCCAAATCATAGCACAAAAACATGACTTGCAAACCTACTTCAGAACATGGTTTCCTATTTTGATTTGGTAGCAGATTGCCAACCATGGTTTGTCAGGCAGCTTGGCATTGTGACTGAACAAAGCCATATTTATGATACACCATCTGTGTATCTCTTTCTTGTGGTGCCAATTAGGAACAGAACACAATTAAAATAAATGTTCTCTTTACTCTCAGTCCCACAAATTAATCAAGTGGAACTATTGACTAAACTGATCAAAGTTTGAAGCCTTAGAAAGAATGGGCTATCTTGGAAATTTATCAAAACAACATCAGGGCTCTCAACGTCCTCCAAACTGATACCCTGCAGTTTGAGAGTGCTATATCTAGAACAGAGACTTTTTGAAAATCCAAGCATTTGCAATATTTAAGCATTTCTCACTCCAACATGCTTTCTTTAAGGAAGAAAAGTCAATGTATTTTTAAGAACCATGCTTTGAAGATTCAGAGTGAGCCCTCACCCCCCAAAAAAGACGATTTCAGCAAGAGAAAAACTGTTGTACTGGTAGTGGCTTATTGGAATTGCAACAGGCAGTAATGCTAGCTTGGAAGAAACCCTATTTGTTGCTAGGTAAACTTTGACCATCTTTGTATTACAAAGGAACACTTGTTTTAATTAAAATTATGTGGTTTATTTCCTTCCTGCCCCATACATTTTAAGAATAGAAGATGACAAAGTATTCTTACCTGGAAAACTTACCTGGAAAATAATTTACTGTTTGTGAGGTGACTGATCCAGTTGTCCTTATGTACCTGCCTCTCCTTTGTGCTTTTTTCTCAGTACACCTCTTCTATGTGGACGTCTAGACCAATTGTCTTCTTCTGTGACATTCTTCTGTAGCATTTCACCAAGCCTTTGATCTGAGTTACGTTTTGTTTCTCACTATATATTATCTGTTGGATAGCATTTTACATCTTTTTTTAATGCTCTGATGTTCTGACATACATTTCAGATTAATATATTTTATTGTTCTAAAATGAAAACATTGCATATTTTTATTTGTGGGGAGGCCTTATCTGACAGAAAGGGTTGGTCTTCAGGGTTGTTTGGGCCAAAAGAATGATAAACCTTTAAATAAATTAATAAATGAACAAACTGAGCTAGCATAAGTCCAACTGAATCAGGTTTCTCATAAACTGGACAACTGGAAGGAAAGTGTAAAATGACACTGGAGACAAAATATACATCAAGGTTTCAGCTGCCTTTAAGGAGAAATACCAAGCTGGCTCCTTTGAAATATGCATAAAAATATTTAGAAGTGCATGCTTTGGGGTTCTTTTTAAACATCTATTCATCTCCTTTAGGCTTTGTCTTTTCAAAATACTGGTTGCTAAAACCTCTCAAAGCTGCCACATGCAAATACAATGTACATCTTTTGAATATCACATGCAACTCTCTCCCACCTCTTTGTATTTGGAAATCTGACTATACATATCAATTCCTTTGCTGTGGGGAATACTATCAGCCATACAATCTCTCAGTGCAATAAATCTGCAAGTGAAATAAGGGAAGCTCTCATCTGGAAAGATATATCACATTTTAGGCTGCCTTTCTCTTTGTTATTGCTTTTCATGACTGGAAAAATTGCTTTTCTGATACAAATGCTTGTATGTGGCTGTAGGTGGCATAGCTGCACAATTCACACAAACTGGTCTCATGCCACAGACTCTAACATGCATTGACTTTAGTTTACCAAAAAAGTGGGGGGAAAGTACCCAAGATTGAAGCTTTTAAACATGCAAAACAATGAGGTTCACTAAATCTATCTCCACAAGCCTTGGACTCTGCTAACACAGAACTCAGCTAACTGTGATGCTAAGAGCACCATTCTGGAACAGCAATAGCACTGTATTTAGTATATCATTACCCAGAGAATCACTGCAAATCCTAGGAGCTGCATTGAAGGGGAAGATGCTTTCTTTCTTTCCACAATCTACCATACCTTTAAAAATGTTTGTCATAAAATTCAAATTCTTGAATTACACTATGACAAAAGAGCAGTCTGGTATCCCAGTCTGAATATACTTGAATATAATCTGAATATAAGGGGCATCCTACACATTATTTTCATGATAGTTTTGTCACTTTGGTTCTGATCACTGTGGTGGTAATAGAGATGTGGGATAGGGGATGTCTGCAATGCATACTGCCCCAAAAGAGATCCATAAAAACATATAGACCAGTGGTTCTTAACCTGTGATCTGCAGACTCCAAGGGAGGCACAATGTCCTCACAGGGGGTCTGTGAATGCTTGAAGGCTGCTCAGCCCACATGATAGGAGCCAAGACAAAGCCTGGCAGGCTTGGCCTACACATTGCTGTTCAATCCACTCCAGCCTCAAACTCACAGAAAGAAGGAGAAAAGTCTTCCCACCCCTTCCAGTGCCTCTTAGGGAAAGTTTATAGTGTATTATTATTATTATTATTATTATTATTATTATTTGGTGTTTGTTGTTACTGTTATTAGGGTTTAATATTTGAGTTAAGTCTTGGGGGTCCATGACAACAAAAGATATTTAAAGGGGGTCCCTGGTAAAGAAAAGGTTAAGAGCCACTGATATAGATCACTGTTTAACAATACAAATGTCAGGTACACACTGTGGATTATGACCACAGTAGAGGCAAGGAATTAAAGCTCCCCCATCTCCCAGTCCATGCAACAGTCCCAGCCTATATTAGGAACTCTGCATTCACTTTGGGGTAAAAAAGATGTAGCCAGTAGCTGCAGTATGTCTTCCAAGTAACATATAATTTGGGAGACAGAGGATGCTTCCAGATGAAACACTGATTATGCAATCTGTGTCAAACCTGGAATTTTATAGAGGACTCAGATGGCAACACCTTCCATACGTAACCTTCCTGTGTTCACATACTTTTTCCATTTTTTCTTACCATAGCATATCTGTTAGGAGGGAATGGTGGGACAGATGTAAAGCACTGATTGAGTGGTAGCACTAGCAGCTACTCATTTTTCTGAAAGCACCCTGGGTCTAACTGACTCCAAGTGAACTTATTTTCAAAGTATGAACATTTAGCATCACTTGTTATCACTGTACTTGTTACCCTAAGAGGTAGGGGTGTTTTTGAGCCCCAGCTGTGATGCCAAAATCTACATTATTATCTGGGGGAAATTGTTAGCTCAAACTATGCCTGCAAGAGGAGGGTAACTTCAGGGATCTCTTCACCTATGTATACCAGTACTAATTGTAGAAGACACTCCAGTTAAAGTAAAACAAGGTGATTTTATTGGAAATAACACAATGAGTAAACTAACATACGCAACACACATTCTTATGAACCATATAAGGCTATTGGAAAATATGACAGAAAGGTTGGATAGAGAAAGAGATTTGGGGGAGATAGGGCCATAGTTACCAGTCTGGAAGAGTAGAGTTCTATGCAGCAAAGATACTCAGATTGGCAACTTGAAGATGGCAGAGAGAATCTAGCAGAGTGTCGGTGTTCATCTGTGGCACACTTAGCTGGGGTCTAGGCTGGGATATTTATAGCCTATTTCATATCCCAAAGGGAGTACTCTTGTTATGACAAAACCTGGATGGCTTTCCCACTGGATGGACAAAAGGAATGAAACTCAACTGATCGCTTTAATGGCTGGGAGATAGGAATTCATTGGCTTACAACAACCTCAAAAAGTTGGACAGGAGGTGGTATGACTTGAGATTTCATAGAATCAGAGAATCATCATTACTGAGGTGCTCAGGGTTGAAGAAACAATGAGCACATATCTCCTTAACAACCGTGTTTATTAAGGGGCTTCTGCACAATCCTAATTTGGGCGTTCTTGGCATAATATTTCTAAGACACATCCAGGTCATTGTGATCTCCAACAGACCTTTTTGGTCTGCTCCAGCCAACCTTACCCTGAAAAGTGTCCAATATTTCCAATTATGAGATATTGTGGGGAGGGGTAGTAGGGCATACTAACATACTTACCTGCAACTGTGGGAGAAAAATGTCTTTTATTCTGTTTGTATTCTCTGTAAGCCTCTATAATGCTATCAACTCCTTCATAACAGTTTATTCTGATTAGCACTTTGTGGGTCAGAGCCTGTTCACAAGTGATACTAACATTGATGGATTCAGTAATTATTATATAAAGAAAGCAACACCATGCTTCTGCATTTGTTTTCTGCCTTGGTGTTGTGAGATTTTCATCAATGGATCTAAAATGAAGGCTTATTCAGTGACAAGCTGGCATCAAACACAAGTTCTGCAAGCAATAAATATTAAGGCAATACCACATTCAGCTCAACATTGTTTATCTAAATAACAGAGGTGCCAATGTCAGGCAACATCTCTAAAGTGACAATGATGTGGCTTGATAAAGAAGATTTGCACTTAGCGGGGACTATACATCATCAGTTTAAGTACATGCCTGGTCAGCTATGCTTTATGTACAATATGTTTTTGGTTTTTGTTTTGTGCTGTTTTTCTTTTAAAAAGAAGAAGAATATTTCTTCTGCAAGTAGAAGAACATGGAAGCCCCAAGACACCCATACTGTCTTACACATTCTCTCAGTAACTTTGGTGATCATTTGGGCCTATGACTCCGACTCAGGTTTTTAGCTCCAGGATGCAGCCCCAGTTGCACCATTGTGTGAATTGCCCGGAGAGCTTTATCTGTTTGTTTGCATGTTGGTAAGCAAAGTACAACCTACAGATTATAGGTGCCTATCAGGGGCTCCTTTATGTCTCTTGAGATACCCCAGACACCATGAACACACACACATGCACACACAAACACACACACTCAATTCATATCCTCCAATTGTCCCAATTTGGCAGGGATAGCCCTGGTTAACTCTTTGCTGTCCAACTTTCTCAGCTGTTTTATAATGTCCTGGTTTTTCTCTCTTCCTCCCACCTTTGGCTTGCTTCAGTTGCTGCAAACTGAGTTCAAGGTGTAGATTTAGTTTACACTCGTTCAACTCAGCAGAAGTGAAACAAAGCATGGGATAAAGTCTTGCTCTTCTTAAATTCAGTACACAAATTTCATTGTTTCTTTGTTTTTTCAGTTATTGTGTGTTCTTACTCATTGAGAACTTTTGCCCTCTTTTTGTATGGCTACACACTTCTACTTTTAGTCCGCTGACCATTTATTGTATTTTATTGTATTTATTGTTTTTAAATGTGATTTTAGATCAGTTGGTTTTAATGTATAATTGTTTAATTTTTTTTATGGGGACGGTGGGGTGGGGGGTGTTTGGGGATTTTATCTGTATTGTATTTAATTTTTGTAAGCCGCCCTGACTGTTTTGACAGAGGGGCGGGGTATAAATACATATTATTATTATTATTATTATTATTATTATTACCATACTCTTTAACTCAGCCACACATGTCACAGTTTTCATCCATATGATCTTGAAAAGTATGAAAATAGAGGCACAAAACTCACCCAAAGTTGGTCAAAAAGCCATTGCTAGAAACCTTTGGAATGGTGTCAAAACACTCCTAAACTCTGAAACCAGTAACTTCTGGTTTTGCTTTCGGCTGCTCGTTGATTGATTTAGGAGATGTAGGCCACTCCTGTGGGATATAGGGATAAAAATTGGTTCTTGTTTCTGCTGCAGTTGGCTAGTTTTGCCTCACAGAGACATGGAATAAATAAATATCCTGCCTCTCTGGGACTCCATAGGAAGCTTGATGTTTCTTGACTTCCATGCTTAGTACTTCATTGTGTCATGCTGATAATATTTCAGCAGTGAGGACTCAGTGTTAGAGAAAGAGAAGCTGTTGTTTCTCAGCTCTGTTCTTTTCAGTCAGTCCATCACATTTCTCATGACAAGCTTACATTGGTCTTGCATGTTCATATTCACAGAGTGAGGCGAATTCATTAAGTCCTCTAAACAGCTGGGGAGAGAGGCTATCAAAGGTGTAGCTACAGGAGGGAGAGGTGTTGCCCCCCCCCCAAGATATGAATTCTCCCCTGCTGAAATTTTCCTTCAGTCTCCAAATTTCTAGCATTGCAGTGACTTAAACCTTCATTCAAGCATTTAGAAATACTGTTTAGCATCCAAAGAAAGGAGGCAGGCAAAGTTACCAAGGGAATACAAACACAGGAAATAAAAGAGTTCTAGGTTTGGACAATTTTCAATGTGTTACTCTCTGCAATGCTAGAAATTGGGAGACTGGAGGAAACTTTCATAGGGGACAGAATTCTTACTTTCACAGGACACCTTGGTATCCAAATAGATGAGCTTTGGATTCAAAGCCAGGTCTGGCCTGCTGCATACCTCATATGCCTAATTTCAGGAGATAATTGAGAACTGCAGTTCTCACTAGAGAACTGCTAGCAGTAGCTTCCCACCCACAGAGCTCTCTGCAGGCCCAGCAGGAATCCACCTTGTAGAGGAACTCCCAGTTGGTAGAATTCCCATTTGCAAGTAGATGCTAGAAGAGGGACACCTCAGGAAATCTTAACCTCTTCCAAGCAACATTGAGGGGTTAGGTTTTTTAAAAAAAAACTATTTCCACAATCAGAATACAATAGTTCAGTAATTTCATTTCTGAAGGAAACAGCAAGTAATTTTCATTATTTGCTTTGCTCTGTGAGAAAGTCTGAAAATTGTGTAGTTTTTGAAAAAAAATTTGCAGTTTGGGATTTAGTCTGTGCAAAATAGGCACATGGTATTTTTGTATAAAAACAGCATTTTCTCCACAGAAAATACAGAAGATGTTCTTTTTTTATTTAAAATGGGTCAAATAATATGTGGAATAGGTCCCAAACTGTGAATCATACAATCATAGAGTTAGAAGAGACCACAAGGGCCATCCAATCCAATTCCCTGCCATGCAGGAATAAACAATCAAAGCATTCCCAAGAGATGGCCATCCAGCCTCTGCTTAAAAACCTCCAAAGAAGGAGACTCCACCACACTCCCAGGCAGTTCATTCCACTGCCAAACAGCTCTTACTGTTAGGAAGTTCTTTCTAATGTTTAGGTGGAATCTCTTTTCCTGTAGTTTGAGTCTGTTGCTCCATGTCCTAGTCCCTGAAGCAGCAGAAAACAAGCTTGCTCCATCCTCAATATGACATCCCTTTAAATATCTAAACATGGCTGTCATATCCCATCTTAACCTTCTCTTCTCCAAGCTAAACATACCCAGATCCCTAAGCTGCTCCCTATAGGGCATGGCTTCCAGACCTCCCACCATCCTGGTCGTCTTCCTCTGGACACATTCCAGCTTCTCAATATCCTTCCAGAATTGTGGTGCCCAGAACTGAACATAGTATTCCAGGTGAGGCCTGACCAAAGCAGAATACAGTGGTACTATTACTTTCCTTGATCTAGACACTATTCTCCTATTAATACAGCCTAGAACTGCACTGGCTTTTTTAGCTGCTGTGTCACACTGCTGACTCATGTTCAGTTTGTGATCCACTAAGACTCCTATATCTCTTTTGCATGTACTGCCATCAAGCCAGGTGTCACCCATCCTATATCTGTGCTTTTCATTTTTACTACCCAAGTGTAGTATCCTTCATTTATCCCTGTTGAAATTCATTTTTTTAATACTGGCCGAGCTTTCTAATCTGTTCAGGTCATTTTGGATTCTGATCCTGTCCTCTGGGTTATTAGCTACCCCCTTCTAATTCGGTGTCATCTGCAAACTTGAGAAGCATGCCCTCTATTCCCTCATGCAAGTCATTGATAAAGATGTTGAATAGCACTGGGCCCAGCACAAAACCCTGTGGCACCCCACTGGTCACTTATCTCCAGGATGAAGAGGAGCCATTGGTGACTACCCTTTGGATTTGGCCCATCAACCAATTACAAATCCACCTAACAGTTGCATAGCCTAGTCCACAGGTTACTAACTTTTTTTCAAGAATATCATGGGGAACCTTGTCAAAAGCCTTACTGAAATCAAGATACACTACATCCACAGCATTCGCTTCATCTATCAAGGATGTAACTCTATCGAAAAAAGCGATAAGATTAGTCTGGCATGACTTGTTTTTCAAAAACCAATGTTGGCTTTTGGTGATCACAGCATTCCTTTCTAAGTGCTCACAGACTGCCTGTTTAATGATCTGCTCTAGAATCTTTCCTAGTATTGATGTGAGGCTGACAGGGTGATAATTATTTGGGTCTTCCTTTCCCCCCTTTTTAAAGATGGGGACCACATTTGTCCTCCTCCAGTCTGCTGTGACCACTCCTGTTCTGCAGGATTTCTCAAAGATTATTGCCAGTGGTTCTGAGATTACTTCTGCCAGTTCTTTTAGTTCCCTCGGATTTAGTTCTTCTGGATCTAGAGATTTGAATACATTTATATTGGCCAGGTATTCCTGAACTACCTCTTTACCTATTCTGTGCTGCATTTCCCCTACTGCATCATCTGATCCATTTTCTCCAGGCTGTGGACATTTTCTTGTGGACAATAAAATTATCTGCAAGGCAAGTGAGGAATTTGTTGGACCTTAAATTTTTGCAGAGTTCGACTTCCAACAAATATCAGGATAGTTAAAATCCCCCATTATTACTACATCTCTCCTGTCTGAATGTGAGGTCATCTCTTTTAGGAAGTCATCATCCAAATCCTCTGTTTGGCTTGGAGGTCTGTAGTAGATTCCCACAACAACATCCCTGCTGTTTCTTTCCCCCCTGACTTTTACCCAGATGCTCTCAGCCTGGCTCCCAGGATTTAAATCCTGGATCTGTTCACAGGTATACACATCCTTAACATATAATGCTACTCCACCACCCTTTCTGTTTGGTCTATTTCTCTGAAATAGGTTATACCCCTCTATTACTATATTCCAATCATGAGACTCATTCCACCAGGTTTCAATGATGCCTATTAAATCATATTTGCTTTGCTGTGCTGAGAGTTCAAGTTCATTCTGTTTATTTCCCATGCTTTGTGCATTAGTACAGAGACATCTAAGACTGTGGGACATTCCTCCTATCTGTCTTTTAAAAGTTTTATTCCTCCCACTGTTGGGTTCTTGTACTACTTGCCTTGTTCTCTGCATAACAGTTGGGCTATTATCTCCAACACTTGAAGAACTCCTGCCCTCATGAATACTGTCTTCTTCCCCCACACAACTCAGTTTAAAGCCCTCCAGACTCTTAGCAAAAACATTCCTGCCAACTGCTGTGAAGTGTAACCCATCCCTTGCTAGTAGTCCACTTCCCTGAAACCGCACCCCATGGTCCAGGAAGCCAAACCATTCCTGGAGTCACCATCTGCACAGCCAGTCCCTCTTCAGTCCAGGTTTCTCCTTGTCCGAGTTTCCAGACACACTAGAAATCAATTTTGGACTATTTCTTTAATATTGTCATTTTCCCCACATTTCTGTTGCACAGGGAGGTGGCAGTGACAAGAGGGAAAAGCGTTCTGACTCTGAACTTCCCCCAGAAGCCAGACATGTAAGATAGAGGATGCTCAGAGTTGGCAGCCTTTCCTTCTCATTGCTGTTGTCACTACCTTTTTCTTTTTTTCATTGTCTTCTTTCTGCCATTGGCATAACTGTTGGAGGTGTGTGGTGGGGGGAAGGCATAAATGGCTGTAACAGGTGATCAGCAGGATTGGGTAATGGGCAGATAGGTAATTCCTAGTGTTTCCCCTGTTGTTTTTCTCAGTACTCAGACCTTTTGCTCCCTTCCTACCTTTTGAGATTACTTCCTTCTTCTCCGTGGAAGATGGCCTCATCAAGTCCTTTGTCTATGAATTGGGAAGCTATATGTGATTCTAAACCCAATAAACTAGCTTATACATAAGAGCCAGGTTTAGGGGTTGTTGTAGCCAAATATATCCTAAAGTATTTTTGTTATCTCCTTTCTGATCCTTGGATGGATTTGCTGAGCCAATGAAAATATGTTTTCCTTTTACTTTACTGGAAAATCCAGAGTAAGTATTCTTGTTTCTACATAAGCTCAATTGCACTAGCATGTTATATTCTGCTTAGAATGAATACCAGATATTCCTACAATAACGATATCTTTGGGGGTATTGCAGTGCTGAGTAATTGCATGGGAGTCAGGGGTCAATTTTCCCCCAGATTTCCCCATGGGCCACACTGCCTCCCCATAACAAACCCCAATGCCTCCACTATCTTCGGCAAAATGCCCAAAGGAGTGATTTCCTCTTGCCATTTTGAGAGGGACTTCATAGGAAGACAGGTATTTGGGGATAATACAGGATGCTTGAGGGGGTGGGCATGTTTTCCTGTGTGGATTGGGTGAAAACCATTGCACAACATTTGTATTCTTTTAAAAAAAGTAGGCAGTTCGAGACTGATATGGACATCAGGGGCCATAAAGGTGAGGCTCAGGGACTATATGCAGCCGTCTCTGAGGTATAGGATCTCCATGACTACATCCTTCACTTTGCTAGAAATCCTAACTTTGCTTTCTGGTGCTAACAAATGCTAAATTAAGGCTGTACTTTCAGAATCATCTGGGCAACTAAGATGATGTTGATAAATCCTACAGCAGTTATTTCTTCCTTGTATGACTACAGAGGCATATTCTTTGCCCAATGAGGCAAACATGTGTTTAACAAAGCAGTTTCTTAGGACAGGCAATGAACAGAGGCCCACTGACTACGTTCTATATTCAAACAATAGTTCACATCCATTAGTTCTGTCATTTATCTTTGTCTTGCATGGGCTCCATACTGTGCTATTTCCAAAAAAAAATATGTGTGTGTGCTCTGCGTGGAGCTAGATTAAGTAATTCCCCGTGCATTTCACCAAATGAAGCCAGATCTGCAATTTTGTCAGATGAATGAATAACTTGGGTGCGCCCTCAGGTGCACCAGAGCATCCCTGACCCAAATTCTTCAGCAGATTTCTAAATTCTGGTGCATCCTGCTCCAGCAAACAAAAACTTCTGGAGTATATCATTTGAATCTTTTAAAAATGTATTGTAATGAATTAAATATGATAATGAATAATACATAAATGCAAAAGCTCATGTTATTTATTTGGATAAAAAGTTCAAAGTATTTGTCAATGTCCATCCATTTGCAGCTGTATGACCGAATGAGGTTTAAATTTACCAACTAGTATCTCATTATCTAAGCTGTCAGGGGCAATCCACAAGTCAGTTAAGACAGAGTGGTTGGATTAGTGCTGGTTTAGTTGACTTGCATGCAACTAAGTCAGTGTATACATTCCAAGTCCTCCATTTAAATGAAGCTGGAAATCAGAACATCTGCATCCATTGTTCATACAACTTGACTCAGGTAGATGATGGTGTAATTAACAATATTTCAATAAATTATACACAGAGTGAGATTTTTATATATCCCAAGGAATGTGAGCAAGAACTCTTCTTCTCTAGTCCCAGAGCCTGGCAGAATCTATGTCAGTATATGGTGGTCTGGCTGCCTACCTGTCCAAAGGTTGATGCACAGGTAGACTCTATACTTCCAGCATACACGTATATATGGTACAGAGTTTCTTGGACTGTACTATTTCATACCGTAAAGAGGGGAAGTGTTTGATTAAATGAATGCCCCAGCATGTTAAATGGTAAATCAGCTTTTGGAAACTCACATATTAAGAAAACTAGTGCATTAGGGTTCTCAATACCCCTCTGTAATAAAAGTACAGCTAAACTGTTTTGGCATAGACATTGACCTCTCCAATATCAAGATCCAGTTGTCAGCATCACAGATTATCAAGATCTTCAGTGCAAAGGGTTCTGTAAGTTTCAAATGGCTGTGAAAAATGTAGTGGGAGAGCCATTATCTCCTATTCTTTCATGTTTTCCCCTATTTTTTCTTATTTTTCTTTTTCTTTTCTTTTTCTTTCTTTTTTTTCTTTCTTTTTGCATTCTTCAAGACTGTAGTTCTGGCATTAAAAGTTGATCATGAGAATTGTGTGCAGCACTAGCAATTGCTTGGAAGGCAAATACATATACAGTCGTCCCTTCCCACTTGTGGGGGTTGGTTTGGAGCACCAGCGCAAAACTGGGGGAAAAAGTTGATAAATTAAGCTCCTCCACAGGGAACACGTAGCTTTGTGGTGAGCACCAGGGGTTTCCTTAGCCTTCATTCCCTGTGAGGGGGAGCTGAAGACTGAGAAAACCCTCAGTGGCTATGCGGCTGGCGCGGGGGTTTGCTCTGCCTTCAACTTTATTTCCCTCACCACAGGGAACAAAGGCAAAGTTGTGCATTCCACGTGGGGGTGAAGCCGAAGACCAAACAAACCCTCTGTGGCTTTGCGGCCAGCATGGGGGGTTGTTCTGCCTTCTGTCCCCCCACACAGAGAATGAAGGCAAAGCTGTGCATTCCATGGGGGAGAGCCAAAGGCTGAGCAAACCCTCGGCAGCTTGGCGGCCAGTCTCCGCCCCCCCCCACAGGGAATGAAGGCAAAGCTGTGTATTCCATGTGGGGGTGAAGCAAAAGACTAAGCAAAGCCTCAGCAGCTTTGCACCAGTGCGGGGGTTTGCTCTGCTTTTGGCTCCCCTCCCCCCACAGGGAACGAAGGTAAAGCTGTACATTCCATGTGGGGGGTAAGCTGAAGACTGAGCAATCCCTCAGTGGCTTTGCAGCCAGTGTGGGGGTTTGCTCTGCCTTTGGCTCCCCCTCCCCACAAGGAACAAAGACAAAGCCACACATTCTATGTGTGGGGAGCTGAAAGCAGAGCAAACCCTCAGTGCTTTCCACGAATACACAAAACCATGAAAGGGAAAGCCGTGAATAGGAAGGGATGACTGTACTAACGATAGCCCTCGTGGCACAGTGGTTAAATACCAGTACTGCGGTCACAACATTGTAAGTTTGATCCCAGAGGACTCCAAGGTTGACTCAGCCTTCCCTCCTTCCATAGGTCAGTAAAATGAGTACCCATCTTGTTGGGGGCAATTAGCTAACATGTTGTAAACTGCTTAGGGAGTGCTTTGGCATCGATAAGTGGTATAGAAATAGAAGTGCTATTGCTATTGCTATTGCTAAGGATGCATTCGGGCATTCAAAGGAATGTGTGAGAGCTTAAGTTGGTGATGGGTAAGTTTTTGGAGTTCATTTCCAAGTACCTTCATCCAACCCAATGTTTCCCATGTTTACCAGCCTCACTTCATCCATTCTTTCAGTTTTCCATGTCAGACTGCATGTCAGCTGAGAACTTCTGTACATATTTGTTTTAATGTCAGTAGAATTTGCAGCAGCTAAGAACCCTGTTTTACCAGAATTCACAATCATGTGGAGTGTTCTTCTTGTGTACAAGCAAATGCAAGTAGGGAGATTTTCAGACACTTTAAAATGAACCCCAAGGAGCTCATGAGGACAATGACACTGTACCACCAAAGGGTCCCAATATTGCATGACACCGTCCTCCTCTCATGCTTCCCCCCTCTGTTCTGACATGATGAAAAAGGCAGCATCTTTCTCATTGCTTCAGCACTGACGGAGAACAGAGGAAGCATGAGAGGTATATGATGCATGCAGTATTGGGACCCTCTGGCAGTGCAGTGACGGCATTCTCAAGACCTCCTTGGTTTTGTGTTTTTTTTTTTTTAAGTGACTGATAATCTCCTAGGATTCCCTCATACATCTTGATATTCAACAGGTTGAGAAATTGAACCTGGTGGGCCTGGCAGAGACAGAAAAGTTGGGATGGGCCAGCATATCCAATGATAAGAGTTAATGCATTATTTTGAATGTGTTAATAACACTAAACTCAAATATAATGGAATAGGATCAGAAAATTGGCACTGCCTGAGGGGAAGAGAGAGAAATGCATCCTTCATACAGTGACCATGTAGTTTCACTCAGTTCAATGGGCACTAGGCCCATGTTTCTTGTTGAAACAGACATGGCTTCCCCATCACATTGTCAGGGTATGCTGGGACATATAGTCACAGAAATTCATGATATAAAGAAAACACAAAGCAAGCGAGGTAATGTGCTTGCCTACAGGGGGCATACTGATGTAAACAAGGCTGCAGCCAGATGGCTTGTGGTGTGATAAGGTAGTCTTGAAGTCTATTCATGTGTGTAATTAGTCTCGGAACTAGTCTGTGTGCCTCACAAGGGCAGGATGTTTGTGTACACGCTTGAGACTCTGTAATCTGTCTGTGTATTTAGTTCTGTGGAGCTGCTGTGCGATGCAGTGGCTGAGACTGAACAATCCTGTTTGTTGTCACAGAGAGGATTCTCTGTTGCATCCGTATATATATATTAAATGCTATAGTAAAGTTAAGTAGTTTTAGACTCCAACTGAGAAAGTCAGAGAGAGAGAGAGAGTCTGTATGCTTTATTGGACATCTTAAGGCTCATGCTGGGGCAAAAGGTGATCTTCTGCTACTCTGCTACAATTTTATGCTGCCTGGATCTCTCTGAGCATGTACAGAGTGTCCAGAGCACTATATTGCATCACACATCTCTTTGTAGATGTTCTTTGCTTTATGTTTGCAATCTATATCTAGCTAGTTTCCCAGAGTTTACCTTTTTGGTCACCTATGCTCACAGAGTTGCATTAAAAGTATTGTCTAGTAGGCAAATCAGCATTAACAATCCCTCAAGAATATCTTAAGTTTTGGACTTTCATAAAATTATATTACAAGAGGATAAAGATGGAGCTTTATAATTTTTTCTATATTTCTTATGTGGGACAATTGGCTTCTGCAGTTACACATCTTGTGGAGGTTCATCCACATTTCCAGTCTTGGCACATTAGACATTACTTAGGAGATTATCAAACTACACTGTTATAGCACTATTATTTCACTTTAACTGTTATGGCTGCCTCCTGTGGAATCCTGGGATTTGCAGTTTAGGGAGAGGCTGAGAGCTCTTAGGGCACACTAAACTACAAACCCCAGAATTCCACAGGAGACAGCCATAGTAATTAAAGTGGAATAATAGCACTGTAACAGTATAGTGTGATAAAGACGATAGTATAGTATAGGCACATTGCTTCTTATAAGGAATATTTTCCATACTTATAAGATACATAGTACTTGTAGTACAGTATGTTTCAGTGGTAAGGAACACCATCCTCCACAATTTATTCATACTGCAGCACAAAATATTTTTAGTACCTGCCTTTCAGCATTTTGTATCATTTCGGCAATTCCAGTATATTTCATTAATTCAGCTTAGGTATAATAATAGTTTCAGCATAGTTATAATAATTGTTTCTCTTTGAATTGACATTTCAAACAGAATATTGTAAATTTAGAGTGTTCTTGCCCATTTTGAGAACTGCATTAACTAAAGAAGACAGTGTATTCAGTGCAATCAGTTGGACTGTCCCCTAACTGCTGCAGTTTAACAGCTTATGTAGCTGTCAGAGAGATTTGCTTATCTAGTCTCAACCAATTATAATTTAGAAACTGTGCCTCTCAAAACAGACAGTTTTGAGGAACCAAAAATGTCTCTTTTCAGAAGCATAGTTTCTTCATTGTGATTGGTGGAGTTTTGAGGAACCGCAAATGGCCAGTCTTGCTTCCAGCCTAGACTTTCTGCTACGCTTGTATGGTATTTCCTCATTAAGAGAGAGAAAGAGAGAGAGAGAGAGAGAGAGAGAGAGAGAGAGATGTAATTATTCTTTTATTCAAGTTTTGTAGTTGCATTGAATTCCATATCATATCAACAATATGATAAAAACAACATAAACTAATTATAACATAAAACATTTGTAACATCAGGACATTCTTTGTCAGTCTTTCTTTTCTAAATGAGAGCTGACAGTTCAGAGGTTAAATGTAAAGGTATCCTTCCAGAGGTGTCGCTGCATTCCTGGAGGTTTCAGTTGACCAGACTCTTCATTTACATATTTAGTAAAAATCCACTGATCTTCTTGGAATGTTGTGTTCTTTTTTTGTCCATTAGATATAGCAATTTGATAATTTTTCAGATAACCATACATCCCATACCCTAGCCCACCATTTCACAATCCTCTTCATATGTAGCTTGTATGAGTTGATTATATAAATTTGTTGCTTTACCTTTCATTAAAATTGGACTTTTTATACAAGTTTCCTTGAATGATGTGAGAAGTCTGCATGGATTTTGTATGGTTTCAAAGGAGATTTTCAGACACGGAAAAATCGTCCCTTGCCGCGCGAGCAGCCTCCCGAAACTGCTGCGCGGCAAGGGTCTTTTTCGGACCGCGCTGTGCCTGTTGCGAAGCCGTCCGTGTCACTTCCGTGAAGCTTGGGACGGCTCCGCGTCATATTTCAATCACGGGCAGCCTCCGTGCTTGAAATATGACGCGGAGCCGTCCCAAGCTTCACGGAAGTGACACGGACGGCTTCGCAACAGGCACAGCGCGGTCCGAAAAAGACCCTTGCCGCGCAGCAGTTTCGGGAGGCTGCTCGCGCGGCAAGGGACGATTTTTCCGTGTCTGAAAATCTCCTAAATGTCTTATTAAGGAAATCACTTGGGTGACTTGAAGCCAGTTATGTGTAATTCCAGCAGCAATTTATCTTCCAATTCCAATGCCGTTATTGGGCATCCCGAAGGGAAAAAATCCCTAACGCGGTACAGCTTGCAATTTTTCCTATCTCTAAATTTCTGGAATTTTTCCATTGATCTAAATTTGGCATGTAGCAAGAATGACTGTATCAGGGAGGGCATTGGTGCTAAAGTGTGAGACTATTTGTGCCAAGCAGTTAGTGAGTTGTGCAAAAAGGGGTTTGTTATAGAGTTAATAGCTGAGCAGGTTGGCTTGGTATGTAATACATATTCTTTTGAAGAGATGTCTCCCAATTCTGCAGTCACCCAGCTACTATCATTTCTTTCACCTAAAACCTGGGAGAATTGTGTTAATTGAAAGGCCTGATGATATATCGTTAATTTTGGGATTCCCAATCCACTAAATTTGGAATTACGAAACTGATGACATTCTGCTTTTCTCAAGTAATTTGGACACATCCTTCCCTATTTTAAATGACCTGATCAACACATTTGGGAAATACTCTGGATTGAAAATAAATTTCCAAAACTTCAAGATCATGTGTTTGAATACTACTCCACATAATCAAGAAAACTGGAAAAACTTAATGTCATTTCAATTGTGCCCTTCAGGATGTCCTTATTTAGGAATCCTTTTAACAAAAGATCAAAATCAAATAATAGTCTGGAAATATAATCCTCTGGTCAAATGGATGAAGCAAAAAATAAAATATGGATATCTTTAAACTTATCAATATTAGGTCGAATTGCTGTTGTTAAAATGTTTGTAGTTCCTTATTACTATATTTGCCTAACTGTGGAACTTGACTGGCTTCCAGCATTCAAACCTGCATATTTAATTTTTTCCTTCTCTTTTACAAAGCCAAGTGCCTTTTTAAATTTTGATTTCTAAAACATAGCCTAAAATGCAATTCATGACAGATTTCCCCTTCCTAAATGTAAGAGTACCTCCCATTGAAAAATGGAAACCTGTCCACATAGTGGTCAAAATAGTTCCCTTCGAATGTTGCCAGACGTTGCAGCTGTGGTCACCCTTTCCCATTTGGAAGGCTGGCTGGGGGTGATGGGAGTTGCAATTAAGCATCTGGAGAGTGGCACACTGCCCCCCCCAAGTCTGAACCTAGCACAATTAAAGTACCAGCAGGGATGAGTCTGAGGTTGAACAGGTTCCATGACCTGTTCCTAATACTCTGATAGACCAAAGATATCTGAACATTTGAGTGTGGAGCTCTCTTTGTGGTAGGAAAGGAGCACTGTACAGTCAAGGTTTTAGTCCCTGTGGAAGCCTATAGATGAGGACCTACCTTCTCAGACATCCATGGCTGCTGTATGGACACATGGGTGGCCATGACTATAGACTTATTGCCCCTTTAACTGTGTGAAGGAGAAATTATTTCCTCTGCATTATGGGAAATATTTTGATCTGCTTTTCCTGACGATGCTGGCAGCACATGTGGATCATGGGTGATACACAAATATGAAATGAGGACAGTGTCCATAGAGTTTTACTTAAAATATAAATGTGAAGTAGTCCTCAATAGTTGTGAAGTCGAAGGCTTTCACGTCTGGCATCCATAGATTTTCCTTGGGTTTTTTCCGGGCTGTGAGGCCGTGTTCTGGAATAATTTATTTCTAGCATTTCGCATCTTTGCTGTTGAGCTGCAGGGTTCACACTCCTACCCAACCATTCTCTGAAGATGCCAGCCACAGATGCAGGCGAAGCATCACAAAGAAACTATTCCAGAACACAGCCTCACAGCTCGGAAGAAACCCAAGGAAAATCTAGGGATGCCGGCCATGAAACCCTCCGACTTCACAAATAACATACTGCTTTGAAAACGTTGAGTATCACACCTCTCTTCTTTCTCAGAACCACTCTGCTTTGAAAACTCCCCTAGTGCAATAAGTTTCTTTCTTCAATGCCAGCATTGCAGCAGTCACATGGCAGAACGGGGCCTTATTCTCCTCCCTGCAATTCCAAAGCAGGCTAACTCCATGCCTGTCATTAAAAAAAAAATCTTTGCTGTGTTTGTGTAAATACAGCAAAAATGATACAAATATATCATTTTGCTGTAATTATGCAAACACATCTATCTATCTATCTATCTATCTATCTATCTATCTAAACGGACAGGCATGGAGTTAGCCTGCTCTAGAATAGCAAGGGGAGGGGAAGGGAGGAAAATCAGGTCCCATGACTGTTCTAATGCCGGCATTCAAGTGAAGAGACTTATCACACCACTCAGCTCCTGGAACCGTATAGGTATTGGGAGTTTATTGATGGGTTTTCCCATCAATGAAAAAGAGCACCACACTAACAGGGTGATTACACACCAGAAACAGGACAGCAACTATGTCATCTGATAAGGTTTGGCCACAGAGCTACTATCGAGCTTAAATTCCACTTTTTTTGTTTCATGTGATAATCTCCTATAATTCTATGGTTTAGATTTGAAGCCCCAACCAACATGGCAATAGTTGGGGATTATAGGATTTGAGATCCAACTGGTAATTTTTTTTAAGGTGGCAAAATTTAAAGAGAGTATTAATTAGTTGTAATTTTGGTTATATGGGTCTAATCAGGGGAAGTTTTCTATCTCTTACAGGATGTGAAATTCATTTTTAAAGTGATTCATTGCCATTACTACTTCCATTGTTCAAAACAATTTCCTATGTTTTATTTAATTTATATTCTGCCTTTCTCCCAACATGGGACCCAAGGTGATTCACAGCATGGATTAAAAATGAATTACAGCTAAAACCTAATGATGAACAAATTAAAAGACAATTAAATAATGTATCCTATTAAAATACCACTAACTTAAAAACTGCATAAAGTATTGAAAAATATAACAAAAAGAATAAAAGTACAGCACACATAACACACACCATTAAAAAAACTCTTCAGCACAACCAGTATATTGTCAAATGCCTGTTTCAATAATAAAAAAAGGTCTTCTTTGCAATACTATAACAGTACCTTTCTGCATTAGCTTGGGGGCAGGGGCTACATTTGATAAGCGAATTACTGAAAATGCAAAATGTCTGTCAAAGCATCTCTAAAATGACTACAAATGCCTTTCAAAGGGCAGCTAGGAAACATTACTTGCTATACCAATAAAGTGACTTTATTCCCCCATAATTTATTATTTTTGAAAGTCACCTTCATTGGGCCCTCATGACCAAGACAAGTAATGCACTACAGATAACTATGTTGCTTGTAACTTGTTCTTTCAAAACTCTGGGTTGTTTCAAATAAATAGTGACTTATGTGACTGGAGATTTTTCAGATTCTGCTGAAAAATCTGTTAACAGCTAAGTACTGACTATGGTACTGCATTAGGGTAATCAACACATATAAGTATGTGTTGTTTGACATTTCTGCCAATGTAGTAAATTGAACTCTTTATCTGGGAAATGTTATATGTGCTGACCTTTAGTTTTAAGTAAATAAATGACAGAGAAGAGACAGAGATTGAAAGAGAGATTAAGAGGAAAGAAAACATTGATATGTATAGGATGTAGTCTAAAAAAATTTGTTATGATGTGTAAAATTCCAAGCAATGCTGCTTCCAGCTGCATCTCAATATTTCAAGGAAAAATAAGAGTATTCCACCACCTGTAGCCGACTACTGTACAGTCAAAATGTTACCCAAATTGTGTGGGGTCCAAGTGAATCCCACTAATGTCTGAATCTTAATTAGCTCAAAATGGCAGTGAGAGGCTGGGTAACAGCAGGATCTTTTGACCTATGTATACTGGTAGTAACTGAGGAGACTCCAAGCCAGAACGTACAATTAGATTATCTTTATTTGAAATTAATCTTAACAGCATCCACACAAACACTCAGGCTTCAAGCAATCACACAAGGCTGTCAAAGATAGTAGGGAGTACTTGGATAGAGGAATAGAGGAAGAAGGGGTTCTCAGGTGATACAATACCTACCAGAGCAGCAGCAGCTTCTCGGAGATGTGTTCTGAGGGTCTCACAGCAAACTGGCAGCATGGGCGTAGGAAGAGGCACTGTGGACTGTGCACATTTTGGTGGTGCTTTAGAGTGATATTTATATGTGATAATTCCCCTGAAGGGATGAGATTTAGAGTGGAATACAATGCCTCTTGGAGTTTCCCAGGACTAGACAAAGTGTTCTCTGGAAAAGTTAATGGTCATTAAAGGGCAATACATTTGGAATTGAATAGAAGTAGGCAACTATATTGATGAGGAGAGGAGAAGAGGAAAAACCCTTTTTGCAACCACTGAGGACTCTGTTATTTTTGAGTGGATTAGTGAATGACTCATCTCCAGGTGTTAACTTTGGTATGACCTGTTGGAGGAATTTCCAAAGGTCCCTTCCTAGGTTGTACATGATTCCAACCTTGGTATCTGAGGGTCCCTGGTTTACCTGCCAACCACGTGGAAGGCTACATCAAGTCAGATTATTAAATATTTTTGCCAATTGTGTGATATTCCAAGATGGAGGCTGTCAGGATAGGTAACAAAAGTGCTCTTAGGCCCCCCACCCACTCCCAGGAACATGTTACTCCTGCTTTTAGGCGAGGCAGAATTTTTCTGTGTATCATGTACACAGGAGTGATTTGGAAGAAATTATATATTTGGATTTCCAAAGCATTTTGATGAAATTCCTCATAGATAGGATCCTGGAGAAATGGAGAGTTCACCTAAATAGGTGACAAGTTCAAAAAGCAGTCCTGTTGTTCCCTCCCCAACCTAAACATCACAGATCAATTTACTTTACTGGTTCTGATTTATTTCTCTTTTGCTCTCCTCATGAAAAGTTCCAAGGCTTATTTGGACTGTCCTCTTAAGAAAAATGTTTGAGAAAAATTTGCAAAAAGACTGTTACCCCAAATGCTCTTGGAAATTCCAAGAAAAAAATGAGTTTCTAATACGTTGGGGAAATTACCAGCCACTCAACTTTAGCCATGCGATGGGGCAACAAGGTAATCTTGAAACTATGTATACCAGTACTAGCCTGGATGGAATACACCCACATGTGAAATTAATTATGTTTTTTATTAAGAGTTCAAAAATTAACACCCAACACACACACAGTCACACAAGAAGCATTCACACAAGGCTATAGAAAGGCAGAAGGAAAGACTTGGATAGGGGAATAGCAAGAGAGTTTGCTGTAGGTTATACGACCTGTCCTGTAGTCTGGAGTTCATTGATCAATCTGGCAGAATGGATGGAGGAATCTGGAGTGGTTACACAGAAGGACAGAGTTTCCCCTGGAATTGGAGTCTGTGCACAATGAGGCAGATTTGAAGGTTATATTTTATCCACAGATTTGTCCTAAGGGGAGTAAGCCTCCTGATCTGAAACAATAGTTTCCAGGGACTTTAAAGGACTGCACAGTGAGTTTCTAAAGATGCTAATGTGTTGTAGTGTCCGATGATTGGATTTAAAAAGCTTGTGCTGCCTCTTTAATGGTTGGGGGATTAAGGAGAAGAAATTTTGAAACCAACATACAAAGGATTGCTCCATCCACCCATTATCTCCCTTTTAGATGTACAGAGGGGGTTGTGTCCTTTTGACTTTTTGACAGTTTCTCTTGCACTTTTAAAACTAGCCTTAGTCTTCCCTAAGGCAAAGCATGGCACTTAGCTCCTTTTGAGACCATCCTGCTTTTCCCTGTGGAAGGCCACATTAATGAACCAGATTATCAATACACCTCTTTATTAATACACCAATTTTATCAATATGTCAATTTGGAGAGGGTCTCTGGGGTGGGGTGTCAGCCTTGCTAACAAGACTACCAGTAATACTGACTATCAAAGAAAAAAAATATTCAGAATATCATTAATGCAGTTAGGAAGTTATTGCTGGAAGCCAGGTAAGAGTCCTGACACCATTTTTAAAGTAACTAAATAACTTGCTTTGTGCATGGTGGGGAAGAACATTTTGAGAAGAATAGTGAGAGATGGAGAAAGGCATACTTCCATGCTGCAGGTTGTATATTTTTATTTATTTATTCAATCAATCTATATACTATATATTTTATGTATTTATATATTATATACTGTTTACTGTATTTACTGTATTTAAAACACTGTCTCAGAATGGTGATGGTGTCATGCCCTGCCTCCAGAACCCAGGTGCGGACTCTAACACAGACAGTATGTGTTCTTACAGGAAGACAGAGCAACAGGAAGACATGCCAGTGCTTGAGACAGAGAGTGAGACCTCCCAACAGCCACAGCCCTCTGTTATGGACACAGCCACAGTTGGAGACACAGACCTACATGGACTTACTTGAAGAGAGCATCGTTAAGATGCTTGGGGAATTTCGTATATCTAAAATGCTCAGCAATCAAACAACACTTGAGGAAGGCAGACAGCCCATAAATAGCTGGGTACCTCCCTCAGGAAGTTGTTGCTGAACAACCAACCTTCTTGGTGGAAGCAACATTTGTGCCTCATGTTTCTGTTCTGCTGCCTGATAGCTTTAGATTCTGTTCTGCTTACCTACTACACCTCGGGATGTCCCTTTTGACTGTTGCCTGGATTTATTGCTGGACTGTGTATGACCTGGACTGAACTGACTTTGTTGCCTTAACTTCTTTGCTTATGAGCCACACTTTCCCCTGAGATTCTGTTGGTTTCATAACTTCTTGCATTTCTTTTTGGGGATCTGGTCTTGTGCTGCGACCAAAACAGGACAGATACAGAGTTAATCATACCTTATACCTAAAATAGGCACACTGACATCAGTGAGACTTAAGGTAGGTCTGATGAACTTAAGTCCTATTGATTTAAATTCATCTGTTCTGAGTATGACTAATATTGCATCCAACCCAATATTCTCTTGCAGATATTCTTTCCAATTCGAAGCCAGTCTTGTTCCTATTGAAGCAAAGAAGGACATTACAATTTAAAAACTCAAACTGACTTTTGAAATTGCACATGTGAATAGCTTTACTCAGAGTCCTTACTTTAAATTCAGAAAATCTGCTGGATTTTTAATATACGTGAACTTGTTTCAGTTCTCCTCACCATTTACTGCATACATTCTTTGAACAGCAGCTTATGCATATTGGACAATGCAGCTCCTTTTCCTTTACTCTTCTTTGCTCCAAAGGAGATAATAGGAAGTAATGTGTCCTCTAGAAGTGATGACAGATTTCAATCTTTCTCCCGTTTTAAAAAGTTATCCTGCCATGTCCTTGTTCCATGAAATGAATAAATATTCCCATAATTGCCCCTAGGGATCAATACAATATGTAGCAATTTAACTATACAGTTAAATCAGTAAAGGGACACAATAATTCAATTAAAGATATTTGTAAAAGCAGTTACATGCTGTAGCAAAATAGAAGCCAGAAATGTTGGACACCAATTATAGACTTCAATAATTGATGTAGTCCATTTCCCTTGTATTGCCTTCTTTGAATAGACTAGCTCTTCAGGAACTAGGACTAACCAACTAATCAGTATAAAACTACACTAAGGGCCTGGTATTTGTGTGTGTGTGATGCCATAGATGATAGTTAGTTAATTAGTTAGTTTTATAGCAATGTTATACCCGTTCCATAATCTTCACTATTATTTCTATTTCAGTCTGTCACTTTTCTTCAATCCAATGTTCTTTCTCCTTACTTAAGAGGAAAATCTGTTCCCCCCTCCCATCTCTTAACTAAACTCCAATTCTTTTAACCCTTTCCTCTAATTCTTACTCACTTTATGCATCCAGTTTTGAGTAATTAAGTGTCTCATCTCCCACCATATCTGTGCAATGAATCTACTACGTGATAAGACAGAATATACCTTCTGGCATCAAAAATCATGCTGAAGAATTATGCAGATTTTTTTTTTTAAAAAAACCCGCAAACCTTATACATTAAAGATCTCCCTCTCTCTCTCTCTCCCTCCCTCTCTCTCTCAATCTCTCTCTCCTTAATTTAACATTATCTTTTCATAATTGGCCAATCTAGATGTTATGTTATTAATAAATATGGCTCATGTGAAAATACTTCCAGTACTGAATCTATTGCAGGGTATTGGTGGTAAAGAGAAATACATAAAGGCTTGGTTGTACTAGGGCCACAATTTATTAATTCCAATGAGAATTATCAGCAGAGGGGAATGTTGGGGCATAGAAAGACATGCTGCGTCCAACATGACCACCTGCAGAGTTGTTCCATGTTGACAGGACGCCAAGGAGAAGGTTTCTGGAGAGACTTCTGCAAAAGACTTCAGGCTGAGAAGGAAAAATTCCTTCACCCCAGCACACTGCCTTGAGCTCTGGCTTGCCAAATAAAGACAGCAACAAGGCCAGCCTTCTCTCAACTTGAGGGCTTTAATCTTTGTTAGCAGTATATTTACAATATATATATACAGAGTATAGGACAGCCGTCTCTAATACTCAAAAATCTTTCTCCTAACCAACAAACTGCTTCACCAACCACCATCCACAACAAACCCACACTGGAGATAATTCCCATCTCCTTTTTATAGGTAGTTAAATAATGCCTGTTGCACAAATCTGCAATGTTCTCTTCACTGGGGCAGTAGTCCAGATTGATTAGACCATTTTGAATGGCTTCTCTGACATTCTGAAACTTTACAGCAACGTGTTTGGTCCTACTTTTCACCCCCTCTGAATTCGCCATTTGAATGCATGCTTGTGCGTCTTCAAAAACTTTAACAGGCCCTTTTATTGGAATATCCAGATCGTCAAATATTTGCTTTAAATATGTCATCTCAGAAACCAGAGATAACAAAGCAGCAAATTCTGCCTCTGCAGAACTCAAAGCAATAGAAGATTGCTTTCTGGATCCCCAATAAATGGCAGTGTCAGCAAAGAAGATGACCATTCCTGTATTGGACTTTCTATCATGGATTTCACTGGCAAAATCTGCATCCACAAAACACTTTAACTCATGGCACCCTTATGAACTGATTATCACACCATGGTCCAGGGTGCCACGCAAATATCTGAGCACCCTTTTTAGGCCTTGCCAATCATGTTGAGTTGACTTTGACAACTTTCTGGACAGAATATTGACAGCATATTCTATATCAGGGCGAGACCATTTTGCAATGTACAACAGACTTCCAATTACAGAATGAAAAAGGTCAGAACATTCAAACAACCTATCATCAGTAACATTGACAAAATCTGTACACATAGGAGTCTTTGCAGGTTTGCATTGAGACATATTGCAGAGATCCAATACCTTCTCAATTTTCTGGGTTTGGCTCATCTTGAAACCACCATTTTCAAGCCTTTGAAAATCTACTCCTGGATAGTGTATTTCACCAAGATCTTTGAGTCTGAGTTTTGAACCCAACTCTTCTTTGAACTTCACCTGAATGTCAGTTTGTGTGATCAGACACAGATCATCCACAAAAGCTATCAGGATTTCATAACTCTGGTTGGAACCTCTTGTGTACAAGCATGGATCAGCAATACTGTTCTGAAAACCAACACTCTTTAGCTGTTCATCCAAACATAGATACCAACATCTCCCGCTTTGTTTCAAACCATACAAAGCCCTTTTAAGTTTGTACACATGGTTTGGCCCACCACTATGAAATCCAGGAGCCTGCTCTACATAAATGCACTCATCAAGTGGGGCATTTATATAGGCAGTTTCCAAATCAAAGTGATTAACTTTGAACCTGTGCAGACTTGCAACAGACAAAGCAATTTTGATACTTTGGGCCCTGGCAGTGGGTGCAAATATTTGATCATAGTTCAGATCCTTTATTTGTAAATACCCCTTTGCCACCAAAGGTGCTTTGTATTTGACATCACCATCATGCATTTGTTTCCTTTTGTACACCCAACGACACCCAACAGCCTTCTGCCCCTCTAGCAGTGGGACAACATCATACATGTCATGGTCTGCATTGGATTTCATTTTACTCTCCATTGCTTGTTTCCACCTTTGTTGCTCATCTTGAGGCGACTTCGGGACATCAGGGAAATTGTTTGGTTCAAATGTTACCTGGCACACTTTTACATTTTGCACAGTAAACCTCTGAGTTGGCACTCCCTTTGTTGCTCTGCTAGAACACTGGGGAATGTCAGGCTGAGGTTCATCAGCATCAGAGTCTTTATTAGACTCACTATCTGTGTCAGAGGGCTCCTGTTTTGGAGCTCTCCATGCAGGCTTTGGGGAACTGCTAGCACCTGACCCAGATGCTTTTTGCTGCTGGCCATTCTGTGCCTCATCCACAAATGAAGGCAAAATTACTTCTGGGTTAGAGTGCACATGGTCCCAGTTAGCATGCTCCTTGAACTCAGCACTTCTGGAAATCAGAACTTTGCCATTTGGGAGAGCAAAGCACCATGCCTTACTTGGCTGCTCATGACCCAGGAATCTCAGCCTTCTGGCTTTGGGTTCCCTCTTTCTTCTGATTTCCTTGGGAATGTTCACCCACGCATAGGATCCAAAGACCCTAATGTGCTTCACAGATGGCTTTTTGCTATAGAACATGAAAAATGAGGTATTTGACACCATAGAACTTGGCACATGGTTACTCAAATAATTAGCCATCAACATGGCTTCTCCCCAGTACTTCTTTTCAATGTTTGCATCAATCATCAGGCTGTCTTTGATTGTTTGTAAAATGCCAATCTTTCTCTCTGCTACTTCATTCTGACTGGGCGAGAAAGGAGCCATCAGCCTGGAAAATCCCCTTCTGCTTTAGCCACCTCTGGAACTCATTTGACATGAATTCCTCTCCTCTATCCAACTGGAGAGAAGACAGTCTCTGAGAAAAGTGTCTCTCAACACAAGCAAGCCAATTCTTGAAAGTTTCAAAAGTTTCATCCTTACTCTTGAGTAAGGAAACAAATGAGATATGACTGAAATCGTCTACAATTACCAGGACAAACCTGTCCCCTCCTAATGTTTCTGGATAGGGGCCAGCCAGGTCCACGTGGACCAACTCAAGGATCCTTTTGGACCTTCTGTCACTGTGCTTAGGGAATGGAAAAACCTTCGATTTCAATTGTTTACAAATCCCACAATCCAGGTATCTATTACATCCCTTCACAGTCAGACCATCCACCATGTCAGGCATCTGCTTAAGAACTTTAAAACTTGCATGACCAAATCTCCGATGCATCAAATGCACACAATTGTCATGCATTGGAGTATCTGTCATCACAGAACTAGTTTGGGTTTCCTGTACACAACTATACATGTAATACAATTGATTGTGAAACACACCCTTGGCCAAAATGGCACCATTTTTCAAGACAAAACATTTGTTCCCTTTAAATTGTATCTCACAGCCCTACTGTGTCAACCTGGCAACAGAAAGCAAACACATCTTTAAACTAGGAACAAACTGGACATTTTTTACATCCATGTTTAGATATTGTATGAAGCATGTACCTTCACCCAAACATTTTGACTTTGACCCATCAGCTAGACTCACACTGCAAGGATTAGTCATTTTAATGTCTTTAAAATTGTCTTTGGAGTTGGAAATATTCTTGTTGCATCCTCTATCCAATGCCCAATGAGTTAACTCCTTTTTCTGCTCTTTTGTAGCTTGCAAAACTATGCAGTAACAGTCATGCTAGAACCAGATTTTTCTGTTGGATATCCTTACCATTTTTTCTTCTTGGCTTTACAATCTTTTGCAAAGTGTCCCTTTTGACCACAGTTCCAGCAGCATTTTCCCTTAATAGCAAAAGCAGATGCTTCACCCTCACTGCAATCCTTGGAACCAGCCTCTGTTTGTTGAATTTTGGGGCCTCGGCTGCAAAACCTTAGAAAGTTGTAAATCCTGCTTGTGTTCAAGCTGTTTCTTCTGTTCTTCAAGCAACTGACTAGTAATAAAATTCATGGTCAGATTTGCAGCTGGCAGGTCTTCCAGACTGTGTACTAAAGAATCATAATGTTCATCAAGTGATGACAGGAGATTATAACATTTATCCGTGAAATTCACATTTGCCTCCTGGAGACGGTCAAAATGTTCCCACACCGAAGCAACACGGGCTGCAATATCTCCACCAGGTTGCAATTTCAGTCTGTAGAGTTTAAGCATCAACATGATTTGTGACTCCGCTCCGGCATGCACATAAACTTGCCTCAATGCTACCCATGTCTGACAGGCTGAAGCACAGCCTCTCACATAGACTAGCTGGCTGTCCTCAATCCCCAAAATGTTTGATGCCTTAGCCCGCTCTTCAGCCCTCCTGTTGTCCCTTCTGGTGTTGGGACCAGGGGCAGCTAAAATGGGGGCATAAATCAGCTGATGGTGCAAATAGACTTGCATCTTCACAGCCTACATATGGTAGTTTTTTTCATTTAACTTCTCAAAGGGAAGGCTTCCTGGACTAAGTGCCATTGCTGCAATTATGAACTATCAAAGCCCCTCTCAGCTTGGTAATTCCTTCAACAGGGTAGCTAACCAGACGATTCTTCTTAGCAGCGTTCAGCAGGCATCTCAGGTTCCAGGATTGATGGTCCCCTCCACTGGCTCGTCAACTCCTCCAGACTTTGCCAGGTGCAGACAAAAATTCCAAACATCTCCAAAATTAAATCCACAGTTCAGGATCCACACCAAAGTAGCAACAAAGCCCATCTTGCCACTTGTCAGAGCCTTCCAGCCTGGGCTCAACAATCTGCGGCCGTAAACTGCTCTCTCGGCCCATTAAACTGTCATCTGGGCTCAAAAAATCTGCGGCCCATGACCTGGAACATGGGTCCATTAATCTGCGGCCCATAACCTGGTACCTCGGCCCATAACCTGTCATGGTATATGCCCTCCTGCCCTCCCAAGCCGTGGGACAATTAGCAGAGTACAGCAGAAACATGAGGTTTGGGCAAAAGGTTGCATACTTTGTGTAAAACATGGAGACTGATGACCAAAAAAGTCCTTTTGTTGCTTTATTGCAAAGCTAAAAGAGTTAACTAAAAAAGACTACATCATAACTATGAAAAGTCAAACTTACAGAGCATAAGAAAAATCATCTTTCTTCTCTCTCCCTCTGAAGCAGAGAGACTTCTGAAACACACAGCTTGAACACACAGGATTCCCCCCTCCCTTACAACAAAACTCTCTTCAAAACATCCAGTCTAGTTCTGTGTGAACTAAGGAGATAAGAGAACATCTGGCTTTCTTCCCAGACACAAAGAGAGGTGATCTAACTTGCTTTAACCTTGAAGGCAAAGACACAGTAAATCAAACAATGAGGCCGAGCAATTTACAAGCACGTCTTTTGCCTAGGGAAAAATCATCTCAGGGTCTATATATTTTTGACTACAATACCCATTTTCCCTGGAGTGGCTAAAGAATTAGTCATTGTACATGAGATAACTATCAATGTCTACTAGTCTTCATAGCTATCTACCACGTCCAGATCAGAGGAAATATGCCTAAGAATGCAGATCTCTGAGAAACAACGGCAGGAGAAAGCTATTGCCCTTATGCCCTACTTGTGGATTTCTCATTGTCATTTGGTTAGCTATCAGGTTAAACAAGAAGCCAGAGAAGTTTTTGATCTGATCCAACAGAGCTATTTTTTCGTACCATTATATATGAGGCTTCTTGAAATTTAACTATTTTTCAGATTATGTTGAACTCTAACTAAGGAATAAGATTTTATTTCTTTCACACACAAAGTCAATAGCTAAATTATAGAATGCGTACAATTACATTTAAGAAAAATAGTATTTTTCATCATTCCACAACCACAAGGGCTCCTAAGGCAATGAACAAATCAGAACTAATGAAAACAATACAAAGATAAAACATTTTTAAAACACATTAAAATACTCTTTTAAAACTCCTAAAGGTAGTCTAATAATAATCCTAGCATTGAGTTTTAAAACAGTTAAAACAGACATTTCAAACATTGAATGCCATGCAGAATAGCAAGGTTAAATAAAATGTTTGGTACTAGAGAAACACTGTTGGGGATGTGAAAAGGGTATAGGAACACTCAATCATATGTGGTGGACCTGCCCGAGGGTAAAGAAATTTTGGGTAAAGATACATAAGATTATTCAAAAAGTCTTTAATATAAAATATGAATTAAATCCAAAACTATATCTCTTAAATATTACTTCAATGTCACCTAAAGAAGTGGAGAGGAAACATTGGTGAATATTGATATACCTTTGCACAGCAGCACGTATGGTAATAGCTGCAAAATGGAAGAGTAATCAAGAGTTACAAATAGATGACTGGCTCAAACAAATACAAGACATGAAAGAGAATGATAAATTAACACACTTGTTAAACCATAAATCAATACAAAAAATAGAAAAAGAGTGGCTCCCAATAACAAACTATTGTAGGATAAGATGGTGTACAGCAGAGAATATAGATATATAGATATATAGATGTATGGGGGGGGAAAGAACAAGCAAGAGGAAAGTGGAAAAAAAGTGTGAAATAAACTTGGAAAATAGAGGTGAGAAAGGATATAGATAAAATACACTAAGTGAAATATAATAGGAAGATACATTGTTGAAAGGAGGAGAAGGTTAGACAAAGGGAAGAATAAAAACTTTGAGCTATTTTATACGAAGGAAGTCATGGGATTTTATTATTTGTTGCTGTAAGTGAACTATGTATATTGGAGAAAAGAGGTGAGGATGAAAAGGGAGTTGGTGTCTTCCTGCTTATACACACCTCAGTATGAGCTGTCTATGTATATGTTACAATAAAAAGTAATTTTCAAAAAAAACCAAAAAAAAAAAAAACAAACAGCTGATTGAATGCCATGCAGCATAGCACAGTTTTGGCTGCCCACCAGAAGTTTGAAAGAGGTGGGGCCAGCCTAACTTCCTTTGATAGGAAGTTCCACAGTTGAGGCACTGCTACAGAGAAATCCCTGCCACATGTGCCTTCACAAGGTGTTGGGACACATAACAGAGCCTACTCTGATGATCTCAAATTTCTGGCAGGCTCATATGGAACGGGGTGGCCTTTCAGATAGCCTGGCCCCAAGTTGTTTAGGGTTTTGTAGGTTAACACCAGAACCTTGAATTGATCTCAGAAGCAAATTGGAAATCAGTGTGTTTCTTGCAATACTGGTATTATATGGTTTCTACCTGACACCAGTCTTGCTGCTGCATTTTTTACTATCTGAAGCTGCCAAACACTTTTCAAGTGTGCCCACGTGAGCACATTACACTAGTCTAATTGGGAGTTAACTAAGGCATGAAGCACTGTGGCCAGATGTGTCTTCTCCAAGAAAGGTGCACAAGCCAAAGCTGGGCAAATGTGCTCCTGGCCACTGCAACAACCTGGCTTTCCAGGAGCAGTGCTGGGTCCAACACCCCTAAGCTACAAATCTAATATTTCAGAGGAAGTTCAATTCCATCCCAAACAAGTTTTGATCCCGATGCCTGGTTGGTGTTTCTGCTCATCAGAATCACTTCTCTCTTGTCTGGATTAAGCTCACATCCAGTCATTTACTGCATACAGACAATGATTCAGTACTACCACAGCCTCCTTGGTAGGAGCCCTTGAAGGACAGATAGAGTTGGATATCATCAGCATAAAGAGCCAGTGTGGCCTAGTGGTTTGAGTGTTGGATTACAACTCTGGAGCCCAGGATTTGAATCCCTGCTTGGCCAGAAAACCCATTGGGTGACCTTGGGCAAGTCATATACTCTCAGTCTCAGGTTGGCCTTAGTATAACCATAAGTCAGAAATGACTTGAAGGCACACAACAACAATCATCAGCATACTGATAACACTGAACCCCAAAACTCTGGATGACCTCTCCCAGTGGCTTCATGGAGATGTTAAAAAGTGTAGGAGACTGTATTGACCCCTATGGAAGCCGAAAAGCGAATGTCCAAAAGGCTGAACAACAGGCCCCCAGCACCACCTTCTGGGAATGTTCAGCCAAAAAAGACTGGAACCACTGCAAAACAATGCCCCCAAGTCCCTTATCAGCCAGAAGGATGCCATGGTTGATTGTATCAGTGCTAATAGATCCAGGAGGACCAATAGGGACACACTCCCCCTGTCCAACTCCCAATGTAGGCCATCCACCAAGGTGACCAAGCTTCTGTAGTCACCAACATGTTTCTTACTGCAGTATTTTATATCCTGTCTACAATTTATTGCAATTATTAAGGCTGCATTAGAAGTCATACACTTGAATCACAATAAAATAATAACACAATGAATTTGAGGTCTATGAAAATGACAAGTGCAGCTAAATTTCAGTGACATTTTGGGTTCTTTTTGTTATATATGCTTATCATACTTTATGACTCCCCCCATTTTGCTCCTTATTATGTGACAATTCAATAAAACATTACACAAATTGATAGGATTCATAATACAAGGGCTCTTTAAAGTGGAATGTTGAATTAAAAGACTGATGTGAAAAGGTCACACTTTCTAAAAGAACAGCTGAGACTTGCACCTTCTTAGAAGACAAAAACAGAATAATGCAGAACAGTGCATTCCACATCTTTCTGTACCATGCAGAGATGCATGAGATGAGGATGTATCCTGGATATCCCAGTAATAGGAAAAGGTATATTGATATCAGCTTGCAAATGGGTAATGCGGAAAAGGAAAAGGTTTATATGCCAGCCCCTCCTTTTGCCAGCTTCTATGAGGTCTCACTGGATATCACATTGAAAGCTTTAGTGCTTCATTGTGATGAGAAAAATTATCCTTCCAGGGGAAATGGCCCTTTAACCTCAAAATTTAGATGCCAGGCAGCTAGTGGAATAAAGAATTATTTTTAGTCAGAAGATGAGTTAGCTATTATTTGAAAAAGAAAAAGAAAAAAAGAAAAGTGATTGGGAGCACTCAAAGGAAAGCTTCCTTTCTCTGCCAGGGGTCTGTGTTATATGGAATGAGGCAGAAATGCATGACTCAAGGTCTTGTCAGACAGCCCCCTGACACAGAATAGGAACATGCATTTCAATTGTCCCAATTTGGCAGGGATGGTCCTGATTACTCCTTTGTTGTCCCACTTTTTGAGCTGCTTTGAAAGGATGGGTTACTTACCATAACTATAGTTCTTCGAGTGGTCTTCTGCAAATTCACACAATGGGCTAATCCTGCGCCTGTGAGGAGCACTTTGGAAACTTCTAGAAACCTCAATTCAAACTTTTGGGTGGTAGCCCTGCCCACCTCACCCCTGGTCTATATAAGCCCCTACCTCTCACCAACTGATCAGTTCCTTATAGCCACATTAAATAAGTATGTGAGAGGCAGGACACCAGAGGGGAGGAGGGCGGGTTTGTGTGAATTCACAGAAGACCACTAGAAGAACTATAGTTATGGTAAGTAACACCTTCTTCTTCTTCATGGTCTCTGTGAATGCACACAATGGGTAGATTGACAAGCTCAGGTGTCAGAACGGCAGGGGTGTCTGGACCAATAAAGACAAACAGCAGCATGTTATGATAAAAAAACCCCACAACTGTATTAAAAGAGACAGAGGTCAAGAAGTGTGAGATAATCACCTGAAGGTGGTTGGGCAAGTACCGCTCTGGCGAGAGCTGCACCATCAGTCTCAGAAGAGTTCAGTTTGTAATTTCTCACAAAAGTGAGTGGTATCACTGACATGGCCACTCTGCAAATGTCCAGTAGTGGCACGCCATTCAGGAACACTGCTAAGGTAGCTATTGCTCTGGTAGAGTGACTATGAATGGAGGAAGGCAGGGGTATGCCCACAGCTTCATACGAAATCTGGATAGTCAAAGCCACCCATTTGGAGAAGCATTAAGATGAAATGGGAAGACCCTTCTTGGGGCCAGAATAACAGAGTTTGTTGGTGTGACGAAGGGTCACCATTCTGCTGAGGTAAAGTTCCAATGTAGCACTCACATCGAGGGGGTGATGAGCAGCAGTGGCATTTGGGAAGGACGAAGCTTCAAAAGATGGGAGGACTATATCCTGATTGAGGTGGAAGGAGAAAACCACCTTGGGTAAGAATGCCACATCCGGCTGAAGAACAACCTTGTTCCTGTGGAATTGAGTATAGGGGCATCCACCCTGAGGGCACAGAGTTCGTTTGCCATCCTGGCTGAAGTAACGGCAACTAGAAAGGCTGTCTCAAAGGACAGGAGGCGGATGTCCACTGAGTCTGATGGGTCAAAGGGAGGACGTGAGACTGCCCTCAGGACTAGCTGGATATCCCATGACGTGACGGGGCCTGCCACCAGCGGGTGCAAGTTCTTGTAGCCCTGCAGAAAGCAGCAGACGAGTGTGTCTGTAAAACAGGAGTTCATTCCCAGATGTTGGAGATTAGAGGCTATCGCTGCCACATAGGTCCACACCGATAAGAGGGAGAGTCCTTTTACTGACAAGGAGGCTAGGAAATTGAGAAGGAGCGGAATTGATGCGTCATCATGGGGGACTCCTTTAGCAGCAAGGAAATCACAGAACTTCTGCCAATTGTAGTGGTATGATTTCAGCATGGATGGACATCGAACTGTTTGGAGTATTGACCGTGCTGACTCTGATAACGGTACTACCGACAGAAGAGCCAGGCAGTCGGGTTAATTCTTTCCAAGTCTAGATGGAAGACTTGGGTGTTCAGCAGTGACAGAAGGTCCTTCAGCAGTGGGAGGCAGCAGAAGTGTTGCTTGGAGAGGAGAAGGGAAGAGGCAAACCAAGGTTGTTTGGGCCACCAAGGAGTTATCAGTATGCAGTGTCAGTTGTCATGTCTGAGCTTTGCCATGACTCTGGAGAGGAGTGGGAATGGGGGAAAGGCGTAGAGCAAGATTCCCGTCCATCTGAACAGAAAGGCATCCCCTTGATTCCTGCGGGATGGTTGGTGTCTCAAGCAGTAGAGGCTGCATTTGGTGTTCTGCCATGTCAAAAGAGGTCTATGTTTGGCGATCCCCATGTCACAAAGAGGGTTATCAGGACATCTGGGGCCAGTGACCACTTGTGTCAGTTGGTCTTGGCCCTGCTCAGTGAATCTGCGACACTGTTCTGGTCCTCTGCAAGGTGAATAGCCATTAGGAATATGTGTCTGGGGATGCACCAGTTCCAAATCTGGAGTGCTAAGTCTAGAAGCGTGTGGGTTCTAGTTCCTCCCTGTTTGTTGATGTAAAACACGATGGTGGTGTTGTCTGACACAATCTCCACCACCCTGCCCTGAAGAGAGGACTCAAAAGCCTTCAGAACTTTGAATACTGCCAGGAGTTCCAGAGCATTGGTGTGGAGGTCAGCCTTCTCTGCTGACCAGAGGCCATGAACAGTTATGAGAATGTGTTCCACATCCCGTCGCAGATGCGTTCATTGTCAGAGATCTAGAAGGATGAGGGATCACAAAGGGGAGACCTCACCGTACACTGTGTGGAAGGGTCCACCACTTCAGTTGTCTGAGTATAGGGCGAGGTACTGACAGCAACTTCAGGGAGTCATCTGTATTCGGGTTGAAGGTTTGGAAGAACCATGCTTGCAGTGAATGCAGCTGAAGTCTGACAAAGGGAGTCACTGCTGTGGTAGATGCCATATGACTGAGAACAGTTTGGATAAAATGCACAGTCACTCTTCTCCAGGCAATGCAGTAATTCACCATGCCCTGCAAAGTGGTGAAGTGGTCCTCTGGAAGGAACACCTTACCCCGAATAGAGTTCAATTTGGCCCCAATGAACTTTGCGATCCTTGATGGTTCTAGGTGAGATTTGTCCATGTTGACCATGAGACCCAGGTCTCTGAGCAGGGATATTGTCAGGGTCACATCTTTTGCCACCTTTGATCTGGAGGGACCTGTGATCAACCAGTCATCCAGGCACGGGAAGATCACCACTCCCTTCATGTGCAGAATAGCGACCACTGGTGCCATACATTTTGTGAACACCCTTGGAGCAGTGCATAGGCCAAATGGAAGCCCTTTGAAGCCGTACATGTTGAAACCCACCGCAAAGGCCAGGAACTGCCTATGGGGTTGTGCTATCACTATGTGGAAATATGCATCTCGAAGGTCAATGGTGGTGAACCAATCTCCAGTGTGGAGAAACGGGAGGATGGAAGAAAGGGTGACCATTTTGAAGTGTTTGGGTAAAATGACGCGGTTCACATCTTGAAGGACCTAAATGGGGTGTAAGCCACCATCTTTTTTGCTGATAGGTAGTACCAGGAGAAAAAAGACTCCCCTTGGTGGCACCGGTTGATGTTCTCAATAGCCCGTTTTCTTAGTAAGGAGTAGACTTCGTCTTTGAGATGTACGGAGGGAAGTGTGAATTTGAATGTTCCCGTGGGGGGGAGGCTGTCAAACTCTATGAAATATCCATTCCGGATAATACTGAGGACCCATGAGTCTGATGTTATTACACGCCATTGATGGTAAGTGGCAAGAAGTCTGTCTGATGCCGCTTGGGGAAGGGAGCAGGTAGTCAAGCTTGCTGTTTAGAGGAGTCGGGCTTCTTTTTCTGGAACTGAGACTTGGATTTTGAAGCGGCCAGGAACTTTCTCTGGTATTGTGCATACGCTTGAGGAGAGTGTTGGGGGTGGGCCGTCTATGAAAGGATGGTGGAAAACCTTTACCATAGAAGCAGGAATGCAAAGCTTGGCTCAGAAGAGATATGCCAAATCTCTTCGCCATGGTCCACATCTTGTGGGTGTGTTCCAACTTAGTGTCTGTCTCTGTATAAAAGAGAACAGCCTCATCAAATGGGAAGTCCTCAATCACCAACCTGGCTGTGGAGGAAAAGCTAGAGGAGCAAAGCCACACATGCCTGCACACAGCAATAGCACTGGCCAGAACCTTCCCAACACAATCTGTCACGTGCTTGGCTGACTGACACTGGTAATCAGCTAGAGCAAGGCCATCATTCCTCATATTATGCACAACATCCAGATCCTGCTGTGGAAGCTTATCCAAGAAGGAGAGATAGTGTCCCAAAGGTGCCTCTGGTACGCTCCCATGCAGGAGATGTAGTTTGCTATCTTTATGAGGAGACACGCTGACAAGTAAAATTTTCTCCTGACAGCATCCAGCTTCTTACCCTTGTGGTCTGTAGGGGAGGAGTGGATCTTGTGTCATGTGCGCATCTGTACTGCGTCCACTATGATGGAATTTGGCTTTGGGTGTGAAGCCAACAATGGGGCCACCTCCTCAGAAACTGTATAGAGGGGTTCCAGCTTCTTGGAAGTAGGAGGTACAGATGAGGGAGTACTCCAGGCTGCCTTTGCAATCTGGGTTAGAAAGGCTGATAACAGGATGTGAGGCAACTGAGGAGCCTGTCTTTGAAGGTCATGGAAGATAGGGTCGTCCACGTGCACATGTGGTTGAGTTGTGGTCAATCCCAGTGATGCCACAATGCAGTTCACAATCTCCACAAATGAATGGACATCATCTCTCAGAGATGCTGGTTCAAGGACTGTACTTTTGTCTTGGGGTGATGGTTTTGGTGTTGGCGTTCCAGAATCCGAGTCCTCCAACTCATAATCCAGGGTCCTCATGACCAGTGGAATAAATGGCTTTGATCGCCTTGCCACGACCGGAGTAGGTGTCTTATGAGGATCTGTAGGCTTAGGTAAAGGTGTCCTATTATGGGGTGTCTGTGGGTAAGGCCATCTCAGGACCCGCTTCTGAGGAGACTTGGACTAATGGTCATCTTGACCCCATCTTGGAGAATCGACATGAGATGGTTGGTGTAGTTTAGGGTGCCGGTACCATTCATCTGGAGAACGGAGGTGTCGTCTGTCTCGATCATCCCTGTATCTCTGTGGTGAGTGGTCATGGTGGTACCTTCAGCTATACGGTACTGGCGATAGTTCATCGAAGTAATGGTACCGAGGGTCAGGTCCCCAGTAGCACCGGTTGGAGTAGAAACCTCGGAGTGGAGGGGCATCGTACCAGTACTACTCGTATCGATCCCACCATTTGTCCTCATACCACGTAGAATCCTCTTCCAAGAACTGGGAGCTGCAGGACAGAGAGCACAGTGGATGCAGATGTGGCTGTGGTGAAAGGGACCGGGAGACAGAACAGGTCCGGGGTCTCGGTAGCAGAGACCTCCTCTGTACCGGCAACCTAGAAGATGGTCTCAGAAAAGGCATCTTCTGCTTGCCAAGTACCTCAAGTTGCGGTGTCTGATGAGGAGAACGGGACCATGACCTCGGCTGAGTCATCAATGGAGAGCGGGATCGATGGATCAGGATTGAATGCGAATGGGACCACATCTTTGGGCTTCCTCCTGATCGGGATCACAAATGAGGTCAGGATTGGGGCCATCTGTGAGACCCAGATGGGATCATCTCTGAGACCCAGAGTGAGACCGGGACGAGGGTCGTGACTTAGAGTGGGAACGGAATTGAGACATGGCGTGTTGTCGCACCGTGGTACTGAGGTCTTTTGGGGATCTCCAGTGTGATACTCTAATGATCCTGATGCCCAAGGACAATTCACCCTCTGTGTCTTCCACAGTATAGAGAGGCTCGTCTTCGCAGTATCACTCTGGGGACTGTACTATCAGGCACCTCTTCACAGGAGGCAATATCGGGGAGCCTTCTTCCATCCCACTTTTAGGTCTCTTCAACTTAGGATCACACGATTGACAATCCTGCTGTTTGGGTCTCTTGTGCTCACGGGACCAACCCCGTCGGGGGGATTTCTTGCTCCCAGTGGCCTTGGCCTTCTTTGATGAAGGATCCTTCTCTGCTCCCTCCTTCTGAGGGGATTCCAGTACCTTGCCCGATGGTACTGTCTTCCGGTTACTCTTCAAAGCCCCGGTATTGACGGGATGGGACTTCCTGATACTGTTGTCTCTTGCCTGAGTAGACATCGGGATGGACTTCACAGAAATTTTGGGAGGTACCGAGGCAGAGCCTTTCTTAGCAGGGTCCACAAGTGATTTAGGGGTGGTTTCTGAACCCAAGGCCTTCCCTGATGCCGAGGCAGACAGGTTCTTCTCATAAAGTAGGGCCTTAAGCCTCTTGTCTCTGTTTCTCCTGGCCTGTGAGGTGAAGACCTTACAATGCCTACATGTTTGCATATCATGTCCTCTCCTAGGCATAAAAGGCACTTAGAATGACCGTCAGATTCAGTCATTTTAGCAGAGCATTGGGAACAAGATTTGAAGAAACTGACACCAGACATTTCCAAAGGGATAAGAAGAAGCACAGTACCGTTCAAGTCCGAGGTCAGAAACAGGCAGTCCAATCCAAGTAGCCAAATCTGGAGGGAGCAGGTGAAAGAAGAGTCAAAATCCAGTCCAAGGTCATTATTTTTTTAGAGAGAACTGGTCAGAAAAAGAACAAAGGAAGCTTGAGGTTCACTCAGAAGTTCCTTCAGTGTATTCCACATGGCGGGAAAAAAAGGAACTTAGCAATTGGTGAGAGGTAGGGGCTTATATAGACTAGGGGTGGGGGGGTGGAGCTACCATCCAAAAGTTTAAATTGAGGTTGCTAGAAGTTTCCGAAGTGCTCTGTGCAGGTGCAATATTAACCCATTGTGTGCATTCACACAGACCACAAAGAAGAAATGTCCATTTCTTTATGAACACTTTCCCACTTTGTCTTCAGCTTACTTCAGTTATTGCAAACTGAATTCAAAGTGTAAAAGTCTCTGGCTTTTCTTCGCAAATGAAGATTCAGGAGTTAGTTTGCACTAAATTAGCAAGGGGGAAGAGAAGAGGAAAAGGTGGAACCTTCCTCTTCCAAGTAGGCTCAGGCAAAGGCAAACTGCTGCCACCTCTCTTAGCTTGTCTATTTTTCCTCATTAATAACTTTTGCCATTTTGACCACATGTTGTGGTTTTCATCTTTGAAAAGTGTCAAGGACTGTAAAATTCATGTGTGGAAATTTCACAGTAAAAGGAGCTATGGCCGGTAGAGAATGCTATGAGCACAGCTGGTGTTTACTGTTATTGATGAAGATTATGATAATATTTATTATATATTAATAATATTAATAATAATATTAATAATAATATTATTAATAATATTTATTATATATTAATAATATTGAGCCTCTCTGCTAAAAACAATGGGGGGCAGCTTCCAACAATTAAAACGCTACAATGCCGACTAACATCCCTATGCACCACCCATCCCCACCCTCCCCCATAAAAAGACATTAAATAGTATAAAATTAAAAATCACTTAACTAAAATCATATATAAAAAACCAAATACAATAAGACTAAAAGAGGCCAGGAGACGCAGTTCCTGAGGTTGGGATCTAATCAGTTAAAGCCTGCCGAAAGAGATCCCTCTTTAGTGCTTTTTTAAAGCTACTCAAGTTCATCATCTGATGGATCTCATTCTGCTGGCCATTCCATAAATTGGGGGTGATTACCGAAAAGGCCCTCTGGGAGGTTGCAGACAGCCTAGATTTTTGTGGCTGAAGCAAATTCCTCCCAGAGGACCGGAGTGCGTGGGGAGGATTGTATGGGAGGAGGTAGTTCTGAAGATAAGTTGGACCCAAGCCATTTAGGGCTTTAAAGGTAATAACCAACATCTTATACTGGGCCCGGAAACTGATAACAGCCAGTGAAGAGATTTTGATACTGGAGTTATATGGTCTCTTCGAGATGTTTCTGAGACCACTCTGGCTGCCATATTTTGTACCAACTGAAGTTTCCAGACCAAGCACGAGGGTAGCCCCATGTAGAGCGCATTGCAAAAATCTAGACGAGAGGTTACCAGCACGTGCACCACAGTCTCGAGGTCCTTTACTTCCAGGAAAGGGCGCAGGAGGTGTATCAGCTAAAGCTGATAACAGGTGCTCCTGACCGTTGCATTCACCTGACTCGTCATCTGAAGCGATGAATCAAGGAGCACCCCCAGACTGCGAGCACAGTCCTTAACGGAGAGTGTGACCTCGTCCAGGACTGGAGGTTGCAACCCAATTCCAGGTCTCAGGGCCGCTAATGTGAGCACCTCAGGATTTAATCTCAATCTGTGTTTCCTCATCCATCCCATTACTGCTTTAAGACAGTCATTAAGAGGAGAGACACCATCGGAATTCGAGGCCAATGATTGGGACAAGAAGAAATAGATCTGGGTGTCATCAGCGTACTGATAATACCCAGCCCCATAACTCCAAATATTCTCACCCAGCGGCTTCATATAGATGTTAAACAGCATTGGGGACAGGATGGCAGAATGGCATTGGGGACAGGATGGCAGGACAGGATGGCAGGATGGCATTGTGCAGAATGCCACAAGTAAGCTCCTTTCTGCTGGAGCAGCTGTCCCCGAGCAGCACCCTCTGGGATCTGCCCGAGAGGAAGGACCGGAACCACTGGAGAGCAGCGCCTCCGATTCCTAACCCACTCAGGTGGTCCAGGAGAATGGTATGATCTATCGTATTGAAAGCTGCTGAGAGGTCTAAAAGCACCAACAGGGACACGTTACCCTTGTTGATGCTTAGATGCAGGTTATCGGTCCAGGCAACCATGGCAGTCTCAACTCCAAATCCCATCCTGAAGCCAGTTTGAAATGGGTCTAGATAATCATCCAAGACCACTTGGAGTTGAAGAGCAACTGCCCTCTCTATGACTTTGATCAAGAATGGTAACAGAGAGACCGGCCTATAGTTGTTCATGTCCAGGGGGCCCAAGGAAGGTTTTTTCAGGAGCGACGTAACCACCGCTTCCTTTAAACAGGAAGGAACACACCATTCCCTGAGGGATGCATTGATGATGTCCTTAAGGAACACCATCAATGAACCCCCCCCCACCAGGATGTCCAGCCATGAAGGGCAAGGATCAAGAGGGCAGGTCATCTTCCTCACTCTACCAAGTAGCTTGTCCACATCGTCAGTACTCACATATTGAAATTGATCCAGTAAACTTACATCAGCGGAGTTGCTGGATACCTCGTCAATTGTTTCTGTCAAAATACTGGCATCTAAGTCGGCTCTTATCCGAGAGATTTTATTTTCACCAGTTGCTGCTGCTGCCAAATAGTATTTTTTTAAAAAATAAAAAATGCCGATCTAAGGTGTGAAAGTGTGATATTCTGGCTAAATAAATAAAAAAAGGGGGAAGGCTGTTTTGTTACCTCAGCACACAATCACTAAGGCAAAAATCCAACATGGCAGTTGTGGGTGCTTGCCTTGTTAGCAAGCTTCTCCCCTTGCCCACATCCAAAAAATCAGCTTTCCACTTCCACTCTTAACAGGAATGTGAATGAAAGCAAATCAGTTGTTCCAATGAGTGGGAATGCACATTCCCCATAGAGGTTTTTAAAAACTCCAGGAAAAGCCGCAAAGGTTTTCCTTTGGAGTTTTTGGTGGATTTGGCCCCCCTCCTTATGAATACTGTGGATTGATGTGGGATGGCACCTAGAAAACTGTATTCTCCTTGAATTCTATGAGGAGTATTTTAGCTTTTTAGATCCCAAGATAAAGCAGCTGCAGAATCCACCTTTAGAGCCCATTTGACACATTTGTTGTATTGTATAGGTGCAGTATGGCATACTTGCAGTTCTTCCTTAATTAAACCTTCATTTTCAAGTCAAAGCAAGACAGTTCTACAGGGATGGAATGAAAAACCTCCCAGGGATGGAAGGAAAAACCAGACATCATCCATGCAGGCTTAAAGGTGACTGGGATACTTCTAGAGCCTGAGAAGGTCCCTCCAATCTCCCACAGCTTATACAGGCAGCTCAAATCCAAGCTCTGATAAATACCATTAAAGTATGTTAACACCAAGGGCTCAGCTGAATGAAATCCTCACCTTCAAAAGAGCAGAGATGTTCTATAGTATAACTTTCTTCCAAAGTGTTGATGACAGAGCTACCATAAGCTTCTGTTAGATTAAATATCTCAGACTTTGGTAAAATATTACTTACAAAGATGCCAAAGGACAATATATATTGAAATGCATTCTTGAAAGTATTTCTACCACTAAAATAATGAGAAAAGATGAAGTCACAGAAACATGTGTCTTGTAGAAGTATTAGGTACAGATTTTTTTAAACAACAACAACAAATTACTATTTCAGACTCATTTTAATATCTCTAATATTTTTTTTTCAATTTTTATCATAGTACACATAGTCTTGAAGCATTTTTTGCTTTAAGTACTCTCTGGTGATTTATACTAAATTCATATAAATAAGCAATTGGTTTACTTCTAAATAACATACTTAAGCAATCTGTTTTCTTCAGGTTGACTGTAAAGTTAATCAATGTAATACTTAATGAAACTGCTTAATTTGAAAATGCAACAAAGAAATAGATTTACTGTTCACCAAAGCTATGCAATTTAAGAGGTCTCCACAGTATTCATCAGCCCTTCAGCATAATTCTTGTATGAATCTCACTACTCTGCTCCCTTCCAAGCATTTACTAATTAACTCTGAACATCATGAGTGATACAAAGACCAGGAAAGAATGTTACATTTAAAGAACACCCACCATTCTGAAATGCTCTAAAGTTTTGAGGCCCAGTGTCTGATATCATTTTAAATCACACCAATGCTGTTTGAATCAGCCAGAATTTTTTTTGCAGGCAAACCATGTTCAGCTTTCTTACATACTGTATTAAATTTCAGGGCAGAGTAACCCTACATTGAAAATTTTCCCTTTTCCCTTATATGCAGATATATCAGGTATTCATCCATCTCCAGCTATTTATATACAACTACTGGCATTTGCCAACACACACACAAGCCATCAACATCCTTTCCTGCTGTAAAAAATCTTCTGAAGTGTACAGAATATTTTGAAACTCTAAATAATTAAACCATAGCAAGGGTCACAACTGAGCTATTGCCCTGCAAAGTGTTTTAATATAATGGGTAATACTCTTTTTATAGGGTGTGGTTGTAAACCTGCACAGTAAGGTTTGGAATCGGTACTTTAAATTACATGAAAATCCTCATACTTCACTCCTTAAGCATTTAAAACTTTACTGCCTACTATTAGAAGACAGTGTGGCCCTGTTTAACAATTTCCTTGGGCTAAAACAATCAAGCTGTCTCTTCCCTGAGTACAATTCCAAAATCTCACAACCAGTCTCACCCCTCCACATTAAGTTAAGACTATTTTCTCCTTAGATTCCAGTCAACCAAGTCATCAATGTTTGTTAATGTCATAGCATATATGACAGTGATTACTATTTTGCATCTGGAACCACAATTAATATTAAAAAGCTATAAATTTGATAACACATGCAGTCATGGATTTTGCAAGTAAAAATAGTGCCATTTAAATGCATGCTTTGTGGCCATCATTTTGCAAGCATTCACGGTTCTAATTCTGCTGGTAGTTTTAGATTTATTTCTACTCAGGTGCATTTGGACAGGGAGTAATGTGTTAAGAGTTATCCACCTGTGCATGTCCATATTCACTAACTGATTGTTTGTATTTTGCTCTACAGGAATTTAAGCACAACATATATTTATGGTGACTTCCTGTTTCTCCCCCACACACATCCTCTCCCTGTATCATTCTGACCTTTCTTTCTCAAAATTTATTTACATTCAAAAGTGATCTCAATTACACATAATAATGTCCCAGTATATCAAAAGCAGGAAAACACATGTGAAAGAAGGAAAGATAGCCACATTAGTTGTAAGTTTCTATAAAAACTGACCAAACATCCAAATATGTCCATTTGTAAATTCCACATTTGTTAGATCTTCCATCCATTGAATGACAGGTGGAGAAAAATTATCTTTCCAGTAATGAAGTATAAATCTGTTAGCAATCAAAAGGCTGCAGAAAATCCACTTCCATTGGACATTTGTTAATTCCCAAGAAACAGGTAAATAATTCAAAAGAACATGCACATCCCTGAATGTCAAGGAGCTTTCCAAAACCAAATTTTGCTTGTGTGGTTACTTCCTCCCAAAATGTAGCTACTGTGGGACAACTCCAAACACTATGCATTAAGGAAGCATTAGCAACATTGGATCTCCAACAATTTGTTGATTTAAAATGCCCCTTCTTGAATAGATATTGTGGCAACCGCAAGACCTGAGATCTATAGCCATACTAGTTATAGATGTTAAACCAAAGGCCATTAATTAGTCAGAACTGGATACTCCAATTCTCTATTCCATTCTTGCTATAAACTGTGCATGTCATATTTATTTAGAGATAACAGAGATATATATAGAAACAGAATATATATATATATATATATATATATATATATTTGGTTTGGACACTTGGTTGGCTGCAATTAATGCATTTAATACTAAGGGAACCTCAAAGGCACTTAAAACTTCAGGGTTAAATCTAATTGTAACAAATGTTTTAGTTGTAAATATTGCTATTTAGCTGATAGAGATCAGAAACAGATCAGCAGCCAGTGGAGGTTTTCTCTCTTTTTTGCAAGGGGATCATATGAGCACTATAGGCTGTACCAGTCAGTAACCTGGTTGCAACATTTTGGACCTGATGAAGTTTCTGAATGGTTTGCATAGGCAGCCCCATGTAGAATGCATGACAGTAATCCAAATGGAATGTAATCAAGACATGAGTCACCATAGCTATATCTGACATCTCAAGGAACGGTCACAGCTAGCACATAAGTTTCAGTTGTGCAAACACACTCCTGGCCACCACGGAAACCTTGTGTGCTGAGCCCCGTCAAACTTCAATCACTCGAACAATAGGCATCAGTTCACATTTTCGGCCACCAAAATTGTCTGTGGACTAAGTGCAAACTCTTTACATATAAAAAATGTCCTGCACTTTTGACACCATGTCTTTGATTCAAGATTTGGGATCCCAGATCACCCAGTACATAAATCTTGTCCTCTTTCCAAGCTAGGCCCTCCTTCAACATAAGTTCACCCTTATGGTCCTGGTACCATTGATCCTTGCACAGGGCATGCTCTAGCTATCCCTTCCACCCCAGATCTAGCTTCTCTGGTTTTGTGCCTGCCAGCCCTTGAGGCTTGACATTCACCTCTGCCTATGGTTTGGTTACTGATTTAATCTCAGCCTGTGCTTTGGCCCGGGTTTGGTTCCACAGGAGCACCTCTGTCTTGTGAGTAAGTGAGGCATCAAGCCTCACATCTAAGTCCCGGAGCTCACCCAAGCTGCAAACCTGAGATTTCAGGGGAAGTGTAACCCTATCCAATACAATCTCCCTAGCTTTGCCTTTCAACTAACCAGGAGCACCTCCGTCTTGTCTGGATTGGTTTTCATTTGTTTGACTGTATCCAGTCCATTACTGAAAGCAGACATTGGTTTAGTATAGAGACAGCTTCCTTGGAATTAGATGGAAAGTAGAGATAATGCTGGGTGTCATCAGCATACAGACAGGGGTTGTCTTAATGGCAAAAATACTCCTCATGAAATGTGAGTTAGAAGACAACCTGTCCTAATGGCAATCTGCATTGTTCTACTGTATTGGGAAGGAGGGGGGCCCAAAACTGCAAAAACACAGGAAAAAACCAGAATATTTTTTTTTAAAAAAAAACAATGTGAGGAATGCATATTCCCACTCAATGGGAGAAGCTATTCAATATGAATTGCTTTCCCATGCAAGAAGAAGCATAAACCTGATTGGTTAGATGAGCACTGGGTGTGGGGCTTGCTAACAAGGCAAACACTTGGAGCCATCATGTTGGTTTTTCACCTTAGTGAATGAGGATTCACTCAAAGTTCCTGACTCCCATAGAACTTCAATTCACAGAACCCTTCAAAGTTGGTTCAGCTTCAAAATGGGTTTGAAAAGAATAATGTGGCTAAAGCCTAAGCTACAGCAGTTGCTTAAATGTTTTCCAGGCATAGTAAAGTGTGTGCCAGAATGTTGTGGGTGGGAGTTGTTTGTTGGTTTTACTCTGAGAAGTGGTTGCCTCCGGAGAACACACAGTTGTGTGGCAGATGGGGCTCAAAAGAAATGATGGCTGACTGTGTAGTGCACAGAATTGTGTGGAAATTTATCATCACCTTTGATACATGCACTCAAACCATAGATGTGTTCTACATTTCACTACCAAAAAACAAACTTGCAAAGATCCACGTGAAGGCTGGTGGAGGAGGTAGCCTTGCCTGCTTCATTTGGCAAATTACCTGCATTTGACATTGCAGAAGTAGTACCTGCGATCATTAAAGCTGCTTGTGGAATGAGGCAGTAGATACCTGTGTGAGCACCAGAATTGCTAAACTGCTTAAGCAATGGATTGTGGTGAAGGTAGCATGATGCCAGGTCCTAGTAACCCTATCTTTTAAAAGTTAAGATCTATGAGGGAATTCTAAACAGTTCCTTCACATGTTTTGCAGAGAAATCACAGTGTCTTATATTTTATTAAAAGTTCACAGTGGTCCAATAAGATAACTTGCACAATATCTTTCACTTGTCACTGCTGGTTTGTTTATACAATTATTTTGTATATAGAAAATACTATATTTTAAGGTTACAGCTCCAGGAAGATTTTTCTCTGGTGCCATAGGATAACCCAGGAACCCTCTACTAAGGCCACCAATGATTCTTCAGAGATGGAGAGTTGGTCTCAGTTCCCATATCCATGTTCTTCCTACAGCTACTTTGGAGTTGATCACATTGGTTTCTTTCTAAAGTTGCAAGAGACAGTCACGGGAAGGGGCAAGAAGGGACTGGGATCCGTGTGTGGGTAGATGGTGGTGAGTAGGGAGGGAGAGGATGTGGAACTGTTGGATATACAGTCTTCCTAGACTGCAGCTGTCTTACCAAGATGAAGCAAAATTTAGACATGCTAAAATATGCCATGGACTGGGGAAACAGCTACAAATTGGCTCTACTAACATTTATTCTCTGTCAGCAAGAGTTGCCAGGGCTTTGAGACAGAACTGAAAACAGTTTCCTCACACTTAGGACTGCTCCCTCAGTTGATTTGCTTATTTAACTTACATAGTGAGTTCTAACTAAAATGAGGAGAGAACACTGTTGTCATCATTACCTGTCCAACCCCTGCCCCCAGAAATCTCCTGTTGGGTGACCTATCCCCCAAATCATTCTGGCTTCCCAGTATTTGTGTCTGATCCTCCAATGAAAAAATGTCTTGCCACACTGCTGCTGATAGAAACTTGAGGGGGTAATGATGACAAGCCATGGACTGCTTATCCCCTACATTGCCATTATCCATTCAATGTTCTGAAGAGTAATTGTTAGAAGGCTTTTGTTAGAAGGTTTTGATTTGTTTTTGGATCATCGACCATGAAAGTTGTATGACAGTGAATAGCAACCAAGGCCACCCTCTGTTGTGGAATGGTAATGTAGTTATGCAGTAAAACTGGAGGAAAGTATTTTTGAGTATCTTTAAAAACCATTGTTCTAAAACAGGGATGGGAGTCTTGTGGCCTTTCAGCTGTAGTTGGACTGCAGCTCTCAGTCCAACAACTGCTAAAGGGCCATTTGATTCCTGTCTTTGTGCTAAAAGGAAGAATAACCAGAACAATCCTCCATTGTGGTTGGATTGCAACTTCTAGAAGCCCAAGTCAGCCTAGCCAATGGTGAGGAATGCTGGTTGTTTCAGACCACCTACAGAGAAACCTGATTCTCACATGCTATAAAAAAGAATAACTAGCCTAACCCTGAAGGATGACCAGGGTGAGGGAAATCCCAAAAGTCAGAGGTAGCTCTTTTGACTTCAAAGACTGATTGTCTGAGTGGATGATACTGATACTGTCTGAAGAATCCACATTTCACTGAAACGGTTGGGGAGATGGAGCAGGAATTAGACCATAGTTTTGGGCAGGGTAGAGTTACCAAAAAGAATGGATGCAGCTCTCTAACATCAGTACCATTGTGAGAGGGGAATGCAGGATCATAGATGAGTAACTAGTGTCATTGTAGTAATGCCAGGAGCCCTGGTGGCACAGTGGTTAAATGCCAGTCCTGAAGTCACCACATTGCAGGTTCGATTCCAGCGGGCTCCAAGGTTCACTCAGCCTTCCATCCTTTCGTAGGTCAGTAAATTGAGTACCCAGCTTGTCGGCGGCAATTCCAATTAGCTAACACACATTGGAAACTGCTTAACACAGTGTAGATGTGTAAATAGCTATTGCTTAAACAATTTGTAAGCCACTCTGATAGCCTTAAGGTTAAGAGCGGGGCATAAATAAATAAATAAATAAATAAATAATAAAAATAAAATAGTAATAAAGTTGTGGTCCATATGCATGCATCCCATGGGGTAAGCGTTTCATTTGACAGCTGTCATAACTGGTTCTTTTTGAATTTGGAACCAAAGCAATGCTGTGCCTCTATAAACTAGCTAGGAAATTTGATTTAATTAAACAAATGTAAGTCTTTACATAAACACACACGTTTGAATTTGGCAGGTACTGCTTTGATTTGCAGGCAATTTACAGGTGAAAGCACCACTTATATAAATTATGTTTATACTAATATATATATATATATATATATATATATATATATAATATACTCATGGAGTCACAAACTGAAGTAAACTAACATCAGCTTAAAATCAAAGCTTTTGTAAAAATCAGTGCACATTTTATATTCAGTCCAAGCCAAGACTCTCAAAATATGACAAGATTTGACACTGGATAATAAGGCAGGGAGAAGTTTGTGGGTGGATCACACTATTTGATGAGACATGATAGAGTGGGGGAAAATAGAGAGAAGCAAACACTAAGGCTGAAAATCTGAGTGAGCATACTAATTTCTTCATAAGAGAGCTTGATTTGAATGATAATCACAAATGCCCACTTTGCTAACATCTGAAAAGTGCTTTCTGAAATTAATTCTTTTGTTAGAAAGAAAATGCAGCTTATAGCTGGGAGGAAAAATCACATAAGAGACAAAAGAACTGATTTCTTATTCCAAGTGCTTGTGTGTGGGGGAAGTAACAAGGAGCAAGGAAGGAAACTAAACACAGAATGAACACATTGGCTAGGAGAATTATGGGGAGACTTAAGAATCTATATGCCACGCATGTACACAGAGCACATTCTCAGAAAAGTTATGATATTACATTTCCCAATATCAGAATGAGAGCAAAGGTTACGATTATCATATGGAAATATCCAAAGCTGGCATGCATAAATCACAGAGAAGTCAATGACCAATAGACATACAGACAGTACGTTTCAGTCTTATATCTGATATTACAGGGTTTATGGATCAGATCACAAATGGGTGTTTGTAAGTCAATAACTACAACGAGTGAGTGTAAATTAAAGACCATAAGCAGATCAAGCACCACAGGCACCATGCACTGCATTCAATCATATCATTGTACCAGTGAAAAGTCCATTATTATCAGAGCTAGTGCAGAAGTTGTCCTATACTGCTAAAGGCAGGCTGCAGAGTCCCAATAAATCAGCTCACAGTTCAAAGGATAAGCCGAGTCTTATTCAGCTTACCAGCAACATAGAATAAATGCAGTCCATTCCGGGGTCATACATGGTTAAACAGCAAGCCAGGCAAACAATCCAAAGGGTCATTCCAAGGCAAGGTCATGAGTTGAAGGCAGAGTCAAAGGTAGCAATCAGATGGTCACAAAACACAGTCTGGCATGTCTTTCACCCAAAAAAAATCATTGTCAGCCATGCTCTTCCAGATGAGGTACTGCTTATTTATGGTCCACCTCTCACAGGTGATTCCTAATTGCATCATACTTCCTATATAACCTCTGTGACCACCTGAGAGACTCCTTTTCTCATTGACTCTGAGTGAAGCTATGCAAGTCTGTACTCTGTTCCTCAGGGGTTTGTGGCTGTTGGACACTCTGTTCCTCAGAGTGTTGTGGCTGCTGGTCACTCTGTCCCCCTGGACCTCGCCCTGGCATATTCTCTGGACTTTCATGCTCCTCATCAATATCTCCTGAGAGGCAAGGCATGACAAAAGTGATAACAGGTGGTTGTTGTTTTTTTCTTACATTACCAATTTTGGAAGTGGTTGTAGAACTGTTATGCAAACAGTTGAATAATAGGTTGTGCAAACAGTTGCATGCTTGTTGGTGCCAGTGGTTGGTTTGTTCAACCTCCTGCACAACTGTTTTCCATTATATTATCATTATCATTATCATTATTTCTTACCTGCATCTCCACATGGATCGAGTCAGGGAACAACAGACCAACATACAACATCAGTTAAAAACACACAGCATCAGTTAAAATGTGTAACATCAATTTAAAAGAACAAATAAGACGAATACCCATTAATCAATCCAAATGTAAAATTAACAGTTTAAAATTCACAATTTAAAAATCATCTGGATAATATTTGTGTAACTGTGCTAGTGTGGATTTTTTCTCTTCCAGTTTTAGACTGTAGGGAAACAGCATGGCTTGGTGGCTTGAGTGTTGGACTAAGACTCTGAGAGACCAGGGTTTGGATACCTGCTCAACCAGAGAAGAAGGCAATGGGAAACCTGCTCTGAATAAATTTTGCCAAGACACCCCTGTGATGGGTCATCATAAGTCAGAGTCAACTTGAAAATTAGCTAGAATAAAATATTAGACTGGAAATTTGGTCTATATTCCTATATCATATCCGATCATTTTCAGTGGCCACCTCCTGTGAATGCATAAAGCAAACATGGAAATAGAAATATGCCTTCAATTCAGTTTGAGTAAACACAAGTGTACCCAATGCTGCAGCTTTTCAAAAGCCTAATGCTTAGACTTAAATTTACTTACTCATTGTGTTGGATATTATATAGCTCACAAACAGCCTACATGAAACCAACAGATTACAACAAATCAATGGCTCAGGAGAATGAAAGTAATAATAGGAGCTGAGTTTACGAGAATTTCATCCTGTCAGGCAAATGTATCCAATCCAATGCAGTATCTGTTATAAAATGTATTGAGACCTCCACTCTTACAGTCACCTCACTGTGCTAAACATGATTTATATTGCCCTACTTAATTTTCTAGGTTCCATTAAAGAGCAACCAAGCATAATTGAAAACACAGCAAAAGTTTATTTATATCTGAAAAAGCTTTGCAGCTTTTTGGTCTGAATGACTGATCCAGAGGTGTTAATTCCAAAGCTTGGAAAGTTATCTTTAAGTAATTGTAGTTCCCAAACTCCACTTTCAGTTTTGTTACCATTATAATTAAAAGTAACTCAGCCTTTTCCCCATTTCCTAAAAGTAACAAAGTAGTTAATAAAAGTAGTTAAAGGATTCTAAATAGTTAAAAAAAAAACACACACACATCTGAATTCCATAAACTGCTGGCTTATGGTATACAGATCTTTTCCACCTCATTGTCACCTCAACACCCACAACCATTTTTCTCCTTCTTCTCTCTTTCTCTTTTTTAAAATTAATAATCTTACCTAGATAATTTGACTTTTCTGAGAAAGGTTCTATGCCCAGATGACAAAAGGAGCATAGAAGTGTGCCTTCTATGGCATTATAGCCCTCTTTGATCTAAATATCATTTGAGGATAAGCTTGAATTCAGGAAGTCATGAAGAAATCATTTTCAGATAGGTTAAAATACTATACATTAGGGGTGATTCACCCATGCCACCATCATGGATTTTGCAGCTGAACTTTTGCCATATCATGGCACAAAAAGTCACACTCCTCCTTAAATTTGCAGTGGTTGCAGCATCGCAGTCCTGTCCATCATGGCTTGGGAGTTTGGAAGAGATCGGAGACCTGTTGAAGTTGCCACTCTCTGCTGTGAAAGGCTTGAACTCAATGCTTGACGTTCCTCAGAATTACAACAGGGGCATAAAACAAAAATCAACGATGGTAGAAAACTCTGGTGCTAAACCGTATAGATTGGTATATCGAGATTAATTTTGTAGGCTTGATTATAGGGAGCAGTAGATGTGATGATCTGCAATATGTCTAGTTCAACCAGGATTTGCTATGCCAGCCCCTTACTTAATTGAGGTGGATTGTACAGTGGCATAATGAATATACTGCAGATTGAAATGTCAGTATCTGGTCAAGCAGAGACATGATACAACTGCTTGATTACATCCTACTGTGCTGTCAATTCACAGGATAATTGATGGTGCAAGCCTATATATGTCTACTCAGAATAAGGTCCATTGAGTTTAAGGGACTTGCTCCCTGGTATGCAGTCTAATGCTATACAAGAGATTCCTTCTGAATGACAGATGCAGTTTGGAGAGCTTAGAAAAGTCGCTTAAGTTACTTAAGAGACTTCAGCTCTCAACATCTCACTAATTGGGAGAGCCAGGGGGTTGTAGTTAAAAAAGTAATGTTTCTTAGTTCTGCACATAATATAGGATTGCATTCATAGGACTTTATCAGACGCTGGCCTTAAAACATTCTTTTGCCGGCATAAAAAAACCAATTTTTATGCTGGCAAAAGAACGCTCTCCCTGCACTTACCTTCCTCTCCCAGCAAAGGCAGCTCTGGCAATAAAGAGGAAGCGAATGGAGCCCTGTTTAGTTCCTTACTTAAAATCCCGCAAGACTTTGTCACATTGGAAATTCAAAATCAAAACAAAAATAAGACGTAAAAAGTTACACAATGCACCCACACACACTTTAAAAGTCCCACGTAACCTGGGGAGGGTCATAAAAAGAGTGAAACTTACCTGGATGTCCCGATCTCACCTAGAAGTGTTTGCACTGGACCAGCCATTCTCACTGTAGTGATGAGATTTAGTGGCCCAAGGTTTTGCATGCCAGCAATGCTGGCACCAAATCAGAATGGGGGATCTATTGATGGCTTAAGCCATCAATTAAAAGGTATGGGTTTTGGCCAGGACATAACTGCAAAAAGGTGAGATTATCTGATCTGTGTGAACTTTTGTGGTTATGTGACATTGTTATGATGCTGTATTTTGTCCATCTGATAAAGTCCTTAGCCACTTTAATAATTTCAGTGGGCTCCAAATTATTGTGAGGATGTGATTGAGTGGTGGACAATTTGAACTCAGAACTCTAGTATCATATTCTGGGAGACATACATGGTTAGACCCCACAGGTGTACTTCAACTTTATGAAATAATGACTCAGTAGAATATCTGTTTAACCATCCTCTCCTAAAAAGCAATCATTATCTAAATTATTCCAAATGAGTAGATGAATTAAAAAGAGAATATAATACCCAGAAATGATCCAGAAATAGCTAAATAAATTGTAGCACTAAAAGGAGGTGAAAAGCTTCCATTTTTAAAATAGACTACATAAAGCAAAGGCAGCATAGAACAGAGTGTCACACATATAATGGGAAAACCACAATTCCTCTGTGGCCTTTTAAAAAATAATAATGAACAAAACAAAACCCCCAAATACCCAGAGTCTTGACAGGTATTGCTGCAGGAATAAGTGTTGTGTTAGCTCCTGAGGTGTTTCCCTGTGGTATATGAAGCATATTTCCATATACCCTGTGGTATATGGAAATGAGGCATGCTGCTCTTCAGGGAATGGTTCAACTCCATATAAGATCTGTAGAAAGTGGTTCTTTATTCCTCCTTTATATATCTATTTTCCCTGATTGGAATAGTTGCACTGTTTTATGGAAAGAGAAAGGTACTCTTAAGCTGCAATCCTATACACCCTTACCTAGAAATATGTTCAATTCAACTCAGTTGGACCTACTTTTGTGTAGTGTATACAATGACACTGTTACGTCTATGTATATAATTCTCTTGGGTATGTTGCCATTCCCAGTGTGCTGATTGGCCACTTAGGAAACTTACCAACCAATCAAAGCTCTCCGTTGGGCAGTCAATCAGCACACTGGGGGTGGAAACATGTGGAAAGCTTCAAGTCCTTTCTAAACATGGCAGTGACTCTCACATCCTGGCACATATGGTGTGTGTGTGTGTGTATGTATGTAGCATGGGTGTGTAGCATGATATGTGTGTGTGTGTGTGTAGCGTGGGGTGTATCTCTATGTGTGCAACATGGGATCTGTGTACATATGTGCAACTTCAGGGTGGTAGCAGAGGGGTTCTTGCATCCTTGCATGGATGCTGTGTGTGTGTGTGTAGTGTGATGTGTGTGTGTGTAATGTGGGGTGTATCTCTCTGTGTGTAGTGGGGTCTGTGTACATATGTGTAACTGCAGGGTGGTGGCAGAGGGGCTCTAGCATCCTGGTGCATATGGTGTGTGTGTGTGTATGTGTGTGTAGCATGGGGATGTAAGCATGATATGTGTGTGTAGCGTGGGGTGTATCTGTGTGTGTAGCATGGTGTCTGTGTACATATGTGCAACTGCAGGGTGGTGGCAGAGGTGCTCTCGCATTCTGGCATGTAAGGTGTGTGTGTGTGTGTGTGTGTGCAGCATGGGGGGGTAGCGTGATATGTGTGTGTGTGTAGTGTGGGGTGTATCTCTCTGTGTGTAGCATGGGGTCTGTGTACATATGTGCAACTGCAGGGTGGTGGCGGGGGGCTCTCGCATTCTGGTGTGTATGGTGTGTGTGTAGCATGTGGTCTGTGCATATATGTGCAATTGCATGGCAACAGTGGAGGGGCCCTCGCCTCATGGCATGTGTGGTGTGTCTGTGTATAGCATGGGGGTGTAGTGTGTGTGTGTGTGATTGCATGGTGGTGGTTGAGGGGCTCTTGCATCATGGCACATGGTGTGTGTGTCTGTGTGTAGCATGGTTTCTGTGTAGAGTGGTGTGTGTGTGTGTGTAGCATGGGAGTGTGTGTATGTGTGATTGCATGGTGGTGGGGCCTGGCTTGCATGGTGTGTGTGTGTAGTGTGTGTGTGTGTAGCATGGGGTGTATCTGTAGCATGGTTTGTATGTATTGTGTGTGTATATAGCATGGTGTGTATATATTGCAAAGTCTCGTGGGATTGCATGGTGGCCGCAGAGGGTCTCTTGCATCCTGGTGTGCATGGTGTGTGTGTGTGTGCAGTGCGGGGGATTGTGTATGTGTGATTCCATGGTGGTGGAAGAGGGTCTCTCACATCCTGGCCTGTGTGGTGTGTGTGTCTGTCTAGTGGTGTGTGTTTGTGTATGTGTGGTTGCTTGGCAGTGGTGGAGGGGCTCTCGGTATGAAACTAGCTTTAGCTGGTGTAACATACATTATAGTTGATTTGAACAGTTATATATTAATGTGTCAATGATCGTACTCTTGACATGTTTCCTAAGTGGCCAATCAACAGAGTAGGAATGGAAACATACCAAACTGTTATAGATAGATAGATAGATAGATAGATAGATAGATAGATAGATAGATAGATGGATAATTATGTATGTTACACCAGGTATAGCTAGCAGAATATAATTTCTTAGTATTTCATTGAGTGATTAACTCTTCAGGAAATGTGCTCTTGTTTAAAATGGTCAAAGATACCAGTTGGCTATCCTCTGTATAAATCTTTACCTTCCACTAAAATAAAATTTAGTATTTATTTCTGATTTGGACACATAAATGTGCATTATAAGATCCTGTAATATCAGATTATAATGCTTTAAAAACTGGTTATGAATGAAGACTCTGGCTTACTCTTTGGAATTGCTTAGGTTGCACTACTGAACAAACTTGCTAGGAAGCATCTGAGGACACATATTTAAGATTGTATTGTCAGCCATGATTGCTTGTTAGAATGCTGTTCTTGACCATACAGTATCAGTGACAAGAGAAATGAGAAGTATCAAGCTACAAAATAATTTAAATTTACAAGCAAATGTAAGAATTGGGAGTTTTGGCATGCCATGCATACTGCTATAGATTATTTGCTACAATATGAACATTTTAACTTTGCTAGCCAGAATTATACTTACGCAACTTACCACATGGGGAGATTGCTGGCCAGGGCAGGAGCGGAGCACTGGTGGAGTCCCTAGAGTCCTCAGCATCTCCCTCCCAGGAGGCAGTGTGTGCTCTCTGTGCCTTCTGGGGGTGGGGACTTCAGCCAATGAGTTCAAATGGCAGTGAACTTCTGCAGTTTTCACTCTGGTTGGATATACAGAGGAGGAAGAGAAGAAAGGACATATATGGCAAAAAGGGAAGTTACTTTTCTTTTTGTACTCTGCCCATGGAGTGATCTAATTGAGGAATCTGTGCATAGCGGGATATAAACCTTTCATTATTTTCCACTTGCCCAGGCAAACAATGAAATTCAAAACTTTTCTCATAACTAGGTGGGATTACAAGCATGTTTGCACAATTTTTGATAATCTTTCATATTTTAGAATTTTTGGAAACTATTTCATGAACAAAAACACTTTCTTCAGGTTGCAATCTACTTGCATTTTTAAAAAATGGTTTCTCCGTAAAAAAACAAAAAAAACAAAAAGAGAGAGAGAGAATGTTTTTTTAAAACAAAAAGAATTTTTGCCAAAAAGTAGCAAAATAGAAAGGTCTTTCCCCCACAAGAGGAAGTCTTGATGACTCAATATATCCTTTCTTGCTGAGTACAAGAAAATGTTCTTCACAACCATAGTGCACAGTAGCATGGTTCTGAATGCCTTGGTATGGTCATTGCTCAAATTGGAGGCACATCCAATATTACATATATGTCTATTTGCTATATATTGTTTTCCACTAAATGTGCATTCATATGACAGTTTAAATGTGCCTCTCATTGTGCATGGTGATGCCCATCCACATGGCATTACACTGAACTAATCCATTTGGATGTGCATTTGATTTATATCCATGCCTGCTCTAAGGACATCACTACGCATGTATCTTCTTCCTAGGTCTATGCAGCCTGATTTTAGGAACAAGCACCAGTAGTGATGCCACTTTTCTTTTCTGTATTCTGGTCCTCAGTTATCACAAGATCTTGTGTGTGGATAAATGTGGTTTTACAGAGAGCCACTGCAGCTGTCTTCCATTTAAAAGATAGAAAGGAAAAGAAAAACATCACCTTCAGCAATGCACTACATTCTCCACAGTGAGATAGAAGAAACTCGAGCATGGATGTCATAATCCCCCACCCCCGAAAATTCGTCTTCATAGGAAGACATAGCAGACTTATCTTTCAAGGAGTCAAAACAAATGTCTGTTAGCCAGCCAAGTCTTCCTTCTGTTCAGCTGGTCAGTTTAGTTTCAGAGCAGGAAGAGGAGCTGGATGACAACCCCCACCCCCAGTCCCAGAGAAAGGTGGAGGCTCAGGTGTCTGGCCCACCATTCCCTTCAGATGAAGTGAGAGACTGCAGTCAATGCATGGGAGGAGCACAGTTGTGGAATGCTTTCCATAAACATTGCCTGGGATCTGGGCACTGACTGAACATGTTGCCTATATAAGGAAGTTACAACCACTAGCTATCCCCCTGTATTGCTATCATGACTCATTGGAAACCTGGCTCTAATTTATGGCTTTCTTTATTCTGGATTGTTTGATGTCAGATACCTCTTGCTTCCATGGTTTACTGAACCTTATTTGAGGTTGAGAACATGACAGTGGAAGTTTCTGGCACACTAGGGACAAAGAGAACTGTATTTAGAGGATTTCTCTGAGATCAACTCTTCCTTGCATATTCTGAGATGGCAACTTGCCTTCAGAGTCAGCATGATAAAGTGACCTGAGTGTTGGTTTAGGACTTGGGGGAGACCAGGGTTAAAATCCCGCATCAGGCATGGAAACCTACTGGGTGACTTTGGGCAATTCACAGTCTCTCAGCCTTAGAGGAAGGTGATGAATAAATTTGGTCAAGAAAACCCTAGAATAGCATTGCTATTACTCAGAGTTGACTTGAAGGCACACAGGAACATTAGGATTTGTCTTCACAATGATTGATTTCTTGCATTTCTAAAGGTTATTGTCCATTTTTTTAATGATAAAAGTTAACCATAATTTAATTTGATAAAAAATAAAAAAAATAGAAATCTTCTAAGCAGTATTTGGCAAACTACTCCTTGCAATTTTACAAGATAGGGATAAACTATGGGACAGAGGTAAGTTTTTTAAAAATCTTGCAAAGGAAGCAAATTCTGCCACTACTCCGTCCCTTAAATTATCTGTGGGCATTCACGGTAGTTTACCAGACAAACTGGATTCAAAGCACTTGTGACAATCCTAGCTCCCTAATATTTCATGTTCAGATTGAAGTAATAACCAGTGATTACTTGTTCATTCAAAATTGTGCAAATTAACTTTCTAATAATTTGTAGATTGGAACTCTTATTACAAACTTAATCCCTTGCTTTTCCATGTGTGTGTGTCTGTCTGTGTGTGTGAGAGAGAGGGGGGGGAAGGGAAGGAGGGAGGCAGAGAGAGGGAGAATATATTCAGAATGTATTCTGAACAGAGGGGGAGAGAGAATATGTGTGTGTTCATGCACACAACCAAGCTGTTTTGCATTGAATTGGGTTTTGTTTTTTTTCCTGAAGTGAATTTTCGTCAGAGTGGTTTGAATTGAATTGAGTTCTCAAAGTGTTAGTCTTCTGCAGAGATTCAGATAATGCAGGTTACATTGCCCCCCCCTTCAAGCACTTCATAAAAGGAAAATGGCAGGGAGTCAGGAGGGAGAGGAGGTTGTAGCATTGTTACTGACAGCTCTCATTTCTACCAAGGGTATAACTTCATGAGGTCTCTCCATTTTGCTTCTAATCATGCTGCTTTTGGGAGAGATGTACAAGGAACTTGTCATTTGCTGTCAAATGAGCATAAAACAAAAACAAAACCTGAAACTGTTTTTCAGTCATTGTAACTCCCCAAGTCGTTCCACTGTCTCTCTGAAATTTTACAGAAATTTTACAGCATTTTTATAGAAGTGTTTCTGAACTAGGAGGATTTCTGTGACATATGTTTTTTTTTACACAGATCACTGAAGAAAGATGAGGTGAATCATTTTCTCCCAAAACTTTAAAGACTCCCATGCACAACTCCCACACCCCTGTCTGTATTAAAAAAGAAATCAGGTTACTTACCTAGATGCACCTTTATTTACTCCCAACATTCAGTCATTTAAAAAATCCCCAAGTGGTTTGCACTAAAAATGTATGCCATATGATGTGTGTCATTTTCTTACAAATTTCCCACAAAACAACAGGGATAGAACGAGTTGTTTTTAATGATAAGATTGAGAAGGTTGCGCAAAAACCCTCACATGTGAAACCTCTGGCCACATGAATGCAGTATCAATGGCCAGTCTGGCACGAACACTTCTGGATGAGGTTGCAACATCCAGTTAAGTGACACACTTCTTTAAACCTTCCCTGGTTTATTTGGAAAGTTAAAGTGTGTGTATGTGTGTGTTTGTGTGCTTTTTGTAACTTTTTGTGTTCTCTTTTTTATTTTATTTTTGAATTTCCCATGTGATGAAGTCTCATGGAATTTCAAAGGAGGAAGCAAATGGGGCTTTGTTCACATCCTCAGATTAGTACCTCCTATTGCAGAAGAACTTCTTCCTGAAAGCCAATGTGGCTTCAGAGCCAATAGGAGTACTACAGATATGGTATTTGCCCTTAGACAACTGCAAGAGAAATGTAGAGAGCAGAACAAGGGTCTCTATGTAACATTTGCAACCTCATCAAAGCCTTCGACACTGTGAGTAGAAAACGTCTGTGTCAGATCCTGGAAAAACTAAGATGTCCCCTCAAATTCCTTAAAATGATTATCTTGCTACACGAGGGCCAGCATGGTCAATTCAGATATGGCGATGCTCTTTCAGAGCCCTTTCTAATAACTAATGGAGTAAAGCAAGGTTGTGTTCTTGCTCCAACTTTATTTACAAAAAAAGTAAAATAAAATAAAATGTAAGCCACTCTGATAGCCTTGTGGCTGAAGAGCGGGTTATAAATAAATAAATAAATAAATACAATCTTCTTCAGCATGATGCTCCAAAGGGTTATGGCAGAGCTCGAAGAAGAAGACGACATCTATATACATTACCATACTGATGGTAGCTTGTTTAACTTAAGCCATCTGAGGGCTCGCACTAAGACTCTAAACTATTTAGTTTGCGAGCTGCTCTTCGCTGATGATGCTACACTTTTTTCCCCACAGAGAAGCATCTCTTCAGTGCCTAACATCCTGCTTCGCAACAGCTGCAGAGCTGTTTGGGCTGGAAGTCAACCTGAAGAAAACGGCAGTTCTTTACCAGCCTGCACCACAAGACGAACACCATCATTCCCACATTGCCATAGGCAAATCTGTGCTTAAGTCTGTTCAGCAGTACACCTACCTGGGAAGCATCATCTCCTCAGATGCCAAGATTGACAAAGAGATCGATCACAGCTTAGCAAAGGCATATAGCACATTTGGAAGACTTTACAAAAGAATTTGGAGTAACAAACACCTCAGGCGAAGCACAAAAATCAGTGTGTATAGAGCCATTGTAGTGTCTATTCTCCTTTATGGGTCTGAAACATGGGTCACCTATCGCCACCACTTACGACTCCTCGAACGCTTTCATCAGTGCTGTATATGCACAATCCTAAATATACACTGGACTATGTGATGAATGTTGCTGTCCTTGAGCAAGCAGGGATCACCAGCATTGAGGCCATGATATTGAGAACACAGCTGCTCTGGGCAGGACACGTTTCTAGGATGGAGGACCATTGCCTCCCAAAAATAGTACTCTACGGTGAACTCACCATGGGTCAGAGTAAGAGGGGCACTTCCAAAAAGCGATACAAGGACTCCCTGAAACAACATGTCAGGCTCGGCCAAATTGATCACCAACAGTGGTCCGCCCTGGCCTCACATTGGGATACATGGAGACGCACTATCCACAATGCTGCAGCCTTATTTGAGAACTCACGCCGAACAAGTCTTGAAGAGAAACGACAACGCAGAAAGAATCACAACCCGGAAACATCTCCCAAGGAGTCCTTCTGCTGTGCTTTCTACAACTGGACTTGTTTATCTTGGATTGGCCTTTTTAGTCATCAGCACGCTTGCATAAAGTGCAGGATAAGTCCTTCCTGAATCTTCATTTGCAAAGAAAAGCCAGAGAGAGAGATTGCCAGGGAAGCCTTCTGGCAGGATTATAGTTAAGTGCAGGGGGCAGGTTCTTTTGCTAGCAGAAAAATGAATTATTTTATGCCAGCAAAAGAACGTTTAAAGGGGATCATCTGATAAAATCCATAGAATCATAGAGTTGTAAGAGACCACAAGGGCCATCTAGTCCACCCCCTGCCTTTCAGGAATACACAGTCAAAGCACTCCCGACAGATGGCCACCCAGCCTCTGTTTAAACACCTCCAGAGGAGACTCCGCCATACTCTTGTTAAGTCGCAGTCTTTCAGCTTCCAGAGGAAGGCAAGGTCAGCCTCCGCTGTCCAAATCTTGCTAAGAAAACCCTGTGATAGGTTCACCATAGGGTCTCCGTAAGTCAGAACTGACTTGAACACACAGAACAACATCATCAATATGGAGAATTTAACTGTTGAAACAGAATCATCATCATCATCATCAACAACAACCAAAACATATCACATTATGCATACAATAATAGAATATACACACTAGCTATTTTTTGATAAATTTACTACAGACATAAAAACATGTTCAGTGTAAAAATATTGCTTTTCATGTTTTAATAACTCAGACATACAGCAGAAAAAAACGTGTTCTACTTTATATATTTTCCTTGTCCAATCTAGCTATGAAATACTCAAACATATGCAGGCATACCTCAGATAACAAAGCGTCTGACAAAGAAGCTCCTTTTTACAAAGTCTTTTTACGGGAGCCTAGCCCAGCCTCCCTTTCTTGTCTTCTCTCTGGCTGGAAGCCTCTTCTCCCATCCCCCACCAGCTTTGGCACTGAGAGGAAGGAGGGCTGGGGAAAGACAGACTTTCAGGAGATTTTCACACGAGGGAAATAACACGAGGAAATAACACGAGGGAAATAAGTTTTTCATTAGTAAACAATATCGGAAGGAAAATGGAAGCAGCATGGATGGAGGATGAAGGGATATTGGGAGAAGGAAGAGGGCATGCGAAATGGAGTGCTGGCAGCGAGACAGCCCCGTTACTCTCCCGATCTCCACGGGGGTTATTTCCCCTGTGTGAAAATCTCCTCAGTGTAGGTTGCAGCAGTGTCTGTGCAGTAAACAATGCAATAAAGCTTAACCTGGCAAAGAATGGGATTCTAAATCTAGGTGATCCTACTCTAGCTATGTGTGCTTATGTAGAACGTAAACAGCTGCCTCCAGAATCACTTACTGATAATGTATGAAAAGCATTGCACCAGACTCGGAGAAATAAAGAGACCATACACAGCATATGGGCTAAAAGAAATTATTCTTTATTTATGACCGTACCTATTTATTTCCCTTAATTCTTCAGCGGGGGGAGGCAACCTAGTGTGGGAGCAGCTGGGGCAGATTGTCCCTCCCAGACTTATGCCCCCAGCTTCCCTGGGCGAACACCTAAGCCCTGTTGAGCAACCCCAAGAGATGGGGTTGCTCTCAAGCCGGCCCGTGTTTGGAAGGTTAACCCGAAAGTCCCTCACCAAATCCCTACAGATTAAGGTGAGGGAATTATCCTTCAGGCCAACCCCAAGGTAGGTCTCCTTCTGTTCTCCCAGACCATACAATCTAGGGAGAACCTTCCAGAGACCATCCCTTCACAGAAATCGGTGCCATAGGTGTCCACCATAGTCTACACCTCCCCCCTTTACCGCTAACAACATCAATAATTTGACCTAATTAGGTGCTACCCGAGCCGATTTTCCCATTTTGCCACCTTCGTAGTATGGGGTAGGCGAAAACCCTCCGAGAAAAGGAGGGAAAAATTCCTACCCAGCCCTGAAGCGACCATTATCACACTATTCCAGTGGTGGGTGGGTGGGTCACCGAAGCAAAAGAGGATGAGCAGAGGGACAGGCAGCCACTATATACCTGCCCCTGCCCCTCTGCTCGCATCGCTGGCGCTTGCTAGCGATGCAGCGCTGGTCTCTCCTCCTCCCTGTCTGCAATGGGAGATTCCCGGCCACACACTCCGCGGAGCGGCTGGGAATCTATTTGCATACAGACTCAGAGAAATAAAGAGACCACACACAGCATATGGGGTAAAATAAATTATTCTTTATTTATGACCTTACCTATTTATTTCCCTTAATTCTTCAGTGGGGGGAGGCAACCTAGTGTGGGAGCAGCTGGGGCAGATCGTCCATCCCGGACTTATGCCCCACAGCTTCCCTGGGCGAACACCTAAGCCCTGTTGAGCAACCCCAAGAGATGGATTTGCTCTCAAGCCGGCCCGTGTTTGGAAGTTTAACCCGAAAGTCCCTCACCCAATCCCTACAGATTAAGGTGAGGGAATTATTCTTCAGGCCAACTCCAAGGTAGGGCTCCTTCTGTTCTCCCAGACCATACAATCTAGGGAGACCCTTCCAGAGACTGTCTATTCACCAAAATCTGTGCCATAGGTGTCCACCATAATCTACCCTTTACTGCCAAGATAAGGGGCAAGTGTCCGCTTCGTCCCTTATTCCCCCACTTGCTTGTCCAACAGGTCCCTCAACCCCTGCTGAAGATCACCAAGAAAAATTAAATTGCCTGCATCCGAGAGGTGGGCGCCATCTGCTCTGTAGAGCTCAGGCCTCTCAAAGACTATTCGAGGATGTGCCAAATAAATTCCCCCTTATCCCTCATAAACCTAGCCATTTGCCTATTGACTTTCTGCCTGGCTCTGTCAATCAACCGGGGGTTCCCCTCCCCACGCCACAGCTGTCTGGGCAGAATGGCTGACCACATGATGGTGATGGAAGGCCATCTGGACCAAATGACGTCCAGACTGTGTGATGCCTGAATTACCAAGGCCTTACTTTTGAGTAAGCCTAAATCATTCCCTCCTAGATGGAGGACCAATATGTCTGGCGGAGCCCCCCGGAACTCCGCAAACAAACACGGCATCAAACCATGCCACCGATCGCCCCTCTTCTCCAACCATTCAATCAGCACCCTGTCTCACAGTCTAAAGTAAGGTCCAAAATGACTCAACCGGGCCTTCTGGGCCACCCAGTAGACCATACTGTGGCCGCAGATCAGCTCCCGCCATCTCACCATCAGATGTCTAAGACCTGGAAGACAGAAGGGGAAGAAGAGAGGTTAGTATGTTAGGAGACAGACGTACCTCCGATACGCGGAGGATCTCCATCTTCCATTCTGCTGTATCGTAGCAGGTGGCATTCCCAGAGCCACCACCGTGGATGCCGCGCCAACCCTGAAGGAATGCGTCCCAAACCACACGCCTGTCAATCTGAGCTGCTCCAATGCCTTGGAGGTTATGGCGCAAAACTGGTACCTGGTCAAAGGAGCCCGATCTGCATGGATGAAGAACGGGCCTGGGCAATAACCCCGCACACATAGATATTCGTGTAATGCAAAAACTGGACAAATGTCTTGATCAGAACACCGGGTCAATGTGGATGTTTTCCCTCTCCCCGGTTGGTCAGTCTTAGAAAAACGTATGGTAAACTGGACTTCCAGGTCCTACACTATTACGTCCCTGAGCTCTAAAGCCCTCCCTGAGGCATCTGATCTAGATGCCACCACCAACTCGCTCACCCGCAGTGCCCCAAAGAAAGCCATTAGGGCCGCTGCATGGAAAAGCCGTGCTTCATAGGGGGATGTGCAAATTAGACTCCATACCCTGTGTAAACCCTTCAATACTTCTGGGGAGAGGGGGGCTCGAGTGTCTGCCTGTTTGCCACACTCTCTAGCCCATCCCTCCAGGGCCTTCCTGATGTGAAAATCACCTGTATAGTCGGCGGCTCCCTGAGCCTTCAGCAAGACCCCGTCGTCGCAAGAAAACACAATAATGCAGCAATTGCTTCACAGGAACGTCAACCCCTTGTGGTAGCCCCTCCTGTTCCCGGAATTGATAAAACTCACTAACTGTCCTGGCATAACCCTTTCTAGTACTGGAGGCCACAGACATACCTAGGGCCTTCCATATTTCGGGCTCCCAAGCTTCCACATGCCCTCCAGCATCCTGTCGCCCTCCTGTTGCGCATCTGGAGCCAACTCTCTGAAGCGCTCCATCTGCATGTGGGAAAGAGCATCAGCAATCTCATTGTTCACGCCCACCACATGCCGCGCGACAAACAGGATATTATGTATAAGGCATTGTAAGGTAAAAGCCCTAACCAACCGCATGACCCGTGGGGATCTGGATGTAAGCATGTTTATCACCTGGACCATTGCTATATTGTCACACCAAAAATTAATGGTGGAATTAGCCAACTCCTTATGCCAAATTGTCGCTGCCACCAGAATTGGAAAAAAACTCCACAAATGCCATGTCCAGGGTGACGTCGGTTCCCATCCAATCATCGGGCCATCTACTAGCGCACCAATGTCCACCAAAATAGACGCCGAATCCAATAGATCCAGCCGTATCAGATGCAATTTGCAAAACTCCCTGCAATTTCCTTTCCTCTTGCCAGAAAGAGATGCCATTAAACTGACCCAGAAACTCCAGCCACACATTCAAATCTTCCTGAATCTCATTAGTAATCCGTATTTTATGATGGGGCTGTTGAATCCCAATAATGGCATCGCATAACCGGTGAAGGAAAGCCCTCCCTGGCACCACCACTTAACAGGCAAAATTCAAGTGGCCAATAAGCACCTGAAATTCCCTGAGGGTTGCCTTCTGCCTATCCTTAAACCAAATCAATCTGTCCCTCAGGTCCCTAACTTTGGTATCCGACAGTTGGCATTGTTGATAGACAGAGTCAATCTCAATACCCAAAAAAGTCAACCACTGAGAAGGGCCCTCTGTTTTCTCTGGCGCCAGGGGAACCTCCAGCTCCCCTGCCATCATTTTAAACTGGCACAACAGATATATGCACATGCCAGATCTGAATTCCCCTATCAAAAGAAAATCATCGAAATAGTGTACTACACCCACCATCCCAGTCCTGACTCTCAATGCCCACTCCAAAAAGGTAATAAAAGTCTCGAATGCGTTACACGATACTGAGCAACCCATGGGTAAGGCACGATCCATATAGTACCATCCATCAAACTGAAATCCCAGGAGCTCAAAGTCCTGGGGATGGACGGGCAGGAGCCAAAATGCCGACTTAATGTTGCATTTTGTGATTTCGCCACCATCTCTGTGCTGCTGCACTTCACATATGGCTGCGTCAAATGATGTGTAACGCACCGTACAAAGTTCTGGAGGGATGGAGTCATTAACAGATTCCCCCTTTGTGTATGACAAATGGTGTATGAGCCTAAACTCACCCGGTGTCTTTTTAGGTACAATGCCCAAAGGGGAAACCCTAAGGTTGGGTGTGGGAGGAACAGAAAAGGGGCCAATCACTCTACCCTCCAAAACTTCTCTTTGTATTTTGCTTCTAACTATATGCTCATTCCCTTTTATTGACTGGAGGTTATGGGCCCTAAAAGGGCACCTGGGCCCTTCATAAGGTATCCTAAAACCAATATGAAAACCTTGCAACAGGTAGACAGCCGCACATCTATTGGGATATGCAGCCAACCACCTATCTAGCACATCCAATTTAATTGGACTGGGTCCCTTTCTGAGACTGAGTGGAAGAGCCCCCCCTCGGTCTGCACCCTGGCCGCCTCTGGACCCCCGAAACTGTCCTTTACCTCTCAGACAATTCCAAAAGGAATGGGAAGCCCCGCAGATGGAGCACTCATGGCTGAACCTGCAAGGCTTCCTAGTACATGACCCATGAGATTCCCAGCAAAGCATCTTATGCCCGGGACTAGTGGTCAGAGAAGATTTTGGTCCAACTGAGGGTGCCGTCTTCAGCAGGTGCCCACTATGTGTCCTCTCCCCCTGAATTGGTCACACTGGGTTCATGAGCTGCATCCACAACTGTGGGTAAATCATGTCCCGGCAGAGGGTAGGGTAGATTGCAGCCCGCATGCGAAAAGCTTCATAATAGAGGAGCCATGCGGGACTCACAAAGTCCATATAAGCCCTATGAATTATATCAATATACTGTAATAGGGCTGCTGCATGATGAGGCTGAGCCTTGACCACCACTCCGGTGAAGATCAAAAAACCCAACAACCAATTGGATCAATTCTTCTCCACTCTCCTTTTTTAAACTTTTCCTTCTCCTTCTCATCTAAATCATCCTTGTCCTTCTTTTCCAGCTCCCGATACAACAACGAGAAAACATCAACATATTCTCCTCTCAGTATCTTCTCCCTGGTAGAAGGCAGTAAATGATCACCTAAGGGAAGAGACATCTCCTCAAACGGGATTGCTGAATAAGCAACCGTATCATATCCAGATCTCTGGGGGGCTCCTGTCAAAGAGGCAGGGCTGTAGGAAGGTGCACCCAACCCGCCAAAGGCATGCACTCCCCAGGCCGACCATTGAGGCACCAACCAGCCACAAGCCTGTGGTGACACGGACCAGCCCAACTGCATGCCCTGAGCACCCCCACCTTGCAGTGTAACAGCAGGCGAAACTGGGTGCACACCTGCCCAAGGCCAAAAAGGCCCCAATGTATTGTGTGTAGCAGAATCAACAGGGGACTCACAGGTTGCAGCCGCTCCATTGCCAACATCGGTCTCAGCCTAGGGTCTAGATGGTTGACCGCCAGCCCCCTCCGATGCTCCGGATCCAGAAGCTTCACCCTTGTGGATCTTCTTTTCCAACACATCTAAGCGAGCAATAATTTGATCAGCCATCTGATTTTTCACAACAGGGCGTTTTGGGGCTTCCGGTGCCCCCGATCCACTAATACCTTGTACTCTTTCTAGCTGCTGAATCCTCTCTAGAAAAGCTTTCCACAGGACCCCATCCTCCTCATCACTGGATGATGGCGGAGGGGGCGGAGCGGCAGGCCGCTTAGGTGCAGGGCCCTTGCCCTTCTTGCCCAACTTACCTTTTTTGAGGGGCCATCTGCTCTTATACCCTACGCTATGTTAAATCTGACTCCAAGAAATCAACTAGCAAGTATTGTAGGTAGCAAGAGAGGTATAATCACAATCCAAGGCAATCCTCTCACGGGGGGGCCCCAACTGAGAGGAATCTGTTATAGCCTATGAAAACAAGGCTGTCGGTGACATACCAGAGGGCCTCCTCTGCTGCCACTCCCAGATTATGGAATGGCCTGCCGGACGAGATCTGTCTCATTAACACCTTAGACAGCTTTAAAAAAGCTATCAAGACGGATCTTTTCCGGCAGGCCTTTCCTGAATAACTATCCCGGCCCAAGACTCGGCTGTCCTCCCTGAGCTGTAATCAGATTTTTTAAAAACTATTGTATGTTTTAATCTTTTTTTCTAATTTATATATTTTTAATTACTGTATGTTTTAATCTCTTATAATTTAATATTATTTTTATTAATATTTTAAGGGGTGGGTGGGCTAGGGTACTGGGACTATGGAGTTTTTACATTGTAAGCTGCCCCGATTGTGCTGCGGAGGGGCGGGATAGAAATAAAATTTTATTATTAGTATTATAACTTCCCCCCTGATGGGAAGGGAACCCCCTTTAAGTGTCCAATAAGCTCAAGTAAAAATTATTATTATTATTATTATTATTATTATTATACTATAGCTGACTGTAGTAGGCCCTTAGGCCTAGCAGGCCCTCAAATGCCTGGGCCTAAAAGGTAGGCCACAGGCCCAATAGGCCCTCAAAAAACTGTAGTAGGCCGGTAGGCCTAGGAGGCCCCCAAATGCTCAGGCCTAAGAGATAGGCCTCAGGCCCACTAGGCCCACAATTGACTGTAGTAGGCTCGTAGGCCTGGCAGGCCCTCAAAAGCCCAGGCCCAAAAGATAGGCCTCAGGACAAGTAGGCCTGCAAATGCAATCCAACAGAATCAACAACGGTACTATTATTATTATTATTATTATTGATTACTGGCACCTATAGAAATGGCCCCTATACCAGGCCCCTAGGCCCAGTAGGCCCAGTTGCCCGTGCCTGGGTCGCAGTGCCCGCTTTAGGCCCCCCACAGGGACCCACCGGCGCCCCCGCTCACCACGTGTCACCAAACCAGGCCCGCTAGCCCAAGGGTGACATGTGGCACTAGGCCAAAATGCCCCCTGCATTAGACCCAACCGCCAGAGGCCACCACCAGACACATGGCGCTAGGCCGCTAAACCAAGTGGCACTAGGCCCATCCGCCCAATGCCACCACCCAGTGCTAGGCCCAGTTGCCCCAGGCCAGGGACTCCCAACAATGCCACAGGCTTCAGGGTCCATCAAAAAGGGGGCAGAGGAATAGACTGCCCCCCCGAAGCAGCAACCCCAGCGACGGCTGCTTTAGCATTACCGAATGGGCCTCAGCAGCCCGCGACGAGCGAAACTCGCCTCCCAGGCCGCCGCGAGCCTCCTGCCCCAGGACAGAATCCTGCCCCCCTGTGCCAGGCACCCCCAGAGGGAAAGGCCCGCCACCAGCAAGGCGGATACTCAGCTGCCACGGGACTCCTGCTGCCACCTGAAGGACTCTCCGCCACCGCCTGAAGTCCCCCGCACACCAGGTAACCAAACAGCTATTGCCATCCACGGAGCATAGCGCAATCCCTCTTTTGTCTGTTTGCTCGCATGATCCGTCCTCCGTGTTCACCGAAGCAAAAGAGGATGAGCAGAGGGGCAGGCAGCCCTTATATACCTGGCCCCGCCCCTCTGCTCACATCACTGGTGCTTGCCAGTGATGCAGCGCTGGTCTCTCCTTCTCCCTGTCTGCGATGGGAGATTCCTGGCCACACGCTCCGTGGAGCGGCCGGGAATCTATAAATGGAAATAAAAAGAGAGTAGTCTTCCTTCACTAGCTCCCCTGGCACGTTGCAAAAACACTGATCTATAATTTTGCCACCAAAATGGAGGGTATTGAAGAAATAAAAGTCATCCTGAGGTGTATTTTAGAAAAAGCTCTCAAGTGGTTCTGTGAAGATTCAAAATGTTTTGTTTACTTCTGCAAGGCTTACCTGACCTAGTTGTTCCTTTTCACATGTGCATAATGTTAGTTTTGAATAAAATGTTTTCTGAAACATGTTGGACTGCTGTTCTTCTCCTCCTCCTTCTCCTCCTCCTTTGTCTTCTGGTATAGAAAGCTATTCCTATTCTTTCCATGTTAGTTCTAGCAAAGTTTCTGTTAAAGAAGTAAAGCAACTTAAAGCAAATGGTGATATTTCTATTTGCCCAGGCTTTTGGAAGTAGGTGTTAGCTGAGATCATGTTTTCCCTCTGCTATGATGTTGTGCTCTGTGTTAGCATTTTGAGCTTCTGGTAATGAGTTTGCATTGTTTTATACTATTTGATCAATATTTATGTATCCCTTCATTGGAATCATAAAGTGAAGGGGGGTATAAATTTAAATAATACCAAATGAATAAAAAGTACTCCCTATTCAAGGCTGCATATAGAATAAAAAAGAAGGCTTTGCTTTCTTTCGGCTAGCAGGTGAAGACTTTTTTACTCAGGCAGGCCTTTGAGATGTGAATTAGGCAAGTAGTAGTATGTGTGAAGTGGCATGCTAATATTTTATTTTTTATTAGTGATTTATGTTTTAAATATGTTTCAACAATTTTCATTATGTTTTTAATAATATTAGCATTTATTTTATTTTTTTACTTTTATAGAATAGATTTTTAATGTAATGTTGCTTTATATTTTTGTAAGCCACCTTGGATCCCACTGTCCTGCGCTCCAGTCAATAAGTGTCCCAGGAATCAGGTGGTTGGAGCACAAGAGCTGTTCAGTAGTTAATTCAGTCCAGGTCAGTCACAAGTTATCTAACAAGATGAAGGGTGGAACAAGAAGCTGATCATCATCTGATCCAGGATTTGTCATAACAGGTTAGCAGTCCAGATATATAAAGCCAGGAAGGAGTAAACTGAGTTGTGAAAGTGTATCCAGTCCAAGGTCAAGAAAACACAAATGCTGAAGAATATTGTAAGTCACTCAGAGAAGGCAGTTGTGAGCAACAGAGATGCTGGGAAGCTGTTGTGAGATTTATGAGCAGATGTCTCCAAAACACCAGGTGCCTAAATAGGTCAGTGTCTCCTACTTAACAAACTTTGGGAATGATGAAATATCTCTTTGTCTCTTCATCAGTCCATGAATGATTGCAATGGGTTTTCAGCATCTGCGACATCATGCTGGGGAGTAGAGTGCCCATCTACATCAACCCCTGGCTCCACAGACTTAGAGAATGCCTCATTATCAATTGCTTCAGGTTCCTGGCAATCTGCCTCCTCCTCACCATCGGAATCATCTGACTCCAGAGGGTGAGTTATGACACCCACCTTGGGAGAAAGTTGGGGTATGCATTCAATCAATCAATCAAACAAACAAACAAGCAAGCAAGCAGACAATCTTAACCCTTTATTTTTTGATGAAAAATGACAACTTTATAGAGGATAAGGGCTGGATTCTTCCCCACCCCTGGATCCCATCCAGTGGACCAGATGACATGAGGGGACAGTGAAGTAGGAGCAAAATAGACTCACCTGGGACCCTTTCACACTATACAACTAGAGCACTATGATTACACTAGCTGGACCCAGTGTACCATACACCATTAAGAAACTCCCCCAAACATGCCTGGTAGACGTCACAACAACCCTGTAAGGTAGGCTTGTGGATTTGAATTCCTCCTCCCCCTTCTCAGCATTCCACCCTTTTCCCAGAATTTCTGAGGGTGATTCCCTCTGTTGCCCTGCTGCTGCCACCACCAGTTGACTGTCTGGGTCCTGTTGCAGCAGCAGCAGCTTACCCCTGCCATCACCACTTGACTGCCTAGGTCCCATCTCAGCAGCGGGTCCCTCTGCCAGTTGACTGCCTGGGTCCCATTGCAGTGGAAATGGATATATTACTGTGTAGACTTAGATCATAAGTAGGAATTGTGAAGCCTGAGAACTAGTGAACTGGAAATGTCTGCAGCCTTAGTAACTGTATAACTGTAGCACATGTTTGGTCACTCCCAGTATGACATTGGAATATATAGATTTGCACATGGGTGGTGATTGGCTGAGGGAGTGGTTGGGTATATTTCCTAAGTGGCCAATCAGCACACTGGAAAAGGCAACATACCCAAGAGAATAATATATATATAGATTTTAACTATCACGGCTCCATGGAATCCTGGGCTTTGCAGTTTGGTGAGGCACTAGAGCTCTCTGGCAGGGAATTCTAAAATTCCTCCCTAAACATCAAATCCCAAGATTCTACAGGATGTTGCCATTACAGTCAAAGCAACAACATGAATAAGGGTAAAAAAAGACAAAAGGGAATATTTAAGGAGAATATGGGAGGATGATTTGAAACAAAAAATTGGAGATCATGAATGGGATAAGATTTGGAAACAAAGACATCTAAAAAATATGTTGGTAGGGATAAAAGAATATTACTAAAAATAATATGGAGATGGTACTTGACACCAGCAAGATTGCATAATATAGACAAGAATAATTCTAAATATTGTTGGAGAGGTTGTCAAGAAATAAGTACATATATGCATATGTGGTGGAATTGTAAATTTGTACAGCAGTTTTGGGAAATGGTTTTTATACAAATAGAGAATATTCTGAATAGAAATATAGAAAGGAAACTGAGCATAGCATTGATGTCAATTTATAATGGAGAGAATGGGAACCAAGCAGAAAAGGATTTAATAACAAATTTATTAACGGCAGCAAGATTAATTATAGCAAGACATTGGAAAATGCAAATAAATGTACAAGTGGAGGAGTGGTATAAAGAAGTTTGGAAAATGGCAATAAATGATAAGTTAACATATAGAATTAACGTAAGAAGAGGAAGTTGGAAAGAAAGTGATTTTGATAAAATTTTAAAAGTATGTATTAAAAAAGTATTACAGACAAAAGATGGGAGGTTACCTCCATGAGAAGAAATGAGATTCTGGAAAGATTAGGTAAGGGATAATGGCTCCGGTGAAGGGGAGCACTGGGGGGGGGTAGGGGAAGTAATATTCATGAAAAGAATCATAGTAAAGAATTTATGTTAACTTTTGAAATTAGTTAATAGAAAAATTGTGATGTTTATGGTAATTTTATGTGTTATACTAAATAAGTATTGATTGGATATTGTAATGTATGATTATAAAATGAATGAAAATATATTTAAAAAAATAAAGCAACAACATGGCTCTATAATTCTGTAGTGTGGAAGAGGTAACTGGTGCTTTGAGATGCTGGCTGACTGTAGAGTAGGTCCATTTCCTCCATTACCTTCCCATCAAGGGGAAGACAAAGGAGATTATCAGATGAATCCAAAAAGTACCTTAACCAGAATGCCAGGATGATGTTTCTGTCCCATGAACAGGACCCAGTTTCACTCCTTATCATCCTCGCTGTCTTCTGCTCCTGTGCTGCAGCAGTTAGTAAGGTGGCACTTTTCATTGACAGGGAGCTTGAAACACGGAGTGTGCAGCTGCTTTTATTTTTTCCTCAGTTTCCACACACAGGGAAACAAGGGAGGAGTGACACTACTGGCTGTTGCCTTGACATGGTGGGCTACTGACAATGGGAAGTCATGGTGTTTATGTCATAGTAGGATACTGACAGCACAGAAGAATCTTTCAAAGGGTTGCCAATGTAAATGTGTGAGACTGGCATTTTGTTTGAATACTTGGTTGCCCTATATTTATCGTACCCATCCCCTTTTATGAATCATGGCTTTAAAAATTGGGCAAAGTAACTATTAACTTGCAGAGACAATTTGCTAGAACATGAGCTTAACTTTTCCCATTTGAAATAGGTCAGCAAAACAAACTGCTACCGGCGGTCAGCTACATGCATTTTCTCTTTTCAAATTGCTTTTTGTGGCAACACAGGTAATTTGGAGAGCTGGGAGATTTCCTCTAAGCCCATATATCTAATTGTGTCATAATTTCATTTTGATAAAAATTGCTAAATGAGGGTGCTATTATGTTCAAGTATCCAGGCACATAGTTCCAAACCAAATCTTTGCTACCTTACATTGGGACAAAGGCCTGATGTCATATGGGCGACACTTCCTTTAAAAGGGAGCAGAATGCATCCCTATATCACCAGCCCACAGATTAGGGATACAATAAACCTTTGAAGAATATTGCTTTCCAGCATCAAGAAGAAAATTACAGTGTCTGAACTGCTCTAAAAACAGATTCATTGCTCCTTGCAAAGCTGCAGCTATAGCGTTTGTTTCAAAGCAAGATCTGTGAGGACAGTACATATGTGGGGGCAGAGAGGGGTATGTTAACCATATACAACAAAATGAATTTTCCCTCCTGTTAAAAAATTGCATCTCAAGGGGACTGAATTAATGATTTTTGCTATCCCAATGAGGAAATGATTTTACCATAGTAGTCTCTTTTGCTTCCCCTTTTCCCTTGGCTCAGTCAGTGCTCAAATTTGAGAAGACTTTTTTTTCTGCTTTCTTCTCCTGAGAATAACAAGGGTTGTAAATAAAGGGATATTAATATGTGTATCCTTTATGTATACAGTATGATGGGACTCTAAATTCTGGCATGAAGAGACATAGTGCTAAATGCTGAGCCCAAAAATATACAACACAATCCCACAGTGGGTGTTATGTGAGTGTATTTTTGGGAGGGGGGGTACAGTCAGCAAGAAGATGACTTCAGAAGATGTACACTTGTCAAGGAGCTATTGACAGAGAGCTTCTGAGACACTTTTATCTACAGTAACAATAGCAGTGAACACTTTTCTAATGGCTATGGAAACAGACTGAATATGAATGTACCTGGGAAAACATTACAGAACTTACTGGAATGAATAATACTGCTCAGGAGAGGACATTTTGTTCACCAACAAGCAGTGGACATTAGAAGACATTTACAAAAAGTTTAGAAAACTTTTCAAAAAGTTTACCATAGTGATCAAAGGTTTATAACCACCGAGGGAAGACCTGAAAAAAGAAAGGCAATACATAGTACCATTTTTGAAGGACCTCACCCCACACAATCAATATTCCATAGTCCTTTGTTGTTACTAGTGTCAATCCAGAATCTTTGCCTTCATATCCTGCTCTAAGATCTGCATCAGCACCAGCATCCTCCCAACATGGAAGGAAAAGAACTGCATCACATAGAAGAGATGTGACATACTAAAATGGAGTTAAAATGCATTGTAACAGCAGAGGTGGGGATCTGGTTTAGAATGGTGAGCTGCATCCTTCCCAACCATATTGTGGGCCACAGAATATCAAGACCTGTGTCCCTGCTCCTTGACATCACTGGGTCACGGTGAAGCACTGGTTCTAATGTAGCCAACATCTCAGCCAGAGAATGGGTTTACTCCCTCAACTTGTCTTTTCTATGTGGGAAAGATGAGGAAGAAACAAATGCGGGTGCTTCAAAAGTTGGCTGAGTCCCAAGGTCAGGACTCAGCTGCCATGCAAAGTACCATCTGCATGTGTTCCTCAGTCTCCTTGTCTCTCCACTTGGGGAACATGACTATATCCATGGAGAACCCTGGCTCCTTCCTGAGGCGGGGGTAGGTTGGGGAAGGGCAGAATGAGATACCCATGCTGGCCAAAATGGAAACCTGGTAGGCAAGATTAGAGGTTGGCCATTTTCTTCCCATTGTATTAAAGGGATGTAATATATACCACAAGGCAAGGATGTGTTCTTTCAGGTTGGCACAGAGGACAATAGTGTCGAAAGTATTCCATATAGTTGTAATTACATTTATTTATAGCCTGCTTTTTCTCAGTGGAATTTAGGTTTTATACACACACACACACACACATCCTGTATATTATATATATATATATATATATATATATATATATATGTTTCATTACTATGTTGTGCCTTCAAGTCAACCCCAACTTAAAATCAATCAGAGTGACCTAAGGGCATGAGGTTAGCTTCATGAAAAGGAATTTAGTTTGAGCCTCCCTGATCCAACTCTGTGACACTCTAACCAGAGTTTGGCAAAATCACTTTTTGTACTATAAGTCCTTGAGCCAACCATCAGCATGGTTTAACTACAACTCTCAAAGTTGTAGTCTCCCCCACCACAAAAAACCCTGTTCTAAGCTCTAACAACACTTACAGCACCATACAGTCTTTCAGGGATAGGTAACTGCAGGCAGGGTGGGAGTCAATTGACCCACATTATTTATTTATTAAAATATTTATTTCCCACCCTTTATCATGGAACATCAAGGCAATGTACAAATAAAACAATTTAAACAATTTTAAACAATTCCTGATTAAAGCCATACAATGTTTTAAACAGGAAAAAAAAGATATTAAACAAGTGAATGAGTTTTTTAAAAAAAAAAAAACTTACAAGGCTATTACCATACCCTAGTACCCCTATTTTATAACTGCACATATTGGACACTATTCAGGATCATGCTGACTGGACACTGTTTGGGCCAGGCTGACCAGAGGACAATCAAGGTCACAATGACCTGACATGTGTTGAGCATCATAATGAGGGAAAATCCAGATAGGATTATGCAGAAAGCCCAGTTGTTAATGAGTCAATGCTAATCCTTTCAAACATGAAATTAGTGACCATCCCTTACCCATACCCTATAGAATTTTTTCCTATACACCCTACCTGACCAAATATTAAGATGTTGCAGATCCCATCCATGTTTTGTTAATCCAAGGCTAAAGTAATCAGCCCAATCCAGACCTTTTTGTCCATGCTGCGAGACAGCCATTCAGGCTTTGTCATAACTAATGCACCTCTTCAGGGTATGAAATAGGGTATAAATACCGTAGCTGAGACCCCAACCACATGCTTTCTGTTTGCAGAAAAGTACTTAAAGGTGCTATTTGGGATCAGTTTATGGTTGAAAACCCCCATGAGACACTTGTGGAGAATAAAAAGCATACTTATGGTAAAGGAATTTATTAGATTTAGGAAGATATAGTTTGCCCTAGGAGTGTTTGTTTTCATAAAGAAAACTGTATGAGTACTTAAAATTATTTGTCTGATCTCAGCTACCTATCTGTCTATCTGGACTAGAGAGTAGAAAAATGCCCCAACAAGTTTAGAATAGCCAGAAAAAAGAAACTTACTGAGAATCTTTTCTCACTTATTTTATGTTATGTGCCTTCCCCCATTTGTTTATAGAAAGAAAACTATCAATGATAGATTTTGAATATTGTTTACTGCTGTGCAAACATTAACCTCCTGGAAGGTCGGGTATGTGGGTCTACTCCTATGTCAATTTTGCAACCAAGAAGTGCATAGAAGAGGAATTCTAACCCTACATACTGGGAAAGGCAGCCACAGGTGAGGGATAACAGAAATTATTTCAACCACAACAGTATATTTCCTTCCCATCCTGGTCAAATAAGCATTAAATATTTCCAGTCAAAAGTGTATGCTGAAGATGAAGAAATGAAACATCATCATATAAATAGACATAATGCATTGGCCTTTAGACTCTACATAGTGTGATCCTGAACATGTTTATTTAGATGCACGAATGAATAGTGAAAAGTTATAGTTTAACTATTTTTCATTTCCCCTTGCTCTTGCTCTTGCTTTACATTCATTTCATTCAATTTCTACATCAGCTTGTGATTTTAAAAGATTTAAACATTTGCACTAACCTCCAAGAACATTTCTCTTTATATGTTCATTTTATGATTGTGAGGTAAAATTGAGTTCCCTCATTGGCTAGAAAGATTGAAATCAGAAGCAGTTATGATTCTCACTGAATTATTGGGCACAATACCACCTGCATATCATGCCTAAAAGACTAAAAATAATGTTTATTGAGTGTCTTCTATTTTGAATACAGAGCTAGCACCCATCCCTTCTGAGACGAACCCCGATTGTTATAGAAACTTGTTGATGTGCTGGTATCCATACTCCTTGCTTTTTAAGGACATTTTCAGATGGGGGAAATAACCCCTGTGGAGATCGGGAGAGAAACGGGGCTGTTCTGCTGCTAGCGCTCTGTTTCACACACCCCTGTCCTCCCAATCTCCATTTGTTCTCCCTCCATCCTTCTTTCATTTTCCTTCTGCTATTTTCCACCATTTTTTACTTATGAAGAACTTCCGTTACCAAAAAATAGCAGAAGCAAAATGAAAGCAGGATGGAGGGAGAACAAATGCAGATCGGGAGGAGGATGGGAATGTGTGAAATGGAGCGCTGGCAGCAGAACAGCCCCGTTTCTCTCCCGATCTCCATGGGGGTTATTTTCCCCATCTGAAAATCTCCTAAGTCTGCAGCCAGCAGGCATTTTTTATAAATAAATAACTAAACTAAAATAATTAGATTAAACTAAAGCATTCAAAACCAAGAACTAGTATCCTAGAATAAGTGTAATCATCAAATTGCTTCCACCCTATCATAAACATAGCATTCATTATTATATGTTATAACTATGCCATTCATTATAACATGGTATAACTATACAAAACAGCTTAGAACTCCTCCTGTCAAAGCATAACTCTTTAGCACTGGCCTCTGGCCTCTTCACCAACATACTTTCTCAGTACTGGAGAGCTTGTGAGAAGCGGGAGTGAAACTATCAATTTTTGAAGACACCATGTTTGTCTGAAAGATCCATTGACTATACCTTTTAAGGCTCTAATTAAAAGAGGAGGGCAGGATGATCATGACCCAAAGTTCAGTCATTGTGTGATGTGGCTGTAGGGATTTATAAGAATAAAATCAGCTAGGAATTTGTTTTTGGGAACTAGTTTCTTGTTTTGAGGAGGTAGAGTTGCAAATATGTTCACCTTTTAGCCAGTTAGGCTGACCATAACTGTACAGAGGCAACATGATGGAGAAACCCAAGTCCTTTGCTGGAACAGAAGCCTCTTTAAAAGACCAACAAACATCTTAACTTAATCATGCTGTCTGCACTTCAGGGAAAGAACAGCCTGCCTGGGCCCCAAGACCAGACTTAGGTCTCCTCTGGGGGTTCTAGATTGGATCATATCACTTACTGTTTGCATGGGAGAAACTTATTTTATTCAATAGAAACTTTCTCCCCATGCAAACTGTGGGTGTAGAAGAACTAGTCAGGATAGCAGATGGGAACAAGGGACTAAAGATAGTGTTGCCATATTCCACTTCCTCAAATATGGGCAATAATTTGCATATTAATCTGCTGAAATTGCACAACTGGAATAATTTGCATATTATGCAAATTATCCCAGTTATGAAATTTTAGCACATTAATTGTTGATTTCTTCCCTCCCGCTAAAAGATATGGCTTTTTAACTAGATATGATTGTAAAAGGATGTCATCTGGTATGCATGCCCTTTCACAATCATTAGATGTCCTTATGACACCATATTTGCTGCCTCTGATAAAGTCCTGAGATGCTTCTCATCAAGGTTTCTCAATATTTGAAAAACAGAGTTTTTTAAAACCAATTTCCCCAAATTCTTTCCATCCGTAGGCTATTCCCTTGATTCTTGCACTCTGCTCACTCTACCTTCCACCCTACTCCCTCCCTTTTCTCCCCTCACACCATTGCAGTGCATCCCGCCATTGTTCCTTGCACTCTGCCAGTATGTACTCCTCTAATTTGCTCTTCCCTCCTACTCACTCTCCTGCCTCACTTCACAATATGTCCCTCCCTTGTTTCTTTCAATCTGCTGTTCCCAACACTCATTCTCCCTTCCCTCATACTCCACCCCTCATTCCATTTCTCACAGTGCACCCCTCTACCACTCGCAGTGCTCATCTCCTTTCATTTGCACCTGGAATTGTTTATTACAGAACAATTTCACAGAATTGTGCCTCCACATTTCCCCCCATATCTTAGCTCCTACAAGGGATAGATATTTCCTTAAAAAGAAGAAGAAGAGGAGGAAGAAGAAAAAGAAGAAGAAAAAGAAGAAGAAATAAAATAAAATAAAATATGGCTTTACAAAAAAAACAAAAAAAAAAAACAAAAAACAAAAAACAAAACCCTGTATAGGCTAAAAACAATTGCAGGGAGACAAAAATGCCTGAAAATGTAGCGAAATGGCCAGGAACACCCTCTCTGAGGCTTGAGGGGGGTGGTACCAGGTACTTTAATTCAGAATGAATTTCTTCTTGAAAGTGTTTGGAAGTGCAGGGGCATAGGGTGTGATCCCAGGGAACATAGCCCATCACGGTACCATGGTGCAGCTCCCAACTCCCAGCAGATATTATCCTGGGCTAAAGTCTTCCTACTCCTTTGCTAGGGTTCTGATTCAGATTTTGGAGGAGGCATGGAGTCACAGTCACTCACTATTAGGAGGAGAGGAAAATGCAGTCAGTGGGATACTGTAATTATGATATTGTTTGTTCTTAAGCTACATTAGCAAAAGGTGTGAAGAATCGGTATTTTCATATTTGGTTTCCTGGTCAGGAGCATCCTGTATTTCAGAGAGAAAAACTCAGACCTAGGGATGGCTTGCGGTGATGCTGCAGGGAGTTAGTTGGCCATGGCAATGTCATTAAATATCAACCAGAGTTGCTCTGATCAAACCATTCAAGTTTTAAAAAAGACCAAAAAAATCCCCATTAAGATTGATACATGAGAAAAGATTTATCTGGTTCGAACTTAAGTTTTCCAAACTCTCTATTGAACAGAAAAGAAAAACTTTTCCCAGTTATGTTTAACATTTTTCCCAAAAACTGTTTTTGCTACCACATAGGACTTGTTGTCTGATTAAAGGAAGCTTTCCAATCTCTGCTTTTAATGGGTTGCTTCCCTTAATCCATCCATTTTGTTGGTCCACCATTCTTGGAAACCCTCTCTCTCTCTCTCTCTCTCTCTCTCTCTCTCTCTCTGGCTTTTCTTTGCAAACGAAGATTCAGGAAGGACTCATCCTGTGTTTTCTGCAAGCGCACTGATGACTAAAGAGGCCAATCCGAGATAGACAAGTCCAGTTGCAGAAAGTACAGCAGAAGGTCTCCTTGGGTGATGTTTCCAGGTTATGATTCTTTCTGTGTTCTCTTTTCTCTTCAAGACTTATTCGGCGTGAGTTCTCAAATAAGGCTGCAGCATTGTGGATACTGTGTCTCCATGCCTCCTGATGTGAGGCCAGGGCGGACCACTGTTGGTGATCAATTTGGCCAAGCCTGAGATGTTGTTTCAGGGAGTCCTTGTATCGCTTTTTTGGAGTGCCCCTCTTACTCTGACTTGTGGCGAGTTCACCGTAGAGTACTATTTTGGGGAGGCGATAGTCCTCCATCCTAGAAACATGCCCTGCCCAGCGCAGATCATGCTATGAATAACCAGGAAACATTTCATGCAGGGCAAAAGGATGATAATGACAATGACAGACCAACAAAGCAATACTACAGTAGCAGCTAGGAGGTGGGGGAAGGAAGGAGAGAGAAAGAGAAGGGAAGGAGAAGCATTTACCCAGGAATTGTGCAGATGGGAAAGGGGAAAAAAAACCCAGAAAAGTTAGGATTTGAGGGAGAAGATGAGTTTTGCAGACATTTTGAGGGAAGAAGGAAGAGAGAGGAAAAGAAGTAAAAGAGAGAGGGGAGGGAAAGGAAAGGAAAGGAAAGGAAAGGAAAGGAAAGGAAAGGAAAGGAAAGGAAAGATATTTGGCCAGAAGCTGCAAGTGGGAGGAAGAGGATGAGAAAGAGAGACAGAAATGAAGTCAAGAATTAAGAGACAAAAGGATCAAGTACCAAATCAGAGTAGTAGAAGAAACAGTGGTGCAATCTGTACACACCTCAGGCCAAGGAAGAAAACTGAAGCAATTTGGGGTAGGATAAGAAAGACAAGAACAGAAATGGGCAAGCTAAAATAAGACAACAATCCAGTAGTACAAATTTGTTGTCTTTGGGAGGCAGTTAGTGAATGTGAATTTTGAGGCAGGAGTATTTCCCCATGCTAAGTAATAGTTAACTAATACCTTTGCTGAGCTGTAGTGCCGATTATAGCTTGAAGAATATTGTTTGTATGTGGATAGGGGAGGCAGACCTCCTGGACAATTTACAACAGTGAAGCAGTCTGCAGCATTGAGGATAACCTGCAAAAAGCAATGAGAGCCAGAGCAAGTGAGTGACTTCAAAGCAGCACTGTCACCCTGAGATTTTTCCTCTTGTCCTGATGCTCAGAGGAAAGCATTCCAGGTCCTGGGATCTAGAAAATCTAAATGTGACACAAATCTAAAAGCCATTCAAATATTTTGCTGATAGGTTAGAACAACCATAGGTCTCTAAAAAAATTTTCTTTGGTGCCTTTATGTAAGAAAGAAAGGGGGTGGAATATTTTCTGATGCATGGAGAGGCTTGTGGAGCTTGAAAATTTTCCCATACAGTGAAGCAGGGAGGATAGGCCATGGTGGCACCAGTATCAGAGCAAACAGCATCTCATTTCTTTGCTTTGCATGTCATTTTATATTTCCAAGATAGATATGACACATAGATATGCCAATCCAGCTGTCCTCTTTTAAAAGCTCTATAAAGATCTCTGGAGTTCAGCATCTATTATTCTTCATGTCAGCCCATTTTTATTTTTATTTTTATTTATTTATTTTATTCTGGTCCTTTGTCTAGTGCACATCTCTGCCTGCTTCTTTTACTGAAACAACTTGCTAAACAAAAGACACTCACTTAGCTTAATTCCAGGCTGAAAATCACATTGAGCTGCAGAGTTCAGGATCTTTGCCAGAGAACTGTGTTAGCTTGCGGACCCAGACCATACAACCCTAAACACCCCCAAAGAACACTCCAACACAGTGTCTATTTCTATGTTTGTATTGATTATATATTCAGAAAACACTGGTTAAATACAGGTTAGTAAGACATTATTGGCAATAAAAAGGCCGCAACTTGCAATAAATGGTTGGCGATAATGCATGGGTCATGATCTCTCATTGGCTCCACCCATGTGGACCAAAAGACATGTCAGTCAATCCCGACTCCCATGGAGGAGAGAGATGATGGCCAAGCCAACCCGCCCAACTCTCTCTCCTCCCCTGAAAACAAGTAACAGTTAACAACTGGAGGCATGGTCTCCCTTGAACTTGAACTAGAACTAGAACTTGACTTTGTCCTAGAACTTGAACTTGACGGAGACCACTCTATGCCCCACTCCATGAGCACGACCCATGCCATCCGCCATCAAGGCGGTCCCCTTTTGGAACTGCCTACTGCCAACCATTGCTCCCTATCAACAGGCAGCCCTACAGATCTGCAGAGGCCCCAAGCTGTGTGTACAGCGTTCTCTCCAGTCGAATATATGCTGCGTAGGCCCCGGACCACCAGCGCCCCAATCTCATGATGGTCTCCACTGGCAGGCTTTCTTGTGCAGCCATGGTGGCTGCTCTGATCCTGAAAGAGTGGCTGCCAAATTCTTCTGCCAGGAGTCCCAATCACTGAAGGGCCATCTTCAGCACACTAACAAACTGATACCTGGTAAGCGGCGTCCTGTCCCGATGCTGGAACAGCGGCCCCGCCTCGGAACCCCTTGGTCTTATGAACTCATGCATGCATGTCACTGGGCAGGGGGAGGAGCCTATCACCTTCCACACATGCAGAGTGGCTCCAATACCCCGCTGGTCGACTTTGGAGTGCCGGATGCGCAGTGTCATGTCATTGCTGGTGATGGAGATGTCACACAACTGCAGGGCTCTGCCAAATGTATCCTGCTTGCATGAACAGACTACTTCTCCCACCCTCAGTGCCCCAAAGAAAGTGGTGGTATATGCTGTACAGAAGAGCAATGCCTCATAGCTGTAATGACATACGGATGGCAGCAGGCCTGTCAGCCCTGCAAGCATCAAGTACGATACTGGCCGCCTCGCATCCGCCACCTTTGGCACTACTCTCCTCCAGCCTTCCAATGCCTTCTTTACCATAAAAGTGTTGCAGGGGTCACTGTGGCCAGCTGTCTTGCTGAAGAAGGAGATGCCCGCGGCTTCCCCTGCAATGGTTCTGGATGCCAGGCCCCTATCCTTCAATGATACCAGGTAATGCAGTACCTCCCTTTCTGACGCCAGCCACATCATCCCGTAGCTGTGCTGCCGTCTGAAGGCCAGGAATTGTGCTGCTGCCCTCTTGTAGCTAGCCTGCGTTGAAGGTGCCAAGGAGTCCGCGACGCCCCGTATCACAGTCAGTTCCCAAGGTTCCATAGGTCTTCTGGGAATGAGACATCCTCTGCATTGGCGTCTGTCACAGCCACATAAGTCATCCGCCTGTGCCATAGTGTGGCCAGATGACCCTCCCCTCAGGAGCCGTGCGGCCAATCAGAGGCAGACAGGCCCGCCCTGATTGGCCACTTACTTCCCACCTCTCCCAGCCACAGGGGGCACTGGGAGAGAGACGGAGGACTGTTGGCATCCCCCATGGTGACCAGCCATGCGGTTGCCCACCCTACCACGCCCCCATGGATGCTGGGGCGTGAGCAGGTGGGGGGGCTCCATTTGGGGGTGTGCCAGCCGGGCTGCAAAACAGCCCACCAGCAAGCAGTGAGCCCACATCTCTGCCTGCTTCTTTTACTGAAACAACTTGCTAAACAAAAGACACTTACTTAGCTTAATTCCAGACTGAAAATCACATTGAGCTGCAGAGTTCAGGATCTTTGCCAGAGAACTGTGTTAGCTTGTTCTCCTAAAGTTGCAGAACTGGTAATCTGGAGCCTCTCCATCTAGAAACCTTTGTCAAGGTCTCCCCTCCTCACAGTAGTAATTGTAATGTCTATATTCCCCCTTTTCTTCAAAAAGTACCTACCAAAGAAATATATGTTTTCCAGAGTCCTCTATCATCTGGAGCTCTTTCACAATTAACCCATAAACTTTTGCCCCTCTATACACTTTAGCCCAGGGTTTCTCTACCAGGGTTCCCTGGAACCCTAGGGTTCCACAAGAGGTTGCTAGGGGTTTTGCAAGATATTATGATTGGGGAAAAAAATAAAACTTTTTTAAACTGTATATATAATAATTTTTATGCAGGGGTTGTGTGAGACCTGGAAATTGTTTCAAGGGTTCCACAAGGGTAAATAGATTGAGAAAGCCTGCTCTAGACTCTCTTTTCTATCCCCTCCCCTGTGTACCCATTAAAAAAAAACCTATATGTTCACACCTTTGAACAATATGTGAGTAAAAACAAGGAGACCTTTTTATGACCAAACCATACACTTTAATCTGGTGTGAGAATTATTAATTCAGGGTATATTTTAAAAACCTATAAATGAGATTCATCTATTCTTGTTTACCTCTTCCTTCCACCAGCAAGACAAACCAGAGACATAACAGCTCTTGCTACTTTGCATATTCATAATATCACTGATTCACTAAGAATGGCACTATTGCTGTCTGAATGTTAATGTAGATAATACAGCCAAGCTGAAGGGCAAACCTATACCTCCCCCCAAAAAGCTACATTTTCCCCAGCAGACTTCATCGCTTAGCTTAATTATAAAGTTCTTTCTGTCACACAAATAAATTTAATACTATTGCAGTACCACTGCCAGTCTCTTTCTCTTTTTTCTCTCTCCCTCTCTTTCTGAAAACCTTTGTGATGTCTAGAGTAGTAACGTTTATATAGGAGATCCACAACTCATGTGAAAGTCAGCTTATTTGTATTTACAACCTGATTTTGCCTTCTAATAGAGACATTCAAAAGTGTTTAACAAAAGAGGAATAATCTAATGATTAAAAAACAATAACAAATGGGGGGGGGGAGGAACACAGAGAGTGCCAAAATGAACAAATCATAGTCCAAACAACAGTAAACCCCAGGACATCCTGAAAAGGGCATCTTCAAATGCTGAAAGAATACAAGTAGAACTGGAGATGACCAAACATGAGGATGGGAAACCTTCAGGTCACCAAATATTCCTAGACTACAAAATCACACAGAGGTCATGTACTCCATGTTAAATTCCAAACAAGTCTTGAAGAGAAATGATAATGCAGAAAGAATCACAACCTGGGAACATCACCCAAGGAGACCCTCTGCTATGCTTTCTGCAATCAGACTTGTTTATCTCGGATTGGCCTTTTCAGTCATCAGTGTGCTTGCAGAAAATGCGTGATGATTCCTTCCTGAATCTTCATTTGTGAAGAAAAGCCAGAGAGAGACAAATTCACACCTTTCCTGACTGTTGGCTGTGCCAACTGGCTCCTATGGAAGCTGTAGCTCAACATGGGGAGCACCATAGGTAGCCCACTCAACTTAAGTTTTGGGGGTTGAGAGTTCCACATACAAGGAGCTTCCACAGGGGACGCCCTGTCAGATCATATGCTGCCACTAGAATTTGAAAACTGGTTGAAACATGTGTTGCATTGGTGAGAAGAATCCTCAGTTCAGAAGAATCTTCTCAGTTGGCAGATAATTCTATGCAAAGTTCAGATACAATTATTTTACACAGAGAACAGCATTTTTCTGTACAGAAAATAATATTTCTGCTAATGCTATTTTCTGTACATAAACCAGGATTTTTGTGCACATTCTGTTCTGCACAGGATACGCAACCTATTTTTATGCAGCAAATGCTTTTTTCCCTGTACAGTACAATCACATGAAATGTCTTTGAAAATAAGGACTTTATCAGACTATCACTTTAAAGCATTCTTTTGCTGACATAAAAAAATAATCTATTTTTATGCTAGCAAAAGAACACTCCCCTCCTGCACTTACCTCTAATCCTGGCAAAGGCGTCTCCAGCAATGAAAGAGGAAGTGAAGAGAGCTGTGTTCACTTCCTCCTTTGAAATCCCATGAAATATTGCAAGACTTCATCATGAGGGAAATTCAAATAACAAACAGAAAATAACTTTAAAAGTTTCAAAAAGCAAAAACAAAACAAAACACACTTTAAAACTTACACGTAACCTGGGGAGGGTCATAAAAAGTGCATCGCTTACCTGGATGTCAGAATCTCACCTAGAAGTGTTCACACCAGACCAGCCCCTGACCAGGTAAGTACAGTAAAAAAGAAAAAAAAGGATGCAAGGTTTCACCTGTTGGCTATGCTGGCAAAAAAATGGCAGGGGGGGGGGTCAAATGACAGCTTAAGCCACCAATTAAAATGTACTGGTTTTGGAAGGGACATAACCATGAAAGGGCAACATCGTCTGATATGCACACCCTTTAGTGGTTATGTGGTGTCATTATGATGCTGTTTTTGATGAGTCTGACAAAGTCCTCTGTCTCACACTGTGAATACTCTTCAAAATGGTGCAATTTTTGAAGACTTTCTCACAGCGAGAAGAAAATTGCTAAAACTACTTATTGGTTCATCTGAAAAGAAAATTAGCAAAAAGTACATCCTTGCCCCAGTGCTCAAAGGGCCCTTAAAGGGTTAGGGTTAGGGTTAGGGTTAGGGTTAGGGTTAGGGTTAAGTAGAAATGGTTCTTCAAACAGCTTGGTCCTAGGCCGTTAAGGGAGTTTCAGATAGTAACAAGCACCTTGAGTACTATATTATAAATTTGCCCAGTACCATCATCAACATCAACATCGCCATCATCATCATCATCATCATCATCATGATGTGTTGTGTTCTTAAAGCCCCAGTAGCGTTCCATCACAATGGTAAAAACAGGACACATCAGAACCAAGAGAGGTATATGGTAAAGGTAGAGTTGGCTGGCAAATGCATTGAACAGCATGACAAAGCATTCCCTTTTTAAACTGAACAACAGTTTGACATGTTTCCAATTGGAAATCTCTTAGGTCTCCCAGACAGCACTATAGAAATTTCACTGCATTTCCTGGCAGTTCTCCTTGTCAGAATTATGTGCTGGACAAAGCATTCCCACCAGGCAGCTACTCCTTAAATCAATCACTCTTCTGTAATAGAAGTGGTCTGTTCTTAATTCTCTTCAGTAAAAACATGCAATTTAATCATAATATAAAGCAAATATATACCCAGAGGAAATTGTTAAGAGGAAAGCACAGTATGTTTATAAATGTTAACCTTGAAACCATACTTTTTTCCTCCCTTGCCTCTGATTTCTAGTAGTATTTACACAGTTGGGAAAAATTACTTTTTTAGATTATAATTCCACAATCCTGCCTCCATCCAAACAGCAGAACTACAAGCCATGATGGCTAGAATATTATGGGAACTATACTCCACAAATGTAATGTTCCCAAGCTCTAATACAATAAACTTGTCTCTACATCTGATCTTTAATGGAAGCACCTTTAGAAGGGGATATTAAAAAAATGATAGTTTGAAAATATAAAAATGTGTTTTTTAATTTGTTTTAAAAAATAACATTGGGTGGTTTGATTTTTTTTAAAAAAAATCGTCTCTCATAGCATTATCTCTATCTATCTATCCATCATCTATCTAGCCATCTTTCAGTTTTAAACTGAAACAGAATTAAATATAAATTAATATCTTAAGTTGTCAGTTATAATCTCTTAAGAATGGAGCAGGGCTATCTATCTACTGCATTGATTTAAGTGTTTGTTTTCTATATAAGAGAAAAGAGAGGAATGGACAAATCTAATTTCTGAGGTTAAGCATTTTAATTCCGTTCTCCAAATGAGGCTGCACAGCCTGCTGAGGGGGAGCGTGTTTGCTGGCCTTGCATGATGGAGGCCACATAAATGTTACACTATGGCACTCTGCTCCGTGATGCTGACCTAGGAGGGGGTGGAGCTTGGCCATTGTTATAAGTGCCAACCACCCCTCCCCTCCTCCTCTTTCACTTGAACTGGCCCACCCTCCCATCTCTGACACAGTGTAAGCTTGCTGGTCACTTATGGACCAGGTAGGATATTTTCCCCTTTTCCACAGATTTTTCACCTGCCCTACGCTGTTGAAAGGGGAGTTTGCAATTGGTATAGGGTGGCGTCTCAAATAGCAGGTCAGTGGCAGGTAGTGGGCGGGGGGAGATTTCTGCAGTTGGTGATCTATGGCACCATTTTAGGTGAAAGATAAGTCTCTGGAACTGCCTGGCTGGTTATGTGACACAGGGGATGAGGAAAGAGAATACCCTTGGGACTGGCCTGAAGGTTTTAACTCTCACAGGAGGTCCTGCAACTTGAGGAGGTGATCTTTGGGTTGGCCTTCCAGTAGATGGACGGCCAGGGAGCAACCCACAACTAGGGTTTCTTCCTGGGGCTCAGGTGTTTTGTCCAGGGAAGCTGAGGAGGGGGTCTGGGAGAGAACTACTGCCCCAGCTGCTCCCATACTAGGTTATTTGCTCCTGATTGTATATCTTAAGGAATAAGATTTAAATAGGATAGTTAATTAAAGTGGCCCATATTTTATCCAGTCTTGGTGTGTAGTCTCATTATTTTATGTGTTGGCCAGCAAATGACAATAACAGAAGAATACAATGGGGGCTAGGATTTGTGCTGAAGAAATAGCCCAGTCCCAAACTTCATGAGGCCCAATTCAGCAGCACAGCAAGAAGGGCAGGAAGCTTCAGCAGGTTTCTGTACTCCCCCCCCACCTCCCCATGGGTGTGTATCAGGCAAATAAAATGGATTTTAGCTCCAGTGAAGCCATCCCTGGTTGGTTTCCTTTTTGGCAGAACTGGTGGTGGAGTGGCAACACTTATGGGACAATGATGACAGAGAAATTCTGCACCAGCAAAAAGGAGGCTTGCAAGGGGAACCCTCGCCATCTCTCTCACTGCTTCCTTCTCACTGAAGCTCTGATTAACAGACCAGGAGAATGGCCATTTCAACTTTTCCCTTCCCTTCTTGCTTTAGCCTACTTGGCAGAGAGAAAAAGGCTCGGAGCCCTTGAGAGTGGCATGTGTGCTGTGCTATTAATGAGTGCAACAATGGACACTCATGCCTTCCTTTCAGGATTTTAATCAGCCATCTAACTCTCCCTGCCTTTCCATGTGGACATTTTAAGGTTCTAGGTAGAATCTGTTTTGAGGAGAAATCCTTCAATAATGCAAGAAATTGCCTGTGTTGAGAAGCTGCTGCCTAGAACGAGCTGTTCCTGCTGTGTAGTACTTTTTTGTTCATTCATTGTTCTGCTTCAGACATTACTGACCTCTCTCCTAGCCAATCTTTCATCTTTGCTTGTCTGTTAGATGGCTCCTCATGGGTGTTCCTTAAAAGTGAGATTTTTCCATCTTCACTTACTCTGAGTAGTGTCTTCTTAGGAAAACAGCTCCACTGGCAATGGAGCAGCAGGATTGGAAACTACTAAACTGGAAACAGGATAGGAATGAATCATCCCTTAGTTTTCTGCCCCTCTCCCCCCACCATTACATCTGTTAGAGTCAAGGAATTGTATATAGGTCAGCCTTTAATTAATACTAACATACAAATTTATTTTATCTCACAGTGTGCTGTCCTTTCTGTCTCCTATTTTGTACCCTTTAAAATGGTTCCATTATCACTTTCTACATATGAACCATAACTATGATTCTGCTTTAACTGCCAAAGCAACCCCCTATGGAATCATGGGATTGACAGTTTAGGGAGCAGTATTTAAAATCCTCAGCCAGACTGACTGTCCAGTGCCACACCAACTAAACACTCCAAGATTCCACAGGATGCAGCCATGGCAGTTAAATTGGAATCATAGTGCTATAACTATGTAGTGTGAAGAGGCTCCCAGAGTTAGAAAAAAGGGATTAAGTGTTGGAGATATTACTAATGGTATACAAGCTACATATTTCTAATTTGTAGCTCCCATGTGCACTCTGAGGAAGACAAAAAAAAAATATATCCAGGGTGAAACCCTTCTTGCATAACACAGCAGAAGTTCTTTATTTCTCTCTTTGACTGTGATTTCCTGCATGGCAGGGGGTTGGACTGGATGGCCCTCATGGTCTCTTCCAACTCTACAATTCTATGATTCTATATTACAGTGAGTTAATATAATATGTCTGGTTTACTTCCCATATGGCACTACTAGCTGTGTAAAATAGGACTCTGAGAAATCAAAAAAGTCCTTATGGAGAATTATATTCCCAAGCAATATTCAGTATGAGGAACTGTGACTTGGTTATAGGACTCTGTTTTTAGTCACTAATATGTCTGTGGTTATTTCAATGTCATTGTTGTTGAGTGCCTTCAAATCATTTTTTAACTTATGATATCCCTAAGGTGAACCTATCATGGAGCTTTCTCAGAAAGATTTGTTCAAAAGCAGGTTGCCATTGCCTTTCTCTGAGGCTGAGAGAGTGTGACTTGCTCACAAGGTTCCCATGGCCAAATGGAGATTCAACCTCTGGTCTTCTAGAGTCCTAGTCTAGCTGAAACACTGCACCACACTGGTTCAACCTTACTAGACATATTAAAACCAGTGTTGATGGTTTTAACACCATCAGTAAAGAAGTATGATTGATGGTGCACCAACAGGACACAAGTATGGGAAAGGAAAAGAACCAGTCTCTTCAGAGAGGTGCATTACTTATCACCAAAGAAGCTGTGGGGTTGGATAACAATTTTATTATTTTGGGACTGATCAGCAAAAGATTAATCAGATAATCTACAGTTATTTTATTGTACTTGACAAGTCAAAATGCTAGGTCGGCATATTTTTATGATTGACCATGACACAAGCTGGTTACTGTTGGGATATTCAGCTTGGAGGCATTACTGCAAGAAGGTCATTGCCCTTAGCAATTTACTTTCTCTCTGAGTCATAAACTCACCCAAGGCTTGCCACCATAGAGCAGGTGGAAATTTGGAAAATGTGGCCCCATGAATTTTCACAGAACCTTAAATTAGAAGATGGTAGGGCAACATATTTTCCTGTTGGCTGCACAGTAAAGAACTTTCTACCACCATCATCATGCCAGAACTGATGGACATTTTCAGACACGTCTTACCACACAAGAAGACTCCAGGAGAGTTATGCAGCTATCCCGCGGCAGGGGGTCCTTTTCAGTCACCACCGTCCCTCTCGCGGCAGCGTCCGTGACAGTTCCAGGTCTCATCTACAGCAACCGCGCCATTTTTTACTCATGGAAGTTGTCCATGATTAAAAAATGGCGCAGTTGCTGTAGATGGGACCCGGAACTGTCACGGACAATGCCGCGAGAGGGACAGCAGTGTCCGAAAAGGACCCCCTGCTGTGGGATAGCCTTGTACTTCTCCCGGAGTCTTCTTGCATGGTAAGACATGTCTGAAAATGTCCGATGTCACAAATAGACATTGTTAGAGATAGCTAAAACTGTTCCAAATTTTATAAATTTGTTCATATGCAGGATAAAAGAAATTCAGACCTTTAAAAAGGAAAGTGAGAGATCCTAAATAATTAAGTCTTTAAGTCATGAAGGTGCTGCTACCTCTTCTTCTGTGTGGCTTCTTATCTCTAAGATCTCTGTGCAGGAGAGTACAAATGGTTCTCTTCATGCTGGGGACAGACTTGCATATTAAATTTGGCTGGTGCAATTATAAGAAAACTTCATTTTAGTTTGTTTGTGAAGACTTTACCAAAATTCAGAAAATTTCTTCATAGTTTGGGTGGAAAAAAACTTGAGGCTTTAAAATTTTTAATGTGTAAGAAAGCAAAACAGATAATTTCCCATTACTAATCATTGCTGGGTTCCCTGCTGTAACTCCTTCTCTTTCTTTGAGCATACAAGCAGCAACAGGGTAAGAAAGAGCTGGTCTAGTTGAGGGAATAAAATGTGGATTAGTGTGAACCTATGCCAATTTGCAGCAGCTTTCATCTGTCTCAATGATTTTTTTTTGTAAGGTCGCTGGTTTGCGAAGATATCAGTTCACACGGAGGCATGCCAGCAAATCAAGATGGCAGGCATGAGTGAATTACTCATAGTTCTATACTCCCCAACTTGCCGCCACTGACAGTATTTTTTTTAAAAAAAAAATTAAATCCAAGGTGCAGAAGAGAGATCTTCCACTTAAAGAAGGACAACAAAAAAGGCTGTTTCTTTGCCTCAGTGCAAAATCATTACAGTGACAATCCAACATGGTTGTTCTGGGTGTTGCCTTCATAGCAAGTACTGCCCCCCCCTCCCACGCACATCCCACCAATTAGCTATCCTCTTCAGTAATGCACTGTGATGTGATTTGGTTGTCTTAAGTAGAGGGAGTACACATTTCCCCACAGATTTTTAAATACTCAGGAAAAGTCCCCCCCCCATTGTTTTCACATTTTTTTCTCTCCCTCCCTCTGAAAATGATGGAATGCTGTGGAACACTGTTGGATCCCATTTGGAAACATGGGATTTGCTGCAGATTCCATGAGGATTTATTTCACCATCTGGACTACCCCCCAAATAAAATATTCTCTTCCATATCCTTGAAACTTCCCTAGTGTGGCTGTTTGGACTGGACCCAGAGGGGGAGTAAAAGGGAATCAGCAGTGGTTACAACTATCGTTACAAGGAGGTGGGTCAATTTAGAAGGGAGACTGACTGAAGTTGTCTTACTGATGCAGCCTTCAATGTTAGGAGATTATCAGATGCAGCAAATGTGGTACAATCACAATGCCAGTGAAATGCAAAAGGACAACAATATCAGATGACAATGCCTTTCGCGTTCCACTGGCACTTTTCTTCCATTTCTGAAGCCATCAATAGATTGCCCTTCCTATTTTGGTGCTGGCATTGCCAGTACGTGAAATCTCAGGCCATTTAAATCCCATCACTGCAGTGGGAATGGCCGGTCTGGTGCGAACACCTCTGGGTGAAATCTGGACATCCAGGTAGGTTTTGCTCTTTTTATGACCCTATCCAGGTTACTTTGGACCATTACAGTACGGTATGTTTAGGTGCTCTGTGTCTATTTTATTTTTATTTTTAAATTTCCCACGTGATGAAGTCTCACAGGATTTTGAGTGAGGAAGTGAAGTTAAATCCAAGGTGCTCCATTCACTTCCTCTTTACTGCAGGAACTGCCTTTGCTAGGAGAGAAGTTAAGTGCAAGGGGAGTGTTATTTTGCCAGCATAGAAATGGTTTAATTTATGCTAGCAAAAGAACACTTTTAGGGGGGTTGTCTGATAATCTCCCTAGTCTGAATGGAAACTGGTGTTTGGAATCATCAATAGTCCTCACTGAAAAGAACAAATTAAAAACAATTTTTAGACAACTGCATTCTAGTTTGTGTGTGATTGTAAAGCAGTATGAGAAGTTATGTTGAGCCTGATAATGCTGGTTGTTAAGTGGTGAAGCGACAGTGCAGACAAGAATGAAGACATCAAGGAACTTTACCGATCTGTAGCTCTGTTGCCCCATATTGCCAGTACTTGCTAGTGGAAGTATAGTTGCATATTTCACCACTTCCAGAACTCAGAACCTGTAGCCAGTACTGAACCTTTTACACAAGCAACTAACAAATGTTGCTGTCCTTGAGCAAGCAGGGATCACCAGCATTGAGGCCATGATATTGAGAACACAGATGCTCTGGGCAGGGCACGTTTCTAGGATGGAGGACCATTGCCTCCCAAAAATAGTACTCTATGGTGAACTCGCCACAGGTCAGCGTAAGAGGGGCGCTCCAAAAAAGTGATACAAGGACTCCCTGAAACAACATCTCAGGCTCGGCCAAATTGATCACCAACTATGGTCCGCCCTGGCCTCACATCGGGAGGCATGGAGATGCACTATCCACAATGCTGCAGCCTTATTTGAGAACTCATGCCAAACAAGCCTTGAAGAGAAACGACAACACAGAAAGAATCACAACCCAGAAACATCACCTAAGGAGACCTTCTGCTGTGCTTTCTGCAACCAGACTTGTTTATCTCGGATTGGCCTTTTTAGTCATCAGCGCGCTTGCAGAAAGCGCAGGATGAGTCCTTCCTAAATCTTTGTTTGTGAAGAAAAGCCAGAGAGAGAGACAGAGAGAGAATCATAATATGGTCTTGATTAGCAATTATCTATTCTAAAGGTGGAAAAGTCGTTTGTAATAAAATAATGATCTTATGATAAAATAGTTCCACTACTGATGTACAGGAGATTGGGGGCAGGGAGTAGGCAAATGGTTTCATAAATGAGTGGGGCCTCACCCATGGACTGGAGGCACATCAACATTGATATTGTTGCCTGCTCATTTCTTTCAGAATTCCACTAAAATGAGTTTCACAAAGACAGTAGAAAAAGAGGCAGTAGATAGGTAAAGACCTCCAATTAACATTTTGCCCCAATCATCTCAATGTCTTAAAAAGACCACATTGTAAACATACCAGTTATATATAATAAATTGCTATATGGAACCTTCTTATATATTTTGCCCACAGGACTCTCCTATGCCTAACAGTATCAAATGCCAGGAAAAGCAGGCTTTACTGGAGTAAGCAATTCAGGAAAGCTGAGGTAGTCCAGGTCATACACAGGCAATCAATGGAGGTGAGGTGAGGTGAAATAGTGAGATCTCCACCATTCTAGAATCAGTCAAGAGCAGCCAGCAGCAGTCACAATAACTACAGTCAAAAGGAAAAGACAATGAGGCACACCACTTAAGGCAGTCCAGGGGTCAACAATCCAAATAAGTCCACAAACATGAAGAGCACTGAGAGACAGGTAGAACAAACTGTTAAATAAAACTCCCAGCAGCTTCTAAGAAATTGTAGCTACCTGAACCTATGGTGCTAGGTGGTTAATTGTTCAGCATTTCTCATTTAAGCTTCTGCAAGAGGTGCTGAGTCCTTCAACATTACTGCTTTTCTTATCAATGTTCTGCAAATGATTGGGTTGTCTCTTTGGTATTCATCAATGTGAGCAAAGGAGGAGACTCATCTTCCTGAAGGTCCTCATCAGCTGTACTTGCCACTTGCTCACAGATTCTGGGATAGCACATCATCTGGAGCTTTTAAAAGTTCTGACTCCTCTGTTCTTGATTCTTCATATTCCACAGGGTGAATTACGACAAGGGCAAATAAGAGCTTTGGGGAGGCTCCAATCTGGATCAGAAAAATGGCACAAGGAAAAGGTTTTAAGATGCGCTGTTTTTAGAACCACATGTAGGTTTTTTGCAACAGTCAGGGTTTTCATGTCAACACAATGATTTTGCACAAAAAGTGTGCTTTTGGAAACTGTTTTGTGCCATAAATTTAGGTTTTGCCGGGGGGGGGGATATTATTTCCACACAAAGTCTGCACATGTATTTCTGTATAGAATAATTTCCAAAAACAATTTGGGATGGGTGGATACTGCCTGTTAACTGTACAGAAATATTTGTTTTCTGTCACAGTGAGAAGAAAATTGGGGGACATGTTCATCCTCACATATGAGGATGAGATAGGCAAAGATCGACATCTCTACCACATACTTACCTCAGTTGAGGTATCTCATTTTCTGATAAACTGGCTATGAAACTGTCCATGTCATTTTATGCCTGGCATCATGGGACTCTAGGTTGAATCTCATAATCTGAAGTAGAAAAAAAAGGCACTGGTAGTGCCTTTCCTGACTCGAGTCCTGGAATGAGGGTTTCTAGTCCCATTGTTTTTTAGGAAGCTTTTTGGTACTTACCATACTGACTCCTGTACTACCTCGTGGTACTGTGAAAAGGAAGATAGATAAGGCTCATAAACCACTGGCTATTGGGAAAACTTTTTTCAGAAAGCACCTGGAGGCACTCATTATGAGGAATACTAAGAAATGTATGATAACCCACCCCAATATCTAAAGAAAGGAAGACTGGTAATACTGGTATACTGACTTGCAACCCCCCACCCCCACTGACTAATTTCCTGGGATAGGATTTGATGAACTACAGCAGATCTGAAGATACATCAGTGATAAGGCAGGAACTTGATACTTATGGGAGAGATAATGTGTCAAAGAGTTTAGATGTTTAAATAAAGCTCTGTGGGAATGCAAGCACCATGTGTGGCCCTCACGATATTCTCTTCTAGTAGGATAACTTGCTTGCCCTCCAAACAGTAGCTGCTCTGAGAGGGTGTTCAATGCAGCTGGAAGAACTGCAACAGACATAAAAAATCATCAAAATTTTCACAGATCTTTTATCCACATGGGTATTAAAAATGCAACCAAAGCAGGTTTGGAAAATCAGCTTGCAGGATTTCCAACACAGATGCATATGAGTGTCCACTCAATATAGGCTCACTGAGAGGTGACGGGTACAGCCTGGGGTCAAACTAAACCCAGGGTGCTGTTTACACGATGAAAATATAGTGAGAAGAATTCGTGTCCAACCCTGGTAGTTTACACATACATCAGGTTGTTTCCGAGCTTTTAGGAAGGGGGGGGAACCTTTTATCCAACAACCCACGGGACTTTCCATCCCACAGTTTGTGGCGGGTTTTAAAAAAGGCACGGGAGGATTCGGAAGATCGGACGTTTAAACAGCCCGGGACAAGATATCTCGGCACTAGGTGATGACCGGAAATTGATGTTGGCAGGGGTGGGCTAAGAGATCAGAGACCAGAGAAGAGGGGTCAGTCATCCATTCAATAGATTCAAAAGATTCAGCCTCACCAGCTGAGAACAAAGGCTTCCCTTCCAGCTGCACATAAATTTATGTGTGTGTGTCTGTGCACTAAGTCACCCTGATCAATGGATTTTTATGCTGCAAACCCTTCAGCTTCAACCTGTCCCTCCCCTGCATGGTGGGTTTAAATTTTAAAAGGACAGCAAGGGTCTGGGCACAGATCGCTCCTTCCTCCCCACGTTAGTTTGCTTTCAATGGTGGGTTTACATTTTAAAGGGACAGCAAGGGTCTGGGCACAGATTGCTCCTTCTTCCCCACGTTAGCTTGCTTTCAATGGTGGATTTACATTTTAAAGGGACAGCAAGGGTCTGGAAACAGATCGCTCCTTCCTCCCCACATTAGCTTGCCTTCAATGGTGGATTTACATTTTAAAGGGACAGCAAGGGTCTGGGCACGGATTGCTCATTCGTCCCCTCATCCCCAATGTAATGCTCATTCATCTCCTCATCCCCAACGCAGAAGCTTGTGCCAGCCAATAGCATCACCTGTGGTGGGAAACTCTAAAGGAAGTATGTCACCAAGGTTGTGAATAAATGAGTAATTGCATCCTTGATTGACAGCTAAAAAAATATTCTGCGACCGTAAACTCGTGTAAACAAACAAAAAAAGGGGGGGTAATATACAGTGGGAGAAGATACATATCACAGGATGTGATGCCATGTAAACAATGATCCCGGGAACGGGATATCCAGTTCAGAGACAAAAATCATGTAAACAGCGATGGATGAATATGGGATCAAGAAGTCCTGGGATGCTCGCGACAATAACTAATGTCTAACTGGCATTCAGGAGTAGCCAAACAGCAAATAAACTACGTAGCAGAATAGAGCTTGAAAAACAAAGACTCCAGCTAGCAGGCTTTATCACTACTCTGACCCACTTTCACCCATGATAAAAAGACTTACACGCAGCAAGGTTCTTCCAAATATATCTGGAGGCTTTATTTTTCAGGTCCAGTACAAAACAAACATAAAATATATACAGCAAACCTTGATAACAAATCCAACAGCAATTCTCCACAATACCAACACCAACCCACAACAGTAACTCACACAGAGGGTATCTTTATGGGAGTGTTTGGCTAGTCACCTTCTGCCTAGCCACAGCTGTGCACACACCCACTTCGGCCATGCTAGTGAGTGGTCTGTTGCACCAACATTTTTCCTTTTGCATTTAAAGGGATATTATCCTGACAATGTGAAGCCAGCAGCAGATACAGAGGGGGAAGGCTAGGGTAAAACACACAGAAGACTAGCACCCTCCACAGCATGCTAACATTGAGCTCAACAGACAAGTATGAGAGAAGGAGCAGCCCAGCCCAGGTAGATGAGATGAAGCTGGAGCATTGAAGAGCCACACTCCTCTTCCTTGTCCACAACCAGTGGCTGGCCAAGCAGCTCCTCCCATCCCTTTAATAGCAGCCAGTATCAGAGGCCACCACTGCCAGGATGGGTGAAAGCTGAGCGGCTGTCCTCTTCCCTGCAGTGGCCACCCTTCTCATCATCTCTGGGCACTGCCAGGATCTTGCCTCCCTACACGTGTCTCTCCCAATTGCCCCCCACTGGCCACCATGGCATGGTCACCATCTTGATTCATGGCCATGTGTGCATCAGAGCAGAGAGCTTTGCAGCCTATTGTTTCTGAAGAAAACACTGTGAGAACAAAATGACGCTGCTGCGAATTGGCTATAATGTGCATGTATGAGCATTATTTCTTCTTACCTAGACAAGGCCCTAGAGTTCTCTGCCAGAGAATTCTTTGTAACTTGGGAAAATACAAATCCTATGATTCTGTAAAGGGAGCCATGGCAGTTAAATTGGTATCAAAGTGCTACAATTGTGTAGGGTGGATGCACCAACCAACCAATTTCCACCTATTTTTGGACCTTCAAGAGGCATGGCAGTAGGTGGCAAATAGCATTTAGATGGAGAATTGTATTTTCTGGCAAATCAGTTTCCCCACCCTTCTTTGACCAAGGAATCTAGTAGATCTATGAGGAGTCCCCAGCCTGCAAAGGCCTTCTGGGGTTGCATGTGGTCCTTTGGCCATACAGTTCCCAGCATCAGCTTCATATCTCAATTTTTACCCCTCTGTGTGTTTCCAGCTGGTGCTGGTGCTTGTGTTTGTGTGTGCATACACATGCTCACAATCTCCACATTAAGGTGTTAAGCTTATGGAAAAAGGAGATGATAAGAGAAAAAGTGAATCTTGGTATTATATCACAATATTAAGTATTAAGGAAGCAATCCTCTTAAGACATCTACTTTCTGAGTCCTGTCACTGTATTCATCACTCAGTGTTCTGAGGCTGGCCTCATCTGCTAGTGACAGGCTGGAGTATGTTATGATTAAGGTGATGAAAACCTTCCTGAACTTCAAGGAAGGGGTATGGCCTGAGGTGGAGCTTCAGCAGTCTGGATGACAAGGCCTAGGCCCCTTGTCTGTGAGGATAAAGGATACATTCTATGAGACTGACTCCTCCATATTAAATATAGAACAATCTGATAAGTATAAACATGGCCCAAATACCATATCTTCTCCTGCATTGAATCTAATAGATAGCAATCAAAAAGGGCATTTAAAAAGAAGTTGACTTCCAGCATAAGCAACCAGCCTTAGCCAATAGATAAGAAAGAAAAGGACTGGGGAAGAGAGAAGAAATAGCATTAGAAAGGCAAGGAACATCTCTAAGATATAGTATATCTTAACTCCTACTGTACTTTTGTTCTCTATGAAATATACTGATGAAACTAACATATAAAGAAAGCAAGTCTTTGCAGTTATATATCACAAATGCAATATGAAATACGGGCCTTCTAAAATAGCAAGACTCCATACAGCATTGTTTTAGCTGCTTCTTTATCTCTGTCTAGTACTACAGGAGACACAAATCCTACAGTGAGAATAATACAAAACCATCTACTTTTTATTTGAAAACAATACATACACACATACATGCAAGGCCAATTGAATAATGTATTAGACCATATGTTTTAATTAGTCTTCTATGCTTGTTAACTTATTTTTCCTGAAAGCTGAAGGCTGCTATTTTGTGAATATGATAGAGGGAGAGTGGGAGAGAGAGAGAATCTTTTCTTGGGGAACAGCATTGATAGCAGCTCAGTTCAGAGAGAATAGCGAACAGCCATGGGAAAGCAATGATGAGCAGGCTTTCAATCAGCAGGTGAGAATGATAGTCTTAAGTTGAAAGTTTCAGTGCTGACTTCACTGTTTCTAAGCTTCATGGGCAGGATATTTTTTCTGGAAAAAGTGATTTTTTTTTATTTTCATATGGGGAAAACAACAACACACAGCTGTAGTCAAGAGCCATCCTTCTGTAGCTAATTAGTCTATGCTGAATCTAATGGTTTCAGGCTTCTGGCTACAATAAACATATGTTGACTGATTAATCAAATTATTATTTTATTTTCTAGACTATAATTTCATAATTTGAAGAAAGAATGATGGCTGAAGAAACCATTGCCTGTCACTGAATAATTGTAATGAGGTACATAACCCAATAATTATACCTATTATTCAAATTTAAACACTATATAATGTGATTGACCTACCACAGATATTTGCTTAGGGGTAGTGTGGCATTTCCATTGATTGTTGCGATAATATCCCTCCTGAATCTTGAGCAGTAAATTCCAGGGGACTTTATATAAGGTACTATGCTTTTGACAAAAATCTGCTTATAAATCAAGCTGATGTGAATGAGTATTATGAAGGACAGCCACAGGCCTGGAGTGGGGAAAAAAAAAAAAACCACCAGCAGCAACAAAAACAACCGGTAAGTTTTATTTATACCACACCTTTCTCCCAGACTGGTATCCAAAGCAACTTATACATTAAAATGATTATAATATTGTATAGTTAAGCATATTTAAAATTCTACATTAAAATAAAATCAAACTCTAACAATTTTAAAATATGTACTAAAATGTAAAAGCAGTTAAAAACAGTACTATGGAGCCATTCTAGAGAGAGAGTTCCAGAGCTTAGGGTGCAGCCACTGAGGAGATTTTCAGACACCTTTTTCAGCGTCTTCCTGCGCAAGCAGCCTCCGGAGCAGTAACGAGGCTGCCGCACTGCAAAGCGTCCATTTTGGATGACACCGTTTCTCTCTCGGCATCGTCCGTGAGTGTTGCAGTTATCATTGGAGGTGGCCGCGCTGTTTTTTTACTCACGGACAACTTCCGTGAGTGAAAAACAGCGCGGCCGCCTCCAATGCTAGCCGCAACACTCATGGACGACGCCGAGAGAGAAACGGTGTCGTCCAAAATGGACCCTTTGCCTCACGGCAGACTCGTTACTGCTCCTGAGGCTGCTTGCGTGGCAAGACGCTGAAAGAGGCATCTGAAAATCTCCTGAGAAGGTCCTATCATGTGTTCCTACCAACTATACCTATAGACTGTGGGATTGAAAGAAGAGCTACTCCTAAGCTTCTCAGGATATGAGCAGAATCATACAAGGGAATATGGTCTGTCAGATAGAATCATAGAGTCATAAAGCTGGAAGAGACCACGATGGCCATCTTGTCTTACCTCCGATAGCTTGGATTTGAGTTTTATAGGGCTGTATCATTCCAGAATTTTGAATAGAGCTCAAAAACAAGCCTACAGCCAGTGTAGCTGTTGGAGCAGCTGAGTTGTAAGATCCCTGTAACCCACACCAGTTAACAGTCTGGCTGCAACTCTTTGTACCAGGTGAAGTTTTCAAACATGCTTTAAAGGCAACCCCACACAAAGTGCATTATAGTAATCCAAATAGGATGTAATTAAGGTAAGTTTCAGTGTGGCCAGAGCAGGTTTTTCCAGGAACTGGCTGTTGTTATCCTAGCTTTAACTATTTAAAATCACTGCTGGCCACCACAGAAATCTGAGCCTCCAGGTTCAAGGCTGAGTCCAAGAGTACATCCAAACTTCAAACCTGCATTTTCAGGGGGAGTGCAATCCCATCTAGCACTGGCTGAATCCCTGTTCCCTGATCTGCCTTTCAGTTGCCCAGAAGCACCCCTGTCTTCTCTGTATTATGTTTCAGTTTGTTTGCCCTCATCAAGTCCATTACTGGTGCCAGACATTGGTTTAGAACAGAAACTTCCTTGCAGTTTGGTGTAAAGAGGAAATAGAGCTGAGTGTCATAAGAATACTTCTGGCACCAAACTCAAACTGCTGGACAACCTCTTCTATTGGTCTCACATAGATGTTGAATAGTGTGGGTGATAGAACAGAGCCCCGAGGGACCCTGTGGACCAATGGTCAAGGGGTGAAACAAGAATCCTCCAGCACCACCTTATGGGTTCACCCCTCCAAGAAGGAATGGAGCCACTATAAAACAGTGCCTCAAGGTCCCATCCCTGTGAGATGATCCAGGAGGTACCAGTCTTGATGGTATCAAAAGTCAAGAACAGGTCCAGTAGACCCAATGGAGACACTTCATTTCTGGATCCTTGCCAAGGTCTTCCACCAAGGGGACCAGAGCTGTTTATGTCCCACAACCAGGCTTGAAAACAGATTGAAATGGGTTTAGATAATCTGCTTCCTCCATGATTCCCTAGAGATGGGAAGCTACCACTCACTGTATTACCTCCCCCCATGGAATGCTAGATGCTGGCTGATAATTGTTCATTATACAGGGATCCAAGGAAGGAATTTTTCAGTAGAGGCCTCAAAACTCACTCCCTTGGGCTTGTTGGGACCCTGTCTTGTTGCAAGGAGATATTGACTACTCACTTCACACATTTGGTTAATCTCCTCTTCTCCTTTTAATTAGCCAAGAAAGGCAAGGGTATAGCAGACATGTGGTAGCTCTTACTTCTCCAAGGGCCCTGTCCCCATCCTCAGGCTGTACACATTGAAAATAATCTATTATTAGGCAAGCAGGGCCCAATTTTATATTCAATGGGACTGTATCAAAATGGCATCCAAATCACAGCAGATCTGGAAAGCTTTACCTGCAAAGTGATTAGCAAATTCTTTGCAGCAGGGTGTCAAGGGGTTTGTGTTATCCACCATCTTCTCCATGTTATACTGTCAAGAGTCAGATAATGTTACAGATCTCTGACCATCAAAACAGCTCTGGTGGACTGGTCCTTGTAAATGCAATGGGGACAGAAAATCATTTCTTTGCAGTCTGCATTGCCATGGATTTCAAACAGGCTCTAGCTTATGTTCAGTCAGACTCACTCCATATCTTCTGCCAACATCTTTCTAGTCTCACTTACTTCATCATTATCAACTCTATGAAAACCCAGGGTGCCAGCTACAATCCATGAGAAGGGATACTCGGAAGCAACTGTGTCCACCGCCCTGGCAATTTCTTCATCCCAGTGGTCAACCGGGGCTTCAGTAGAATTGTATGCTGGGGTGACAGAAAAATCCCCAAGGCCTTTCAGGAATCCATCTGGAGCCATCAGTCTTCTGGGGCAAACCATCTTAATCATTCTCCCACCCCTGCAGAGGTTCTGACTTCTGACAAGTCTAAACCTGACAAGGTAGTGATCTGTCTATGACAACAGCACTACAGAAAGTTCTACCACACCAAGATCGCCATCATCCCATCAACACAGAGTGTGGTCCAGAGTGTGACCAGCAGCACAATCTTGGGATAGACCCATGGTTGTCTTGTAGGCCATGAAATCTTGAGCTACTCTTGAGACAGATCCACATCATTGCAAACCAAGATGACCCAGGCTAGCTCAAGAAATGAGAGGCTGAAGGGAGGAAGTCTAGCTCTGGAAGAAAGAATACCAACAGAATCTCTATTCTGTCCCAGCCACCCACCTTCAAAACCTACACACTATGGCATATAGCACCTGGTCTGGGGGGTGGAATCATAATAGATCATCACAACTTCACCTCCTTCCCCTTAGGTCCTGCCTGCTGCTGTACAGAAAATCCTGTTGGACAAAACTGAGAAAGATTGACTCTCCCCACATCTTCCTTCAACCAGAGCTCTGTGATAACAAGCAGGTTGGTGTGCTAATCCAAAATCAATCCTGGATAGCTGTTCACATTCACCATTGGCATCCAAAAGAAGAATCTAGGCAGATTCCTACCACTTGTTGCCCCATCCTTGACCAAGAGAATCCCAATCTTTATTAGACATCACTGGGCTACCAAACAAAACAAAACAAAACAAAACAAAACAAAACAAAACAAAACAAAACAAAACAAACACAACCTCTTAAGAGTTCCAGAACAGAAACCAACAAGCAGCAATAATTAACCCAATGGTTAGGTACTGGATTCAGTACTGAGGCTGCCTTTAAAAAAGACGCACATAGCTTTATATTGAGGTGGATTTATTTACAAAGAGGAAGAGGAAAGAAGAGAATATAAAAATACAAAACAAGAGTAACACTGGGAATATGTCTAAGGAACTCAAAGAACTGTAAGCTAACCTAGCAATTAATACTAATGGAATGGGTCCCACAGAACAGCAGCATCTTGGGATGCCTTGGGGCTAATGAGATTATCAGACACAGCAAATACTGCATCAGAAGATCATGATGAGAAACAGAACAGGCAAGATTATCAGACAATGTTGTCCTCCAGCATCCCTGGGTTGTAGTGCGGCCATGAGTAAGACGTCTGTATTAGTGGCTTGTCACCATCATTACGAAAGGGAAGCCTCATCCATGGCAGTGCTACAACCCAGGGATGGCTGAAGGACGCAGACGTCTGCCAATGTCACCCTTTCTGTTCCTGTCGTGTTCTCCTGGCGCAGTTTGGAACATGTTGTTGTTGTTGTTGTTGTTATTACCGGTATTTGCCACATTCCACCGCATCTGATAATTTCCTAAGAAACAAAGAGTAGGTCTCAGAGCCCAGTGTTATTATATATCCAAGCCAGTCCAGAAATAACTAGTCAACTAATCATAGGGAGAACTAGTCTTAATCTTCTAGCATTTGACATATAGGCTTATCCTTGCAAGAAAAAGCCAGAAATAGTTACTCTAACTAGCAAAGGCAGGTTTCTTTTTTTTTAATTCTGAAGTTCCCAAACTACTGATAATATGGGTGTTTATGATGTTATATTAACTCAACCTATTAGCAATAGTAGGAGCTGATGGAAGCAAAACTTCCAGAAATACCTAAAACCACATTTACCCATCCCCCAAACCTAAAATCCTTTACAAGTTTGGCGTATTTTCCACTGGTGGACAAATTGGTTGATTTTCCTTTCTTACTGATTTTGGATTAAATGATCTATTAGATCTCTTCCAAAGCCATTGTTTCCTTGTTGTATATTAATATTTATTTTAGGGAATGACACTCTTAGTGAATACTTTTATTATATCATTTCATGAACCCATATAGGTTTGAATTAGCTGTGAGAAAAAATAATTGGCCAAGACTAATTAGGTTCCAATCTTACATTTACTCAAAATGCAATGGGACTAGCTCCCAAATGTGTTTACATGACTGCACTCTTAGCATAACAAAAAATAGATTTCTTATTCTGTGCTAGTTCACAGTAATTTTCTTCCTAAATTGTTGTTGTGTGCCTTCAAGTCATTTCTGACTTATGGAGACCCTAAAGCAAACCTATCATGGGATTTTCTTATCAAGATTTCTTCAGAGGGGATTTGCCATTTTGTTCTTCTGGGGCTGAGAGTGTGTGCCTTGCCCAAGGACACTCATGGGTTTCCTAAACTGACAAAGATAAATCAAGAACTCTTTCTACTGGCTGAAACCCAAAATGTGAGGAGAGGAATCTTCCTTAATGCTGCTGAATTGAAGGACGGATGGTGTAGGATAAAGTGAACTGGCTTCAACAGAAAATAATGGACAGCCACTGCTTATAGAAGTAAAAATGAAGGTTGAAGGTCTGCTAAACATGAAGGACATCAAGAAATGATAATATAAGGCCACAGTCTATAATTATATTAAAGAAAATTATTTCAAACCAGCTTGTCACTTACTGAGCTATTAAGGAGCTAGGATGTATCTGAAAACCTTTTTGACATTGGTGGCAATACTACATAAACAAAATGTAAGGCATAATGTGCACTCATAGCAGTTAAAATAAACAGATTCATAGGTCACTTGTGTCACTGCAGTTTCACAGAAATGTATTAGAAAATTCACTAGAAAATTGTTAAGGGGAAAATGTTGTTTCTATATTTGCAAATTACAAATAAATGCAAAAACTCAAGTTAAATATTAAACTACAAGAGCCAAAATCCCTTTCCTAGGGTGCATTCATATAACTGGGGCTTTTGAAAAGTGACATGCATCACTTCCTGCCACTATTTTGAGAGGGATTACAAAGGAGAACAAAGGCTTGCTGTGTCTGCTTGAAGCCTGTGGGGTAATCAGATGGGCGAGGGATAAACCATTTTCTCCATGTAGTACCCACCCCTCAGCTAGCAGATGATAAGCTGTGTCCTTAACTGTACACAGAAGTATTTCCATGCCTTCATTGTATTCCAGACAGTACATTTTTTGTGTCTCATGTCTCTTAGACTGTAATACAGAGGGGTAGGGTTTTTCAATGTTAATTCTTGAAAGCCACTCTTGGAGTTGAAGCCAGGGACTGAAGAATGATGGGAGTATTTGAATGAATGAGTGAGTAAATAAATAAATAAATAATGTGTGTGTTGTGTGCCTGAAATTTATTTCTGACATATGGCAACCCGAAGGTGAACCTATCATGAGTTTTTCTTGGCAAGATTTGATGGGGGGGGGGTGCCTTGGTCTTCCTCTGAGGCTCAGAGAAAGTGATTTGCCCAAGGTCACCCAGTGGGTTGCCATGGCTGAACCAGGATTCGAACGCTGGTCTCTGGAGTCATAGTCCAATAGTCAAAATACTACACCACACTGGCTCTCCTAAATTAATAATACATCAGTGTTTAGTTGTTTCTTTTTAAGTGTGTTGGCAGCTGGGAACATTTAAAGCACATAGCTCTGGGAAAAAAAAGTCTGAGAGAACAAATAAATTATGAAACACATTCTAATTAATCACCCTAAATGCTGAACACTAGAATGCTAAGTAGCAACTGATTCACTAAAGTTGATGTTGGGTACGTCTTTCTAAATAACTAGTATCTATAAGGTACAGCTTGCTTGCACTGTTCTTGTGAGGCAGAACAAAGGTTTCAGGCCCATTTCATGTAAACTAATCCCAAGTTCCTCCATCAACATCCATGTTTTAATAACCTACACACTGGACAATTCAAATTTGTGGTACCTTACAGTGGTACAGAAATAAGTTAGCACCACTTAGCAATTGGCTGTGAATGACAGGCATCCAAGTAAGTGCTTAATTACTCCAGGTTCCCCATTCAAGCTTTATGTTTTATTAAGGATACAGATAAAAGAAATCAGAGAAGCAAGAGGTTTTATTCAGCATAAAAAAATTGACCCCATTGATGTGTCACTGCCTACCTGGGCCTGGACTTTGTTCATCCTGGCAGAGCAGGGTAGGGCAGGGCAGGGGTGTATCATGATGCTTGGTGTCACAATAAGGGCAGAGGAGGGAAGGAACAAGGCCAGTATATGAGCTGGCACCACCCCAGTTCCAGTCACTCTTGATTTGGCTCACCTCACCTTCTCACCCTAATGGTTACTGTAGGCATCAGCTAGTTACTTTGTGGTTGGACAGAAATTTTTGATGCACATGTTGAAGACATGACTCATATGAAGTGTTTTCTTCCTCATCTACCTTGTGTGGGGGGAAAGCCCACATGTAGGGTACTAAGACAATTGCCAAAGCAGCAGATGTTAAATAGATGGACATGCTGGCAGGCTTGTGTGTGTGTGAGAGAGAGAGGGAGACAGAGAGAGAGAGAGAAGAAGAAGGAAGGGGCAAGGGGAGGGGGAGAAAGAGAGAGACCCCAACTCAAGGGCTATTAACACTCAACTACCTGTGGGTTGTGGGGCTCAGGGTGGAGACTGGATCAACCTTTGGGACTGACTTGGACACTTCCCCCTTAGCAGATCCAATTGATGAGGTGTCCAGTAACTCCACTGATGTGGTTATACCGGATCAGTTTCAATCTGTAAGTACCGATTATGTGGACAAGCTCCTTGGTAGAGTGAGGAAGACTACCTGCCCTCTTGACCCTTGCCCTTCGTGGCTGGCTGTCCAGGGGGGTGATGCCTTGAGGATGTTCCTTAGGGACATCATCAATGCATCCCTTAGGGAAGGTCATGTTCTATCTTGCTTGAAGGAAGCAGTGATTAGACCGCTCCTAAAAAGTCCTTCCCTTTACCCTCAGGATATGAAGAACTACAGACCGGTCTCCTTACTACCTTTTTTGAGCAAGGGATCGAGAGGGTGGTTGCTCTTCAACTCCAAGTTGGCTTGGAAGAAACCGATTATCTAGATCCATTTCAAACTGGCTTTAGGACAGGATTTGGAGTTGAGATGGCCATGGTTGCCTTAGCTGATGACCTTCGCCTGAGCACCAACAGGGGTAGTGTGACCCTGTTGGTGCTACTGGATCTCTCAGTGGCTTTTGACACAATAGATCATGACATCCTCTTGGATCACCTGAGAAGGTTAGGAATCCAAGGCACTGCACTGCAGGGTTTCCACTCCTTCCTCTCAGATAGATTCCAGAGGGTGATGCTCGGTGACAGTCACTTGGCAAGGAAAGAGCTTAATTGTGGTGTCCCACAAGGCACCATCCTGTCCCCGATGCTATTCAATATATACATGAAGCTGCTGGGAGAGATCATCTGGAGGCATGGGGTGGAGTGTTATCAGTATGCTGATGACACCCAGATATATTTCTCCATGCCTTGGTCTTCAGTTCTGACTTCAGATGGTATCTCTTCTTTTAATGATTGTCTTAAGGCAATAATGGACTGGATGAGGGAAAACAAATTGAAGCTGAATCCAGACAAAATGGAGGTACTCACAGTAGCAGCCCCGAACCCAGGTATCAGGATACAACCTCCAGTCCTGGATGGGGTCACGCTCTCCTCCAGGGACTGTGTTTGCAGTCTGGGGGTACTCCTACACCCGTCGCTCCAGATAACTGTAATCAGGTAACTGTGACGGTCAGGAGTGGCTGTTATCAGCTTTGGCTGATATGCCAACTGTGCCGTTTCCTGGAAGTCAGGGACCTTGAGACCATTGTACATGCTCTGGTAACCTCATGTCTTGATTTCTGTAATGCAGTCTACATGGGGCTACCCTTCTGCTTGGTCCGGAAACTTCAACTAGTACAGAATATGGCAGCCAGACTGATCTCGGGTACATCTAGAAGAGACCATATAACACTGATCTTAAGATCACTTCACTGGCTGCCCATCAGTTTTCGGGCCCAGTACAAGGTGTTGGTTATCATCTTTAAAACCCTAAATGGCTTGGGTCCAATCTATCTTCGGGACAGCCTCCTTCCATATAATCCTCCCAGTGCACTCAGGTCCTCTGGGAGGAATTTGTTACAACCTTTAAAAACTAGTTTTTTCTACAACCTCCCAGGGGACCTTTTCGGCTATTGCTCCCAGATTATGGAATGGCCTGCTGGATGAGATCTGTCGTATTACCACCCTAAATAGCTTTAAAAAAGCTCTTAAGATGGATCTCTTCCGGCAGGCCTTTCCTGAATAGATACTTGGCCATCAAAAAAGATAATCTAATGTGTCCCAATTTTGCTACAGCCACAATCTATTGTTTATTTTTTTAGTATTTTAAAGTACATTTTAATTTTTGAATTATCTAATTGTATTTTAAGGGGGGTGGAATGGAGGGTTTTGGATGTATATTTTATATGTTGTAAGCCTCCCCGATTGCATTTCGTAGAGGGGCAGATTATTATTATTATTATTAGTAGTAGTAGTAGTAGTTTTGGGAGGCCGTATTTATATGGGGTGATCTTCCCTCCTTGACAAAGTTGGGTGATGGCAACTTAGTAGATAAAGACTGACATCAGTGTGAAGTCAAGAGGGTAAATCTACTCCACAATTTAGTCCAATATTCAAAGGAGCTATCTAAAGTATTGAACCTATCATGGCAGGGGGGGGGGTTGTCACTTTGAATAGCTTCTTTAATGTTCAGAGTAAAATCTAGAATGAGTTCACTGTTCTGCTGACATGGAAGCCACCAGGCACCAATGGAACCAAGGAGTATGAGCTTATTGATATCACCACAAACAGTTATATGCTCAGAAATCCCATGAATAAATCAGGAATGTACCTTTCTGAGCCCCCTTTAAGAGCATGTGATGGCATAGTCTTAAAATCTTCAGCAGAAAAATTGCAGCAAGCAAAAAACAGTCCCCCCTCTCTCTCTCTGGCTTTTCTTCGCAAATGAATATTCAGGAAAGACTCATCCCATGGTTTCTGCAAGCACACTGATGACTAAAAAGGCCAGTCAGATAAATAAGTCTGGTTGCAGAAAGCACAGCAGAAGGTCTCCTTGGGTGATGTTTCCGGGTTGTGATTCTTTCTTGTTGTCGTTTCCCTTCAAGACTTGTTCAGCGTGAGTTCTCAAATAAGGCTGCAGCATTGTGGATAGTGTGTCTCCATGCCTCCCGATGTGAGGCCAGGGCAGATCATTATTGGTGATCAATTTGGCTAAGCCTGATATGTTGTTTTAGGGAGTTCTTGTATCACTTTTTTAGAGCAGCCCTCTTACACTAACCCATGGTGAGTTCACCGTAGAGTACTATTTTTGGGAAGTGATGGTCCTCCATCCTAGAAACGTGCCCTGCCCAGTGCAGCTGTGTTCTCAATATCATGGCCTCAAAATCTTTGCATCTGAGATGATGCTTCCCAGGTAGGTGAATTGCTGAATGGACTTAAGCACAGATTGCCGACGGCAATGTGGGGATGATGAAAAACAGTCCAAACATGAAGTATTAGCAGGATGAGTCCCAGAAGAGGAATGCAAACATTTTCACACATGTGTATTGTCCACAATTGATAAGTTTTCTCTAGAAATTCCCAAGCACCAAATATAGTGTAAAGATCCCCATTTATACAGTCTAATATTCTGTGGCATCTTGACAAGAAAGCTTCTTGATGGCTAGTTATTCTAGAATTACTCAAGAAATATCAGTACAGAACATCTTCTGGGATTTCTAGGATTGTTTTATCTATTGTATATCACCTAAGGGGCCCTGGTGGGTTCTGAGGTGATTAATTAATTAATTAATTAATTAGTAAATTTCCACTTTGTTATAGTGCCACAGGTGGGATTTTTCTTTCACTGAAATTTACTCTTTTTGTAACTTCCAGTTAAAGCCCTATCTCTCTTTAACCTTCATTTTCCTGCTTACGCTTCAGTTTTTAGTGTAGGTCATAAACAAGCTTCACTGAAATACTGCTTTAAGCTGTTTAATTGTGATTTTCTATGGGTCATTGTGTTTTTAAATCAGCCATGAGCAGAGAATTTCAGGGCAGTGGTAGGGGGGGGAGTGGACTCTTGAAAAGAATGTAGCTTTCTCTAATTTAATCAGTGAAAGATCTAAACAGAGAACGTGGAGGTGTTTGTCTCTGAGGAGAAATGACAGACATAAAAATACATTACTTGGCATAAACATCTTCTACAACAGAGCACACAAGGGACTTGACTTTTGGATCTGTTCCCAGATACTGAAGAAAGCTTATAGTCATTCTAACAGAGAGATGACCTTGAGATAGACCTACCTAGAATTCAAATACAAATATGGTGTTATAATGGGCTTTAGAATAATGTATCCTTTAAAATATGTTTTCATATATAAAAAGCCTTTTAAGTAAAAATAGCCCATTGACACTATTTAATGTATTCGGTCTAACAGCATAAACATTTTTTTAATCAAGAAAAGACTTCTAGGTGGTGCATGTGAAGGATCTTATCCTTAGAAATAAGTTGTATATTTAAACATCAAACTATCTTTGAACTGGCATCTAATGGAGAGTTACAAACACTTTTGAATAAGGATAGTGACTTTGAACTTCCCCAACCTGAATATCATTAACACGGAAAGAGCAATGCGAAGTTGAGGAGATTGCACAATGGACCAATCAGTCCTTCTAAAACCCACTGGGTTCTTTCCCATTGACATTGAAGGGCAATATGTGTTCAATGGCTCCTATTTGTGGCAGCTATTTTATTTATTTATTTTGTATCTTCCCCCAACACTTGGAACTAATGCATGTTGCTGTTGCTATGTGACTTCAAGTCAACTCCAACTTATGGCAACTCTATCACAGAGTTTTCTTGGCAATATTTATTGAGAGAGTTTGTCATTGCCTTCCTCTGAGGCTGAGAAAATGTGACTTGCCCAATTCACTCAGTGGATTTCCATGGTTAAGTGAGGAGTCAAACCCCTGTTTCATGGAGTCCTAGTCCAACACTCAAACCCCTACAGCATGCTAGCTCTAAAGCAGCTTACAAACATTTTAAATGATACAGGTCAAAACTCACACCTGTAACAACATAATAAAAAGTTAAAATGTCATTAAAGTATCAAAGGAATAAAAAGCTATTTAAAAACATGTAAGTTGAAAAACACAGAGTAAGAACAGTATAGTACATTGTTAAATGTTCTTTTACCCATAATCAATCAGTTCCCAAAAACTGGTTAAACAAACTAATCTCCACATGCTACAGTACTGCTTGTAGGACACCATGGAGGGAGCCAATCTAGCTTCTTTAGGAAAGATGTTCCAGTGCCTGGAAGCAGCCTCTATTGTTAGAGGCAGTATGTCTCTCAATATCAGTTGCTGTGGAACAGGAGCTGGAAACTGCTACCACACTTGTGTCTTGCTGATGGGCTTCCAATGGGCAATGAGCTAGCCATGGTGTGAACTGAATAGATAGGTCTAGACTGGTCTGGATCGGCTACAGGTAGGCAACTGCCTGGCATTCTGGACCTGTGCTGGCCCTCACATAGGACCATGCAAGACAGCAACTCCCATTTTTCCCTCTGCACCCTCCTCCACAAAATGTGAAGGGTCACTTTTTTTTTTTTTTTTGCTCCAAATGGCAAATACATCTCCTCAACCCTGATGAAATGGCACCAGCCATTTTGCTGAACATTTTACGCCATCCCCCTTTTAGGTTTCTAGGGACCTTTCCCCCCCCGAAACACAAGGTGACTATCCTCCATTGGAGCAAAATGGTCACTGGCACCCTACTGGAATTTGGGGGGGGGGGGGCACTGTAGACCACTATTCTGATACTCACTATTGGGGGGGGGGCTAAAAATGTGGTCATCTATAATTGGAGGGGAATATGGCTCATAAGAATGACTTTGTGGGCTTTATGTAGTCCTTGGAACACACTTTACTCATATCTTTTAAACTTTTCTCAGAGCTTGTTTGAGAACAAGGGCTTTGAATACAATGGAACCAGTGGATCTCAAGCCTCCCCCAACCTACCCAAAGACAGACACACACCCCTACACACACAACACATTTTCAGCCCCCAAACACAGGTAGAAATCAAATCCTTGGAGCTTTCTGCTGTGGCACTTGTGAGGACTCCATCCAAGAGCCACAGTCCCCATCTACAGAGACTTATGTCTTGGGCATCCAGTGCAAAAGCTCATACTCTCCAACTGCCCCAGTTTTGCATCCCTATTAATCCTCTGTCCACCCACTTTTTTGTCTGCTTTAAAATGTCTCAGTTTCTCTCTCCTTCATCCACTTTGTCCTTAGCTTACATCAGTTGTTGCAAACTGAGTTCAGAGTGTAAAGGTAATTTGCACTCAACAGAGAGAAGAGCCGAGGAGGGGCAGTGTCTCAGGCAAGAGCAAACCTCTGCAGGCTGTCCTAGCTTGTGTGTTCTTTCTCATTAATAACATTTGCCATCTTGACTACACTCTGATGTTGCTTGGCCACATGCATCTTGGTTTTCATCTGTGAAATGTTGAAGGGCACGTAAGCACACTATCCAGTACCCCTAAACCACTCTACATGCTAAGACTCAAGGGACAGGAATTTAAGCAGCTGTCTGGGGCAGAAGACAAGAGATACCATTTTATTTTATTTTATTTTATTTTATTTTATTTTATTTTATTTTATTTTATTTTATTTTATTGTTTAAATGTTTAATTACAAATCATTACCGAATTTTTACAGTCATCACTAAATATATAAAGCATCTGAAAACAAGATGCAGCTCAGGGAGTTAATAACCAGCAGGAGCCTCTACTAGAAACTGACAATTCTGTCACTAAATCCCAGATGGAGAGTGTGAATCCTACAAGAATATACAGTTCTTGTAGCCTGTTCTGAGAGAGAATTCTGAGGGATTGCTGAAGAACTCATATAGATACTCAAAATAAGATTAAATTCAGATTTGGTGAGGATTATGAAAAGCTAGTGGCAACATCTAATAAGAAACACTAACAGGCCTAGTTTTAGGGCTTAAATTACAGCTTAGTAACTAAAGACAGACCTCAGTACGTGTTAAGAGCCTAGATATCTCAAGTGGTTCTACAAAGTACAGCTAAAAAACTCATTTTCAGCAGCTCTAAAAGCCAGAATGTATCTTTGAGATGAGAGTGATGCAGCCGCTTGTATATCAACAAGGATGGAATATTCATAATTTTCACCTGAATCCCCTGTTGTCCTCTGATCTGCTAAAAGTGTCTGTTTCCTGAGGGCTCAACTCTTTTAGTTCTGTTCACTAAAGAATACTAACTGACTAGAGACATTTTCAGACGCCCCTTACTGCACAAGCAACCTCCGGAGCAGTAATGATGCTGCACGGCAGGGGGTCCTTTTCGGACTCTGCCGTCCCTCTTCCGGGATCCTTCGTGGCACATCCGTGAAGCTTTGGAAGTGGCCGCACCATATTTTAAGACGGACGTTGCCTGTACTTAAAATATGGCACAGCTGCTTCCAAAGCTTCATGGACGTGCCACAAATGATCCGGGAAGAGGGACAGCGGCGTACAGAAAGGACCCCCTGCCACGCAGCAGCCTCGTTACTGCTCCGGAGGCTGCTTGTGCGGTAAGGGACATCTGAAAATGTCGTTTTAATTTTTTTTAATTAATTTTATAATCATACATTATAATTTCCAATCAATACTTATTTAGTATAACACATAATATTACCATAAACATCACAATTTTTCTATTAACTAATTTCAAAAGTTAACGTAAATTCTTTACTATGATTCTTTTCATGAATATTACTTCCCCTACCCCCCCCCACCTCAGTGCTCCCCTTCACCGGGGCCTTTATCCCTTACCTAATCTTTCCAGAATCTCATTTCTTCTCGTGGAGGTAACCTCCCAACTTTTGTCTGTAATACTTTTTTAATACATACTTTTAAAAATTTATCAAAATCACTTTCTTTCCAACTTCCTCTTCTTACGTTAATTCTATATGTTAACTTATCATTTATTGCCATTTTCCAAACTTCTTTATACCACTCCTCCACTTGTACATTTATTTGCATTTTTCAATGTCTTGCTATAATTAATCTTGCTGCCGTTAATAAATTTGTTATTAAATCCTTTTCTGCTTGGTTCTCATTCTCTCCATTATAAATTGACATCAATGCTATGCTCGGTTTCCTTTCTATATATCTATTCAGAATATTCTCTATTTCTATGAAAACCATTTCCCAAAACTGCTGTACAAATGTACAGTTCCACCACATATGCATATATGTACCTATTACTTGACAACCTCTCCAACAATATTTAGAATTATTCTTGTATATATGATGCAATCTTGCTGGTGTCAAATACCATCTCCATATTATTTTTAGTAATTTTCTTTTATCCATATCAACATATTTTTTAGATGTCTTTGTTTCCAAATCTTATCCCATTCATGATCTCCAATTCTTTGTTTCAAATCTTCCTCCCATATTTTCCTTAAATATTCCCCTTTGATTTTTTTATCTTTATTTTTTATCAATATTTTATATAATTCACTTGTAATACCTTTCAAACTTTCTTTATCATCCCTCTTTTCACCTTTTTTCACCAATTTTTCAAATTTTGTAAATTCCATTGTTTCTTTATGATTCCTTTTCCAATTTTTAATCCATTGTTCTAACTGTATGCAGTTAAACCATGAAATTTTCACTCCACATAATTTCTCTCTTATACTCCCTTTCTCATTCATCCATCCTATCCATCCCTCTATTTTGTCTAATCCTCTTTTCTTTAATTCCTTTCACATTTTTCCCTTCAAATTATTTCGGATTCCCCCCCCCATTATAACCAGTGTTAATACTGAATCAATAGGCAAAAATTCTCTCTTATATTTATACCATATTTCCCATATGTTTTGCAGAAATTGGTTCTCAATTCCTTTTAATTTGCTTTTTTGTAAAATTGCCAAAAAATATATTCCATATTCTCTTTTCTGTTCTCCCTGTTTCTGTCTCTACCCATTTTAAATCCCCCTGTCCTACAATTCCTTCTATAACATATCTCAATTGATTAGCTTCATAATATCCTTTTATTTTTGGAAGACCAAGTCCTCCCTCCTTCTGTGGTATATACCAGAATAATTTATTTAATCTTGTCCTTTTCCCTCCATTACAATATTTATTCAACATATTTTGCCATTTTTTCAGTTCTTCTGATATTTTTATTGGTAACATTCTAAACAAAATTTTAGTTTAGGTAATATTTTCATTTTAACTAAAGCTACTCTTCCAAACAATGATAGTTGAATATTTTTATATTCTTCCAACTTCTTTTCCATGTATTTCCTTAATACCACAATATTTTTCTCTTCTAATTCTTTTAAATCTTTTGTAATATTTATTCCTAAATACTTAATATTACTTTTTAGTCTTACTTTTAATTTTTTTCTCTTTTACAAATATATTTTCTTCTTCCTTAGTATAGTTAAACAACATCATAGCTGATTTATTCCAATTAACCTGTAAACCTGTCATCTCCCCAAATACTTTTAAATGTTCTTTAATTTTTTTCTATTCCATTAATCAAATCCTTAATTGTTAGCAATGTATCATCAGCAAACAAGCTTATCTTATGTTTTGTTTCTAATCCAATACCTTCTATACTATTATCATTTCTTATCACATTTGCTAGAATTTCTATTACCATTGCAAACAATATTGGAGAAAGTGGGCAACCTTGTCTTGTTCCTCTCGTTATTTTTATCTCTTTTGTTATTCCATCATTAACCATCACTATAGCTGTGTTATGGGAATACAATTGATCTATTAAACCTCTAAACCTCTTCCCCATTCCAAATTCTTTCAATATTGTTTTTAATGTTGGCCATTCCACACAGTCAAATGCTTTAAATATATCTAATGCTAATATCCCTGCTTTTACTTTTGTTTTACCGGTTATATGTATTTTATTTAACACCCTTCCTATCAAATTTGACATTTGTCTTCCTTTCACAAATCCACATTGATCCTTTAATATATATTTATACATACAACTATTCATTCTCTTTGCCATTATTGCTGATAATAAATTTGCATCTTGATTTATCAATGATGGAGGCCTGTATGATCCACAGTCCATCAAATCCTTATCTGGCTTTGGTATCAATATTATCAATGATTGTTGCCATGATGAAGGGACTTTATCTCCCATTATTATATTATTATATAATTCTAATAATTTAGGTATCAGCTTCTTTTTAAATACTTTATAATAATCTGGTCCTAACCCATCCATTCCTGGAGCTTTCCCACTTTTTAAATTATTTATTGCTTCCTCTACTTCCATTTTCATAATTGGTTTTTCTAATAAATCCCTATCTTCCTCTTCTATTTTAATCTTCCAATTTTCCCCTACATATTTTTCTATTTGTTCCACTGATTTATTCCCTGACTGATACAGGTCTTTATAAAACTCCTCAAAAATTGTTAGTTTTTCCTTCATTGTTCTGCACATTTTACCTGTTTTATCTCTAATCCCATTTATCATATTTTCCATTTTCTTCTTCTGTGTGGATCTAGCCAACATTTTTGAATTTTTATTACTAAATTCAAAATACTCCCTTCTTAAATAAATTAAATTTTCCTTTACTTCATCTACTTCCATTTTATCCAATTCCTCCCTCTTTGCTCGTAACTCAATATAAGTTTGTTTTTCCTTATCTAATATATATTTATTTTCCAATAATTCTATTTCCCTTTCTAATGTCCCTTTTCTTTCTTCTTGCCTTTTTTTTAGGTTAAAGGTTTCTTTTATACATATCCCCCATGTCACAGCTTTCATAGTATCCCACAAAATTCCTTTTGATACTTCTTTATCATTTAATTCCCATAATTCTTGCCATTCATGCTCAATTATTTCTACTATTTCTCTGTAATTTAAAATTTTGTATTCAGCCTCCACCTTTTCAACTGTTCATAATCTCTCTTCATTATTATCTCCACATTGACCAAGGCATGGTCTGTTACTTTTATATTCCCTCTCTCTGAATTTATAATTTTATCAATCAATTTTTTGATAAAAATATAATCAATTCTTGAATAATTCTTATGTACCATTGAAAAAATATGTATATTTCCTTTCATCTCCCTTTACCAATCTACACACATCTTTCAACCCCTTTCTTTTTATTATTTTATTTAAATTTGTAATATTATCATATTTATCCCTTAATGAATAATTTGATTCATCTTTTATTCTTTCCATTTGCATGTTAAAGTCTCCTGCTACAACAATATTTTGTTCTTGTATATTCTCCATTTCTTTAAATACTTTCACATAAAATTCCTCGTTTTTAGTTTGGAGCATATACATTCATTAAAACATATTTATCTTCTCCCATTTCACCTTGCATTATAATATATCTACCATTTTCATCTTTTTTCACCTTTTTAATGACAAAATTACATTTTTTTGCTATTAATATTGCTACCCCTCTAGCTTTTGAATTTCCATATGCTTTTTCATAAACTCTTACCCAATTCACTTTCAATTCATTTACTCCTTCCCTTTTTTGATGTGTCTCTTGTAAAAATATTATATCTGCTTGATCCTTCTTCAATAATGCTTCAGTCCTTTTTCGTTTTATTACCGTGCCAAGGCCATGAACAATAAAGATTGATATCTTTAATTTATTAACCATTAGATTCCTTATTACTTTTTCGATAAAATCTTCTGGCTCCAAAAAGTGACCGCCCTTCTCCATTCCCACCCCTTCCCATTTTCCCCCCTTCCCTTTTCCCTCCCCCTTTCCCTTCTTTATCTCCCCACCTTGTCTTCCCAAGGCAAATTGCCTTGCTCATGACCCCCCCCAGGTCTTCCAGGTGAGGAGTGGTGAAGAGATCATCCAATGGCCCAGAACAACTCCCTCCCCCCGAGTGCTCATAAAAATAAAAACATTTATTTCCCTTCTTTTTCTTTTTTTTCTTTCCCCTCCCCATATAGTTTATTCTTCTTTCTGCTTTCTTCATCTGTCTAAACTTTTCCATCTCCTCTGTCTGCTCCTCCATCAGCTCCCTACTCCTTCTTATTATTCCCAACTCCTCCAACAGTCGCAGTCCTCCTTCTGGTGTTTCCATTCTATATCTTTTTCCTGCCCATTCAAATTTCAAAAACACTGGGCATCCCCAAGCATATTTTATACCATCTTTCAAAAGAGTAGCAATACAAGGCTTCATCGATTTTCTCCAGATTACTGTTTGTGGACAGTAGTCATTATATAATTCCACCCTTACATCCCCATACTTCAGTCCCTCTGGATATTTTTTGACTGTACTCATCAATTCCTCCTTCTTATTGTAATTAATAACTCTGACAATAACATCTCTTGGCAAAATACTTCTCCTTCCTGTCAGTTCTCTATGGATCCGCTCAATGTCCTCTTCCCTCCATTTCACAGCTGGGGTAACTTGCTGTAACCATTTCAACACTTCAGATTTCAGGTTAGATCCTTGATCTTTCCCCACAGATTCTGGCAGGAACCTTATTCTAAAGTTATTCCTGTGTTGATAATCTTGCATGTATATCCATTTTTTCATGTCTGTGATTTTCTTCATATTATCCTGGATCTGACTGCCTTAAAGTGTTTGGGTTTTAATTATTTGTTTGTTCTCTTTTACTATATTAAGACTGTCTCCTTGTATTCCTTGTATTTTTGTACGCATTTCCACAAATCTTTCCTCAGATCTTTTCCTCTCCTTCTGCATTTCTTCTCTTATGCTTGCAAACTCTGAAATCATTCTCTTTTTATCTTCTCTAAATTCTGTCATCATTTTTTGTAAAGAGAATCCATATGAGTTTTGATATCCTCTGTGCTTTCTCCCCTTCTTTCCCTCCCCCTTGGGGATGGAGGATCTAGGGGTGAGGCAGCTAAAGGAAGGCTAATTTCTTTTTCCATACTTAGCCCTTCTGGTTCACCCTTATTATTCTTTTCCAATTTCTTATGCAATCTATCTGATGGTTTACTTAGTGTTTGTGGTCTTAACCAGCTTTTTCCTGCAGTATTTCTTCTTTTTTTAGACATAAGAAAATCCAAACACTCCAAACTTTCATTTTTTCCCTTCTGTTAATGGCCCCTCCTTCCTCCACCACTTATTTTTTAAAGCTTTCCACTTATTCTCCAGTTATATCAAATATTTCTTCCTCTTTTAAATCATCCTTTTCATTTGCCTACAATTATTCGCTGCTTTCTCCAACCTTAGTGATTTATTAGCAAAATGTTCTTTTTAATTATGTTGGAGTCTGCTCCAAGATCGGACAAAACCAAAAGTAACTATTTGTTTACTTTTAGGCTTCCTTGAACTGCAATTTTCCCTTCTATTAGCATTCCTTAGTAATTCACAGCCATAAATCTTCCCTCAAAAGCTCTCCTCATGCCTTTTTAAAGGGAAAGTATTCATTTAATTCCATTACCTTGAGCACCCGTCTTGGGAATTGTTCCTACGCCATTGAAGTTGGCTCCTCCCCCCGCATCTGAAAATGTCCTAGCAGTTACCATATACCCTTGCTGTTCTTTTTGAATATACACAGGGCCATTTTAAAATGTTGGTTGTTCAGGAACTTCTGGGCAATAGCAATTTGACTGGCTGAAGCTCCATTAAGCTCAGTGAGAGAAGAAGCTTTGGTGGTAGCAGCCATTGGGAGGGAGGCAAGTTCTGGCTAGTGGATTTGTCCTCGGATCAAGGGGAGAATGGGATCACCCACATGTGCCAAAAACCCTCACAACCTGTGCTGTGGTTGTGGAAACCGAGCAGTCAGGGATGGATTCCACCATGAGCATGCTGATGAAAGCAAGTCTATAAGGACATTAAGCCTGCCATGGCACTTTCTTTAATTATCTTTTTTTATTCCATATCTGAAATGTTATGATTATAATTAAAGTGATCTTCAATTCTGCAGTGATATCATTTACCTCTGGTGAGCTGCCTCCTTTTCTACTTCTTACAATTAAGAAGAGAGATTGTAAAAATTATTTTACGATCACACTGTGCATGCAAAAAGCTTAACTGGATGGTGATGTAATTAGTGAAATGCACAAGGGGTTTTAGTAACATTGAACCTCAACGTTTTAAATGAGTTGTTTCTTTGCTTGGTGGAAACATGGTGGATTATCGTTAAAGGCTGAAAGATTTCATGGGAACAGACATTGTTTCTGATGAAGGGATACATTGTACTCACTAGCATAACAAGATAACAAATAAGGCTAATGACTTGCAGTGCTACCATATTTATAGAAATACATGTGAAATTAACTTCTTAGTTATACAAGAGTTTGTTGAAGATGAGAATGAATGAGGGCTATGTGGAGGAAGACTGTTCAGATAACCAAGAAATTCTCAATATATATGGAGGTGAAACTGCTGAGAGAGGAGTTTAGACAGATGCTGATAAAAAGAAATTAGAGGAGAGTTTTTAAAGGTTCTGAGGTGCATTTGGTTGAAGACTGAAGCCACAAGATTTTATTTGAGATGGACTGGAATGGCTTGGTACTTTCAGAGAAAGAAGATGAATAGAGTTAGAATTTAGGGGTGGGGTGGGCCTGAAGAAATCTGCTGAGATCAGGGGGGTTAGTATTAGAGAATGAGTGTGATTTTGGAGAATTCTGTTGAGACCAAAAATTTTCATGCCAAATAAATGATGGTGATCTCAGGGGTTATAACAAATAACAAAGGGAGGAAGACTGGAGAAAGGGGGGGGGCACTTGGCCTAGAGAGCTGAAGAAGTCATGGAAGTACACTGAGTAGCCAAGTTCAGGATGGACCTGGATTATGGGATAATCTATTTAACTCAAGTCTTTTTACTACAATAGTTTAGATCTGAAATAAAATTTCACATTAGATTTAAATATGTATAAGGAATAAGTTTAAAGGGTTGGCTTCTTCTGATCTGATATGCATGCTATTTTGTCATCTGATGTGGGATGTTTGATTTATCAAAGGTAATAATTCTATAAGGATTTTTAAAATTATTATATTAAATTTACAGAGATGGTTTGAAAAATGTGATAAGTTAGATACAAGTCAGATCAATATATATGAAAGGAGATTAAAGGCACTTGTATGTAAGGCTGGAACAGTATATGATTAGAAGAGGTATTGTGGTATTATTTAAGTTAGAAAAAGAGGGGAAGCCTGCCTCATTTCAAAGAAAGAATTTACTATTTGAGATTTCTTATTATGATAGATTGCCTGTAAAAATGGATTTAGAGAGTTAGGATAATCCTTTGACTAATTATGTTGGCTGATAAAGATTAATAAGTCTAATACAGTAGTGTGATTTGGTAAAATTACTAATGCTATATTGACTTTTTGTAGAAAATAATTAGATGTTTTGCTAAGTTTTGTTTTGTATTATTAGTAGGTAGTCTTTATAGAGAGGAGGATAGTAGCTATTAGATGAGAGAGATATAATCTGATTAGTTGTTTAAATAATTGCTGAAAAGTTGATGGGAAGTCACTTTTATCTTTTTTCAACATTTTTTTCTCCTCTCTTCTTTCCCTTTTACTATTTTTCCTGATTTTCTCCCCCCCTTTTTTTTCCTATATATACTTTTTAATGTATTTGGAAATATTCATTAAAATATATTATTTTTTAAAAAAGAAATGTTGGTTGTGGCAGTAGTTGGGGAAGGTAGACAGATCTATATACGCAAGATAGTTGTACAACGGAGCTTGCTTTTGAGTATGAGGTGGGCCCTAGTGATAGCACATCTCAGCCTCAGTGATGAAGCACCAGGTGAAATTTTGGTAAGCACCCTTGTGAGTTAAATTTAGTAAAAGAAGGGCAAGGCTAGTGGATAACTGAGTTTTGCAGGGAATCAGACCAATAATTTTAGAAATACAATATACTTAAAATAAATAATAAAATACAATAGAAAAAATGCTATGGAAAAGGCTTTATACCTGACTTGGCCATGTGGCCAGTTAGAGCCACAGAAGGCTCTCTGAGGGAATGGAAGTACCTCAGAGAACCATGCTCTGAGTGAGTACATGGCTGGGGCCTGGCTTAGGAAAAGCATGTGGCCCAGCCAACTTGAACACCAGATTTAACCCTCATAGACCCTGTAATGTAAGTCGTTTTCTTTGTGTAGGGAACAGTTCAGTTAGATTGCATCAGGGTTCCTTTTATTAGTTTTCCTTGATTGAATGTATGCCTGCTTTCTATCTCTGTAACTTTAAGCTTTGCCTCCTCTTCATGAAACAATTTCCCTCTTAAACTTGTTTTAACTTGCTTGAATAAAAATAAGCCTTTCTATTTTTCCTTTAAAAAAGAAAAGAAAAGAAAAGAGGCTATGGAGTTAGAAAACCAGCAGGGGAGTTCTGACTATCCCACATATTGCACTGAGTGCCACATTTATGACTGTTGGCCTCTGTGCGGTAGTTGTGAGTGTGTCTTCAATGACATAAGCTCTTGGCCCTCAGAAGCAAGCTGTTTTCTTTAAGACTAAGGGGGGGGGGTCTAATGTTTACTTTAAAATGTTAACATCACAGGAATGTTCTGTTAATAGCCAATGCATTCAAAGCAGCTGAAGTAGTAATGTGATTTGATACTGGTCCACAATTATATCAGGTCTCTTCTGCAGTTTATTGCTGTAAATGTTTTTGTAATTCATTATCACAGAACCCAACAAATTTAAAGGGAGATTTTTATTTTTTTTTAGTATATCCTGATGTTTTGTTTTAAAACGAGTAAACTATATGAAGTCTTTCTTCTGGCATAATCCAGCTGCTTTATTTCCAAGCACACCATGCAGAAGAAGATGGTGCTTTTATAGTAATAATAATAATAATAATTATTATTATTATTATTATTTATATCCCACCCCTTTATGAAACAACAATTTACAACAATTAAAATATACATCCCAAGTCCTCAATCCCACCCCACCCCCTTAAAATACAATTAAATAATTCAGGAATTAAAACATACTATAAAAAATACAAAAATTAAATATAAACAACAGACAGTGGCCATAGTGAGGTTGGGACACATTAGATTATCTTTTCTGTTGGCCGGGTATCTATTCAGGAAAGGCCCACCAGAAGAGATCTGTCTTAAGAGCTTTTAAAAAGCTATTTAGGGTGGTAATATGATGGATCTTATCCAGCAGGCCGTTCCATACTCTGGGAGCAATAGCCAAAAAGGCCCTCCAGGAGGTCAAAGAAAGCCTAGATTTTAAAGGTTGTAACAAATTCCTCCCAGAGGATTTGAGTGTACGGGGAGGATTATATGATTATATTAACCAAAAGAGGTTAATTTAAAAATGGTTGATTTTTTTTATATATATATATATATATTTTTTGGTTTGGTCAACATCTATAGGTAAACTGACCTGATTTGAACTTCTAGGACTAACATGCAGATTGAAACACAGTTATTCATTGGACCACAGAGTAGTCCCAATTCAGGAAATGACTTGTGGCTGAAAAATGACATATAAATGCCTGTCTATTACAGAAAGATATGTACTAAGTGTATATGGTATGTGGATATGTGCAAAAATAAACACAGAACTTGTACAGAACAGATTTGTGATTGAATACTCATTGCCCTCCATATCCACAGGAAATACATACGTTCCCAGACTTACCATGGATATGTAAAACAGTGGATAATAGCGAACCCTACTGAAATGAATGACTTCCAGCCCAACTTCTGGCAAAAGCATACCATAGAATCATGCTGGAGGAGCTAGAAAATGCCTAGAGAGGACATATTTTTCCCAACATGAATAAATGAAATCATGGATATCAGTCCCATGGATACAGGGGGCGACCTGTAAATACAAAACTGACACACCCTAGAAATAATGTATTATAGTATGGATGTATGATGGTATGATTATCCCTGTTTCAGAACAGATGGATCATATTTGTTAGCTTTATTTATACAATACACTATATTATACATTATTTCTTTGTATTCTTTTTCATACTGACCCAACTTATTTTTAACTACAGCAGTGTCACCTACCGAGCTGGGAAGTAACTAGTCATTTTTTACAGTAAGTAAGGAATAATTACATGTCATTAATATTATAATCACTCCTTTGGGGGATAACCTAAAAACAGTTATCTTTATTGTTATGGGATGTGGCCTCATTAAATGGTGGAGGAGGAATATCACATGGTTCAAGAGCTGGCTAATACTGTATGCCATTTGCTGCTACCTCATGCCCTGTTGATAATGCTGAGTTCAAGTGAGGTGAATTGGAAGAAAATATATATTTTTTTACCACAGGCCAGCAGACTTTTTAAGCAGCTAGATTTATCCCTTATACTGCTTTTAATACATGGGGAAGGTTGACATATAGGACTTTTTCAAACAGGGTAAAAAAAACCCAAAACCCTGAGGGGTTGTCACGCTTACAGAGCCCCCTTTCAGACAGCCCCGTCCTTCTCCTGCCCTCCTCCTGACCTTCCCCTGTGCTGCAGGCACTGCTTTTTAGTGATGGAGGTTTTCTGTCAATAAAAAGCGGCACTGACAGCATGGGCGAAGCACAGGGGAAGGTCGGGGAGAACAGAGGAGGACGGGGTTGTCTGAAATAGGGCTCTGTAAGCTCAACAGCCCCATTCTTCTCCCAACCTCCTTGAGGGTTTCTTATCCCATTTGAAAAAAGTCCTAAGAAACAGGAAATGCAATAATTGCAATAAATATCTACTTTGAGGGCCATGTAACTACTACTGTAACTCAAATAGTTTTGTAAACTGTGGTTTCCTCCCTTGCAAATGTGAATGTTATATGATTTGAATTTCATCACTGTGGAAAACTGGGGGTGGGGGAGGAAAATCCTGCTGGTGTGTTTTCTAATCTTGTCTTACAGTTGGTTCCCATAACACACTGAAATATAATAAAACTGAGGAGTAAATACTGCCACTGCTCCATATGTGAAGTTAATAATTCATCTTTAATAATTAATATATTCCTAGCTGTGCTTTCAATATTTGGAAATAGCTCAGTCCTCATATAAAACCCAATGAATCCGTGAATCAATAGAAGGAATCATGTTGAGGAATGCAGGGAAAATCAGAGTTTGTAAATCAAAGAATATTGAGAGTATACATGCATAGTTATTTCTAACTGCTTAAAAAGCAAATTATCTTTGTCCCTTCCTAAGATGATAAAAAGAAACTTGGTTTATAATGTGTAGTTACAGGACTCTATGCATTAAATTGCTAGTTTCCAAAAGTGTATCCAGGGCCTTGAAACCTAGCTACCAACTGTATTGCATGCCAGCAGTTATTCTTTGAAAAGAACAAAGGAAGCTTTTCCAATTACAATAAATACCAAGTCAAATTAAATCTGAATTTCCAGAATTTCAGTTAATGAGTACCAGAGAAGAATCTTCTAGAAACAGCCTCCAAAAAGCTTTCAGTCCCTTTGTGATGTAGCCCGTTCTACAGCTTAGACAGCTGCAAAAGGTAGAACAAGGAATAGGTTGTGTGTGTGTGTGTGTGTGTGTTTAAAGTCAGTTCAGGATTGCAAATTGGAGTAAAGTCATTTACTAGTACTGAATAAAGCAGTTATACTTAGCCACATCCTATTAATCACATACATAAGTGTCTGTCTTATTACCATAAATCACCCCATAGAGCCCAAAGAATCTAATGTAGAGGAGTTGGATATAGAAAGGCTTCAAGAGCCAAATGAAATTCAGCTACCTCAAATCTGAGCAGCTTGTGGCTGATGCAACTGATAAGGAACTTCAGTAAAGCAGGCCTCCTCTTCAGCTGGAGTTGATGGACACAGTGTCCATCATTTGAGGAATAACATCAGGGCAAAGAACAGTGACAAAGAAGCCAATGTCACTTAAATAAGAAATGCCAAGTAACCAAGCACCTGATGTCTCAAAAGCTAGGCAGTGATAAAACCCATAGCAAATGCTGTGAAGTTTTGTTGTTCACAGCTCTTTGTCCTTCCTGGTTTTTGTGTGCACCTTGCCGATTGATTTCATTGGATTCTTGACCTTTGGACTGATTTACTGTATATATCTGTTTGTCTTTCCTTTGTGGCTTCACTTACCATGGAGATTTTCAGACAGGCAAAAATCGCTCTTTGCCGCGCGAGCAGCCTCCCGAAACTGCTGCGTGGCAAGGGTCTTCTTCGGACGACGCTGTGCCTCTGGCGAAACCGTCCGTGTCACTTCCGTGAAGCTTGGGACGGCTCCGCGCCATATTTCAATCACGGGCAGCCTCCGTGCTTGAAATATGGCGCGGAGCCGTCCGAAGCTTCACGGAAGTGACACGGATGGTTTCGCCAGAGGCACAGCGTCGTCCGAAGAAGACCCTTGCCGCGCAGCAGTTTCGGGAGGCTGCTCGCGCGGCAAAGAGCGATTTTTGCCTGTCTGAAAATCTCCCATGACTACTAGCTTCTGGTGTTGGATTCTGGAATAACAGAAATCTCACCCCTGAGCTTCCTTCCACCTTCTATACATGCCCTTTATAGCCTCTGTATGACCTGGACTGGCTTGACACACTTATAACTGCTTCTCCGTACTATAGCTTGCCTCTCCTGGCATTTGCTACCTGTAGGAATGGGACATTTATACTGAGTCAGATCACCTGTCCATCTTATATTGCCTCCTTTTCCAGTGTGGTCCTCTCTCTGATGTAAAACTTTGTTTACTTCATTCTCACACACAAGAGCAAATAATGTTAATGTTATTTCTCTCACTATACAAAACAGAAAGATTTGTGTGCAGTATCAATATTTCAGTTGTATTTCATGGCTCCACTCAAAAAAATTAATTTCCACAGAAATGCATGTTCTTGTCTGCTCAGATAACATGACAGGGGGAGGGGTTGTGCAGAAAGAAACATTTCTGGATAGGACACACTGTAAATTTTGTACATAAAAGCACAGTTTTAGTTAAAATGATGAGTTTAGGGGGAAAACCATGAACCGTACAGAACATTGCTGCCAGGCTTACTGTGCAGGATATTGTTACCTACCCTGATAGCCCCTATCTTAGAATAGCAAATACTTAGCCATATTTAATAATTTGGCTAAGGTGGTCATTCATGTGGTTACAGGTAAACCAGGGACCCCCAAACACCAAGGTGGGATGCATGTAAGACCAAGAAAAGGGCCTTTGGAAATTCCCCAAAACAAAACACTCAAGACTCAACACTTGGAGGTGAGTCAATCACTAACCCACTCAGTGGTAGCAAGAGACCTATTGCTTGTGAAACAGGATTTTCCTGCTCTGCTCCAAGAATAGACCTTGCCTGTTTCCTATTTAATTCCAAAAGTATCGATGATTAATTATCATTAACTCATCTGGAGTACCCTTTGTTTTGGCCTGGGAATCTACAAGAACGATTGTATTTCACTCAAACTCCTATCCCTTCAGGGGAATTCTCATATACATTTCACCACTAAACACCCCCAAATTGCAGCTCTGCATCAGTCTGTATAGCCAGGGTGCACAGTTCCACTTCCTTTTGAATCCATGTCACACTGTGTAGCCAGTCCATCATCCATCCAGACTTCCTCGCTGCCAGTTTACTTCACAGTCTACCCTCTACAGGATTAGTACAATATAACCTGCCACCCCCTTATTCTATTCCTCTATCGAAATACTTCCTACTACTTTTGATAGTCTTGTATGAGTGTTTGTGTGAATGCTGTTGATATTAATTTCCAATAAAGATCATTTAATTGTATGTTTTGGCTTAGAATCTCCTCCTTAATACCGGTATACATAGGTTAAAAGGTCCTACTGTTGCCCATCCTCTTGCTGCCATAATTGAGCTAATTAAAGATTAAATATTCCCCATTTTGATATTAGGACATTAGAGGGTTCCCATGGACCCCACACAATTTGGGTAACAATATATTTAATGTTAATACACCCTTTTCAATTTGGGATTAAAAAATCAATAAGTATTCTTTACATCCTTATGAGCTGTAGCCCTTCACAAGGTAACATGACACCAAACAAGTAAGCAATGCACAGTCTGTCAGGCTCATCCCTGAATTCTGGGGTTTAGAGTGGAATCCATGGAGGACCCTGACATGAGGCTGACTTTGGCCTGTTTCCTTTGCTTGGTCCTCTCTGTCTTTGGAGGGGTGCCAGCCCACCTTGTTGGCCTGGGAACGCTGTTCTCCACAGCAGCTCAAGGTCGCAGCTCCAGGTGCTGGCTGGACCGTTTCTCCTCCCTAAATGCCATTCTCACACTGTAAGGGTTTATCTGGGGGTTTGTTCTAGTCTGTGTTTAGTGTCGGCTTTGTTCTACATTCCTGACACACGTTTCATTAATAATAAATAATTCTTATTGAGTGAATGTGAGCTTGTGTTATTGGTACATCACAGTAAACCGAAACTCACTAAACCTGCTTATTCTTGAGTGTTCTATCCGCAATGTCGGACGATGGGGAGGTTGGAACCCAGACGGAGAAAGACCTGGCCACAGCCGGCGGCCAGGCAGCCAGTGCACTGGAGGATGGTGCAGACGCATCGGGGGATGCTGCAGGGGTGTCTGAGGAAGAACGGAGCTGAGCTGGAAGGCTGACACATCCCCTCGACCTGATGGAGCTGGGAGCCAGGCAAACCCTGGGGAAGGGCAGCCTACCTTTCTCTGAGACTCCAGTGCATGGAGCTGGAACAGCCATGGGAGCCAGTTGGCTCTGGCCAGAAGAACGAGGCTGGGAGGAACGCAGGTCCCACAGGTGGGACAAGCCCCTAGGCGAGGGGTACCAAGAGCCGGGGATGCATTCTTCACGTGCAGAATTGGAAGCTGAGGTCCAGCAGTTAAAGCAGCAGATGGAGGTTATGTAGACGAGCCTCCTAGAGATCCTGCAGAGAATACCTCAGCCACCAGCTGCCCCGGGAGGAGGCCAACCTCCCCAAGACCCACAAGTGCCAGCCCCAGTACCCGGGGGAGGGGACCCCGCCATACCTGCTGGGGTCCCTGGCCCACCAGCTCCTGGACCAGTACCCCCTGGGGGAGCTGGCCCGGTTGAGCACCGGGAAAGGCCATGGAGGTTGAAGCCCTGAGATCTAAAGGCTGCCTTTGATGGAGATGCGGCAAAGCTACCATACTTCCTAACCCAGGTGATGGGGTTTATGTCCCAGTGGGATGAGGAGTTCCAGACAGAGGCCGAGAAGGTGCAGTATGTATCCAACCAGCTGGAGGGAGATGCGACGCAGTGGCTGGTGAGGCTCTATGACATGGGGGCTCCAGAATTAGGGAGTTTCCATGACTTCATGATGGCCTTACGGGCTCAATTTGAAGACCCCCTGAGAGTGAGATGGGCCCACACGGAACTCTGGGAACTGAGGCAAGGTTCGAGATCCATGGCCAAGTACGCCTCCGAATTCTGCCGCCTGGCCAGCCAGGTCCCGACTGGACCGAAGCCATTAAGTACTTCCAAGATGGCCTAAACACAGACATCCTCAAGTGGGCATTGTTCCAGGGGAACCCTGAGACCCTTTTAGGGTGGTGCGGCTAGCTGGAGAAGTAGAGACGCTAAGGCAGAGCGTCAAGCTGGCTTGGCACCAGCAGGGATCCAAGGGAAAGCCCACTGGGTCCACAGGGAAGAAAATTAAGGTGGGCTGATCAGCCGGGACCATAGCGGGGGAGTCGGAGAGGGAGCAAAGGATGAGGAAAGTGCTGTGCTTACAATGTGGGAAGGGTGGCCACCGCATAGCCGAATGCGCAGAGAAGAGCCCTCAGGAACCAGTGGCAGCAGAGAAGCCCAAGAGGGCGGAGGGGAAGTCGACGGCACCCAAAACACCATTCAAGCCCAAGCCCAAAGCAGCAGTGCACGCCTTGGTACCAAGCCAGGGCAGGTGAATCTTCGGAGGAGCCAGATGACACTGGATCTTCCTCCTCTGATGCGGAGCTGGCGAGTAACGGCTCCAGCCCGCCCTACTAAGCGCCCGAGGCCGAGTTAATCCCGAAGGGTGCCCAAGTGCTGTGGTGAGTGGTGTAAAAGGCCCTTTTTTTCTTAAAAGCCAAAATAGGGGTTGCAACCAGTGGGGTTACCCGAAAAGTAATGTTAATGGTTGATTGCGGATGTACCCAAGTGTTAATTCACCCCTCCCTGGTTAGTGAACTTGAAATTAGTACCATCAAGCTGGACAAGCCAGTGTGGCTGTCTCAGATGGATGGAGGTATGATGAAGGGGGAAGGGGGACGCAAGGCGAATGACTGGCCCAGTACACATGAGGATGGGGAATCATCAGGAGGAGCTTCAATTTGTGATAGCCCCGGGCCTAGTTCCTGCTGCAGTGGTGGGCTTAAACTGGCTGAAATTACACAACCCCGTTATAGACTGGGTAAAAGAGACAGTGACTTTTACTGATCCTGTGTGTGTGCAGGAGCATGGGGTGGGTGAGGCCTCCCTAGGGGGGGATCCCTCTAGAGGCCAAACCATGGAACTGCAAAACCACTCCAGTCCAAGTGGAGCTGAAAGGGTTACCGGTGGAATATAAACAGTGGCAGTATGTGTTTGAGGAGAAGGAATGTGACTTTTTACCACCCCACCGACCTTTTAACTGTGCTATTGAGATACTTTCTGAGACCAAAGGGCCTTTGACAAGCTGAAGAAGCTTTTCACCTCTGAACCAATTCTTAAGTACCCCGGCCCCTCCCAACCTTTTGTGGTTCAAGTAGACGCTTCAGACGTGGCAATGGGAGGGGTGTTGTTACAACGGGATGAAGAGGGGGAGCTTTGGCCTTGTGCATATCTCTCCAAAAAATTCAATGAGACTGAACGAAATTGGCCTGTGTGGGAGAAGGAGGCGGGTGCAATCAAATTGGTTATTGGTACATCACACAGTCTTCTTAGTGGTGATCACAATTCAAGCAATGGAACAAAACACACTGTCATACAAGCTGGTTTAAAATAGTTCACTTACAAGAGTTGCTAATTACCGGTCTTTAATGCTGAAAGCAAGAGTGATATGTTATATCAAACTGACAAACATTTAGCAGTATAGATTGCATTCCTCATAACTGCCTCATTTCTCTTTTGTGATCTATCACTCAAACCTTTTTATATTTTTCTGCCAAGGAAGTAAAGTGTTTACATGTCCAGTGCTTAGTGCTCCAAGCAAGAGCATTTATATACTTTAAAATTCATATTCTCCTGAAAAAATCTATTATGACAATTTAAAATTGGTGTTGTTTCATAACTTCAGCCATTCTGAGGACTCCTGTGAGTGTTGGGGATGTTAGACTGATAAATTGTTTTGAGTGTGCATATCTCTAAGAAAGATTTTTAAAAGTTTAATTGGCATTGTGTAATGATACCCATTACCTATCGCCCCCCACACACCTTGGTTCAGTTAAAATTGGCAATAGTTTGTTATCAATTTGGCTAACCTGGGCCTTTCACAGGCTGACGGGAAACAGAGGAACACTGGGACTAGCACATGCTATGCCAGGAAGGGGTCTCCTCAAATTCCCCAAATATTCATACCTTGACACAACCAAGAGAAGACTCTTCCTGCCTCATATCTGAGAAGGCTGAAATCCATCTATACAGTTGGGAGTTTTCATTGTCATACTAAACCTTTTCCTCATCTACATATCTGCAAGTCAAAGGAAGGAGGTCTATCAATCACCTTATCCAAAGGTACCCCCATTACCCAGTTCCTGTCTAGTCCAAAATTCCTTTGTTGTAATCATTGGGAATCATCTGAAGACAAATGTTTATCAAGATTGCAGCTTCAAAGAGATTTTTCCTATAAAAACCCCTGGAAAAATCAGTCCAGTTCTCTCAGACCTCCCTGCCTCTACCACCCACACCAGTCTGAACTTCCCCCCTCTTTCTCTCTAACCCCCACTAATGCTCTCTGACCCCTGGCTAGTGTTCTGCTGAACAGGCGCTTCCTTTCCACTTCCCATAACCTTAACTCTAGCTTAGTTCTGCCTGCCCCACTTTCAGTGCATCAGCTTGCTGTTACTCCTGAGGAGACCTTCTCTTCAGAATCAGATGCAGTATAGCTTCGAAGACTCAATATAATTCCCTTCTAACTATTTCCTGCCTTACTTAGATAGTCATGTGTGTGTGTGGTGGAGGGACGCATGCATGTGCAAATGCAGATCAAACAGTTCAATAAAGTTTCTTCAGGTTATCTCTTGCTCTTTGTTTCTTCTAAGCTCCACTGGTATACACAGGTGAAAAAAATCCTATATGTTATGCAGCCTCTCACATTGCTAATGAGTGGTTATAATTCCCCATTGTAGGACTGGTACACACATGGACCTTTTCCATGGACATGACTGTTTTGCATAACAGTTGGGTGGGTTTTTTTTTACATTGTTTAAAGGGTTCACTCACTTAGAAACAAACTGAAACAAAAAAGAAATGATGTAAACCAGAAAACTGGAAAACCCTTATTCATCAACTTGATTGATTAAAAGGGATATTCATTTCTCTTTTTTCCTGTTTTCTTCCTTCTCGTCCAACATTCTGGCACATGCTTAAGATCCATGAAATGTGAAGTGGGACAAAACAACAACAACAAAGCAAAGAGCTAAAGTTTCCTTTTATTTTGTTTTATCACTAGCTCCAAATAGCAGGTGTTTGGCATACATCCTCAGTTTTTGCAAATCTTTCGATTCCCATATGTTGCAATATATAAAGCAACATAATTCATTGTTTTATGGACTCCCCAAAAGCTTTTTGGAGGAACAAAAAGCAAACAAACAAAAATGTTTCAAGACTGAACACAATCCAGCGAGGGTTACATCATGTTGTGCAACAGAAGTACATTCTGCTTAAGCTTTGATTTGTGTCCATTGGGGCACAAATCATTGCACAAAACTAGTACCTTTTCTCTTTGTGAAGGAATGCATAACAGAGAGAGAAAGTACAGAAGGACTGGTTGATGGTTCAGTAAGATGCAGATGATCCATCTGATACTTTTGATTTTTAAAAGTCAATGAGTAAGGCAATCTCTATTGTAATTTAGGAATGCAATTGGTGCAATTCATGCAGGCTGTACCAAAATATTTTTAATGAATGTTAAAACCTCTCAGCACAGACAAAAAGCAAAAACAAAAAACCACTATCTGCAGGTTTTGTGGTTACTTGTTCTTCCACTCTGTGCAAGAATTTGGTTTTGGAAGGGGGGATGTTAAGCACAGCTTACATCCCACTTCCAGACACCACTATTTTTACAGGCCTCAGAAACTGGTAGAATTTGGTTCATTAATGTGGCCTTCCACAAGGGAATAGACAGGATGGTCTCAAAAGGTCATCTATGTCTTACCCTGGGAAACCTAAAGGCTAAAAGCCAAACAGATAATGGGTGGGCAAAAACCTTTGTATTTGCTGATTATGAAATTTCCTTCCCTCAAATCCCAACCTTAAAGACAAGTTGCTCCAGCTGTTAAAATCCAGTCACTGGACATTAAGAAACACATTCGCATCTTTCTCACCTTTTGTCAAAGACCAGGAAACTCATTGTGCAATCCATGAAGGCTCATGGAATCCATTGTTTCAACCCATGAAGCAACCTCAGGCTTCATGGATTGCACAATGAGTTTCCTGTATTTGGAGATATAAATATCACCCCTAAAATCTCCCTCATTGCACACAGTCAGTTATAGGGGGAAACCCTTAACACTCTGTGTTAGCCAACCCCAGGTTCCCCATCCACTCTGCTGGATTGACTACAGGACAGGTCTGTCTCACCCCAACAAAATCCACTTGCTACCCCCATCCCAAGTTTTCCTACTGCTTTTCCTATAGCCTTGTGTGAATGCTCTTTCTGCGTGAATGTGTGTGCGTTTGGTGTTATTTTTGAACTCTTTAATAAAAACCATACTTAATTTTACATGTGTGTATTCCATCCAGACTAGTACAGGTAGACACAGGTTTGCAAGATTCCCTGGTTACCCCCTCTTTCGCATAGCTAAAGTCGAGTTGCTGCTAACTTCCCCAACATATTAGAAACTCGATATTTTCTTGGAATTTTCAAGGAGCCTTTTGGGGTAACAGGGATGCTGAGGGAATGGAGGGTAACTGCTTTGCAGTGCCTTTAACTTTGTTTCTTCTATAGTGGGGAAGCTGTTTGAGCTAATGGAAACAATATGTGGGATTTGTTGATGAATTCAGTTGGATTTTTAAGTCATGCCAATGAACTGTAGTATCTTTTTAGTTTTTTGTAATATATAAAAAATGAAACTGGAACTATCAAACCTTAGACATTATCAGACGGAATGACTTATTCGAAAAGACAATACAGTGGGCCCTTGGTATCTGCTAGGGTTTGATTTGAGGATCCCCCATAGATACCAATATGGGGGATCCCCATAGATACCAATCCATGGACGCTCAAGTCCCATTATATACAATGGCATAGTAAAGTGGTGTCCCTTATCCTTATAATGGTCAAATCAAAGGTTGCCTTTTGTGTTTTATTCCAAGCTGTGGATGGTTGACTCTGTGGATAAAGAATCCATGGATATGGATTGATGATGTAATGCTTAGTAAGGCTGAAGTCAAGAGGGGGAAAAAGGAAGACTGAGTTACAGATGGAGAAACTCAATCAAGGACGCCACGGCCCTAAGGCAGCAGGGCCTTGGTAGGGCTGTTGATTATATGAATGAGAAACCTCTAAGCCATCCTAGGATCACCATAACTCAAAGACTTAACAGCCATTAAAAATAATGTGCATTTTGCAATGATCTCTGAACAACAACTATGAATATGTTTGATACTTAATATCTTTGAAAAAAGATGTTACACCACTACTTCATACTTAACCCTCAAAGTTTTATTGGAGAATCCTCAAAGAACTAGACAAAGGTGTCATCTGTAGAGTCTTAAACAATATTAGCAAACTTGAGCAATGTGCTATGTACTGTTGTTGTTGGTTTACAGATAAAAACAGCTAGGGAAAAAAATTGTCATAGCAACTGTGAGCACTTGGATGAGAAACCACCCCTTCCCTTGCTGAAAGGTTGAAGAGCAGCAAGTGCAGGCTGTCTGGAAGGACAAAGCAGAGAGAATGAGGCCATGAGAGGCAGGGATGGTAGGATCCGGTTGTAGACATCCACAGAAAAACCAATGTATGTATCATACAGGAATACCAAGAGGGGAGTTGCAAACAAAGAAACCTTTTGAGAAGCCTTTGAGCCACTCCTCACAAAAAGCATTGTTTACCACACAATTTGCACAACAAAAATGCAGTAGCACATCATGTATTCAGGGCATGTAATGAGGAAACCCGACTAGTCCACTGCCTAATCAAACAAATGCTGAAATGTGGGAGTAGAGTCAATGACACGTTTCATATGGGAAGGGCAATGAATGAGCAATAAGGAAGTGTGTGGCATGGGCTGGCTTTCTTTCTACAGTATGTGGCTGTTCAGTCATAGGTTTTCCTCAACATTCCACCCTATGACATATTGACAGAAAATGATGCTAGTTACAAAGTAGATAACACAAGCTTGGAAAAATGAGGATAACTCAGGGACTTGCAACTATGATGAGGACATCTGAAACCAGGTCCTGTCCGTAGGACATTAATGTTGTCCTCACATGCTGCTCTTGGACATGTCTGATAATATAATAATAATAATAATAATAATAATAATATATTTTTTTTATTTTTAACCCGCCCCTCTGCTTGGCAACCGGGGTGGCGTACAGCAAGATTAAAACAACATCAAGTTAAAAAAATCCTTCCCCATCCTAACCCTCCCACCCCATAAAACTAAATTAAACTAATGGAGAGTTAAAACAAAGATAAAATACAATAAATAAATAAATAAAGGCAATGATGGCAAGGGGGTGGGTAGCAATCAGTCCACTTGAACCAGGAAGTTCAGTTCTGGGAAGGCCTGCTGGAAGAGATCCGTCTTTAGCGCTTTCTTGAAGCTATCAAGAGTAGTGATAAGACGGATCTCATCCGGCAGGCCATTCCAAAGCCTGGGAGCCATAGAAGAGAAGGTCCTCTGGGAGGTCTGCGACACCCTAGTTTTCATAAGCTGCAGCAGGTTCCTCCCAGAGGACCGAAGTGCGCGGAGGGGGGGATCATATGGGATGAGGCAGTCCCGGAGATAAGATGAACCCAAGCCATGTAGGGCTTTAAAGGTTAAAACCAACACCTTGTACTGTGCCCGGAAACTAATCGGCAGCCAGTGGAGAGATTTAAGCACAGGTGTTATATGCTCTCTCCTAGATGTACCCGTAATTAATCTGGCTGCCATATTTTATACCAGTTAAAGTTTCCAGGTTAGGCACAAGGGTAGCCCCATGTAGAGTGCATTACAGTAATCCAAACATGAGGTTACCAAAGCATGTACCACAGTTTCCAGATCCCTTGTATCCAGGTAAGGGTGCAGTTGGCGTATCAGCCGAAGTTGATAACAGGCACTTCTGGCCGTTGCATTCACCTGACTAGTCATGTGAAGCGACGAATCCAGGAGTACCCCGAGACTGTGAACACAGTCCTTAGAGGAGAGTGTGAGTCCATCCAGGACTGGAAGTTGTATTCCCAGACCTGGTTTCGGGCCTGTGACTGTCAGTACCTCCATTTTGCCTGGGTTTAGTCTCAATCTGTTTTTCCTCATCCAATCCATTACTGCTCTAAGACAGTCATTGAGAGGAGAGACACCATCTGAAGTCTGAGCCGACGACCTGGTCATGGAGAAATATATCTGAGTGTCATCAGTGTACTGATGACACCGAGATCCATGCCTCTGGATGATCTCTCCCAGCAGCTTCATATAAATGTTAAATAGCATCGGGGACAGAATGGCACCCTGAGGGATGCCACAATTGAGTTCAATTCTGGAAGAGCAGCTGTCCCCGAGCCTCACCCTCTGGGATCTGCCCAAGAGAAAGGAATGGAACCATCGCAGAACAGTGCCTCCAATTCCTAAGTCTCTCAGGCAATCCAAGAGGATGGAATGATCTATAGTGTCAAAGGCTGCTGAGAGGTCCAAGAGCACCAGCAGGGTCACAGTACCCCTGTCGATGCTCAGGTGGAGGTCATCGGTTAGAGCGACCATGGCAGTCTCAACTCCATATCCTGTCCTGAAGCCGGTTCTTATTCTGTGAAAAACCCACACATAAGAAGAATAATCTTCTTATTCTGTGAAAAACCCACACATGGGTTTTTGTAGGTGCGCAGAAAACATTTTCTGTGCAGATATTGCTGTTCTCAGCATCAAAAGTTTGTTTTCTTCACAGAAAAAAACATACACATTTACATACAGAAATTGCCATGTTCTGCATATACTTAGATACTTTATTAGGATTGACAGATAAGATGTTCTGCACAAAATGCTCTATGTGCATTCGCCTCCTGCAGAATAAGTCCAGAACCACTATGATTCCCATTTGTCCAGGAGTCTCCTCATTAGGGTTTCCCAGCACTGAGAAAACGTCTTTTTTTCATTTGGGATTTTAATGTCTACAATTATTCTTTCCACTCCTAGGTGTAAAAATTTAGAAGCATTACAGGGGTTGTTTGCACCTTTTTGATCAACAAGACTGCTGTATCATGATTGATGTGTCCTTTCTAGCTACATAAAAAGAAATGACACTAGTTATTTAGAAATACTTTTTGTACAAAATGTGAAAAATATGACCACCCTGCCTCTCAAAGCATCTGGTGCCTCATTCTTATTACAGAGGTGAGAACTCTCACAGGGACTGTAGAATCCTCAACAGGCTATCTCAATATGTCCTAACAGTTTGTCTCCAGCAAAATCAAGACAACAATGGGCTTGTCTATATGAGGTTATAAAATGTGGATTGCTGTGCAGTAATGTCAATTTACACCAGTGTTCATTTGTCTCCATGGGTTTTTGGCAAGATCACAGGTACGTGAAGCTATCCTTGTTTGATGTTCACACTGGAAAGACTGCAAATCAAGATGGTGAATGTGAGTTTATTACCCACAGTTTTATTCTCCCCAAGTTGCCACTGCCAAACAGATTTTAAAAAAAAACACAAACTAAATTCAAGGTGCGGAAGTGCAACCTTCCACTGAAAAAGCTTTAAAAACCCTAATATTTCATCGCCTCACCACACAATTGCTACTACGAACATTTAACATGGTGGTTCCAGCCACTTTGCGGCTGGCAACGTCCACCCCCACACACATCTATCAGTCAGCAAACCACTACCATCCTTGCCAAGAATGTACTGCAATCCAAATCTGTTGTCCCAACGAGCAGGAATGTGCATTTCCCTCAGTTTTTTTAAAAAAAAACCTCAGGAAAAACCACAAAGGCTTGTCCAGCACAGCATATGGCTTCTCTGCCCCCCCCTTCTTCTGAATATGGCAAAGCACCATGAGAACCCATTTAGACAAAAGGTATTCTCCTCAAATTTTATGAGGAGTATTTTTAGCATTTAGACAAGCCTGAAGAAATTCCTTTACATCTTAAGGTTTGCCACACCTTTTAATTTGGAGGGTAACACTATTCTGAAAATGTATTCCTCATTTGTTAAATTATTATATTTTGGCAAAGTCTGTTGGGAAAATGTCACTCCATAACCATTCTGAATTGTGACATTGTTTAATTTTCTGCTAGGAAGATCAGGAAAAAAGACTTCTGTTTGCTCCAGCAGTAATCACAGTATAAATGCACTGGGGATCTTGTCTGCAAAAGCCCTGAGAATATTCCAAACTCATCAGCAAACAAAAAAGGAAATCATAAAAATTCATTTCACTAGGTCAACATTCCTACAGCAGAAAGCAGGCAAAACTGTCCCATTTCTGCCTTTTTACAAAACAGCAACTAATTTGATGTTGAAAATCCCAACGTGGAATACTTAGGAATGCTTAAAGTGGTTAAGCTCTTGGCAGCTTGAAACTGGTAGCATACTGCTTGGCAGTGTCTCTTATCTGATTGCCCAGATTCTCCTCCAAAACAAGTCCAAGCATTAAAACGATGCAATACTAATTCACATGCAAAGGGTTTCAAAGTGCTTTCTGCAATAATGGCACAGTGCACAGGTTGTGAGAGTGAATAGGGAAAAAACTGTTGAAGTTGGCAAGATGTCGTAATGCAGGATAATCATGCTTCTCATGGAGTTCAATGGGGTGAAAATTTCACTTCAGCACATGGTGAAGAAGAATTAACTGACATCTGCAAATTTATTTATATTGAGAATAGAAAAATGTATTAACTTGAAAAATTTTAAAGCATGAGAAAGCAAAACTGAGCATGACAGACCAAGAATTTCTTCACCCAGGGTTTTGAGTGCTTCACTCTTACAGGTCAGAATTTACATCCCTGCATTTTCAGCTCTGTTAGTACACCTCTGAATCAGGATTGCCACATATTTTTCCCCTTAGAGATTGCAACTTACTTTCTTCTTCTTCTTCTCCTATTTAATACAGAAGGCAAATAGAGCATAGGCCTCTCCATGCAGTGGACAGGTTTACCTATGAATATGGCAACTGTGAATGTGGGAGAATTTCAGTTCATTTTCCAAGAATTTGCCAGAATTCATGGTTTTTCTCTTAGTTGGGACAGAAAGAACTTGATATTTAAAACTGAATGCAGGTTAAAGTGAAACTGACAGATTTCCCCATCCCTATTTGTATGTTTTGTTTTCAAGCACAGTGTGAGACTAGTACCTGAAATGGCTAATTGGCACTTATCCTGGCACAGCTTGCATGTATTCTAAAGACAGGGAGGAAGTGGGCGATGGTGAGCAAACTGAGGTGTCATTAGAGTGAGGAGGACTTATTTAAAATGAAGATGAAGGTTCAGATGGGGATTTTTCCTTGGGCTCTGGGAAACTTGGGCTGAGATCCTGTATCATTTCAGCAGAGTGTGGATATATGCTTGCAAAATTACTTTCTATTTCCCCTATACTGGATAGCAATGCAGTACAATAAATGCACATTGAAAGTCACTAAGCATGACAATGAACATGTAGTGCAATGTGCATGTGCAACTCACATGCACAATTTGCATTTGCACAGTGCTGTCTGAATGTTAAAGCACTCCACACACTAGGGATAGAAAGAATAGTTGAATTGAGGATAAAAATAGAAAGGGGCTTTCAAGTGTGCAGAAACCCTAATGAGGAGAATCCTTCTGAAGCCCATTTCTCATTCGTTTTTCCATTCCTTCAATAGACTCAAGGACTACCTTCCTACTCACCTCTGCCCAGATTCACCCTTTTTCTGACCACCACCACCCCATGTCCAAGTAAAGCCAAAGTTTACATACAAACCAAGATCAGAACATGTACCAGGAATCCAGATGACCAGAGACAAAGGTAGGTCCAGGAAGGGGATGCCAGGTTAGAGTGGAGTAAGAGCCCACATAAAGCTAAGTCCAAATAAGCCGAGATCAGAACACATACCAGGAATCCAGAAGACCGGAGGCAAAAGCTAGTCCAGAAAGCAAGCAAGGGTCCAAACACAATGAGGAAGCAGGTCAGGGCAATGGAGCAAAGTCCAAGGAGCAGCTACAGGAGACCATGCTGTTGTGGCAAAGACTGATGGGAGAATGCCTCTCTTAAATAGCTGTTCCCCTAGCTGTTCCAGATGTCCTGAATGAGTGCAGCCGGCTGTGCCTGGTAGGTTGGCCCTGGTCCCTCCAAGACTTCCACAGCCAGGGACTAGTTCTGCAAGGAGAGGCAGAGTCTGCTTTTGCAGCCAGGGGCCTAGTTCCACAAAAAGAGGCAGATCTTGACAACAGCAGGGCGATTGGAAAAGCATCAGCTATGTCCCCATAGCTAAGCACAGAATGATTACATCATCCACCAAGATCCACTGGGGTCCTCTGGAGATCTCAGTAGATGGCTTAACCATTCTTTATTTGACTATGGAGACCTAGCTGGATGTTTCTTCAATCTCTTCCCACACTCTAATAATACAAAATGTCTGTGTGTGCGCACGTGTGCATAGTGGCTCAATGGTGAGTCTGGGTGGGGGATAGTTGTTGCAGAGGGTAGAAGAGAATACCATCCTCCACAACAACCAAAAAAGAGAGACATGCACAGGTGTACAATGGACGTATCCTTGCATATGTCACTAAAAGGATGCCAGCCTACATTTACTTCACATCCAGGCCTTACCTGAAGATGTGCATCTCAAAGTTATTCAGTTTTTTTTAAAAAAAAAATCTAGTGAAAAAATGGAAGGATTTTTAATTAACCAACAACCCTTGTGTATATACAGAGAAAGCAATTCAAAGTGTTAGGAAGCCTGCTAATTACTTCAGAATTAAAGTCTGATCATTATTCAGGGATGTGCAAGCAATTGTATGTATGGGCTTTGTACGTTAAATGATTCCTATGATCAATTGCCCTTTTGATTAATAAAAGGAACTATTGATTCAAGTCTGTGGTGGTGTAGGCTTCTGTTTTGTTCTTCTGTTTCTCATAGGGATGTGATGACAACAAGAACATGAGTTTCTCAGTATGTAGTCATTGTTTACAATCAATTCTTATATAGAAAAGAAAGGTGGGGATGGCAGAATAATTTCCACTGAATCCAGGAATAGCGGCCAGGAGATACAGTTTTGGCTTAGATAAGGTCACTTAATTGCCTGCAACAACCCTTTTTCACTTTGGTTAGATGGTGAACTAGTGGAGCCTGTATGTGTCATTAATCCTCTTTGGATGATTCAGGCCCCCATTTCAGCCTTGAGCAGAAATGAATGCTGCATAGCATATCTCAATGGTGTAGCAAGGGACAATGTGGGCTTCCATGTCAGGGGTGCACTGAGTGCTCTGAGTTTTATATTCAAGACCCCTACCCCCTAAAATAGATTATGCACTTTGAACAGCTCCTTTACAGTTTGGGATAAGGTCTGGAGTAGATTCACTGTATCCCTGACATGGAAGTTTCCAAACACCACTGAGTAGAATGTTCCTCCAATCTTTCTCAAAGAAATAAGCCCTGTCCTAGTCTAAAGCCAATAATCTACAGTGTGAGAGACTGTTCTCATGTTTTTTTCCCTGATCATGATCAAATTTCATGGGGAGGGTGGTACTGCATCATATTCTCCAAGCTTTTATTCTCCAACTTTGCACTTGCAATACAGGAAACACCTGTAAACTAACTAGTTTAGATCCCATCACACACACACTCACATACACTCAAATGCAGAAGTCTAGCAGGCCTTGTAGCAGACTAACTGCATTTTTTTAAAAAAATATGTAGCATCTCTTTGAAGCATGTAAGGACAAACCTCAGGCCATTGTTACCTGCCCTGATACCCCCACCTTTCCAATAATTCATCAATTGGCTATACTTCATAAATTGACTTATTTTATGGCCTACCACGTGGTTGGTAATAGACCAGGGCCTCTCAAATACAAGGACTCGAGATGTACTCAGAAAACCTAAGGAAGAGGTCATCCCAAATTCCTAAAAGACACACCCAGATAGTAATTATGTGGACCCTCCCTTCTTGGACTGATAGATAGGATGGAAATGGGATAATTCTCCTGGACATACATGGAAGTGAGTCATTCACTAATTCCATCAAAGTGGCTGGACAGTCTTTGCCTTGCAAAACTGGTTTTCCCTCGCACCTTTCCTCAAAACAATAGAAGGTTGCCTGACACACCTCAGTCTTAAGTTTTCAGCTATTAGCAATCATTAGCACAACTGGAGCTTCCATTGTCTAACTATGGGAAACTCCAGCAAATATTATATTCCACTCAAAATACCCCTTCAGGGGGAATATCAAGTATAAATATCACCAAAATGTTCACAGTTTCTCCCACCTTGTTATTCTGCTGGTTTGCTGCATGACCCTCAGAGCTACATTCTGATCACCTTCTGCTATATGAATCTCTGCTCACTGGATAGGTATAGTATAGCCCATCATCCCAAACTCTATTCCTCTACCCCAGTGCTTCCTACTTTCTTTGCTAGCCTTCTGTGGCTGCTTGAAGGCTATGTATGTGTGTGTGTGCATGCACATTTCCCAGATTATTTTTCAATAAAAACCATTTTCATTTTATTTCCTGGCTGTGAGTTTTGTCAGTTAGTACCGGTAAACATAGGTCAAAAGGTCCCATTGTTACCTGGCCTCTCGCTGCCATATTGAGTAAATTAAAATTCCCTGTATTAGTATCTGGACATATGTGGGGTTACAATGAACCCTCTTTAATCTGGGTAACACCATGTGCAGGCCATATTTACCTTCTATGGTCTGTGTAGTGCTCAGTGTGCTCTGCTTACATGTCTCTGCATCCCAGATTATCAACAATCAGGTTGATGGTTGGGAACATATTGTGGTTATTGTCTTATTGCTCAGGGAAACAGCAATCTTTGTGGGAATTGCAAGAAGAAAAGACTTTAACCTACAAATATTTTCTTCAACTACCAAGGAATCCTAATCAGGGTTTTTGTTTTCCTATTGTTAAGATTTGTGGGGAAGTAGCGATCTGCATTGTCTGCATTGGGAACACCAGGGAATCATGGAAACATAGAGTTGGAAAGGGCCCCATAGGTCATCAAGCCCAACCCCCCATTCAATGCAGGATCTCCAGCTATATGATCAATGATAATCCCAAGGTCCTTTGCACTGCTAAACCAAGTATCCCCTATGTCATGATGGAGTTCCATCATGTTGCCACAAGGTGCAACTCCCATCATTCTGCTAGAGAACTATAACTCCCTTTTTCTGTAAACAGATTGCCTTGCCAACATAGTATCAGGTAAGAAAACGGTTAATGGGAAGGGTCTAAAGCACCACCTTCACATAGCTAATGAGAGGACATCATTAACATAACACCATGTGACTGGACTGACCAATTACAGCTTTAAGCCCAGGAAATCTGGAGAGGATTTAATTGCTTTTGTTTGAGACCAGTGTGGGTGAGATGAGCGGGATTTGGAGAGAAAGATTTTGGGAGATGTGAGAAAACAAAGACTGCTATACTGGTAGAGCATAGCCATTCCATCTCTGACTTTTGCTCCCAGCTGCCTGGACAAGACCTCAAGGCAACAAACTGCAAGTATTTAGTAGAGATTAGGGCCTGTTTAGTTGTGTTAGGGAATTCTTTTTAATTTCTTTACTTTGGTTGAATGTAGCTAAATTAGTAACTGAATGTAACCTGAGTAATGTAATGCTTTGATCTTGATACTCTGTATTGCTACCACTTTAAGCCTGCCTGCCTGAGGTAGGGGAGAATCCTGCCTCATGTGAGATTGCATGACTACTTCTCTTGAATAAAGTAAACTTATTAATCTTCCTATACTGATGCTTACCACGTATCTTATTCTTGACTATGCTACTGTGAGCCTTCTCTGGGGTTAGGAGGAGGGGAGTTAGTTGATTCTATAGTGGCAAGGAGTGCCACTGATTAATATAGACTATGCACAACTTCCCACTGTGTTGTGCGTGAGAAGGGGGGTCCCAAGGGGAAAGAAGCCCCCCAGTTTGACTCAGTGGGTGGTGGCAGATTGGATGGTTTTGGGGGGCGTAGGAAGCATCCTGGGGTGAGGATACTCTACTAACCCTACAGGGAGGGCTAACCTGGAGCTCCTGGGAAGGGAACTCAGGTTTGAGCCTGTGACACCCTATCCTGTAAGTGTGCATATGGTAGTTGTGTCCTAAATATAGAATTTTGAATTTGTCTCTGTTGAATTTCATTCTATTAGTTTCAGCCCAATTTTCTAATTTAGCAATGCCCTTTTGAATTCTGTCCCTATCTTCCAATGTATTAGCCACTGTTCCCAGTTTTGTGTCATCTGCAAAGTTGATAACGCTTCTCTATAACCCATCATCTAAGCCAGATGGTACTTTAATCTGTTACCCCCCCCAATGATCTTGATGAATAATGCTGAGCATGTTTGTGAAAGAGAAAGAGGAAAGAGGGAGAGATGTGTTTACATGGAATCATGGAGTTGTAAGAGACCACAAGGGCCATCCAGTCCAATCCCCTGCCCTGAAGAAATATACAATCAAAGCACTCCTGACAAATTACCATCCAGCCTCTGTCTAAAAATCTCCAAAGAAAGAGACTCTACCACTCTCTGAGGCAGCATATTCCTCTGTCAAACAGCTCCTACTGTTGGGAAGATCTTCTTAATATTTAGGTGGATTTTCTTTTCCTGTTACCCCACTCCTTGCTGTCCCACTCCCTCTCAGTCATGCCCGCTTCTATGACCTCTGGAGGGTTCTCCAGGGATCAGTGAGACCTCCATCACTTCTGAAGGAATCTAACTAAAGTTATGAAGGACAGGAAAATGGGAGGTTGATATGACAGCAGTAAGCTGCTGATGAAGCAAGCCCATTACACAAACTGGTCTTGATTCCAGTATGGATTGGGTTTAATTCTCAGTAGACACAAAAAGGGGGAATTACCCTTCCATATGACATTCCCAATTGGGTCATCACTGATTTAGGCTACATGGAACTCAATATATTTACACCAGGAAGAACTCAAACGTACTTACCAGGCTTTCTGGGTTACACTTTCATGCTTTTGTACGAGACAGGTCATATTTTCAGACTGCTGTAACGGCGTCTTTTTTCCCAGTTCCACATTAGCCCATATATAAACATCTTCAACCTGTTATTGCAACAGAGCACATAAAAGTTGTTATAGCTTTCAAACTGCAGTAACTGCACTACATTGCTCAGAGCCAGAATTATGATCATATAATTAATTACACAACACCTGTTTTAATGTCACTTTAACACTGGCAGAATAGTAAAAATGTGACTTGAGTGTAAATGAGAACCTGTGGGTTCCATCCATAGCACATTTATGCCTATTCCACTCAATGGAGTATGCTGGTGTGGGATTTTGGTGCCTGTTACATGACTATGTACTAACGCTTCACAATTTCTTGGGGTCCCATGATGTCCCTAAGGATTAACTAGGCTCAATAAATATTTCTTTGGGCTAACAAAGACAAATTCAGAAGTGGTGGCTAAAACAGGTCTCTTTGGACTCCTTCCAAGTTAATTGCCAGACTTTGTGGGGATCCATGTAACGACTGAGTGGAAACCTGGTAATCGTTAGCATTCACAATGTTGAGGGTTCCCCCCTTTAATGTCCTTTTCTGGAAAATGGAAAGAGGAAAGGTTTAAATCTTTTAAGTATTCTAAATAAGAGAGGAAATTAACAGTCTGTGTACGAAGGCTGATAGTTATATAAGGGCATAATCTTAGGGAGATTATACCAACTACTTTGCCAGTCCAAACCATTGCCTTTATAATTGGCAACATGTCTTTACTCAAGCTAAGGTTTTACTTTTAGAAATCTTAATTCCTTTTACCTGGTCTCAGGTTTCATGGGGCTCCACCTTTAATATTATGGGTAAGGTGTTAAGGTTTCCAAATAGTGGGGTAGTGGGTCAGTTTTGAAGTCAGGCACTTATCACAAGGACCCACAGTGTCACGTCCTCAAGGATAGTATAAAAATTTTGGGGCTTGTGTTGATAGTCTAAAGATGTAGGAACCTGTGTTGATTCATATCAACAAACTAGTTTTCTTCTCCACCAATCTTTTTGTAAACATTTTTTTATAAACCTAATAGACCTTACTTGTTCCTTCAAGAAAATACCCCCCCCCCACACACACACACAAAGAAATACTTTGAACTGCAACTTGGATAGCTGACAGTAATATGTTGGTGGTGAGAAAATCCAGTCCTCCTTTCTCCAGTCTACTTGGAAGATTCTAAATAAGTGCAGAGGGAAAAGAGAAGCCTAATGGGATTGACAGATTATGTTATTGTCCCTGTCAATCAAAATCTCCCAGAACTTTTACCAAGGGGTGAAAAGAATATTTAAAACTATTTTAAAAAATGGCTTTGAGTACCAAATTGGGAAAAAAGCAATACAGAAATAAAGATGATGATGGTGATGGTGATGATGATAAACCCAACAAACCCATGTTTGTCAACTGTTGAGAAACACTGATGAGAAGAATCCTGGACTGACAAGAATATTTGTAGTTTGGGACTTATTCTGCTCAAAATTCACAAATTATTGTTTTGTGCAGAAAACAGCATTTTCTTGGCAGGAGATAATTTTTCTGTATTGAAATATTATTCCTGAGCAGATAATGCTGTAATTGTGGATTTATTGTGCGTAAAATATGTGCATGATTGATTTGCATAGAGAACAGCATTTTCTGCACAGGATATAATATTTTGGCATAAAAGTATTCTTTTCTATGCAAAAATAATGTTGTTTTCTTTGCAAAACAAAGATGTACAAATTTTGTGCACAATAAGTCCTGAATTGTGCATAGTTTTTAAAAACTGTGTGGTTTGTGCAGGTAAGAAAATTGCTGAAATGACCATTGAGAATAAATGTAGTGAAAATGTAGTTACTTTTACAAATTTTGATGCCTTTTTTATTTTTGCAACATTTCTATTATGACTATAATTATGATTGCTTTTCATTGTAATTTAATGTGGGGTTCCCCCCTCCTCTGTATGATGCTTTGAGGATCTTTTGCCCAAAACAAGAAATGGATTGTGATATGATCATTCAGTTCAATGACAGTAGAAAGAAGTTGGGAACCTTGAACAAAATAGTATCCTTAAGAAGAGTGTAGTGGTTTAGGATCTTTCCACTTTGAAAAGGAGCCATGTAAAACTTTTAAATGCTATTAGGGGAAACATTTGAGGAAGGAATGAAGGAAATGTACAGTTTACTTTCATGAAATGTTCTTCTCTCAGGCTACAGAACTACATCCTAGAGGCATAGTTCGGATTTGAATACCTTTATGTATTTATTAGATTTATACCCCGCCTTTCTCCCAAGATGGGATTCAAGGTGTCTAACCTCCACATGACAAACAATAATGGTCTGATTCCATCAGATCTGGGAAATGCTCAAACTGGCTTTAAATATAAGCCCTTGTGGAGATTTTAGAATTTAGATTTGGAGAGAGACAGATTCATAAACACAATGTCTGGGAACACCCACCACCACCACCACCAAAGGGTGGTGGGATGGCAGAAAGAGGGAAAACTTTTGTGACTATCTAGTTTGTTGTTGTTGTGTGTCTTCAAGTTGGTTCCAACCTAAAGGCAAACCTGTCATGGGGTTTTCTTGGCAAGATTTGTTTAGAGGGGGGTTGCCATTGCTTTCCACTGTTTTGACAGAGGAACCCTGAAGTAATATATCACAGGACTGATCCATACTTCATTGTTTTTCCAGTTCTCACTTCCAAAAGTGAAAGACAAATAGAAATTCAAAACTATTTAAAGTGTTTAGTGAATTCTGTGGAACCTTGGAGAGTGTGGTATTGGTCAGTTTGGAAAATACTGGATGTTCAAGTCCTTCTGTCTCTTTAAGCTCAACTCCACATCCATCATTCATGCCATCCTATTGTGCTTTCTGTAATTTTGGTACCAACAAGGAAAAACTAAATTTAACTCATCATAACAAAGGTGCTGTATCTATGTTCTGAATTTTTGCATTTTTTTTCTCACATTTGTCTTATTCTTGTCTAAGAACACATCTGTTTTCACATGGCTAGAAAGAAAAAAAAATGAAGGAGGGGTTAGGAGAAAGCAAATTACTCCCCTCCCAAATTTGACAAACCCCTTCTGCCCCACATTCTGCACTGATAATTCTGAAGTTCTACATTTTAAAAAAAAATTAAGCCACCTCTATTCTAGGCTTCCATTCCAAAACAATCTATAGTTGATATAGGGATAATACTGGAACAATGACATATTACCTTATTTTACTTAAGGAGAGATACCAAATCTCTCTTTCAATGAAGACCATAGAATGTAGTAGTATGAAGCTTCAGGACAGGTTAAGGTACGTAATGGAGGTGTTACCTGAAAAAGATCCTGCTGTATTCAATTAAGTCATTAAAAAAAAAAGAAGTTGAAGGAATTTTCATTCTTTTCAATCTTCTTTAGACAGGTGCTTCCACTTCCTGCATTAATGCATGTCACATTTTTTTCAATAGATTAATGATGAAGAAATGGAATAATGATGATGAACTAGCTATTGTTTACCCTCTCTGCAGATGCTTCAATCTTCTACTTTAAAGCTGCTATTGGGATAAGGCAACAATTAAGAGTTGGTTGGGCAGATTGGAAATTACATTTTAAAAAGAGTAATGACAGAGTACTGAAGGATACTACAAAAACTAAGACAGTCAGATGGATTAAAAATTTAAAAAGAATAAAACAAAACAAAACAAAACAAAACCAAGAGGACTGAATCCCCTTAGAGTTTTCTTACTATAGACTGGGTCTAAATATGCCAGGCTGTTCAGTTACCCTCAGACTTAAAAACACTGCCAATGTTTTAAAAACAATTGTTATGTTAATTCTGCAGCTGTCTACACTATGTCCCTTTCCAGTTGAAATGGAGATTATAGTTGGAAAACAGAAGACGTTTATAGCGAAAGCCTCACTATAGGACTATAGTCTGAGCATGGCTTTTTGCGTTTTTCCTCACATCCGGGTTCACATGAAAACCTTGAAAACTCCACAAAAGGATTACAAATTTGAAATATTTTTGGTTTAATATAGCTGAAGTTCAGACCAACCAGCTGATAACAGTCTTTGTGTGATGAATTAACACGTGTTGCCCCATGTCCTGTCCAATGTAAATGTTGGATAAGGAGAACCAGCAAAGATGACTAGACTAAGGCTGCCACAGTTTGGACATATCATAAGATGACATGTCTCTTTGGAAAAGGTTATAATTCTTGGTAAAATTGAAGGCAGTGGGAAAAGAGGAGGGTGAGGAAAATGGTAAAAGGTCTGGAAGTCATGCCCTATGAGGAGCAGCATAGGGAACTGGGTATGTTTAGCCTGGAAAAGAGAAGGTTAAGAGGTGACATGTTGACCATGTTTAATTATTTGAAGGGATGTCATATTGAGGATGAAGCAAGCTTGTTTTCTGCTGTTCCAGAGACTAGAACACAGAGCAATGGGCTCAAACTACAGGAAAAGAGATTCCACCTCAACATTAGAAGGAACTTTCTGATAGTAAGAGCTGTTTGGCAGTGGAACACACTCCCTCGGAGTGTGGTGGGTCCTCCTTCCTTGGAGGTCTTTAAACAGAGGCTGGGTGGCCATCTGTCAGGGATGCTTTGATTGTGATTCCTGCGTGGCAGGGCGTTGGACTGGATGGCCCTTGTGGTCTCTTCCAACTCTACAATTCTATGATTCTATGATACTGAAAAATTCTGAATAGGGTTTTATAATCTTGTCCCAGCTCACACAGTCAAGAACCTGTTTACAAAAGATTCATAATGTGCTCAACTGAAAATTTCTTACACAACCATTTCAAGGGGTGTGTGTGTGTGTGTGTGTGTGTGTGTGCTGAATACATGAACTACAAGGCAAATGGGTTTATAGGGACATGGGTGATAGGACTTACGTGCACCCCCACATCTGTTTCGTTTGCTGTCCAGTCAGCACTTTCTATGGTTGATGAACAACATGCTGTACCTTCCTACACTTCAATTCAACTTACTAATGTTAGGGAGCTATTTCAAAATGTAAGCATGTGAAGGAATCTACATTATGAGCTGCATTTCAACAGGCGCTTTTTACCAAATTAATTTAATCTTAATCTAGCCACAAATCTGGCTGAGAAAGACTTTGAAATTTTATCAAGCATAGCATGTTAAAACCTTCTCACAGTATTAGATGTGGCATCATATGTAACGTACTGTGATGGTACACATGCAGATTTCCAAGTAGACGCAAGACTGTCATTCTTGATTTCAAAGCTGCTCCCTCAATCCTCAGTTTCATGCACTAAGATTTACCCTTTTCGTAAGTCCCATATATCCTTTATCCTTACTTAGTAAATTACATGGGGGAAAACCAGATTTGACAGCTATTCATTTATGCCTGCTCTTCTATGACCATATCACATCATATATAAAAAGAAATCTCTGACTCTTTGTCTTTCTTGTTAATTTTTAAAAATGATTCACCTCTTTTCTTATCACAATGGCCTTTTTCTTTAGCTCTGGGGTTTTCTTCTGTAGTTTTGAAAAGTCAGATGAACTCATGCATTTCTATGAGATTTTAGTAGCCTTACCAAAAGACAAGCAACTTGCTGCCTAATCTTAATTCATGTTACTCAGAAGTTCTCCCTGCCCTCTTCCTTTTAAATATTCCATGGAAGCAAGGCCTATTGATCTGAATAAAACTTACTTTGACTAAACTCACTGTAAGTGCAGGCTTTTGATCAGTTTCTAGTTGTTTCTTGCTTTAAACTTGTAAGCATAAATGCGGAATATCCTGTTATCTCATGATAATATAAATCACAAAAAATGGGAAACAAGTTAGTATAAGATTATAAGCTCTAAACCATGTACCACAATTAAAGTCTTAAATATGTAGTAAGAATGTCTACAAGGACACATGGAAAGCTGGCATCATGTGAAAGACATTAACTTTTTTGTGCTCACTATGAGCTTATTACTATGTCCATATGTATTTTACTAGCTATCTTCATTATGTAACCTTCTTTTCAACCATGTAATGTTTCTTGGTTCTGCAGCAAAGGCTCTGTCAAGGTCAATAACACCAATTGTAGCCTATCCTATTTTTTTCTTAATATTTTCTCTTTTAAGAAATAACACCAGCTTGATTTCTTTCTGAAGCACACACAGAGAAATGATTGGCTAAATTCCATTACCTTTAAAAAGTCCGTATTGTGAGATAGCTTCCTTCAACATCATAACTTGGTCTATAAGCTTAACAGCCATGTCATTTTCACAGTCTGGAATGTCGACTTCCTTTAAAAAATTGGAAGTGTAAGATTATTTCCTACTTTTCTCACAACCTCACAATTAAAATCCTGAGTGACATTTGAGATAATATGAACAGTGTTTTATTGTACCCAATACCTTGAAGACAGTGCCTTCACAGAGATCCATTTTGATCTCAATTTTTTGTCTAGCTTGAATGATGAATGAGCTCTCTTTGGCACAATTCAGAATCACTTGGTATTTTCAAGCACTGTTAGTAATTATATTTAAAAAAAGCTTTCCTATTTTGAAGAGTTCTGTCCTGCCTTGTAGTGTTGGCATATATACTAGGTGATGCCACATGCCTTGTAAAGATGGCATATGTACTAGATGATGCCACTTTTGCCCTAAGCATTTGTAATTTGCTTAGATATAAGTTCCAATAGACATTCTACCTTGATTGGTTCCTGCCTTGCATGGCGAGGAAACATTTGAATGCCACCATTTTGTAGCTGTTCTTGATTACAAAGATGGATTTAAGGAGAAGAGAAGTATCCATAGCTTGGACACAGACAACATGGACTGGATATCCATTGAAAAACTTATTGAAGAGCATACACCTTTAAGCCTGTGCTAAGCATGTATCTGCAAAGAAGCTGGTCTGATGAATTTTGCTTCTTCATGCACAGAATTTCACTCAGCATTTCAAACCAGGGGGAAACTTATGAGGGAAGCAGTGCTCAGTACATAATACAGATGAACATTGAAGCTGGAATCACTGGTATAAGAAATCAGTTAGTTAACAAACTCTGGCACCATCACTCTATTTTGTTTCAATTGCCCTTTATCCTTCCCTTGTAATTATTATCACAATTTTTGAGTTTTCAATTTTGTCTTTCACTTCAGAAAGAAAGAAAATGTACGGTTAGCACTATACCCAGTGTGGAAATAGAACATTATTCCAAATGTGATGCAATGGTACATAATAAATAACTGGATTGGACAAGGTTTTCTTGCCAATTCAGAGAAGGAATTTCTTCTCAAAGTTGCAGGCACATAATTCAGCCTAAATCTATAATCCTTTCAACCTCCAACACAGAGAAGATATGATGTGTACAAGATAGCTTGATGCTCATATCTGCTCCCACTTTGATACCATTGTAATCAAACTTTGATCTCTGATATTTTACTTGCTCAGTATGTCACTTTGAAGCCTATTTTTCACTTGTCTCTTGGAAGCTGGCACAGAGCTCTTAAGATGTGCATGGGTGCCAAATTGTTACCTGAAAAAAGTGCCTGGGTCTGAACCAAATCTGTCATTGGCATTTCACTAAACATAGACAAGAATAAAAGGGATGTCCTCCCCCCCATCTTAATTACCTATGCAATTAAAGACAGAATTTTGTATCTTTCTTGAAATCTGAAAAATGAAAAATAGGAAATTTTCTTGCCCAAAGCAGGCCTTGCCCCACAATTTACTTTCTGAGCATATAAGTAAAGGTCATTTAGAGCAGAGTTCCCCAAGCTAATTGATGTCAGGGGCAGACACCTATTTTTATCCCAGTGTGTCAGGAACTGGCACTATATTTGTGGCCATTGGCTAGAATTGCTTCTTTCTTAGAAACTTGATAGGGACTAGTAGCCAATGGCTTGTGGAAAAATACTATCCCCTGGAAAACCACTTTGAGAAGCATTACCTTAGTGCAAATTCCTAAGGCTACAAGTAATTTTTAATGTTCACATTTGCTAAATGTGAACCACAATATATTGAAGTAGTCCAGTAAATAATCTTTGAATGCAGAGTAATAGTATCTGTAACTGCTACTTTCTATTTGATCCGAGATCCTATATGAATTTGACTATGGCAAGATGATCTTCAGTTCCAAGGGAGTAGCACATCCCACTGGTCTTTATTTTTTATTTTTTTTATTTATTTATTTATACCCCGCTCTTCAGCCACAAGGCTATCAGAGCGGCTTACAATTTGTTTTAAGCAATAGCTATTTACACATCTACACTGCATTAAATAGTTTCCAATGTGTGTTAGCTAATTGCCCCCACAAGCTGGGTACTCATTTTACCGACCTACAAAAGGATGGAAGGCTGAGTGAACCTTGGAGCCCGCTGGAATCGAACTTGCAACGTGGTGACTTGCAGTAGATCAGCTGTTTCTAGGATAGATGTACGAATCATGTGTCCCACCAGGTATTGTTAAACAGCAAGTTCCAACAGCCCCAACAAGCATATCATTGCTGGGAATGCTAGGGATTGCAGTCCAACAACAGATGGAGGAGCATCCTAGTTCTAGAGAGATCTAGTTGTTTAATGCTTGGAACTATGTAAGGGGTGGCTTAGGAAATCACCTGTGCCTTTTCAAACAGACAATTTCCCAAGCCACTGTTCTCCTAGCCCCTTGATTCCGAGGACTCATTAAAACCACAACTGAAGAAATAGGCAGATCTGGAACACTCATTGTGTTCTAGCATGAGCCATCTACTATCCATTCTTTCACTTTGAATAAATGGCAAAACTGTCAAACTACTGACATAAAGGTTCATTATGTGAATGCATTGACACTATAGGATTTTGACCCAAGTAGTTGATTCAGACATTGTGGCTGAGACACATCTTCCTATAATCCATCCTAAGACCAGGACAGCTCAGACCTGTATGGATTTATAACCACATAGTTTAGATGACATACGTTGTCCTGACATGCATTAACTCTGTATGAAGCAAGCTTTTCCCCTACATCTGGCCACATTTTAAATTAAGTATCTTTGATACTGAAGTATCTCAGCCTTGCTACTACTAGAGATTACATCTATTGTTCATTTGCTTAGCTTTTAAAAATGAAAACAATATATCTCATAAACCAATGACAATGAATTGTACAGACCAATTATGCATCACTCAACATTGAAAAAGTTACTGTGTGTTAATTCTGTTGTCTGCCTCTAAATTTTACCTTTCTTCCTTCAAAGGATAGTAGCTTTATGCTCATTGTTGTTGCTATTTGCCTTGAAGTCAAATTTTACCTCTGGCAATCCCACGAATGAGAGTCGTCCAAGAGCCCTGTTCATCTACTGCTCTGCTCATTCTTACAATTGCAGGGCTTTTGGTTCCTTGATTGAATTAATCCACCTTTAGTGTAGTCCCCCTCTTTTCTTACTGCCTTACACTTACTGAGCATTATTGTCTCTTCAAATGAGCCATGTCATCCCATGACATGTCCAAAAGTGCAATAGCCTCAGTATTGTCATCTTGGCTTCTAGTGAGAGTTCAGGCTTGATTCACTGTAGCTCCAATTCATTTGTCTATTTAGGGATCCATGGTGTCCACAGAACTCTCCTTCAGCACCATATTTCAAATGAGTTGCCCTCCTTCCTGTTAGCTTTCTTTACAGCTGCCACACACATACATTGAAATTGGAAATGCAATGGCACGGGTGATTCTGATTTTAGTATTTAATGGCATTTCTTCACACTTAAGGATATTATCTAGTTCCATCATAGGTACCCTTCCAAGACTTAGTCTTCTTCTGGTTTCTTGACACTCTGTGTGTACATGTACCTTCAAGTTCCCTGTTGACTTATGGCAACCCCATGAATTTCATGGGGTTTTCTAACAGTCTCCATTTTGTTTAATGACTGATTCAGAAAATCTTTAACTATTTCAATATCTCCATTATCCATCCTTTCTAAATGCCCAGATAAGCTGCAGCATATACTGTATACATAAACATCCTAGAATAGACCATTTAAATTGTATATTTGGTTCCACTCTGCAGTTTCTTATTTTTCCATAATGTGTTAGAAGCAGAATTAAAGCAGAGCTTTCACACAACCCTTAATACAGTGCTATGTTATTCAACGATGTGCTTCCCTATGTTCAGCATTTTATTTTAAAGTCCCATAAATAAATCTGGGGGGAAATGGCTAGACAACACAGAAATACTGGAATGCAATGGTTAATAGATGACATTGGGTTTTCTAGTAACAAAGGATCATAGTAGAGATAATTTGTGGTAAACTGCAACTTCACAGACTTGTACTAAACTTGTGATGGCAGGGCAGATGGTTAAAGGTAGCCATTTCCCTTTCCTTTGGGGCTTTTCTGGATTTTTTTCTTTTTACATTTCTCCCAAACCAACTCTCCCACTAGGAGGGAAATAACTGGCAACAGCTTGCATAGATCCCCCCCTCCTTCTCCATTCTGGAATGTGTTAGTGAAATGACCTATAGATGAAAGTCCCCTTGCATTGATCCTTAATATCATCCTTCATAGAATGTCTCCACTTTGTCCTCTTCAGTACTGGACATCTGACAATAGAAATTCAAAAATGGTGAAACTTCTATTCCATCTACCATACAGGAACCATAAAAAGCCAAAGTGGATAATTTCAGCCTAACTTCTGCTGTGCAAATAACCTCTCAAATTAAATTTGTATTTAGATATATTCTCACATCTTGGTGACCCTATAACACAAAAACCTACCATGTTTAGGTGGGGGAATGGCTTTAGCCCTTTTCTTCATCTTTTGAGTGTTCACCATATATAAAAGGGATTGGTGGTGGTGGTGGTGGTTCTTAAGAGAAGTGAACTTTCAAGAAGCAACTAACCCCTCCCCTCCCCCAGAAAACTGGTTCTTGTGAGTCTCAGAAACTACAACATTAAAGGCTTAGTTCTCACATGACTGTGCTTACCATATGATAAGAGTAACTATCACCTACCATCTGGGTTGTTCTAAGTTTGTTATGCTAATGATAAGATTATCACGAACATATGTTAATGTGCAATGGTTTTAGCCTATCATTCTTTCAGATGTGCAGTCTACGCTGGATTTTTAAGATTGCATTTCTGTGCCAAATTTGTATGAACTTTGTATTGTTTTATTGTACACTCCTCTGACTGACAATTTGGCAGAAAATTTAAATTATAAAGGCACTAAAAAACAACTTGAAGGCAACTAGTATGTTATTTTTTTTCCACTTAAGTGAATCTCCCCTGCATATTAATGACACAAAATATTATGAGTAAGAGTTGGCAGTATATGGCCCTCTTTTTTCTAGCCTCATAGATAACACCTGTCGTGTAAGCACTCCTGGAATCTGCCCATTAACAACCTTTAAAAAAAATGCAAATGCAGCAAATATCTTTGGACACAATGGTGTTGGAAGAAGATAATCATTCACATTAGTTAATGATATCCTGGTGTTTTGCCACCAGCTGCAAGTAATCTGTCAGATAGATTAAGTGCACATTTCCTCCTCACATCTCCTCTTTTTTGTATTTAAAGGGTTTTTCAATTATTTCTCCTTGTGCTGGAGAGTACTCAAAAGCATATCACTCACATGGCAGCCCGTCTTTCAGTTCTCCATACATCTTGCTGTGATTTAGCCTGCAGGGATTAACATCTGCTCTTGGTGGCATGCAAAGACACCTGCAGAGGGTGTTTTGGTTTGTTATCAGTCCAGCAAATCTGTCATTTAATAACATGTTCAGTGGAAGGTCATTAAGAAGGCCAGCAGACTCTGTTTGAACAGTATATTTGCCTCTCTAGGGCTGGAAAGCAGTTAGACACTGCAGTAGTAGTGTATCAAATGGCTCCTGAAGAATAATAATTACAACATATGAAAATAAATATATACACACATAGCTATAACCAGACATACACACAGAGTGCCATTGCAAATTATAGGGATGCATTCTTTGCTAATTTCATTCTTGAAGGAAGCAATGAATAATTTCTTCTCACTGACATAAAGTCTTCACAGTTTTCAAAGGCTATTCAAACTTCAGGACTTAGAGCCTTACCGCACTCCGAAGAAAAACAGCAAGGGAGCAGGGACGTTAGGTCTTCCACGCTGCCTTACCACATGATGTCATTGTCCTTCCAGAATTTTTTCATTCTGGTCCTGTGGGGTGCCAAGGTAAAACCATGTCTTTTTGCTAACATGTTTTTCTGGTTAGCAAAATGAAGCAGTTTTACCTCAGTCCCCCACAGGACCAGAATCAAGAAACGACAATGTCATGTGCTAAGGAAGCATGGATGACAGAACATTCCTGCTCTCTTGCCACTTTTCTTTGGAGTGTGGTAAGTCTCTTATTCTGTGAAACATTTCACACATGAGGGTTCTCTCTCTCTCTCTCTCTCTCTGTGGGTGTATATAAAATAATATTTTTGCACAGAACTATATTGTTTCCTGCAGATAAAATTGTATTCTTGTGCACAAACAAACAAACCAGATCAGTGTATGTACAGAACAAATGCCAGTTGCTATTAACAGTGCCCAGATCTGGAGGATGGATTTGAGTCCACCTAGAAATGTTGTGATTGGTGATGTTGATTAAATTAAATGAAATACTCTCAAATATTAGTTGTATCATATATAGACAGAAGGACTATGGCTTTCATACAAAGCTGTTTGTAACTTATGATCATCATCAGGAGCTTACTGATTATGTCCCAGCACTTAGAGAGCTAAAGTTGGTAGGAACTTAAGATGGAGACTTTGAGTAGCAGCACACCAACTAGGGAACTCCAAATACTGTTATAGGTGGGCCCTGTTCCATGAATCTTTCATTATTTACTGCTCTTTAATTATTGCTAGTTATTGAATTTTTATCATTTTTCCTTTCTTGCATGCAATGTTTTCATGTTTTTATGCGTATCACTCTGAGAGCCTGCTAGGCATAAGGAGAAATTTATAAACTCTATAAATGAAGGAATGAAACAAATGAGGAGCTGCATGGGGCTAAACTTATACAGTGAGCTGTTAAAACTGGAGCTTGGAACATCTTCTTGGCACTGAAATGTTCTTATATTCTGAGTTGGCCCATCTGCCTGGAGTGGCTTTTGGGACATCTAGGGATGGAAGGGGTATAAACGCCTTTCTAATTTGGCTGACAATCTGCTTAATCCATGAGGTCTTCCTGGCTGAAGAATGTTTCTGTGTTCCTTTGGATGTGACTGCTTACCTCCTTTCTTAGTTTAGAGATATGAGGTCTATCTATTAAATAATGAGACTGTGCGTCTAACTTTCAGACAATTCAGGATGAACTGATTGTGAATGCTTGAGTCGTGGCCTTGAACATGTCTGAACCTGCATGACAAACATCAACACTCTTCAACATTCAGTTAATTGTCAGTCATTGTTTAAAGCAGCTGTGTCTGTTGTGTGCTGGAAAAATGCTAAGTTTAAAAGTTGAGCAATGTATCAATTTAATTTTTTTAATAAAATTGAACAAAACACCAATAGAATCTTTTCAAATACTGTACTTACTGAGGCCTATGGGGAAGACTGCATGTCTCATGCATATATTTTTGAGTGGCACAAAAGATTCAGAGAAGGATGTGAAAATGTGGAAGATTATGAATACCTTAAACGACCTTCCACTTCAAGAACCAAAGAAATTGTGGGGAAAAAATCAGCCAGATTGTTCAAGGAGACCACTGACTCAGTGTCTGAATGATAGCTGAAGCCATGAACATTGACAAAAATACTGCATGGAAAATTTTGCATGATCTCAACATGAGAAAAGTTTCTGCAAAGATGGTCCCTATGGTTCTCACTTCAGAGCAAAAAGAATGCTGCAAGGAAATTTGTGCTGACATTCTGCAGCAATGTGAGGCAGACCCAAACATTTTTTTTTAAAAAAATCATAACTTATGATGAAACCTGGATCTTCCAGTATGATCCTAAGACAAAACAACAGTCAATGCACTGGAAAATACCATCATCACCAAGAATGAAAAAAACACATTAAAGCAAGTCCACATTCAAAGCCATGCTCACTGTTGTTGTTTTGACATCAAGGGCGTAATTTTGGCAGAATGGGTTTGAGAAGGTAGAACAGTGAGCCAGCATTATTATAAGGAAGTTTTGACAAAGCTGAGAAAAAGAGCCAGGAAAAAAAACAAAAAAACAAAAACAAACAAAGGCCAGAACTGTGGAAAAATGGTTTCATTCTTCATCAAGACAATGCAAGACAATGTGCCTGCTCACATAACACTTTCTGTGAAGCAGTTTTTGGCCAATAAATGCATTACTACACTTGAACATCCTCCATATTTGGCAGATTTGGCCCCTAAAGCGAAATTGGTGCTTAAAGGAACAAGTTTTGAGTCAACTGATGCAGTAAAGGAGAAAACAGGAAATGTATTGGAACAGCTGACAGAAACTGATCCACCCCACACCTTCGGCCAGTGAAAAACAAGAGTGCATCAGTGTGTGAATGTGAATGGGGAGTATATTGAAGGGTAAAAGCATTAAAGTTGTAATATATATATGAATAGAGATGAGTTATTATATCAGTCTTGTTATTTAATAGACAGACCTCTCGTAGATGGTGACAGCCAAGGCTGAGAATACTTCTGCCATGATGGGAAAATATGGGGAACTTTTATCTGTGGACCTTGCAAGGTACAGCTATTCATTGACTCAGTTATCACCTCATGTTTTTGGACTTTTACAAACGGGGGGGGGGGACCCTGAGGAGGTCAGGAGAAGAACGGGGCTGTCAGGCTTACAGCACCCTGTTTCAGACACCGCTGTCCTCCTCCATCCTCCTCCCGACATTCCCCCGTGCTTCTTCCATTCTGCAGGCACCATGTTTTATTGACAGAAAACCTCCGTCAATAAAAAGCAGTGCCCCAGCACGGCGTCTTAAATGGGGTGCTGTAAGCATGCTAGCCCAGTTCTTCTCCCGACTTCCTCGGATTTTTCCCCCCCCATTTGAAAAAGTCCTTTGTCAGGCAAAGAAATGGATTCCCTCATTCCTTGGGTTACTGCCTCATGGTGGCACAAGCCTATTGTGTCCCACACTTCATTGTTAATGCCAGTGGCTTTGAAGCAAAAAAAGTGTCCAAATTATCCATCTGGAATCTAGTTCAGAGAGACACCATTCAGCTCTTCTCATCTTATCATCATCATCATCCCTTAGCTCTGCCTGTTTTCTCTGTTTTGTTTGAGATGCAAAACAAACATCACAAGGAGATTATATACTATTATATTAATGACATTATTATACTGTGTATTATTAGCCTAATGGTATTTCATCTCGTTCCCTAACATACCACACTTCTAACTTGAGTTCTTTGCCCAGTGAAACATTAGCAGGGTTCTTGTCTTGCTTTTTTTTTTTTTTTGGTTTGCTGATGTCAAAGAGTTTTGAGTTTATATAATCTAGAAATAATATGTAATTTTAATTACATCCTGCACTGATTAATTAGTGTTACCGGTAGTTAATATGCAGAAAGGGTTCTCCAAGTGGTAATTTGTTAGCATTTATCCTCTAAATTTATAGAAAGAAAAGAAGTCGCATAACATCCAACAAGGTCTTTTGTTAAGAAATTACTATTTTAAAAATCCCTGAGGTCAAATATAACTTTCTGAGCAGTAGGGGTACTCGACGAATCTAATCATCATGAATTCCAATATAAATGAACCTAGTCTGCACTTCCTGAACTAATCAGAATATGGCTATCAATTGGATTTTGCACATTTCTGAATGTTGTGATGGAGCTCACAGTTAATAAAAACAATCAGTATGCTTTTTGAAATGAGTGTTTTATGTACAAATACTTTTTAAAATGTTAAAATACTTTTAAAAATACTTTTTTTGAGAAAAAATGTTGTGTGTCTGTGAATATGCACGCACATACATTGCTCTTTTTTGAAAAAAATAATCAGGGAGTATTAGGTGTAAATATATGCAAATACAAAATAAATAGGCTGAATTGTCTCTACCAGACTAGAAGCTCAAATGGTAAGGAACAGTAGTGGGCACTTTAGTCCAAGATATTTGGAGGTCCCAAGGTGTCTCACCCATAGAATCATAGAATCATAGAATTGCAAAGTTGGAAGAGACCACGAGGGCCATCCAGTCCAACCCCCTGCCATGCAGGAAATCACATATGTGTCAATAAAAAGCATGACCTGTAACATACATAGGAAACTACCGAATGAAATAACACACAAGTGAAAGAAACAGAGGCATTATAGAATCACTTGAAGAAACTTTTGTGGCCCTCATTGTAAGAGATACATGCATTTTGAATAGACAGACAACAATAAAGTTGAAATTGTTTGAGTGAAACTCTCATCACTCCTTCTCTGTGTTTTAGTCATCTAAAAGGATCACAAGGCTCTGTGAGCAGATGTATCCCTTTCATGAAATGACTCGTATAAAAAGTCAGTTCCCAAGGAAACATTAATGCACTTGCTTTCCTTGCTGTTACACTTGTTGACTGAAGTCATGAACTTGTAGACTTACTTGGCAGGCAATGTCATTGGAATCCACAGGTTGCACTTCCAGTGATGGACATGAAAGGCTGTTTACCACATAGACTCATGCTCATAGAGCTTGGGCTGCTTCAGATATCCATACATTTAATGTACCTTTTTAAATACTATTCACATTCACTTTGATGGAAAATAAATTGCTTTCAAAAAAATGTTTAAGGGTGAACACATTTCAGTAATATTCTCATCCACTGGAGGCAAGCAAAAGGGTGTATGGGTGTATCCATTTTTATTGTACTGTCTTCTCTCTGGCAGTCTTCAGCCTCCCTGGCTTTCCACATTTCCATTAAAGCCCAAGGGAAGGTATCATGTGGGAAATTGTCCCATGGAGCTTTTTTCAGATCAGGAAATGCAGACAGCTGGTAACACTGCAGAGTAAAGAAAAGATAATCAATAGAATAAAGTGAAACAAACAAACAAACAAACAAAAAGAACTGTTGGCCACCTTGCAATAATAAGGTCAGTTCAGAACCCCTTACCCTTCCCTCCAAAAAAAAATCTTCAAAAGAAATTCAAAACCATGCTGAGAATGAGGCAGAAAAAAACCCTAAAGTCTCTTTCATGAGGTGCTAGTCTCTTCTAGTAAAAACAGTGAAGAATTTGTTAAAGACTAACACATTTTGCTGACCCTAATGGGGAAATAAAAGGACTAGACTTGTATGTGGGTTGAATAGGGCCACTTTATTTCACCTATTTAACAATTTAACTACTAAAACCATTTTGAACTATGAGGCGCAAAAGGGTGAGTGACATGGTGGGTGTTAGGCTGAAGCAAGGAATCCAATTCTGACTTCCTCTTCTGCCACCCTTGGGTTAATCACCTGATCTTCTAGGACAATTCAGTAACTGAATTGTCACCTGGCTAGCTCTATCCAAGAAAGCTAACCTGAGGAGCTCCCCCTTCCAAGTTTTATAACTTAAAGTGAGGGGTAGGCAAGCCCTAAGGGTAGTTCCTTTTCCTGCCCCTGGGTGCACAACCTAAAGGGGCAGTTTGAGAGGCCTCCTCTTCACCCAAATGGTACCTACAGGTTTTCACCAAGTTCTCTGATGACCTCTTGTCTCGTTTCCTTCTCCCTGTACCTGCAAAACCAGCCCCACCCTGCAAGCAAGCAAAGGACATGGAGCTGGGGCCAAATTATAGAATAAGCTCTCCAGGAATGAAATCTACTTCATCAGATGCATGAAGTCTTATACATTCTGTTTGCAAAATCTGCCAGCCTGCTAACATAGGCTATAAGTATATAGTTTTCATGCTACAAATATAGCATGAAGACTAAAGCTTGGAAGTGTTGGTTTTAACTGCCATTCATTAATGTTATTTGTTGGAAATGAGGTACCATACATTATTTTGTTTTTTTCACTAGGAAGGTGTATTCCATTAATTTTATTGAATTAATTCTTAATTTGTGTGTTAACTGAATTATTAATCTTAACTCAAACCAAGGGATTTAAAGTAAATGGCATGTTTGGTTGGCATTGCTGCCGCTTACTGACACATTTTGTCCTTAAAAATCAAAGAAGTAAATCTTTTCTATCTTCCTCAGTACAAATGCATTCAAGTATGCAAAATAATTCAACAAATCCATGAGCATCATATCACTAAGTTTAATCAACTTCTGTCTGGGTACTTTGCTATCCAGAGACTGGTAACTATCACCATATTTCCTGAATCTATTCCTCAATCCAAGCTTTCTCCCTTAATCTCTTCAATAGACTTGTGAGATTCTTGTGAGCGTGTGTTGCATGTGTGAGTGCTTTTTGTGTTATTTTCCAATAAAAACATTTTCATTTAACTTTAGCCTGGAGTTCTCTGCCGTTAGGTGAAAAGGTCCCAAAGTTACCTGCCTTTTACAGCATTCCATTTGAAATAATAATAATTCACCCCAATATTAATATAGTTTTGGTATTACAAGTAGGTCTGGAAAGCACCTCCATCTCTTTGCGTACAAAACATCTCCACATGTCACTCAGCCTATTAAAATTATGTCTCTTTTTCCCCATCCCATTTCCTGGCTTCAGTATTGGTGTGTGTGTATGGGGGGGATTATGATGTGGTCTTAGGAGATTTTCACATGGGCTATATATCCTGTGGCAGGAACAGAACAGTGTTGGGAAAGGTTTTCCCTTTCGGGCGACATTGACCCCGTTCTGTCCTGCATCCATCCTGCTCCTGTGACTGTTCCAGAACAATGTAATCATGAGTTTTCTTCATGAATAGATCTCCCATTCCATCACTATCACGCAATCACGGGTGTGCGAACAGGAGCCCCGTTCCTGTTCTGAAATGACAGCTGCAGCAGGGAGGTCTGTTCCAAGCACTTCCTGGTACGATCTAGACATCCAGGTAAGTGGCACCCTTTATTTTACCCTCCTTGTTTTGATTGTGTGATTTAAAGTGTGTTTTTGTGCTTGGTGAACAGATTTTATGTTTGGGGGAGTTTTATTTTTTAAATTTACTGCTTGGCCGTTATCACGTGATAACATGATAACGTTTCAGACGGCTGGTTGTAAAAGCAGCCTTACGACGGTTGCATTTACAGCCGGCCAGTGAGGGGAGGGGGAGCCCGTTCCTGCCGCGGAACTAAGGTAAGTGTGTGAAAGATTTACATTATTCCATGGCAGGAACGGGAGAGGAGGTGGTGGGCAGTAATGGGGCATTTTGGCCCATGTGAAAATCTCCTTAGTGTCCAAAGAAGGGAGGCTGAGCCTTGCCTTCCTTATGTGCTGATATAGAGGAGGTTTCATTTGTAGGAGGTGTTTGTGTTTCTGTACATCTGCATGCATGTATTTGTAAGTGTGCAGATGGGTCTGTGCACATATGTGCATATTGGGACAAATGAAAACAACCTGAGTGTTTGTGTGAAAGAAAATGAGAAGGTTTTGCATGTGTAGGGTATGTGTGAAGAGAGAATGGGGTTGAAGTCATTGGCCATGATAATCACCTGTCCACCAACATCTTTGCCCACAGTCACCAGTGACACACTCTCTCCCCACTCCATCAACACATGTGTTTTTCATGGGCAAAAATATTGTCTACTACTGGTTTATAGCAGTGGTTCTTGAGCCTTAGGCTCCCAGTTGTTTTAGACTTGAACTCCCAGAAGTCCACGACAGTTTGGCCAATGGTTAGGAAATGTGAGGACTGGAGTCCAAAACATCTTGAGGACCAAAGTTTGAGAACTAATATAGTTTATAGAATTTTTACTTTTTATTGTAACAAGGCTCCTATACCTTGAACAAACTAATTGTTGTCATGGTCAGTCAGGACTCTGAGGACGCAGAAGGCGAGGAGGCTGAGCCAGTAACAGAAGAGCTGGCTGAGTCTGAGTCTAGCCCTGAAGAACCGAGGGCTCAGCAGCCTAGCCCTCCCCCAGCTCAGGGTCCAAGCCTGGGAGACATAGTAGACCAAGAGCAAGAGGTAGAAGAGCAGGTACCTACCTTTAGCCAAAGGAGAGCAGAGAAAGCATGGCTTCGTCGTTCCCAGAGATTAAGAGACAGAAGCTCATCAATCACCCCGCAGCTGGAAGTGGGAGCTGGGCCAACATAAGCAGCTGGGGGAGGCTGAGTTCCTTGTTTCAAGCAGTCTGTGTTACCTAGAGGAAGCCTCTGCCTGTGACTCTCCTGGAACCTTGCTATTTTGAGACTTTGGATATCTTGACCATGGACTGCCTTCGTTGACCCACCTGACGGAACCCTTTTGACCTTGGACTGTCTCTTCGTTTTTCACTCTCTCTCTCTGTGTACTTCTGATCCTGTAGGACAGCTACTGACAACACCAGGTACTGTGCTTTTCAACTGGGTTGTTGCCAAGCCGGGCTCCTTATCAGCTATTGAGTAGGCTTCGCGACAATTGTAAGCAGTAGAAACAAAGTGGGTGCAGCTTTCTTCACATGAGATCCAGTAAAAGGACAAACTATTTCTCTGAAGTTTCTGCAATAAAGCTGTTAAAAGGTGAAGAAGCTGTTAGAAAAATAGGTGAGAACTCAATGTGTTAAGCAGCGCTTGAGAAGTCTATGTCCACAGAAGGAACATCAGCACAGTATCTACATGTAATATCTGCCTGAGAGACATAGCCAGACACAGTTAAAAATTTACTTGCACAATAATTATGCTGAAGGGAATAAACCCTTCTACTTGTGACTTGTTAGTGGAGAGTATCAGTTAGTCCACTTATAATAGACTCATGTTAAAAGCAGTGAATACGTCTAACTGAACATAAAGGAAGCCCAGTCTAAAACAAAGTTATTGAAATGGTATTTGTAAATTAGATTTATGTACTTTCATTGATCCTGGATAGCTTGGTAGTGGAGGCAATGGTACTGTTAAAAATATATACATATAAGTTGCTTGAAAACAAATCTTACATTAAACTAGAGGGACAATCAAGGCATCTTGAGATCCCTTTGGGAGTAGAAAAGGAGAACACAACTAAATAAACAAATAAAAATAAATAATCCTTGTTTCCATCTGGCAAAGATGGGCTAGAGTCCGTCAAATATTATACTATAACAAATTTGTTGGAATCATTTCAAGAATTTAAGGGGTTGTCTAAATGATGAAAATACTCCTCATGGAATACGAGGAGAATACGAGCGGTCTAAATGGCATCCCACATAGTTTTGATGTATTTGGAAGGAGGGGAGCCAAAAACACCAAAAGCTCAGAAGGAAAAGCCTTCGCAGCTTTGCCTGGAGCTTTTAAAAAACAATGGGGGGGGGGGAATGAGCATTCCTGCTCATTGGGACAAGCAACACAAATCAATTTGCTTTCCCAAATGAGTGGAAGCACAAAGCTGATTTGCTGGATGAGTTTGGGGATATGGCTTGCTACCTCCTGGAACTGCCATGTTGGATTTTTGCCTTAGCAAGCAAAAACAAAGGTGAAAAAAATTGGGCTTTTTTTCTTTTTTGTAAAGGAGAAATATCACTCTATTGCATATTGGAAAGTTTTTTGTTTTTTTAAAAAAACTTTGGGGTAAAAAAAATGAGGTAAATTGAGGTAAGTAAAAATGTGAGTAATTCACTTGCGGCTGCCATCTTCATCCACAGGCATGAGAAGATTATGCCTGCAAAACACACACACACACACATTGAGACAAATTGCAGCTGCTGCAAATTGCCATTACTGCAGAGCAATGTGCTTCTTTTCTTCTTGTATAGACATGTCCTAAGATGCACAAGAGAGAGCGAGTAAGGTGTAGTGGTTTCGGTGTTGGACTAGGGAGAAAATTGTGTTCCCAACCACATCGGAAGATCGCTAGAAGAACATTACCAGCTGCCGCATCCTTCAGCCATACCCTGGTGGCACAGTAAGCTAATGCAGCCAACACTGCAGCCAAAAAGAACTCATGTTAGATCTTGAGTCTATAGGTTCGATCCCAGGGCCCCCCAGGTCAACTCAGCCTTCTGTAAGTCAGTAAAATGAGGACCAGCTTATTAAGAGCTGGGGTGATGTGCTGTGGAAACTAGTATGGTAATATGGTTTCTTAAAAAAGCAGCATGTCGCTTATCATTGTACAATGCATTCTGAAAAAATGTCACTCCTGCAGTGCCAGCAGCACCATCTACTGGTAGTTATATTGTCTGCACTGTACAGCTGTTTGTAATTGTCTGCAATGTTTGTCTCTATTGATTTCTGATTTGTATAAAAAATTGTATAACCTGCTTGTATTGTATTGTAATGTATAACTTACTTGAATTGTACTGAAATGTATGTGATGCATTGTGATGTTGTACCCCACCCCGATCCTGAGGGGAGAGTCGAGTAATAAATAACTCAGTATTATTATATTATTATTATTCCCGGGGCATAGTGCTGCTGTAGACGAGGCTTTCCTTTTTCATTGATGGGGACAAGCTGCCAATAAAAATGGATGCCTTAGTCATGGCTATGTTATGCCTCGGAGATGCTGTATGATGATGATGTCTGATAATCTCACCCCTTCCTGTGCTCCTAGCGATCTTTTGATACAGTTTTTGCTGCATCAGATAATCTCCTAGGACTCTGGACACCAAGGTTCAAATCACTGCTTGGCCATGGAAACCCACTGGGTGACCTTGGAAACGTCACACTCAGCATCAGAGGAGGGCAATAGCAAACCCGCTCTGAAACAAATCTTGCCAAGAAAGCCCAGTGATAGATTTGCTTTAGGTTTACCATATGTCACTTGAAGGCACACAACAAGGTGCTTAAGACAATTTTCTGTATTTTCTGCTTTTTCAAATCTTTTATTTTTTAAAATCAAGTTAAAATTTTGAAACATTAATTTTCAGTATAGGGCAGTAATTCTATCCTGACATCACCTGGTAATGCTATAGCGCTGTTCTTCATACAAGAACTATCCATTTTGAGTCATATGGTTTGATGAGTTGTGGGCTGTGAGTGATCAAATTTCACCATCATTCATTCATACTTAAAGCCCTATATCTTGTTGCTGAAGTGCAACATATTTTTTAGTAAGACACCCATAATGTTTAGAAGCTTTAAGCAATTGCATCCTAGTACTAAAATAAATTACTTCATTTACTTTATCTTATTATCTCAATGCCTCAGACTTGCTGTGCTAGCAGAGAAGTACTTAGGACAGGATGTTCCTGTAGCCATGGGACTGGAGAATACAACACCATAAATATGTTGTTTTACTGGAAAAGCAAACATCATGTTCCTGCAGAAAGCTGATTTTCAGATAGGGAAAAATAGGATCAAGAGCATTGAGTAGAGTTACATATGCTATAGAGAATTTTATGTTAGCTGAATTAAACAATGATTCTATTGACATATCATTTTTATGAGTTCTACAGCCTGATCCTATGCATGTTTATTTAGAAAAAAAATAATTTGGCTCAATAAGACATACTTCAAATACAGTATACATACATTATCCTATATATATTTTGACTACATATGGAGTGAGCAGCAGGGCCACACCTGCTCTCCTTTTCCCCAGTTGGATCTGCCTCATAATTCCACACATCCCAAAACATGCTGGAAAATATACATTCTACATACTTTCAAAGTAGCTCCTAGTACCTAGATGTGTAAGAAATCACCACTAAAATTTTTAATGGAAGAATACCTTTGTTGTTTTTCACCCTCCACTCATTTCTGATTTGTGGCAACCCTATCACAGGGCTTTCTGAGGGGTGACAGTGTGTGACTTGCCCAAGGTCACCCAGTGGGTTTTCATGGCTGAGTGGGGATTTGAACCTTGGTCTCCAGAGCCATAGTCCAACACTCAAGCCACTATGCCACACTGGCTCCTTAGAACTCCTTTAGAAAAGGAGAACTCTGGCCAAAACAATCAGTGGTGGTGATGGGGTGGGGGGCAGGTTGCTTTATGCTTTTTCTGAAAGCTTCCCTCCCCTGTGATGCAAATAATGCACTTGCAAGGATCAGGGGAAAAACAATAGATGTAAAAAGAATGTTATTCTCCCCTTGATCTGAAAGGCTATGAGCAGGAATATGGTTATGGATGGCTGAAAGTTTGAGAAGCATCCACATGATGGAAGTGTGGATGCATGTCATGTTGATAGCGAAAATGGATAGATTTTAGAGTGCTATATGGACTACCCTGACCAAAGTGTCTTTTGATTTTTGGCACTCATTTTGCCTGTATGGGTATCAGTGCAATGTTTTACTTGAAGCCAAGTAGGAATTATATCTGTCAAAATTTTCCCTAATGGGAAGGTTTTTCATGTACTCTGTACATTCATCAGGAATGTATGGGAAACTGACCAGGTGTGGGGAGTGTTGGGAAACCCACTCTGGAATGTTTGTGTTGACCGATACCTCTTGTGAACTGCTTCTCAAAACTGTTTTATGAGAGGACGTATTCCCTCACATGAGTTCCTGAGAAGGTTTCACTACTCCCATTCTAAAGTATGGTATAAGGGATAGAGTAGGGATGATGGAAAGGGCAAGCTAGCCCAAATATCTAATAGGCTAGTTACCTGAAGGATCCCTATAAATTAACTTCTTGCTCACCTCCACAGATTCTGTTTGTACCTAAAAGGAACATGACCTTAGTTGAACTCATTCATCTGTGTCTATACTTCTCCTGGTTTCTATTCCCAGTAAACATTCCCTGCCCACATGCATTATCCATTCCAAATTTCTTTGCCTGCCCAATGCTGTTTTTTTGGTTTTTTTTAGAAAATGCAAAATGTAATTAAACCTCTTTTATGCATGTTAGCATATAAAGAAGGACTTAGACCTTGAGCTCTGTACAGATAGAGGTATACAACAGTTTGGCTTTCCCCCAGGCTTACTACATACCCAAGTAATGTGGCAGAACAGCCAGAAGGTTCTGTCTTCTGTACTGCCTTACTGCATGACAGCATCATTCTTTCATTCCGATTCTGTTAGCAAAAAGATGTGGTTTAACTTCAGTCTCCCACGGGACCAGAATGGTAGAATACTGGAAGAATGACAGTGTCATGAGATAAGGCAGCACGGAAAGTGGAATCTTCCAGCTGCCCTGCTGCTTTACTTTGGCATGCAGTAAGCCTCCCACATTTGTACTTTTTATAAAAAAAATCTAATTATCTTTCCATTCTGAATATGAACAAATGTGTGAATATTGTTAAATTCTTACCAATAGCAAATAGGCACAGTTGTTTATAAGCTGGAGGGGGCCATGTTCTACCTGCCTGCCAGATTTCTATGAAATATAAAGAGTCTCTCTCTCAAAAAAAAAATAAAAAAAATCAAGCCAGCAAGAAAGGTGGCAACCCTAATTCAACACCACAAACATGCCTGAATGCACAGAGATTCAAAGCCAGACTTTTAAGAGCTAAGCACTCAAAGCTCTAAGCAATCAAAGTCCCCTTTTAACCCTCTCAAACACTTTCCATCTTGAGTACAAAATATTTTGATAATTTTTTTTATCAAAAATTGAACTAGAACAAAATTCTCACCCATCACAAGAAATTAACTGAATACCTGTAGCTTCTAGGCATTTTGCCCACAAAATGTCTACCAACTTTTTATTCTCTCTGAGGAAGATAAACTACCTTGACTTTTCTCCTGTTGGATCTTGGAAGATCAGAGAATTTAAGAGATGAGATTTTCTTCCTTCCTTCTTTTACAGTAAAAAACAAAACAAACCCAAAACTTTTATGTTTGATTGAGATTGTTTCTTAAGGAGAAGGAAGAAAGATTATAGTGGTATGGAAGAACTCTTTGAACTCATAGCTGGTGATCAGTTTGGCACATGGGGAGGGCTGGCATGGGGACACAGCCATTTTAAGTAATTTTACCTGTTAGTGATTGCATGTGACCAGTCTTTAGACAAATACTGTAGTTTACTTGTCACCAAGTGCTCTGAGCAAAATATCTCAGAAAGAGATTTTAAAACAACGAGTGCAGCTGACAACCTCATCACACTCGGAATATTTGTGAAACTTGCTAAGGCTTGCAATGCAAAATTATTTCTCATTTCATCACCAATGTGCCAAGCCAACACAGATGTTATGCTCAGGCGACTGAGCACAAATGTACTTCCAAAGGGGGGGGGGAAGCCTTCTAATGTTATTTTTGTCTTACACAGTGGAAAAGAAACATCTGTCATATCAAATGTTCATTTTAGAGGATATTTTCTTTTTATGTATTCACTAAGCAGTTGAGAACAGAATGCTGGACTCAATGGGCATGTGGTCTGATCCAACAAAGAGACTGTTCTTATGTTAAGATAAATTCCAAAAATCATTAACAATATAAGTAGGGACACTAAATAACGAAGAGTTTATTTTCCCAAAGAAGACTTCTAGAACACTGATTATTTTTCACAGCAGTACAGCTTCTTTAGATGCAATCTCAGCTTTAGTAAGAAACTATATATAAAAAAATTCCTCTATTGTAGTCTTATCAATTTCCCCCAGGATCTCCCAAATTTTCTACACAACATACTTCCACTTTCACATGCTGCACAATTTATTCCATTTGTGCAAGAGCTGGTTGAGATCCAAATCAATGCCTTTGGTAAAGCTGGAAAAGTAATCTACCAATAGGTGCTACTCTATATGCCTCAACAGTATCTACTCCTTCCTTCCATTTAAAACAGTGAGACAGATGTGAAAGATGAGAGAAGAGTATGATTTTTTTTTCAGTTTACTAGTGTCAACAGAGTTATGATATGAAGTCGAAGGCTTTCACAGCCGGCATGCATAAGTTTTCCGTGTGTTTATTTTTCCTGGGCTGTAAGGCCATGCAGGAAGAGTTTATTTCTGATGTTTCACCTGCATCTGTGGCAACTGTGGCTGGCATCTTCAGAGAATGGTGGGCTAGGGGTGTGTCGGGTTTATAAACACACCCCTACCCCACCATTCTCAGAAAACAGCAGCCACAGATGCAGGCAAAACATCAAGAACAAACTCTTCCAGAACACGCCCTCACAACCTGGGGGGGGGATCATGGAAAACCTATAGAGTTGCGATAGCCCACACGAAAGATGCTGTTGGTACATTTGATTGTTGGACAGGGTATGTGGCGAGAGAGATAGAATGTTTCTACCTTAACCACTGCCCCCCTCTCAATTCCAGCTTAATGCTACACTTACTAATCAGATGAATGTGTTGGGGAGAAGTGAACAGCTCCCCTTTATCCAATCAAATTCCAGTGATGCCAGCCAGCATCTTCCACAGTTAGATCAGAGAATTAGAGAATCATAGAATTGGAAGAGACCACAAGGGCCATCCAGTCTAACCCCCTACCATGCAGGAATATACAATCAAATCATTCCCTTGTGACAGATAGCCATCTAGCCTCTGTTTAAAAACCTCCAAAGCAGGAGACTCCACCACACTACGAGACAGTGTATTCCACTTCCAAACAGCTCTTACTGTTAGGAAGTTCTTCCTAATGTTTAGATGGAATCTGTTTTCTGTAGTTTGAACCCCTTGTTCCATGTCCTAGTCTCTGGAGCAGCAGAAAACAAGCCTGTTCCATTCTCAGTATGACATCCCTTCAAATATTTAAACGTGACTTCTCTTCTCCAGACAAAATAACGATTGTGAGTAAAAATCGCCGAAATATAATGCTCAAATGTCCCAGCAGTACTGCAACAGTACCGCTAGGGACGGGCACCATGCGAAACGGATGCCCTGAAGCCCTGCAGCCTCGCAACGTGGCGAGGCTGCTAGCGTTGTTTTTTCTTTGTCCGAAAAAGTCCATGGTCTCACCTTCTTCTAGCCTCATAATTCTCCTTTTTGCTTTCCTAAAAACAACAATCATTAAGGATGGAAAGACTATTCAAAAATATTCAGGAAATGGTCAAAATGGTTTCTGAAGTATTGTGAAACCCTGCCAAGGAGAATCCTAGGTGGATGAAAATCTTCACAGTTTGGTACATATTATGTGAAAACAATACAATATAATACACAAAAATCTTCAAAAACACTTTTTCTGCACAGAAAAAAACATTTTCTGTGTAGAAAATAAATTTTCTGAACAGAGGTTTCTTTCACAGAAAATAGCATTACTTTGCAGAAAATAATGGACAGACTCTTATGACTTACATATGTGTAAACACCATAGTTATGGTGTTACACAGTGAGTCCCCACCCACCCACAATCTGCATTTACTGTTGATCATGAAACAGATGATTGAGGGTCCCATCCCTCCCATTAGCAATCTCTGGTGGAACAGAGAGAAGCAGGACCACTGTCACAATTCTTTTTCATGGCAGAGATTTCTTGCACAAGGGGCTACATAAGGATTGTGACTATAAAACAGCCATGAGTCCATAACTCTATGTTAGCAGTTTCCTGCACAGAAAACAGCACAGTTTTAAACTATTTTCTCACAGCAAGCAGAAAAAATAATAAGTTCATGCCTATGAGAATGAAATTTATGAAGATTTTCATTCCTACTGTTACATGCCCTCACACCCCCTCTTGTACAATAATTTATTAACTGGCAATAATTAATAAATAATTCATTGTTATCACATTGTCAGGATCAGTCCCAGACATGACCTTTACCAGCTAAATTCAGTTCTGCTGTATAACCTTGTGGGTAATTGTATTTTCATTTTTCTGTGCTTGTTAACGAGTATATAGTCTAACTGTGAAAAGGGAGTATGTGCTTTGTGTCTATAATGGTTTGATAAGCCTGGCAGGTGGCAAAACCTTGGGAAAAGAAAGCTGAGCTCTAGTACGGTGGGATATTGGAGTGGGGATGATAGCCAATGACTGTATAGCCTGACAGATTTTGTAGATTGGAAAATTATTTTAGTATACTGTTTGTTAGTTAGGTTTCATTCTGAGCAACTAACTTTCAGGGATAGCTGTTTGGATTATGGTGACAATAGAGTTTTCTGTTTTGAACTCTGAAACTGCTGGTCACTGAGTCTGGAGTAGCCAGTATATGACACACATGCTCGTACGTAAAAGCTCAAAAAGTACATTAAAAAAAAAGATATGTTAAAAAATATGCATACAAAGCCATCATAGAACAAAGTTGGAGCTAGGAAAAAGGCATTCTGCAAAAGCTACTTGAGAAATTAGCCTATCCTTTTTCATGTTCTTTCTGGGAAGCTCAGTGTCTTCTTCCTCTTTCATTGGTGATTTTTGCTTTTAAATGTTTTTATTCAGAGAACTAAATATAGATAAGACTTTTTTTAAAAAAAAAAATCAAACAATTTGCTCTTAGGCTAGAGATCATGTCTGCCAATATGTATGTTTATGAAACAACACATGACTTTGAGGAAAGTTGGGCATAATGCTGAGATGATCAAAATAGCTATGCACAAACATGTGAAGCAAAATTGTATCTTTGTCAGTCACATACTTATAGAATGTAATTAGCTCTGACGCTTTCTAGCTTTTATATTATGCCTTTACTAAAGCTGTTCTTATTCGCCTGATGAAGCATAATTGTTTTGTTTTGTTCATGAAAACTGTTTTTGTTTTTTTCCAGTTCTTTTTTGTTTTGCTTTGTTTTTTAAATAAGCAGATCTAGAGTTATAAGTACTGAGGGAAATGTTCACAGAATTTCCAATTGGAGAATGCAATTTATTTTTTTCCCAAAGTAAACCTCCAAGACTCATTAACTTCCCGGTAATTTTTTGCCCTCTATATGGATTCCCTGCTCCCATTTTAGTGGTAGCCACAAGAGAGAGAAGTGAATTCAGTGGCCAAGAAAACCCTGCTAATAAGATTCAGTGACTTAACACCATAGGCTGATTCACCCATGCATTATCCTACTTCTAAATGAATATTTTCTGACGAAGGGTAACAGCCTCACCTGGCTCTCTTGTAAGCAAAGAATTTATTTTTAATTAGAGCTGACAAAAGCATGGCAGTAATCAGCTGTATGGGGAACTGAAGCATAGTTTCCGTTAGGAGCAAAAATGCTTCCAATAATCTTATCATAATGAGCCTGAAGACAACAAGAACATGTAATAGAACAACAATATTCTGAAGTCCAAGTGCTTTATTACAGGGGGTGGTTTTAAAAGATATTAATATGAAGTAACACATTGTTGAAGCAGGATATATTTTAGAAGGATCATATGGATGCAAAATAGGTTAATGTAGAACATGCATGGTGTCTGTATGTCAGTCTGATATTTCTGAATATTCATATATTTAGTGTTTTTGTCTATGGTGTGTGTTTGTATATCTTTCAAGAATGATTTAGAGAAGGACATTTTCTTTAGCTAAAATAGCACAATTAAGGGTGCATCTACACTTTAGAAATAATTCAGTTTGACCCCACTTTAACTGCCATGGCTCCATCCTACAGAATCCAGGGATTTGTAGTTTTGTGAGGCACTAGACCTCTTTGACAGAGAAAGCTAAAGACCTTGTAAAACTACAAATCCAGGATTCCATAGGATGGAGCTACTACCCTTAAAGTGGTGTCAAACTGCATTATTTGTACAGTATAGATGTGCCCTATCTTGTAAAATGGATTTGTTAGTATTTACTGTAACCTAATTGCTGCATTCCCCATACCTGTGCAGCTGAAGGATGATGTAGATAGGAGGCAGTTTGATGGCCTCTCCGAAAAGAGGCTAGAGTGCTTTATGCTTGTCACTTTCACACCAAGCTGATCATGTGGATGGGGTGGAATCAGAAGGCTTTTTTTTTTCCTCAGCTGCCCCTCTCATGCCTCTTTCTCTCCATTCTTGCTTTTCTGTAGCAAGAGAAAGAAGAGGTGAAAATGAAGTAGCTAATTCACATCTCTCACATAGAAAGGGGCATTTTAAACAGTACTATATGTTAAGTTTTGAAATCATCAAATGCTACTTAAATATAGGACTTTATCAGACACACAGAAAACGGTATCATAATAATGCCACATAAACATGAAAGGCACATATAAGATGATGTCGCCCTTTTATGTTTATGTCCTGACAATAAACCAATCTATTTTATTGATGGGACAAGCTGTCAATAATTTGTCTGAGATGTTTGTGAGGTTTCTTTGCCAGCATAGCCAGCGCATGAGACCTCATGGGTTGTTTTGTTTTGTTTTTCTCGTACTTAGGCCGTCAATGGCCGGACCAGCCAGGACACTTCCAGGTGAGCTCACAACATCCAGGTAGGTGACACACAACATCCAGGTAGGTGACACTCCCCTGGTTTACTTGGAAGGTTTTAAGTGTGTTTTTGTGCTTTGTGTCACTTTTAATGTTTTATTTTTTGTTTTATGTTTGAATTTCCCATGCAATGAAGTCTCATGGGATTCCAAACAAGGAAGTGAATGGGGCATTGTTTACTTCCTTTTCATTGTGGGGGAAGCCTTCTGCCAGGAGAGAAGGTAAGTGTGGTAAGTTGTTTAAATTTTTTTAAAAAATTCTGGCATAAAAATGGATTTTTTAATGCCAGCAAAAGAATGTTTAAAGGGCTCATCTGATAAAGTCCCTAGTAGTGCTGTAATGTAGAGTCCAAACCTGATATGGTGGCTATTACCACCACAACTACAACAATCACCACCACCACCATCTTTACTTTTTATGCTGCTGTTCTATATGGGGGGAAAATAGTTCCAACCTGGATTTCCCCCCTCCTATGCTGGCCATTTGTTAATTTGTTAAAGAAAGGTCAAGAAGAGAAGGAGAAAATGATTTGATAAATGTTGTGGACTAGTCTGAGTCATATTCTTATGTATGGAAATCAGACAACCTATCTTTGTTTAACTATGAGGGCACCATATTCCTGATTTTTTAAAAAGTGAACCTATAAATATTTTGCTCCAAGATTTCAAGCAAAATGCACAACATTATTACAGGGAAATAGCTATCTTATATTGAACATCTTTGTCAGCAAGTTACCATGTACTTTACACTGGAAAAAGGATAAAATCTGAGTCAGTGTGTTTCCCCCAGGGAGACTGCTCTGGGGAAAGAACTCAGTTTGAATCAATGTTTACAGATAGGTGAAACCAAACACAATATGATACACATGCACAAAAAATGTAGTTTCTTTTATTTGCTTTTTAAAAATCCCTTCCTGTCATGATTTTCTTTTGACAGTTCATGTGCTGCTTGCTCAGATCTGTGTTTCATAACTCCTTTATGTCAGGGCAACATAGCTGGTATTCAGGAAAAGGAAGGTATAGTACAGGCAACATTTGAGTACATTAATGTAATTATTGTAAGCTTTCTTATATCCCATTTTGGGAGAAAGCCAGGATATAAATGCAATAAATAAATAAATAAATACTTTTACACTATATAGGCATCATGTAGGTTCGCACCTATTATTTGTTAGTGTTTGACATAGTATGCAACATAGTATGCAACATTAGTTAGATTTTATGCTTAACAAGTAGTGATTTTTTAAAAAGAAAAACTTACAGCATTTGAAACATAGCTAGAAGATTGATGTCTTCTCAATCCACCCTACTGATAATTCCAATTATTGAACTTTGTAAATTTGTAAATGTTTGAAATTTCACTATTTTTAAAAATTTTGTTGTTCACATTTTTGGAGTGAAAAAATTCTAAGCAAAATTTACTTCAATAATCTGTGATACTGTAGATTTTTAAAGTGTTTAAAATAGTGGATATATCTTCACTGCTTTTACTTGGCTTGTTTCAAATACTTTATATCAGCCCCCAAATCATGAGTACCATTGCCAGATGGCATCAGGTAATAAATAACTTTGCATGAGGACTGGAAGTATATATTTGAAGAATGTGTACAAATATGCTTTATCAGTGGAAAATACATCAAGCTATATTCATCCCAAAAAGTGTATACATCAATATGCAAAAATTTCTGTGTAGGAACAAAACAAAATATAACTTCTATAGCATGAAAATGGTGACAGGAGTCTGAGAAATTCAGTGGGACCAAAACTGATTTCCACATCTCTCCACTGCATGAAAGTCTTTGCTATCAAATGCTGTAAGTTTTTCTTTTTAAAAAATCACTACTTGTTAAGCATAAAATCTAACTAATGTTGCATACTATGTTGCATATTATGTCAAACACTAACAAATAATAGGTGAGAACCTACATGGTGCCTATATAGTGTAAAAGTATTTATTTATTTATTGCATTTATATCCTGCCTTTCTCCCAAAATGGGATATAAGAAAGCTTACAATAATTACATTAATGTACTCAAATGTTGCCTGTACTATACCTTCCTTTTCCTGAATACTGATATTGTGTATTCAACTGCACATCTGTCAGTGTGCTTGCTTATTCCACCATTGTACAATAGGGGATATGCAACAGCAGTCTCCACAATCCTAGGAAAGAAAGTAATACATTAAAAAGACTGATTAATAGTTATGTGCCATCCAAATATGTGCAAATTACAGTTGCAGAATTCTGCTTGCACGTCTCTGAACAGAACATGGATGTTAAAAAATGACCAATAATGTGCAACCAAGTGCCTAAAGGAACTTGTGTGTGTGTGTGTGAAACACAAATAAGATGCCAGAGAGTACATCACTTGCTTTCAAACTGTTTTCTAGAGAATCCTGGATCCTTTGACAGTTTGTAAGAGTTTTTTTTAATGGGAAGAAAAGCCGGAAGACTGCACTGTAAACTGCCACCACAAAGAATTGTTAGCTTTGTTCTCAGACACATTCTCAGTCCACAAAGTAATGATAGTTAGGCCTAACGGCACCTAACTTGATTATACCCTATAGAACATGCTGTGGGAATCAGGGTTTTTTTTTTTTTTTTAAGACACAGAGGTACATTGGCATTTGTCAAGATGAAGTATTCCAGAGGCGTACCTACCATGCCTTCCTGCTCACCTTCAAATCTGCAGAGATCATTCATGACAGCTCTCCTCAAATAATTAAGCAGCAATCTTGGGTTACAACCTTCTGAATCCAAATATTGCATAACCTGTGTGTCTAAGGAAGCCAATTCCTTTTAAGGGCACTAGGATTGGCAGGACTTATTTTGTGAAACAGTAAACATGAGCAACTTGCACTTTCCCCCATAGTTTTACACTTGCCATGATGAGCATTCAATACTTGTTTAAGATTAACTAATTTAAGCTTTAATAATTTTCATTTGTAAAGAAATTATGTTGAAATGACCTCTACATTGACACCCCCTTGTCATGGGAGAGAGGCTTGCATACCCTAATGATGGTTTGAGCTATGCTGGTGGTGGCATAATAGCCACCGGTAGGGTCTCCCATGCCAGATAGGTCAAAACCGAAGGGTCTGACAAAGAGCATCAAAGGGCAAGATGGGCACTCTAGCCTTATGGCAACCATCCTAGTAGAAGGAAAACTCTAATCCCAAACCCGGGCAGATGGTGCTTGTCCAACCCTGTAAGGTCAAGCATCTAAGAGAAGGAAACTCTAATCAAACCTACGACCTGAGGACCTCACTGCTACATCCATGCTTCCAAGGCCACAGCAGATGAACCTTTGGTTTAAAGGGTGAGGCCAGTTCTGTGCACGCTGCGCTCCACCAGAAAAATCCATTGCACAGGCTCGAAGGACAAATCCAGTTTCAAAAAAGCCCTGTAGTGATAGGCAAGGGACAAAACGGCAGGTGTAAAGATGCACTGGAAGCCGCAGACCCAACCCTGCATGCAGGCAGTTCAGGACGTTGGTCGCTCGAGGCTCACCTGGGAGATGACAGTCTTGTTCGGCAGCATCCTGAACAACCAAGCAGCCTTTTTAAAGGAGAGAACTGCTTGCTCCATATGGAGAGGGGCCTAGGAAAGGTGGCCTAATGAAATCTCATCCCCATCTACCTGGTTGGCTAGCCACAGCCAACAGGAATCTTCTGATGCGGTCAAACCAAGGCAAAGAAACAAAGGCACACACCAGCCTCCAAAGGTGTAAATAAACTGACACTTGCATGCTGGAACATCAGAACCATGAAAGACTCTGCAGATAGTGGATGGCCTAAGCGTCATTCTGCCCTAATAGCCCATGAACTATCACGACTTAATATTGACATCGCTGCACTTAGTGAAGTTTGTCTCCATGAGGAAGGCAGCATAAATGAACACGGCACCGGCTACATACATTACTGGTCTGGCAAACCCCAAACCGAAAAACATCTTTCAGGAGTAGGCTTTATGATTAAAAACTCCATTGCCTACAAACTCAAAACCTTGCCAACAAGACACTCTGATCACATTATTTCCTTACACCTCCCACATGTTGTTCTCTTTAGTATATATACTCCAACTATGCAAGCCGACCCTGTAGAGAAAGACAAATTCTACACAGACTTAGGCTAACTCATACAAAAAATCCCTGTAGAAGATAAAATTATTATTCCCGGTGACTTCAATGCCAGAGTAGGAAAGATCTCTGAAGCCTGGAAAGGTGTCTTAGGCAACCATGGTGTTGGAAATTCCAATGATAACTCCTGCTAGAGTTCTGTGCAGAACAACAGCTCACTATTACAAACACAATCTTTCAGCAGAAAGATAGCTTGAAGACAACCTGGATGCATCCCCGATCCAAACATTGGCACCTCATTGACTATGTTCTAGTCCGCCAGAGAAACATCCACAATGTCCATCATACTCAAGTGATGCCCAGTGCAGAATGCCAAACATATCATCGCCTCGTCAGATGTAAACTAAATCTTCATCTTAAGTTCAAACCTAAGAGGGGTGGCATCTTAAAGAAGAGACTCCAAGTCAACAATCTTCAACAAGCTACCATGAGAGACAACTTCCAGGCAAATCTGCAAACAAAACTTGAAGACCATCCTACAGATCCTTCTCCAACAGTGCTTTGGCAACATATCAAAAACAGTATCCTCCAGTCTGTGGAAGAATCCCTCGGGTTCTCCCACAAGAAAAATCAAGACTTGTTTGATGAAAACAACAAAGAGATCCAGCAGCTGTTGGCAAAGAAGAGAACTGGTCACCAGGCATTCCTCGCCCAGCCAACTTGCCATGTAAGAAAAGCAGCTTTCTGTCTAACATGTAGTAAACTTCAACAAAAACTCCGAGACATGCAGAAAAAATGGTGGATCAATATAGCAGAAAAGACACAACACTGTGCAGATCTGGGTGATCATAGAGGATTTTATGAAGCTCTTAAAGCAGTGTTTGGACCTACGTATCAGGTCCAAAGCTCCTTCTACAGTACAGATTGTCAAACATTAATTACTGATAAAGCCTCCATCCTGAATCGATGGGCTGAATATTTTCAAAGTCTCTTTAGTGCCAACCGAGTAGTTCAAGGCTCAGCTATCCAACATATGATACAAAAACCGATGAAAAATTAATTGGAGATAGCTCCCACTTTGGAAGAGACCCTTAAGGCCATACAGCAGATGAAAAACGCCAATGCAGCTGGGATTTATGGAATCTCACCTGAAGTTTGGAAACACGGAGGTCATGCACTCCACAATAAATTCCATGAACTCCTTGTGAATTGCTGGGAAAAAGGGGAACTGCCATCAGATCTCCGAGATGCAGTCATCATCACCCTGTACAAGAAAAAAAGAGCAAAATCCAATTGCTCAACCAACAAGGCATAACACTGCTCTCTATTGTTGGAAAAATCCTTGCAAGGATACTCCTGAACAGATTAGTTACTGCTATTGCAGAAGAACTTCTCCCTGAAAGCCAATGTGGCTTCAGAGCCAATAGGAGTACTACACATATGGTATTTGCCCTTAGACAACTGCAAGAAAAATGTAGGGAGCAGAACAAGGGTCTCTATGTAACATTTGTCGACTTTACCAAAGCCTTTGACACTGTGAGTAGAAAAGGTCTGTGGCAGATCCTGGAAAGACTAGGATGTCCCCCCAAATTCCTTAAAATGTTTATCTTGCTACACGAGGGCCACCGCGGTCAAGTCAGATATGGCGATGCTCTTTCAGAGCCCTTTCTAATAACCAATGGAGTGAAGCAAGGTTGTGTTCCTGCACCAACTTTATTTACAATCTTCTTCAGTATAATTCTCCAAAGGGCTATGGCAGAGCTTGAAGAAGAAGATGACATCTATATAAGTTACCGTACTGATGGTAGCTTGTTTAACTTAAGCCGTCTGTGGGCTCACACTAAGACTCTAAACTATCTACAGTCCGTGAGCTGCTCTTCGCTGATGATGCTACCCTTGTTGCCCACACAGATGCAGCTCTGCAGTGCCTAACATCCTGCTTCGCAACAGTTGCAGAGCTGTTTAGGCTGGAAGTCAACCTGAAGAAAACATATGTTCTTTAACAGCCTGCACCACAGAACAAACATCACCAACCCCACACTGCTGTTGGCAAATCTGTGCTCAAGTCCATTCAGCAGTTCACCTACCTGGGAAGCATCATCTCCTCAGATGCCAAGAATGACAAAGAGATTGATCACAGACAAGCAAAGGCATATAGCGCATTTGGAAGACTTCACAAAAGAGTCTGGAATAATAAACACCTGAGGCAAAGCACAAAAGTCAGTGCGTATAGAGCCATTGTACTGTCTATTCTCCTTTATGGATCTGAAACATGGGTCACCTATCGCCACCACCTACAACTCCTCGAATGGTTTCATCAGCGCTGTATATGCACAATCCTAAATATACACTGGACTGACTATGTGATGAGTGTTGCTGTCCTTGAGCAAGCAGGGATCACCAGCATTGAGGCCATGATATTGAGAACACAGCTGCACTGGGCAGGACACATTTATAGGATGGAGGACCATCATCTCCCAAAAATAGTACTCTACGGTGAACTCGCCACGGGTCAGCGTAAGTGGGGCACTCCAAAAAAGCAATACAAGGACTCCCTGAAACAACATCTCAGGCCCGGCCAAATTGATCACCAACAATGGTCTGCCCTGGCCTCACATCGGGAGGCATGGAGACACACTATCCACAATGCCGCAGCCTTATTTGAGAACTCATACCGAACATGTCTTAAAGAGAAGCGACAACGCAGAAAGAATCACAACATGGAAACATCACCCAAGGAGACCTTCTGATGTGCTTTCTGCAACCGGACTTGCTTATCTCAGATTGGCCTTTTTAGTCATCAGTGCACTTGCAGAAAGCACAGGATGAGTCCTTCCTGAATCTTCATTTGCGAAGAAAAGCCAGAGAGAGAGACAGAGAGACAAAGAGATGTTGAAATGAGTGATACACACACACACACACACACACTTTTCCATATCTTTAGGACTGAGGTCTTAATACAGTTTAGTAGAGATGCTACATGCTTGCCACTCTCTATCTTAACATGAGTGCATAAGGGACCCCAAGATTTAGAGAAAGACTTTGACCCCAGTACCGTACTTTAACTTACCAGCTGAGTCTGTAGTGTGAACATAGGATTATGCCAAGTCAGAGCCCTGTGATTACTCTTCAGAGCAAGAATAAGCTAGAAATCAGAAATGTTCTGCTTAGAGAAAGCAGATGCAGTAGGAAAAAGGATTGTGGTATCTTTAACAGTGGTATACACGAGGGCATTTCAGGAAATCATACTTTTGTATGATTTCAAAAGTAGGCCTCTCCTTTCTTATGCTACATCCACCCCATCCTTCCTCTTCTGTTCTTTGCTTACAACTCATGACAAATCCTTGATTTAGCCTATAATAATTAGCTGTTGTTGTATCTGCAGAAGGCTTTTTGGTGGTATCCCTGCAAAGAGGCTAGCAGATGTTCTATTACTCTCAAATCACATAATTAATGCATTTTTCTTTCTTAAAAATCATTTAATTAGGGACTGTTTTGGATTTGTGCAGTATATTAAATATTTTGTCACTCCACAAAAATTAATTCTTCATCAGAATGACTTATTAACTCATTTTCCCAACTACAAGCTGTTAAGAAATGTAAGCATTTAGAGGATAAAAGAAGAGATTAACTATTAATGTAATGTGCCTCCAACATTTGACACCCTACTTAGCATGACCATTATCTACCACAGCCTACAAAATTTATTCCTCCTGTTCCCACTGTATTGCCTGAACACCATATGGCCATGCTTGTTTTTCTTCAAATAATTTTCACATAAACAGCTGGTGAACTGTTTTCATTGTAACACAGGACATATTTTCTGAGACAGTTAGGAAGGATTGATGTAGCTCTAGTTGCTTGCCATGATTCTTATATCAACATGGTAAGAAAATGCAAATATATAACTTAAAGCTCTTAGATCATTTTTATTTTATTTTACCCTTTGGTTGTGTTCTTCCAAGATATAGGGACAAAGAGATGATAGGTAGATAGGTAGGTAGATGATACATAGATAGATGATAGTAACCTCTCATTTGAAACATGTACAGTATATACCTATCTATCTACAAATGATTCTTATGTGAATGGTAAGTTCACCACACTTAAAAACCAAATAGTATTTCAGATCAGTCTGTTCTGGATCCTAGATGGATAAACTTACCATTTAGAATATCTATTTACTGTAGTATAATGCCTAACAAAACAGAATTATTTGAATATTATGACAAGATGTTTTGGCTTCCATTTCCTCTACTTTTTTGAATAAATGTAAGCTGTATCCTAAGTGGCAAATATAGGATGCTGAGCGTAAAGTACTCCAAAGTGCAAGGATTATGTTAGGTGTTATTTTCTACCATGAGGTTATAGGTGTTAAATCTATAAATTCAAGTCTATAAATTCAGACATTCTTTCTTTTTTTCTAATAACATGCAGCCAATGTTATTTTTGTTCTAATCAGTACATCATACCTACAATATCTCATAGTTGGCCAAAAGTTCTTCTACTTTCAAAGTTGTAGGGTTGTAGTTCCCAAAGCAAATATGTAGGCCAGTTTTGCCTTCATATAGAAGAACAAATATTACTTTTTTTTTCTTGTCAGTGATGAAAAATAACCATCAAAAAAATGGTTACCTGCTATAAGATTATTCACATTTGAAACTTTTTCATGAAAAAAAAATGTTTGTGGATAAACAATGTTTTATGCAGAAAACTACAGCTGAAATTCTGTATCACCTACTTAGATATGTAAGCACTTTAGTTATGTCGCTGAGTAGGGTCTCCCAGCCTGAGCCCCCACCCTCCACAATCCTCACTTATCAGGCAGCAGCCACTGTGAGTGATAGGGATCTGATCCTCTGTCACTCAGGAAGCACTCTCAGTGGCTGCTGCCTGGTGAGGATTGTGAGATGTTCTGTTTCACATAATAAGTCCTGCCACTCATGTTGTTGTCAAAAAGATTGTCTTCCTTAGAAAAGATATTCAGATATTCAAGAGCTGGCTAACAGATCTGTGTAAATTTCATTCTTGTTGGCAGGACCAAATCATTTTATCATTTTTCTCCTTGCTATGAGAAAGAAATCAAAAACTGCACCAATTTGTAAGATTTTTTTTTTAATGCATGTTGTTGCTTGGTGCAGACATTGTGTATGTAGAAAATTCTGTTTTCTGTGCAGGAAACTTGTCTCTCTGTGTGTCTTTTTTTTTTCCCCCACAGGAATCTTGATTATTAATATGCTAGGCTAGAATAAAATTAGGTCACAGGAACAGGCTACAGGGAGCAGCATAAAGGAATATTTTGGTCTAAGATCTCCAAATAAGCATTTCAGTATGGATCATGTGGCAGTTTGAATTTAAAATGGCCAGCAAAGAGCATATTAATTCTTTGTATCATTTATCACTGTTGGCAATGGTGCACCATCTGCAGTGTTGATATTACACCTCTATTCAGACCAGGTCACTACTTGTCAGGTTCTATGGTGACAGAGGAAGCAATACATCCAGGACTTTCCATTTAAAAAAATCATGATATGAGATTATTGCACCATACAGAATCTTAGACATCTAATATCTAAGATTCTCTCATGTCCTCTATACTTGTTTGGGATCAGTTTTGGGTGATTCTAGTTTCCAGAGCTTCTAATTAATTTCTTTTTGTAATAACTGGGGCATATCTGAGTTATATAACTTAGCCTGGAACACTCTGGTGACTCAAATAAGTGTAAATGAGGATACACCTGTGTATGGACTTTCTTGGATATTGTACTAGCAGATGTTATTGCACAATGCTTTTCCATGGATGTGTAACCATATGGAGCCTGGATGCACTTAACCCTCACCTAAATGGCCAGTGATCGGCCACAAGGGTGTGCTGAGGTGCTAGCAGGCTGCCATTTTGCAACTTGTGGGAAATGAGCCTCCTTGGACCACCTTTAACATCAAAAGGGATCTTGTCCTTAGTGCCTACAGGGACCCCAGTCGGATTTTTAGACTCCAGCAAGCAAGTTACAACTCTGTGTACCCAACAATTAGAATCTGGGATTAAGGAGATTATCACACTATACTGTTAGAGCACTATTATTCCACTGTAACTGCTCTGGTTACCTCCTGTGGAATGCTGGGATTTGCTGTTTAGGGAGGGGCAGTTAGAACTTCAGCCAGAGAGCTCTTAGGCTTCACTAAACTACAAACCCCAGAATTCCACAGGAGGCAGCCATAGCAGTTAAAGTGGAATAATAGCAGTATAACAATGTAGTGTGATAAAGTCCCCAGTTAAATATTCTTGGGAAATGGAAGATGACAAAGGATCCGTGTTACAAGCTAATGGAACAACTTTATTTGCAAAATGAAAAGTAGTCTATTCAGGGTCAGCAGCCAGCTCCAGCTGTTTCACAGGCTTTGGCAGGCCTTTTGTTGTCCTGTGACCTTGGATGATGCCCTGTTACAGGAAAACTAAAAAAAAGAACAAAAACAAAAAAAACCAAAATGCTATCATGGATAAAAGTCCACTGAAATACAAACATTGAGGTAGGCAGCTACCTACTTACTGTTCATAGCAAAGGTTTCTCAATATTAAGAATGTAAAAACAAAAGAAGAGCTCAATAACATCAGACCAAATGTCTATCTACTGCAGTATTCTTTTCACACAAGTGCCCACCAAATGCAGGTTATGAATGCAAGAACGTCATTTTATTCATGTTTTCCAGCAACTGGTATTCAATAGCATATTTCCTCTAGTCCACGAAGTAATTAATATTGATCATTACTAATAAGCTGTTGATAGCCTTATCCTCTATGAATTTAGTTCCTTTTAAAGACATCCAGGCTGGTGGTCATCACTACATCTTGTGGAAATGATATGTGAAGATTTATTCACTTTTGTCTTTCTTGAAACTCCCACCTTGGATGACATGGGGTTCTAGAATTATAAAGGAGGGTTTTTTTTAAAAAAAAAAAACTCTTTAGGTGCTTTTTCTGATGTTGGTGGTATGTGTATTTAAGGACTTTTTCAAATTAGGGATCCCCCCAGGAGGTCAGGAAAAGAATGGGGCTGTCGCGCTCACAGCACCCTGTTTCAGATGGCACCGTCCTCCTCCCGACCTTTCCCTGTGCTTCCTCCGTGCTGCAGGTGCCGCTTTTTATGGACAGGGTTTTTTTGTCAATAAAAGTGGTGCGTTTCTGGCACCTGCTGTATGGAGGAAGCAAGGGAGAAGGTCAGGAGGAGGACAGCATCATCTGAAACAGGGCACTGTGAGCGTGACAGCCCTGTTCTTCTCCTGACCTCCTCGAAGGGGGGGGGGTTACCCTGTTTGAAAAAGTCCTAAATCAACTCCATCCTATGGCAATCTTATCACAATGTTTTCTTGGCAAGATTTGTTCATAGGTTTGCCGCTGCCTTCCCCTTAGTCTGAGAGAGTATGGCTTGCCCAGGATGACCCAGTGTTTTTCCGTGGCTGATCAGAGATTTGAACCCCTTTCTCCCAGAATACTCAGGCCCTTTCACACTACACTATGAATTCACTTTAAATGGCATGGCGGCATCCTATGGAATCCTTGGATATGTAGTTTGATGAGACAATAGAGTTTTCTGGCAGAGAATTGTAAACACCTCTCCCTAAACTACAAATCTCAGGATTCTGTAGGATAAAAGCATAGCAAATAAAGTGGAACTATAGTGCTATAAATGTGTAGAGTGAAAATGACCCTAGTCCAACATGCAAACCATTACTGACTCTAGTTTTCTCTACACCAGGCATAATGTTACACATGTTTTATACATCATTGCTTTCTTTTTCTCCCAAGTTACAAAGCCCCCCAAATTGTATCCCCTCTCCATAGGCCAGTTGCTCCATTCTTTGGACCATTGTAGTCCATTTTACTAAACCTTTCCCAACTCTGTCATAGTTTGGTGGGGGTGTGTGTGAATATGTATGGGAAAAATCTTTTTGAAACTTTACTTTTAATATTTCCCTTTTATTAACTAACACAAGAACTTCCTTGCTTAATTTTTTTAAAGCATTACATTAGTGGGCATGCATAGTTTGAGACATTTATTCAGAAAATGGATTAATGGGTGCTGTGCCAAATATTTAGCATCTCAACAGGCCATGAGAGGGAGGGTGAAACAATTATTGTCACAAAGAAACTTGCTCTCTTTTAATTTCAGAACCACAAGGGAAAATATCACTTTAAGCTGTGATGTTAAACATATTTACTGGGAAGTAGGTTTGATTAATTTCAGTGGGACATATGTCCAAGAAAATATATTTAATTAGGATTACAGTGCTACCAGAGAATATTGAATAAGGGCTATTGGGAAGGTTCGTTCTTTCTTTCTTTCTTTCTTTCTTTCTTTCTTTCTTTCTTTCTTTCCTCCTTTCTTTCTTTCAGTTATAGCTACTAGAAAAGACCATCTAATATAACTGTCTGGTACAAGGTAAGCTAGCTCCCTTCTCCCCACAGATAAACATATAAGGGGGAGAAACTGCAATGAGTACAAATTAAAGCTTGATAAAGTTCCTTTTTTTAAGACTTCATCTTCCACAATCCCCCACAATCAGCATAGCCAGCTGCCACATTCTGAGAGCTGCAGTTTAAAAAAGAGACAACCCCCCCCCACCAAATTGTGCAGTAAATACATTCACCCCTGCTTCTTATTATGGGTTGCAGTGAAGGTTTGTGTATATAGCAAGAGCATGTTCTGTTCCATATCCATGAATATTCCATGTGATACTGAAAAGCAAAACTGCCCATACCTTTTTGGCCCAAAGTTGCTGTGATTGGAATAGCATGCCTAGCCTTTGGTACCAAGGAGCTTTCTTGCATATGTGGATAAACATCTTCCCTGTCCAGAGGAAACAGTGATCACTGTTCAGTGGAGGAAAAATGTTAGAATAATATGGCTCACCCATGCTGGTTTAAGATACTGCTCTGCCTGAGGCAGACCTTGTTTTACCTTTTGCCCCCTCCCCCTCCCCCCCTCCTCCTCCTTCTTCTCCTCCTCCCCAATCTGCCTTTCAGAATTGTCTCTCCCCCCCCCCAACATTATGTTAGCAGCAGAAACACCCCAGGATTTCCAAGGCTTTTACAACATAGCTTTTGAGTGCCCCCACATATTTGCGTAGAATGGAGTTGAATGTGAAATGTTTCTCTCTGGAATCCCAAGGCTTTTTCAGATTTATGGTTTAAGAGCTGCTATTATTACATATTTTATATGTCATATCATATAAGGTCTGTCTATTAAATGATGAGACTGATACAAATACCCATTTTTTATTTATATGTATTAGAATTTTAATGCTTGTCCCCTTAAATATACGCCCCATTCACACTCACACACTGATGCAGTCTTGTTTTCCACTGGCTGAAGGTGTGGGGCAGATCAGTTTCTGTCAGCTGTTGCAAAACATCTGCTGTTTTCTTCTTTACTGCATCAATTGACTCAAAAGGTGTTCCTTTAAGTGCCAATTTCACTTTAGAGAAAAGAATAAAGTCACATGGGGCCAAATCTGCCAAATATGGAGAATGTTCAAGTGAAGTAATGCATTTATCGGCCAAAAACTGCTTCACAGAAAGTGCTGTATGAGCAGGTGCATTGTCTTCATGAAGAATGAAACCATTTTTCCACAGTTTTGGCCTCCCCCCCCCATGATTCACTCTCTCAGCTTTGTCAACACTTCCTTATAATAATGCTGGTTCACTGTTCTGCCTTCTCAAACCCATTCTGCCAAAATTATGCCCTTGATGTCAACAACCTCCCCCCCCAATGAATGTGGACTTGCTTTGACATGCTTTTTTCATTCTTGTTGATGATGGTGTTTTCCATTGCATTGACTGTCATTTTGTCTCAGGATCATACTGGAAGATCCAGGTTTCATCACATGTGATGACTCTTTGGAAGAGGTTTGGGTCTGCTTGAAGTTGCTGCAGAATGTCAGCACAAATTTCCTTGCAGCATCCTTTTTGCTCTGGAGTGAGAACCCTAGGGACCATCTTGGAAAAGATTTTTCTCATGTTGAGATCCTCATGCAAAATTTTCATTGCAGTGTCTTTGTCAATGTTCACAGCTTCAGCTGACATTTAGACACTGAGTCAGCGGTCTCCTCAAATAATCTGGCTGATTTTTTCACAATTTATTCGGTTCTCGTAGTGGATGGGCACCCAGGGCATTCATCGTCTTCCACATTCTCACATCCTTCTCTGAATCTTTTCTGCCACTCAAACACATGCACACGAGACATGCAGTTTTCTCCAAAGGCCTCAGTAAGCATTTGAAAAGATTCCATTGGTGTTTTGTTCAATTTTACTAAAAATTTCAAATTGACACATTGCTCAACTTTAAACTTAGCATTTTTCCAGCACACAACAGACAATACAGCTGCTTTAAACAATGACTGACAATTAACTGAATGTCCAAGAGTGTTGATGTTTGTCATGCAGGTTCAGACATGTTCAAGGCCACCATTCAAGCATTCACAATCAGTTCTCCCTGATTTATCTGAAAGGTAGAAACACAATCTCATTATTGAATAGACAGACCTATTCTATATTTTTCACTGACTGCACCTGGTTTAACTAGCATTATTGCCCATTCTGTGCTAGGGCAGGAATGTTACTGAGTAGGGAACTTGGGAAGTCCCTATTTTAATAGTTGTATGCAGAGCACAGTCTGATGTTGTTGAGGCAAGTATAGGAAGACATCTAAGGGTACATCTACACTATAAAAATAAGGCAGTTTGACACCACTTTGAGCACTGTAGATCCATCCTATGGAATCCTGGGGTTTGAAGTTTTACAATGTCTTTAACCTTTTCTGCCAAAGTGTGGGTGCCTCACGAAACTACAAATCGCAGGATTCTGTAGGATGGGCCATGGCTGTTAAAGTGGTGTCAAACTGCATTATTTCCACAGTGTAGATTCATCCTAAGAGTTGCCCTTTTTTTGTTCCTTTCCCTAACCGGGGGTAGGGTTGTCTTGTCCACTTATTCCTTATCTTTTTAGTGTTGTTTCTGAATCCTAGCTTCATTCATAATAAGATGTCTATTATCCATTATTTTATTACAGATGGAGCAGGAAACCTGGCATATGTAATTAAAGTCTGGATGTTGTGGATTAATCTATCTCAGTTTTTCCACCTTGGTAGGCAAGTCAGTATAGACTAGAGGACCATGAACAATATGTTGGTGTCCTGTGCAAAGAGGTTATCCTTGCCTTCAGGAGGCCTGTCTTATCGTGTACTGGGGTTCAGTGTTTGTATATGGTGTTGGATCAGACACACAGATCAGGGAATCTGCTGGTATACCATCCCAGAAAATTCCTAATACAGCAGCATATAGGGACAAGAAGACCTCATTTGGCTTTCACTGCTTTACAGGTAGAGGTGGTGGAAACTTATCATACAGACTATATATAAGAATATCATCACCTTGGGTGTCATGTTGTAAAGGTACAGGGGACAAGAATTTCTCTTGCCTTTGTTCTCCGATAGTAGAAAGCAGTTTCCTTAGAATCATGATCAGTTCTCACTCCCTTGGTTTTAGAATGTGAAAATACAGCTTCCCAAGGGTTGCCTTTTAAACATTTTATTATCGTGATGATTTTCAGGGCATTTATTGCTCACATTGTTTTTCACTGTTAGCAAAACTGAATATATTTTGAAGTGGGGAAGTGGGATAAAATGTAGATGATGATGATGATGATGATATTAATCTTGGAAAAGTGTAAATTATTGACTGACCTATCACTATTTCCAAAAACAAAATAAAAAACAGGTTAACCAAAATGATTTATGGAATAACTAACCTCTCAAATTAAACTGAGACTAAGATATAAGGACTGAGTAATAAGAGTCATTAGGCTAGTCAGTGTAAGATTAGATCATTCATAAAGCAGCAACAATGTTTCATAAATGGGCAGACCCAGACAGACTACTTTTAGTTGTTAGCTACGGGGGAGACACAGTTATAATTTTTCTTCAGGAATTTGTTTATGGCATCATTATCTAGATGATAAAAAGTGCAAACTAACATAGGGTGATTTGGCTGACCTTGGAAAATACAATAGAAAATTTCTCAGGCTTCCTTGGGTTCTCCAGAATGTAGGTGTGTAGGGCTAAAGTTTCTGGAAATTGCAAAATTTCACAAAACTGCAGGGTTCTCATTAACACCACCACCACCCCGCCCAGGAGAGACTTATTCGTATGAGCAAATGTAAAATGGGTACCTAGGTATGCCATGATAAAATTTTGTACCAAGGTCACAAATTCTATCTCCATCTGTTCATGGAAAGCTCTGATTTTACTGAATGAAAAGGTTTGTGGATTTCCTAGTACTCTTAATCAGATATACAGTATATCTAATTATAACTTTTTACTTCTATGACTTGCAATACCAGTGTTTTCTTTTAAAGAAAACCAGATTTTCTCATACTGAACAAATGTCTGATAATTTCATTTTAATAAGATTTTTTTAAAAAATCTGGCATTTTATTGAAAAGAATAGCAGATGCAATAATTTCCATTTAATTTGGAGTCTGATACACTAAAAAAAAAGTCAGCTGAAGGTTTAACACAATGTGCCCTTCCTTTGATTTCAATCTGTGCTTGTTTTACTTTCAGCATATGCCTTGTATCTAAAAGACACTGAAAGCTCAACCCAGCTCTTCAAAATTAAAGTTCCCGAATTTAAAGCATTTAAAGAATCAAATGTTTCCAATACTAAATAAAAGTCACTCTATGCACTCTCATTGAAAAATACACATTGAAAAACTGCTAAACCAGAGGTGAAGATCTAATCCTTTTCAGGTATTATGAAGTGTCTTGTTTAAACACACAAGAAAAGGAGTGGGCAAGCCCTGAAATGGGTGTGCTTGTAAAAAAGTGGTACTTCTGAAGAGTCCCTTCTACTCAGATTTCTCCACAGCCAACTTGGCCAATTGTGAAGAATGATATGAGCTGAAGTCCAACAACATTTGGAAAACCATAGGCTCATATCCTGGAATATTATTTTTTAAAAAATAGTTGAGGCAATTTCTTTGGAGGAATTAGCTGTGATCTGCAGCATTTCATGTGACTGTTGAGGACAATGCAATGATGTACGGCTATCCCTGGCCTAGTAGCATTGCCTGCTTTCTCCCTATATACCTATACTTTTTCAGGTTTGCTGGATTTTTTCAAACATTCCCCCACTCTGAGATCTACAACTCCAGTTGTACAATTTGTGTTAGATACAAAAAGCTCCTTTTCCCACCCTGGGCCCCAAGCCTCTGAGAGATGGCTTGGCATCTTGGTGCCTCTGAGTGTTCTTGCTTGGATCTGCTACTTTCCAATACAGCCCTGCTCTACTGAGCAATCTAATCCATTATACAACTCACTGGCACTACAATGCACCACCCAATCTCCTCCTCAAAGAGGAACATACTCTGATCACCTTAGGGGCCAGATAAAAGACGTTTTATTTTCTCTCAACTTTCTTGTTTGAGTTTGCTGTTGATTTCCTTGGTCTGGTTTTACTATTGATTTATTTCTATCTTGCTGTATAGTACCTTGGCTTGTTTTCAAGTATTGTTATTTTCCAGATTAATATAATTATTTATGTAAAACTTCTTGGGCAATTAATTTGAAAGACAGAATATAAATGTATTTTTTTTAATGCAGTGGTGTAGGATCTGATGGCAAATGGGGTTGTATTTTAACATTATCCTTTGAATAGCAAAAACAATTAGGGTGAAACACAGAAACATCTAGATTAAAGGAGTTCATTGTTTACTAGAGTATAACTTCACATTATTAGAATTAATTCTGATACCTACTACATTTCCATAGTTCTATACATTCCTCTACCACAAAAACTAAAATCAAGGAACTGCATCTTTGAGTCCTTACAAAACTCTTGAAGTTAGGGAATTAAATCTCACAATTATCTTCACTATGGGCTTGTCTAGATACATAAAATATCATCTCTTGCCCCCCATCTCAGAGCCCTGCCGTCCATATGATGCAAAACATTTGCCCAGTTCTGCCCTGGGCAGTCCTCACCACCCCTGGGGAAGCTATGGTGCTGAAACTGGGGGAAGGAGGCAGAGTAGGGCTCGATACAATGTTTTTTTTTAAAAAAAAATACCCAGTTTGCTCTGTTACAGACAGCAAAAAAATGGATCAGGACCCACATGTCCACAGGAGCATGTCCCTGCAGGCTGGCCTTTGCTCTGCCAGAGTCTCCCTAACTCTCCTGGAAGGCAGGAAGAAGACCTGTAGCATGTGAGCAAGGCCACCTTCCTGCCTTCTGAGTCAGTGAGGAAAATGGTGGTGGCAGCTGCAGCGATGGACCATCATCCCATTAGGACTTCTTCCCATTCCATGAAGGGAATGGGGGGGGGGTCAACGGGCCAGATCCATGGCCGGAATATGCTGGCTCATGTAGATGAGCTCAAAATCTTCTCAGAATGCACACAAAGAACTCAAGCATAATCTGGTCACAGATCTGGCCTGTTCCTTCGTCATTACTTGAACAAAACAGAATGGAGTCCAGATTGCTATTCCAGCCTGTCCCTGCAGCTGCCACCCACATTGCATTCTCTGAAGTCAAGAATCTGGCCCTTGGCACATGACCAAGGCCCCCTGCATGTGACCAGCCAAAGAAGATTATCAGATGGGTTCTAAAAAGCGTCCCCATCTCACTATATAATATTCCACCCCCTTCCCCTCCCCATTGTGGCAAACTAACCCCCCTGTTTCAGACCTACTTTAAAAATGTGACTGCCCGCTCCCCTCAGCAATCATAAGTGAATGGATCTTGAGCAGAGCCCCATTCACTTCCTGGTCTGAGTTCCTGGCTGTTCTCCTGAGTCTGGGAAATTCAAAAATAAAAAGCAAACAAACAAACAAAAAAATGACAGCAAGCACAAAACATATTTTAAAACCCCAAGTAACCTGGGGAGTGTTAAAAAAGGGTGTCACTTACCTCCTTGTCCCGATCAGAGATGGGGGGATCCAGGCAGGGAGGGGGTGATTCAGGCAGGGGGGATGAACCAGGCAGGGGGGAACAATCCAGGCAGTGAGGTAGGGAAGTGATCCAGGCAGGAGGGAATGATACAGGCAGCGATGTGGGGGGGGGAGTGATCCAGGCCAGGGAAAACGATCCAGGCAGTGATGTGGGGGGAGCGATCCAGGAAGGGGGAAAGATCCAGGCAGAGATGTGGGGGGAACAATCCAGGCAGGGGGGAACAATCCAGGCAGCAATGTGGGGGGAGCAATCCAAGCAGGGAGGGGGAATGATGCAGGCAGGGAGGGGGGAATGATCCAGGCAGCAATGTGGGGGGAGCGATCCAGGCGGGGGGAATGATCCAGGCAGTGCTTGGGAGGAGTGATCCAGGCAGGGAGGAGGGAATGATCCAGGTCACAATCTTGGGGGAGCGATCCAGGCACGGGGGAATGATCCAGGCAGCGATATGGGGGAAGATCCAGGCAGGGGGAAGATCCAGGCAGCGATGCAGGGGAATGATCCAGGCAGGGGGGAACGATACAGGTAGCAATGTGCAGGGAGCAATCCAGGGAGGGAGGGGGAATGATTCAGGCGGGGGGGGAACGATCCAGGCAAGGGGGGATGAGCCAGGCAGGAGGGAAAGATCCAGGCAGCAATGTGGGTGGAACGATCTAGGCAGGGGGGAATGATCCAGGCCGTGAGGTGGGGGAATGATCCAGGCAGGAAGGAGGGGGAATGATCCAGGCAGCAATGTGGGGGAAGCAATCCAGGTGGGGGGATGATCCAGGCAGGGGGGAACAATCCAGGCAGCAATATGGGGGAAGATCCAGGCAGGGGGGATGATCCAGGCAGTGATGAGGGGAAAACGATTCAGGCAGGGGGGGAGATTGAGGCAGTGATGTGGGGGGAACAATCCAGGCAGTGATGTGTGGGGAGCAATCCAGGCAGGGAGGGGGAATGATCCAGACAGAGAGGGGGTAATAATCTTGGAAGCAATGTGGGGGGAACGGTCCAGGAAGGGGGGAACGATCCAGGCAGCTATGTGGGGGGGGGCGATCCAGGCAGGGAGGGTGCAATCAGGCAGTCGTGGGGGGAAATCAAGGCAGTGATCCAGGCATTGATGGGGGTGATGGGGGGGTGATCTGGCAGAGATCAAAGGGCCCAAAAGGGTGGTTGGAGGGAAAACCTCACCCAGAAGTGTTCTGGCACAGACCTCTCACTAACGCTGGCATCACGCCAGCCTAACTGGCACCTTTTCACTCGCCCATCATTCCATTATAGAAACAGAATGGGCAATCTATTCATGGCTTAAGATGTGAATAAGAAGAAATAAGGGCAGCATGGAACAAGCATGGGATGATGATGATGTCATCTGAAAAGTAAGCCCTTTAGCAATTCCCTGGCATCCTCATAATGCCATATTTAGTATGTCTGATAATCTTCTTAGTCACATTCTGTGGGACTCCTTCCTGGCTTCACAGAAAGTGGCATGGATGGAAGCTACAGCAATGGACTGGTGTGGTGGTATGGGCTACTGTAGTCTGCAGGGCTTGATCCATTTTTTCCTCAATTAAGTGTTTTTTCCTCAGGTATTTTTCTGTAATACCAGTTTATTGGGGTTTACCCTGTTTTAGCCCTATCTGCCCCGAGGGAAAATGGGGCAAAAGCCCTGCATTGTTTAGATTGCAGGGCTCTGGACTGAAGGGGGAAAAACTGGGTAAATAATCTGTCTAGACAAGGCCTAAGTCTCAAACTTTGAAGATTTGTGGCATCTAGGTTTCTCATCAAGGTTTCCTGGTGCACCAAAAAACCAGTTGTCCAAACATTTTTCAGTTCTTTTAAAATATTATTTCCATCCCTAGTAGCATTATCCTGCTATGTGCAGAAACTTAGGACTTTTTCGGATGAAGAAAAACAACGCAAGCAGCCTCTCCAGCTTGCGAGGCTGCTGCGCTGCAAAGAGCCCCTTTCGTATGGTGCTCGCCCTTGCCGGTACTGTTGCGGTACCGCAGGGAGAGCTGAGTGTCATATTTCATTGATTTTTTACTCACGAAAGTTGTGTCAGGGAAAATAGATATTGTGATTAGAAGTTTGTCTCTCCCTCCCTGAGTAATTTTTCACCAGAGTACAAGGCGCCAGCTCGTCTATCAGAAGCTCATAAATTTGTCTGTTTTGTTATTCTGTTCTTTGGGGGTTGCAAATAAGGAATCAAAACTTGAAACTGTTTCTTTCTTTCGTTTCTCGCAAAGACTGGGTGTTTAGAGGCTATATAACTGGGAGGGGTTATTGGAGCTAGTTTGAGAGCTTCAGGTCTGTGTGTATCTCTCTTGTTTTGAGAGAACCTTTTGTTTAGCTCTTGAGAAACTTTGGAGCACATAGAAAACATGGTTAAATGTTTTCTGTTACTGTTTTCTTTTTATTCAATTGTTATTAATAAAAAGCCTTAAAGAATTTTGGCATGGACTTATTTTTGCACCAAAGGAGTACTTGTTTGCTCACAAAGCACACGTTTCTTTGCTGCATGTGTTCCTGTTCGGATGAACAGGGAGTGACTGCACTCTGCACATTCCTACGACAAGTTGATCGTGAGTAAAAATCAACGCAGGAGCGAGCGTCATACGAAAGGGGCGCTTTGCAGCGCAGCAGCCTCGCAAGCTGGAGAGGCTGCTTGCGTTATTTTTCTTCGTCCAAAAAGTCCTTATTCTGTGTTGCTAGAAAACACAAACTGCTGGGCAGTCCTTAACTACAGTTTCAATGGATTAACTCTGGATAAATTGATCAAAATAATGGAAAGTGGAGCAGAGACTTGTGTTGCCTGGTGGTTGCTCTTATTCAAAACCAGGTGACCGTTTTTTCAATAGATTGAGGGTCCTTTGAACTTTAAATTACATTAAACATATTATATTAATCTGGTTGAGCACACAGGGAGTGTGGACTCACTTCTCACAAAGTTGTTTGAAATGTGGAGGCCAAATTAAGAGGACATAATATCCTGCAGACCTTTAAGTTCCCCAATTCAACCAATTCACTAGGTTGCTGGGTTCACTTCTCTCAGTCCCCCACCAGTTGATGGGGCTAAAAGGAAAAATCCCCAGTCTCAAAAGTTTACAAGACAGGACAAACACAGGTTCTCTCACTGCAGCTGCAAGCATATTCACAAGCAGACACACTATCTTTCCCACTCCCTTGCTGCAACTACTCCATTCCCTTTTCTTGTTCATTTTACTAGTTTACAAAGAGTGTTGAATCAACATGCAAACAGGAGAACACACTAGCCCTGCCCCTCTTCTCCAGTTCTCATGTATAATGTAATGAGTTTGAAGAGGAGAGCTTTCCCTTTACAATTAGGAATCACATATTTTTTAAGGTTCCTGAGTGAGCAGAGAGTGAAACTCTCCTGGGCAGAGTTGTCGTTTGCCACAAGAGGAAAGCAACAGAGCTGCAAACAGAGGAGGCATGGTGAGCACACACCACTATTTGCATCATATTTATTAAATGCATCCAAGGATGTCAGTGCAGTATGTAATAAAAATAAATTTGAACACTCAAAATGGAAAGAGAAGGAATTGCCAACATTGGAGGATTGTTTAATTAAATTAAAGTACATGATGGATATGGATAAATTAACTGACTTATTGAAAGACAAGTTGGTTGTTGATACAGTAGAAAAGGTATGTGCTCTGATAAAGGAACATTGGAAAGTAAGGTGGAAGAAACTCACTAAGATAGCCCTCTAATGGGTTAACTAATCAATCAATTAATTGATTGATTAACTAATTAATTAATTAAATGATAAAGCTTAAATGGAGTAAGATTAAAGATGTGCCTTATCTCAATGTTTAATGCTAATGATATAAGGACAATTTAATGATAAGGATTCAATAAGATTAGAATATTCATGGGAAAAAATCATATGAAAAGTAAATCAATTTTTAAGAAAGCAAGCAAAACCCAAACTAATCAGGAAGGAAGTTGTCCTGATTCTAGGGGGGAAAAGGGATTCTATGTGGGTACAGGTCTGTATAATATTTGTTGTTTTTCTAGAGTTCAGAGTATATTGGATTTGTCTATAGATTTTTTTTTCTTTTAAAGTAATAGATTTAAATGTTGCACATGAGGTCAGAAAAGTAATGTAAGGTTTCATTTTGAAATGATTTACTGCAACATAATAAAAGATCATAATAAAAATAAATTTGAAAAATTTAAATTTAATATATTTTAACATTTTAAACAATTATATAACAAGTTAAAACAGCTTAAACCATGTACAGTACAGACTGGGGAAAAGCATTAGACAGTGACAGCTCTAATTTAAAAAAAATCTTATATCAACATGCTTTGTAAATAAGTTAATAGAGCTTCTCTTCCTCTCAGTGCCAAGTAGAGTCACAAAGAAGGAAAACATTGTAAAGATCCCTATGCATGTGGACAGCAGCAAAGGTGGGCTTGTTCATTGTGGGGCCATGGATCCTCTCTTTTGTCTGACCATACCAGGTGTAGTATCCAGATCTGCTTTTCTGAAATATCTGCTGCTTTTTTCTCTTTGTCATGCACTGTGTCTAATTTCTGCTGAGATAAGTCCACCTGAAACTGATGTAGCTAAAGTGTCTGACTGAATATTGAACTGCTATTTGTTTCATTAAAACATGAGTACGTTGATGTTGAGTGAATTATGTCCACTGTGGGTTTTAATGTTTCAGAATGCTAATTGGTAGAGGATCTTCCAAGCACATTGCAGTTCTAGATACATATGGTGTCATTATAGGAGGAAGCAATGGGCTATATTCAGACTCAGTCATAGTTTATGCAGAGGAATAAGTGCCAAAGGGACTAACATTAGTCCCGTTAATTTTAATGGCTTTAGTCTCAAGTATGACTAAATCAAGAGGATCTAACCCAATGAAAATACAGTGGAAAATGGGGGGGGGAGTACTTAAGGCAAACAATGTTTTAGCATGAACTATCGCCAAAAAGCTCAGTTTGTTTTAGACCACTGAATATGCAGAAGAAATGCCTGCAATAAAAGATTATAGAACTGGCATGGAAGAAACTAAAACATGAATTAGAAAAGACAGATAGGAGGAGGACAAGGAGAGAATCACTGTTGTATGAGTCAAGCTGGAAAATGTCCATGAGTAGTTTATAAAGAGGAAGAGTTATTGCCAGATGACATTTGAAACAATACTTCAGGAGCAAACCTGTAAATGATTTTGTATTGTCTCTCCTTTGCTGAATGGAGAATGAAGTTTAGTGCCTATAATTACAGTAGGCAGTAGCACTTTAAACAATTCCTGTAATTATAATATGAAAAAGGGAGCAAGCAGCAATACTCCATCTTTCCTTGTCCCTGGCATTATTCTCCAAGCATCCATTGACTATGTTGCTTTCCAGCACCAATTCATGATGATGAGTGGGGATTAGCCATTCTGGAGTTTATAGACAGGACTGACCTCAACACAAAGCATGTGCTTCAAAGAGCACTTTTTCAACTTTTTTTTAAAATGTTCACCATCTTGAAAGCTATGATACACATTTTTCCATTTTCATATTCAGTGTGCAATTATGTTGTGATGCATAGTTCACGAAAGCAGATTGCCAGTCAGCACACACTTTACTTGTCAACTACTTTTTTTCATGGAATATTTAATGAGCTGAGTAATGGCTTTCCTGTGTGCACACCATCATATCCAGTAGTCATAGGAAGCAAATTATGCTACATCTGGATAAGCTGCATATGGATGAATATTCTAACCATGTTGCCCCCTGATTCTATGGGTCCATATAAGCAAATGCACCCCCCCCCAAAAAAAAAGTAACACTATAGCTGAAAGATGTAAGATTTCTCTATCCAGGGCATTAGAAATGGCTAGTACACATTTCCTCCTCCATTTGCTTGCTCCAAACCACAATGAAAAGCAGTACACAATTAAGACATGGCCACTACTCTTGTTCTCAGGGTCCCCCTGTTGTTAACCTAAATGCTTGGGGGTCTTAAGGACCCTCAAAATATCAATATTAATTTGGGGGATTAATATACTCAGCTTGGCTATGAGAGAGGGGGCAACAGATAGCGGGTTCTTTTAACCTTTGTATACCAGTAATCAGGAAGAGAAGTTAAGCTAGATAGTACAATAATTGATCTTTATTATGGAAACAATAATAACCATGTTCACACACATACTCAGGCTTCAAGCATTCACACAAGGCTAGCGAATGAAGTAGGAAGTATTGGGATAGAGGAACAGAGGAAGGAGTTTGTTTTCAAGTGATACTGTACCAATCTGAGGAGATGAGGTCACAGTAGAAATCCACAGAATGGTGGTCCTGAAGATGTAACGGAGACACAGTCTGACATGGAGTCGGTAGGAAGGTGAACTGTGTGCACTAGAATGGGGTTTTGGAAGAGTTTTATAGTCAATAACTGCCTTCAGGGGATAGAATTTAGAATGAAAGACAATGCTTCTTGGAGTTGGTCAGGGAAAGACAATGAACACTCTGGATATGCTAATGGTCCTTAATGTGCAGATACTTTGTAATTGAACAAAGGAAGCAACCTTCTTTGTTTGTGGAAGGGTAGAGAAATGAGGGTTCTGTTCAGCATTGAGTATCCCAGCTTAGGCTGGCAGGATTAGCCAGGTGTTCAGGCACATAGTTGCCTTGCAAATTAACATTTCTTTGGAATTTGGGCAGCCCCTACTTAGGTGCATAACTGACTGAGCAGTGTTTGTCTTTGGGGTTCCTAGTTGTGGAATTTCCCAGCTTTAATGGCCACGGTATGGGAAAGGGCACATTTGACCTAATTATTAATTATTGCCAATTTATTATTATAGATATGGGTCAGGGAGTATCAGGGTAGATAACATTGTATCTCATTATAGTAGGACTCATGTCCAGGAGGTACTAGTGCTAATGTACTCCTGCATTCTGGTAGCCACTCTACACAGAATGTGGTGGGCAAATTGTGGCCATAAGGCCTCATGCAGCCCCTTCACAAAGCTGTTTTTGTGTACTTTGACTCCTTTAGTCTCCTCAGGCTGTCCTGTTTCTGCCCCTCAAAGGGTTATTTGCCTCAATTGAAGGCCTCTAGCTGTGGAAATTCACCTTATAAATAGGTGGCAAGGCACCCGATACAAGGTTTGATATTAAAAAAAAAAACACATTCAAAATGAGAAGTGGACTGAGGAGCAGACACTAAGGAATACTTACTGGAACCTGCATCCCTACAGTGGCTGCCCAATGCAGTGTGTACACTTTGTAGTCATCGTACAGAGATCAGTATGCATGCTGTACATTGGGCTACAACTGTACAACTCTATGGGGGAGACAGTTTTCAGACTTGTGACCCTACCCCAATGGACCACACACCTGCCTGTATTGAGTACATTGGAAGGGATACAATGGCATTTCCAGGTGCCATTTTGGGCGAGGTTTAGCCATTTGTCAACACTGAGAGAAGTTGGGGGGTGATTTGATATACCACATTGTGGGAAGTTTGGACACATTTTTATTGTGTTCTGGGGGAAATCACTTTAAAATCCCTCCTTCCATTTTTTAGGGAGTTGTGGGAGCTCTGGGGTTCTCTGTGGGTGCTTCAGGTGCTGCAAAAGTGAGGTTTTGTGCCACCTGCAATCCTCAGGTAACACTTTCCCTGCATATTGCATGTTGATGCAGGATGTGCCCCCTTTCACCTCTCCTCAAAATAAACACAGACACCATATATGTACAAAGAATATATTGAAACAGGATACAGAATATAAAAGGGATAATATAAGAATATATATACAGTTGTCCCTCCACATTCGTGGTTTTTACTTTTGCGGTTCTGCCTATTCACGGTTTCCTCAGCTTCTCTCCCTCACACACAAGGGATGCAAGCCAATTTAAATGAACCGCTGACAAGCTGCAGTGAGAGGAAGAGCCCAGAGGGCAAACTATAAAGGCCTCACCTTCACCACCAGCTCTCCACAAACAGCAGTGAGAGGAAGAGCCCAGAGGGAAAATTACAAAGGCCCACCTTCACCACAGACTCTGCAAGCTAAGCAAGCAATTTGACCATGAATGTTAAGGATTTTGCCTCAGAACTGTAAATGACAAGACCCCAAAAGTTTTGAGTAAATTAGAAAGATCTGTAGAAAGGCTTTGAAAGATTTGTAGGAAGGCTTTAATGTCCTGTAGTCTCAAAATAAGACCAAGGTGCTAATAAATTCCATCCGCAGCCCCAGGCAGAAACATTTAAGAAATACCCAAGTAGAAATAAAGCTATGGTGATGACTCAGAGTAACTATAAATGCCATGGCATTACTCCATTATCAATTAAATCTCCCCTAAGGAAGCCGAGGATGCAAACAAAAATTATACACTTTTATACAAATAAAGCACAAGAGAAGGTGACACCAAACCATGAGCTCCAAGAAATTAATATTGATCTTAAAAGGACCCCCCCTGTTAAAAATGCCTATACTGATGTTAACAATGTAAATAGCAACACAGATAGTATAGCTTCTAACCTGTCCTCCATACAAAACTTAGAACATGTGAGAGAAATCAGAATGACCAACTTAGGGGAGTTAATGTTAAGGCAAATCTCTGAATTTTCAACAAAAAATAAGGTCCAAGTTCATCTGTACTCCATAATGTAATGGATTCAGATGATTTACCAATCATTGAGTGGCTGGCCGTCTTGACAGAACTTATTAAATAAAGTTTCTTGGGAGACTGCAATAAGGCCATTACACTTTTAGTGGACACCTGTAAACTTGCAAATGTTTGCAAGGGTCCCATTTCAAACATTGAGATCAACCCATCAGAAGAGAGTCATAGAACTGCTAAGGCTAAAGAGAGTACTATCAAAGCTAAGAAAGAAAACAATGTTAAACCTTGCAAAGAAAAAAAGAAGAAAAAAAGAACAAACTTTTAAAATCTTTGGAAGTTACCAGATGGCAGTCGCAGTTTAAGATCAAAAAAACCCTCTAGAACAACAACAAAAAAAGACAAAAGCAAGGAAGAAGCAGGAATCACCTAAACAATGCTCTGACACCATATTGGTTTCCCCAAATTTACCCCCCCCCTCATCACATATGAATTCCTCACAGAACTCATTAGTCCAAGACCCATGGGCACATGTCTTGTTAGAAAACAAAACCAGAACAACCAGAGTACTTAAGGAGAGGCCTAAGACAGATGGTCATTGGAAACTAAAATTAAGTGAAACTAAATTAGCCTTACTAAACTACCCAAAGCCTACAGGCATTCTGTTTCATGAGGAATGTAAAATCCATCTTTGGAATGTACTAGGGGAATTTATCCCCTAGAATAGCATTGCAGATCTACCACATGTTGAGTATCTACACTCAAATAGCACTTGTGTAAGAATAGTGGTTACATTCCGAAAAGAAAGAGCTACTGCAAGGGTGTACAATCATAGAGATAAGTTGAAGCAGAGAGGTATATATGTTACAAGATTCTTCAAAAATGTGGCACCACTGATATCACTGGTGCCACATGCTGAACTCATCTCAAAAACTCCACAGGTTGAAGTTTGCCAAAAGCTGATTGACACTGGTCTTATTGATGATAACTCCACAGCAGTAGCCAAAACAAATACTGTCTTGGGGTCTTTAAACCCTTGCTCCCAATGAACCCAGGAAAGGATCTTTTTAATGAAACTGAAAAAGACTTGCTGCATTCTTTCAGAGAATTATCTATAGAGACTCAGAATGATATCTTACTCAGATTAGATTGCTTACGATCCTACTTACAAAAAATAACAGAAGGGATGAAGACCCAAAAAGGAAAAAACTATTGCTCTGGACACCAAAATCAATAGAGCAAGTGTACTATCATGAGCTAAAATTGTGGATCAAGAAACCACCTGCCCATCTCCATCAAATTTCTGTGGAAATAAACCCTCGTTTACAGAACTACGATAAAACAGATATAATCGTAGTTCCTGCAATTATAACTCATCCTACAGATATGGGCAAGGATACTACATCTGAATGGCTCACAATGAGAGAGCTTGGAAAATGGGAACTAGGATCCCTGCATAAAACAGCTGAAATACCACCATGTAACATCATTAAGCCATATGTATCAAATGTAAGCAGAATAAATACCTCCTTGATTATTATTGAAGACAATTTGGAAGAACCTGCCACTCCAGAACTATCTGAGTGCCATTTACATTCTCTAACAAAGAGTAACATGGTAGCCAACAGGTCATCAGAGTCTGACAATCTTTCAGTAATGGCCATACATCATTTGAGATGAAGAGAGGGCCACTCTTCTAAAAGATAGCACTGTGGAAACCCCCCTTTGGCAAATCTTTATATTCTGCAGATTGACATAAACCAGCTCAAAAGAATAGTCAATTAGCCCTCCTATCCTGGAATATCACTGGCTGGCGCAGTAAATGCTCCAACCACTCATTCAACAATTTCATAAGAAAATTTGACATCATTTTCTTACAAGAAACATGGGAATGTGAGAATCTAGAATCAAAAGGTTTTGAGACATACTCCCTAAAAGCAGAGCCTAGTGCAAGGGATGGTCGAGCTATGGGTGGCCTTGGGATTTTGATTTCTACTAAGTTGTATGTTTCTGTTAACAGCATTAACTTACTGCAAAATGTTACAATTGCTATGTTTGTCAAACTAGATCATGTTCCACTGCTACTGGTTAATGTATACTTCTGCCCCCTTCACCAAAGAAAATCAATCAAGGATAGGTGGCTTAAACTGCAGGACTTTATTAATAGCATAACTGTATTACACCCAGACATATCCATAATAATGGCAGGTGATTATAATGCGAGACTTGGACCTAGTGATGAGGCAATTTACAATCGTTTTGGAGAACATCCCCCTGAAATAGAAAATAACCATTTGATACCTGTCAGGCAATCTAAGGATAAGATTTGCAATTTCTCCAGTCTTTGCCTCCTGCAACTAATAAATTACTTAGATCTAGTGATATTAAATGGAACCACTGAGGGAGATAAACAAGGAGAGTTTACATTTGTCTCTGGAAACAGAGCTTCAACAATAGATTACTTCATAGTATCACACAGCTTATTAAATGGGATCTTAAAACTCAAGGTGATAATCCAAACTGAAAGTGACCACTTTCCTCTATTTGTTTCTTTAAATTTGAACAAAATATACGTGCGGATTTAGTACCAGGATTAGATCTAAAAATGGCTCCTCGTGTAAAATGGACCATTAAACTAGATGAAGCTGTAAGCAAGTTTCTTCATCTAGATAGCTCACGCAAATTAAGAGAATCTCTTCTCTCAGAAAGTCCACCAGAACAGATCCTAAGCTCTTATCTGAAGTTAATAGCACATATTCAAGGCTGTTTGTCAGTAAACAAAACTAATACACACAATCTCCAACACTCAAGGACCAACTTTTGGTTTGATAAAGAATGTAAAACCCTAAAAAGAATGTTAGTGGAAAAATATAAACAATACAGAAATTCTGATATGACATCTTTACCAAAAGATTGGCTTGTGCTAAAAAAGAAATATAAAAAACTAATTAAGAGAAAAAAGAAACAGGTGGTGAAAACTAATTGGCAAAGGTAATTGATGGTTCAAACACACATGACTCTGCCACATTTTGGAAACTAGTATCCAGGGGCTGGCAAAATAATATCTACCGACTAGACTCCCACATCCCAGTAAAAACTTGGGAAGCATACTTTAGTACAATGTATGCCAGAAGAAAAACAAGAGATACATTAAATACCCAGAACCTTGATGATCTTCCTACTTGGCTCCCTGTTTCAACATCCAAAAGAGCAAGTCTCATTGCATGCCTGAAACCTGGCAAAGCCCCAGGATATGACCTTATACCACCAGAATTACTAAAATCAAATGTTGAATGGTGGTCACCAGTTCTAGCCACCCTATTCACACACATAAGCCAGACAGCTTCCATTCCATCTGATTGGGGCCTAGCAATTATAGTGCCAATTTTTAAAAAGGGGCGAAGATCTGATCCAGCCAATTACAGACCCATAAGTCTATTAAGTATAATCAGTAAACTGTATGCGAGCCACCTTCTAGAGAAATTACTGTGTTGGATAGAAGAAGATAACCTCCTGAGGGAAGAGCAAGCAGGATTCAGGCAAGGGCATTCATCTGTGGACCAGGGTCTTATATTGCAACACCTACTAGACAAATATTCATACCCTGTGGGACTTAATGCAGCTTTTATAGATTTTAAATCTTCTTTTGACACAATTCCAAGACACAGATTATGGCAAAAAATGGAGGCCACTAACATCAATAGACGTCTACTGACCCTCATACGAAGCCTATATGACCAAACCTCTTTGAGAGTAAGATGTCATCAAAAGGTCATTTGACAGATGTAATACCTACATATAAAGGGGTAAAACAGGGTTGTGTATTGGCCCCTACTTTATTTAATATATACATTGATTCATTAGTTGGAACATTGACCAGAGAAAACTTCCATCCACCTAAACTGTCAGGGAGACCTATATCTACACTTCTCTATGCTGATGATGCTATTCTCCTGTCTTTACCCTGGAGGCATGGAGATATACTATCCACAATGCTGCAGCCTTATTTGAGAACTCATGCCGAAGAAGTCTTGAAGAGAAACGACAACGCAGAAAGAATCACAACCCAGAAACATCACCCAAGGAGACCTTCTGCTGTGCTTTCTGCAACCGGACTTGTCTATCTCAGATTGGCCTTATTAGTCATCAGCGTGCTTGCAGTAAGCGCGGGATGAGTCCTTCCTGAATCTTCGTTTGCGAAGAAAAGCCAGAGAGAGAGAGAGAGAGAGAGAGACCTCAGGCATTCCAAGGTGGACTTAGGGTTGCCAGAATCGGATGCCACCCTGGGCCCACTGCTGGAATCCTAAAACCTTTAGCAAAACCATCAGCTAAAAAGGCAGCTGCATTTTTGTCAGGGTAGAGGGATAAAAGAGGGAGCATTGCTCAGAGCTGGACTAGTGTGAAGGCCATGCCCCCCCATTTCCCCCACCCTCAATTGTGCTTGGCACCTCCTTGGCCAGATTTACTCCCTGACCCTGCTTCCTTCTTTCTGTCAGAGGCTGCAGGGCAGCTGGTCTGAAAGGAAGCAGAGCGAGAGCAGTTGATTCTTGGGTGCATTCCATAGCAAGTCTCACAATTGTGCCTTGAATTTGCATTGTGCCCTGAAGCACTTACCTTGGTTGTAATCCCAACAAACCAGGTGGTGTGGGTCTTTCTTGTGCAGAGCTTTGGCACTCTCTGTCTTACCTCTTATGTGTGGCCCCACAATGATGAGCCACAGTTTGTCATTGATGAGATCCCATCTGGTGCCCTCACTGCAAGATGCTTGCTTGCGAAAGGCAGTGTCGTACTCAATCACCAGTGCTCTGGCTTTGAGGACATAGCTTTGATGGTTGGCCAGGTGCCATCCCTGTTTGGGGTACACCATCTGCACAACCCCCATGAAAACTGTGTAACCTGCCAGCCAATTGCAGAAGGAATACTCAAGAGGATCCACTTTTGTTTTTTCAGAGTCTTTCTTGTCAGCCTTAGGCACACTTCCCCCCTCCCCTTCTGGCTTGAGGAGGGAGAAGACATCAACATAATATCCTTTTAGCACTTTATCTCACATCTTCTTGTCCAAATGGATCCCAGGGGGTTCCTCATTGCCTTGAAATAGAGTGAGGGCTGGAGCCCCAAGGGAAACTGCCCCATTTTCCAAGCCCGCATGGGTCCAGCAGTAGGTGGAGCCTATTGAGTGCACACCTTAATCACCCAAGAAGGAAGCCCTAGAACCAAAGCCTCCGCCCGCCAATACTTGGAACGGTCCATGTCCTCTTTAGATGACTGACCTGATGATCCCTCACTGTCTGACTCCCTCCTCCACCTGAGCCTGGACCACTTCTTCCATTTCTGTTCTTGTCCGTCTTCCTTCCACTTCTCTCACTTGCCCTTTCCTTATGATCAGTGGAGGAAGAGCTGCCTGAAGAGATATCACTATGCAATGGTGAGCAATGCCTTCTCCATCTTCTCGCTGTACTCGCTACTTGATCCACCATCTCCACATTGCCCCTTGAGGTGTGTGATGCCATGCTGATACTCCCCTCAGAGCTCTGAGCTCTGAGGTCTGAGATGGCCCTGCAGCACTCAAGGTGGTGGCCCCACGAGCCTTCAGCTTAACCACCTGTTTGGCTATGAGGGTGACTGCTTGAGATAGCTCCTACAGGTCAGGTGGGTCAGCGTCATTCAGGAAATCTTGAATAAATATGCCAGAGTTGTCCACCTGCCCCAGGGCCTTCCTTGCAGCAGGTGTCATCCTCCTTTCCTTTGGAACAAGGGATGCCCAAGACCTAGGGGTTCTTCCAGCCTGGCCCTGTGTGAATAGCCTGTTAGGCTGCACCCCTTTTCGGGCAGCATGATCTCCTGAGACATCATGGGGAGCCTCTCTCTCATAGTCAGGGGACAGCTCTAGGCCTATGAGAAGAGCCTCCCCTTTGCTGTTGGCGAGCTAGTGATTCATACTGTTGATGGCCAGCCTTGATCAGCCAGTGATTTCAGCCCTATGAGACTATTGTATAGCCCTCCAGTGATCTCAGCTCCCAAAAAGGCTAGAGCTCTGGAGGCCCTGAACTCTAGCAGGCTGCCTCCTTGAATGCCCCTGATCCTTCTCTGCCCCTGGATCAACCCTCCTGCTGTGCCAAACAGCCCCTCCTGCAATGCTAAAGTTCTGGCCAATGGCTTGCTGCTGTTTGCCTGATGCAGCCAGCACCCGTTGCTGCCCACACCACCTCACTGACACGTGCTCTGACAGTCACCAGCGATACCACTCCTGCTGTTCACCCAGTGAAGCAGCTGCCGCTTGCCCGGTGCTGCCGCCACTGTTCAGGCACCTCCACCATTCACTCAGTGCTACTGCCACTGCCACTGCTGCCATTCCCTTTGTACCACTGCCACTCATTTGCTGGAGCTGCTGCTGCCAGCGCCCACTCAGTGAGTCCCTAGGTGCCCCAGGAGGTCTCATCGCTACTTGCCCTGGCTGTCATCACCAGCTCTGGTCCTTCCAGCACTGTCCACCAACCACCAACTGCTTTCCCAGCTCCAAAGCTCTTCACCAAAGCCATTGACCATCCTCTTCAGCTCACAAGGAACCACTGGCTGGTCCAGCACTATGGACGGGAATAAATACCCAACCTCTGGACCTGAGTGAAGACCTGCTACAGGCTGCAGCAGGTCCTGCCTCCCAGCCAATTAGAGGGTGAGGCCTGTCATTCAAACTGGCCAATCAGGGAGAGGCAAGCCTCTCCTTTATTGGCCACCACCCTAACCCCCTTCCCTGCTCACAGAGCCAGCTGGAAGGAGACGACAGGGCATGGCGGCATCCACGGCGCTCCTTCCCAGCCATGTGGGAAGGCATGAAGACCGGAGGACTGCAAACTGCCCACAAATGAGCCGCCAGCAGGGGTAAGCCCAGCAGCTCTCTTATATCCATTGCATAGAGGTGGGCAACAGCAGAGGGTCAGAGGACTACCCTTCTGCCCTGGTACCCTCCAGGGGCTATACAGACTACCCAAAAATAAAATGGGAAAAAACAACATAGTGGCCATAATTCTACTTCTGGATCACAAAAATGTGTATTTTTGATGTCAAGCAGTACAGGGAAGCTTTGAAGCCTATTTTAAAAAATACATTGTTGTTTCTGTAGGCTTCCAGGAGCAACATTTCAGCCCCACATCCAGTCTAGAGATTCTGGTTGTCTTGAGGGCTATAAAAACATCTTGGGCCTACACGGAGGCCAAGAGCTTCACTTTGTCCACCCCTGGCATAGAGCAACAACCATTTGAAGGCCATTTCCACAAGGCTTCTTTAACCAACAATTTCTTTTGCACTTATACACTAAATACTACTAAATATCACTGGAGAATTTACAAAGCATTAACTACAGGATACATTTGTGCTGCCTCTACTGATATTGCAGATCACAAGGGAAGTCTGATGGTTGTATTACATCTCTAGAATCTCCATTTTTTATTAAATGTTATAGTATCAAAGTCAGACATGGTCAAAGAATCCAGCACTGCCAGTACTTCTTCCCTTCTTCTCAGTACTTTCCTCCAATTGTTTCACAGGCAGCATAATTGAAAGCACACTAAAAAATTTGGAAGAGAAATCCCTTTGTCCTCTTGGATCTGTTGGGGAAAAGATGAAAGGAAAACAATATAAAGTAATGGTATATACACAGAGCACAATTCTGAAAAGAAAGAACAAATATTGATTGCATCTTGACTCAGATACATTCTATAGTCTTTCTCCTTCATTTAATATGACAAAAATCTAATGTTGCACTTCATATAGAAAAGAAGATGCACAGGATTAGAGCTTTCAGTAGAAACCACACAATAATGGCATATACAGAATTCATTTCATAAATAGCAGGATTAGTAATTCCCTTCTTCCAGTACATTCAGAACAAAAAATGACTAATCACCGTTAAGTGCAGGGAAAAATATTTCTAGGAAAGGAATACACACACACACACACACACATTTCAAACAAGACAACACAAAAAAGATCATTACCATAGATACGTAATGCCCATTGGCTATAATCAAGCACTGTTTCACTGCAAAGTGTCTTCAGGCAAGCTATACCATGACAGATCCCACCATTCACTGATATCTACCCCTTCAGAACAGAAACAACTTTTTTGTTCCATAAGTCCCACTGATTTGGGCAGCTTGGAGCTATCCTTTTAACTGCTGGGACAGGCCTAGCGTGTGCACACACACACACAAATGGGACAGCTGTGCCTCCATCCATGTCCATCAAGGAATAGAATCATAAAGTTAGGAGAAACCACAAGGGACATACAGTCCAACCCCCTGTCATGCAGGAATACACAATCAAATCACTCCCGACAGATGGCCATCCAGCCTCTGTTTAAAAACCTCCAAAGAAGGAGACTCCACCACACTACAAGGCAGCGCGATCCACTTCCAAACAGCTCTTACTGTCAGGAAGTGCTTCCTAATGTTTAGGTGGAATCTCTTTTTATGTAGTTTGAACCCACTGTTCCATGTCCTAGTCTCTGGAAACAAGCTTGGCCCATCCTCAGTATGACATCCCTTCAAATATTTAGACATGGCTATCATGTCACCTCTCAACCTTCTCTTCTCCAGACTAAACATGCCCCGCTCCCTAAGTCGCTCCTCATAGGGCATGGCTTCCAGACCTCCCACCATCCTGGTCACCCTCCTCTGGATGTATTCCAGCTTCTCTATATCCTTCCTGAATTGTGGTGCCCAGAACTGGACACAGTATTCCAGGTGAGGTCTGACCAAAGCAGAATAGAGTGGCACTATTACTTCCCCTGATCTAGACACTTATATTCCTATTAATGAAGCCTAGAATTGCTTTGGCTTTTTTAGCTGCTACATCACACTGCTGACTCATGTTCAGCTTGTGATCCGCTAAGACTCCTAGGTCACTTTCACATGTACTGTCATCAAGCCAGGTGTCACCCCATCCTATATCTGTGCATTTCATTTTACTGCCCAAGCGTAGCATCCTACATTTCTCCCTGTTGAAATTGATTTTGTTAGTTTTGGCCCAGCTTTCTAATCTGTTGAGGTCATTTTGGATTCTGATCCTGTCCTCTGAGGTATTAGCTACCCATCCTAATTTGGTGTCATCTGCAGACTTAATAGGCATACCCTCTGTTCCATCATCCAAGGAGGCAAGGGTTGTGTGGCTTCAAATGATTTATAGAGGTCAATGACCAGCAAGGCTCTCAAGGCTTGCATGCAAGTCCTTCCTGGTCATGTGCAGAGGGCCAAGCTGCTCTATAGGTGTAGGCACATGTGGCCTGCATAACACTGCTAATAAAGCAGTCACACACAGTGTGTGTTTAATCTACGTGTCTTTACTAGCATATAGTAGAGTAGTATACAAAGTTGATCCATGAGGATCCATACAAGCATGCATGATGCATGTCAGCAAGACAGATAAAGATTAAAGGGGATGGAACAAAGGGCTGCATTGCTTTATATATGCAACATGATGGAGTTTATAGCCATAGAGCTATACTTATATTTATACATTTATAGCCATAGAGCTATTCACAACCTCACAGTTTGTACAATCCTTGCCCATGAAGATATGAGGCTGCAGGCAGTACTGCAGCAGCTCCCACACACTACGCCTTGAGCAATAAACACCAGCTGTGCTCATGGCCCTCTCTACTGGCCCCTACTGGCCATTGTTCCTTTTATTATAAAATTTCCACACATGGTTTCTATAATCCCTGACAAAGGGAGGCTTGCCTCACACAGTATACCAAACCAATAAGAGCTTCCCAAGGGGTATTCTCTCTTTACAGATAAACCCAACACAAGAGTAGGCTACTTCATCATGTCAGTAACAATACACTACAACTAAGGTAAGCTTCATACAGTCACAAATGTTAACTGCTCCTTCTGCTGGCCACTCCTTGAGACCTAGGCTCTAGGTAATAAATATGTTCATGCCAATTCCTTGGTCCTGGTAGGTGCTGCCATGTAGTCCTTCAGCATGTCCATGGAAGACTTACAGGGTCATCTTTTAAGCCGGTGATGGCGAACCTATGACACGTGTGTCAGCACTGACATGTGTAGCCATTTGGGCTGTCACAGGGCCAGAGGCCTCCTGCCCCCACCCACAACCTCACCACCTCCCTAAAGTGGCGATTGAGGGTGGAGGAAAGTGGCAGGCAGGGCTATGAAGCCCCAATTGCCACTTTAGGGAGGTGGGGGTGGAGCCTCCCCCCACCTGGTCACCCTCTGACGCCTGCCGTGCTTCCCTGGAGCCGCCTCAGAAAGGCCAGGTGAGGCAGTAGGCGGGCAGGCAGGCAGGAGTCCGTCTGGCCTCTCCCCAGCCTTCCTGAAGCCCTGGAGCTGCCTCGGGGAGGCCGGGAAAGGCAGCAGGAGGGAGGGACTCCGCCCAGCCTCTCCCCAGCCTTCCTGAGGGTACTTTGAGGCTTTGAAGCCCCAGAGCCACCTCGGAAAGGCTAGGGAAGGTGGCAGGAGGGAGGGACTCTGCCTGGCCTCTCCCTGGCCTTCCCAATGGGGCTCCAGGGCTTTGAAGCCCTGGAGCTGCCTCAGGGAGGGCGGGTAAGGCAGCGGGTGGACGGGCGAGAGTCTCCCGATCTTTCTCCAGCCTTCCCGAGGGGGCTCTGGGGCTTTGAAGCCCCGGAGCCACCTCAGGAAGGCCAGAGAAGGTGAAGGGAGGGCAGGAAGGAGTCTGGCCGGCCTCTCCCTGGGCTTCCTAAAGGGGCTCTGGGGATTGAGAGCCCCATATAACCTCTTTGGGAAGGTTGGGATGTTGCCCACCACGACCACCTGCAGAGTTGTTCCACGTCAACAGGATGCAAGGAGAAGGTTTCTGGAGAGACTTCTGCAAAAGACTTCAGGCTGAGAAGGAAAAATTCCTTCACCCCAGCACACTGCATTGAGCTCTGGCTTGTCAAATAAAGACAGCAACAATGCCAGCCTTCACTCAACTTGAGGGCTTTAATCTTTGTTTGCAGTATATTTACAATAAATATATACAGAGTATAGGGCAATCTCTCTTAAACCAACAAACTGCTTCGCCAACCACCATCCACAATAAACCCACACTGGAAACAATTCCAATCTCCTCTTTATAGGCAGTTAAGCTATGCCTGTTACATCAGGCATCTCAGGTGTGCATACTCCCAAATGCTAACACACACACACCTGCCACTGGAGCTCAACCACTTTCATTTATAAGCTTACAGCTCCATCTTGTGGTCACATCCATGTCATTTCCTGACTTGGGAGGGGTGGAGGGAGTGCTGTGTAGAGGCTTTTCAGCCACCCCCACCCTCCCAAAGCCGCAACAAGACTTAGAAAGCTCAATAGTGGCTTTGGGAAGGGCGAGGGGGTCTAAAAAGCACCTTTCCCTCCACCTCCCCACTCTTCCGGGGCTTGACTCTCCCCCCCCCCAATGGAGCCAAGCCCCAGAAGAGCGGGAAGTTGAGTGCCTGGCTTGCTCAGGAAGCACTCCATTTAAATCAGCTCCTCTCCCTTGAGTGGGAGGGAGAGAAGCTGATTTAAATGGGGTGCTTGCTGAGCAAACCATGAATAATCAAAACCATGAGAATGAAAGCTGCAAATGTGGGGGGGGGGCAAGCTGAGTACCCAGCTTGTGGGGGCAATTAGCAAACACACATTGGAAACTGCTTAATGCAGTGTAGATGTGTAAATTGATGTTGCTTAAAACAACTTGTAAGCCACTCTGATAGCCTTCTGGCTGAAGAGTGGGGTATAAATAAATAAATAAATAAATAAATAAAATATACATTTATGTTATTTAAACAATAAATATAATGAAATAATACTTTTTCCTCAAAGTGACACACCACCTGTGTTATGCTCAGTTTTTTGGGGAAGTTTGACACACCAAGCTCAAAAGATTGCCCATCACTGTTTTAAGCCTAGAGAATGTTTTACCAGATAGCATCCAATCACTGCTTTGGGGAATGATTATGATTTAGATAAATTACAGTTGTTTCCACTTTGGCATAGAAAGCACCAGAACCATTCTGAACAGCTGTATAACCTGTACCTGAAAGAAATTTGGGTCATGTTTCAGGCTTTGCCCAAATCTGATACATATCCCTACTCTATATGTGTAGTAGTTTATTGTCAATAGTCAGTTATTGTCTTCTGAAAGCCTCTAGTATATGTTCCTCTATCCAAACAAATATATGAATAAATAATATAAATACATTATCAGATAGAAAGAACATAAATAGCATAGCAGAGATAATTTGACATAATAGAAAAGGTGAGATAAAAACCGACAAAGAGCAACACCAAGGCTGCAGTTACACGGGAGATTTTATTACGATAAATTGTGCTTTAGCACTTTTCCACACCAGTGGTGGGTAGTTTACACAGTCTATGGAGGAAACAGCTGTATTTTGTTGCTCTTTGTTTCTTTCCACTTTGAGATTCACACAGCCAAATGTGGTGGTGGGGCGTGGCCAAGCATTGGAGAGAAGACAAAGGAATGCCATAGGAATGTCTGCCCTGTCCCCAACTCCGTGTGCTTAACAGCTGATGGACAAAGAATGTCACCCTTTGCCACTCTCCCCCCAGCTCCCTGCCCTCAAATCAAACTCCAAATGCAAGGTTTTTTTCTCCTTGCTTAAGAGCGGTTTGAGAAAGGGGCCAGTTACACGACAGAATAAAGTGAGCGAAATTCCAGATTTCCGCCCTTTCAGAACAGGGGTGAATAGTTCTTAAGATTTATGGCTAATTTGGATGAGTTTCGGCTGTAGTTTACACAGAAAGGTGTGGGGGGGAATGGCCAGTCAGCTATCATTATCATTAAAGTCAGGCAGAAGACACAGAGGAAGGAAGGAGGGTGCAGTGCCTTCGTCTGTATATAAATCAACAAAAAAGTAGGGAGACCATGGAGGAGATGAATAATTAAGTGGGAAGGAAAGCAGCCTGTGGGGGAGATTTTGACTTCCCCCACAGGTGATACTGTGGCTCGATCTGTGGGAACAATGAGCAATCTTAGCGGTATATTTACAGGAATATTTGCCCGTGTAAACACAGCCCAAGATATAAATGTGGAAGAAAGAGCCACATTCTACTGTAATATGAAATCTAATAGAATACTCAAAATTATTAGCCTAGGTAGCACAATGAAAATTCAGAAGAAAGACTCACTCTTGGTCATGCAATTTATGCTCAGGGAAGTTTCACTGTGGAGTTTTTCAAATGGTTGAAAAAATCCCCAAGGAGGTTGGGAGAAGAATGGGGCTGTCACACATACACAGCCCCCTTTCAGACATTCCCGTCCTCCTCCCAACCTCCTCCTGACTTTCTCCTGTGCTGCTGTTGCTGCTTTTTACTGATGGATGTTTTCTGTCAATAAAAAGAGGCTCCAGCAGCACGGGGGAAGGTGAGGAGGAGGACGGAGGAGGACGGGGGCTGTCTGAAAGGGGGCTGTGTATGCGCAACAGCCCCATTCTTTTCCCAGCCTCCTCGGGGGGGGGGGAGTCAACTGTTTGAAAAAGTCCTGAGACTGAACAGAAAAAGAAGTTAGAATTCACTTTTGAATAAAGGCCGTATTCCAGCCCATTTTTAAAATTAGCAGATTATTTATGGAAATCCAGGTCCACCTAAAACTGTACTCAGATGCAGAGCTCTGTTTCTGCAGATAATAAATTCATTGTACATATGTACATATGTTTGATTCACATCAGTCACTTTGCTCTTAAGAATTCTGCTCTGAAATAAGTGGGCAGCCTCAGTAAATATGCATATGCCACTGGAAAACTTCTTGTTATGTGCCTCCAAGCTGACATATGGCAACCTATTGTAGAGTTTTGTTGGCAAGATGTAGAGAGATTTTGCCATTGCCTTCCTTTAGGGCTGACATATTATGTCATGCCCAAGATACCCACTGGAATTTTATGGCTGAACATTGATTTGAACCCTGGTCTCCAAGAGTCCTAATCCAACACTCAGACCAGTACACCACCAACTACAGCATTCAAAGATACCACTTAAATCATTACACTACCAACCTATACCTGTAAGAAATGGTTAGTTCATAGTGGTTTTGGTTCTCTATCACCAAGTGCTAGCAAGACTACTGCTAGTTCTTCTGTCTTTCATGGTGTGAAACTTTCAAAATGCCTGTTGTCATCTGCAGTAATAATTCCCTTTGTTGTTCCCAGGGGCAGAATTGAACAATTTTATTAGGGAAGGTTATGGGGCATGTTTCAAGAGATGGAGGGAAAGATGTGTTTATGGGGAGATGTGCTCCAAACAACAGATAACTGGGATTTTTTTATTTTCACCACATTACTCCAGCAAGTGACTACTACAGAAAGGGGTTGGAAAGGAAAAGTAATAATATTGGTTGAGGGTTATAGTTCTGTTACTCTGTCCCGTAGAAAGTGTACCAAAACAAAAGTCACTGGAGAAGGAAGGTGAATCTCGACTTCAGTTCCCTTTCCCACTAAGTGACAGCTTAGTTGCTTTTCAATGGTTGAACAGAGCCACCAGACCTGGACTCTATGTGGCTCCCACCTTTCCATATGAAACATCCATCATTGTCCCTTTCTGTTGTACCTTTTATGCTGCTCTTTGCTATCCTCCCCTGCTTGCAAAAGATACAGGTTTTACTTTGAAAGCTGGAGATCCTGCTCTGTTACCATGGCCTGTTGGATGGATCTTCCTCCCAGCTGCACCAGCTGTTCTACATTACTTATTAACTGCAGTCACAATGGGGGGGGGGATTCACTTTGTTTCCCAGTGAGAGTGATGGCTTCAAGGCAACTTTCAAATGTAATTCCTTCTGCTGAGAAGGGGCAGATGGTGTCATGGGAGAGGAGTTGCCAACATAGAATACTGAATTTAAGTAGACCTCCCCTTCTTCCCAAGAGATCACCAAATGGACCTTTGCAACCATTTACAAATAAATAAATAAATAAATGAATAAATAATACCACCACTGCACAGAGAGAGTCGGCACTCTGGTGAATTTTAAATTGAAGTATTTGTTCTTGAATAGAAGCATTATGCCCTTAACTTGACAATTCAGCCAAGGAGGCCTCTTTGCAGTTCATCCATGTAATCACAGCATAGCAGGTGAGCATTAGCAGATCAAAGTTGAAATAGGCAGAAATGCACAAGCAGTCTTTGGAGAGAAATGAGGTGTCTGTGGCAGAGTTGGGTAGGGAGGGGAGGAATGCTTGCCAACTAAACACCAATAACCTAATCTTGTGCTTTTGCTCTGCCCTGCCTGCCAAAGAACATAAACATTAAACACCTAGCAATCTAATCTATATTGGTGATCTCAGGTAAAAGAAATAAAGAAAAGGAAATGATCTCAACATAATATTCAGTGTCTGACATTAGGTTTAAAGGTAGAGAACAGCAAACACACATGTCTGTTTTAATGTGATTTTTCTAGTTAAAGTGGCATTTGGAAGCATGTTGAGATAGATTACAGAGCTAGAAAGGCAATAGGTAGGTAGGTTGGTAGGTCATAGATGTATATAATCTATGGGAGGCAGCTGAGGTCTTTGAGAATGGCTAGGTTTATCTTGATCTCTAGGCAACGAGACACATCTCATGGCTAATGGTGCTAGTCAAGAAGGAAGTTTGATTGTATTGTTGAGACTGTTTAAAACCATAAGCATCCATCTCCACAAATTCCCAGATGTCTCTGGGGCTCTCTGACACAATGAGAACACATGTGTGTTGTATGTGTGCAATGTCAGGCTCAAGAAGTTAGGAGTGAGGGAAGGGAATGGGGGCAGAAAACATGGATGAGTACATTTGCAGCCATTGTTCCTTTTGGAACAAGGCAGTGGGCTGCAAATCTTCTGATGCTAGGTTGCCATATTACCTTGACAGTTTACCTAGATTTTTTTCATGACAATTTGGCCTGAATTGTTTTGTAAAAACCCACCCATATATGTAGTTTTAATTTATTTTAAACTATTTTAATCTTTTTAATCTCTCTTCTAATATGTTTCTAATTATTTAGTATGATTTTTTAGCATTTTAAATTTGTTAGATTGGTTGTATTGTAGGTCACCTTGGCATCTCTGGATAAAGGGTGGGGTATATTTACGAGGTCACCGTAATTCATGGTGTCAACAGGCAACTTGAAGGTGCACATGCACACACACTGTATCAGATTTAATAGCCGTCCATACAGATTCTTAGTTCTACATCCTACACACTTTATTTATTTATTTGATTAATTTATTTACTACCTTTCAGAGTGGGACCCAAGACCACTCACAAAAACAATTAGCATAAATAGATGCCAACACAGCTATGCTGGATCCCACAGCTGCATGAATTGTTACTCAGCCAGTGCTATAATCTTGAGCATACCCACTATGCAACATTCAATTAGCTCCCTGCAAACCAAGTCAAAGGTTTACAAAAAGAGGGCTGGAGGTATGATTGAAGAACAACTGGCAAGAGTAGGGGCCACATTTACACAACCTTTGAGAAAGCAGAACCTTTTAAAGAACTACTTTTATGCTAGCATCCTTGTCCAACACCATTCTTCCCTTTTTAGTTAAATTAAGAAGCAATCTATTTCACCTTTTTTAATTACTGACTTAAAAATATTTATAACGGTTCATTCATTTATTTTTTTAAAAAAATCAGCAGTTTACTGCATTAAAAACAATAAATAAAAGCCATCAATTTAAAAAATAGCCCTTTTAATACATTTTAGAATAAATTTTATAACAAATTTATAAAACAAGTACAAAAAAATCTATTTGTAAATTTAAATATCATATATTTTATTAATTTCTAACACTAAATATTTGACTGACTAAATGGGCAAGATGAAAGAGTAGGGATGGAAAGAATATTCAAAATTATTTGAAAAATATTTGAAAAATGTATATAGTAACTATCAAGAACCTTAATGGGAAGAATCCTGGACTGATGAGAATCTTCACAGTTTAGGACTTATTCTGTCCAAAATTCACACTTAAAAACAAAGAAACCAAAAAAAAAAAAAAAAGAGAGAGAGAGAGAGAGAGAGAGAGAGAGAGAGAGAGAGAGAGCATATTCTGCACAGGATACAGCATTTTCTACACTGAAATAATATTCCTATGCAGTAATGTGTGAATTTTGCACAGAACAAAGGCATGTCTACAGTGGCCAAATACCTCAGCTTCCCCCTGTTCCAGAGCCCTGTACTCCAAACAAAGCAGGGCATGTACTCCGATCTGCTCCCGAGCAGTCCAAATGACCCCTAGGGCAGGTGTGGGGCTAGAATGGAGGCAAGCCAGGATAGGGCCCTTTACCATGTTATAAGAAAATACCCAGTTTAACCTTGTGTCTCTGGCTTGGGCCCCACACGTCCACGTGAGCCGGTCCCAGAATGCTGCTCGTCACTGCCACCACCAGCTCCCTGGCTCTCCCAAAAGTCAGGCAGGGGTCCTGAAGCATGTGAGAGAGGCTGATCACATGCAGGGGTCCTGCAGCCACATGTTGTGGGACTCCTGCCTGGCTTCCACATTAGTGAGAAAATGGCTGCTGCTGTGGCTTCAGTGATGGGTTGTCATCCTGTGTGGACTCCAGCCCATTTTCTGCAGGTAATGGTGGTGGTGGTGAAACTGGCCAGCTCCAGAGGTAGGATATGCTGGTGGGGAGCCAGTGTATCCTGCCTGATGTTGATGAGCCCCAAGTCTCCAACTGCAAATAATGTTTGAAAACTGTACACATTTCAAAGAAGATTTTGCAACAGGAAGAACAGCAGTAAAATTGCTTGTTGCTTCATTTGAGAATGAAATTAATGGAGAATTGCATTCCTGTGAGAGAGTAACACAGAGAAAGAAAAGCAGAGAAGCTTTTAGAGAATGTTCCCAAGCAAAGGTGAGAGTAGCAGAAGCAGGAAATCGGGCGGGTGGGAGCAGAACAAACCTTGTAAAGAAAATGGAGGGGGAAGACCAGGAAGGCAGAAGTTGAGGACACTTGCTGAGAGGTAGTGGAAGTGTGGGAAGTCAAATGGAAAAGACAGAATATGAGGGAAGAGAAAGAGAAGTAGAAGACTGTGACAAGCAAGACACTGGGGGGAGGGGTAGCAAAGCAAAAAGTGAGGGAAGACAAGTGGGGAGAAGGTGAAGTAGGGATGTAAATCTTATTGCAGAAAAGAATGATAATTTTGCCGTTATTCTCTTGCCATGCAAAAGTCATTGAAAACTGCAGTTTTCAGAGACTATTCACAATTCAGGTCTTGTTCTGTGCAAAAACAAACAAACAAAAAGCACACAATACAGTAAGTCCTCACTTTTTGAGGGCTCATTATCTGATGACTCGCTCTTTTGATGCTTGCAAATTAAGGACAAGTTCCATTCATTCTGCAAGGAATCCACTCTGTTGACAGTTCTTGCCTACAGAGGCTTGCTTGAGACTGACTGCATACATACACGCTGCTTGCAAAGCAAGCTGAGAGGGGAAGAAAGTCAGCAAGCCAACTGGGAGACTTTGCAAACAGCATGAACACAGGCTGGCACAGGCACCCATGGGTGGGCACAGTCAGTCCCAAGTATGCCACCGTAACTCCCTCATATTCACTACATGAGTTTTGTTTTTTGACCAATTTTGGTTTCTGACACAGCTGCAGTCCCTAACCTGTCAGATAAGCAGGGGCTTCCTCTGTAAGGGAAAAGTTTCCTTGGCAGAAAACAGCATTTTTTGAACATAAAATAACATTTCTTTTTAGAAAACAAATTTCCTGCTTATGAGGCAGCATTTTCTGCACACACACAAAATATCATTCTCTCACAGAAAATGCTGTTTCCAAGCAGGAAACTCATTTTCTGCACTGGAAACTTGTTTTCTACCCCCCCCCCAAAACCATGAACCTTCTTTTGTACACAGTAAGCCCTGAACTGTGAAGATTCTCACCCATCTAGGAGTCTCCCTGTTAAGAAGTCCCGACACTCATGAAATCTATTTTTGAACCAGTTTTTGAACATTATTTCCATCCACAGAGAAGCTTGCAGAGGAAACAAGCATGTTAATGGGCCTATGTGTACCACCAAATGCCAGCTGCAAGCCATATTTGCATTTACTTATACTGCCTGGGCTCAGAACTGATTCAACTTGGCAGTGGGGACTGCAGAGGCTTCTGGGGTTGCAAAAATGGATCTTATGACCCACATGCAGCCCACAGGCCACACATTTGCCATCCCTGATCTAGTGGACAGATACGCTCCAGACATCACATTAGTTCATCAGGTATGGATAAAATCAGTTCATATAGGAATATGCAGTGTTTTGCATCCTCGTGCACCCCACCATGTGCTTTACTTTTGAGATCAGCCTGGTTTCCACAAATCTTGCCTTCCTCCTCATTTGAGAAGCATGGAGACTGTAGAAAGGGTCATGAAAGGAAAAGGTGCTCCCCCCACCCCCATTCTTTTACAAGGTGGAAAGAGACTGCAGATAAGCTATGAAACAGTAAGGTGCTATTGGTATAAATATTATATGGAAATTTTTCTTTAAGTCTGGCACAGTTTTGACCAGTATTTGCAAGGCAATGGAGTCCAAGATGTTACAGAATCTTACAGATCTTATCATGAAGATTGGTTTCATAAAGGAGGTCAGTTTAAATGAGAGTGCAAGTCAGTCTGGCAGCCTAATTGCAATAGTGTCCTTGACTAATACATTTTTTAAAAGTCCCAAAAGAAAGTTCTTTTTCAATTCTGTAATATGATCTGTGCGGGGAGGGATCCCATCTTCAGAACAGCTCCAGTAAACTACATCAGTGAGGAACAGGAACTTAATGACTTTCATGGCTGAAATCAATTTTTCTTGCTTCCACTGTAATCAGCCTATTGGAATTATAATCAAAGTAGCTCTACTAGTAGCTGTACTTAAGGCTCGGTCAGTGCTTCCATTATAGGTACCGATTTCAGGAGTTTACAGCTAAACCATTAAAATTGACTAGAAGCAGAAACAGCGGAAATCTTTTCTGGTAAGTTTAAATGATTTTTTTTATTTTTACAGTATTATACAATGTTTGGCACACAACAATATGACTGTTTTAAAGTAACTAAACTGTTTTAAATCAGCTGTTTTAATGTAACTGGGTAAACTATTCATGTCTAAATAAGCAGCCTTTAAGTAAATATTAAAAGAAAAATGGAAACAAGGGAAGAAGGGCCTATGTTTAACTGGAAAAGCTCAGTTGAGTCAATGGGCATTTGGTAACTCAATGCTTATGTATGTTCCATTTATTTAATTAGTGGTAATGCCCAATACAGCAATTATTTGTACCTTGGACAAAAACACACAGCACAGTCAGAACTGTTGTTCTGTGTGTGCAGATTCTGGTTGAAACCAGAAGAAATACATGGCATCCATATGAAAACCCCCTTAAAATCATTTTCAAATGCTGCTTGGGCTGAGATATGGCCAAAAAAAAAAAAAAAAGGTAGCTGGGGGCACCGTTTGAAGCATGTGGACTACACAGGTATAAAAGGGGAATCATCCCCCAACCCCTGTGTGGTTGCTCACCTCTGTCCTAGTTTGACTTCTTGGCTAACATCTTTAATGTAAATGTGAACACATATCAGTATCATTTTACCACACCATACTATTTGTCCATCTTACCTACTCTAGCATTGTTTGTTTGGAGGTTCTAGCAGGGGAGCGCAGCTATCATATACCCTTGACTGAAGAATGGTACACTCCTTCTATCTGGGATGGTCATCCTCCTTCACCAAGCACACAGCTTCTGGAGGATGCACATGGAGCAGTGAGGGAGGAAGGGGACACCCACCTAGCCAGCCAGATCAGCCAAATCAACCCTGGTGATCAATGGGGTGACAGATGTCGCAGCCAGATCGCCCTCACATCCAGCATTGTGACACTCCAGGGTCCCAGAGGCAGGGTTTCTGTTTATCTTGGGCTATCTGATCCTTTTACTGGGGATGCCAGGGACTGACCTCTGGGATCTTCTGAATTCATAGCATGTGGTCTGCCACAAAGCTATTTTATCCCCATACTGCACTGTTTGTCCAAGTGGCTTTGAAGAGGGGCTAATTTTGTTCTCCTTTTCAGGATAAAGCCTGGGAAAGACTGCATCATGGTACTAGCCTTTGTAAGGCTGGAGCTTGGGGGGGGGGGAAGATTGGAGGCTTGAAAGATTTACTTTCCCCCCTATTGGGCCTCCTGATTGGCTGTTTGCACAGTTCACTCATTCACACATCCTCATGGTCAGGACAAGGCTACACTTGCCACTGTGAGCAAATAGGAATGTTTGCTCCTTGGTTGGACTCATAAAAGGAGAGGTGTTTTGGTCTATACTGCTTTGATTCATGGAGTGGGTTCTGGGAGATTTGGCTTCAGGTGGTAGATAGTGCTGTGCAAGCAAATTGAAATATCCCAATGAGGGCCTATGGGCACCTTAGAAGTGTCACAGTGCTCAGTGGTAAGGAAAAGGGAAGCCTTAGAAGATGACCTAGCATCCGTCCTCCCATTGAGTCATGGGACTTGTGGTTTGAACAGTTCCCTTAATAACTGATGGCTAGCTGGTGGTAAACTGTCATCTATGGCTTAGTAGGGAAGGGTAGATCACCTATGATATGGCTGTGGAGGAGGAGGCCCCTTTGCAGATCTTGTATAAATCGTTTAATACATGAATAAATAGTTTAGTACCACTAAAATGCAGCATCCTTCTGCATGTAGGCATTTCTGGACCAAAACTCATATGCCTGACTAGCCAAGGAAATACTCAGAGCAGTTGTTACTCAGAGCAATAGTGTCCTGCTATTGATTAGAATTTTTATCTTCCCATTCATATCTATGGATCTGGGATGAGCCTGTTATATGGATATGGATATAGTTTTAGACAAGACTTTGCTTGGAAGCAGGTCTCATCTTGTAGCTCAGTTGTAGTGGGTGTTGTATACACCAACATTTGGAAATAAGACTTTATTTAGTGACAGAATCAAAGCGGTCTTATTGAGGAAGGGTTGTAGCTCAGTGCATATGGCCCCACATTCAAGTTGTGGCCCCTCCAGATAAGGCTGGGAAATATTTCTGTCCGAAACCCCTAAGAGCTTCTGCCAGTTAAGTGCAGACATTCCTGAGCTAGATAGACCAGGAACATGTTTTGTGGTGTCCTATGACTGCCTGCATTAGACCAATTGCTTAGGCCTTCTTGCACATCTAGAGTTCCCTGAGCTGAAGTGATCTTTGTTCTAAAATCTGGTGTTTACTTTAATGTTGGGTTATTTTATTAGCAGTAATTCATGCCACAAAATACTTGTTAATCTTTGAGGTGCTAGAACTCTTCCTTGTTTTTGCTACAAAATATTTAACAAGGCTAACCCACTGGAATGTATTGCTCTGGCATGAAGTAAAGCTAATGAAAAAGCACAGAATCTAATACTTATACCTTAAGTTTTTTTAAAAAATGACTTGGGGAGAAAAAACACCACCAACTGGCATTCCCCCCCCTCCATTTACTCCCTGTTTGTGCAATGAATGATCTGCCACAAAAACTTCCAGAATAAGACACTCATTGTAAATTATAGAAAAGGTGGTTCTGCAAAGCTTTCACAAAATAATAATCCTGTCATTACTGCAACATTTGAAATCAGCCAATGTGTAGGAAAAATACACAGTAACAGTTAGCTTAGGATATTGGTCTCATGCTTTCTTTGTGTATATGTACATCACTAATTCAAATATTAGTGAAAATATAACAACCCTAAAAATGCAAGGACGTGTCAGATACTCAACCATAACAATTAGCATCTATTCATTGTCTCTTCTAATAAAATATGAAGAATGACATTTTTAGAGTACTAAAGCCTACTTATGAAAACCTATTAAAATCAAGAAAGTTAGATGAAATAAATTAATTTCCTGCTTAGATTAAGTATTTACCATAGATGTATTGTTAATGCTTTTTAATGAAAAATACAGCATACTGAAGCTAAGTCAACTTTCAGCTTAGATTTCATTATATTTATTCTGAATACCCACAGTTCAGAATCATTTTTCTCTCAGCAAATTTGTCAGACTTACAAAACAGTATTGGGGTGGGAAAATCCAGTATTTATACATTTATGAAAAATTGTGTTTGATTATTATAGACTTCACATCAGGCTTGCCATATTTTGCTTTACTTGATTTTAACTTCCTAACAGTAACTCAGTGGTTGCAGTTCTATATACAGACTTTAACTCATAAATGGTATTTCATATCCCACATAATCTTTATGCTATTTATAAAATATGTGCTGTAAGCATGGATATTCACAAAAGTAGCAGATGGCTTATGAAAACAGTGCTACCCAGCAATTGTCACCAAACCCAAAATAAAAGGCAGACCTAAAGTTATGGGTTTAACTGGGCCTATAGATTTATTATCTTACACAGATTACATCTAGAATGGTATAAGGCATGATAGGGTTGGGGTGGGCTCATTTTCTGCCCCTTGGACCCTACATGGACTGCTAAAAATTCAGAACAGAATGAAATGAAATGGTCAGAAGTCCACTTCTGGTTTTTGAAAAAAAGTATTAAAGGTGCATTGTTGATCTCAGAAGCTTCTAGAAGTAGATTTTCAACTTTGAGAGGGCACAAAAGAGGTGAACCAAGTAGGCTCAAAACATACCCCCAAAAGAGTAGCCTTAAGGGTCAAATCTGCATTAAAATTTGATTCAAATGATCGCAAGAGTGAAGTTGAAGGATTTCACAGCCAGCATCCATAGGTTTTCATGTTTTGTTTTGTTTTTCAGGCTGTAAGGCCGTGTTCTGGAAGAGTTTATTCGTAACATTTCACCTGCATCTGTGGCTGACATCTTCAGAGAAGATCACAAGAGTGGTAGCAATACTGGATTTGTCCCTGCCCTCTGATCACTTTCTAGAATGACTGGAAAACCCAAGGGGTCATTTACATGGAAGGATTTATTACGGAAATTTGCGCAATTGCACAATTTCAATATTGTACCACATAGTTTATATGTGGTTTTTTTTTTGCTGTGTCAACAAATATCGTGATACTTGTTTACACGGAATTTATTCCCTCATCCCAATTGAAGCGCAATTTATCATTCCGCTCCAAATGCTGTTCCCACTGTCAAAGGTGCACTCAGGTTGTCCTGTCAATCAAGTTCACATGACCTCGACTCTACACGTATTTCCATTTGGTTTTCCTGCCACCTTCATTCCTATTGGCTAAACAGAAATTGGTAATGTTGCGTTCTCATTGGTCTGACCATATTACCTTTGTCTGCACATCTGGATGAGCAATGGCAGATGATGATGAGATGGAGTTGTTGGCGATAGTTGCATGTGGTTATTATTTGTTATCCACCATATGCTCAACATTGAGGGCAATTGATGAGAACCTGCGTGTCTACCTTCGCAGGAAATCTAAAAGAACTAGCAGGGCTATGCAATTGAGTCACGGCAGTCACGATGGGTACAAAAGAAGAAAAGCTCGTACGTCTTCAGGTACTGACATGCTAGCTACCTCCCAGGTTGTTCCGTCAATGTGGCCCGAAATGTTACACCGCTCTCAAAGGGGAAGATTGTATTGGGAGTGAGATCCAGAGAGTGGTGGGAGAAGTTCATGATGTCAGTCTGGTCTGATCAGCGCTGGTTTTCTAATTTTAGAATGGACAGGTCATTGTTTATAAAACTTGTCAAGGTGCTATGACCACATATTCAGAAGTCAGACACTAATATAAGAAAATCTATACCTCCTGAGAAGCATGTTGGTATCGCAGTTTGGGTCCTCAGACATCGATGCTCCTTTCGTACCACAAGCCATCTCTTTGGAGTGGGGAAAGCAACAGTTTCCAAAATCCTGGAGGAGGTCGTTTTAACAATGGAACATGTTTTCCTGTCTAAAGCCGTGTATCCTGGTGATCCGGACGAGGTAACCCACTTTTACCCTACCAGATTTTATGCCTCTGTTGCTGTTACTGTGATGATAACAATTTCTGTTATGCGCCCGTGAGATAAATCAAAGTTGTGCTTTTCCCTCGACCCTTTTTTATACTCTCATGTCCCATTTAGCCCTGTTTTAACAATACCGCATGTTTTACCATCTAAAGCCATGTATCATGGGGATCTGACTGAGTTACCTCAACTATACCTCAAATGATGTTACAGTTCTGTCAAGATTACAGTAATGAGAACATGTTTTTATATGCGTGCCTGAGAAAAAAATCAAGTTTGTGCTTTCCCCCCAGACCTAGTTTTTAAAGTAATGCTTTTTATTTCACTGCTGGCTTTGTCCGAATTCCTAACGTCTAGTTTTTTTAACAGCCCACAAGGTGTCTACCTTTTTTAAAACCTTGGCATTCTTCATGTGAATTTTTTTAAAAAAAACTATTCGTGTTTGAAACATAGAGGGATTCCTCCTGTGCGATATTGTTGTCATGATTTCAGTTCCAAACAAAACTGTTATAATTTATTTTACTAAAGTTAGCATGGTATGACATGGGAATTCTTTTTCACTTTTCAACTTGTAATCTCTGTCTTGTTTCACGTTACAGGTAATGGCTGGGTTTAAACGGATGGGCTTCCCAAATGTTATAGCCGCCATCGATGGATGCCACATTACAATTGTCCCGCCTATCAAGCAGGGGAACGACTACATCAATAGAAAGAATAGTTACTCTGTCCTGCTTCAAGGTGTTTGTGATCACAGAGGGTTGTTTGTGGACACGGAGATCAGTTGGAGTGGCAAGGTGCATGACACATGCATGTTGGTTAACTCCATTTTTTTAGGCTATGGAGTCTGGAATATATGTCCCTAACAACCCTAGCATTATAGTAAATGGTGTGCTGATTCCTCCACTGGTTCTTGCGGATGGAGCATACCCCATCAGGAAGTGGTTAATGACTCCATATAGGCAGGGCCGTTTAAACCCAAAACAAGCGCTGTACAATAACACTCACAATAAGGTTCGGAATATCATAGAATGGTGATTTGGGAGTCTCAAATTGAGATGGAGGGCATTAACAGTACCCTTAGAAGTATCAGAACAAAACATATGTTCAGTCATTGCAGCATGCGTGATTTTGCACAATTTCTGTGAAACCAAAGGAGAGATATTTAATCCAGAATGGTACAGGTCTAACCGATACATTCTGAACACCCTTGGTGCACCACTTTTAAATTTGGAGCAGGTTAAAAAAGAGGAAGGGGAAGCTGTGTGCAACGCGATGGCTAATTATTTCTGGGAGAGAAGACGCAGGTAGTTGATGCACAGGGAAGGTCCAATTTATGCATGTTTCATAAGCATGATCATTTTAAACAAGGTCGCTATCTGGTTCCCTTCACTTAGTTCCAATTTTGATGTTGATTTATTTGGCAGATCATAATGGAAATAAAACTGTGTTGCTTTTTTAAAAAAATTGGATCTGGTCTCATTTCTTCATGGGGTGCATAGTCGCCTGTATACTAGTTCCACAGAAGGCATGCATACATGCCTTTCCAGAAGTTAATCCTGGCAAAAGTATCAATACACCAAAACAATTTAAATTAACCTATTGTATCGATGGGTCCAAGTTGCAACTTTCAAATTTAAAAGGTATCCAACGGGTACCGCGCCAGTCCTATACTAACTGCCAGAAGAGCATTTTAAGGGCACTGCGCTTTTGTTGTCAGTCCTGGCATGACCACCCACAGGATGGAAGCACGGCGGATCACCTATTGGAGGACCCAGGAGACATTGTTCCTCCTAGAACACCTTGTCCAGAAGAAGGGGTGTCCTAGGAGGATAATGCACTCCTCAAATAGGGTGAACCGCCACTTCTTTGCTGCGGCGGCCGCCCGCCTGCGCCAGGCCAGGTACAATCGGTCGGCACAGCAGTGCCAATCAAAATTTAAAATACTCAAGGCCAAGTTCTTTGAGGCCAGGGAGGCCTATGACAGAAGCCTGCCACCCCGCCATCACCTCCCTTTTACCCATAGATGCACGATCTGTGGGTAACTGGGGGGAGACCAAGCTGGAGGGGTCACCGTCCTGCCGGTAAGTATCATAGTGTAGAAGACCTTTTGACTTTATTAAGCCTTACTTTTTGGGAAACCTAAGGAATGGGTGCTTGTCTTTAACAGAGATGCGTGGTTGCACCAGAAGGGCAGCACAAGCGGCAGATTCCTTATCAGAGGAATCCGCCGCCAGTCAACAAGATCTGCCAGGTGAAGGGAGGAGGAGGAGGCACCAGCCCCGCAGCCAGCTGGCGAAGCACCTGGTATTGTTTTGCCCCCAAACTGCTTAACTATGAATAGCTTTCTGTAGTGGCTCATAGGTTATTCATTGTTTCTTAAAAGGCTTTTTGCAAAACCCACATTTGCTAAGGCTATGTTCCTCACAGGTATTTATGCCCATCTCGAGTGTAGATGATGTATAGAATCATACAGTTGTTCTCCTGTCACCAATATATACTTCCTTTAGTTTTAAAAGTAAGATTCCTGTATTGTGTGTATAAGCACATTTAATTAAAAGAATCTGAAATAGTTATAGTGTTCTTCCCCCCCCCCAAAAAAAACATCTCTTATAGTTTTAAATATGTTGTCATTTAACGCAGTGCACCTTTGATGCGGGAGAATACAAACTCTTGCCATAAATGTCATTGAACTGTTACTGTGCTTCCTGTATTTGATGTGAGTCTTACTATTCTTGCCTTGTTCTGGCACAGCCCAGAAAGATGGAGTTCCTGGAGTTCCTTAGAGGAGAGGAGGGGCAGGAGATCATTGCTGCGATTTCCGATGCAGTAGGTATGTACCCAGAAATGTATGTGCCCAGAAATGTTTGTAAAAATTTGATTGTACTCCTTATTTGTATTTCCAGCCAGTTGTGCAAGTTATCCAAGCTGAGATCAATCAAAAATGCTGAAGCTAAATATGTCTTCCATGTGGCTTACATGTACAGTTACTGTGCAACCACTACAAATTGAATTCTATCTGGTAAGGAGAAATGTGCATACTGTGGTTTTGTAATGTGACCTTTTTTTTCTTTCTTACCTTTCCTTTCCAGCCCAGAAACTGGAGCCCAGGTTCGCGGCGATCGAACAATGCTTGCTTGAGGGGGGGCTTTGATTTTTTTTGATTGGTTTCTTTTTATTTAGTCTCTTAATATTACATGCTGAGGAAAGCCTTTTTTTTTTTTTTGCTGAATGAAGCATGTATTTGTTTGTACTTACCAAAAGGGTTGTTTCTGTTGTGCAACCAACTATATATTTCTGTGTTTTTTTAAAAAAAATTATGTGGTGTAAATAATATTAATACTGTAAATACAAATATATATTTTTGATAAACAAGAATGTGTCTGATCAAGTTACTTAAAAGACAACATTTTCTTTATTTTAAAGGGCTACATTGGCCCTTTGCACTGTTGAGCCAATAGGGAACAGTACTCTTACATTCAGAAAAATTCACTAGTACAGCTGTGAGCAATAATTCATATATAAAAGATACATTGGGTTTCTTACGCTACACTCAGTCTTCTAAACCAATACAGGTAGGAAAGAGACAGAGGACTATTTGTTTGTTTCTTTGGCTGGTTTCTACACATGTGAACCATTTCCTGGTTGGGAAGAGATTAGTTAAATGCCATCACTTCTACAGGGACATAATTTCAGCTTTTCTAATTTTCTTGGAGGGCCTTGTTTTTAGAGGTTGTCCTGTAGCACTATTCTCCTTGTCAGACACTGGTTCAGAAAATAACTCCATACTATCTTGTGAGGTCTGACCATGTTCACTCAGAGGCCAAGGGTTAGACTGCTTTCTAACCACCATACGTACTACTGGTGGTCTATTGGCTATGGTTCCTATGTATTGCACCATTTCAGAGAGCAGAGATGTCTGCTTCTCCAAATTGGTTTGCAAGAAAGAACTTGTACGTTCATACATTGCGTCCTCAACCTTTTGCCTTTCCTCAGCTGCTTTCCCTAAACAGTCAAGACACTCATGCTCTTTTTGGGCCAGAGCATCCATATGTGATGGCATGCGTGTCATCAATTTAGAGGAGTGCAGCATCAGCTGTTGATGTTCAGTGGGTTTACGTTCCTTCCTTTTCTTACTTAATGCCAGTCTTTCACCTGGGGTTAGGGCGGACAAAGGTGAAGATGTTGTTGTTCCTGCAATTAGAATTAACACAAAGGGTACATTAGAAGTGGTTACCTGTATGGTTATCAGTAGCAAAAGACTTTCATTTTACATATGCATGAAATCTTATGTTTACACCCACCTTCATGGAACTCAGTCTGCTGACTGCTCTAAGCGATCTCAAACTCAGTGGATCTCCTCTCAGCAGACAAATCCAGTTCAGGATCCTGGCTATCCAGCAGCAGGACAGAGGCAGATTTTGATGGAGTTGCAAGTTCTTCAAGTGTTATCGTGACTGTTTCCTCAGTACTGTTCTCTGCTGTTTGTAAGTCTATGAAAGGGAGAAAAAAAGTGTTCTTTAACAGATGATAAACAAATAAACTTCAGAACAGCACAGTTTATTTAAAAAGGTATGTAACATGTGAACCAGGTGTAGTGGTAATGATGGCACTAAAGCAAACAGGGCAGTTGATTTAAAAAACAATGGCCTTTCAGGAACAGTAGATCACTTTAGTAGCCTTTAAAATTTTTAAGCAGGAGGAAATGCAGCTAGTTAAATAGGAAAGGCACACATCTGCCCACGTATAGGTGAAATTTAATGACAAGAATCAATTCCCACAAAAACAGTTTCCTCCAAAACCTGCAAGATAATAATTAATGCATGGGTAAACTGGAAGCTGGAAATATTAAAATGTTAAAAAAAGAAAAGAAGCCGAGGCACTTTTCTACCCGAAATCGAAAGTAAAGCTGCAAACAAAGGAAATTGCTTTTCTGGCAACCTTTAATGGCCCTTTTATTGCCCTCGATCTCTCGCAGCCTATGCATGGGATGGAAGCCATCATCTGGTTATTGCATCGCATGTAACAACTGTTTAAGAGTATAGGCATCAGCACAGTTTATGTTGTCAAAAAAAAAAAAGGTTCATTATGGATTTCTCCATTAACAAATTCCCCCATGTACTAGGATACAGTTGGAAACATCGGATCCCCAGGTAGGTTAGGGTAACAGAAAGGATATTTTGCACCAATATACAGCCAGTGGTGTTCATTACCAACATGCAATTGTAATTACTTCATAGGATTTTTGTATTACAAAAAGTAAACGTTTCATATAGTGAACTCCCTACTGCACACCAAAAAAAGGGGGGGGGGGAGTGCGCTGAAATGAATGCTGTCCCAGGGTATCATTCTGCACAAAACCTCATGAATCCCAGCATGGGGGAAGATACAATGCACATTAATTTCAAAATAGGGGAAGAGAAAGACAACGAAGAAGCGCTTCTGTTGTCAGGGGATAGTTAAGTATACTAAGTAGTGGTAGTGAAAGAAAGCAAATAAGGGCATGCATTGACTGAAATTTAATAACAGAATGCTGGACCTATGTCTTCATCAAACAAAGGGGGAGAGTTCACCTCTGTGTCCCTCGCAGAGCCACTGGAGCTGGCAGAGATGCTGTGCCTGGAGCGCTCGAGGGAGAAAGGTCTGCGATCTGCAGAAGAGCTGTGAGAAACTTGCAGGGGGTTTAAACTGCAGTCCCCGGAGAATATAGCATGAAGATCAGTAAAGAAGGGCATAGTCACCGCATCATTACCACTCATGGAATTGTGGTCTTTTACCTGCCTGTATCTTGCCCTCAACATTTTACTCTTGGATCTACACTCCTCAGCAGTGCGCTCATGCCCTCTCTTATGCATCTTCTCTGCTATCTTTTCAAAAACATCAATGTTGTGGTGGCTGCTTAGCAGCTGCTCCTGCACCTTCTGCTCCACCCATAACTCTATCAAATAAAGTGTTTCCAGATGCCCCCATGCTATGCCATGGCCACCCTTCTTGGTTCTGACCTGAGGTGAGGACACCATTGCTTCCACAGTTGAAAACAATACTGCTCCTGAGAAAGTGCGCTTTCTCTATCCTTTAAAAAAAAATGAGCAGGCAAATGGCATTGACCACTCCCATGGCACTGCCCACAGGGCATCAGTTTCTGGTGTGTAATTTTTTTTAAGAAATACCGATACACAATTCACACAACAAATAACCCCATGAGTATCGCTTTTTTTCAAATATACCGGCAAAACATGCAACATTGCCAGAGACGCTACATTTGGGCATTTTGGCTACCCCCCTTCTGAATAAGGCATAACTGTGGCTCGACCCGTGGGAACTATGAGCTATCTTAGCGGTATATTTAGAGTAATATTTGCCCGTGTAAATGACCCCCTAGTCTCTTATAGGACCTTTAGTGCTCAAGAAGGCTCAAAGGGAGGGGGGAATCTACTCAGTCAGTTCCTCAGTCAACAGAGCCTGTCCTTCCCACATCTTTACCCACCAGGGGTACAGATTTACCAACCATATGTCCTCTTGAGTATCAATCTTGGTAGTGGTTTTATGTACTTAGTATTACTTCATTTAAATTCTGGTGCATTGATGGGATATGTAATACTAAGTACATAAAACCACTACCAAGTGGTTTTATGGTGGGTAAAGATGTGGGTGTAAGTGGTTGGTTGAGTTTTCATTGTCCTTCCACACCCTAAGTTTTCCCTAGGATCTTTTCTTGAGTCTTGGCAGGATCGTTCCCATCACCAGTTCAGCTGGTTATATAAGAGACTCTGTGAGCAGGAGAAGTACCTTGTTGCTTTTGAATTGAGCAGAGTCATATTGTGTGAGCTGTTGAGTTGATATATATATGTGTGTGTGTGTGTGTGTGTGTGTGTGTGTCTATTGAATGCTTGTAGGCCATTGAGGGAAACTCTTGTTGAAACGTGTCTGGGCTTGAGTTTTTATTATTTACTATTATTATAATATTTTATTTTTAGCATTTCCATACTTTTCAGTGGGGTTTTGTCACCCTTTTAGTAAATTTACTGACTCATCTACTTCAGGGGTTAGGGTTTTTTTGGCCTTGATTTTTGGTTTTTTTATTATCTTTAGATACTTATTTGTAACATTTGTAAACTTTCTCGTGGGGTATTTTATCCTTTCAGAAATTTAATTTTATTGGATTCTCTGCTCCAGGGTTTAGTTATCCTTTTATTTCTTCATATTGTTGCTCTTTTATAATTGGAAGTGGGATTGGTTTATCCTGGTTATTTTTTTACAGAACCCTTCAGTTTGGTTTTTTGATCATAGGTCTCAGCAAAAAAGCAAGCATAGCTGACAGTGTTATAAACCAACCTACATAACCTTATTAGTCCTGCTCCCTCAGTACTAATGCCATGATAGAATCATAGAACTGGAAAAGACTAGAAGAGCCATCCAATCCAACACCCTGCCATGCAGCAACACATGATCAAAGCACACCAAACAGATGGCCATCCAGCTTCCATTTAAAAATCTCCAAAGAAGGAGACCCACCACCCTCTGAGGCAGCATTTTCAACTGTCAAACAGCTTTTACAACCAGAAAATTGTTCTTAACATTTAGGTGAAATCTCTTTTCCTATAGTTTGAATCCATTGCTCCATGTCCTAGGGCTTGTCTAGGCAAGAAGGTATAATGCTGAATACTTGCTTTAATGCAAATTCGCAGCAGCATTCATCTTTCTCCATGGTTTTTTGGCAAAATCACTGGTATGAGAAGCTATCTGTGTTTGATGTTAACACACCATGCCTGTAAATCAGTGTGGTGGCTGGGAGTGAATCACTTGTGTTCTTATCTTCAACTAGTTGCTGCCCCTACGCAGTATTTATTTATTTTTACTGTAAATCTACAGTGTGCAAGTGCAACCTTACATTTAAAGAGCTGTTTGGTCATCTCAGTGCAACAAATACTTGCATGATCGTGACCGTGGACCTCCAAAATGGCACTCCCAGCCACTGTTGCTAGCAAGCCCCCCCATGCACCTCTAACCAATTAGGTTTCCACTTTCATTCTTATCCAGGAATGCACTATAATAAGATTTGGTTGTTTCTGCCCTCCCCCATCTGAATACAGTGAATCACCACAGGAGCTCATTGGGACAAAAGTTTTATTGAATTCTATGAGGAGTTTTTTCATTGCCAAGACAACCCCCTGATCTCTGGAACAGCAGAAAACAAGCTTGCTCCCTCTTCAACATGACACCCCTTCAAGTATTTATAACATGTCTATCATGTCATCCCTTAACCTTCTCTTCTCCAGGCTAAAAATATCCAGTTCCCTAAGCTACTCCTCATAGGGCATGGTTTCCAGGACTTGTACCATTTCTGTCACCCTCCTCTTGACATAAAGGTAGATATGTATGTTTTATGCCCCATTTCAGTATTCACTGTTCTCTGAAGATCTTTACAGCTACTGATCCTTCATCCTCAAAATATTATTTATATTTTTTTAAATGTTCATGATAGTTTTGCAAAAATGTTCTGAAATATTGGAAAATCATAAAAAAGTGGAAATACATAAACATAGAATCATAGAATTGTAGAGCTGGAAGAGGCCACAAGGGCCATCCAGTCCAACCCCCTGCCACGCAGGAAATCATGATCAAAGGATCCCTGACAGATGACCTCAAAGGAAGGAGACCCCACCATGCTCCGAGGGAGTGCGTTCCACTGCCGAACAGCTCTCACTGTCAAAAAGTTCCTCCTAATGTTGAGGTGGAATCTCTGTTCCTGGAGCTTGCATCCATTGCTCCGTGTTCTCGTCTCTGGAGCAGCAGAAAAAAAGCTTGCTCCATCCTCAATGTGACACCCCTTCAAATACTTAAACAGGGGTATCATATCGCCCCTTAACCATCTTTTTTCCAGGCTAAACATACCCAGCTCCCTAAGTCTTTCCTCATAAGGCATGGTTTCCAGACCTTTCACCATTTTAGTCACCCTCCTCTGGACACGCTCCAATTTGTCAATATCCTTTTTGAATTGTAGTGCCCAGAATTGGACACAGTATTCTAGGTGAGGCCTGACCAAGGCAGAATAGAGTGGCATTATTACTTCCCTTGATCTATACCCTATACTTCTATTGATGCAGCCCAAAATCGCATTGGCCTTTTTACCTGCCGCATCACACTGTTGACTCATGTTCAACTTGTGGCCTACTAGGACTCCTAGATCCCTTTCACACGTAGTCTCGTTCAGCCAGGTCTCCCCAATCCTGTATCTATGCATTTCGTTTTTCTGCCCTAAGTGCAGTACCTTACATTTCTCCGTATTGAATTTCATTTTGTTAGCTTTGGCCAGCTCTCCAGTCTATCCAGGCCATTTTGAATTTTGATCCTGTCCTCTAGGGTATTAGCTACACCTCCTAATTTGGTGTCATCTGCAAATTTGATAATTATGCCCCTAATTCCATCATCCTAGTCATTGATAAAGATGTTGAATAGCACTGGGCCCAGGACAGAAGCCTGTGGCACCCCACTGGTAACATCTTTCCAAGACAAAGAGGAGACAATCTTCCAATAATCTTCCCTAGCAGGAAGAAAAAAATGAAATTTTTGTTCCCTTGTTTTGAAAATGAAAGAAGCAGAGGTTTATGTCTCCAAACAGGGTGTATGTATGCCTTCATGTGTTGTTGGACTGCAATTCCCATAATCCCACATAATTGGTTATGCTGGCTAGAGGTGATGGGTGATGGGAGCTGTAATTCAACAACAGCTTGAAGGTCACATTTCTCAGCCGCTGTCTACACTCATGTGATGATCTATGTGGAGATGATAATGCATTTTTATGTAGATAACTAAGATGCCAATTTTTTCAGCACCTAATGCTCTGATATGTTCCTAATCATGTAGCATTTTTCCTGGACGTTCCTTTGAAGGTGCAGGTAAAACTATAAAACAGAACAGTAGATATTTACACAAAAGTTCTTTAATGCTGAGCCTTTATCCTGATGAAACTTAAGGTGAAGCTGTTGTTGATCACTATGAAACTACATCTACTACAAAGCCAGCTGCTTTGCTTTGTAGACATATGTGCAGAAATCCTTTAATGTTAGCCCTTTACTCTTGATGAAACTTTCATTGCAGTCTTGTTGATTGATTGCTGTGAAACTACATGAGCTAAAAAGCTGGATGCTTTGTAGCACATACACAGAAATTTTTTTGACATGAACCTTTTGCTCTAGATGCAGCTATTGTTGATTATTCTTTTTTAAAAAATGTTACCAGATAATCTGACTGTACTGCCTTTTCTTTGTTGAGTATCTTGTCTATTTGGAAATATTAATTTTATTTCTTCATGCAAACGAAGTTATGTGATTGATGTCTGACATTGAAAATTCTCCTTTTCTTGGATATGTTTATTTGAAAAAGAACAGGAGGGCAGTACCTCTTTTACAACTGCCAGCCACTGCTAGTGCTTATTACCATAGTTCCTGGGGAGCACTATGAAAAGGCAGTTTTCTGCTGCACTGTCCACCTAAGATAGAATCCTCAGAAACTTCTGAGCTTTTTTGAATGCTTTCTCACAATTCTGGCTATAAACAAATCCACTTATTTCTGTTCCATCTCATTTTCGTATGAGTTCATCGAATTATAGAATCAGAAGGGACTGCAAAGTCCACCTAGTCCAACCCCCTGCCATGCTGGAAGTCATCCTGAGAGAGGGCCATCCAACCTTAAAAACTCTGCTTAAAAACTTCCAAAGAAGGAAGGTTCACCACCCTCTGAGACAGTCTATTCCACTCTCAAGACAGCTCTTACAATCAAGAAATCCTTCCTAATGTATAGGTGGGATCTCTTTTCTTGTAATTTGAATCCATCGGTTTGTGTTCTAGTCTCTGGACCCACATGTTTTCTGCTGCTCCAGAGCCTAACATAAATGTGGTGGAGTCTCATTCTCTGGGGCATTTTAAACAGAGACTGGATGGCCATCTGTTGGGATTGTTTACTACTGTGTAGCTGGGGGTTGGACTGCATGGCCCCTATGGTCTTTTCCAATTGTATGCTTCTATGGTTCTATTGCTTCCCTCAGTCTGAACACTAGATTCCTGTTGATGCAGCCTTTGGCTTTTTTTACCATCTCATCACACAGTTGACTCATGTTTAGCTTGTGGTCTACCAAGACCCTTAAATCTTTTTCACACTGTTGTCAACCTAGACGTTGCTCATCTTATATTTGTGCATTTTCCCCCTGCCTAAGCATATAGGGTTCCCAGCACAGTCACCTTTTGAGGGAGTGCAGGATGGAGGCCTGTAACATTGCCTCAGCCCCTGGGCTGTTGCCAGGAGAGCAAAGGGTGGTGCTAGAAGGGATTTAAGCTCACCCCCCTCTGCCTCCTTTTTGTCACTTTGATCGTCCCACCCCCTCGCCACTGAATCAATGTGATTTAATTGGTCACTTTGGGGCCAGGTAGGAATTTTTGCCCTTTTACCTGGGGTCTTTTTGCCTACCCCACACTTTGGATGCAGACTTGACAATTGGCTTAGGGTGGTGTCTTAAATAGGTGGTCACTTGGCAGGTAGAGGGGGAGATTTTGATAGTTTGGTGAGCACCTTTGGCACCTCCCCCTTTTGGAGAAGATGGAAATGCCCCTTTAGTTCCTGCGAACTAAGAGGTGGGGAAAGTGAACTCCTTTGGGGCTGGCCTGAGGGATAAACCCTTCCCTTTAATTTATGCAAAATGAGGGAGGGACTTTTGGGTTGGCCTTTAAGATGCAGGCTGACTGGGGAGCAACCCAGCTTACGGGTTCTCCCTGGGATTCAGGTGTTTACACCCAAGGGAAGTTGGGGAGGGGGTCTTGGAGTTGACCTCCTGCCTGAACAATTCCCACACTAGGTTGCTCCCCCATTGCAGATCTCACAGAATGGGGTTAAATAAGTAAATAAAAGTGGCCCTTTATATCCCAGCTATTTGTGTGGTCTCTTTATTTGTGTCTGGTCTCCTTATTCCTGTGTCTACCATCAAATAGCTTACATTTATCCCTGTTGAAGTTAATTTTGTATGCTTTGCCCTAGCTTTTCAATCTGTCAAGCTCATTTTGAAGCTGCCCCTGTCCCCTGAGGTACTAGATGCCTCTCCTAATTTGGTGCCAGCTGCAAATTTGATAAGCATGCCTTCTATTCCAACATCTAAATCATTTATAAAGATGTTGAATAACACTGGGCCCAGGACTGAACACTGTGGCACTCCACTAGTCATTTCTCTTCTGGAGAAAGAGCAACCATTGGTAACACACTTTAAGTTTGGTCCACCAATCAGCTACAAATCCTCCTAATAGTAGTACAGCCTAGCCAACATTTTACCAGCTTGTCTGCATGAATTTCATGGGGGACCTCATCAGAAGCCATAGTAAAATCAAGATATACTACTACAACCACAGCACTTCCTTGATCTACCAAGGAAGGATATAAGATTAATTAGACATGCCTTGTTTTTGAGAAGCCCATGCTGGCTCTTACTAATCACTTGTTCTCCAAGAATTCTCAAACATGATCAACAGTGGCCCAGAAATTACAGTTGGCCCTCCATATGTATGAATTCTGCATCCATGGATTCCACCATCCATAGCCTGAAAATACCCCTCCCCCAAGAAAGCATTCAATAGGCAAACCTTGATTTTGCTATGTTATATAAGGAACACCATCTTCCTATGCCATTGCATATAATGGGACTTGAGCATCCAGAGATTTTTGTAGCCATGGGGGGTCCTGAAACCAAAGCCCAGTAGATATCAAGGTCCCACTGTATATCTGCAAGTTCCTTCATATACTTTATTTACCCCTGGATGCAGTTCATTTTGGCCTGAAGACTTGACTTCAGTTAGATTAGCTTGGTATTTGTGTACTACCCCCTTACTTGTTCTAGACTGCAATTCCCTTATTGCTTAATTTGTTCTATTTTCACCAGGTAGAGCACTGTTTTCTTTTTGGGAGAAGTCTGAGGCAAGAAAAGGAGTTGCTTCTGTCCCAGTTCCAAAATAATCTAAAGAGTTCTTGTTTCCTTATTTTTTTTTAAAGTTTTTAATATATTTTAAATGTGCTTTTGCTAAAGATCATTTTCTAAAAATGTTTCCCCCCTCAAAATGCACCTTTTAAAAACCACAATTTTTGAGTCTAGTATATGTTGGCCCAAAAACTGGTGGATGACTATATTCTGACTACATTACTCTAGGAGATGTGGACCAAGTGAAATCATATCAGCATTCACAGTGGTCAAATTCTTCAGTCATCCCTACAAGAAGCTTATAAATACCAAACCCATTCTACAGTACTTTCCCCTGAGACTTATGGAGGCATGGTAATGCTCCTTTCATTAAGGCTACTCACACGCACATGCGCGCACACACACACACACACACACAGAGTACTTCTGTATTTATAAGCTTCAATATTCTTATTGCTTAAAATATTGCTTAAAAAATGACACATCTTACACTAACTGAAAACTTGACATGCATGATCTAGTCGAAGAGATCTACATACAGCTCTGCAAAATAGAAAACTGATCCAGTATAAAAGAAGGTGCAAGTACAGCCAATTTAAACAATACGAAAACTGGGCCATTTATCCTTTTCACTCATATTTTTGGTTAGTCATACCACATATTTCTGTCAATACAGTTGTTACATATTGATGTAGTTCATTCATGCTTCTTGAGGAAGTCCTTCATTACTTTGCTGAAGTATTGAACAGTTGTTCAAATCTTTCTAAGGTTTACCCATCCTATTAAAGACTCTGGAAGCCACAGCTAGTGAGGTTATAGTATGCATGCTCAGAAGAAATTCAGTAGATTCTATATGCAACGCCTGTTTCTTTAGCAATGGAATTTGGCCTCACAGGTTCAAACTACAGAATATTACATGATTGAGGTCATTAGCATGGGGAATAGGTAGCATTTACCCTTTACATTCCTACAGAATGTTTGGAGCATGATCCTTTTGGGTCTGAAGAATTACCATATGAGATTCTCAGCAGAAGGTTTGTGTGTGTGTGTGTGTGTGTGTGTGTGAAATAATTCTGAGAGAGTGGAAAAAAATGAGGAGGGAGCTTGAGAGACAACAGGGACAGTGGGTGAATAAAAGCATCAGCTAGAGAAGAGAGAGCAGAAGCCAACTGCAGCTGCCCAGACAGAGCCAGTAAGAAGGGGAGAGGCCTGAGAGTGACAGATTCAAATATATCAGGAACATCTTTTTAAAACAAAACCTACCCAAGATTAACAACCAGCAAAATTCAGTGGTTAAGTAAAGCTCATGCCAGATTAAGACCAGTGTTAATGCTGTCTCAGGTTGGCTTTGCTAGAGTTATCAACCTTTGCATGTCCATACTCACTAATTGGTAGTTTTCATGTTCCTCTGTAGGAGTTCAGGCACACTATATATTTATGGAGACAGTCAATCCTCTGGAAAGCATTGGAGTATTGTTAGACACATTTATTACAAGAATATGGAGATTTAGCTGGTTTTAAAATTAACAAGGAGAAAATGATGATATTGACAAAAATATGAGAAAAGAGGATCAAGTATCTTTGCCTAAGAAATCTGGTTTTAAGGTTGAGAAAAGGGTAAAATTCCTAGGTATAAATGTGACAAATAAGAATTCTGTTATTTCAGAATAATTAGGTGAAGACTTAGAATGAAATTACACAAAACAAAATGGGATAAACTTAAGTTATCACTGCTAAGAATAATATCTAGGTTAAAAATTAATGTCTTCCCAAATATGCTATTTTTGTTTCAGACAATACCAGTTTTGACTAGGGATGTACCATTTAAACAACAGCAAAAAGATGTCTCAAAATTTATATAACAAGAGGGAAAACCTAAAATTAGATTTAAAGTTTTCCAAGATGCTAAACGAAGACTTGGATTGGGATTACCAGACTTGAAATTGTATTTTTTTTTTCAGCATGTCCCCTGGTTTGATTAAAGGATTCAATTGTTTTGGGGGGAAAATGAGACTTTTGGAGTTGGAGGGACATGATCTGAGGTTTGGGTGGCATGGGTTCTTGTGGTATGATAAAGTGAAGGCTAACATGGATTTTAACAATCACTATGTGAGATGTTGGAAAGGGATCTTGTAGCACTTTTGAGACTAAGTGTGTGACAGAAGTTGTAGTATAAACTTTTGTAGACTTGGTCTACTTCCTCAATCGCATGGAGTGAGACATTCTGCATTAGGATCTGGAATAGTTTCAAATCAAGATTATGGCCTAAGATGTCTTTATGAGTCTCAACACAAGAAGCTTTCTATAGAAGAGAAATAACACAAAAGAAAGAAAAAGGGCAACTTATAGAGATGGTTTAACATTGAATAAAGGGCAGTATAGAAGAAAAACAAGTGAGGAACTGGAATCAGAAGGTTTTAGTTTTCAATGGTATTTGTATAGACAGATATATGAATGATTTTAAATGGATAAAAATTATATGGCTTTGAACATAATATAATTATGTAAAGATGAAGAACATTTAATTGGCAAGATTTATAAATTATTGTTGAAAATGGAAATGGAAGAGGAGAAAGTTAAAGAATGTATTGTAAAATGGGCTCCGAATGTTGGTCATAATATACAAATGGAGCAGTGGGAGGAAATGTGGGTGAAGGGGTTGAAATTCACATCGAGTTATGATCTTAAATAAAATTTTATAGCATGATGTGTTGTTGGTATTTGACTCCAGAGAGTCATTTTGACTCCATATTATCTAATATGTATAAAGGTTCTAATAGTGTTTGCTGGAAATGTCAACAAGAAGAGGAAACTTTTTTATTATATGTGGTGGACTTGTGAGAAAGCCAAAAATAAATGGTCATAAGACTTTATCAGATAGTACTGTAATTGCAGAAATACAGTGTGACAGTACCACAAATGGTTTCCTATTATCACGTGGTATTGTCATCCGTCCATGGTCAATGTGTGCTCCACCCATTAATTGCTCATCATTTTTCATTCTCAGGAAAATCCATGAATAGCCCCCAATATCACTCTTTTGGCAGTATTGACAAGTGTGCAAAATCATGTCCCACTATAATCATGTGATTACAGCATGAAAGGGTGGTCCTTCCCCATTTCCCAATGAGAACACAGGATGCACAGGACACTCTTTTAATGAACTGTCACCTTTTCTTGGTGTGTTTTTATATTTGTTTAAGCGTTTGTTAATTTCTTTCATTATTTATGTGTTTTTGGTGTGTTTAAACAAAGTCATGTCTTCTCATGAGAACAGCCAAACTCTCGCCCAAACAAAATCATGGAAGTAAAATTCCATTCTTAAACTGCTAGTGGTTGTCATGCAATGATTCCATGGTGGTAGTATCACATGATTATGGCAATGTGTGATATTTACTGTAATTATGCCTCAAAGTTTCTGCTTTCCTCAATAGCAGAATTACAGCATTTTTAGACACAAGTCTGATAAAGTCCATAGTCTGAGTCAAGACATTTTGAACATAAAAATTCATCTGAAGCCAGAACTTTTTTGTGTGTGTGTGGGGGGGGAACTGTTGGAAGAGCAAATTGAGAAAAAAACACAGGAGAATTATACAATACATGATCATTGCAGCCATGCTGTTATATGCACAGAAGGGGAAAGTTACAAATATTCCGCCACAAGAGGAGCCATTAATGAAATTGCTGGACCTTGCTGAAATGGATAAATTAACTACTTTAATGAAATAAAAATCAATGAGTAGTTTTGAGAAGGATTGGGAACGAGTGATTATCTTTTTTGCAGGAGTAACGGGAAACTATCAATAGTTGGATTTAAAGATTAGTAGATTAAACAAGCTGTAGAAATTTAATAAGGTTTTTTGTGATGTAGGAAGTAAAACATTATATCATATATAAACATTTGTAGGAAAGTTGGAAGTTACTATTTCATTTTTATTTTTATTGGGGGGGTGTATTAGTATTTTGTTTGAAATTATCTGTTTTTGGATGTTTCCTTTTCTTTGTATTCCTATTATATGTAGTTTTATATGATAGAAAATTTTCTAATGAATTTTTTAAAAAAATATTTATGGTGACAGTTATCTGCACACCCCCTCTCTTCCTGCATCTCTCCAATTTACAGCCATTTCCCTCTTTCTCTCTCTCCTCCATTAGGGCATATATTTGATTATGAACAAATATTTTAAGTTAAGCTATTTTTCTATGTTTTATTTACTTACTTGCTTGCTTACTTACTTACTTACTTACAGCATTTATACCATGCCATTCAACCAAAAATCTTTCCAGAGGGACTTGCAGATTATTAATTTGGGAAAGAATGTTTACAAAGAAGAGTGAACTTGTTTTCTTTCTCTGCTAGTTTCAGTATATGTGTGGGTGGACTGAGGCCTGGTCATTGTTCAGCCTCTGCTTTTACCTATTGATTTCTGTGCTTGAGAGGGCCACTCCTCTCTGATGTATTCTTCACCATAAACTCAGGAGATTATCAGACACTTTAAAAGAACTCATGGAGCTTGTGAGAACAACAACACTGTACTGCCAAAGGGTCCCAATATCACACAACATCATTCTCCGGGCATCCTTCCTCTGTTCTCCCTCCATTCTGAGGTGATGAAAAAGGTGCCACTTTTCATTAGTTTTTTTTTTTTTAAGTGTCTGATAATCTCTTCAATCACCACAAATCTAGAAAGTTCAGACTGATTCCCTTAATTGCCAGGATCACGATCATTAATAGTATTGTATACTGTAATTGTACTTGCTTTTCTCATAAACCCCCGAATTTTTTTTTTCAGGCTCAAATCCATATGGAAATAATGAAATGCTTGGGACCAGCAAGCATACTCTATTTTCTTGGTCTTGAATTGCCTTATGAAACACCTATGTGTTCCCATATTTTTGGAGGATTTTCCCCATGGGTTGACTTTCAATAGATCTGATCCTATTCTGATAGTTTTTTTTAAAAAAAATCATAGAATAATATTTCCCAACAACACTACCCATTTACAACTTAATATCATATGTTAATTTAATTGGTAAATTGGGGATCTGCCACCCATTTCACTAATTGTTTTAAAATACCTACTATACTTGCCCATTCCCAGCTCCCCACAACTCCCTGTTTCAATATGCTGTTGTCTTCTCTATGAGGCTTCCCGTTGTTCTATATTCAGATAAATTCATATTTAATTAAATTTTCTTGCTGGCATTGTGCATACATATTATAAATACAACAGAATATTGCCTCAGGGAGCTCAAATCAAGCCAAGACAGGCAACCATCATTGTACTTGTGTGGCACAGAGCTACCACAGGAGAATGATTTCACATCACTTTCTGGAAAGGAAACTGTTGCTAAAGTACCCCATTGTGGCAGGTACCACTGAAGTGAATGGGGCTTCCGCCAGAAATTCTGTGTTTAAGATGGCTTGACAAACTAGATTTTCTGGCATTTGATGTTTAGGGTAAAGTAAATAACAAATTAACAATTATGCCAGCATGAGAGATGCTTCAAAGATTGCTTCTAAGACTCTCATAACAGTGTATATGTGGTGGGGCATGTTTGTGTTTGTGTACATGAGGAAGAGTGAGAGAGAAATGAAAGCATTTCATAATCATTAAAATGCATGATTTATTATAACTTATTATTATAAGGCTATAATATTATCATATCATAAGGTGATAATATGAACTGTGTGCAGAGCCTTGGCATGAAGGGAAACCTAGAAGTAGATTTATTCCTGCTTCAGAAATAATACATCTGTAAAAATGAATTAATGTAAACTGGGTTGACCTTCATATGGCTGGGTACAACATGTGTATTCAGTGTGCATGTACAGACCCTTTATATGGACATTGAAGTTGTATCCAGAGGGCTAGAAACAGGGCTGCTACATGCATTGGCAGTAGGGAAAGGGGCTATGCAGTATCACTTTGAAATCCCAACCTCAGTTTAATGCATGATGAGGTGTTAACCCAATATATGCCATTGAAAGAATCCTTCAGTCACATATAATGATAGATGTCAATATTCACTTATTTCATTCCTTCACATAAGAACAAATGATTTTTTTTTTCCTTCCCTGCTGGTTGAGGTTACAAACATTTTTGTTCATTTCTGTTTTTCAAAGTGACTTTTCAGAATTTGGGGCTTATTGTGTGAAAAAATCATTTCTGTGCAAATGTGGTGTCCCCCCCCCAAAAAAAAATGGTCGTGTAGTGCAACAACAATAATAATTTTGGGTATCTTGAGTATTCACTTGCATGTACTCTTTTCATAGTTCTACATAACACATGCACACACAAACACACATACAAAGATGTTTCTTTGGAGAAATAATAGGAAATATGATAATCAGGCTCTGTAGAATCAAAATAGACTTTGATTTTTGTAACAATATTTTATTTCACTTTGTTGACACTCTATAACATTAACAATTCTTATTTTTTTCAGAGTAGGAAAGAAAGAATGCTAATTTCTGAAAATGAATTGCACTGTTGATTTTCATTTTAAGAGTAAGAAAGCCACCACTGAAGGTAATTTAACCCTCACAACAGATCTGATCATCCTGATATTGAAATTGCAACCACTATATATCCCATCATCCCAATTTGGGGTCAATGTATTATTGGCTTAATATTAATCTGGCTGGTAACCAGGCCATCCAAGGGCTGATGGACACCAAGGTACTCTGGGAAATAGAAGTCAAGCAAAGTTCATGCACATACTCTGCCAAGGAAGTGAACCTGCTAAATTAGCCAAACATTCAGATCTTTATGATAATCCTACATTCTTTTGTGGCAAGGAAACTTTTCCTGTAACATGCAGGACCTGACTGACAGCTATCTGCCATGATAGACTGATTTCATTGCTTTGCAAATCAGAGACCCATCTTCCCAATCTCTAGTCAAAGGATAAGTGCCTGTCAATCACTTCATGCCAGATTGCCTCCATTTCCCAATTCCTGACTGGTTTGGAAATCCTTTGTTCATGCAATTGACAATTATCTGAAGACAAACGTTCCTTTGATCCAGAGTGCATCTTCAAAGGAATTTCCCTTGTAAAAACCACTGGGAAACTCAGGTTCTTTGGTTCAGATCTCCCTTCTTTCTGAATCTATGTCATTCCATTCCTTGATACCCCCCCCCTTCTCTTCATCCTTTTGAATTCCTCATTAACCCTCTTAAACCTCTGGCTGGCTTCAAACCATGTTGAGCACACCCTCTGCACTTCCATAACCCTAAACTTCCATTTCTAAATTCCTTCCACCCCACTTTCTTTTGCTGCTACTCGAGTGTAATGCCACTTCTCCCAAGGAGGCCAAGGAGTGGGTGCAGTATTACCTTAAGAACCCCTTAGCCTAATTCCCTTTTCTAACTATTTCTTGCCTTACTCTGTTAGTCTTGTTGCTTGTTTAAATGAATGCATGTCATGTGTGAATGCTATACTTAGGCCAATAAAGTTTCATCCGTTATTTTTGGACATCTGACTCTATGTCTTTTCCTGGCTCCACCTATATACATAGGGCAAAGATCTTGTAAGTTATACAACTTCTCATATGCCATTTGAGTTGCTATTAATTCCCCCTTTTAACAGAATTTCCATGACTGGATATTTCCACAGACACAAATGTTTTGTGTAGTAGTAAGCTTCACTAAAGAGAACTATTGTATCCTTTAAAAAAACCCACACTTGATTAAATATCAAATGCACATGGAAGTTACAAAAGAGAGACTGATTGAAAGAAAAATGGTATCTCCTATAAAAGAGGGGGGAAATTAGAAGTTTGGTCTCTTAGTATGAGGTGGCAAGATAAAGCTTTAGGAGGATATAATAAAAGTGAATAGCATAGAATAGAAGAGAACAGATTATGTAATATGAATCCATAAAATGAGTATATGATACAAATGTATATCAGACAGTCCCAAATAAAAGTATGTAATATGTGTTTAATATGTAATATATGTTGGAAATTAATGGAACATCTAAAAAGGGTTTATTTATTTATTTATTGTTGCATTTTTAGTATGGCAATACAAACAGATAAAACTGAGAGAAATGTAAGCCCAGAAGAATGATCTCACATCTTTTGAGGAATTATCAGAAAAGGTATTAGTCAACCAGAAGGAATCAGTTTTTATCCCCTTCCCCAAAGCATTTTCTTCTTTTGGAAAATCCACAAGAGCTTTTATTTCTAACAACACTGAAGGAAATTGGTGCATACGCATATATGTACATGTGTGGTATTATGAAAAAAAGAAATAATGGTAGAATCAATGAACAAGTTTTTTAAAATTAATAAAAATCAGCTAATGTGCAAGATACTCAAAATATAAGATGTTTTATAAAAAATGTCTTAAGAAAACTGTCTAGTGGATTCAGAGACTAGGCATATCCTTTGAGATTTAGAATCTTCATGTACTGGAGATATTTCTGAGATCTTGCATATAGAGCAGGGTATAAATATTTTTAAAAATAAATAGTTAAAAATATTTTTTATTTGAAAATGTCTTCTATATTTTATTTTATAACATTTTCTAACAGTCCATATCAAAATGTCAGTAATCTAGGTTTCTTTAGTTTTGTTGTGCAAATGTAATATATTTTAGTAACAAAGCTGTTCACATATCTGAAGATGCTGGAACCACAATGAAATACATAAGAGTTGTTTCAGGGATCCTAGCACTCTACTTAAGTGGAACACACCACACTTATCTTGTTCAATTGAGTATTGACTTTTGAAGGTCTCATTATAATTCATTCATGCATGTGTCATTCTAAAAGCCTCAATCCTGTATTCAGAACATGTACTGAAAAGGTGTTCTCAGTTCATTGTTTCTGCCTGCAGAGCAGCTAATCTCAGAAATAAATTTCAGCCCTATAAACCAAAAACAACAAAAAAACAATCATACACAAATAACAAATAGTCCATGATAGAACCCATTCACCAACGCACCAACACGCACTACAATAATTGAAAAAAATACAAATGTTAATGCTTTTCTGAGATTGCATGACAGGGGAAATTTCTAAACTTGGGAATCTTTCCATAGTTCTGTAATTTGAAAACATTCTGAATTGCTGTTATTTCTGTCCCAGTGCTCAGACAAATTGCAAATATCAACAAAATACAGATGACTATGTGGAACACTGACACAATCTTATTTATTAGAGCAGCAACGTTGCTCTTAGAAGACCAAAAAGAAAATCAGCACCAACAATAGCCTCTAGATGGTGATAGACTGATGAACACAATTTGAGATGCCATCACAATTCGATTGAAAGGAGAGACTCATGAATGAATTCAAAAGGGGGATTAGTCTAAAAGTAACATCACGCACAGTTCATGTTCAATCTGATCCCTATGGATAAATAAGAGCAAGTAATGCTTCTCATTAACTCGCCCATTCACATATGTAAAACCAAAAAGCTGCTTTCAAATTGTCAGACAGTGCAGTGTTTACACAGAACATGTCTGACACCACTGCCCATAAGACTTTGTTTTTCACAGAGAGCTGCGTTGGTGCCATGTCTGCACAGGGTACAGTTTGTTTTCTGAAACTACTTGCCCACAGCCTTCAACATCCACTCCTCCCATGCATGGCTACCTAACTGTGGTACTGGGATGTATGACCTTGCACAAAAAGATGTACATTCAGGGCTTGTCTATATGAGGGGGGAAATGTGGATTGATGAACACTAACGCCAATTCGAAGCAGCTTCTATTTGTCTTCATGGTTTTCTGGCAAAATTGCAGGCGTGCAAAGCTATCTGCTTTTGCTTCCCCAATGGGCATGCCTGCAGTTCAAGATGGTAGGTGTGAGAGATTACTCACATTGTTATTGTTGCCAGTTAATGCCACCGAACCTTTCTTTAAAAAAAAAAGCATATTTAAGGTGTGAAAGTGTGATATTCTGCCTAAATAATTTTTTAAAAGAAAAGAAAAAGGCTGTTTTGTGGCGTCACCACATGATTGCTAAGGCAAAAATCCAAGATGGCAGTTCTGGGCATTTGCCTTGTTAGCAAGCTCCACCCCCTGCCCATGTCTGACCAATCAGATTCCACTCCCACTCTTATTGGGAATGCGAATGAATGAGAATCAGATTGTCCCAATAAGTGGGAATGCACAGTCTCCATGGAGCTTTCTAAAAACTTTGGGAAAAGCCACAAAGGCTTTTCCTATGGAATTGTTGGTGGATTTGCTCCATGGAGCTTTCTAAAAACTTTGGGAAAAGCCACAAAGGCTTTTCCTATGGAATTGTTGGTGGATTTGCCCCACCTTCTGAATGCTGCAGTGGGATGGCATGTAGACAAATTGTATTCTCCTCGAATTCTTTGAGGAGTATTTTCACCATTTAGACAGACACACACCACAGAAACTCTCTCTCAAAAAAATACCATCATATAAGCAAACTATTGCTTTTTCACCAGTTGGGAGATTTTATTCCCAGCACTTTGTTGTAGAAAACTTTTGCTTATTCCAAAAAAATCTTATTACTTAGCTCTATCTGTACCAAGCTCATCATCAACTGTTTTTGTCCCCAAAATGTTCTTTGATCTTCATGTTTGTGTACATTGCTGTAGGTATCATCTTCACTGCATCTCTCATTCATCTTCTAAACCAGATTGAATTAAAATGGCTGCCCCAAAACATTTTCCCCTTCTCCTTCACACTTTTTGTTTGAAGGAGTGGCTTCATTGTTCTAAAATACAATGTTTGATGGCACATGGCATCAGCTGCATGAAGGTAATAGACAAACATAATCCTAGACATGACCTTCTCTGCCAAACTGTCTTCACATTTATTAATAGATGTCAAGAATTTCTGCTTGGAAGTCCAAAGTTCAAACAGGAAAAATATTGAAAACCTTCTTCTTGTCTACAGAAAACTGGTTCAGTGTGACACAAAACAGACAGCATTCACAAGAGGTAAACATTGGTTCTTCAGAACAAAGGGCACAAAATTCACCCCTGGCCATTTGTGAACCTCTGTTTCTATGTTTTTTTGTCTCATTTGGTGACATCCATATCGCAGTATAGCCACAGATATCAGTTGTGTGCATGCTGGCTCCTTGTTCATAAATTGGTCTATTCGTTTTTCAGAAAGAACCATAACTGACTTGCCATCAAGGTATGTTCCTTTGCAGATCACATAATAATACTTCACCAGTAAAACAACAATAAGATGGAAGGAAAAATGTTGATCTATTATACAGTTGAATATTTTTAAAAAATTGGAAAGAGAATTTTCTTTTTTAAACACACACACACACACATATTCCTGTGAGTTATGGACAAAAATACCTACTTTTTATCTCCATGTTAAAGTTGCTTTGATGAGCGCAATTGTCATGTTGTGGCTATGCTGTGTTGGATTATAACCAGCACAAAAAGAGTCCCATTCTTTGTAGGTCACTGTGTGATTTCAGATCTATTACTAAATGAGGTAAAAAGAGTACAGTTTTTTCTTAAACTAGTGTAAAAGCTGTGTGTGAACCTACACATTAATCATTAATGACTGATGTCGGTTATGAATGCATGCCTCTCATAACCAGTAAAGTAGAATCAAAAGCGCACAACAATTTCTAAACAGACAAATCAGTGGTCCTTCAGTCTTATGATTTTCTCTCTCTCTCTCTCTCTGCGTGTGTGTGTATGCGTGCACACCTGCACCTTCAAAGTTGCCTCTTGACTTATGGTGACCCCATGAATTTCACAGGTTTTTTTTTTAAGGCAAAGAACATTCAGAGGTAGTTTTGCCAGTTCCTTCCTCTGAAATGTAGCCTACAGCACCTGGTATTCATTGACAGTCTCCCAATCAAGTACTAGCCAGAGCTGACCCTGCTTAGCTTCCAAGATCAGATGGGAACTGATGCCTTAGGGTAGGTTTTTTTTAAAAAAAAGATGGGCTTGCATCCCAAACTGGGGAAAGGTGGGACATAAATAAATAAATAAATAAATAAAGTCATAAGCTTGACTTTTGCAGTTGTTACATGATCATATCCAAAAATACACCCCCAGACCCTACTTTTGAAGCCTCACAGTCCCCCAAGGCACTGGAAGCATTGGAGACACTCACAATCCCCTTAGGCACTGGAAAGTGGGGAGGTGCTTAATGATATGTCCAGCCCTCTCCTGGTCATGGGGCATGCTGAAACAGACAGCTGCAAGAGGATCCTGATAGGAACCCATAGCAGTCTCTGCAGCTATCTGTCGCAATGCGTCCTGCAACCAGAAGAGGACTGGACACAACTGTCAAGGTGGAAGTTCTTCCTCCCTCTCTGTGCAATCCAACTTCACAGAGAAGGGAAGGGAGCTCCCAGCTTTTTTGTACAATCTGAAAACACACTCTCAAGGGTTCCCCAGTCTTGAAATCCCTGTTTGAGTTGGAAGCTGCCACCACTCACTGTTAGAAAGTTCTTGAACCCAGTTCAGTGGGAAGCTGGGACAGTTCTCTGGCTAACCAGTGAACAACTCACTCTGTTGGGGATTCCTAGCCTCCCTTCTCTATTCCCCCAGAGAAGAGACAAGATAGCTGACCGACAGGTGCATGAGACAAGTTGGTACAGAAAAAGAGAGTAAACTTTATTTTTTAGTTCCAAGCTCTTAAATATTTAGCATGGAGGGGAATCTCTCCTCCAGGTACTCAGTTTAGGCTTACAGGAAATACATTCAGTCATCTCTCTCTCTCTCTCTCTCTCTCTCTCTCTCTGGCTTTTCTTCGCAAATGAAGATTTAGGAAGGATTCATCCCGTGCTTTCTGCAAGCACGCTGATGACCGAAAAGGCCAATCCAAGATAAACAAATCCGGTTGCAGAAAGCACAGCAGAAGGTCTCCTTGGGTGATGTTTCCAGGTTATGATTCTTTCTGAATTGTCATTTCTCTTCAAGACTTGTTCAGTATGACTTCTCAAATAAGGCTGCAGCATTGTGGATAGTGTGTCTCCATGCCGCCTGATGTGAGGCCAGGGCGGACCATTGTTGGTAATCAATTTGTCCAAGCCTGAGATGTTGTTTCAGGGAGTCCTTGTATTGATTTTTTGGAGCACTCCTCTTACGCTGACCTGTAGCGATAGTATTAAAATAAATCATAAAATTAACACATGTTAATTAGACATTCCCTAAGCTAAGAAAATAATAACTCACATTTTATGAAGTCCATAATCATCAGTCCATGTCCCATTTGGGATGGGTAGACCCAGGCTTATCATAGCCGGCCTAGCTAGTCTCTGGAGCTGGAATTCAGAGTAATTCAAATGGAAGTCTCTTCCTTAGAGTTCATGGTATCATTTCGGCTCTGTGATGTTATAGAGCCATGAGGGAGTCTGGCTCCCCACAACCTCAGTACCATGCTGGTCTAAACATGTGGTTCAAGCATGTGGCACTGAACAAAGGAATTCAGAAACTTAAAAGGCCTTTGGTGAAAATCTGATTTGTTTTGCATTGCCAATCTGATTGGCTCTTCAGTCAGGTGATGTAATGTCATGATTAGGAAATGAGGTTCCTACCCTCTACCATACCTGTTGCTCTAGAAACCTGGGAGTGGAATTTTCCAAAGAAGCTGTAAGGTTTGAAACAAACTCTCCATGATAGGATGGTCACTCCATCATGACAACATTACTCACCACCCTCCTCTCTAGTGCCTCTGAAATGGCTGTGTTTTGTGAGGCTCCAAAGGTAGGATTCTGGAGGGTGGAATTGGGAAACATTGGAGGTACATCTCCATAACTGTCTCTCCTAGGGAAGGATCTCAGCCATGATTTATTTAACAGAAAAAGGAAGGGGCAATAAGGCCATCACTACCATTGAGTGCAGGAACTGCCTTGGGCAGCAGGTGCTGACAGATACAGAACTACATAACCTCTTCTATGCCAAGCTTCTCTGTTTCCTCTGGTGTGGTACAGGATACTGTTCCATCACTAGTACTGTTTTGAAATAAGAGCCAGCACCTAATTTCCTTAGGGCTTCCTTTCATAGGTCGGTAAAATTAGTACCTGGATTGTGGGGGCAATTAGCTAACACATATTGGAAGCTGCTTAATGCAGTGTAGATGTGTAAATTGCTATTGCTTAAAACAATTTGTAAGCCACTCTGATAGCCTCATGGCTGAAGAGTGGGGCATAAATAACTAAAAATAAACAAAATAAATAAATAGGGCTGGTTCATGGAATCAGGGGCACACACATACAGGAAGGTACAAGGAGGTGCCATCTCTTCCTCTTAATCAAAGTAGCAAAATGTTTCATCCCAGCCCAGTTAAGGGAAAGATTAAGCAAAACTATGTGGGATTATTTTAACAATTGCTGCAGGTTCTCAGAAGCCAAAGCTTGTATTTTCCATATTAGTCTAAACTAATGTAGAGTCTCATCAAGGACAAGCAGATAAACAGGATCAAATTTAACTTGCAAAGCTTTATATTTCCATCAGCTATTACAACATGAAACAACTTCCAACCTTTACATGAAATGGATCAATTGTCTTTCACAGCTCCCATTTTATACATACAAAAGAGAGGTGGAATCCAAAAATAGCTTGCTAGAGGAAGTCTTCTCCAGTGTGTGGTCCAGTGCAAGAATGAGAATTAGGGATGACCTGAAAGGCAGAGCTGAGAACATCCTGATAATTGACAGAAGATCCTGATACAATAAGCTCTTTATTCCCAATCAACTGGTTCACACTGTGGCTTAAAATGCATGAATGCCCTGCATGCACATGAAAGCATATGCATTCTTAATGGAAAGGTAATGGTCCCTGCTGTTCCTATCTACTTCTTGCATTCCTCTAAATAAGTGGTTCTCAACCTGTGGGTCCCCAGATGTTGTTGGACTACAGTTCCCAAGAGCCCCCTGAGGTCTCACCTTGACAGCCAGGTGGTCTTCCCAGTCATTAGTGAGGCTACAGGATTGAACTCACAGCCTCACTAATGACTGGAAGGACCACCTGGCTGTCAAGGTGAGACCTCAGAGAGCTCCTGGGAACTGCAGTCCAACAATATCTGGGGACCCACAGGTTGAGAACCACTGCTCTAAATCCTTAAGGGCAGAACTAGCCCAAGACAATCATCTGGCTGAGAAAAAGACAAACTGGTGCTCTATCCCATTTCATGTACAGAAGATAATCATATTAGCAGCTGAATCTTTGGTACTGGGCCAAAAGACAAGAGTCTCACTTAGGCCAGTGCTTCTCAAATTATCTGATGTGGAGAATAGGCATTTCCCCCCAATATACTAGAGACTGCTACCATATTTTTGCCATATTATTATTGTATTTGCATAGTTTCCTAGAAACAGATTGTGGAGTGACTGATGGATTATGAATTTACTTTGCATAGCATTGTCTTAGGGGATGCAGTGTAGCTGCATAGCCCATGTAACTCTCTCCTCCCAAATGAGGCTATTGGTCCACTCTCCAAACAAGCATGCAAGCAATATTGTCATTTAGCCTATTTGTATCAGTTTACCTGAACCAGTTGTTAGAATTTGTCAGGTTCACCAAATCACTTGTGGTGACAGAAAATGAAAAATCACCATTAAATTCTTGTGATCTGGCTAAATGTTTTACAAGTAAAATGAAAGAAATAATAAATTATTATAGGGGTGTGGTGAGGGTAAACTGAGAGTGGAGAGTCTGCAGCAGCTGGAAACCTACCTGAAGGGAGGCAAGAGCAAGAACTCCAGTCACAGACTTAGGGAGACATTTCAGTGACAGACGTGGAGAACACTGACTGCCAAATGACTCCAGCTCTAGCCACAACTTACTTCTAGGTGGAAGGAGCTCAGAGAGAGAGTTATGAGGAAGGTGTGGAGGCTGGGAGGTTAAAAGAAGCACCAGGAGCAGTGAGGGGCGGGGAGGAAGAGACTGGAAAGGACAAGAGGATGGTGAGGCAAGAGTCATAGAAGAGTGAAGGACTGGAGCCTTGGGAGAGAGCTAGGGAAACAAACCAGCCAGCTTTTCTGCTGCTAAGGAGATGAAGGAAACCCTAGTCAGAAGTGCAACAGGGGGAATAATATCACCAGCTCCTGGAAGAGGGACAGCAAACACCCCCGGGTAATGGGAGACTGGTGGGACAAATTTGCCCATGCACATTTTGACCAAAAAAATAATAATAGGCAGAACTAGTTGTTAATTATTTTGAATGACATGACTGCATGTGAGGCAACCACCTGACTCTTCCTATTGCTAGGGCCAGCCTTGTTTATGAGGACAAGTATGAAAAAGGAGACATTCCTTATTATGTACACATGAAATATGGGAAATACAAATCTCTGTATATATATTCTTCTGCCCTGGGAGAATACAGTCAACACTTTATTTGAAGGGCAGAAAAGACAATTTCAGTTGTGGTCTGAAAGCAGGAATCACCAGTGTGCTATTTGCCATTAAGCAAAGCTTGCTGTATTGTCACAGCATTATAATGAAAGACAGGTCTAAAAATACACAGATAGTATCTCACTTGTTTTCCAGGAAGCTGCATTCCATCCAGTATGCTTATCTTTGGGGAGCCATAGCTCAGTGGTAGAGCACAGGCTTTGCATGCTGAAATTGCCAAGTTTAATCCCCAGCATCTCCATTTTCCAGGGAGGGCTGTAAAAGACCCGTGAAAGCCTGAAATCCCAAAATTGTTGCCAAACAGCGCACATAACACAGAACTGGCTAGGTGGACCCATGGTCTGAACCTAGTATAAAGCAGTTTATACATTCTGGCATCAGCTAATTGTAGGGAAATGGAAGCTGTAAGGATCCAGTCAGAACTTCAGTTCAGACAGCAGCCACTAGTTAACATGTTTTATTGCAGAGGTAAAGAAGTGAACAGATCCAGAATTATTGGCACAACTGGTTCACAGAAAGAAAGTGTAGGGTTTAAAATCAGAGGCTTGACTCAACCCCCCCCACCTCACCAGCATCCCCTTCCCCTTCATTCCCAAGCCCTCAGCAGATGTGTGACCATGGAGATAAGCTGTGTGCTCTCCAGGCCTTGGAGCTTTGAGGCATTCACATTCCAGACCCCCTCCCAACATAAACAATACCCTGATACCTACTATACATGATGGAACCCTGGCTGAACTTAGGGTAAGTAAGGCCTACTTTAGACAGGCTCCTAACATTCTCTCCCCTCTCCCAAAGACAGACCCTCCCATAGCCAACAAGAAGAAAACATAAGTGTCACAATCCTCATCAGCCTGGCTTCTCTAGGAACCACTTATGAAAAGCCCGAAGCAAATGAGGGACTTTCATATGTTCATAATCCACCCACTCAGCATGTCTGAAAGGCAAGTGTTCCCAGTGGACAAAATGTTGCAGTTGCCCTCAATGAAGCTGGGAATCCAGGATCTCGCTAACTTCAAAATGTTCATGTTTGTCAATTATCAGGGGAGGGGGCACCACCATGGCAGGGCATCATATACTCTAATGAGGAGGAGGATTCAGAAGACTGGAATGAAACACAGGATATATGTTACAATAATTCTTAGGCAACTCCATCTTGACTACCACAGGGTTAATTACCCTGGTGACTATGAAAGGTCCCACATGCTTGGGTCCCAGCTTCTTTGAAGGCTGATGACAGAGGCTTGACTTAACCCCCCTCACCAACATCTACCTCCCCTTCATTCCCAAGCCCTCAGCAGATGTGCAACCTTGTGGATAAGCTATGCACTCTCTAGGCCTGGGAGTTTTGAGGGATTCACATTCCAGACCCCCTCTCAACATGAACAATAACCTGATATCTACTACACATGACAGGAACCTGGCTGGACTTATGCTAAGTGAGGCCTAGTTCAGACAGGCTCCTGACAGAAGCCATAGTACTGGATTTGCCAAGCAGAGTAATCTAAGTAGCAAGGTAGACACTGAAAAAATACCACTGCTAACCTCAATAAAATCCAGCAGAGTAAAAGAAAAGCGGTGTCTTTTTTTTTTTTTTTGGTAAAACATATAAAATTAGATTTACTTGCAAATTACTTGCTCATAATCAAATACTAGTGTAATGTAGGAGACAGCAATCTGAAAATGGCTGCAGGTGAGAGGTATGCAGGAAGAGAGTGGGTATGGTAAAACAAACAAATAGGAAATCGTCATAAATATTTGCTGTCCCTAAACTCCTGTAAGTTAACATGAAAACTGGCAATCAGTGAGTACAGTTGGTCCTCAAAATTCACTGGTTTAGGGGCACAGGACTCCCATGAAAATGGAGAAACCACAAATATCTCTAGGCTTCCCAGACCATATGTAACACACACACAAAAAGTATGATGTGTGGGTTCAACCCACTGTGGATGCCTTCAAGACAGCAGGGTTGCTTTGCAACAGAAAAGTGGTTGGTTGGCAGGGCTTGCTACCGCCTCCACTCCTTCCCCATGCCATTTTTAATAGGAATTTACAGGCCTTGTCGCATGTTCACAGCCTCAGTCTCTCAAGGCTTGTAGTCCCTATTTAAAATGTCATTGGGCTGCAATGGAAATGGCAGCAAATAATCCATGAATAGTCAAATCCGCAAAAGTTAAACCCACAAATGTGGAGGGGTTGACTGTATAAACATGCAAAGATTACTAACTCTTTTCTGTTTCTTTATGGAATAAGCTTTCCATATAGTAAATTATTTCTCCACCCCCACCCCTTTTTCTCAGTAACTGAACTATTTTTGAATGATAATCATCCCTCCTTCATCCTGTCACTAAAGGCCAGCACAATGGGACTGAAGACCAAACATTAAAATGCCTTTTTTTGTCAGTTATCTAAAATTATATTTCAGTATACCTTGAGCTGCCTAGCAGTGAAAATCTCCCTGCCAGGATAAATCATTTTGTTGTGGCTCAGAGAAAGGAAAGAAGCCAAAACATATGGAGTGACAAAGTGCTGCCATTTCATATTGCAAAATGAAAAGAGGGAGCAGCTATTGAGTTTTTATTTTTCATAAATATAGCCTGCAAATAAAAGAAAACTGTCTATATCTATCAATGAAAGTACTTTTAACACTCGGTCAATAAATAAGCCTTCATTGTAGACAGCACAGTAAGAATCGCTGACATCACTGCAGTACTCCATAAATCCCTTGACTTGTTTAGCTGAGACAGTACATAAAAAAATCAGTACAAGTGGATTATGTATTTTACATTTTCCCTATGTAGGTGATAGACTTCTAAATTTATATATTTTTTATATTCCCCAAACTGTAGTCAAGGACAGAACAACATAGATGGAAGAAATTATTTGCTTCATTCTCTCTCTCTCTATCTCTCTCTATCTCCACTCTACTCCCCTCTGTCTGACACCCATCATAAAAAAAAAAAAAAACAGGGCAGAAACTTCACTATTAAACTCACCTAATAAAGCCACTGACATTGTGAGAAACAAATAGAAACCCAGAAATCCAGTGAAACTTGTTGATTACTCATGAATGCAAACAGAAATGTTTGCATTCATAGGGGGCACAAGACCCCTATGAAAGTGGAGAAACCACAAATATCTCTAGGCTTCCCAGACCATATGTAACATTACACCACAACATGAATAAAGTTGGTACCAGGTGTACCTTTTGTACCTTTTGGACGAGGCATTCTAGAATCAGGCTACAATAATGGAGAAGGTCCTACCTTGTATTACTTACCTGATGAATTTCTTCTGGTGATGGGGCCATGACAAAGGGCTTTGCCTTAGTTCTCAGAATATGGATGGGTTCATCTAGGGAGATACTTAGACCCACAGTGTGATTTAGGCATTTTGAAATCAATACCAGCACATTGAATTTGCCCTGAACAGGTAACCAATACAAATCTCTTATAATATTCCTGACACCTCCTTTGAAGCATCTTGGCAGCATGTTTTGCACCAAATGCAATTTCAGAATTGTCCTTAAGAGAAGTTTCAAACAAATATAATTGCAGCAATCCTTCTGAGAGGTTCCCAGAAAATGGATAGCAATAGCCAAGCTATAGCTTTTGAAGTATGACAGAAGTTGTTGCCCTGTCTGGGTCTGGGCATAAATAACCTATTCCTTCAGTGATGATGCTGTATCAATGAGTGCCCTACTCCCTTGATTGTTCACCCAGAATGCAATCCCATCTAGACCAGATTGTCTGCTCTCAGAATGGTCCTGAGAATTTTCTTCTTGGGATTCAGTCTAGGTTTCTTGGCCCTCATCTATCTATTATTGCCTCCAAGCACTGATCTGATATCTATTGTCCCTTACCTGACTTAAATGACAAGAAGAAACTGAGGTGAGTATTATCAGACTACTGCCAAAACTTTGTCCCACATTCCCTGAAGATCTCTCCCAGTAGTTTTGTACTGATATAAAGGAGGGTGAGGGACAGAATGAAAATTAGCTTGAAAATAGAGCACAATGACCACTGGGCTGACCAGGAGTCCCTTAGTGCTACTTTCTGGGAATGATCCTGTAGGTAGAAGCATAATTACTATTTTCCCATACCCCTGTTACCACCTATAGATTCAGTCCAGCAAGATATCATAGTTTATGGTATCAAAAGATATTAAAAGGTCCATGAAAAATAGTCTCTCTCCAAGGAAAGGTGATCAATCCTGGTAAAGGCCATTTTAGTGCCAAAACTGAGCCTATAAATCAGATTAAAATGGATCAAAATCATCACCCAAGATAAGATAGGATCTTATCTAATAGATGTGGGACCATTTCTATCAGATATACCAGAGGAGAAGTATAATTCCTTTTCACCTGAATCCTCCCCAATCACTCACACACAAAAAATAAATAAAAAAATAAATAAAAAAAAATTGCTTTGTTATTTTGGGAGAGCTGCAAGGAGAAAAGAGGAAGAAATTCATATTGCATAAGCAAAAATTGGCTACCTCTCCATGTTTCTTTGTCTAAGCTAAGATAGCGGTAGCTGCAGAGGTTCAATAGCCCCAGAAAAAAAAATCTAGGAAAGTACATAGAATGTATGGAAATGTGCAAGTCCAAAACCAAAAATGTCTTAGTTACGTGGACAGGTCACATAGTTAATAGCATTCAGCTAGAAATAATTTTGATAGCAAGTTCCTTACTTTCAAACATAAATGTGCCCTTGTGAAATCATTTTGCTATAGGTGTATCAACTGCACATGTAGCATACCCTACATATATTCTGACACAACATAGAACTTATTTGTTAAAGAATGCCATATATATATATACATGTGTGTGTGTGTGTATTTAAAACTATATTATTATGAACATTTTTATATATAGCATTGTTGATTGTTCATGAAATGATCAAAAGTTCAAAGAAGTGGATGATAGGTAACCCTGATTTTAATTCTGTAGCTACAGAAATCCATTCTCAGTCTGGATTTAGGCTTTGAAAAAACCTGTAGATAGCCATTTGTTTTGCAAAGTTGGGTCACAGGTATCAAGGAACATGCTTTTAAAGTGCTAACACTTTCTACCTGAGTGCGGTTGGGAATTAATGGGCTCTTCCAGATTGGCCAAAAGCTCCAGGAATTGGTGGAAATAGTTGCTATACTGATATTGTTTATTTTTTTTAAAAAAGTCCAGGGGGTTGTCTTAACGGTCAAAAAATCCTCATAAAATTTGATTGGAATCCTACCTGTCCTAATGGCATTCCACATCAGATCATAGTATTCAGAAGGTAGGGTGCCAAATCTACAGTAAACTCAGCCAGGAAAGCCTTTGTGGTTTCCCCATTTTTAAAAAAAGCTCTATAGAGAATACGCATTGTGCTCATTTGGACAATCAGGTTCACATTCATTCGTATCTGCGAAAGAGCGGAAGTGGATGTTGTTTGGTCAGATGTGGGCAAGGAGCAGAGCTTGCTAACGAGGCAAGTAAGTGCTTGTAACAACCATCTTGGATTTTCACTTTAGCAACTGTGTGCTCAGGCAATGAAACAGTCTTTTTCTTTTCATTTGAAAATTTAGGCAGAATATCACACTTTCACACCTTAGATATGCTTTTTTTGAAGAAAAAAAACACCCTGTGAAGTTGAAGGCTTTCACAGCTGGCATCCCTAGGTTTTCTGTGTTTGTTTTTTTTCCTGGGCTGTGAGACCGTGTTTTGGAAGAGTTTATTCCTGACATTTTGCCTACATCTGTGAGTGGCATCTTCAGAGAATGGTTGGGTAGGGGTGTGTGGGGTTTGTATACTGTGAGTCCCTGTTGGAGAGGATATATACATTTGTATATTTGAATGTCTAGTTCCTGGGGGGAGATATGCAAGGAGGATTAGTGTCTGTTTGGCTAATGGTCCATTGTCAGCTGGAAATCCCCTGTCCCTGGGTGGAGTTCATTTGTATGTGTTGAAATTTGATTATGTTTTTCAGGACTGGTAGCCATACTTCAGAGATTTTCAGATGGGGCTTATACTGAGGGGCAGGCATGGAACAGGGTCAAGAAAGGGGCTGTCATTTAGACGACTTCGACCCCTTCTGTCCTGCTCCCGGGATATTCTATTCACAACGAAAAACTGTGACTAGAACACCTCTTCCATCCCTGTCACAGAATCAGGGATGTGGGAAACAGAGCCCCATCCCTGTTCTGTGATGACAGGCACGGGGAAGTAGTTTTATGGCAGGCACTTCCTGCCATGATCAGGACAGGCAGGTAAGTGCCACCCTTCTCCCCCCCTCCCTGGGTTCCTGTTTTATTTTTTTCATTTTATTTATGTCTTAGACAGCTGGGGGGGGGTTAGATTTGAATTTCCCTCCTGCTCGTTCTCTCGTGAGAATGAGCAAGATTTCCCCTGGCCAGTAGTAAAGGCAGCCTTACGATGGCTGCATTTATGGCCGGCCGGGCAAGGAGGGAGGATGCCTGTTCCTGGAGCAGAATGGAGGTAAGTGTGTGAACATTTACCTCCATTCCATTGCAGGAACAGGAGAGGAGGTGGCGGGGCAGCAACGGGGCATTTTGGCCCCATCTGAAAATCTTCTTTGTTTACTTTGAGGGTTTCTTCTTTCCTGTTGAAGTTGTCCATGATAGTTGTTGGCCTGGTCCAGAATTTCAATGTTTTTAAATAATATTTTGTGTCCATGTTGGTTTATAATACACTAATCCTCCTTGCATATCTCCCCCCAGGAACTAGCCATTCAAATACTCAAATTTACATAGCCTTTCCAACAGGGACTCACAGTATATAAACCGCACACACCCCTACCTAACCATTCTCTGAAGATGCCAGCCACAGATGCGAGCGAAATGTCAGGAATAAACTCTTCCAGAAGATGGCCTCACAATCTGGAAAAAAACTACAGAAAACCTAAAATAAACTGTTCGACACCAACAACTGGCAACAGTAAAAACATGAGTAATTCACTTGTGCCCACCTTCTTGATTCACAAGCATGCCCATTGGGACAGCAAAAGCAAATCGTTTCACATGCCTGCAATTTTGACAGAAAACCATTATGACAAATAGAAGCTGCTTCAAATTTGTGTTAGTGCGCATCAACCCACATTTCCCCCCTCATATAGACAGGCCCTAAATGGTGTGCTTCCTGTCCCTGTCCATTGAGGACAAATTCCTAGGACCAGCTGTGACTTTTTGAACCCAGGATGTTATGTTGTAAATTGCCATCAAGTCGATTTTGACTTATGAATGATAGAGTTCCAAGTCACACTGTCAATAACAGCTCTGCTCAGGAAGTGCAAACTTGAGGCTGTGGCTTCCTTGCTTGAGCCTATCTAACTGTAATGCAGTCTTCCTCTTTTCCTACTGCCTTCTTCCATACCAAGCATTATTATGTTTTCTAGTGAATCATGTGTTCTGATGATATACACAAAGTATGCCAGTCTCAGTGTAGTCATCTTGGCTTCTATGAAAAATTTAAGATTGATTTGCTCTAAGATCCATTTATTTTATTTTATTTGAAAGTCCATGGCATCCATAGAACTCTCCTCCAGCAACACATTTCAAATGAGTTCATTTTCTTCCTCTCAGCTTTTGTCACTGTCCAGCTTTCACAACCACACATAGAAACTGGAAATATGATAGCATAGAGAATCCTGACTTTAGTATTCAGTGATATATACTCAGAGCAGTAGGAGGTTTTGTTTTGTTTTGTTTTTTCTTAATCCTGGGAGATTCCAATTGAAGCAGGGTTAATATCCCATGACTAAGTCCATTGTCTCCCATTCCCCCTGTATTTCTGGGCTGTTACTGTGATGACATCTTGAATGTGGTAAGACCTTTGGCACATAGGTTCTCCTGCAACCTTCCTTTTCTCAGTGCATATCTGGGAAGGGGAAGAAACTCCTCCCACACTACATCTCATGGAGAAAAAACAAAAAGAGGACTCAACCTGTATCAGACATGTCTGGATACCAGGGCAGGAACACCTATTCTAAACTGTGCCATCCAGACATGGAATAGTCTGCCAAATCCCAGGGCTTTTGGCCAGTTTGGATGAGCCCAATATTGTCTGTCTCAGCTACAAAAATAATAATAATATCTGCCTTCTCTTTGTTATGTTCTAATAAGAATAATAAGAAATGGGTGGGATCATGAGCAATGACTGCAACTTAAGAGGAACATGGAAACTAACATTCAGCTCTGCTTCTCCTTGTTGTCAGAGATACTGTCTTCATGTGTGGATACTGTATTGGGCTGGATGAAGGCTAACTGAAGCTGAATCCTAATAAGTCAGAGGGTGGATAGATCAGTAATTCCCAGGTCTGGGACCTGAATAAGCAACTTGCTCCTCCATCTCACAGAGCAGTTGCATAGTTTGGATGTTTCCCTAGATCCGTCTTTACCCTAAGAGAACCAAGGGCCTGGGGCCAGTGCCAACTGGCCTGAAAGCCACAACCTTTATTGGTGAGAGACAATCCAGATGCAATATTTAATGTGCTGGTAACTTCATTAGACAACTGAAATATACTCTACTCAGGACTATCCTTGGAATGATTAAGAAGCTCAGCTCAGCAATACAGAGCAGGAATTGCTGACAGGAACCTAGAAACTATATAACCCTTGTTTTAAAGGAATTGTTCCGGCTGTCAGTGTGTTTCTTGTAATGACACTTAAAGTCATAAATAGCTTGGAACCTTGATACTTGGAAGACCTAATCTCTCTCACCAAGGAATGATGACCACTAGAGAGCTCTTCTAAGTAATTTATCAGATGCACTAAATATGACATCATAATGATGCCACATAGAAACAAAAGGGTGTGCAGATCAAACAACATTGACCTTTTGCGCTTACGTCCTGTCAAAATCCCTTACCTTTGAATTGATGGCTGAAGCTGTCAATAGATCCCCCATGGCACTTTAGTGCCAACATCGTCAGCATGTGAAAGCTTGGCCATTTAAATCTTGTCACTGCAGCGAGAATGGCCTTTTGGGTGAGCTCAGTACATCCAGGTAAGTTTCGTTCTTTTTATGACTCTCCCTGGGTTAAAATTAAAAACTTTTAAAGTTTGTGTATGTGCTTTGTGCAACTTTTTATGTGTTAGTTTTGTTTTTATTTTTTAATTTTCCGTGTGACAAAGGACATTTTCAGACAGCGCTAAATGGAGCTTAATGTGGGATGAGCTCCCGGGAGAGGAACAGTGCTATTGCACGGCGGGGGGTCGTTTTCGGATGCCGCTGTCCCTCTTCCGAGATCATCAGTGTCAGTTCCGTTAAGCTTTGGAAGCGGTTGCACCATATTTTAAGCACGGGCAACTTCCGTGCTTAAAATATGGTGCGGCCGCTTCCAAAGCTTAACGGAAGTGACACTGATGATCTCGGAAGAGGGACGGCAGCGTCCGAAAATGACCCCCCGCAACGCAAGAGCGCCGTTCCTCTCCTGGGAGCTCATCCTGCATTAAGCTCCGTTTAGCACTGTCTGAAATGGTCCAAAGTCTCACGGGATTTCAAATGAGGAAGTGAACGGGGCTCTATTCACTTCTTCTTTATTGCTGGGGCTGCCTTTGCTGGGAGATGAAGGTAAGTGTGTGGGGGGTGGTGTGCTTTTGCTGGCTTAAAAAAAATTATGCTAGTCCTATGGTGCTAGTCCTATGTCTCACCAGTGGGATTAATATGCTATGTAAGGATGTGAAAGAGGAAGTTATCTACTATGGCACCCTGATTGTAAATTGCTCTCCCCTTGGAGTCCCAGTTGGCACCAAAGCAGGCTACAGCATGCTGCTGAGTTGCAATATGTCTTTTAATCAAAATATTTGGAGTCTAACAATTTAGTCCAAATCAATTTGTCCAAATAAATAAAACTATTTTGATTTAAATTGTTTAATATTTTAAAATATACTTTAGTCTATTTAAACTATTGCCTGATTTAAATTGTTCAAAATTGATTTTGCATGTACACTGCCCTAAGTCCTTGTGTTACAGGGCATGGTACAAATATTATAATGAATAAGTAACAAATAAGCATTACTGATAAGTATTACCTGGATAATTTGAATGTATTTAGCATATGGGTAAAACGAGTGCTTGGGAAAATTAGTTTTTTCATCTATAACTCTCAGAATCCCCCCAAAGGCATCCCAGGATTCTGTGAGTTGTGATACAAAAAGCTTTTCCATGCTTTCAACAAAATATAAAAGACTGAATTCTTGTGGTACAACAAGTCTGTGGTGGGGCGGGGAGGGGAAGCAATGAACCTGAACAGCTCAGTGAATATCTTAATGAGCTGCAGATGAGCTTCTCCTTTCTTCTAGACCAAAATGAATTGTACAGATTAATTCAGGTGGGACTCACCTTAGTTCTGCATATTTCATTACATACAAATGAACAGTGAAGAGAGCAAACCTACATTCCTGGTTACCCTGACTGACCTTTACATTAGTAGAAAGATGATAGGACTGAGCACTGAGCTGAGTTATGAGTGCTGTATCTGGGGTTCTTCTGCTCATGGTGTGGTTGTCTGTGCTAATGACTGGTAATTTGAAGGCCACAAAGTATGGCATCAACATCTTTCTTTTAATGTTGAAATAGCAAGGATACAGGCTGTTTCATATGCTTTTATGTGTTCTGTGCCATGATCCAATCTAACAAAATAACCATGATAAACTCTGATTAGTTTATAGTTTCCCTTTTAACCTCACAGAGTAGAACAGATTTCCCAAGAAATCAATTTAAGTATTTATAGATGTCTCTTTCTCTCCTAAATAATCTAAATATCATTCCTGGGTCTCTGTTGCATTGTATCTTTAATCATCCCTGCTATTGCATCTCCATCTACTCTATTATCTGCAGGAAATGTCATTAATATATTTGGTCTTCATTTTCTTCATGGTTAAGGATGTTCAACTTAAAATTTCTAAACAATAACCCTGTACAGTCCAGCTCAATGCATCCCAATTACTTAAAATTGTGCTGTATATTCTTCCATTTTACTTAGCCTATTGATCATCTTTTATTCCTTTTAACAGAGCTAATATCTAAAGCAATTTTAAATAATTGAAACTAAAACTGAAGAATCTCGGGGAATCTCTGAAACAATCCATAATTATCAGATTTCATATACAGACTTCAGTGAAAGTCTGTTGAGAAGAAGATGGAGCAAGCTTGTTTTCTGATGCTCCAGAGAGTAGGGCCCAAACCAGTGGATTCAAATTATAAGAAACCGGATTTTGACTAAACTTTAAGAACTGTAAGACCTATTTGACAATGGAACAGACTCTCCTGGAAGCTGTATAATTCTCCTTCACTGAAGTCCTTAAGCAGACGTTGAAGGAAAATGCAACATGGGACATACAGTGAAAGAAATAAAATATGTATGTGAAAGTCACAATGACTAAGCAAGAGCAATTATGAAGCTACACAGGTGAAACTGCTAATGTAATCTAGAAGGCCTGAGAGCCAAGGACAGAGGTACTGAATGCAGATTGGAAACACCTGAGAATCATTAAGTGTACAAGGTGAAATGTTGAAATACATGGGTTGGTCTTAAGTATGGGTGGAACTATGTGGACCAATCAGAATGGAAGTACACACCCACTGGGTGGAAACTAGCTAGTGGGTGGTGATAAACAATGGCTATAAAATTGCAATGTTTGCCAATGTATTGTTGTGGAGTAGAGGTGGAGTAGTTTGGAGATATTGTGGAGTAGTGTGTAGAGATTGTGATTTGTTGACCATATAGTATATTTATATAGAAGAATAAAGTAGGTTTTATATAAAACTACTGAGTTGCCTGAGTGAATCCTGGAGACGTTTTGGAGACACCTGGAGAAGAGTGAGAAGGCTTGGAGAGTTTGTCAGGATCTTCAGCCTATTCTCTGAAACTCTGCTGCTTTGGAGGAAAGCATTAACCACTGATCTAAGCTGGTCAGCTCTGCTGCATAACAAGGTGGTGAGTTAGAGCCAGAGGTGAAGAGCTACAACCACCATCATCCCTGACAATTACTGGGATATTTTAGCTGTGGATTTCCTTCCTTAGCAGAGGGATGGATTATATGACCTTTAGGGTATTCTGATTGTAGACTTCTAAGATTATACGGTGAAGTTCTTCCTTTTTGTGGTGGACAAAATACATTTTTTATGTGCAGCATTACTTTGTACTGTTTTTAATAACTGGGTATCTTAAAATCTTTTCCATATTTTGAGCTCCCTCATGTTGTGGGTACCATGGAACATATGTTCTATCCTAATCAGACAGCAGCACAAAGCTTCTCCTTAGAGCTGGACCTCCCATGAGTGATGATGAAACTGTTCTCTCAGATGGTGGATGGAGTAGGAGATGGATTGGCTGATTCTGCCTGCTTGTTTGCTGCTATCTCTAGCTGCCCATACTCAGGGCTGCCTGAATTTGGATTGCAGCCATTTTGCTCACCGATATCATTAGGGTTGCCAGGTCAGGATTATTTCAGGCCCTGAGATTTTAGGGCCAAAACCTAAGACTTAGGGTTAGCACCTTGTGATACCACAGAGTGAGCCCTAGTGATGCTACAAAGGTAATGTTACAGGGTGTAGCCCCTAGTGATGTCATAAAATATGATAGCTTGAATATCCATCCCAATTACACAGCATATGTCATCCAGATTTTAAAAAACACCAGGTCTAAACAAACACACACACACATATGTTTCAAGGCAGTGCTATTGCCCAGGAATTCCTCACCCTCACCCCGAGAACCAAAGAAGAAGGGCCAGGCCCTGAGATCTGGGAAGCCTACTGTCATGAACTAGCTTCCTCAGACTCAGTAACCAACAGGTTAAGGGGTAAACAGAAAGCTTTATTGCTACCATAATCTAAAGAGCGAACTATACAAAATTATTGCTTAGAATGAAGTTTATAGGAAAAGCAGTAAATAACAAGTATTTACAATCAACGAAATCTGGTGGGCAATTTTCCCATTGGTCACCCATCATCCACATTCTCCATTCTCACCCAGCCTGGGCTCCACCCATTGTTTCCCACAGTCCCTGCAAGTGCAAGGCCATCCAGCCCATTTTCAGACAGACACCATCTGCCCTTGTCTCATCTCAGTATACCAACTTGTTACAGTGTTAAAGAATGAAAAACATTAAATGGTCAAACATGAATGAACTCAATAACTTGATATAAGCCGAGCTCTTGTGAGGGAGGTCTCTTTTAGAGACCAATCCTGACACCTAGCTACCATGGCATCTGACACCTCACTACTGAGGCTTCATCCAGGTTGATCTATTCACACACTCCACAGTCTAAGATCCCATAAGTCATCTCTTTTATTTATATTCAAATAAAATAGGATGCAATCAAAGCATTCCAGGCATACAAAATGCCTGAGAGCATCAGTTTGACAAAGTGACTGAGCCTGTCTTTAAGGAAACGATTTTCCTTTTGCTAGTTCTGCTGCTGGAAACTCCAGGAATAGTACTAAGAGATCTGTTGGCAGATCTTAGAATGTAAGAGTAGCACTGTTACTTCCCTCAATCTAGACACTATACTCCTATTGATACAGCCTAGAATCAAATTGGCTTTTCTGGCTGCTGCATCACACTGCTGACTCATGTTCAGCTTGTGGTCCACTAAGACTTCTAGATCCTTTTCATACACGCTACTATCAAGCCAGGTGTCACCCATTCTATATCTGTGAGTTTCATTTTTTTTTCTGCCTGCATGTAGTACTCTACATTTTGCGCTGCTGAAATTCATTTTGTTAGTTATGGCCCAGCTTTCTAATCTGTTATTTTGAATTCTGTACCTGTCCTCTCGGGTATTAGCCCTCCCCCTCCTAATTTGGTGTCATCTGCAAATTTGATAAGCCTGTCCTCTATTTTTGATTGTCTGTTAATATTTTTCAAAACAGAATTTTTAAATTCTAGTCCCATAAGCTTATGACAACATAACATTTGATTTGTTGTAGCATTGAGGAATAACTGTTCAATATCTTTCACATTTGTCAACAGAAAGCTAGTGGACAGTACTAGAATACCTCAAATATCTATGACCAGTAAACCAATTTGAAAGGATAAGAAGGGCACACTTAATTTAACCTAGAAAAAGAAAGGGTGTGGGCAAACTGACCATTCTTGTGTAGCCAAAGGCACAGTCTTGCACAAAATCACAATTGGAGGAAGCCACCTGGATTCATCACCAGATTTTACTATGAATAGAAGGTTCCTTAGAAAATGAACAGAGTAGAGTCAGAACTGACTTCCTAAGGAAAAACTGAGATTACTGTATTATCTTTTTCAGTGATCAAATCTACAATGATTTCTAGATCAGCCAGGCTTTGTGAAAAGAAGTGTTGATTATGAATATGACACACTGGAATAGGTTTTCTTCCCTCAAATTTCTCTTTCTTTCTTTCTTTCTTTCTTTCTTTCTTTCTTTCTTTCTTTTTTTCTTTTTTTTCTTTTTTTTCTTTTTTTTCTTTGGAATGCCTATTTGTAATACTGAGCACAATGAAAGCTACTGAGGCCACAGCTATTGCCAGCTTGCAGCTGATATCATTTTACATAGTCGCTTTACTTCCTACAAGCTTTTAAACTGTATGAGACAGATGTCTTCCTTGGCAAATGAGCTTTTCTATTAGATCTTGTTGTTACACACACACTTTTTTTTTATAATGCCTTGGTTGTTACACACATGAGCTGAGTTAGAGTTCAAACACCCCCATTATTTTACCGTGAGAACCTTATGTTGTCTTCTGTTTGGGATATAACAGAGCAATCGCAGCAGAAATGGATCGTTCACTTTCTCAGCAATGACTGTTTATTATTCCCCCAAAATCATATCATAGCTATGGTTCTGCCTTGTATTTCTGAACCTACTCACATGTGGGCAATATCTCCATGGTTTTAGAACTTGGAAGGTATCAACCTGTTTTTCTGGCTTCTCCAATGTCATGCCTCCTCCAGGATCGCAATGGAACTCCACAGAGTGCCAGAATGAGCTGTTGTGATGAGATTTAAAGCACAGTTTATGCATGCCTCCAGGTTCTGGAAGATGAATCTATGAACAGGCATGAGCCAAAGAGCCTCTTCCTGGAGGCTTTTGTATATATGAGCGCTTTGCCTCAGTGATGTGCAACTTCCATTGTGTTCAAAAGAGTATGGCAATGTTTCCTTTCTGTCTTAAAAGGAACCTAGTGCACTAAATGTGTAGTAAATCTTTCCTACATCGCTCCAGCAATGGTAAAATATCCCATAGTGCTCCGAATAAAAACAGAACATACTCTTATAGCATATAGCTTGAAAACTAAAGGTGAGGAAGAGAACATCTGGGGTTTCACCCAGTTCTATGCAAATTCTGTTTTAAGAATGAGAAATCCTTTCTTACTCAACAGGAATGGAGAGAGACATCATTTGGTCACCTGCTTCTTTCTCCAACTTTCTCTGAATCAGCCAATACTGACCACTATCAAAGTCAGAATACTGGATTAGATGGATTAATGGCCTGACTAAATGTGACAGTTTGATCTATTCTTATAAGCAGAAGGATTAGTAGGTAATTCATGTGCAAAATAATCTGTCAGACTGTCATTGGGGTTTTACATTGCCCCAAAGACATATAGCTTGCATGAGCGACTGATTTAATTTTTTTTATACTTACATATGAAGGTTAATGCTTTTAGGTCATGAAGTATTTTGGGTATTCCGTTAAATATATATTTAGGATTCATTCTTTAACTCCTGTGATATACATGCCTTTTTTTCTTCTTCTTTCCAAACCAAAATACAAAGAAATTCAATGAACTTTCTTTTTTTCTGAGTGGAAGGAAAGACAAATTGGGCTTGAGGAATCCTGTGTTGAAAATTGTGATTTACAGATACTGAAATATTAAAAGTCTCAATGTTTTCAGATGTCTGTCCAGGCTCTAGGAAATGATTTTTTTTTTTTATTATTGTCCAAATAAACTGTTTAAGTCAAAGAAACAATGGCTTCTTCTTAGTGAATTGTATTCTTGTCTTCAGATCTCCTGCTGAATACTCAGATCCTCATATTTAACTCAATGTATTCAGAAATATATTATTTGATATATTCCAGAATGTCAACCAAGCAGGCTTTGTAGGTCAGTATGTTTCATTTAGGTATTTTATTGTTGAGCTAGGACCCCTTCAAACTTGACTTAACTCATATGGCTGATGATCAAATTGAATATCAGGTTGATGCCAAATTTCATGACAAGCTGTTTGTGTGAAGCACGGTTCCCATGCTCAGGTAAATTTTTATCTCTGAAACAGAGTTTCACTATTGTTAGCAAAGTCACATGGATATCATTTTTCAAAAGGATTTTTCATGAAGGAATGACAGGGATAGATGATTACCCTTACATGGCTACTTTTCCTGAAAATGACAGGGCTGTTTTAGTGTTTCAGTGAAACATGTAGGATTTTTTCGGATGAGTCTTTTACAGCGCAAGCAGCCTTGTCCCCGTTGCGAGGCTGCTGCACTGCAGGGCGTCCCTTTCAGATGACGCTCTCCCCAGGTTCTGAGAGCGATCCTCTCCCCAGGGTTAGAAAACCGCAGAATATAACGCAGCAGTGTCCCTGCGGTAATGATGCCATTCCACCAGAGCTTTGCTCGGTCAAGTATGCATCCTTTGACCATGCCATAAAGATGATAAAGCTCTGGGGCCCTGGGGCCCTCATGGCCAAATGTGATCTCCAATACACTTTCAGATTACTCCCAGTGCATCTGGAGGACCATTGTTTACTTGGTTTTAAATTTCAGGTTCAATGGTATTATGGCATGGCATTGCCAATGGGTTGCTCCATTGGTTGTGCGGCATTTGAGACTTTCAGCACATTCCTCAAATGTGCTTTATGGTACATGACTGGGTAACCTTTGGTCAATCACTATTTGGATGATTTTGTTATGATTGGGCCAGCCGGCAGGCCAGATTGTGGGTCTTTGCTTCAATCTTTCCAGGTTATAGCACAAGAAATTGGTGTTACCCCTGGCACCAGAGAAGATGGTTGGACCTTCCACGTTGCTCGTTTACCTAGGGATCATGTTAGATTTGGTGGGAGGGGTATTGTTTTTACCACCTGACAAACTGGCTGGGATCAGGGATTGCTTGTGGGACTTCTTATCATGCACCAAGGTCATGCTCAAGGAGGTGCAGTCCCTACTGGGTCATCTCAAGTTTGCCTGCAGGGTGGTGGTGCCAGGGAGGGCATTTTGTGCCAGGTTGGCAGGGATAATGAAAGGCATCTCATCACTGCATTCACTTCACCAAGGGCATGAAAGAGGATTTCAGGGTCTGGTTGGGATTTTTGGATGGTTACAACAGCATCACATTGTGGCAGGGTACTAAGATGCTGGGAGCAGGGCTACAGGTCCATTCTGATGCAGTGGGGAGCCAGGGATTTGGGGTCTTCTACAATGTCCACTGGTGTGCACAGCATTGGCTGCCTGACCGGGGGGGGGGGGAAGACTGCGATGATACATGACCTAACTTTCCTTGAGTTCTTCCCAATTTTAGTGGCAATTGTTTTCTGGAGTTCAGAGACAAGAGGGTGTGCTTCTGATGCAATAATCTGGTGGTGGTGTGGATTATCAACAGGCAGTTTTTGAAATCTGACAGAGTCATGAAACTTGTGTGGAAATTTGTGCTAGTATGCTTGACTTCGAATATCAGTTTCTCTGCCCAACACATTCCCGGCGTGGATAACAAAATTGCAGATGCCTTGTCTTGATTCCAGGACACCCGTTTCGTTCATTGGCCTAGGATGCAGACCCCATGCCAGTGACCTTTCTGCAGGAGCTGTGGCAACTGGGAAGGAGTTGTGATTCAAGGAGTTCTCAACTCATTGGTGCCATCAACACAGGTGAGATACAAATGGGCAGTTGGACATTTCTTTGCATTCAGATGGAGGAATGGGTATGGGAGCTCCTGGCCTACTTCTGAATGAGTGATATTGCATTACTTAACATCTCTGAAGGAGCAAAGACCTTCCATGTCTCTCCTCGTTCCATGTCTCTGCACCTGGCCAGTATTTCCTTCTTCAGCAAAGTGGCGGGATTCAGTGACCCTAATGCCACCTTCCACATTTGGAGGGCCTTAGAGAGCTGGTGGAGGATGGGGCATCAGAGGACGGATGCTCATCAACCAGTCTCCTTCAGTATCATGCGCAGGCTTGTGGCTAGACTGAGGGAAGTGTGCCAGTCCACATACGAGGCACTCTTGTTTGGCATGGCCTTCACAACAGCGTTCTTTTCTGCCCTGAGAGTTGGTGAATTGTTATGTAAGTCCAAGAGGGACACAGTGGGCTGGGCGCTGCACTTGAAGGATGTCTCGCTTGATCTGGATGTCCAGTGTTGCAGGTTATGATCAGCTTGCAAGTGTGGTCAGCTTGGTAAAGGGGCCGCTGTGTGTTTACAGAGCCTGGGAGATTTGTCTTCCTGCCTGGTGGCTACCATGCGCAGATTCTTGGCAAGGCGCCCCACAGTGCCTGGCCCCCTTTTCATCCACATGGACATGTTCTCAATCACATGATTTCAGTTCATCAGTGTTTTCAGGGCTGCTCTGAGGCAGCTGAGCTTACTTGCTGCTGAGTTCAGTGGATATTCCTTCCGGACTGAGGCAGCTACCACAGCCGCGGGGGGCGGGGAACTGCCTGCAGAGACTATCAACTATCTGGGAAGATGGAGTTCTTGCAGCCTTTGCGGGGTACATCCGCCAGACTTATCCATTCACACACCTTAAGACTATCATCATGGTCTCCCTTCACTCAGGGCATGGCAGTGGCTTTGTTGGTAGCAGCTGCTAAAGGTTAGCAAAACTTGTTGGGGTTGGCCCGGCTTTTGTTGGTGGTTGGCATGGGTTCTGATCCAAGGTCATGGGTAATGGGGGGGTCTCCATCAAGTTCACGGTCAAGGTCAAAGTAAAGTTCAAGCTCACGGAGAGCCCAGGGGGCAAGGTCAAAAAGGACATGCCAGCTGGGTCATGCAAGCATGGAAGCTTTCCCTCCCCCCGTTTGTTATCTGGCTCATGGTTGGAGGAAGGAGATAGTGATGGAAATGGCAAGCATTCAGAGGCCTGCCCAGACTCCTCCTCCTTCCTATATGGTGTTTGTTGGCAAGCGGGCCAACATGGGTCTCAATGACCAACAGACGTGTTGGTCAATGTCTGAATCCGAACCCATGTCTGTGAACTAACCAATTGCAGCTGTCATCAATAAAGTGGTGGCCCTTATTCCATATATATATATATATATATATATATATTCTTCTTATATTCAAAATATTATTTTGAACATATATGGTGTCTGTCTTTATTTGGGTATGGGATGAAGAGGAGGAAACATCCTATCTGGGCACGAACCCCTTCTGCAGTCCCTTCAAAATCCCCTCCGAACCCCCCACCCCCTCTCAAATTTCTTTCCCTTTCATTCCACCTTGAAAATGGCAACAGAAAGTAATCAAAATAGGGAAAACAAAGAGTTTTGTCATGCCCAAAGTGGGCATGTCCATTATCTTCTCATGATAATGGCCCATGTAGGGGTCAAGGGGTGGAAAATTGACCCCCTTATCCCACCCGATTACCCACCCCTGATCTAAGGAAGGGATATGGGGAAGCCAACATGCTGTTAGGCCCCACCCCACCCCATGTACATTAAGACACCTATTTGGACTGATTTAATTACACATTCTAGGATACAGGGGATACTCACAATATTGTTTGCTACTAATATCCTGCTCCAAAATCAAGCCCCCCCTTTTTTGGTGGGGGGAATGGCACTCTGCAAGTCTTTCAGAATCTCTGAATGCCACATCCCTCCCCTTTTCCTATTACAGGCACTTCTGCTTATTTAACATTAGATAAATAATATTTATAGCCCACCCTATGTCTCAAATCTCAGAAGTGTATGTAATAAAATATCTAAATAGTATAACAGCAAAAGAAAATGGCCTGAATTCTGTTGCTAGTCCTACCTAAAATAAACCCATTGAATCAATTGGATTTACCTATGTGTTGACTTACTATTCAATAATTTATTGAATGTCTTTAATCTAGTTGGGACTGACCAACAGGATTTCACCGGTAGGGTTTTAATAAAAGCACAACAGTCTGAAAACATATCAGACTAAGGACTCTATCACACAAGTGTGTAACAGTGATGTAATTCCACATATGAAGATAACAAAAGCATGGCATCATTATTACATTAATTATTGCACTTTGTCGCAATCATGCAATACTACTGCTAATGGAACATCACATGATCACCTGAATGGGATTTAAGATTGCAGTATTGTAATACTTGTTTGGCCTGCACATGTGCCTTTAAGAAAATTTCTCCTCCTGCCACAATTTTGCAAGAATGTGGTTTCAATTTTTTAAAAAAGAAATTAACAAATTAAGAATTAAACAAAAAAACATGGACAAGGAAAAGGCAACTGTTCATTAAAAGGGCATCATGGAGGTCCTCTTCACACTCTGCACTGGAAGCTGAATTATGTGTTCTCATTGGGAATGGGGAGGGGAAAAGAGGGAGGAATGCCCACTCACACCTTAATATTGGAACTTCATTGGGAATGAATGATCACATACTTGTCAATACCAGGTAAATAGTGATATTAATATTCACGTGTTTTGCCCATGAATGCAAAGGTGCACCACAGTAACGGTTGGAGCACTCACCAACCACTGTATAAAGAGAATGTTGTGTGATAACAGGAATCCATTACCGCTACTACCTCAAGGTAATTCCATGATTTCAGCTTCAAAATAATAAAGTCCTAAGTTAAAATAGTTAAAACCATGTACATAAACAATCTGGATAAACTCATTAGAACCCAAAGACTTTAATAAGTAGTAAACATATAAAAGAGAAACAGACATCACATTAGTGCAGATTTCCCAGACATGAATTTCAGTGCTGGGGAAAACAGAATGATAGACTATGGGCCTGTCTAAATGGTGAAAATAATATGACTGGGATGCAAACAGAAGATGATCCATTCATATGGACGTTCATACAAATACATGTCATTAAGAAGGGGGCAGACAAATCCACTGCAAAGTCCACGTGCATAGCATCCAGGGCTTTGTCCAGATTTTCTAAAAAGCAACGTATGGCATGTGAATATGCAATTGTTTGAATAGTCACATTAATGCAGATACAAAGAGGTAGTGCCATCTTATTGGCTAGACAAGCATGCAGCGGGGTTAGCAAACAGGGAAAGTGGCTGCTGCCACTTTGTTGGATTTTTGGCTAAGCAAGCGTCCAGTAAGTCGATCAAATGGCAATCTTATACTCTTTGTTTGTTTGTTTGTTTGTTTTTCCATCTGTCAGGGATGCTTTGATTGTGATTTCCTGCATGGCAGGAGGTTGTACTTGTGGTCTCTTCTAACTCTACAATTCTATGATTCTATGAAAATATGAAGTATCGCATGTGAGCACCATGGGAAGCTTTTTTTTTAATTGATGTTGACAGATTTAAAATCACAAGTAAATCACTCATGGCCACAATCTTGGCTAGGGGATAATGCAGAGTTTTGGGGGCTCTTTTGACTGTGAAGATAGGTCTCATTGTTGCAAATGCCTGCTTTTTTGAACATGTTCCTATTTTCCCCCCTCATATAGACAGGGCCTATATAAAATTTTATCTGAATAGCACATATATTCCAGTGTCTAGATCCTGTTGCCCTGAATGCAATGGCTAAGAAGAATGCCAGATACATATGGATCTTTGGATTAAAAAAAATATTGTGAGAAAACACTGATATAACCAACCATCTTTTGTATTTTCCTTCTTGACATGGTGTCAGAGTTTCTGTATATAAAAATCCTTTTCTCCATTATGCCTCTTTTAGAGATTGTGTTACATTGGCCATCTTTTCAAACACAGACTACTTGGTCAAACTTCACTCACCCTTGTCCGACCTTCATTATTCCATTAGCTCAAGAATTGCCAGTAATGTGAGAGGCTTCTTACATCAAAGCTTCTCTTGTAATAATGCTGCTGTAACTGTAGTCCTCACACCTGAAATGGCTTTAAAAGAATGTGGGACAGGGGGAGGTGGAAGTTAAAAAAGGACTTCACAATGTACAAAGGCACCATTTATGTCATGATACATCAGGGATAGTGGGAGAAAGATAGGTTTCATGCCTGCAGGGGTATCGCACAGAGGTACTAGATGCCTCCTGCCACAACAAACCTAAAAGTGTCCTGCTTATGTCTCCAAAAGATTCCAGCCTATGAGTATGTAGATAAACTACAGTTTGTAAAAGTCATCATTTGCTCAAAAATGGAGAACATGTAGTCCAGTTCAACACAAAATAACAAACTAGTTGTGTGAAAACCAAAACTAGGAGCTGTTGACATCCATAGCTTCTACATAGATGGAGAAAAGTGGGGAGAGAGGAGGTGTTATGCCCTGCTTCCAGAACTTGGAAATGGACTCTGACTCAGAGACTGAAGCAGGGGACATGCCAGGACTTGCTGAACCAGATCAGGGGGATGTTCCAGAGCCACAGGCCAAAGATAATAGTGTAGTACCAGCTCTGGCAGAGGGCCCTACCCCTTCAGATACAGAGGACAACTTATATATCTACCATCACAGCATGGAGACAATGAAAGGAGGGCTTGAGGCAGTCTTAGCCTATTTATAGGAAGCAGCAATTAGTTAAGCAGCAGCTGTATTAGCTGCTGCTCTATAAATAGGGAGCACTGCCCTCCAGGGGTTGTTGGAGATTATCTGACCTGCTGGAGTACACATTGTTTGACCTGGACATTGTTTGACCAGGACTGTGTTTGTTTACTCTGGACTCTGTTTGTCTGACCTGGATTCTGCTGGACTACCCTGAACTCTGTTTCCTGAACCTGGACCTTGTTTATTGGACTTTGCTTGTGGACTTGTGTTTTGCTTGCTAGTAAAGTAAGAATCAGACTTTGCACTGCCTTGATTCATTTGCCATATTTAGCTTGACTGTGTGTGCCTCTGCTATCAGCCAGGATACACTGGGTTTCTGCTGTCATGTCCTGGCTGCCAAGCTGGCCCATTCTTCCCCCATTACCTCAATGAAACAGGCCATAATCCAAACAGGAATGCCAGTCCATTGCTGCAGCCACCACCACTCCATTTTTTTGTGCTGGCTGGGAAGGCAGGAATCTCTCTGAAGGCTCACTGCTTCCTTCCTGGCTTCCAGGAGACCTAGGGATATGGCAGTGCAGCGAGGGATGGCATGCCAGATGGGCTTCTGCAGACATGACAGCCTGTTCCAGTTTTTGTTAGTGGAAATGGAGTAAACTGGGTATTATCTTATAATGCTGTATCAGGCCTTATCCCACCTTCTCCCTGTCTCAGTCCTGTATTTGCCCTGCAGGTGGTGAGGACTGCCTGGGAAAAGAACAGGCAAATGCCCTGCATCATATAGACTGCAGAGCTCTGAGATGGGGGCAAGATGAGGCATTTAGCCCATGTAGACAAACCCTTTATTGTACAATTTTTATCAAAATTTACCACATTCACATAATTCAAATAACTCACCACTAAAACCATTCTGGTAACATTTAAGAGAAGAAAGGGTCACCACTGATATCTGAATGTGACAATTCATCAAGTTGTGCTGGCTTCTTCCATTACCTCAGGACCAAGACTGCTCAGTAGAAATCCCTCTGGTATGGATTAAGGATCAAGAATAACATGTTAAGAATACTGTAAACTAAAATATTTATATTTATTGTATATATACATATTGAGAAGCAGGAAGTAACCACCAATAATCTCATTATCATTTTTTGTATCAACATCAGTTGTAGCACCATACCATCATGAACACACCTGACCTCATCTGATTTCAGGAGACAAGGAAGGTTGGACCTGCTTAGTACTTGATGGAAAACTCCCAGAGAATACCAGAGATCTCCAGGTAGGACTAGAAGGGGATTTTCGCATATAAGATCATGTGCTTTTTTGCTGCTCTGAGGTGATCAAATAGCTTTTTTAAGGAGAAGGTTACACTTGCACACCTTTGCTTTAAGGTTTTTTTAAAAAAAAATACTGTGCAGCAGCAACAGCATATGGAGAAAAATAACATGCTAATTTAGGCAGCCACCATAGTGATTCACAGACCTGTGTAGTTCACATGTGGATAGTTTTGCATACTATTGATTTTGCCTAGAGACTATTGAGACAAATGAATGCTGCTGTGAATTTGCAATAATGTCCAGGAATTAGCATTATATCCTCCTGTCTAGACAAGTCCTGATTCAGTATATAAGACAGTTTCCTGTGTTCCTGTGTGTGTCATGTCCAGATTTAATTGTGCTTGCTGTCTTCATTTTATATTCCTGAGAAAAAGTGGAAGAGAAAAGAGATTAGTGTGTGATGGACCTATCAGGGCCTAGGAACTAGAGGTACCAGGAAGCCCAAATCCGTTATTGGTACTTTACATCACTGCACATCTTGTTGAAGCAATTGTTATCCAGATCTTTATGTCCTATTATAACTTCGTCTATATTGTTATCAGTGTGTACATACCCAGAATAACATTACTAAAAACTAATTAGCAAGATGGTGTTCTCAATATTTTACTCATGTGTTTTTTTAATCAAAGTTTTATCACTTCACCAGCTTGCTGGCTTTGAAGTCTTATCAAGTCTAAATACAAATCTAAAATTGCCCAAATATTTAAAAAGATAGGATATTTGTCAAAGTTAGAATTATACCTGGGGCATAATATGTATGCCTGCTCATTAAACAGGTGCAGGGGGAGAGAGGGAAGAGAGTAGTCTTAGTAGCCTTTTTGTTCAGATGAGAAATACTTTGGATGGGAAATACTTGGATAGAATAACCAAATACGTGATACATATATTCTGTGTGGGATATTAAATCCCTCCCTCCCTCTCTCAATCTGTATGTGTGTTTTGTTGCTTCATTTGATAGTGAAAAGAACTGCACTGATGCATATTTTAAAAAGCTAAGCACTGGAAGTGCAGGCATGCACATTACACATCTAATATGGCACACATGCATTGTATTTTATATTCTAAGTATTTCTTTTGAATTGGCTCCAATTCTCTGGACTCTCATCTCTGGCCTCTTTTAAAATTGATTCTGCATATGCCTGTGCTTTTCTCTTGCTTTCCCCTTCCATTCACTTCTGCTGTTTCATATTCCATTGTTTGCCTCTTTTTTAAAAGGAGAAAAAGAAATATAATGGACAAGAAATGCCACTCATGAGACCAGTTCCCATGATGATGTGCTAGGGGTCCTGCTAAAGACCATTGTCTTATGTTCTTCCTGGGTATAATTTGTTTGAAATTGCCTATAATTTAAATAATAGTTCAGGGTTCCACATACATGGGAAATAGAGCTCTTCCATGGAAGCGGGGGCCATGGGTATGTGTCATCCATGAGGCTTCTTCCATCTGTGATGACTGTCTTGGTCCTACTATCAAAGGTCATCCTTTTTTTAGTGCCTCAGAACCAACCTGTTTCAAGATGCCATATTGGATTTGCTTTCCAATGTCCCAAAGCCTGTGTCACTCAGGAAGGGGGCTCGCAGCTGGCCGGCCCATATCACCAGCCCTCCAATCCCCCCTCCCCGAAACCCCACTCAGCCTTTTAGCCCGGCAGGGGGGGAGGAGAGAGGCAGCCGCATGGCAAGCCATGGGCGTGGCCATCTTTCCCTTTCTCCTTCCCAGAAGCCTCAGCGGTGTGGGAGGGAGAAAGGGAAAAGGACCAATCAGGAAGGGCCCTGCCTGGCCCTGATTAGTAGAGGAGAGGGTGGGAAAACAGGGTACAAAAGGCCGCACTGTGGGGCGGCCTGCCCACTTTGGAGGCAGCAACGGAGGTGGCAGCAGCGCTCCATCACTGCCAAGGGGAAAAACCCACCCTCCCTTTGGTTCTAACTCTATGTCGCAATTTGCATGCGGATGTATTGGGTTGTGATAGGAAATGAATCTGGGCCTTCATCAAGTACAAGTTCAAGTGCAAGTTCAAGTGCAAGTTCAACGGAGGCCCCGGATAAGTTTGCTAACATGAACTTGTTTGCAGGGGAGGAGAGAGCATCGGGCGGGCGGCTCGGCCATTGGCTCTCTCCTCTAGAGGGGATCGGGATGGACCAACCCCAACTCTGCCCACATGGGTGGGCAGCGATGAGATCACAACCCATACATTGTCACCAACCATTTAGCTTGCAAATTGTGGCCGATTTTTGCCAAAATGTATTTACTCAATATCTACCTCAATATGTATCCACATTACTAACCTGTACCTAACATTATATTCTGAAAGTTTACGTAGAATGTAGAAATACAAAGAAAAAACAGAATCGTGTCTGTGTCTCATTTAGGAGGGCGGTGGAGATGTATGGTCTGGGTCCGCAAAATTGGTAGATGGAGAGGCAGCAGAGAGATGGCAGCCATAAAACAAATAGTTGTAGACATAATTTTTAAACAAACAGAGCATTGGCTGAATTTAGCTCAGAAACAATTCTGCAGCATCTAACTATGAGTTGGACTACTAAGAGATAAAAAATGATTTTTTTAGAAAAAATCCTGGGTAAAAAAATGCTTTGTTTTGTTTGTTTTTTTACTATAATTTGTGTGTTTTGAAGACTTTTTTTTTTTAAGCTGAGAGAATAGTATAAAAGCTTTCTTGGAAACCCAAATTCAAGTAGAGGAAATGCTTGTATGTATTTTAAGTTAGAATATGTTCTAATTTAAATCAATTTTCTGTGGAGATTATCATCTCCATTGCATTGTATTGTTGCCAATGTCAGCGAAAGTTGAATGCCTGCTTTTGTGTCCCCTCTATCTACCTAACCGGTTACATTCTTTCAAAAATACTTTAGATTTTAATACACCGAGAATAAAAACTTCATTTGTTTGCTTGTTTTTTGTTTTGGGAGTTTTTAGGATTAGGTAGATAGGAACTCCATGGAAGGAGACTCTTGTCTTCCCAGAAGCAAACCCATTCTACTCGCCAAAAATCCTGAAGCAAGAAAAGAATGGTGCTCCCACCATTAACAGACTTCAGAAAGTTTTACAACAGAATGTCTTCCCTCCATCCAAATCCCTTTTCTATTTGCAGAAGGGCCCAGTTCTTGAGACCCTCGGCTACACTATGGTGGAGTTGGTGAAGCAAAAGAGGTCTCTCTAAAGCTGGCTAAGTAGAAAAGAACAACTTTGTCACTTGTGATGCAATAGCAGACTCTCCACTGTTCTCCTTGATAATAGCACTCTGTATTGGTCTGTCAGGTGTTTTGGAAGAGAGAAACAGAGAGCTCACAACAGAAAGCACTCAAATCCCTCCAAATACCACTGTGCTACATAAGGAACATTGGTCATGAAGATAAGTGTCATTGTTGGCATGTTGATCTATACAGTATATGTATATAAATCTAGATCTAATTATATTAAAGTGATTAACAAAACAGATATGTTTTAATTTTAAGGCAACATGTTTCAATTTTCTACATTCTTTAATTGCTCTAAAAAAAAGTAAGCTGCCCTCAAGGTGGCAGTTGCAGAATATAATCTCTCTCTCTCTCTCTCTCTCTCTCTCCCTCTCTCTCTCTGGCTTTTCTTCAAACGAAGATTCAGGAAGGACTCATCCTGCATTTTCTGCAAGCGCGCTGATGACTAAAAAGGCCAATCCGAGATAAACAAGTCTGGTTGCAGAAAGCACAGCAGAAGGTCTCCTTGGGTGATGTTTTTGGGTTGTGATTCTTTCTGCGTTGTCATTTCTCTTCAAGACTTGTTTGGCGTGAGTTCTCAAATAAGGCTGCAGCATTGTGGATAGTGTGTCTCCATGCCTCCCGATGTGAGGCCAAGGCGGACCACTGTTGGTGATCAATTTGGCCAAGCCTGAGATGTTGTTTCAGGGAGTCCTTGTATCGCTTTTTTGGAGCACCCCTCTTACGCTGACCCGTGGCGAGTTCACCGTAGAGTAGTATTTTGGGGAGGCGATGGTCCTCCATCCTAGAAAAGTGCCCTGCCCAGCGCAGCTGCGTTCTCAATATCATGGCCTCAATATTGGTGATCCCTGCTTGCTCAAGGACAGCAACATTCCTCAAATACAGTAGATGGAGTATAAAATGTGAATGGGTGATGTTACATACTATCATCCAGACTGAGGCCTAGAAGTGCATCTCTTCTATCCTCCAGACATACTACCCTCCAGACTGAGGCCAAATCTATAATCAAGACATTTTCCCTGCTGTCTAATGTTATGTCATTCAATAATATTTCTATTCCAATCACCATCTGTGACCTGAATTAAAATGTCTGCTTACTGGTTGTTCAATTTTTCTGGTCAACATTTCTGAGGTGTGGCTTCTGAATTCTATGCATCCATCAGTTTGCCTTCATAGAGCAGATGATCTCTTGGGCATCTGTAATATACCCTATCTAACTGATTCCACTGCTCAGGTGCTAGAAAATACTTTTAAAAGTAACACAGTGTACTTTTCTACTTCTAACTGGTAATCTACTTCCACAATATCTTAAGACATTTCTTGCTTTCCTGCTTTGATACAACCCTTAATAGCCAGATCAAATTAACAGGCCTGCTTAAAAGTAAAGTATTAAGCAATATTAAAATAAGTTGATCAAAAGTTTGCTCAACTTTTGTGGTTATGGTTTCAAATCCCTTATACTTTATGTTTCAACAGATCTCTTCAGATATATTCCCAACCTAAATGCCTGCCTACTTTATCCTCTGCTCCTATCCACCAACCACCTTCAGATCCAGATCTTTACACTGCAGCCAATCACTTCTGCTCTTCTCTTTCAGCCATCACATATCTTTTTCAGTCACTCAGCATCTAGCACAAAAACAGTGTACCGTGATTACTTATTCATCCCCTTCCTGCTCCCATACTTTACCATATTTACTTTAAAAAGCCCTACCATAATCTGTGATATCAACCTGTCAAACATGCACAGCAGCCTGTACACAATGACATACATTAGTTTGCAGGAGCTGCAGGAGATGATCTCTTTAATACAGTAGGTCCTGCCAGTCGCAGTGCTCTTGAAGGTGTTCTTCAGATACACATAGATGATGTAACAGTTGAATTCACAATTGTGTGATCCAGGATTTGGTGACTGATGATTTAAGGAAAGCTCTCTGTAGCAATCTCCATAAGCTGGAGGAATGTTGTAACATAACATTTACATTAGCAAGATGTTCAGAATTGGCTAGCGATATATAGCTTTCCCTAATTGCTGAAGTAGTTAGGAAATGCTGGAATAGAATGGAAATGGAGTACAAATGGAATACAATATTCGCTGTTGCTTGACATATCTTCCAAGGAAAATATGTTCACTTAAAAAGTTGATTTCTTGCTCATCATTATAATTAATGCAATAAGAAATACATCCTAGAGAAGCAGGTGTTTTTTAAAAAAAAGGTTTAATGGTTATTTTGCAGCACTTTTTTCATTGTTACACATGCATCTGATTCTGAGAGTCAAGTTGCAAATAATATTTCTCTTGACATGTTTGGGATGTCAGGAATTTCAGTCTAGGTGGCTATGGGCAATTTTAGCCTTATTTAAAAAATCAGTGACAATTTTGTGGTTCTCAATGGTAAGCAGTGTTATTCTAAATACTTGGGGGTCTTAAGGACCCTCAAAATATCAATATTAATTTAGGGAATTAATATACTCAGCTTGGCTATGCAAGAGGGGACAAAAGATAGTACTGAAAAACATAGGTCAAAAGATTCTGCTAAGGAGGAGACATTAAGGTAGATAGTACAATAATTGATCTTTATTTGAAAAAAAAAACCAATAACTGTCCACTCAGTGTAGGCTCACTGAGAAGCACCTGGCACAGTCTGGGAATGAACTAAACTCAGGAGTAGCCAAAACAGCACTGCAGAAAGGGTGCTAAAAATAAAGGCTTCAGCTGGGAGCTCTGACCCACTTTCACACAGAGAAAGAATTACAGACAGCAAGGTTCATTCAAAGATATCTGGAGGTCTTTATCTTCAATCTCAGTATAAAAAAACATAGTATATACACAGCAAACCTCATTAACAAACACAACAGCAACACTTTCTCCATAACACCCACCCACACACAATGCATCTTGTGCTTTGACTATATAGGAGTGTTTGATTGTCATCCCTCTGCCTAGCCACAACTATGATCAAACCCACTTCAGCTGTGCTAGTCTGTGGTTTGTTACTCCAACACTTTTTCTTTGGCACCTAAAGCAATATTACTCTGGCAATAACAACATTCACACACCAATTCAGGCTTCAAGCAGTCACACAAGTCTAGTGAATGAAGTAGGAAATATTGGGATCAATAAAGGAATAACGAAGGAGGTTGTATGTGGGAGATACAACACCTGTGCTGTAGAGCAGATATTTCTGCAGTAATATCTCAGAGTCAGCTCTGAGGGCCTGTCAGAAAACCAGCATGCATGGATATAGGAGGAACAGATGACGACAATTTGGTATTGTTTTGAAGGGGTTTTAATATATGATAACAGTCTTCAAGGGATGGGATTTAGAGTGAAAGAAAATGCTTCTTGGAGTTGCTCAGGGAAAGACAATGTACATTCTGGATAGGCTAATAGTTCTTAATGTGTGGATACTTTGTAAATGAATGGAGGAAGCAATCTTCTTTGTTTGTGAAAGGGTAAAGGTATGAGGGTCATTTACAGGTTTCAGTACACCAGCTTTGGCTGATAGAATCATCAAGGTGTTTGGACCCTTAGTTCCCTTGCAAGTTTTTTTTTTTTTTTTTTTTTTTTTTTTTTGGAATTTGGGCAGTCCCTCCTCAAGTGTGTACCTGACTGACCAATGTTTTTGTTTGGGATTCCTGGTTGTGGAATTTCCCCAGCTTTAATGGCCACACTACATTTGATGTAATTATTAAATATTACTAATTTATTATAGATATGGGGCTGGGGGTGTCAGGGTAGGTAACAGCAGACTATTGACAGAAAGAATGAGTTGAAGTTCAGTGGTGCTACTACATGGACACTTATTTATATGATTAATGGGATGAATATAATAGTTAGACTTATCTAGACATGCCTTACCCTTCATCCAGACCATTAAAAATATCATTAATTTACTAGAACCATATAAAGGTTTTGTCACTAGCTTCTCTAAGGATGTTACTTTTCAGTTTGTCCATGCATAGATTCACATAGGAATGAGAGATGTGCCACTGCTATGCCCTGGAACTGAGAGTGATGCTCTCCACCAAATATAAAGTTATGGCAAGTGAGAGCTAGTATTGTTAATGATTGATGCAGAAATGACGAGACCACACACATAAAATTGGGTTGAAATACGGGCCACTTTATTGTTAGATTTCCTATTTATTGTGACTTGCTTGAGGTATGCCGGCTGTGGAAAAGGGGGGAGAGGTCCCTCACGGGGGCACGCACATGGGCGGTTGGTCACAACCGACCTAACCCCCAGCGTCCCTGGGCAACTCACCTGAGCCCCAAGGGGGATCCCGTTATCCGGGGTTCCCCTTGGGCGCCATCTGCTGGAGGGCCCAGCATCGGGAAGGAAACCCCTAAGCCATATAGCTTCTGCGAAGGATCTCCCCCCCGAGTCTGACCCTAAGGATATCCTACATCCCTGTACCCTATCCATTAGGGACGCCGGTACAGTTCAGTGATAGATATCCTTCCACTCAATTTGAGGTTGCCATAGGTGAACGCCAAGTTATCATCTCCCCGCTCCCTGCAAGTGACCACCTAGTTAAAGAAACACACCCGGAGCCAATTGTCAACGTCCCAAGCGACAGTATGGGGTAGGCAAAACACCCCTCGGAAAAGAGCAGGTAAAAATTCCTACCCGGCCCAGAATGCGACCAGAGATGTCATACTGTGGCAGAGGCAGGGTGGGTGGGTTTCGATCAGATGAAAAAGAGGAGGAGACCAGGGGAGGCAAGGGGTAAAATAGGCCCTGCTTTGGCGCCTCCCCTGACTCCTCCCGGCCGGGGTGTGTCCACGCCCAGGCCTGCTCATGGGTTCGCCTCCCTGCTCATCATTAAAACACCTCCCCCGGATCCACCATTCTTCAGGATCCAGCGGGGTGTCTGTTAATGATTGACGCAGAAATGACGAGACCACACACATAAAATTGGGTTGAAATATGGGCCACTTTATTGTTAGATTTCCTATTTATTGTGACTTTCTTGAGGTATGCCGGCTGTGGAAAAGGGGGGAGAGGTCCCTCACGGGGGCACACACATGGGCGGTTGGTCACAACCAACCTAACCCCCAGCGTCCCTGGGCGACTCATCTGAGCCCCAAGGGGGATCCCGTTATCCGGGGTTCCCCTTGGGCGCCATCTGCTGGAGGGCCCAGCATCGGGAAGGAAACCCCTAAGCCATATAGCTTCTGCGAAGGATCTCCCCCCCGAGTCTGACCCTAAGGATATCCTACATCCCTGTACCCTATCCATTAGGGACGCCAGTACAGTTCAGTGATAGATATCCTTCCACTCAATTTGAGGTTGCCATAGGTGAACGCCAAGTTATCATCTCCCCGCTCCCTGCCATAGATAGGGGCAAGTGTCCACTTAGCCCCTATCCCCCACGAGAGAAGCTAACACAGCCCTCACCCCCTGTCGCATACCATCAAGGAAGAGCTGGATCCCCATGTCTGATAAGTGGACCCCATCAACCCGATAGAGTTCCGGGCGTTTATATGAAATGCTCGGGTACTGAATAAAATGGCCAAGGCCTTCAGACAAAGCCCTGTGAACCGCCTTGTTCACTTTCTTCTGAGCAATGTCCAACAGCTTGGGGGGACCGTCGCCTGGGTAGGATAGTCTCGGAATGATGTCAGACCAAACCAGAGAGGTACGCGGCCACTCTGCCTTAATTCGTCGCAAGTCGGCCAAAGCCTGTATCGACAAGGCTCTGCCCTTCAAAAGGCCGAGATCATTGCCTCCAAGGTGGATAACCAGGACATGCGGAGGAGGTCCACGACGCTCCTGCAACAGGAAAGAGATTAAACCATTCCACCTCAAACCCCGTTTGCCAAGCCATTCGATAGAGGCAATGTCTCCAAGACCCAACTGTGGACCCAACAGGCTCCTCTTGGCATGTCTCGCTGCCCAATACACAAAGCTGTGGCCACAAATCAGTACCCGGTACCTCATATCTGTAAAAGAAAGCACAGACAATCAATTGCATAGTGGACGTACATAGCCCTTGTAGGCAGCAGACTTCCAACGACCCAACCGTTTAATTGCCTCAGGCTGCATCCCCATGGCGGCGGCCGTCGAAGCCGCCCCGATCCTAAATGAGTGCGAACAGAAGCGCACGCCGCCCAAGCCCAGGCGAGTCAAGGCTTTAGTTGTAAGTGACCAAAATTGATACTTAGTCAACGGGGAACCATCGGCGTGACAGAAAAGGGGGCCAGGCACAGAAGGGCGCAATTTCAAATATTCCCTAATGGCAACAACGGGGCAAAGGGATGGGTCATAGCACTCGCGTAGAGTAATGTCGCTACCCTTGCCCATCTGGTCAGTTTTGGATCGCCGAATCGTTAGAGTGACCTGTTTGGGGCCCACAGTAATGTCACCCACACCTAGTGCAAGGCCCGCAGAGTCCTTTTTGGATGCCACCACCAGCTCGCTGACACGTAATGCCCCGAAAAAGGCCGTCAAGGAAGCGGCGTGCAACAACGCTACCTCGAAAGGGGTGGAACATACGCTGGGCCATATCTGAAACAGGCCTTTTAGAATGGCCGATGAGAGTGGTTGCCTATCATCATTCGCCTTGCCTCGCTGTCTGGCCCAACCCTCCAGCGCCTTCCTTATCCTAAAGTCGGATGTATTATCCTGTAGGCCCTGAGCCTTACTCCAGAAGGCCAAGGCGGCCAATCTGGATCGAATAGATTGGGGGGCAAGGCCTTTTTTCCTAAGGAAGACACAGAAGTGCAACAAGTGAGGGACTGGGACCGGCCAGGAATTGGGGAGACCCACCGAGACTCTAAACTCAAAAAATTCCTGAATAGACCGCTTGTACACCTTCCTGGTGCTTGGAGCGATGGACAGGCTAATAGCCTTCACTATCTCACCAGTCCAAGCTCCCACAAATCCTCCGGCATCGGGTCCGGCATCTCGGCGGCGCCCGGAGAGGGGGCAAGGCAGGCAACCGGGCGCGGGGAGCAAGGCAGGCAACCGGGCGCGGGGAGCAAGGCAGGCAACCGGGCGCGGGGAGCAAGGCAGGCAACCGGGCGTGGGGAACAAGGCAGGCAACCGAGCGCGGGGAGCAAGGCAGGCAACCGGGCGGTGGGGGGAGGGGGGGTCGCCAAGAAAGCAGCCAAGAAAGCAGCCCAAGCCAGCCGAACAGAGAATGACGATGAGAACGGAGAATGAGAAGCAGGAAAGGGTAGAAAAGGTAGAACACAACCCAATACTACCCCAGCCCCAACACCTAATACCTAGCCCAACACCTAATACCAAACAAAGACAAACAAAGAAAAAACTTATCGCAGTCCTATGAAACAGCTCACTCCTCGATCAGAAGAAAAAGAGGAGGAGACCAGGGGAGGCAAGGGGTAAAATAGGCCCTGCTTTGGCGCCTCCCCTGACTCCTCCCGGCCGGGGCGTGTCCACGCCCAGGCCTGCTCATGGGTTCGCCTCCCTGCTCATCATTAAAACACCTCCCCCGGATCCACCATTCTTCAGGATCCGGGGGGGTGTCTGTTAAAGTGATAATAACTCCTTTGGGAGGATCATTGAAACTCCTGGTACTAAGGAATGCATTTACAGCTTGTGTCCTATCATTATATGGTGTGTTGGTGTAAGTAGATATACATTCCTAATGTAACAAGTGTATTCTTAGCAAACTGATACTGTTGGTTCAAATATCCAGTTCTAAACAAGAAATTATTTGTATCTTTAATATATAATAGGAAAGATTTTATTCAAACATAGTCTGTGAGTTTAAGTCAGTATGTAGGTAGAATCTCTCAATGGTTGTGTATTTCTTCTTCTTGTTATTGTTGTTGTTGTGTGCCTTCAAGTTGTTTCTGACTTATGATGACCCTAAGGCAAACCTATCACACGGCCTTCTTAGCAAGATTTGTTCAGAGGGGGTTTGCTTTTGCCTCCCTCTGAGTCTAAGAGAGTGTGACTTGCCCAATGTCACCCACTAAGCTTCCATGGCTTAGCAGGGATTTGAACCCCAGTCTCAGACTTGTAGCCCAGTGCTGAAACCACTACATCACAGTAGTGTCATTAGTTGAGACAACACTTCTTGTCTTTGTGGATTTTTGATAACATGTAAAACCACCCAACATTGGGATTTAGATTCATGAGTTCAGACATCTCATTTTAAGGCATTTCCTGTTTATATAGCTCTTATGGTTTCAAATGTTTGTTCATTGAGTTTTGCATTGTCCAGAAGGTTGTACATCAGTTCCATCCTTTAGTTTTATCTGTCTTTCTGCTGTGTAATGTACAGTGTGTAGTTTTTATGATCAGCAGGCTTTATGATAATGTATATTCTTATATGGAGGTTCTTTGGGATCATTCTTTCTTCTTTTGAAAAGTTGGCAGAGGTAGATATTGGTATGGAGGTGTTACTCTATCTGTTAACTAAGAAAAAGATTTCCAAGACCTGATTTTTGTTTATATTATGTGTCCAAGCCTTTGGTCGCTGAAACTATAGCAAAGGTTATGTATATTTTCCTTGTACTCATCAATATTCAGCTAATCTGTATTTTCTTCCAAATTCTCAATGATAATAATCCCACTGATTGAATACATCTGCCTTAATGTGAAGTAACATTTGGTTTTAGGATCATCTATGGGCAAGAATTATCCCTTTCCTTTAATCTTGTCCCTACACCCAGGAATGAAGAGTCGAGTCAATGATATGGAATTAAATCTTCCCACTTCTTTATTGAATTGATTAAAACTGCAGTGAGCACAGAAAATGCAATCCTAAATAATGTGTGGGCTTCTAACAAATTAAAAACTAGGCATTAATAGCACAATGGTCTCCAAAGCACAAGGGCCAATACCACCTTGGCTTCAAGTAATAGCTTAGAAGGGAAGCTAAAGTCTCCATAATGCCAAGATGACACCAAAGAACTGGTGTGGACAGCCTTTCAAAACCAAAAGGAGTTTCAGGGTGCTCACATGGGTGTGTCAATCTAATCCACTCTATCCAACATGCACTCCCTGCCCTGAAGGGGACTAACCAAAGCTAGGTCATTACCACAAGTAAATAACATGTGAATGCTTGTTACAAGGCCAAAAGGAAAACTTCAAATTAAGCAAATAAAATGCCCATTGACTTTCATTAATTACCTGAATTTCTAAAGATGTCTAGTTCCACAACAGAGGCAAGGTGAGCACAAGCGTAATGTTTCCACTTGAATAAAATAAACAGGGCAAGTGGTGTGCTGTCTCTGGGGCAAAATGGTTGTCCTTCTGCATTGTGTACCTTGTTTTAATCAGTGCTTCCACCAAAAATGCATGAATGACTTGGGTGATCTATGCACCAAATACTTAGGGATACACAAAAAGCACCCACAATTTCACGTTCATTATCCTGAATGACTGCATCTGTTCAAAAGGGACTTCTGAGATGAATAGAGAGTTAATCACTGTGGTTATGTTGCTAGCTAGCCAAACATTATAAGCCAGCTCCACAGCTGGTATACATCAACATAGTTTTACTGAAATCAATAAAGCTGTTCTCTCCTACACCTGTGCAGGATCTGTTCTCATACAGGCAAGTGCTTTCTCATTGTTAAATGTCTGAATAGTTAATGTTAATAAGAAGAGTCACAAACAGCTGTGGTAGGTAGTTCTGAAAATAGCTGTCAGATGATTAACAGGCCAACATAGCGTAAAATGCTGGCACTGCTTTAATGGAGCAAGTGCAGACAGAAATAGGAAGCTGCAATGCTATTCGTTGTGACTATACAGAGAAATCAATTATAGGAGGTCAGAGCTAATGGCCTGTTAAACTGTCATGTGCCATATACATTTGGCCAAATGTCACAAGTTTTGATCCTCCAGCACCATTTGACTTTCTCACAACCAAAATATTGGGTTTCTTCAGATTTCATGTCATACATTTACACTATGTTGTTGTAAGCAATTGGGGCCATTTAGCCAAGAATTCATCTTAGTGAGCAACTGTGGATAATAAACCAAGAAATCTCTTTAGAACCAGAGATAGGAAGTAATAAATTAAAGTAATATAGTAACCTGTAACAAGTTACTTTCTAGTAATGAGGGAATAACTTAGTATCATTTAAAAATAACATAGGAAGTGGACATAAACCTCTTTCAGTATAGTAAGTAACTTCTACTAGCAATTTTTAAAATTTATTTTAAAAGGCATATTAGTAGCATCTTTATAGAATTTTTTCAATTTTATGCCATTTTTTTTTCTTAAACAGTCTACGGTGTTTGAAGAGTAAGTGAACAGCACGCATGTTGCCAAGATTGGGTGGGAAGTGGAAAGAAGAGAAGCGATTCAGCAAATCAGTGCCAAACAACTAATTTCAGATGCTGTTAGATACCATGTTTTGAAACAGCTTTCCCCAACCACAGCATTTGTACAAGTATTATCCTAGAGCATCCCTAGCTAGCAATGAAATAGTGGGATCTGTATCCCACTGTAAAGTGGTACAGTGGGCCCTTGGTATCCGCTGGGGTTTGGTTCCAGGACCCCAGTGGATACCAAAATCTGTTGATGCTCAAGTCCCATTAGATACAATGGCATGGTAAAATAGTGTCCCTTATATAAAATGGAAAAATCAAGATTTGCTTCTTGGAATTTATTATTTTAAAAAATATTTTCAAGCTGTGGATGGTATAATCTGTGGATGCCAAATCCATGGATACAGAGGGCCAACTATAGATTAGAGGAGGCAACTTAAATTCCTCAGCAGCTCTTTTTGAAGGCACCCTTTTTGAAGTTGGCGGAGTCTCCTTCTTTGGAGGTTTTTAAGCAGAGGCTGGGTGGCTATCTGTTGGGAATGATTTGATTGTGTATTCCTGCAGGGCAGGGAGTTGGACTGGATGGCCCTTCTGGTCTCTTCCAACTCTATGATTCTATGTTGGGCTAACTGTCCAGCCAATGCATCAGGTGTTGATGATCTGTTAGCTCTTAGCTGCTGTCTGGTTAAATGGCAGGTCCTGACTGTGACCATAGTATGGTTTTCTGGGTCACACAAAGCCCAAAGTTGCTACTTTGGGGTTCAACTGGGGTTGAGCAAATTGGTCACTGTGGAGTGGCTAGGAAAAAAAAAGCCTCCGTTGGAATGGATTGTTGCCTCTTCCTCACGGAGCCTCCTCCTCATGTCTTAGTCATTCACCTTGGAGGGAATGACTTAGGCTTGCTGAATGGCAAGGCCCTTATTTTACAGGCTCTGGGTAACTTTCATACCATTCAGAACAGGTTGCCTGGGGTTACATTCGTTTGGTCAGCCATTTTGTCATGCCAAATTTGGCAGGGTGAGGGGGATTCCCAATGCCTTGATAGAATCTGGAGGACGGTTAACACAGAGGGTTGGGTCACTTTCTTGCTTATCATAACATTGTTTTACCTCAAGCAGAGCTTTACAGGACAGATGGCATTTATTTGTCAGAAGAAGGAAATATGATCTTCCTGGCGGACTTGCAACAGGGGGTGAGCTTATTTGGTAGCCTGGTGAGGGAAAGGGACTGAGGAGATGTCTGTCCCTTGTCTGTGGCACATAGTGAGGGGAGAATATAAACGTTCAGTGTACACTTTGGCACCCTTTTGGTGAAGGATTAGGCTGTAGAACCCAGGGAGTGGGGAAGGAGTCTACTCTTGAGGCTGAGCTGGGAGATTTGCTCTGACTTATAAAGTCCTGGGACTTGGGGGAGGGTGCCCTGGGTTTACCTTCCATTAAATAGCCAGCTGGGGAGCAACCCAACTATTGGATTGCCCTCAGGGCACAGATTTTTTGCTGAAGGGAACACTGAGGTGGTAGTCTAGATTAGCCTACCTGAGGAGGTAGTCTGGAGTAACCTGCATCAGGTTACTCCCTGCTCTTACTCCTTTCCAGATTTCATCCCAGCTTTAAAAGAATATAGGTCAAATAAAGTGGCCCTTATTTAACCCAACTTTCTGTGTCTTATCTCATAATTCCATGGTTGGTCATCAAATGATTTTTGCACAAATTATTACATTTTATCTAATCTTTTTTATTACAGTCATTACATATAATGGAATTTTCCACCAGGTATATTTCTTCCTGAAACTACAGTAATTTGATGCCAAATCCCCTTTCTGCTGATGAGACATGAAGAAGGAGGAGCAATTTAGAAAAGAGGAAAGACACAGTGGATAGAATGAAATACAAAAATGATCTTAGAGAAAAACAACTGTTTCTGAACAAAAGCCATTTCCAAAACCATCTTGTAGCTTTCCCTGTGGTGGGTCTACATTTGGGGTAGTCATCAGTGGCTACAGTTGCAACCATCATCAGGTTTCACAAAGTGCAGTGCCCCCGTTGTCCCATTGTTCTGTGGAACTTTGGTCAAAAACATTGTGTGTGGCACAATGAAAATCTGGAACAATGAATTTAGAAAACCTAGAATTGAGGTCACAACCACAGTTTCCAAGAATCTGATATAAAGGCCTCAACAGGTAGTAGTTTGGTTTGCCAGGTTTCAGGGTACTGCCTGAGGTCTTACGCTATGATTCTCTAACTCTTCAGATGGGGAGACAAATCTTAGATTGTAGAACACTGAAAAAGAAGCAAATTTGATTTTTGTGTGGCTTTAAAGCTTGGCCATCATTCTCAGCTGGTGTAGAGTCCCTGACCCAACATGAATAATTCTTGTCTATCTCTTGAGCTTGAACATCCATCAGTGCCCCCAAAAGCCAAGAATACAAGGAGAAGATTGGTGAGTAAACCAGTGGGTATGTAAACTTGGACCCATTTTAGCAATTAGACCGAGGGAGGGGATGAAATTGCAGCACTGCAATTATTGAGCCTGGTTGTTTTATAACCATGGTTCTACAAAATGTATATTTGAAACCCTGGAGCATGCTATAAATAAGGCCACAAGATGCAAGCCCCAGAGGGATTCGCAGCAATGGCTATAGTTACCAATTGTATTTTTGTCTGTTGTCTAACCATACAAAAAGATCTCCCCCACACTCAAGCTCCAGGTTTCCATATTACCTATGGATTTTACCAGATTCTGGTAAATGTGGCCTAAGCCTCTCAAGCCAAATTACAGTCAGCTGAAGCAGTTTCAGTCTTCCCAATGATTATTTGTTCTGGCTCTGTCACATGATATGGACCAGTTCCCTGTTGCAAGGCAAGTGCCTACCCCTGTCACATGACAAGGGCCACTCACTAGAGCGGTGATGGCGAACCTATGACATGTGTGTCACCACTGACATGTGTAGCCATCTGTGGTGATACACGGCTAGGCCTCCCCCCCTTCCACCTGCAACCTCACCACCCTCCCTAAAGTGGCGTACAGGGCTTCAAAGCCCCAATTACCACTTTAGGGAGGGTGGGAGTGGGGAGGAAAGTGGCAGGCGGGACTATGAAGCCTCGATTGCCACCACCACCCCTGAGGCATGTCTGCTTCCCCAGAGCCACCTCGGAAAGGCTGGGTAAGGCAGCGGGCGGGCGGGAGTCTGCCCGGCTTCTCCCCAGCCTTCCTGAGGGGGCCTTGGAAAGGCTGCAGAAGGCGGCTGGTGGGCGGGAGTCTGCCTGGCCTCTCCCTGGCCTTCCTGATGGGGCTCTGGGGCTGTGAAGCCCCAGACCTGCCTTGGAAAGGCCAGGGAAGGTGGCTGGCTGACAGAAGTCTGCCAGGCCTCTCCCCAGCCTTCTCAAAGGGCTCTGGGGTTTTGAAGACCCAGAGCCACCTCGGAAAGGCTGGGGAAGGTGGCAGGCGGGTGGGAGTCAGTCTGTCTGGCCTCTCCCCGGCCTTCCTGAGGGGCCCTGGGGCTTTGAAGCCCCGGAGCTGCCCCAGAAAGGCTGGGGAAGGCGAGGGGAGGTAGGGAGTCTGCCCGGCCTCTCCCCAGCCTTCCCAAGGGGCCCCGGAAGGCAGCAGGCAGGTGGGCAGGTGAGTGGGCAGGAGGGCAGGAGGGAGTCTGCCCGGCCTTTCCCCAGCATTCCTGAGGAGCTCCGGGGCTTCGAAGTCCCAGAGCTGCCTCAGAAAGGCCGGGGAAGGCAGCAGGTGGGTGGGTGGGCAGGCGGGCGGGTGGGAAGGAGTCTGGCCGGCCTTTCCCCAGTCTTCACAAGGGGCTCTGGGGCTTTAAAGCCCCAGAGCCACCTCAGAAAGGCTGGGGAAGGCGGCAGGAAGACGGACAGGAGGGAGGGAGTCTGCCCGGCTTCTCCCTTGCCTTGCCAAGGGGCTCCAGGGCTTCGAAGCCCTGGAGCCACCTCGCAAATGCTGGGAAAGCCAGTGGGTGGGCAGGCTGGAGTCTGCCCGGCCTCTCCCCAGTCTTCCCGAGGGGGCTCCAGGGCTTCAGCAAAAAAAAAAAAGTACTAATAGGCAGGTTAGTTAAAGAATTTCCCCTCCCCCTCACTAATCTGAGTTCATGTCACCCCCCAGAAGCTAAGTAATATCAAGACAAACAAAAGAAACCGACTGATGGATGAACAAAGAAGTCACTAAGTAGGTAAGTTAAATTATTAGTTTTTGGTTTATTAAATACAATTACATAACAATTATACATTTATGTTATTTAAACAGTAAATATTGGAAAATAATGTTTTTTCCTCTAAGTGATACACCACCCAAGTTATGCTCAGTTTTTTGGCGAATTTTGAGACACCAAGCTCAAAAGGTTGCCATCAGTGCACTAGAGGCTTGTCTACATGGGCCATCTACCCTGTCTTGGCCGCATCTTAGAGCCCTGTAATCCAAACAATGCAGGGCTCCCCCCAATTTTGCCCCTGGGCAGTTTTCACTACTCCCAGGGCAAAGATGGAACTAAGATGGGGGGAAGCCCATTAAAACATTTCAGTAAAATAGATCACTTCCGGCTGCGAGCGGGAGGGCAGCGGACGCGAGAGGACGAGGCTCCGTCTCAGCTCCGTTCAAGTGCGACACGAAGAGGGAGAAAACCAAGAGAAAACCCCTTTCCTGGGGGGAAAGAGGGAAAGAGACGTTCCACGGGGCTTCTGCAAGACCACACGTGTTGGGGGGCGGAGGCTCCCCGCCCGCGAGGGAAGGCAGACGCGAGGGACAGACCCGTGCCGCAGGAGAGTCGTGAGACCCAAGCCAAACCCGCAGCCAAAACACGGAGGCAAAAACTAAGTAAGAGCCCAGAGGGCTGAGGAACTTTTTTTTTACTTCTTCAAATAAGAGCAGTCCGTAACGAGGAGCAAGGGAACTAGCTCTATCAGGACGGTTCCCTTTTGTTACACTAAAAGCTGCTCCGGAGAAAGGGAATTTTCATCCAGTTTGTTTAGTTTGCTCAGTTTGGACCTCCTTCTGTTTTGCTTACTGTGTTTCTACCTCCTCCCCTTTTGCTCACTGACCCTTTAAGAAACGTGTGAGAGGGAGAAACAGAGATTGGTCCCTTTCCTCTCTTTTTTTTGGAAACGAGAGTCAAAACCCTCCGTGGGTTTGAAAAGGACTTAACAATACTGCTTACAAGGGGGAGAAGATTTGATGGCAGGGAAGTAAAGAAAGAGAGAAATAGGAAACAACGTGAGAAGAAAGCTGTTAACACTAAAATAGCTGGGCAAGAGAAAATAATTGCGTGACTGTAACACCTGGGGTGCGGTAAGAAGAGGAGAGGAAGGGAGACAGTAACAACGCAGGATAAAGAACAGAGAATAGAAAAGGAGAGAAGAAGAACAGGAAAGAGGAAACAGAGGGAGGAGATAGAAGAGAAGAGGAAGAACGAAAGAAGAAGAAAACAAATAATTATAAAGTTGTTGATATTAAGTTGTAATATATTTTTACTTCTAGTAGTATTGTTATTATCAGTATGGTAAATGAGAGAAATGAATTAGAAGTCTATGATTTATGGAATTAACTGCATATGTATTTGAGAATGAAGTTAGAGAGTGTAGAACATTGATTGGGGAACATTGAACATAGAATTAATTTTGGGGGGATATTGGGGTAATTGCAATAGATTTTTGTTTACTCCTTGAGTAGATTAATTGACTATTCAATTTTGAATTAACTAACTGTCTCTCAAAGTATATATTTACTTAATTGAATTAATTGGAAGAGCTGATTGTTTAGGTAAGATAGAAGTTTGATTTAAGGAATGAATTTACAAAGGAAGTTGATTTGGCTTAACTAAATTGGTAATTGAGAATGAAATAAGAATCAATTTGGACAGTTAAATGAGTTCATAAATGGTAAATGAATTAGGAGATCTGTAAGTCTGTAAAGAGACAAGAAACTAAAGATATAGGTGCCATAGTAATTTGGGGAAGGGTAAGAGAATTTGGGGAAGGGTAAGAGAAAAAAAAGTGGCAAACAACTGAGTTAAGAGATTTAAGGAGAAAGTAAAGAGGAAGGCCAGCTGAAGATCTTTGGGAATAGAGGGAAGGAAAAGGCAATTACTGAAAGGTGCTGATAGGAAAGGGGGGGAAGAAAGGAAGAAATTAGTATGGCATCAGGCCAGAAGAAAGCAGGACCACAATCACAAACCCAAACCCAAATAATGACGAGAAGAGGCTCAATTGAAACACTGAAAATATCCGAAATGCAAACAATGATTATGGAAGAATTGAGGACGGAACTAAAGAACTTTAAACAAGAAATTAGGACAGAACTGAAAGACTTGAGAAAAGAAATAAGGATGGATTATAAAAAAAGAAGCTGAAACATTGGGGAAGAAGATGGAAAAGTTCTATAAAGAGTTAGAAGAAGTGAAGGTGGAGATTCAAAATCAAAAATCTGACATTAAAGAATTAGGAGAGAAATTACAAGAAACAGAAAAAACTACTAAACTCTTGCAAGAAGCGAAAGGTGAGGAAGATATTCAAATAATGAACCAAGAGTTAAGATACAGAGAGAAATGTCTCAAACTAAGAGGCCTTACAGAGAAAATGAATGAAAATCTGATAGAAAGGTTGATACCGGATATGGCTAAATTCATTGATTGCCCAGAGGGCTACTTAGATGGGGAGGTGGACAAAGCATTTAGGGTGAACTCCCAGGTAGCATGGGAGAAAAAACTCCCACGGGATATAGTCATGGTATTTACAAGATCTAGAACAAGAGAAAAGATATTACAACAAAGTTACAAAGAAAAGTTGAAAATAGAAGGTGAGGAGATTAAAATATTTAAAGATATCCCGTTGTCGATCTTGAGGAAGAGACAAGACTATAGGTTCATAACCCAAATGTTGACTAGGAATGGAATTTATTACAAGTGGGAAAAGATAGAGGGTATTTCCTTCACATTCAAACAAAAGAGATATAGAATAGACTCGGTGCAAAAGGCCAAAGAATTTTGTAAAAAATTTGAAAGAGATATGAAAGATAAGGATAGAACCCTACGAGAGAAGCAGAAAAAGGAAAAGAGAGGAGAAGAGGAAGAATATCTGAAGGGATCAAAGGAAGAAGAAACACAAGAAGAAGAAGAAAAAGAAGAAGAGGAAGGAATAGTACCAGAAGAAGAAGGAGAAATAGATCCAGAAATAGATGAAGAAAAGGGTGATAAGGAAAGTACAAGTGGGGAGGAGGTTGAGGAGGAAGGAGTAAAAAACTGAAATAATGGCCAAGATAGGTTCCTGGAATGTGAAAGGATTGAACTCGGAATATAAACAGAGACAAGTATTTCACTACTTAGAAAAATTGACACTAGATATAGCATGCATACAGGAGACGAGGATAAAGGAGGAACACAGTAAATTTTTAAGAAATCCCAAATTGGGATCGGTATTTCATTCTGCAATTAATGAGAAAAAGAAAAGGGGGGTTGCATTATATGTTAATCGAAAATATGAAGCAAAAGAGGTGTTTAAAGACGGGGCTGGTCAATATATAGGGGTTGAAATTCAATTTCAGAACTTAAAATTGCTGGTAGTAGGGATATATGCCCCTAATGTGAAACAAGGAGACTTTTACAAAAGGTTACACGAGAGGCTGGGAGGCTACTTGGGGGACAACTTGATAGTACTTGGGGACTTTAATGGTGTCTAAGAACCCAGAATAGATAGGTCAACAATAAGAAAACATAGAGCAATAGGTAAACTACCAAAAAGCTTTTTCGAGCTAAAGAAAGAACTAGGATTGGAAGATGTATGGACTGTAAAACATGGTGACAAAAAAGGCTTTACATTTTATTCAGATTGTCATAAATCAATGTCACGAATTGACCTTTTTTTAGTGTCAAGAAAGCTACTAGGAGGTATCAACAATATGGAGATAATGCCCAAAACAATATCAGATCACTATCCTATTAAAATGACACTAAAAGTTGTGGAGAGAAACTATAATTGGAGATTAAATGAATTTTTACTTAGAGACGAAGATTTCTTGGGAAGGTTAAAACTGGAAGTAAAACAATACTTTAAGGAAAACACAACAGACGATTGTAAGATGAGGACAATTTGGGATGCTGGTAAGGCAGTAATACGGGGGATGCTAATAAAAAGAGGATCAGAAGTAAAAAAGTTAAGGTCAAGCAGATTTAAATTTCTATTAGAAGAACTAAAGAAGAGAGAAGAGCAACTAAGAGAAAAGCCAAGTGAGGAGAAAGTGGTTAGACAGATAAAATTGATACAGAAACAATTAAACTTGGAAGCTATGACAGAGATTGAAAGACAACTAAGAAGAACCCGGCAAAGACATTTTGAATATGCGAACAAGGCCAGTAGATGGTTGGCGCATAGGCTTAGAAGAGAGAGTGAGAAGAAATTGATTGTAGAAATAAAACACAAGGAAACAGCGATAACAAACCAAGAAGAAATTCAAAAGTTGTTTTACGAATATTACAGAAAATTGTTTGAAAATAAAAGATTAGAGGAAGATACCAAACTGGAATTAAGGAAATATTTAGATGAACAAAATATTCCTAAAATAACGTTAGAACAAATGAAACTGTTAAATTCAACAATTACAATGGAAGAAATCAATACTGCTATATGGGAAATGAAATTTAACAAAGCTCCAGGGCCAGATGGCTTTACTGCCATATATTATAAGAAATTGGAAAATGAATTAGCACTGCCCTTTCAAAAAACTATAAACAGCATAGAAAAAGAGGGGATCCCAGAATCTTGGATAGACGCAAATATCTCGTTAATACCAAAAGAAGGCAGAGACAAAAAGGAGATAACGAATTACAGACCAATATCATTGCTCAACACCGACTATAAAATCTATGCAGCAATACTTGCCAGAAGATTAAAGAATGTACTATCTGAGATAATACATGAAGATCAGAGTGGTTTTCTGACGGGGAGGCAGATCAGGCATAACACGCGGATAGTGCTTGATATATTGGAATACTTCGAACAGCATAGCGAGAAAAAACTGGCTATGCTGTTTGTGGATGCAGAAAAAGCCTTCAATAATGTGAACTGGGACTTTATGATAGAAACAATGAAGAGAATTGAGATAGGAGATAACTTTATAAAAAGAATTGAGCAAATTTATACTATCCAGAGGGCCCAATTAATAATTAATGGGAATAGATCCGATAAGATTCCAGTGATGAAAGGTACCAGACAAGGTTGTCCCCTCTCTCCATTACTTTTCATTTTAGTACTAGAAGTCTTCAATAGGGAAATAAGAGCAAATAAAAATATTCCAGGGGTTAGAATCAAAGGTCATGAGTTTAAACTGAGAGCTTTCGCAGACGACCTTGTCTTATTTGTTGAAGATCCACTGGAAAATATTGAGGAAATTATGAGAACGATAGAGCAATATGGGAAGTACTCAGGTTTTAAAATCAATACGGGAAAATCATCTTTATTAACAAAGAATCTGACAAAAAAAGAAGAAGAAGATCTGACTAAAAAATCAAGATGTAAAATAGAAAAAAAAGTAAAATACCTGGGTCTCTGGATAACTAAAAGAAATTCCGACCTATTCGATAATAATTATACAAAAATTTGGAAGGAAGTTAAGGAAGATTTTGAAAGATGGGACAAACTAAACTTAACTATTATGGGAAAGATTTCAGCATTTAAAATGAATGTACTTCCCAAGTTGCTATATTTGTTTCAGAATTTGCCAATATTGAATAATGACAGACCATTTGAAATATGGAAAAAAGACATTTTGGAATTTGTGTGGGGTAAAAGAAAACCAAGAATTAGATGGTCATATTTAATAGATACATGGGAAAGAGGTGGTTGTGGAATGCCAGAACTAAAAATGTATTATTATGCTGCAGTGATGGTGTGGATATTGGAATGGGTAAAGCTGAAGGACGAAAAATTGCTGGCCTTGGAAGGACATAATAACAGATATGGGTGGCACGCATATCTGTGTTATGGAAAGGATAAAGTTAATAGGGATTTCAATAACCACTATGTAAGAAGATCATTATTAGCAGTATGGAAGAAAGTTAAGAACAAATTTTACAACAAAATTCCATTTTGGACATCGCCTCAGGAAGCGTTTTTTGGAAGGTGGTTAGATCGAGCACAATATTTAAGATATAAGGATCTGATAGTATTGGATGATAATAATGACATCAAATTAAAATCCAAAGAACAAATAAGCCAAAAAGTCAATTGGTTTACATATCTACAGTTGAGGGAAAGGTTTAAGGAAGACCAGAATAATGGAGGAATAGAGCTGGAGTACAATGAATTAGATGAATCAATGTGGGAAGACCAAAGGAAGAAAAAAATAGCTAAATTTTACAAATTGTTGATAACCAGATATCTAGAGCCGGAGGTTATAAAGGAATATACCATACAGTGGGCAAGAGATATAGGACACAACCTAGAACTAGAAACCTGGGAAAAAACACGGACTAAATCATTCAGGTTTACAGCCTGTCAGAATTTAAGGGAAAATTATGTTAAAATTACACATAGATGGTACTTCACACCAGTTAGGTTAAGCAAGATGGGAACAAATATATCTAAAAACTGTTGGAAGTGTCAATCAAATGAAGGTTCTCTAATCCACATGTGGTGGAAATGTAAGGTAATTAAAAAGTTCTGGTTAAGTGTACATAATACGATTAAGAAAATCTTACAGATTGAATATGAACTCAAACCAGAACTTTACATCCTAAACATGACGAACGTACTAGGTGAAGCAGAAAGTCAACATTGGAGAATTATGTTGTACATGGTAACCGCGGCAAGGTTAGTTATTGCTAATAAGTGGAAGCAGAAAGAACCACCTAGAATTAAAGAATGGCTAACTAAACTTATAGATATGATAGAATTAGACTGTATGACCAATAGGTTGCGTAATGTTCAATGTAAAAAATCTCTAAATACCTGGTTACCTTTGATAAAGTTTTGGAGAGCAAATGAAGACGGGGAAGAGATACAGAAACTGTTATTATATTAGGAGACAGCGTGGATGTTAGTATGAATGTAGAAGATAATTTGTAGAGGTAATACGGAGTGTTACAGTGAACAAGTAATGAGACGAAGGCATTACATTCGAAGAAAGAGAAGAAGGGTTAGGAATTGAGAAGGTTGTATGTTTTAATGAAAGTTGTTAACCTTGGCGCACTAGGGGATAGTGTGAGGAAGTTAGAATATGAAAACGACGAAGATTTGTGTATAAGACAGAAGAATAAACAACAGAAATTGCAATGTTTCTAATGAATAATGCATAGGAAAATAAGTGTTAAAGAGAGATCAGAAAAGGAAAAAAAAGAAGATAAAGTGATGTATTTTTCTTTCTTTACTTTGTTTCTTTTTTCTCTATGTACAATAGAAATGAATTGTGTATATACTGTTATTATTGAAATAAAAATAAAACGCAAAAAAAACACATTTCAGTAAAATAGCTGGGAAAACCCGCCTAATTTTGGAAGAAATGGATAGGGCCCTGTGGGACCACAGGAGTCCATACCAGCCCGTCTCTGCAGCCACTGCTGCTGCCATTCACTTCACATTCTCTGTAGTCAGGAAGGAGGCCTGGTCACATGCAGAAGGCCTTGAATACATGCTCCAGTCCCCCTTCCTGGCTTCAGAGAATAAGACGAGGAAGGAATAGGCGATGGCTGCAGAGATGGGCCGGTGTGTCTGTGCAGACTCCTGGCCATTTTGTGCAGGTAATGGGGGACCAACAGGCCTCATCCAGGGCTAAAATAGTTGCCATATTCTGGCCCATGTAGATAGGGCCTAGGATCACATTTTGGCTTTACAATGACAGGAATTTGATACTGCTGACTTGGCAATGGTTTTCAGAAGCTACCTGAGATTTTTTTGATAACATTGAGGTGATTCTTGTTTATACATTTTCCATAATACCTACATTAATAAACATGTGGTACCTTCTTCCTCAAAAAGAAGGTGAACTGTAAATTTAGAGAAGGGAGTGAGATGGCAATAGCCTCCCTTCAAAGCTTCTCTCTGTTCCATCATCCTCTCCTTGTTCCTCTTCATTACTCTCTCTCTCTCTCTCTGGCTTTTCTTAGCAAACGAAGATTGAGGAAGGACTCATCCCGTGGTTTCTGCAAGTGCGCTGATGACTAAAAAGGCCATTCTGAGATAAACAAGTCCGGTTGCAGAAAGCACAGCAGAAGGTCTCCTTGGGTGATGTTTTTGGGTTGTGATTCTTTCTGCGTTGTTGTTTCTCTTCAAGACTTCTTCGGTGTGAGTTCTCAAATAAGGCTGCAGCATTGTGGATTGTGTGTCTCCATGCCTCCCGATGTGAGGCCAGGGTAGACCACTGTTGGTGATCAATTTGGCCGAACCTGAGATGTTGTTTCAGGGAGTCCTTGTATCGCTTTTTTGGAGCGCCCCTCTTACGCTGACCCGTGGCGAGTTCACCGTAGAGTAGTATTTTTGGGAGGCGATGGTCCTACATCCCTATTGCGTCTGCAGAGTCCCATCCAGCAGAGCTGTTTAGGGTGGTAAGGGAGATGACGCAGGTTATTCCTGGCAGAACCCATTGCTTAACCCAATGACGGCCTGCTGTGACGTGTTTAACAACTTCTATGCAGCTAAAGTCTCTCGGATAAGAGCTGACTTAGATGCCAGTAATTTGACAGAAACCATTGACAAGGTGTCCAGCAACTCCGTTGATGTAAGTTTACTGGATCAATTTCAATCTGTGAGTACCGAGGATGTGGACAAGCTACTTGGTAGGGTGAGGAACATGACCTGCCCTCTTGATCCTTGCCCTTCATGGCTGGCCATCTAGGGGGGGTGCCTTGATGGTGTTCCTTAAGGACATCATCAATGCATCCCTCAGAGAAGGGTGTGTTCCATCCTGTTTAAAGGAAGCTGCTGTTAGGCCGCTCCTGAATAAACCTTCCCTGGACCCCCTGGACATGGACAACTATAGGCTGGTTTCTATGTTACCATTCTTGAGCAAAGTGATCGAGAGGGCAGTTGCACTTCAACTCCAAGTGGTCTTGGATGAAACCAATTATTTAGACCCATTTCAAACTGGCTTTAGGACGGGATTTGGAGTTGAGACCACCATGGTTGCCTTGACCGACGACCTGTGTCTAAGCATCGTTAGGGGTAGTGTGACCCTGTTGGTGCTTTTAGACATCTCAGCAGCTTTTGATACGATAGATCATAGCATCCTCTTGGATTGCCTGAAAGGGTTAGGAATCGGAGGCACTGCGTTCCAGTGGTTCTGGTCCTTCCTCTTGGGCAGGTCCCAGAGGGTGTTGTTCGGGGACAGTTGCTCCAGCAGAAAGGAGCTTACTTGTGGCATTCCTCAGGGCGCCATCCTGTCCCTGATACTCTTTAACATCTATATGAAGCCGCTGGGTGAGATTATTCGGAGTTATGGGGCTGGGTGGTTTCAGTAGGCGTATGACACCCAAATCTATTTCTCTTTGTCCTGATCATAGGCCTCGAATTCCGATGGTGTCTCTCCTCTTAATGACTGTCTTAAAGCAGTAATGGGCTGGATGAGGAAAAACAGATTGAGATTAAATCCAGTCAAAATGGAGGTGCTGACGGTAGCGGCCCCAAAACCAGGAGTTGGGTTGCAAACTCCAGTCCTGGACGGGGTCACACTCTCCGTTAAGGACTGTGTTCGCAGCCTGGGGGGGGCTCCTTAATTCATCACTTCAGATGACTAGTCAGGTGAATGCAATGGTCAGGAGCGCCTGTTATGAGCTTCAGCTGATATGCCAGCTGCGCCCTTTCCTGGAAGTAAGGGACCTCGAGACTGTGGTGCACTCACTGGTAACCTCTTGTCTAGATTTCTGCAATACGCTCTACATGGGGCTACCCTCATGCTTTGTCCGGAAACTTCAGTTAGTACAAAATATGTCAGCCAGAGTGGTCTCGGGAACATCTCGGAGAGACCATATAACTCCAGTATTAAAATCTCTCCACTGGCTGCCTATCACTTTCCGGGCCCAGTATAAGGTGTTTATACTGGGTATTTTATTATTATTCTGTAATCATTTTTTAAAAAAAAAAAAAACCTATTGTATGTTTTAATATTTTCTAATTTATATATCTTTAATTTACTGTATGTTTTTAATCTTTTATAGTTTAATATTGTTTTAAGGGGGGGTGGGCTAGGGTACTGGGACTATGGAGTTTTTATATTGTAAGCCGCCCCGATTGCGTTGCAGAGGGGCGGGATAGAAATAAAATTTTATTATTATAAAAAAATTTTATTGGTTATTGCCTTTAAAGCCCTAAATGACTTGGGTCCTACTTATCTCTGGAACCACCTCCTCCTATACAATCCTCCCCGTGCACTCCGGTCCTCTGGGGGGGGGGGAATTTGCTTCAGCCACAAAAATCTAGGCTGTCTGCAACCTCCCAGAGGGCCTTTTTGGTAATCGCCCCCAAATTGTGGAATGACCTGCCAAACGAGATCTGTCAGATGACAAGTCTGAGTAGCTTTAAAAAAGCATTAAAGACGGATCTCTTTAACCAGGCCTTTCCTGATTAGATCCCGGCCTCAGAAGCTCCTAGCCTTTTTTAGTCTGCTGGCCATTTATTGTATTTATTGTTTTTAAATGTGATTTTTAACTAGTTGCTTTTTTAATTTATATTTGTTTAATATCTTTGTATGGGTGAGTGTGGGGGTGGGTGGTGTTTAGGGATTTTTATCTGCATTGTATTTTAATTTTTGTAAGCCACCCCGATTGTTTTAACAGAGGGGCGGGGTATAAATAAATTTTATTATTATTATTATTATTATTTATTAGAAATGTGCCCGGCTCAGCGCAGCTATGTTCTCAGTATTATGGCCTCAATGCTTGTGATCCCTGCTTGCTCAAGGACAGCAACATTTGTCACATAGTCAGTCCAGTGTATATTTAGGATTGTGCGCAGACAGCGCTGATGAAAGCATTCGAGGAGTCATAGGTGGTAGCGATAGGTGACCCATGTTTCAGATCCATAAAGGAGAATAGACAGTACAATGGCTCTATACACATTGATTTTTGTGCTTTGCCTCGGGTGTTTATTGTTCCAGACTCTTTTGTGAAGTCTTTCAAATGCACTATATGGCTTTGCTAATCTGTGATCGATCTTTGTCAATCTTGGCATCTGAGATGATGCTTCCCAGGTAGGTGAACTGCTGAATGGACTTGAGCACAGATTTGCAGATGGCAATGTGGGGATGGTGGTGTTAAACAAGCTACCATCAGTACGATAAAGTATATAGATGCCGTCTTCTTCAAGCTCTGCCATAGCCCTTTGGAGCATCATGCTGAAGAAGTTTGTAAATAAAGTTGGTTGAAGAACACAACCTTGCTTCACTCCATCAGTTATTAGAAAGGGCTCTGAAAGAGCATCGCCATATCTGACTTGGCCACGCTGGCCCTCGTGTAGCAAGATAATCATTTTAAGGAATTTGAAGGGACATCCTAGTCTTTCCAGTAGAGAGACCTTTTCTACTCACAGTGTCGAAGGCTTTCGTGAGGTCGACAAATGTTACATAGTGACCCTAGTTCTGCTCCCTGCATTTTTCTTGCAGTTGTCTAAGGTAGAATACCATATCTGTAGTACTCCTATTGGCTCTGAAGCCACATTGGCTTTCAGGAAGAAGTTCTTCTGCAATGGCAGGAACTAATCTGTTCAGGAGTATCCTTGCAAGGATTTTTCCAGCAATAGAGAGCAGTGTTATGCCTCGATAGTTTGAGCAATCGGATTTTGCTCCTTTTTTGTTGTACAGGGTGATGATGACTGCATCTCAGAGATCTGGTGGCAGTTCCCCTTTTTCCCAGCAATTCACAAGGAATTCGTGGAATTTATCGTGGAGTGCATGACCTCCGTCTTTCCAAACTTCAGGTGGGAGTCCATCAATCCCAGCTGCCTTGCCTTTTTCATCTGCTGTATGTCCGTAAGGGTCTCTTCCAAAGTGGGAGCTATGTCCAATTCATTTTTCATTGGTTTTCCTTAACTGAAAACCTAAATGCTTCTCAAATCCTACATTTGAGAAGGAATAGGGAATAACATATTTCCTCCCACAGTTTAGAGTTCTCTTAGTTATCTTCCATATAGCTGGAAGTAACAATTACTACTTCTAATGAGGCTCTGATTTTATGTTTGTAAGGTACAGAAAATTGTTTGGCCAGATGATTCTATAACCTCTCTGTTTTGGGCCAAGATAATCACTTGGGTGCCTGGCACTTACATCTAATTCAATTTAAATTAATTCACTGAAGTAGCTTTAAACATGCCAGGGCTATATTTAGGTTTTTGCTGTTTCACACTGACTTATGCTTTCCCCACCATCATCAGTGTGCCCTTAGGCTCACCACACTATAAAATTTCTGGCAACAGGCTTTCAAGTCTAGTCCAAGGTATATTTTCCTTACTGGTATTGATTTTGTGAATCTCTGATTTCTTCACTTTTACTTTTTCTTCTATTTTTTTTTTTTATTTGGTTTTAAATAATTACAGGAAGTGTATATAGCCTCTCCTGTCTGTGGAAAGTTGATAAGAGGTCAGCAAGAGGTTTAGAAGCACCCACTGATCTCTGGTGGCCTACAAATGCCTCAGGCTGCTGCTAGTTGTGGCTGCTTGAATCTTACAGCAGTGGTATAATGCAGAGTAAAAATGTCATCACTTTTTGATTTCGCAGGGTCAATCTTGTCATCTCCTACCCTTCACCACTCAAGCTGTCTGGATTCCTCTGAGCTTAGCTGCAGTTCTCATAGTAGCTGAGCAGATTTTCCCAGTATTTTGTTATGAGCTACCCCAGCTGTGATGCAAAATTTGGAGGGGAAGGGATAAGAACCATTAGCTTTACAAAAGATGTTCTCATGGTGAAAATGAAACTGGCTAACAGGGTCACCTCCATCACAAAGAGGAAGAACATTTCTTCTCTGTAGAGCATTCTCTTGCCTAGAGCATCCCCATCAGGTAGAATTCAAAGACGTAGCTGTGTTAGTCTGGAATATCAGTAAGCAAGGGGATCTTGAAGCACCTTTGAGACTGAGAGGGAGAAAAACTCGTAGCATAATATTTGTAGACTTCATCTACTTCCTCAGATGCTAGAGTCAGCATCCATCAGGAAGCTATCCAATCTCTTCTTGAAGATGGACTGGATGGCCCTTGTGGTCTCTTCCAACTCTACAATTCTATGAGTCTACCCCCCACACACACACACAGAAAATAACACTATTGCACAATAAAAACATGAATATTTTTTTAAAAGCTGTATTAGTTGACGATGGCTGCTTTCTGCACAGACACAGACACAAACACACACACAGAAACACACCCTTCCATGAATTCTGTTTGTATCCAGTGGGGAGAAAATTGTGCAAATTATTTATTCTCACTTGCTAGGACAAAATAGTCAAATATTTACATCCCCAGTGTGCACACACATAGAGAAACAACTGCACAGTTCATAATTTTAAACTCCCAGCTACTGCCAACTTTCGAAGTATGAAATCTGATACATGACTGAGGTCTGACCACACATTAGACTGTGAAACACCAAATGGAACATTTTGTATAGGGATTTCCAAAGATCTCATTCCTCAATCATCCTTGCTGTAAAGGACCCTCTTTTCTCAGGGGGCTTCTGCCTGTGGTTTTCTCCTACATAGCATGTTTACTTCACCTGTTTCTCACAGCTGGAAGACATTGCTGCTGGCAATGCAAAGGCTGGCATTGAAAATCAGAAAACAAAACTAACAAACTAAGCCCCCAGAGGATTTTAAAATGTAGTGATTTTCTGAATAACTATCTTAATCTGCATCCTGTGCACTTTTTTTTCACGACAGATTCACCATAAATTGAACAATGTGCCTATTTCCCTCTGACATTATAGATCTTGATTGTTATTCATCTACACTGATTTGTTGGGTGTCACATAGTATCTACTCATCTTCTTTCCAATTTCACATAAAGAGAGAAAATTATTAGCATGTTTCCAAATGTATTCCCAGGTGCCAAAAGTAATTACTTCCCCAAGATCTTCTACCCATTTTTTTTTTGTAAAGCCTGTTCAGTTCAAAATCATGTGTTAATACAATATTTTGCAATGGGAGAGCAATCCCTATATTCACATTATTCTAAGGCTGCCACAGCTATAGTAACATATAGACAGTATGTTCATTGTATGTGTATTCTCAAAACACAGAAGTATATGACAGAAAAGTGGGGTGGTGGTGGTATGCACATCAACCACATTTCCAGTCAATGACCATGCAGCTGATGACTGCCACATTGCACAGACACACAGATGGAATTTATCACTTAGGCTGAACTGATGTGTCCATCATGTCTTCAACATGAAAGAAAGACAGAATGGAGCAGCAACCACAGGCACAACTCCAGGAGCCTTGTTAGATTGCCTGTTAAATTAAAAACAAACGTCTTTGCAGATCCCTGGTTTAAACTTTGGACTTTATCAGACCATGAAAATATGGTGTAATAAGGATTCCTAATGATTTTGAAAGGGCACGCATACCAGATGATGTTCCCTTTCGTGATCATGTGCAATCCAAAACCCGTCCTATTTTATTGACGACCCAAGCCATAAATTGATCCCCTGTGGTTCTTTTGTGCTGGCATTGCTGGGGTTTGAATCCATGCATCATTGTACTCACATGAATGGCCAGTCCGGCCAGAACACTTCCGAGTGAGATCATGACATCCAGGTAGGTGACGCACATTTTATGACCCTCCCCAGTTTACTTGGGGCATTTCTAGTGTGTTTATGAGATTTTGTGAACTTTTACTTTGTTCTTTTTGCTTTTATATTTGAATTTCCTGCACAATGCATTCTCATGAGAACCCACAAGATTACAATAGAGGAAGTGAACAGAGCTCTGTTCACTCCTCATCCATTCACTGGGAAGCCTTTTCATGAAGATAGGAGGTAAGTGTGGCATGGGGAGTTCTTTTGCTGGCATAAAAATGGCAGAGGTTTTGCCGGCAAAAGAACAGGTTTAGGAAAGTGGTCTGATAAAGTCATTCATTTTGTCTTCCTCTACTCTTCCAATGGAAAAAAAAATCATAAAACCAAGCATCAGCAATAAGCAGAAATTCTGTGATACAGTCTACACTGCAGGCACAAGCACACTCAGGGGGTTACCAGTTCAAATTCACATAACCAATCCATTTGTCTTCCCCTGTAACTATTGAAAAACGGTTGGGCAATACAGTTTCATAGGGACAAAACAAGCATGCACATGGTTCTAGAAGTATTGGGTCATAAAAATTCATTAAGGGGAAATGTTACATGCACCTAAATACAGTCCCTAAAATTTTAACTTTTAGGCTAAGTTACTGCTAGTTATTAATGAAAAGCCAACATTACACCAGTGCCAGGAGTCACAGGGCCTGTTTTATCAGTTCCAGGATCCTTAAGACTTACCCAGAGTTTAAGGGAAAACATTCAGTAGCAGAAGGGAGGGACAGATGGAACAGACATGAGCACCAGACTGTGAAGACTTGGCATGCCGGGAGCCCATACCATGACAATTAGAGTGGTGTGTGTGTGACTAGCGGGGAGGGGGGTGGTCTGAAGCAGGAATGAGGAAAGTAGTTCCATGGGAAACATGTGCCCCAGTCATTGTTTTTGACACCCTCCAAACACACCAAAGCCCACAGACCCTCTCTTAAAACAAATGTGAGGAAGAGAAAATCAGTCCAAAATGCCCCCCAAAATATTCCAGGTTCACTCCTAACACCTAGACAGTCCCCCTCCCCCACCCATACAGTGAACAACCCAAGAAGCTAAAATAAAAAATTGAGCTCTGATCCCTTCTGAGACTGAATTTCAGCCAATTTTCATCTGAAAATCTGAAGGTGTGTCCAGTTGGAAAGGGTGGAAATTGGTCACACCAAAGTTGGCTGCCCCTGTTAAGAGTTATTCTGACAAGTGTGGATACAAAATGAACATATCCCCCCCCCCTCCGCTCCCTGTGCAATGCTGCTATTTATGACTTAACCTATGTGAGTCATTCCATTGTTATATTGTTGCTCCACTGACAGAGTTGTTCATTACTGGCATGTCTGATGTGCTCTACCAGCATATTTTCCACTAATTTGCCCCCAGAAAAAGGAGATTTCTGCTGAAACTTATCACCTTCAGCCAGTGAATTTTTAGTGGGACAATCTGCTCTAAACACAAGGGATTGATATTACCATTGAATGTGAGACAGAACTGGTTACATTATATATGAACAAGCAAGCACAAGACATTTATAAAATCACATGGCAGTTTTTTTCTCTAGTAACAATTATAACTTCATATATTGTAATAATCCACATTTGAAATGGATGGAAGCTCAAACCACTATGGACTTCTGTCTTCCAATCATATGATTCCTTATATAAGCATAAGGAACTACTTTACAACATTTGTAAGTTCTGAGGATCCAGACAGACAAAATCCTCACAAGTTGAAATTACAGTTATCCCTCCAAATCCACAGATTTAAGTATTCATGGCTTGAAAATAGTCTTTAAAAAATAATAATCCAAAAAGCAAACCTTGATTTTTCATTCTTATATAAGGGACACCATTTTGCTATGCCAGTGCATTTAATGGGACTTGAGTATTCACAGATCTTGGTATCCACAGAGGGTCCTGGAACCAAACCCCAGAGAATATGAAGGAACAACTGTACTACCATCAATGGGTACTGCTAGGACTGATTTTACAGAGACACTCATTTAACAATGTCCAGTAATTGCTTATCATGGGATTTTTATCATTGTAATTGTACAGTTTATTAGACTCCATCTCTTAATGTAATATGCTCATACAAGCTGTGCATTTTACATTCTCAAGAGGTAGTTGGCTATCTTTTCTTGTTCATCTCAGTATTCAACTGAACATCTCCACAAAATGCAGCACCAACACCCTGTTATTACTGTCCTAAGTTATTTTTTCCCCCATCCAAGCCTCAAATAGTAATGTCAAAAGATTTGTGGTTCTTGGTTAAATAAACCCTGAAGATGTGATTGTTGTTGATGTCATTTCCTTGTTTATATGTTGGTTTAATATTTTAACATAGCTTTTAGTTGTGATTCACAGTGCAGGGACACAAGAATATCTTAGGCATTCTATTACTAAATGATTTATTGTTTGCCAGCTTAATAAACATTTCCACATGTCAAGACTAGAGCAAGTCTTGAAAGAGATAGCCAATAAATTTGAAGTTCTTCCAGCAGAGGAGAAAAGAGGAAGCTAAACTCATTTTTGGTGATCTTAGGGACAGAGTCAAAATGGAAGGAATCAGGTCTTTTAAATGTTTCTCATAAAGTCAGTGAACAGGTAACCTTAGCACAGAAGACATTCCAAACCAAAGCACAGGAAGAGATGCAGCCTCTATGTGACATTGGAAAGGTCATTCCTACATTTTATACAGTTGTGTGTTACTTTCCTTCTCACAGAAAATCCCAGGTTTTTTTCTTATAATTACAGGGAATGTTTTGACACTTTGTACTAAATTCAGAGAGGTAAATAAATACAACTAGTTACACCTATCATTTGTTATAGCAAAATCATCCCTTGTTGTAACTAATAGATTTGATGGCTTTTTAAAAATTATTATTTGATTTATATTCCACCTTTCTCCCAGAATGGGACCCAATGCCACTCACAACGCATAAAATCCATTGTGCATTTAAAATATGATAATTAAAAGTTAAAAACAATTAAAATAATAAAAATTTAAAATTATATAAAACATATAAAAGTTTAAAAAATAAAAACAAAAACACACCCCAATAAAAAAATCCTCTGTGCGCACAGCTACAAATTAAAAGCCTGCTTGAATAAAAATGTCTTTGCCTGCCAGTGAAAGGAAAGCAGGGAGAGGGCCAGCCTGTCCTCCCAAGGAAGGGTTTTCCAATTAAAAACAAGATGTGCTTCCAGACAGATGGTTTTCAGACCTACCAATTAATGGCTGTTGGACTGTTTTTCTGTCTTTTTCTCCTTTCCAAACTATTTAATGGGAAGAAAAGGAAGAAATATAGGAAAATATGGGAAGATACAAATGGATGACAATATCAACTGGGCCCTCCCAGTTATCTTCTGGATCACTGTCTTGGGTGAGTCAACATAGTTCACAGCCAGGAATGCCTAGGATCCCAGGAAGGGTGATCCCATAAAGGAAGAACACACTTGTAGCAAGAGAAGATTGCCCCCATAGCCTATCTCTGCAGTTGGGTGACAAGGAAAATTAGGAAGGCGGGGTCTCTTCACTATCCAATGCCTCAGGAAGATCACTAGGGCAGCATGACATCTACCTGAGTGGCTGATCCCCACAAATTGTGACAGATAGAACAGTCAATTAACCAAACCAAACCAAACCAAAAGGAACATCCATGATAAAAACACAATAGGGAGTAGGCAAAAAAAAAAAAAACATGTCCAAAAAACTGTCAGGGCACACCAAATAATTCCTGCTGAGTCCCCAAAAAGGCAGATGGAGGAGCCCAAGCTATGCCATGGATAGAAGATGTAAATCACTTCTGTGAAGAGAGGCAGAAAAGAGGATGCCTGTTGCCTTAAACAGATGGTGCAGCTGAGATTAGAACAGTACTTAGAGTCATCTCTACACACAAAGTTGTTATTATGTGCCCTGAAGTCAGATCCAAACATGGCAATCCTGTTTAGAGGAAGTTTGCCATTGCCTTTCTCTTAGACTGGAGGAATCTGACTTGCCTTAAGAGCCCTAGACTGGGAGGGAGGCGAGATAGGTAATAAAATAATCAGCCGATCAATCAAACTGGCTGACCACTGCAACAGCAAAATGTTGGGTTAGATAGGGGTTTTGGTATGATCCAGCATGAATTATCATATTTTACTAAAATATCTTAAACCAACAAATGTTCTTTCATGCCTATGGACTTATGTCTTCTGCCCTATCAAACTGCATAAAGATAATTAAATTTCAACTGAACCACCATGATTTTCTGTTTCTATGTGTGTCTTCCTGGAGGGTCGTGGTTGTGATAAACAGAAAACAAATATTTTCTAACAAACATTGCGGCAATCCCATTTCTTCTACAGACAAAAGTCTTTGGGTATTTTTCACTATTCATCCAGATGCTCAGGTAGAATCTATGTCGGTAGAGTAGTCCAGAGGTGACAGAAACAATGTATTTATTAATAATTTATTAATATTTAAACTAAATTAAATTATTTGATTATTTAATTTACTTTATTAAAATACATTTATTTCTACCCAGCCTTGTGTCTAAAGGTCTAATTTAAAACTGTGTAAAAATAAAAATGATTTGAAAAGGCTAAAAACATATTAAACAAAGTAACAAGTTTAAAAGACAGATCAAAACCATGTACATATGAGGGGTAGTGTAAAACCAATTAGGCCCCAAAGGCTTTGGTGAATAGCCATGTTTTGGCTCGGTGCCAATTTGTCCTCCAAGGGAAAAAATATTCCATAACAGGGGTGCCACAGCAAAGAAGGCCATCTCCTGCATTTTCCCACACAGTGGGTATTGCCCTCACTGACACAGAGGAGGGCCCCTCCAGCAGATCTCAGTTCTTGGACAGACATGTATACAACAAAGCCAAAGCTAGTTTTTTTCTATATAAAGGAAGCATTCTAAAACAAGTTAATCAGAACAACTTTTTTGAAGGTTTCATCTGATATTGTCAGGAAGCACAAACAACATCACCAAAATATTAGTTCCAAAGCCTGTGGTAACTATGTTTGAAAAGATTATTCCAGATATCCTCCCACCATGTCTCTTGTTCTCCTTTCCCCCTTTCAACAGTGTACGAGGTCAGAAGTTTTGCCAGGCCCTGGAGCACTTTTCATTTCCATGAGCATCACATCTGTCTCAGTCAAGCTGTGTTTGTTCAGCTGCTTTTCATCCACATAATTATCACATCCAGGTATTGGAACATCACAATCATCCCAACACCTGCTTCTCTTAGGTAAGAACAAGATATATAGCTAGGTCTTGCCAGTGCATTGTTGTCACCAAAGCAGATAGCATCTTGCTATTTCCATATCATCTCAGAGCATATGCAGAAGATGCACACAGACTGTGATCATCCAGGGAAAGGAAGCAGCTGTAACCATGATTGAGAGAAATGAGGGGAAGCTGTTTATTTTGACACTGTCTTGACTGCTACAAGAACTGCATGTAGATCAGCATCCCAATGTGATTACTTAGCCTCCTTCTAGCTTTTCTGTTCAGGAGGAAACACTGTTGTTTCCAAGCAATAGCAGATATAGATATAGATGATATAGATATAGATATAGATATAGATATAGATATAGATATAGATATAGATGGTTTGCATTTTCTTTTTGCAATAGTATCCAAGTAATGGTTGGTAACTTTCCCCAATGATTCTTAAACACCTCCTTGTGATTGTTAACTATTAATTAGGAATGCCATCCATTTCTAATTTTGAACATCACTTCAAATAAATTAATGCTAAATCTGGTTTCATTTGCATTTTGTTCTATCTGTGTCTTCTAGAGATACAGAGTGGAAAAGAGAAATATGCTTGCTTTTTGTGTGTGGAGAACAGGATATTAACTGATACAAGAATTGTAACAGATTATGGTGATATATATACAGTATGTACAAAAAGAATAAAATAGAGTCCATATAACTTATAGTTCTCTCATTTGAGGCAAAGAAATGTCCATGTAAAAGCTTCATGTTGAAATTCTATACTCTCTTACAAGGGGTAAGCCCCATTAAACATAGTGGGGTTACTTCCTAGTATATATATCTAGGATTTTATGGTTTTATACACTCATTAGATTTTTATTCTGTAGGTTGCTGCCCTTAGCATACTGCTGAGAACTGCAACTGGAGTTTGAAGAGTGAAGGGAAATCAAAAAGACAGAAAGTGGAATTGTTTTGGAATAAAGTTAAGTTTTTTATAAATCAAACTAGTTTTTAAGGATTCAATTCATTGTCCTGAAGAGGAAATATGAATTTGTCATAAGATAACAATGAGGTCCTCTTCCCCAGGGCTGAGTAAGAAATATTTGTTCTTCTTGTTTTAAATAAGAACTTGCCAAAATCTGCAACTTTCTTCATAGGATGTAAGATTTCCAAATACTCAAGTGTGGATGATAGTGAAGGTAACAAAGGGCCTGGAGAGCTTAACTATTAAAGCCTGGCTTTGGAGCCCTGTACATTGAAGCATGTTTATGATGCTAAATTAGAGCTGCCACCCCCTTTTGTCCTCTCCCACATCTTTAAGGACAGCTCTTCCCCCTGAACAGCTTTGTCTGTTGAATTTGATCATTGTAAATTATAGAACCATAGAGTTGGAAGGGAACACAAGGGCCATCTAGTTCAAACCCCTGCCCTGCAGGAATACATAATCAAAGCATTCCTGACAGATGACCATCCAACCTCTGCTTAAAAACCTCCAAAGAAGGAGACTCCACCACCCTCTGAGGCAGTGTATTCCACTACCGAACAGCTCTTACTGTCAGGAAGTTCTTCCTAATGTTTAGATGGAATCTTTTTTTCCCCGTAGAATGGGTGAAAAAGAATTTCAGAAGAAAATCAGCTTGTGCTTTATAGATTATAGCAAAGCCTTTGATTGCATAAATCATTAAAAACTATGGATCATTCTTAAAGAAATGGGTGTGCCACAACATTTGATTGTCCTGATGTGTAACCTGTACTCAGGATAAGAGGCTATGGTCAGGACAGAATACAAAGAAACAGAATGGTTCCCAACTGGCAAGGAGATCAGGCAAGGCTGCATTCTATCACGTTATCTGTTTAAAATACAAGCTGAGCATATCCGTAAAGCAGGATTAGACTTGGAGGAAGGAAATGTGAAAATTGTAGGAAGGAACATCAACAATGTTAAGATATACAGATGGCACAGTACTACTAGCAGAAACAGACACCCCCCCCCGGATCCTGAAGAATGGTGGATCCGGGGGAGGTGTTTTAATGATGAGCAGGGAGGCGAACCCATGGGCAGGCCTGGGCGTGGACACGGCCCGGCCGGGAGGAGTCAGGGGAGGCGCCAAAGCAAGGCCTATTTTACCCCTTGCCTCTCCTGGTCTCCTCCTCTTTTCATCAGATCGACAAGGGAGCTGTTTCGTGGGATTTGGATGAGTTGTTTCCTTTGTTTGTCTGTTTGGGCTGGGGGTGGCTGTGGTGTTATTGGGTAGTGTGTTCTTGCGTTCTCTCCTGCCCGTTTGCAGATGGACCGCTTCAGGCGATTAGCTCCGGGCGCCGCCGAGATGCCGGACCCGATGCCGGAGGAGTTGTGGGAGCTTGGACTGGTGAGATAGTGAAGGCCATTAGCCTCTCCATCGCTCCAAGCACCAGGAGGGTGTACAAGCGGTCTATTCAGGAATTTTCTGAGTTTAGAGTCTCTGTGGGTCTCCCCAATTCCTGGCTAGTCCCTGTCCCTCACTTGTTACACTTCTGTGTCTCCCTTAAGAAAAAAGGCCTTGCCCCCCAATCCATTCAGTCCAGATTGGCTGCCTTGGCCTTCTGGAGTAAGGCTCAGGGCCTACAGGACAATACCTCTGACTTTAGGATCCGGAAGGCACTGGAGGGTTGGGCCAGACAGCGGGGCAAGGCGAATGATGATAGGCAACCACTCTCACCTGCTATTCTAAAAGGCCTTTTCCAGATATGGCCCAACGTATGTTCCACCCCTTTCGAGGTGGCGTTGCTGCACGCTGCTTCCTTGACGGCCTTTTTCGGGGCATTACGTGTCAGTGAGCTGGTGGTGGCGTCCAAAAAGGACTTTGCTGGCCTTGCACTAGGTGTGGGTGACATTACAGTGGGCCCCAAACAGGTCACTCTAACGATTAGGCGATCCAAAACTGACCAGATGGGCAAGGGTAGCAACATTACCCTACGCGAGTGCTATGACCCATCCCTTTGCCCCGTTGTGGCCATTAGGGAGTATTTGAAGTTGCACCCTTCTGTGCCTGGCCCCCTTTTCTGTCATGCTGATGGGTCCCCGCTGACTAAGTATCAATTTTGGTCAATTGCAACTAAAGCCTTGACTCGCCTGGGCTTGGGAGGCGTGCGTTTTTGTTCGCACTCCTTTAGGATCGGGGCTGCTTCAACGGCCTCCGCCATGAGAATGCAGCCCGAGGCAATCAAACGGTTGGGTCGTTGGAAGTCTGCTGCCTACAAGGGCTATGTACGTCCGCTATGCAATTGATTGTCTGTGCTTTCTTTTCCAGATATGAGATACCGGGTACTGATTTGTGGCCACAGCTTTGTGTATTGGGCAGCAAGACATGCCAGGAGGAGCCCGTTGGGTCCGCAGCTGGGTCTGGGAGACATTGCCTCTATCGAATGGCTTGGCAAACGGGGTTTGAGGTGGAATGGTTTAATCTCTTTCCTGTTGCAGGAGCGTCGTGGACCTCCTCCGCATGTCCTGGTTATCCACCTTGGCGGCAATGATCTCAGCCTTTTGAAGGGCAGAGCCTTGTCGATACAGGCGTTGGCTGACATGCGACGGATTAAGGCTGTGTGGCCGCGTACCTCTCTGGTTTGGTCTGACATCATTCCGCGACTCTCCTACCCAGGCGACCGTCCCCCCAAGCTGTTGGACATTGCTCGGAAGAAAGTGAACAAGGCGATTCACAGGGCTCTGGATGAAGGCCTTGGCCATTTTATACAGTACCCAGGCATTTCATATAAACGCCCGGAACTCTATCAGGTTGACGGGGTCCACTTATCAGACATGGGGATCCAGCTCTTTCTTGATGGTATGCGACAGGGGTGAGGGCTGTGTTAGCTTCCCTCTTGGGGGATAGGGGCTAAGTGGACACTTGCCCCTATCTATGGCAGGGAGCAGGGAGATGATAACTTGGCGTTCACCTATGGCAACCTCAAATTGAGTGGTAGGATATCTATCACTGAACTGTACCGGCGTCCCTAATGGATAGGGTACAGGGATGTAGGGTATCCTTAGGGTCAGCCTCGGGGGGGGAGATCCTTCACAGAAGCTATATGGCTTAGGGATTTCCTTCCCGATGCGGGGCCCTCCAGCAGATGGCGCCCAAGGGGAACCCCTGACACCGGGATCCCCCTTGGGGCTCAGGTGAGTCGCCCAGGGATGCTGGGGGTTAGGTCGGTTGTGACCAACCGCCCATGTGCGTGCCCCTGTGAGGGATCTCCCCCCCTTTTCCCACATTCGGCATACCTCAAGAAAATCACAATAAATAGGAAATCTATCAATAAAGTGGCCCGTATTTCAACCCAATCCTATGTGTGTGGTCTCGTCATTTCTGCGTCAATCATTAAATAGCAAACACTTGGAATAATTACTAAAGAAAGTCGAGGAAGTGCAAAGGTCAGTTTACAACTGAACATTAAGAAAACAAAATAATGACCAGAGATTATTTACATAACTTTAAAGTAGATGATGAAGATATTGAAATGAATTATTTCCCATACCTTGGCTCAGTCATTAATCAGAATAGAGACTGCAGTCAAGAAATCAGAAGAAGACTAGGGCAGGCAGCTATGAAGGAACTATACTAGATCCTGAAGTGTAAAAATATATAATTTAATACTAAAGTTAGGATTGCCCATGCCATTTTATTTCCAATTTCTATGTATAGCTGTATGCTGGAGAAGAGTTCTACGGGTACCATGGACATCTAAAAGACAAATCAATGGGTCCTAGAGCAAATGAAGCCTGAACTCTCCCTAGAAGCCAAGATGTCTAAACTGAGAGTGGTATACTTCAGACATATCATAAGAAGACATAACTCACTTGGAAAAAAAAAAACAATAATGGTTGTTAAGGTAGAAGGTAGTAGGGAAAGTGGAAGACTACATTACAGATGGATGGACTCAATCAAGTAAGCCACAGCCCTGAATCTGTGGGACCTGAGCAGGGCTGTTGGAGATAGGGTGAGTTGGAGATCTCTCATTCATAGAGTCACCTTAAGTTGAAGTTGACTTGATGGTAGTTAACAACAAAATGGGTGAAAACTTTGTTCAGTTTTTTTTTTAATCTCACCAAAAGTCATTCATTTATTCACAAGCAGGAGATGGGAAATTGAGGTTTGTTTGGTTTTTTTAAATAGAATGTAGTGAAACTGATATATTTTATTTATTTATTTATTTATACCCCGCTCTTCAGCCACAAGGCTATCAGAGCGGCTTACAGATTGTTTTAAGCAACAGCTATTTACACATCTACACTGCATTAAACAGTTTCCAGATTGTTTTAAGCAACAGCTATTTACACATCTACACTGCATTAAACAGTTAGCTAATTGCCCCCCACAAGCTGGGTACTCAATTTACCGACCTACAAAAGGATGGAAGGCTGAGTGAACCTTGGAGCCGGCTGGAATCGAACTTGCGACGTGGTGGCTTGCAGTACTGGCATTTATATATACCCACCCATTGTTGCTGTTGTTGTTAACTGCCATCAAGTTGACTTTGACTTACCAACAGGTTTCTCCTACCAACAGGTTGTTCATAAAAGGAAAGTGCCAGGGTGGGGAAAGGGGAAGAAATAATAGGCAATTGTTTGATTGGCAGTTCCTCTTTACAACCAGGGAATGACTTTAGAGGATTTTCTGTATGGTGAAAATACTCCTCATAGAATTCCAGGAGAATTTGTTTGTCTAAATGGGCTCCCGCATCAATCCACCGTATTTGGAAGGGGATGACAAAAACTCCAAATACTCCACGGGAAAAGTCTTTGCAGCTTTTGCTGTATTTTTTTTTAAACTCAGATGGAAATGTGCATTCCTGATCACTGTGACAACCAATTTGCTTTGCTGCACATTCCTGATAAGAAAGGATGTAGGAAGCTGATCAGTCAGACATGCACAGGGGGTGGAACTTGCTAGGTAGGCAAGTACCTGGAACCACCATGTTAGATTTTTACCATAGCACTCATATGCTGAGGTGATAAAACAGCCTCTTTTTTCCTGTTTATTTAAGAGGAATATTGCACTTCTACACCTTGAATATGTTTTCAAAAATATTGTTTTGGGGAAGCAACTGGTGAATAAAAATGTGAGTAATTCACTCGCGCCCACCATCTGGATTCAAAGGCATGTCTGTTTGAACATCAAAAAGATATGGCTTCACATGCCTGTGATCTTGAAAAAAAACACACCACATGGAGACAAATGAAAGCTATTGCGAATTGCTGTTAGTGTACATCAATCCACATTTCATTGCGTTGTATAGATTACCAATAAGATAATTTTAGGGTTCCACTCACAGTATTTTTAGAATGGATGATGAGGCAGCTTAGTGTTTCACCTTGCTCTCTGAAAGTTGACTGATTGGGGAGCACCAAAAGAATATGTGCAGCTAGTGGTGGTTGTGCTTTGTTTTTGTGATCTAAACCATTCCAGCCCAACCCAATCCTTTCTTAAAACCTCATCCTAAAAGTAAATTTACAACATTCTCCTTGATTCAGTTCATTCTAGTTAAGATTAGCAATAGATTTAGTCCTCATTGTGTGTTTTACAATTTATTCTTGTTTTTGTTTTTATTTGTGATTGACTCGGATATTAGTCAGGTGTCAGGCAAGTCACCTGACATTGCTTTAAATCCAACCCCATCCTGTCCTAGTAGCATTTGATTTAGACTTTGTATTGTATTGGATATTCTTTATTACAAGCAAAGTCAATCAGGAGAAACATCTTTTTGTCTTCCTTGAAAAAAGGACAAGTAGGTAGTCCTACACTGTTAATCCCAGTGGAAAATAGCAGGTAGTTTGCTGCTTTGCATGACATTGAAACATAGGGAAAGCAGAACAGTTTATAGCTGCTTAATATACTCAGTTCAGTGGCCAGCTAGCCATACTGCTTACAACATGATTAAAACCCAACCAGTCTCATGTCATCACAGTGTGGTTCCATTTCCATATTATATTGTAGCTATTCATCATTTTAAAAAATAGCTGCACACTTACAATTAACAATGCATTTTTAAATGGAGTATTTTGATACATTTTGACAGATAAGTTCTGATCTCTATATTCACCTAAGAAGCAGGGATTCAGCCAGTTTTTTTTTAATCATAATTCATAAAGATCTAGTTCTTCAAGCACCCCTTGTTCATTTTGGGAAAACTACAACTTACATTTTCACTAATTCTGCAGATTGGTTCTGGCTAGCTGATGTCCTTGAGAAGCACCCCTTGTTCATTTTGGGAAAACTACAAGTTACATTTTCACTAATTCTGCAGATTGGTTCTGGCTAGCTGATGTCCTTCAGATGCTTTAGTAATCACAATAATAAGAATATGTGACCAATATTTATTGTGAACATGCACGCTTACCCATATCTATGTTGTACCTCGATACTTTAATGAATACACTAGTTGTCTTCAGTTACAGTCTCAGAATCCTAAAATGTATTTCTATGAAGTAATCTGTAATGATAGTCAGTGATGATGAAGTGGCTTCTTTGCTATTAAAGACTTAATGGCATTTACCTAGCAACCTCTTAGCAGCAGATATCTGTGATTACGCTCACTGTATTCTTCTTTATATAATTAATGGAAATCTATGTTATCTTCTTTTTTCCATTTCAGTGTCTTATTATGAAAAAAGCACTGTCTGCTCAAAAATTATAAATGACTAGTGCATGCTATTATCATATTACCAAGCAGGCAACAAAATAGTTTCTATAGATTCAGTTTTCAGGAATCTTAAGCCTCCCACTTAAGTGGGACCAGACACCCCCCCCCCCGGATCTTGAAGAATGGTAGATCCGGGGGAGGTGTTTTAATGATGGGCATGGTGACAAACACAGGGGTTGGCCAGGGCGTGGTTACACCTTGGCTAGGAGGAGGCAGGGGTGGGCTTCAGGCAGGGCTATTTTACCCTTTGCCGCCTCTGCCTTCCTCCTCTTTTCCACTGGGGGATAGGGGCTAAGTAGACGCTTGCCCCTTATCTGTGGCAAGGAATGGGAAGACAAGATCTGGCATTCACCTATGGCAACCTCAACCTTGAGTGGAAGGATGGGCATTACTGAGCTGTACCGGCATCTGAATGGATGGGGTGCAGCAAGGTAGGCTATCCTGGGGCCAGCATCGGGTTGAGATCCTCCTCAGGGGCTATACGGCCTGAGGATTTGCGGCCTGGTGCCGGGCCTTCCAAATTAAGGTGACAGAAGTGTTGTGGTTTGGAGTATGATTTCAATACATGGCCTTCAAATTATACACCAAATCCTGAGGGGGAGGGAGATCTGTGTTGAGCATGGCCAGTGCCTGCTCTTCCCACTCCAGGCTGCACAGTACACTTCCCCTGATGGAAATAATGTCATGGGGGGGGGACTTCTGGAAATATTTGCTATCAAAACTGTGCTATTATTATTATCCACTACTATAACCTGATTTATCCTTTTATTCTTTTGTTATTTTTTAAAATCACATGGTGTCAGTTACACAACAGTTTTTTATCATGGGGAGAAACAGGATTTCCTGATCCTGAGTTTGTCCCTTGTTGTTTAGATTATTTTTTCCCTGGATGAACAATATCCCAAGGAATGTTGTTTACATGACAACCTTTTCCATGACAAAAGCAAGATCCCGAGACATAGTATCCTGTTTTGTTTTGTTTTTACACAGGAAAAGGTTCTGGGGGGGGTGGTTAGCTATCAGTCAAGGATGTGATTACTCATTTTTTCACAACCTTGGTGATGTATTTTTTGTGGAGTTTCCCACCATGAGCAATGCTATTGGCTACTACAAATATTTGCTCAAGTTTCAGAATTGGTCAGAGAAGGAAGGTGAAGGCAACTCCCTCAGAAAACTGCCTGTAAAAAAAAAAAAATCGCCTGAGCTTAAGGTCTCCAGCTTAACTTAAATGGCTGTAAATCCACAGAGGTTACTGCAAAATAAAACTTGTTTGTCTTTAAGAACCCACAAGAATCAGTCTTGAAAAACAGGAGCTGTAGGCTATATTTCAGAGAAAGGAACTTTTAAAGCCACCTAGGCAGCTTGAAGGTGTGCGTGTGCGCACACACACACATGTGTGCACCTGCTTTGCTTTCAGCCAAGAGGGAAGAGAGTGGTTTGCAATGTACTGAGAGACTACACACACACATACACACACACACACCTGCACGCACCTGCTTTGATTTCAGCCAAGGGGGAAGAGAGTGGTTTGCAATCTACTGAGGGACATACACACACACACATGCACGTGTTTAGAGGGAAGATCAGGAGGGGAAAAGAAGCAAGTAGTTCACAGTGAGACAATGCATTTAAAGATGCATGTCCCATTAAAAAAGGAAGATTGATCTCACAGGCAAACAGGGAGCTTCAAGCTTGGCAGTAAGAGAATCCATTTTAAAACACAAGTCTCCATGCAGGGGATAGGGAGGGTGACTGACCCCTCCTTCTCATCACTCTGAGCCTGCCCTGGCCATCTCAATTTCCGGCCATCACCTACTCCCGAGATAATTTGCCCTGACCTGTTCACATATCCAATTTTCCACAACCTCCTGTGACTTTTTTAAAAACATGGGACAAACCGCGGGATGGAAAGTCCCACAGGTTGAGGGATAAAAGGTGGGGGGCCCTTCCGAAAAGCTCAAGACTGCCATGCAGGACATGTGAGCTACCAGAGATCAACACGAATTCATCTCACTACATTTTCATGGTCTTTAGTGAAAAGGTCATTCATTGGCTTTTTCTTCTGATGTGAAGGAATGCCAACTGGACATTTCCAGGAATAACACAGGTAATATTTTTATTGTTCTCTAAGACAAAACACATAATGGCTTGGCATGACTACCATGAAAATAAAAGCCCCCAGAAACAATGTTATCTTACACAAGAGTTAGAATTACTACTATAAGCTCATAACTTTTCTTAGAATTCAGGATGTTAATTCAATGAAGGAGATTACATTCTAGTCTACATTATTGTACATCAGCTAATAGTGCCTCATGATTCAATGATAGCCTTTTGAATATTAAATCCAGGAAATCAGTTATAATGTATAAACTGTTTCAAAAGAAACAACCATTTAATTCCCTCCTCCTTCCATTTTTTCCTGCAGGTAAATATGTCTCTGATAAAAAAAATTTCTTCCATAGTCTCCTAGGAAGATCAGCCCTTCAGCTGGAACACAAAATAAATTAAATCTAATAGGCTGTATCTAGTCTTTGACATATTTATAATAAAGTAAACCCATTGAAGTCAATGCAATTACTTGTTCATGACAAAAATCAACCTCATTCACTTCTTGTAGTGAGATTAAATCTGAATTCAGTACCATGATATCAGCTTGTATTTGATATTTCCATCCTGTAACAATGCAAATGCAGCAAAAATTGTGATGATAAATGATTGGGGTTCACTTGTCTGAATACATACAAAATAGAAACATAAGAAAAGTCAATATGCCTATGCCCTCTCATACAATTGAAGAATAAATATATAGCAATGTTACATCCAGCAGCTGTGTTTGCAGTCTTCTCTATTAGCAAACGGTGGACAGATGGCAATGGATTCATATGTCAGTTCTTTACTCCTTTGAAGATTATACCAAATATATTAATCAGTGTTTCTTCTCATTCCTGAGCTATTTGCCCTCAGAATCTCATACATTTACATGCTACTCTCTTGCAGCGCATGTATCTAATGTTCACAGTAGGGATGTAAATCCTTGACTATTTTGTCCTCCCATGTGAGGTCAAATAATCATAGTTTTTTTCTTCCTGTTGTAGAAGAGAACAGATATTGCTCTGCAGTATATTCCCCATATTCAAACAGTTTTGTGGAGGAAAACAAATGGCATACAATAGGTAGATTTATACACAGAAAACAGGATTTTTGTACAACCCCCCCCCAAAAAAAATCCATGTTTTCTCATGTGGAATAATTCCTCCACAACACTTTCGGACTATTGAATACTGGGGGAAAATTGTGCAAGATTGTCATTCGTCTATTATTCTTCCTGACTGTGTGGAAAACTGTTTCTTGGGTTGTTGTTTTTTTAACCTGGGAGCAAATAATAATTAATGTTATTTCCATCCCCAATTGTTTAAGCTTTAAGCTTAAAGAAACACACAGCTTTAAGAAACACATCAAAATACATACACAGACACTTAACCTCCTGAATTTCTCCTCAGCTGTAAGCCTGGTTTGAAGAAAGTCATACCCCATCAAGGAAGGCACATGGCGTTGTGTCATTTTTGCTCTCTGCTGGCTTAGGTTTTCTACTGCTGTGCATCTGGTGACTGAAGCCATTGAAATTAATCAGGTTGCCCACAAATAAAAGAGCCAAATGCATGTGGATCTTTTATTCATAAGGGTTCTGATTAATTTCACTAGAAGGCAGAGATTTGAAAGTTAGGTTTAAGCAGAATCAATATAGTGGTATAGCTTCAACATGGGTAAGTGGCTACAGGATAACAGCCTAAGCCTTTTTTCATGTTATTGGTATTGCTTACTGTTGGTTTTGTTGTTGTTTTTGAAATGCATTCCTTAAACATACATACAGTATAGAATGTTTTGGCTGCTATCTATTTACATTTTACATTGTATTAAGTGGTAATATACGAGTTAAATGGCTTACATTTCTTTTATCTAACATGAAGGCGATATCCAAAATAGATATGTAAAATATTTTTATAGACTATTGAATATGAAAAAAAATCATGTTTAGCTAACCCCTCCCTTCAACTTTCTGGCTTGGTGACTGACAACCTATATGTTCCTCAGGATGCTGTATGCTGTAGCAGAATTATTTAAAATACAAACTCAGCATTGCTTCATGTGGACTTTCCTCTTCCATATGAATTGCCAACATGGAACCAAACTGTTGCAGTTCTTTGCACAGCTCCCACGCACATACACCTACATAGCTGATCACTTGACTTTCAAACTAACAATAGATGTGTTTGTGAAGCTATCACCATCTGCAGAATGAAACTGCATTTTTTATTCAGAAACACTCGTTGGGAGGGAGTAAGTATTAGAAACTAAAAAGATCATATTCAGCTAAGTAAGACCATTAAATGATGAACAGGCCTTTACTGATGGTGCTGTCAAGGTTTTTAGACTAGATTCTTTAAGGCTTCACACATGAGTGGTGGTGGTGATGATGATGATGATGGATGATATAGTAACAGGTTTCAAAAACAGGCTTCAAAACACATCATGAATTAAAGACACCACATGACTGAGAGGGCAGGGCAAGCAAATATATCTTTATTTTTCCACCTTGTGGGATGAGGGTGAATACCCCAGTCAGCCTCTAGTAGGAATCACCATTCCCGTGTCATCTTTCACATCTCTGTTCACTATGTACTGAGAGATGGCAAGTGGGGATGGAGGATTCTCCTTCTTTGGTTGTTCAGGTGGCAACTTCTCCTCTGCCTTAGCTCCTGCAGAGCAGCTCCTAGATGCATTATCATCTATCAAACTCTTTCTCTTGAGGTTAGTTCAGCAGTGGCAGGAGCCATCAAGGAAGGGCCAATCGAGTGGCCACTAATACTCCTTCCTGTGACCACTCACTGCCCAGCTAATGCATAATCAGTGATGGAATAGCCTCAGCTAATATTAGCCTTTCTGCCCATGAAATGGATGGGAGGAAGAAGAGAGAAGTTTCTGGTCTTCACAGTATCTGTGGAAACATTGCCTACTAGTGTCCACCATCTTTCTCAAACCTGGACACAATCCTGCCTACAGCTTGGCTGTACAAAGGGCCAAGGTCTGAATGTTTTGGGGGCATATCTGCCCTATAGCTGGCTAACAACAGCAGTTGTACTTCTAAAATACATAAAGAAGAAGCTATCCAGTGCCCTTTATGTAAACCATTTCCCCATTAACCTGCAGCAAAATGACACGTGGCACAGCCCTTTCCCCCATCCCACAACCAGAACAGCCAATAAAATGACCATGAAATATTCACAGAATGGCTCTCTACTTTTGTTGCATCAAAATAATGCAGTCAGATAATCACACTGGTGCACCCCCACACACACCCAAAAAAGAACAGTGATGGAAATAAACGGTAGTAGGGATGACAGTCAGTGAGGGTAGTGATGCTGACTGTGGCACGTTTTGTGAGGGAAAATGATTTAAAGGCTTGAGTCTGATAGATATGTTGGAATGGACAGATGCTGTGGCCTCCATTTTCATGCTTCCATGATGCTTCTGGTCACTGAGAGCAAAGGCACTGGGGAGGAAGAAGATAGTGGCTGCTATAGATGCCTAGCCCAATGTGTCTGCATTTGGTACTGGGATTTTTTAAAAAAAATATTTTTATTAAAAAATTCCAAATATATAAGACAGAATGATAACGATTTACAAAACAAGAAGAAAAATCATGAAAGAGACAAGAAAAAGAAATAAGATAGATACCAAGAGAAGAAAAAGAGAGAAAGCAAGAAAGAGAAAAGTAACTTCCAATCTTCACTTCAGCAGTGATTAACCTACATTAATCTATAAGAACCTTCAATGGTTCTCTCATACACTGAATCATCAATTTACTTTCTATAAAGTACACTTGTTCATAAGTAAAATTAATATATTCAGATATAGTCCCTGCAGAAAGTTAATCTAACAGTATATATATATATATATATATGTACTAGTAATCTTTATTAGTAATCTTCAACTATTGCTATTATTACTCCTTCCCTAAACCAAATTAAACAAACCCATATCACATTGCCTTTTGACGATATATACTTCTATTAAACTAACCAAATTACCTCTTTCTGTTCCCCAATAAACATCAATCTATCTAATGTCAGCTGTGTCTCCCAAATGTCAACAAAGAAAGTTACAAGCAAATCTGCTAGTGTGGCTCTAAAATCATTAATGTGCGCATTCAAAAATTTGGGATTTGATAGCTTCATATTAACCAACTTCATTATTAATGCAACCTTACTTCCCATAGATGGAATATCACAGAGATTTTTCAAAGTGGGCCAAGCAGCTTTTGCTGTTCTCTGTCCTTTAATTTCACATACTAGACCATCATCCACAGCCAAAATTATAAAAGCCCAAGACTCTTTGATCATCTTTATCAAAAATCAGTCTGTGTTCTTCCTTGAGCAGTTCTGGGATCTTGTAAAACATGAATAAGTCCCATAGCTTTGAGACATGTTTAAAAGAAAAAGCCCATTTTTTATCATTTATGAGATATTATAGGAAGGGGCTAGCATGGCATGCTAACAATCCAATTGTTCAATAATCTTACCTTTCTTATGGAAACTGACACTTTCAAAAACTCATAACTTTACAATCAATTGCTGGGAGTATTTCCTGAAATGAAAAAAAATTAAAAAAATAAAATAAAAACCTGTTAAGTCTTTCAACAGAAAATACATTTTAAAATATCACTGCATTTTATGTCAAATCTAGTATGTGGAAGAAGTAATCACTGGGTGCCATATTGTTTTCAAAAATCAGAAATTAGCATTTGAACCGAAGATGTTGTACATGGCTAACTTAGGAAGTGGGTGGATGCTCTCTTCTCCTAACTTGTTTGGTGACAGGACTCTTCCCTGCACTTTACTCCAACTGCTGATTTCAGTTAATTTGAAACATTTTTAACATTAATCTTATCATTATCAGGACATGGGAAGTTTGTACAAGTCTCTCTCTCTCTCTCTCTTTCTCTCTCTCTGGCTTTTCTTCACAAACAAAGATTCAGGAAGGACTTATCCTGCACTTTCTGCAAGCACGCTGAGGACTAAAAAGGCAAATCTGAAATAAACAAGTCCAGTTGCAGAAAGCACAAGCACAGCAGAAGGTCTCCTTGGGTGATGTTTCCAGGTTGTGATCCTTTCTGAATTGACGTTTCTCTTCAAGACTTGTTCGGCATGAGTTCTCAAATAAGGCTGCAGCATTGTAGATAGTGCGTCTCCATGCCTCCCGATGTGAGGCCAGGGCAGACCATTGTTGGTGATCAATTTGGCTGAGCCTGAGATGTTGTTTCAGCGAGTCTTTGTATCACTTTTTTGGAGCGCCCCTCTTACGCTGACCTGTGGCAAGTTCACCATAGAGTACTATTTTTGGGAGGCGATGGTCCTCCATCCTAGAAACGTGCCCTGCCCAGTGCAGCTGTGTTCTCAATATCATGGCCTCAATGCTGGTGATCCCTGCTTGCTCAAGGACAGCAACATTCATCACATAGTCAGTCCAGTGTATATTTAGGATTGTGCATATACAGCATTGATGAAAGCGTTCAAGGAGTCGTAAGTGGTGGCAATAGGTGAGCTATGTTTCAGACCCGTAACGGAGAATAGACAGTACAATGGCTCTGTACACATTGATTTTTGTGCTTTGCCTCAAGACTGAAATAATACTCAGAACAAGAATCTTAAGGGCATTGCACAACTAAGGATTTCTTTTTGAAATCTGGCTAACTTGCATACATGCACATGTAGGTGGAAACATATGTCATGGTCAGCCAGGACTCTGAGGACTCAGAAGGTGAGGAGGCTGAGCCAGTGGCAGAAGAGCTGGCTGAGTCTGAGTCTAGCCCTGAAGAGCCCAGGGCTCAGCAGCCTAGCCCTTCCCCCAGCACAGGGTCCATGCCTGGGAGACATAGTGGAGCAAGAGCAAGAGGTAGAAGAGCAGGTACCTACCTTTAGCCAAAGGAGAGCAGAGAAGGCGTGGCTTCGTCGTTCTCAGAGATTAAGAGACAGAAGGTCATAAATCACCCCACAGCTGGGAGTGGGAGCTGGGCCAACATAAGCAGCTGTGGGATGCTGAGTTCCTTGTTGCAAGCAGTCTGCATTTCCTGGAGGATGCCTCTGCCTGTGACTCTCCTGAACCTTGCTATCTTGAGACTTTGGATATCTTGACCTTGAACTGCCTTCGTTGACCCACCTCCCAGAACCCTTTTGACCTTGGACTGTCTCTTCGTGCTTCACTCTCTCTCCGTGTACTTCTGACCCTATAGGACTGCTACTGACAACACCAGGTACTGTGCTTTTCAACTGGGTTGTTGCCAAGCCGGGCTCCTTATCAGCTATTAAGTTGGCTTCCCGACAACATACTTGAAAAAGAAATCATCATGTGATCATGTAAAACTTCCTTCCTTCCTGCTAGTTTATTGAATTTGGTTGTATTGAATGTAGACTGTATGTTTTTTAAAATGGAATTTTTGGTAAATGAAATGTCATTTGTTTATTATGTTATGATCTGCTTCAAATTGTTTTGTCATTTATTATTATCGTTTTTACTATTATTACCATGCTTCAAGGATATGTTATTTAAAGGATATGTTATTTTTAATTTAAATAAATAAGGTCTTGCCAGACATTTTAATTTAGAAGGTCACAACCTTTGGCCCTTGATAATATTCCCAAGGAGAATAATAATAATATTTTTTAAAAAACTGATTTAAGACTTCTTCTTTTTTTTTTTTACTCATACAGAATACCCTTAACAATCCTTGGTTTTAAATTGTTACTATTTTTCCATACCTTCAAGTCAACTCTTACTTATGTTTGACCCTCTCCACTGATGAATCTGACTACAACGTTTATCCTACAGGCCTTCCAGACACAAGGAATAATTAGGCTGGAATCCTCAGCCTGTCTGAGATTTAGAACCTGTCAGCAGCTAACTGAAAACCAAGGAGTAATTTCAGAAGTCAGATCTGCTTTCTTTGGGAAAGGAAACAGTGGGTACACCATCTTAATCTGTGCAAAAGTTCTCTGGGCCAAAATTGTGATTTGGACATCCAGGTGCAATGCCTGGAGCATTACCAAGCTATGAACTTGGATTTTTAAAGAATTTAAGGGAACAACCTGTACCCTTAATCCTGGAACAGCCTTCCTATTGGCCAATAATTCTTCAACTTTGTTTTGATAAGTCCCCATGCATAATTCTTGCTCGTACTCTGTCCTGAGTGTATTTCCCAACAATGAAATGGAAATAGGCCTGAACTGCTAGAAATGAGTGCCAGATTTCTTAATTAGCTGATATTAGGCAATTATCATATTTGCAGTTAACTGAGAACCATAGAGTCATAGAGCAAAATTAACATCTTAGCAATCTGCACCTTCTCCCATGATATTGTGTCCCTTTCCCATACTGGTAGTCGCTTGTTAGCAGTAGTGGGTAGGGGAAAACCAAACTTTAAGGTTCAACATTGCAAGCCCCACAATCTCGGTAGGGTGCCATTCACTAGAGCCTCTGATTCTCATTCTTACTGTTATTGCTTGTTCATCTTTGATCATGCGAAGAGTGACAAGGGTGAAGTATTTGTGAGGGTCAGGACTCAGTCAAGGCAAATAAGGCAGTGGTTGCAAAATCAATCAAGCAGGGGGTGGACTCCTCATGGACCCTTGCATGGCCCACATCTTTGACATGAGAATGACCTACCCATCAATTTCTGGTTTCTTGAAACGAATCTGAGATATGAAATCATACCATGCTGTGGCTCCTACTCCTTGCCCAGAAAACCATTGATAATTTGTTTAGATCAGTGAAAGGGTGCTGCTCTCAGCTGGCCATCTTTTTTTATATATATACAGTGATTTAACCTAAATGGTAAAAAAGGTCCTTGATATCCCAAAGTAAGTCTAGTGATAATAAGCTATTTAAAAACAAACAAACAAAAAAACAAAACATAAAATGCGTACTTGTGATTTTCCCCCTCATATTTTTAAAGGAAAACCTCTATACTGTATATCAAGATAGATCAGTTCTGTACCTGTGATTGTAAAAGTATTTAAATAACTGTGTTTCTACAGTTAAAGTTCATTTGCCATTTTGTACATTATAGAAGTTATTTTGTAGGGTATTGTTTCTAATCATATTGGCTGGTGCTAAATTCTCTTTTTCTTATATAAAATCATATCTGATATTTGTTCCAGTCTTCAGAGATGTGAAATTTCTGAATGACTAATAACAGGAAGCCAAGATTTTGTTGATTCTCTTCCAGTAATTTTATAATTTTTGGAGGATCTCATTTTATAACAATACTGAATTCCATTTCTTTTTCTAGAGTGGGAAAGAAGAAATATGACAAGTTATTTATACATTCAAGTGAATAGGTCACTTTATACCATCAGCATCATTATACAACCAACCTTACTCATGCTGTGTAATGTGACTATGAATTGGAATTTGCAGTGTTTCCTGTCTTAATTATAAAAATACCACAGATAACAGTAGTCTGAACAGCTGAAATGTGGTGCAGTAAATGATATGTTTAATTAAGCAATATACTGTATGTTCGGTGGTTAAGGTTTACCAATATTGATTCTAGCAATAGTGGCACTGTAGACATCTATGTATAGTAACCAACCATAGGACTAAGTTCATATTATAGCTGGCTTTTAAATCAGGCATGTACAACTGAATAATTGGAATGCAATCACAGTGGGGTGTGAATGGGAGCAATTCGAACTCAATATTTTTTGCTGCCCGAAGCATACACATACATACACACACCACCTGCTCATTTGTTTTATTTTATTTTTAAAATCTTGTTGCACCATTCAGACACAGTGGCAGAACTGGCACAGACTTGGACCAACATCCTTCTCCTCCTGATTGGCCAATGCTGTTGCCATGTGCTGATGGTTCCTTGCTGTCTGTATACTCCATCCTGTACTGGTTTAGGCAAGTCTATTCCCACTAACAGTTTCAGGCAAGGACACAATTGTCTTGCATATATGTAAATGGCTATAACAGCTCATCCAAAACTTGGTTTAGATGGAATAATGATTTTGATGGAAAGAGAAGCCATTATAAATTGAAGTGGATGGGAAAGAAGAAGGGAAGAACAATCAAACATGGCATCCATCTCTGTGGATATTACTTGGCAGATTGTTTACTGATGCTCAGAGTTTTGGGTCAGGGTCTCTGCAGGCTAAAGCACCTTTTAGTATTGGATCCTTCTAAGAATGATCGTCACTGGTTACTGTGGTAAGTCTCCCCCCCCAAAAAAATCTTCCCAATATGAGAGATACCAGGAAATTTCTTTAATCTAGAATACATCACATGAAGTGTCTCCTACCAGTATACACAGTAAATATTGTGAGGTGCTGCCCTTAAAATTAAGACCATTTAGTTCAACCTCATGTAGGTGAAAACACCCTTTTTTATACTGCCCATGGGTCCAGACACCTCTTGAACTATTTTATATATCAATGGTGCTGCTTACATGCTTCAAATTTATCTGAAATTTGTACCTGACTATATAAATGTCTCTCCAGTGCTTTTCTGGTGGAACATTATAATTTGACTTTAACATGTGGTGTATTATCCTTGTAGTTTCCGCACAGAATTGGAATTGACTTAGAAGAATGTGAGTCCCTGAAAGCTCTGCTTTTCCTCTGAAGGTCTGCATTCAAAAATAAGGGACATGTTGTCCATGAATAAAAATATGTATTGTATGTAATCAGTGCCTTCAGTGTTCCATTTTGAATCAGTTTCCCTATCTCTTTTTTTTTATATGCCTATTTCTGTTATATGTTTCCTCAGCTCCTTACAAGTACATTACACAGTTAAGCTATTCTGTGATCAAGTGAACCACTCTCATTTACATGTTAATTAAGTTCTTTAAAAATGGAAGCTGTCCGTTTTGCATATGAATGTGCTAATGAACCATCTATCCTGGAAGGTGTACTATGTTCCTTACTAACAATAGGAACACTATGGCACAGCAATTGAAATACAGGCCAAAATTGTTTTCCACTGTCCAGAAAACCCTTACCAAAAGGAGCTGTATTCCATCAGCCAGAAAATGTGCATTAATTAAAGTGTTCATTACAACAAAACAATGTAGAGTGCTAATACAAAAATAATATCAAGAATTTTTGGCACTTTGGGAGGTTGTTCTTATTTTTGTTTTTGATTTTTGATATGTAGAAATTGGATTGAGACACACATAGTAACAGCTCCCATTTCTAAGTATGATTTCAAATACCGTGGTGATAGATCCACTTAAATATAGAAATGGTCAAAGATGTGTAGTCCCCAGAACTTGTGTTCAGCTTAGAGTTTGCTTCATCTTGAAAATTGTCTGTTTGCTTCTTTGCTTGTTTTCTGACACCCCTATACAAGTTAAGTATCCCTTATCCAAAATTCCCAAATACTTCAAAATCCAAAATTGTCCACATGGGTGGCTGAGATAGTGACACCTTTGTTTTCTGATGGTGCAATGTACACAAACTTTGTTTCATGTACACATTTATTGGGAAAATGTGTATAAAATTACCTTCAGGCTATGTGTAAAAGGTATATATGAAATAGAAATGAATTCCATGTTATCTCCAAGGTATCTCATCATGTATACGCAAGTATTTGAAAATCCAGGGAAAAAATTAAAATATGGAACACTTCTGCTCCCAAGCATTTCAGATAAGGAGTATTCAACCTGTACCTGATCTTTTCTCCAATTACCTCTAGGTAGCGTACATGACTTGCTTTCGCAACGTTTTATTCTTACAACAAGCCTGTGAATTCACTAAGGATGAAAGTGTTTGTGACCAGTTCATGATTTCATGGCTAAGTGGGAGCTCGAACTTGAATCTCCCAAATTACCATCTAACACTCCAGCCACTCTGTCCACTGAAAAACAAAAACAAAAAGCTTTTTTTAAAAAAAAATGGTGTTGATGCATTTCCCCCAAAAAAATGTAAGAAAAGAAGTAACCTAGGCATTGCATTTTGAGATGTGGTTCAGCCTTTTTTTTGTCTCTGTTTTTTAAGTCATTTCTGACTTATGGTAACATGAGTATAAGCATACTGCTTTTATCTTAGATTTGCAACTTTGAGTTACATCAGTGAATAGGAATGTCATAAGGTTCACCTAAGGACAGACATGAAACATAGGAGATATTTTCAGGTACACATGGGTCAAACTAGATAATATGTTATCAATTTTGTTTTACTGTGAAGTTGAAGGCTTTCATAGCCAGCATCCCTAGATTTTCCTTGGTTTTTTTCCGGGCTGTGAGGCTGTGTTCTGGAAGAGTTTATTCCTGACGTTTCACCTGCATCTGTGGCTGGCTTCTTCAGAAAATGACTAGGTAGGAGTGTGTGGGGGGGGTTATATACTGTGAATCCCTGTTGGGGAGGATATGTAAATTTGTGTGTTGAAAGGCTAGTTTCTGGGTGGGGATATGCAAGGAGGATTACTGTCTGTTTAACTAACAGTTGGTTAATGGTACATTATCTCCTGGATATCCCCCTGTCCTTTGGTGGAGTTCATTTGCAAGTGTTGTGTTTTTATCTTGGTGTTTTTTTTTTACTATTTATATTACATATATATAATAAAAAAACAGGACAGAAAACATAAATAACAGTGAAAATATAAAGTTAAATTGAATTAACTAGATAATGTTTACATTTTGCAGATAGGGAGGAAAAAAATAATTTACCAGTCTTGTTCATATATTCAATACCATTATTACACTTTTCCCTTATTATGCAAATTTTATAATACATCTTTGACTTCCTCATTCTCCTAACTAAACCTTCTATGTTCTCATCATTCTGTACATCATTCCTGTTTAATTCCACTGTGGTTTCCTTTAATTAAGATTAGGTTTATTCTTCTGTTTTGTTTTCGTTCTAAAATCTTCTAGCTCTTAATTCTCCAACATTCTCAATAATTATATACTAACATTGATTACTACCAAGGAGGAATACTGTCTTATTCAACAGTTACTGATTGCTGCTATATTACCCCATCTTTTTTCCAAATACTCAGAAACACTATTCCAGTCCCTTCTGTGTTTCTCTATTGTTTGTCCTTTCATAAGCATTGTTAATTTGTCCAGTTGAATTGTTTCATAAAATTTCTCCAGCCATTGGTCAACTGTAGGATGTTCCTTCATTTTCCACATTCTAGCAAAGGTTGTTCTCGCCGTCACAAGCAGGTAAAAAACTGTTTTCCCATGTTTCTTTTCTATGTTATCTTCAATCATTCCCAACAAGTATGTTTCGGGATTATACTGTAATTTAATATCTAAAATTTCCTCAATTACTTTTTGTATTTGTCTCCAATACCTAGATGCCACCTTACAGTCCCACCACATATGAAAAAAAGTTCCATTTCTATCGCCACATTTCCAACAATTACTTTGAGCTCCCTTATACATTAAAGATAATTTGTGAGGTGACAGGTGCCATCTATAAAACATCTTATAAACATTTTCTTTAATGTTTTGAGATAATGTTAGCTTTGTTTGTTTGATCCACATTTTTTCCCATCTTGTCATTTCTATTGCATGCCCAACATTTCGCGCCCATACTATCATGTTATTTTTAACTGTCTCATCTTCTGTATGCCACTTTAATAGAAGTTTGTAAAATCTTGATATCATATTTTTATTTCCTGATTTAATAATATTTTCCCATTCAGTTTTATCTGCTGTTATCCCTTCCAGTCTTACATCCATTCTATATCTTTCTCTCATTTGTTTGTAAAGGTACCAGTGACAGTCTATTTTGTCTTCTTTCATTTCTTCTTGACTTTTCATTATATAATTTCCTCCCTCAATTTTCAATATGTCACTGTATCTCAGCCATTGCCTTGTGGGGATTCCTTCTCTACCAAAGAAAGCCTCGTGAGGGGAGACCCAAATCGGAATTTTTGGAAATAATCTGTTCTTGTATTTTTTCCAGACTTTAATTAACGAGCTTCTGAGACAATGATTATTAAATTCCTTATTTGCTGTTCCTTTATTGTAGAAGAGATAAGCATGCCATCCATACCAGTTCTCTTCACCTTCCAATTTCAAAAGACTCTCCTCATTCAACAATACCCATTCTTTTAACCATGTTAAACTGCAAGCATCATGATATAATTCCAAATTTGGAACATTTAGCCCTCCTCTTCCTTTATCATCTTGTAAAATTTTTATTTTAACCCTCGGCTTTTTTCCATCCCATATAAATTTAGTAATGTCCGCTTGCCACTCTACAAATTTCTCTTTAGTTTGTATTATGGGAATTGTTTGGAATAAGAATATCATTTTCGGCAATATATTCATTTTGACTACATTTATTCTACCTAAGAATGATAAGTTCAAATGTTTCCAATTAGTCATATCTTTCTTAATTCGGGTCCATATTCTTCTGTAGTTATTGTGAAATAAGTCTTTATTTTTATTTGTTATAGTAATACCTAAATATTTCACAGAATTCACGAGCTTGAAGCTTGTTTGGTCCTCTATCTTTTGTTTTTCATTCTCTGTAAGATTTTTAGTAATTATCATTGTCTTTCCATTGTTTACTTTTAGTCCGGAGGTTCTTCTAAATTCTTCCAATATATTCAATAATAGGTTTATTTCTTCCTGTGAGTCACTCATGGAAATCACCAGATCATCTGCGTACATTTTTAATTTATAACTATATTTCCCAATCCTAATTCCTTTTATTCTTTCTTCCTCATTAAGTCTTATACTCAATAGTTCCATAATTAACAAAAATAATAATGGGGATAGGGGACAGCCTTGCCTAGTCCCCTTCTGAATTTGAAAACTTTCCGTTCTTTCTCCATTTATTAATAATCTCGCAGTTTGCTTGTTGTATATGGCTTTTATCCAATTGGTGAATCTATCTCCAATGTTTATTTGAGTTAGGATTTTTGTCATTGTTTCCCAGTCCACATTATCAAACGCTTTCTCTATATCTAAAAAGATTAACACCAACTTCTTATCTTTATGTTTTTCATGATATTCTATTAAATTCACCACATGTCTAATGTTATCTTTCATATATCTTTCTGGAAGGAAACCTCTCTGGTCTTCTCGAATTATTTTCATTAAAACTTTCTTTAATCTGCTTGCCAAGATTGCTGCGAATATCTTATAATCTACATTGAGCAACGAAATCGGTCGATAATTCTTTGGATCTAGTGGGTCTCTGTCCTCTTTATGCAACAATGTAATGTGTGCTTCTTCCCATGTTTGGGGGATTGATCCTTTTATGATTGAGTTCATTGTCATTTTAAGTGGCTGTATTATCTGGTTCTCCATCACTTTGTAGAACTTCGTTGTAAATCCATCCAGCCCTGGGGCTTTCCCTATTTTTAGCTTCCTTATTACTTCAATAATCTCTTCTTTCTCGATAGGTTTATTTAACATTTCTATTTGTTCTTCTGTACAAAGTGGCATCTTGTGTTCTCTGAGAAATGCTTGCAGATTCTCCCGACTACTTCCTTGTTTTTTATAAAGTTCCATGTAGTAACTCCTAAAAATCTGTTTTGTTTTTTGTTGGTCAGAGTATATCATATCTCCTTTTTAAACCTTTGTTATATGATTCCTGTCTCTTTGTTTTCTTAGTTGATATGCCAACCACCTCCCTGACTTGTTTGCAAATTCAAAATGTCTTTGTTTTATATATTGAAGTTTTTTCTGGATTTCTTCAGTCATATCCATGTTTAGTTGTTCTTTTAATATTTTGCTTTCTCTTAACAACTTCTTACTCAATGGATTATATTGCAGCTTTTTTTCTATATTCCTGATTTCTTCTTGAATTTTCTTAAGTCTTTCCTCTTTCTTTCTTTTTATTAGAGAGCTCTGTTGGATGAAGAAACCTCTTATGACTACCTTAAAAGTATCCCATAATGTTGCTGGATCTATGTCTCCTGTCTGGTTTTCTTTGAAGAACCAACTTATCTCTTGTTTCACTCTCTGGATTACCTCTTTCCTCTGCAACAAGTTATTATTCAGACGCCATCTATATTCAACTTTATTCCAATCCGATAACTCAAGCAGAACTGGGTTGTGATCCGACCAGATTCTTGGCAATATCTCAAGCTTTTTAATGTTTTTGCACAGATTCTGCGAAATCATGTAAAAGTCAATTCTTGAATAAGACTTATGTCTGTCTGAGTAGTATGTAAACTCTTTGGCATTGTCATATTTATGTCTCCATGCGTCTATTAGTGATAAGTTTTCTTTTAGTGTTTCAAATGTTCTTGGGAGTTTCCCATGTTTTTTCTTTGTATTCTTCAGAGTTTTCCTATCCAAATCTGATGAAATTACTCCATTCCAGTCTCCACATAAAATCATAGAGTCATATTCCAAATTCAACAGTCTTTCCATCAAAGATTTATAAAATGCACTCTTCTTTTCTAGGGGTGCGTATAATCCAAGAAGCAATATTTTTTTTTTTAACATTACCACTTCTATTATTATTTATCTTCCTTCTGGGTCGTTGTAAATTTCTTGTGTTTGAAGTTTATGGTTAGCGTAAATCACCACCCCCTTCTTTTTATCTTCAGATGCAGCTATGTATTCTTTTCCTAATTTTTTATTTCTTAACAGATTCTTATCTTTGGATCTAATATGTGTTTCTTGCAAACAAATTATGTCATATTTCTTCTTCCCAATTAAATGAAAGATTTTTTTCCTTTTCTCTGGCACGTTAAGTCCTTTAACATTCCAAGTTAGAAGTTTTAAATTCATTTCGTAGTTTAGTCTTCTATTTGCTCTGACTCCTCTTCTGATTGCAGTTCTTCTTCTTCTACCTCTTCTTCTCCTTCCTCCTCTTCTCGTTCTCCTACAATCCCACCTTCAGCTCCTACTACTCGTTCTTTTCCTTCTTCTTGTTTTCTTTCCTGTTGTAGTTCTCTTTTAGTTAGTTTCAAGTCCTTTTTATATTTTTCTAAAAATTCTTCAGCCTTTTGCGTTGAGTTTATTCTAAAGTTTTTTTGTTTGTATCTGAAAGATATCCCCTCCAGTCTTTCCCACCTATATTTAATTCCGTTTTCTCTTAATTGTTGTGTCAGGGGTGCGTAATTTCTTCTCTTTTTGAGTATACTCATTGGTATGTCTTTGAAAACCTGGATACTACTGCCTTCAATCTCTAACTTTTGCTCATAGTTCTTCTGTAAAAATAAATCTCTTGTCTTTTTCCGGACAAAATAAATCACCACATCCCTTGGTAAATTCTTCTGTTTAGCAATTTTAGATGACAGTCTATATATTTTGTCCACCTCCCACTCAAATTGCGTCTTAGTTTTGCCCATAAATTTCACCAATTTTGGTATCAAATATTTATACAAGTCTTCATCTGGCTGCTCTTTTAGGCCTCTTATTTTCAGGCAGTTCTCCCTCCATCTCATTTCCTGTAATGCTTTATCATCCTGTTCCTGTTCCTTACTTTCTTCAAATGTCACTGTTTTTTTCTCCAAGTTTTCGACTTTACCTTCCAACGATTCCACTTTTTCTTTTAATTTTTTTGATTCCGCTGTCACCTTGTCGATTGATTCTTTGATGTTCTTCAGTTCTCTTTTCATTTCCTGCTTAAATTCTGTTCTCATTTCTCGTATTTCTTCACGTAATAATCTAATTTCATCCAAAATGGGATTTTGACTTGGTTGGTTAGATTCAATAGACAGCCTCCTTATTGTTTGAATTGTTGTTTGCGTTGTTTTCTTCATACTTTCCACTTCTTTTTAACCATTTTGCCTTTTTATATCTAAATTAAATTCCTTTCCAACCTCAATATATTACAATATAATCTGTATTGCAAAATAACTTATTTATGATTTTGCTAAATTTGTTATGTAATAACACAATTCTGCTGTATTACAATATTATGTTGGCAGCGATCAAATAATTAGTTAACCAATACCATAAGCACTCTTATTTCATTTATAGAGAGAGAGAAAAAGAAAAAAAAACCTTAATAATGAAGATAAATAAAAAGTATAAAGAAAAGGACAACACCAATACAGTTTTCTGCTTGTTAACAAGTAAAGACAAGAACTCCCCCTTGTGGAATATTTAGTTTGATCACTTTTGTTATTAACTTAGGTGTTTTTTCCCCCTTTTTCCCCCCTTTTCCCTTTTTTTCTCTTCTCTTTCCCCCCTCTCCTTTCCCGTTCCTTTCCCCTCCTTTCTTCTTATATCTGTATATAAATGTATGTATCTCTGAACCTTCAGTTCTCAATTAGTCAGTTTTAGGTTAGGAATTTTCCCCCAGCTCACAACACTGCGCGGCACTGCACGACGCACAGTCTTTAACTCCTCCTCCTTCTCACTCCCTCCTTCCTTCTTCTTCCTTCAATATTTCGCCTCAGAGGCTCCTCCACAATGCCACTCCTCCTCTTCCGCTCCACTCCTCCTCTGCCGCTCCACTCCAACTCTCCCCGACCTTCCCTCCACAGTTCCCGTCCTCTCCCTGCAGTCAAACTCAAAATAAAACTGGGTTGAAAGGAAAAAAAACAAACCAACAGACTGACAGACCAAACGAAAAAAAAGAAAAGAAAACCGGACTAGACAAGACAGACAAAACAAATAAAACAAAAACGGCACCCTCTCTCCATACTCATACACGCAGTCACATTTGCCACACACAGCGACTCATACATTCGCTCGCCCTCTGCTTCTCCAATTTCCTTCTCGGGTTTACTCCTATTGCTTTAACATCAGCTTTCCTGGGACTGGAGTAGATATTTCCTTCGTTCATTCCGGCGGACAGGATCGATTAAGGTTTTGGAGTGTTAAAAAAAAATTAGATTCGGAGGAGATCTTCAATATAAAAGAGTCCAGAGGGGGATTCAAATTCCAAAATAATATTGGTTCTGCGGGCTTTATAACGTTGTGTCCAGCCTCCCTCTCCAATCTTCAGCCTTCAGTAGCTTCAGCCCGAGACAGCCGCCCACATGTTTTAACCGCAATGGCTCCGTCTTCTAACTCCGTCTCCCAGCCTCCATTCACCACTCGATCAAGTGTCTCACTTCAATCAATCTCCTTTCTTTCAGGGACAATTTGTATAACAAGTTTCCCTTTACAAGCAACAAAAACAGTTTATCTTAGTCCGCGTTTTCTCCCCCTTTTTTCCCCTCCCTTCCAAAGCTCGTAAATCGTGAGTCATGAATCAGAGCCTTGCTACTTTGTTATTATATTAAATATGTTCTTTTCAGCTCTTCTGACAGCTTTCTGTCCTCTGAACTGATAGTGAAATCATCACTTATAATCAGCTGTTTAAAGTCCCAGAAACCGAATACTATGATGTTTTCTTCTATGTTCAGATCTAGTCAGGATCCAGCTCCAAAAACTTCTAATATCTACCCAAATCAGCAGTGTAATAACAACCCAAACACCAACATAAAAATAAAGAAGTATTTACAGCTAAAATTGGTGGCGGCGCTTCCTGAGGTAATCAGCGGCTCACACGCGGCGGTGGTATGGCTCTGACCTCCTCTGCCTCCGATCCCGGCTGTCGGTCTCCTAATCCCCAGTAACTCGGATTCTAGCAGGAATTAGGTCTCAAGGAGCCCCCTCCGATTCCCCCCCGTTATTAGGATGGGGAAATTCCTAATCCAGCTTCACTCATCGGCTGGATTAACATCCACGTGTGGCAGGAATCTCCCGAACCCCTTCAAGGAGATTCCAGTCACGATGCCATAGCCAACCGGAAGTCGTGTTTTTCAAGATTGACAGCCAGATTTTGTTTACTTTAAAGGGTTTCTTTTTTTCCTGTTGAAGTGGTCCAGGTGTTTGTGAATTTCAATAGCTTCTCTGTGCATTCTGACATGATAGTTGTTGGCCTGGTCCAGAATTTTGGTGTTTTTAAATAACATTTTCTGTCCAGGTTGGTTTATAACATGTTCTGCTACTGCTGATTTTCCTGGCTGGCCCAGTCTGCAGTGTCTCTCATGTTCCTTGATTTGTTTTTGCACACTGCATTTAGTGGTCCTTATGTAAACTTGTCTACAGCTGCATGGTATGTGGTTAAACTCCTGCAGCTGTAAGAGGGTCTCTTTTGTCCTTTGCTGAGCATAGCATTTCTTGTATTTTCTTGGCTGGTCTGTAGACCGTTTGGAGGTTGTATTTCATCATCAGTTTCCCTATTCTGTCTGTGATTCCTTTGATATATAGTAAAAATACCTTCCCTTTGGGTGGCTGTTTTTCTTCATTCCTGTGGTTTTTTTCTGGGTCTGGCTGCTCTTGTGAAGTCTGATCTGGAGTAACCATTACCCTATAGGGCCCAGTTTAGGTGCTTCAGTTCATCCTCCACTTCATGATGGAAAAAGAAAAGGAAGGAACATTGCCATTCTTGGATGTCCTAGTCATCTGCAAACCAAACCAATGGTTGGGCCACAAGGTATACAGAAAATCTACACACAGAGATAGATACCTACATGAGAACTCCAATCATCACCCAAGACAAAAAAGAAGCACAATAAAAACATTGGTAGACCACGCAAAAAGGATCTTCAAACTCCACTACCCGGAGGCTGAACTGAAGCACCTAAACTGGGCCCTACAAGTTAATGGTTACTCCAGATCAGATATCACAAGAGCAGCCAAACCCAGAAAAAAACCACAGGAATGAAGAAAAAACAGCCACCCAAAAGGAAGGTATTTTTACCATATATCAAAGGAGTCACAGACAGAATAGGGAAACTGATGAGGAAACACAACCTCCAAATGGTCTACAGACCAACCAAGAAAATACAAGAAATGCTATGCTCAGCGAAGGACAAAAGGGACCTTCTCACAGCCGCAGGAGTATACCACATACCATGCAGCTGTAGACAAGTTTACACAAGGACCACTAAATGCAGTGTGCAAACACGAATCAAGGAACATGAGAGACACTGCAGACTGGGCCAGCCAGAAAAATCAGCAGTAGCAGAACATGTTATAAACCAACCTGGACACAAAATGTTATTTAAAAACACTGAAATTCTAGACCAGGCCAACAACTATCATGTCAGAATGGACAGAGAAGCAATTGAAATCCACAAACACCTGGACCACTTCAACAGGAAAAAAGAAACTCTTTAAAGTAAACAAATTTTGGCTGCCAATCTTGAAAAACACCAAAATAAAAACAGAACACTTGCAAATGAACTCCGCCCAGGGACAGGGGGATTTCCAGGAGATAATGGACCATTAACCAACCATTAGCCAAACAGACAGTAATCCTCCTTGCATATCTCCACCCAGAAACTAGCCATTCAACACACAAATTTGCATATCCTTCCCAACAGGGGTTCACAGTATATAACCATAATCCCCCTCTATCAGGCACAGTCGTTTGGAGGGGGATCAGCATTTGCTGACCAGGAGGGATGGAGACCAGCTGACTTATGTCCAGCATCAGTGCCAATGTCAAAAAAGGGGAGGGGCAGCGCTGGCAGCCTATTTAAGGCTGCTCCACCCTCCCCATCCTCCTTCTGCCTTTTGACTTGTCAAAGAGCAGATTTGTTCATTCCAGCAGCCTTTTCAAAAGCAGCAGCAGTGGCAGCTCTAGGAACACAGCAGAAGCCCTTCTTTGCAAGCAGCCTTTCCTTAAACAGTGGCAGAACAGCAGTGGTTCCTGGCCCCAGAAACCCAGCAGGGAGTAGTCTCAGGAGACTGTAAGGGTCCAGGTAGGCCTTCGGCTCAGCTCGGCCTCCAGCCTATTGGTGGGTTGGGTGGTTAGAGGGGATGGCTACATAGACAAAGTGGCGGCAGTTGGCCTTACGGGCCAGACCATGTCTCACCCAAGCGGCAGCAGTCGTGGCCATACACATGAGCTGTCGCTTTTCCTTTAGGGGGTCTCACTGTGGAGGCGAAGCAGCGGCAGTTGGCCATATGGGCCAGACCGCGTGTCACCTGAGTGGTAGCTGTGGTAGCCTCATGCACAAGCAGTAGCTTTTCTTTCAGAGGGTCTTTTCCCCAGGCCTGTTATTAGCGGCATTCTCGCATGGGTCTTGGATGGCCGTTTTTTTCAACGTGTCCATTGAAGGGCACACATGACGCTCATAGAGACAGCCTATTTTGGCTTCCCCGCTTTAAGGCCTACTGGGGCACACAGCACAAATTAGCCTGCTAGAAGCCTTCACCACATGGCATGGCTGTTTGGCCAAAAAAGGGCATGTGCATGTGGCGCTCGAGGCGTGTCAGCCCAGTTCAGCCTTGTTGGGCCTATCAGGCTTGCCTAGGAGTTTTGAGCACATGGCACACCAGTCAGGCCTGCTAGGATTTTACCACTAGGAGGGGCTTCTGGTTGCCTTGCTTATGGCAAGGCAGGTTTTGTCCTGATTAATCAGTGGCCTAGTATACACTCAAACCTTGTGGCCTCCTGGGCCTAGGCTTGCCTAGGGCCCTGTGCCTCAGGCAGGTTTGCATAGTCCTTCTACAAAGCAATAATAGTAATAGTAATAGTAATAATAATAATAACAACAATAACACAAAGAGGAAATTACCTTATTTGCTGGTATTGGTGTCTCATTATTGGTGACCCCTCATGGTATGTAAGAAAGGCAAAGTGGGTACAAAGAGCAAAGCCCCTTCTCCCAGACCTCCAGCTAAACTCCACTGTATGCCTGATCCCGTTACATATAGTGACAATGAGGATTTCCCTTGGCCTGCTATTCTACATAGGATTAAGAAATTGGAAGAGGTTCATGGGTCTCCCAGTTCTCCATTGATCACCAGGAAGGGGTGGCTTAATAAAAAACACAAAATGGATAGCGAGATTCTTGCTCATTTGGATGCTCTAGAGAGAAAGGTCCAGCCTGATGGTGCATCCGGATCGAAAGACATCATAGAAGGTGAGGTCCCTGAACTGCCGGTGGCAGTAAGCCAGGGCCAACAAGTTGAGCTGAGTGGAATACCTGCATCTGGAAGTGAGTGGCCAGATTACAAAGAACCTCATACCCCTGGGTCATTGTGGCCTTGGGGCCCTACACATGATTCTGGTCAGGCCCTAGGCAGCACTCCAGCAGCACATGTAGAGTGACCATGGTAAAGCCAGTCCTCAATTGGATGCCACCTCAATAGTCCCCCTGGTCACCCTGTGAGGCTGGTGCATTTCCCATGTTGTCCACTGGTGACCAGCTTTTGCCTTTGGCTTTGCAGCTGGGGAGGTTATGTCTCAATCCCATATGGGTCCATTCCTTTTGGGGAAATGTCATTGCCATTGGGTGACCACTTATTACAGACCACATGGCAAAAGATCATAAAGGGAGAATACGTTGATGTTTTCTCCTTGCTCTATAGGAAGCTGGAGAAAAAGGAGAAGGATGAATTGGATGACAAAGAAAATGAAAGGATAAAAACGGAAGGTAGAGTATATCTGGCCTAATTACCTTTCAGGTTTTTTTATCCTTGGCAGGGGTTATTGCTTAGGCCCAACTCCTTTGGGCAGTTGCCCTGTTGCAGTACATCAATTTTATTCACAAGGCTTACACTGATTACGCTGGGCTGGCTTGGCTATTATATGATGAAGCTTTCTGTATGAGAGCAGCCATTTATCCTTCCTTGCGCTGGGACATGATGCATCCACAGTTGTGGATGCAGCTCATGACTCCAGCCAGGCCAAATCAGGGCGAGTGTACTCACAGCAGTCATCTCATACAGAGAGGGCCCCTGGCTGCCTCCGCAAAAGCTCCACCTGGGGCCACCCAAAGTCATAAACTTTGTGCTTGGATTTTTCTTCCCAGGGAGTTTGTATATACAGCCATGAGTGCTCTATCTGTGGGGCTTCCCATTCTTTTCAGAACAGCCCCAGAGGATTAGGTCAGTTTCAAGGGGGAAGAGGTGGTCTTTCTGGTAGCAAAGATGTAGGAAGCACTCATCCAGCTCCAAAAGGGCCCAAGCCCAATTAAGCTGCCTGTTCTAAGCCGCTGGCTAAAGTTTTACCCCGACCGGGATGCAGCCAGTTATTTGAATAACAGCTTTAATGTTAGGTTTAAGGTTCTGTTTCAAGGTCCCAGGCGAGCCTACCGGGCTCAGAATCAGCAATCTGTTAAGGGTATAGAGGCCACAGTTAGGGGAAAGATTCAAAAGGAAGTTTCAGAGGGTAGGGTAGTTGGCCTTTTCCTTAAGCCCCCTGTACCTAATTTGCATGTTTCACCTTTAGGAGTGGTGCCCAAAAAGGCTCTGGGTGAATTTAGGTTGATACATAATTTATCCTACCCCAGGGATGAATCAGTGAATGATTCTACCCTTCTTGAGTAATGTACAGTCGGATATACCTTCTTTGATGCAGCCACCAGGGAGGTTAGGAGGCACGGCCCAGGGGCGGAATTGGCTAAATGCGACATCAAGGCCACATTTCGTCTTATGTCAATACACCGCAATGATTTGGAGCTGTTAAGTTTTTGTTTTGAAGGATGGTTCTATATGTACCAGGCCTTGCCCATGGGGTGTTTTGTTTCTTGTAATGCCTTTGAAATGTTTAGTACATTTCTGGAGTTGGCATTAAAAGCTAGGACTGGTCTTACCAGGGTGGTGCACTACTTAGATGATTTTCTTTTCATAGGAAGGGGTGGCTCTGACTGATGCACATATTTACTGTGCCAGTTTGACCTTTTAGCAGAGGAGCTAGGTCTCCACTTAGCCCCAGAGAAGACTGAGGGTCCTGCATTACAGCTCACATTTTAGGCATCGAAAACTGATACAATCAACCAATTATGCCTCCTTACCAAGGCTAAGGTGGAGGATTTGACTGAGAGGGTAACAGCCTTTATGTCCTGCTGGAAGGCTAGTGTTACGGAATTTCAGGTTCTTATAGGACACCTGAATTTTGCTTGTAAGGTAATACCTCCAGGCAGGGCTTTCCTCCATCATTTGTTCAATACCATGAAAGTTGTTTCCTTGCTCTATCACAAGATCCAAATTACAGCGGTGGTGTGCAGTGACCTCGAAGTGTGGCAGGAATTTTTAGGGCAGTTTAATGGCATCTCATTTTGGAGAGAGGAAAGGAGGCTGCAGGGGGCACTACAAATCGCCTCTGACATGGCTGGAGCCATTGGGTTTGGAGTCTATTTCTCAGGCCATTGGTGTGCAACTCGGTGGCCCCAGAGTGGGCTGATTCTGATATTTCTGGGGACCTAACATTCTTGGAATTCTTCCCTATATTAGTAGCGGCCCATATTTGGGCCAAGGAGTAAGCAACCTCCACTGTCCACTTTTGGTGTGACAATGTGCTGACGGTCCACATCATAAACTTATTAACCTCCAGATCCCCACGGGTCATGCGGCTAGTATGAGTGTTCACTCTGCAGTGCTTGCAACACAATATTCTATTTGTGGCTTGGCAGGTGGCAGGCATTAACAATGGAATTGCTGATGCTCTTTCCCACATGCAGATGGAGCACTTCAGACAGCTGGCTCTGGATGCGGTGTCCGACATTGAGCAGATGCCAGCAGACCAGTGGACTATTGGAAGTTTGAGGTTATCAGGGCGCTAGGTATGTCCTTGGCACCATCCACTAGAATGAGTTACACTACAGCCATCAATGGATTTAGCCAATTTGGACAATGATTCATTTGGCAACAGGACACTCCCATACTGTTCCCCAGTTGTTGAAGTTCTGCGTTCATTTATATCACAAAGGTTTAGCCCCTCAATCCATTCGATCTAGACTATTGGCAATAGCCTTCTGGCTTAAGGCCAGGGGATTAGCCAATAATACAAGTGATTTTAGAATATGAAAAGTATTCGAAGGTTGGGTCAGAGAATGAGGAAAGGTAGCTGATTTGAGAACCCCTCTTTCCCCAAACGGGTTCTCTGAAGCCTGTTTGCCATTTGGGCAGATATCTGTATATCACCCTATGAAAGGTTGCTCTTCCATGCAGCTGCACTTATGGCATTTTTTTGGTGCCTTGCGTATTAGCCAATTGGTATGAGCATCAAAAAATGACCAATCCAACCGGGCCTTAGAGCTCAAGAACATGGTCTTCCAGGAGCGACACATCCTGCTCACATTGCATTTTCTAAAACTGACCAGCAGGGTGTGGGGACCCAATGTAAACTGCAGGCCTGCAGTTGCCAGGATATTTGCCCTGTTACAGCCTTACAACAATATTTGTTGTTAAGGGGGGCCACGCCAGGGCCATTGTTCATTCACACTGACCTTTCTTCATTAACCAAATTTCAGTTTTGGACACTGACTACCAAGGCCTTGGACAAGCTGGGTCCAGTTGGATTGGTATGGTAGGCATTTTAGAACGCGTTTGTTCCGAATTGGGGCTGCATCTACAGCAGCTGGTGTTGGATTTCAGCACCAAGCAATACGACGGATTGGACGATGGCATCCCCCACATACCATAAATACCTTCAGCCCCTCCAGTTCTAACATGTTTTGTTTTCCCTTGTTTTACAGGTCCCAGGCCGGCATTGATGGGACAGTGGGCAATTGTATGCAGCCACAGTATGGTCTACTGGGTGGTGCGGCAGGCCCAATTAAGCCAACTTTGGATCTCGCCTCACCTTGGGGGAGCAGTTAATAGTTGAATGGTTGGGATGGAGGGGCCTCCGTTGTCATGGCCTTATGCCTTTACTATTTGAGGAATGCCAGGGTCCTCCTCCTGATATTCTCATTCTCCACATGGATGGGAATGATTTGGGTTTGTTAAAAGGGAAGGCTTTGGTCCTTCAGGCGATCAATGATATGTCGGTAATCATGTCAAGGTGGCCTGAGGTTACCATCAAGTGGTCCACCATTTTACCCCATCAGATTTGGAGAGGGGATGGAGATCCCCGGTTGCTTGATAGGGCAAGGCAAAGAGCTAATAGGGGAATTAAAAAATGCTGTAGCCAAGGGATTGGGGTGGTATCTCCCACACCCTGCCATAGTGTTCAAGAGGCCTGAGCTCTACCGAGCTGATGAGGTACACCTCTTGGGTGTGGGGAACATAGTCTTTTTGAGCAATCTTCAGAGGGGGTTGAGGGACCTCTTGGATAGGCTGGTGGGGGAATAGGGACTAAGTGGACGCTTGTTCCTATCCATGCCCAGAGATTGGGGAAGGTGTAGATATCAGTGTGCACCTTGGCACCTATTTTGGTGAAAGGAGAGTCTGTCTCTGGAATGACCAATAAAGTCATGGGACTTAGCGAAAGTAAAGGAGACCCACCTTGGGGCTGGCCCGAGGGATAATCCCCTACCTTAATCCATTGGGCTTGGGTGCGGGACTTTTGGGTTGGTCTTCCAGATGCGGGCTGGCTTGGGAGCAACCCCAGCATTGGGGTTCCTCCCAAGGGCTCAGGTGTTCACCCTGGGAAGCTGGGGAGTAAGGTCTCGGATAGACCTATGGCTTCAGCTGCCCCCTCAGTAGGTTGCCTCCCCTCACTGAAGATCTTAAAGGGATTTTAATATGTAGGGTTAAATAAAGACCCATTTTATTCACCCCATGTTCTGTGTCTGGTCTTTTTATTTCCCTGAGCTGGTTGGCAAACCCCACACATACACCTACACAAACATTCTCTGAAGATTCCAGCCACAGATGCAGGTGAAACGTCAGGAATAAACTCTTCCTGAACATGGCCTCACAGCCTGGAAAAAAACAAGGAACATTTGTTTTACTGTTCTGTTCACTCAAGTAGTTAAAAAAAGATTATCATAGTACATAATTTTCTTCACCCACATATCTTGCATGTGCTGACTAGAAGATAAACATGGATTAATTCAAGTTTGATTTCTGAGGCTTGTATTTCTTAGAAGAACCAATTCTGGGAGGGAAAATATTAGTATTCTTTCCTTTGATATCTAATTTGAAAATAAAATTATGTAAATGCAGCCTTTCCAGCCAACATGGGTCTGGTAATGTATGTTTATAACAAAATTCCACAAGGGATATGAGAATGAAAGACAGTTCAGTCAGTTAAATCAATACTGGTTTGGTATTTTACCAGAAATTATGGCTGGATGCACTACTACTTCTAAACATTCAAATCTCATCATCTCTGTGCTTGTGTGTGCATCCCAGTGTGTCTCTGTGTGGTCACCTTGACATTGCTGTCTAAAAAGAGGTTATGACAAAAAAACAGGTTGCCATCAGCAGAGCCATTCAGTCAGATAACCTGTGTATTAGATGAGGCCAAGTTGAATGCCAACAGAAGTCTCAATAGGTTTTGCTTTGCGAGGGCATTTTGACTTTAGCCCATCTGCTCTACTGGTGAAGAAATTTATTTATACAAGATAATCCAAGAGAAGTTGCCTTGTTTGTAATATTCTCTTGTTTTGATGAAGTGGCAGATTGCTTCTAGAAAAACAGGGAAAGCTTTTGAATAGTAATGGCTTTAGTCATGGAAAACTGATTGTGAGGACATTTGGCAAATCTCAGGAATACAAACAAAGCAATCTTAAAGGAGAGGCAATAAAAAGACAGTCTGTTTTGATTAAAAGAAAATGATAGATGTTGATATAGTCTTGGGTTTTATCTATTCAGATACTTTGGTTTGGAGTATTCCAGTTCAGTGAAAATGAAGATAAAAGTTTCTTAACAGAGAGATTAATGATTTCATGCTATATTCGGAACCTGTGCATATGTCCAAGTTGTCTGTCAGCTTACGGTGACACCATGAATTTCATACGGTTTTCTTAGACAAGGAATACTCAGATGTAATTTTGCTAGTTCCTTCCACTGAAATATAGCCTACAGTACCTGACATTCATTGTCAATCTCCCATCCAAGCACCAACTAGGGCTGATCCTGCTTAGCATCCAAGATCAGAAGGGATCTGGTGCTGTTAGGGTATTTAGACTTATTCAGAAACAAGAGTCTTTGATCTATGAGATAGATTCTGAGCCAGTATGATGAACATTGGGGCCTCAGTCTAAGAGAATACCAGAATACTGACTAAATCCACCTTTTCTCCTTTCTGAGCATCCCTGAAATTAAATATTTTGGAATGTTTTGCAGCCACATCTCTTACATTCTGATGAACTCTGGAACACTATAGTGTTCTTCACAATGAATGAGTGCAATTTAGACTGTTGGGTGCCCCATCCCCTGCAGCAACATGAGAGATGACCACTGCAGCCAGGAGTTACCTGCACAAAGTTTGCATGAATTGGCTGCAAGACTGCTGATGGTCACAGCCAGAGCCACTACTATTTTATTCTATTTTTTATTTAGTTATTTGTACCCCGCTCTTCAGCCACAAGGCTATCAGAGCAGCTTACAAATTGTTTTAAGCAATAGCAATTTACACATCTACACTGCAAGAAGCAGCTTCCAATGTGTGTTAGCTAATTGCCCCCACAAGCCAAATACTCATTTTATCAACCTATGAAAGGATGGAAGACTGAGTGAACCTTGGAGCCCTCTGGAATCAAACTTACAACATGGAGACTTGCAGTACTGGCATTTAACCACTCGCCACCAGGGCTCCCTTCCCACTAGATGTGGGAAGAAGCCCAACACCTCTCATGGATGCGTGGATGTGAATACTGTTCACTCATTTAGAGCCCTCCCTCAGGAACTTCACTCCAATTAAGAAACTTCAGATGGATAGTCATGTCCTGTCCCCTTCTGAGCAGCATGAGACATTAATAGAAGATGAGTACTGCCCTTTCATGACCCAAACCTACCAGTCCATTTCATTAATGTGATTGTTTTTTAAATATATGTTTAGTTCTTCCAGAATTTCAGGTGATTTGAGAATGCAGACTAATTAAAGGATAACACAAGAGAGCTGATTGAAAGAGTGTCTATTCCTTTTGTTCTAACTGATATCTCATCTAAGAGGTAACACTACAGAGTAGGTTTCTAAAGATTATCTCCTTATATTATTGTCTTCTCTAAGATGAGTGTGTGGGAGGAAAACTGTTCCCCCCCCTAAAAAGCATTGAAATACTCATTTAATGCAGCAAGATGTCCCCAGTCCATTGAAAAATGGTTTTGTAGTGTATTTTTTCTAATTAATATTCTTCCTTGCCAACCCCTAGCAAACTGGAGGAGTGCACTTTTTAAATGCATTCAACTGTTGAACAACATATTCTTTCTTCTCCTCCTCCTCCTTCCTCCTCCTTGATTTCCCCTTCATATATTTCTACCAGTTATGATCAGTAGAATGGCATCACCCAATCTGCTAGCCTTGAGATGTGCTGGGCTACATCTCCCAATGTCCACAGCCATCACTGACCACTTAGTTGTGAGGGGAGATTATTATGGGAGTTGTCATCCAAACTATCTGGAGGGCTGCATGGTGGAGAAGGATGCAGCAGAAAGATAAGCAGATTTGGGAGATTTGCCAGATTCCTACCTTAGGGCCAAAGTCTACTTTTGGTTTGATTTCCTCCAATCCAGAATGAATCCAGTTTAGATCGAGTCCAGGGCAAATGAGTTCCATAAGAGATTATCCTGTACCAAAGTTCTCTAGAACTTCATGGAGTGCTTAGGAATAGCAAAGGGGAGGGGAGGACTTTGCCTACCCTAATAAGAATTCTCCCCTCCCCTCCAAAATTTCTTTCAGTCCTCACATTTCTGGAATGTTTCATCATCAGTAAAATACATTTTTTAAAAAGTGGTTTACCAGTGCCTCCTTCTACACAGCAGTAACAAGAGTTAGCTTACATGTCATTGCCTTGTCTCTATGAGATCTCCATCAGTGCCACTCCCCACTACTGTTTGGCATATTTAGGGCTTGTCTAAATAATGAAAATACTCCTCATAGAATTCTAGATAATACCTTTTGTCTAAATGGGATCCTGTGGCAATTCTCTGTATTCAGGAGGAGAGCAAAAATGTTGTATACTGCGCTGGAAAAGCCTTTGCAGGGAGATGCATTCCTGCTCGGTCGGACAACAGATTTGGATTGCAGTGCATTCTCAGTGAGGACAGAAGTGGATTGCTGATTGGTTGGACATGCATGGGGGATGAATGTAGCTGGCCACAAAGTGGCTGGAACCACCATGTTGAATGTTTGTGATCATGAGCTGAGGTGATGAAATGGGAGGGGGTGTTGTGTTACAGCTTGTTTAAGCAGAAGGTCACACTTCCACACCTTGGGTTTACTTTATGTTTTAAACATACTGTTTTGTGGAAGCAACTTGGGGAGAATAAAATTCACTCACACCTGCCATTGTGATTGGCAGGCATGCCAGTGTGAACATCAAACACAGATAGCTTTGCATACCTGTGATGTTGACCAAAAACCACAGAGGCAAATTGATGCTGCTGTGAATTGCCATTACTGTGCACCAATCCACATTTTATTGCCTCATATAGACACTCCTTAGTCTGGCTCATTTTCTTTAGATGCCTAAACTGTATTTCTAAATGTGCACCTGAACTTTTAAGTTTTGGAAATTTGGAGACTAAGGGGGAAAAATCATGGTAGTGGCAGGAAGGAGAATTCTCTTTGGAGGCAATGCCCCCAATAGCTACATTCCTGGAATAGTAAACATGTCAGTTGGGGCGGGGGGAGCCTGGGCAAAAGCATTTCCCCCCTGTAATCCAGGCTGCTTGATGGAGAAAGTTGGAGTGGTGAAGCAACAGCTGCAGCTTCTAATCAGTGGTATTTTATGAATCATCCAATCGACAAGAAAGGAAGAGTTGTGTGTGATGTCACTATAATTATGTTCCCTGCCTCTAGTTCTTCCCTACATATTTAGCTTAGGGTTTGCTCCCATTGAGGAAGTCTTGACAACTCTCTCTCTCTGCATTTTTATTTGTTAACATTTTTTTTTTTAAAATCTGTTCTGGAGCTACTTGGGCATGTGTGCCTGTGAAAGATAGCTTAGGGAAAGTGTCTCTTTTCCTAGCTTTATGGTTAATTTAATTGTTTTGGGGCTGTATGTGTAGACATCCATTTCAGAGATAGGAAAGTTTATTTTTGTCATTTTTCAGCTCTTAACCTTAAATATATTTCCATGTTTTGGTGAAATCATCACTTGCTTTTAAGTGGGTGGGACTGCCATTTAGGTAGTGAATGGATGTGTGTGTGTGTGTGCGTGTGTGTGTGCTAGGAGCTATTTTTAAAAGACCATTTTTTCCACATTCCCCACCACTACTGCATGGCTTCTTTGGGCCTTAGGCAGGCATTGCTAGTTACAATCATTCTGCATCCCTCCTCCGCATAAAACTTCTTTCTGCTCATATTTAAACAGAAATTTAGGGACACTCTTGGATTAAGGCATCAGTGAAGAAAGATGCACAAATATGCCCTTGTTTGTTTGGCAGAACACAAAGGCTCCTGAAACTATCTGCCTGCAATTTTGCAGAGTCAATCCCCTCTTCAGGGTCTTCTGTGCCTCCAGGTTTCATCAGATGTGTGAAGAAGCAGACACTTTATAGCTATTTAAGTTTCTCAATAGATATGAATGGGAGGAGTGGTGATCTGGACTCCCAATTTACAATCCAGTTATGCAGTCTGGATCAGGTTGGGCCTGCAGCTGTTGTGTTGTTGTGATGTGCCTTCAAGTAGTTTCCCACTTATGGTGACCCTAAGGTGAATCTATCACAGGGTTTACTTGGCAGAACTTGTTCAGGATGGGGGGTTGACATCACCTTCCTCTGAAGGTGCGAGAGTATGACTTGCCCAAGGTCACCCAGTGGGTTTCTATGGCCAAGTGGGGATTCAAACAAAGGTATCCAGATTCATAGCCCAATGCTCAAACCAGTACACCTCACAGGCCCACACTACACTGGGCCTGGACCTATACAGAGCTGATTGGGGCGTGGCCTGAATTAATTAACTAGACCCCATATAAAATTGGATATTCACAGTCCCCAAATTTATCCTACAGACTCCATATGAAATTGGGTGTCCACAGCCCACAAATTTACCATACAAGCATAGATTTGTATAGTAAGAGACAATCCAAAGATGTCAAGATATAAAGATTTGGGATTGTAAATGCAACCCGCTGCAGTTTCAGCACATTTACATCATGATTTGTAATAGATAATAGATCTTCTTAAGTGTTCAGGTGTGGACACAGGAGAAAAGGGATCAAGATAGCCCTACCTCCTTTGTAGCTGCTGTCTCTATCTCCTAGGCATGTTTAAAGAACAACCTCCATGGCTGCTCCAAAGCTTTGGAGACTTGAGGAGACTAGATTGTCTCCCACTTTGCTGTATTTTCATCAGCAAGGAAAGACTCTTATTCCCACTGGCTTTTGTCAGCTGATTGTTTGCAGTCAAGGGGCTTTTCTTGCATTTCTCTTATTGTGTCTGTCATCTAAGCTATATTTTAAAAGATTTTAATTCCAAAGACAGCTTACTGCTATTTTAACCATACTTTTTGGAAGTATTTAGTTACATGTGCATTTACTCGTATTTCTTTTTGCCTTGTAAGCTGGCTCAAGTCCCACAGAGAAACAGTTTGTGTGTGTAAATAAAGTAATATGTTTCATGTGAAGAGTTGTACCCTGAAAAGGAGAGTATCCTCTACATATGAAGTCTCTCTCCACAATCAGAAGCCTGATTTTGCAGGGTTCTCTATCACATGGGGAAACTGTCCATATATCAGAGACTCTCCTTTTCAAAATGTCACTCTCAGTGTGTAGAATGTAACAGTAGAGGGGGTAGAATTAGCCTGCTTTCTTTTGATGCATATTCACTGCATACTAACCGAAATAGGATCATGTGCTTGTGGCAAGCAGCTTTCAGGTTACATTTCTTACAATTTATGTTTTTACTCAGAAACATAGTATGATCTTGAGTATGTTTACTCAGAAATAAATCTTTCCAACAGAACAGTGTCAAACAGAGTTCCAAATGCAAAAGTTTGCACTCAACTCAGCAGAAAGGAGGTGTCATGCCATGTGAGCCTGATGAGGATATAGAGTCAGAGGAGGAGGAGGACACGGCAGGGAACAGCCCTAGGAACTCTGGAACAGGTTTATCTACACCTGTGCCAGCAGGGAACCTTGCCAACCTAGAGGTTCAAACAGAGGAAGAGTCTGGTCCAAGTGGATTAGCATCAGTCCTAGTAGAGAGTCTTGCTCATTCAGATAGGGACAAAGAAAAGAGGGCCTCCACCATTGTATAACCAGCAGTGAGCTCAAAAGGAAGCTCAGAGGAAGTCTCTGAGACTTTATGGGAAAAACCTGCTCATTAAGAAACACCTGACAAAGTTTTAATTGCTTTATATATGCTGGGAGAGGTGATGGAGGCTTTGTCAGAGATCAACTGATCTTCCTGGTGAAAGCTTCCTGCTGACTTCTGTGTCTGGATTCCAGTTATCTTGACTGTTACCTTGACTTGTGCTTTGACCTGGGACTGTCCCTGACTACTCTGCTGCCTCCTCCTGTTGACCCTCAGACTGCTTTGGACCACACTGACTGATTGCGCTAAGCCTCTGATCTTTTGGACTCTGTTTGCATTCCTGTGAGCTAATTAACAGTTGGCTCCCTTCCCAGTCTACTGCTGTTTATACTTTGCTGGTAACTAGTTGCTTTCTGGACAGGCAAGGAGAGGGGGGAATCTTGCCCTTCCTAGCAGGCTTGGGCAAAAACAAATTGCTGTAGCCTGTCCCAGATTATATGTTCTTCCTCATTAATAATTTTGTCACTATGACCACACACTGATGTTGCTTGGCTACACATGTCCTGCTTTTTCTCTTTAAAATGTTGGAGGTTATTATAACACCAAAACCAAATAACATCAATGTATTTTTCAACAAGATAAGAGAATAAGTTTTGCAACAAATTTAACTTGCAAACCCTGTCATGTTCTGTATTACATCATGAGATTCATAGAGCTGAATTTTTGAATGCCCATATGAAGTCCATATACCCTTGGTGTTTGCTACTCCCTTCTAACTGTCATGTACTTGCATTCCCAGATACAATGCCCAGCAGTTTCAGAGTTAAACAGAAAACTTTATTGGCACAGTAATCCAGAAAGCATACCAGACAAGTTTGTTGCTCAGAACTGAAACTTAGAAGACAGGCAGTATAATAAAAACATATTGCAATGTCTGCAATATGGTGGGCTTCAATACTACTGGTTACCTATCATACCTGGACCTCCTCCGCCTGACCCAGAGCCCAACCCATTTTTCTCAAGCTACAAGCTTTTCTCTCCATTCTCATTGCAGCAATTATTACTCTCTTCCGCAATTGGCAGAGAACCCTCATTAGCAAGCAGCAAAAAATGAAAACATAATTAACAGCAAAGTTACATGGAAACATTGAAATTGTCAGGAACAGGTCATATTTAGATCCAGTCCTGACACTAGCCCAGTTTCACATCCAAGTAGAATCTCACAGAACAACTGAGAGGTTTCATCAGTGTATATTAGGTATAAACATGCTAGGATTCCTAGATTTCAGGGTCTGGACCATCTTCTCTCCTCAGGAAAAGTGGGAAGAATTTTATGAAGAGAACACTGCCTTGAAAGTAAGTGTGTGTTTGTATTCCTCACCTATCAGACTTTGAGACTTGGCCCTTTTTTTTATATAGTACACTTTATGAAACTATGGTTGATGCTTAACTTATCATATTTAATGGCATCACCAGTGGTTATCCTTAGTAACGTCACCATAGCCTTCCCTGACACTACAAGAGGTATCAGGTTTTCCCCTCCAAATTCTAACACCTCAAATAGGCTTGACCTGGCACCCCTAAAACATGCCACATTCAGACATAAGGCTGAAGCCTCAAATTGAAAATGTGATCATAAATGGCAACTCATCCATTGAAACCCATCCACCCATAGAGTCCCATATGTTATTTCCAGTTTGTAAACTTACATCTATTATCTAATCTCTGAGCCTTAAGATTCAAGCCATTGTTCTTTGTGCAAAATTTAATGGAAAGACTTTTATCATATAGCACCCTACCCAATGCAGCCTTTTATGTTTTCATCATGGCTTTCAATTTTTCATAAACATAGGAACTTGTTTTGGCATATTAGAGCTCTGTTGGAAAAGTTTGCATTTTGAGTACTTTGTTTATCAGAATTGCCTTTGAAAATGAAGCACTAAAATTACTAAATTCTCAGGAACAATAATTCAATCTGCTATGTCCCTTTCATGAGTAACTTTCCCCCCTTCCATTTTGAACATTCTGTGCATTCTCGGATCTTTGTATAACAGAAGTGAAGATGAGAAGCAGTTGTAACAATTTTAATTGCTAACCATGGAGAAGTGTTTTTTTTTTCTATATGAAATGATTACTAACCATGTAGAAGGTCAATGGATTACCCAACATACTTATAACAGCTCACAGTCTTCAGTATATTTGTCACAGACTATATGCACACAAAAAAAGCAGTTTGCCTTTGAAAGCAAAATGTCTGATGTTGGCTTTAAGTCAGCTGAGGTTAGAAGTGGCATGGCAGAACTCAATGAAATATGAGACAGATGGCAGAAAGAAAGGATATTATTATTATTGCCATATATAGTGAATGTTCATCTGGATAGTAGAAATTGATCAAATATCCTGCAAATACACTCCCATGGACAACAAGGCTATAGGGGGAAAGAGATAACTCAAAAAGAGTGCTTTCCAAGTGATGATAATACAACAAAAAGATGGAGAAAAAAGGATAATTCACCTGAACATAGGCCTGATATTGGAAAACATACAGTAGATCAAATCTCAATTGTTGTAAAGCTCATTTGAAAAGATTTATTGGCTGTTTTACCTTGACAAATTATTTCCCTATAATCCTTTCAACTATAAAATAGGTTGCATCAAATGTTATGCATGGGACAGACCTGACACAGTGGAGCCTCATACATGGAAGCAAACTGTCAAGTCAGTCAACTCAAATGTGAAAAGATAGTATTTCCTTAAACCATTTTGGAAGGAGAGGATAACTGATAAAGCTTGATTAACTTATCCTATATGATCTAATTTGATTGTGACTGGGTGATTGGCATTATTTTGTCTTTGGTATGCAGATAATTTTAAAGTTATAAAATCAGTTTGCCTCATTCAGTGATGAAAAAAATTAACAAAAAGACATAAAAAGGAAAGGAAATAAATGGAATTTAAGACACCGAATAGACAAAATACTATGGATCTTAGTCTACTTCATAGTCTGTTGACACAGAAGATTTGGAAATCTGATCATTTCCTAAATGAGAAAGACCTGCTTGCCATTGACAAATGTGGCTGCTGCCTCCATAGACATATGTTTCTGGTACATAGAGCAGGTTTTAAGTAGAAAAATAGTTGCTATTCCTTGACAACATAGGACTTTTTCGGATGGTGATTTGTAACGCAAGATGGCTCGTCCCTCTTGCGAGGCTGCTGCGCAGCAGGGGGGCCATTTTGGATGACGCCGTCCCCCTGCCAATTCTGTTCCAGAAGAGCTGGGAGGCTGCAGTGCCTTATTTGGCCATTTTCTAATCACGGTCAACTTCTGTGATTAGGAAATGGCCAAATATGGTGCTGCAGCCTCCCAGCTCTTCCGGAACAGAATCGGCAGGGGGACGGCATCATCCGAAATGACCCCCCCTGCCATGCTGGTGGCTGGTTCATTTCCTTTCTATCTGAATTCTAAATATGCCATAAGAATCTGGCAAAATTATGTGGAAAACTAACCATCAGTGCCCAAACAGTAACTGAACAGCACACTATGATCAGGAGTAGTATTACAGCATATTTACGGATCATTTGGCCCTGCATGTAACATATAGAAGTGCAGCCCTATGGTCAGTAGTTGCTAGTTTGCATGTCTTTCTAAGAGTGTAATCATAGCATATATTCATGTGGTTTCCTGTCTGCCACACTTGCTCTCTTCCTGCATCTGAATTCCTGCATTAGAGTTCAGTGTGGTTGGAATACAGATTTCATTTTTAGCATAATAGTAATCCTTATTATCTTTCTTAACATTCACAACTCAGTTAATGATATCTCAGTACCTACAATTCCATTCACACAAGAGGAGGGATAGGACACTGATTGCCATTGCCCATATCGTTTTTATTATTGCTGATTTTGACTGATTGCTTGGATGCTTTAATGTTGTTATATTTATTATTTATTTGAAGCCTATCTATACCACTCTTCATCAGAAATGCTCTCAGAGCAGTTTCCATATTAATAAAAACAATCAGAGAATCCTTTCCCTCAGACATAGCAGTGAAAAAAGATGCATCGTAAAAGGGAAGAGGGGAAGGGGTGCAAGAAAACCCAAGTGTGAGAGGTGTGTCTTTTGTTGATTAGACTACAGCAATGCAGTCTACGTGGGCTGTCCTCGATACTGACTTGGAGGCTGCAGCTATGGGAACACATTAGAGAAACCCTATCACACCACTTTTAAAGAAATTGCACTGATTTCTAACATGTTTCCAATCTAAGTTCAAGAGGTTGATGATGCCATTTAAAGTCCTAAATGGGACAGAAATATAGGCCTATCTCCCTTAACAAAGCTTCTGACAAGGACACTTCTTTTATGAAGTCTTTTTATTACCTCTAAATTCTCCTTTTCCTCCCCATCCTCTGTCTAGCTACAAGCTTTTTTTTTTTTTAGCAGCATAGTCATAGATGGTGATGGGGGCAGTGTAGAAACAGCAGAGCATCTACAGTAAACAGTGCAATCAAGTTTCAGCTGGGAAAGAATGGGATTCTACTTCAGCTGATCCTACCACATCAGTGTATGCCTGACTCCAACAAGAAAGGTAAGCAGCGCCTGTCTCCAGAATCCCTAACTAAACATGTGTGAATAGCAAAACAGAGAGAAATGGGGAGAGCAAATAAGCCTGCCTCACCATCTTTCCCCAGCATGTTTTTAAAACACCACCACCACCACAGATCTATAAGTTTGGCCAACAAAAGTGAAATCATGAGGATGATCACCCCTCCCAAGCACTATGCAGGTTGTGTAGGGGGAGGTGCTTTAATGGCCCCATGTGAATAGGGGCCAATTAATTAATTGGTCAGGGTGCATTGGTGCATTGTTCCATGGCTTGGAGTCTCAGGGGTGGAGCTTGAGCTTTATTAGTCACTGCTTCCCCCAATCTTCTCCTCTTGGTGGTTTCTTTCAGCCCACCCTTCCACCTCTTCCACAGTGTGAGTTATCTGGCCACTTTCTGGGCCAGATAGGAATTTTTTCTGCTTTTCCATGTTGGGTTTGGTGTTTTTTGTTTTGTTTTGTTTTGTTTTTTTGTTTTTGCCTACCCCACACTGTCACAGGGGAAGTGTTGATTGGCTATGGGGTGGCATCTTATATAGGCAGTCACTTGGCAGGGAATGGGGGAGATGGGGTTAGTTCCTACACCTATCTATTTGGGTGAAGGATGTGTCTATTGAACCACACCTGCAGGTCACATGACTTGGGGGGGGGAGAAGGCTATCCTTGAGGCTGGCTCCAGGGCTGAGCCCTTGCCAGAAGTCATGCAACTTCAGGTGCATTGTCCTGCAGACTCGATCTTCCAATAGATGGTGTCCAGGGGGTGGGTAGGCCAGATTCTTGGAAACCCCTCGGGGCTCAGATGTTTTACCCAGGGAGGCTGGGAGGGAGGTCTGGGGGACCACCGGCTCCAACTTTTCCCTCACAAATAAAGAACTAAGTACGTTGAAGATTTAATAAAGTAGCCCTTGTTTAACCCAACTTCTGTGTCTGGCCTCATTACTTCATGGGTGGGTCATCAAAAACTGGAAGCTAGTGGAAGGAAGGAAGGAAGGAAGGAAGGAAGGAAGGAAGGTCGATCGATCCATGGAGGCCTTTTGGATGAAGGTTTTAAGTGGTTTCTAGAAGGTTCAACATGTTTTTGTTTACTTATGCAAGGTTGACCTGACCTGGTTGTTTCATTTCACATTGCATATTGTTAGTTTTGAATAAAAGGTTTACTGAAACATGTTGAGTTGTTCTTCTTTTGTGAGTTCAGGAACCTATTACTATTCTTCCCATGTTATTTCTGCATCTGGTTTCAAAGTTTCTGTTAAAGATTTCATGCCCAGGCACACATCTACTTTGTTAACTGAGGCATTCCTATCCTTGAAAAAGTACTTCTTCCAATACCTATATATACCTAGCTGAGGACTGAAGACTGTTGGAGGAATCCCCTCCCTCCCTGTAACATGTCCTACAAATGGGATGAGTATACAATATGGATATGCCAGAGAAGACTTTCTCTGCTGTGGCACCCTGGTTGTGAAATGGTCTCTTCTTGAAGGTCAGATTGATGGCACCACTAGCATTATTCTGATGTCCAGCCTTTGGGGGTCAAAGGATCTTGCCCAAATGTTGCCCACAGATACATTTTTATAAATTGTTTGAGATTTTCAAACTTTAAAGATTGTTAAATTGTTATCCAGGGTTGCATGCAAATATATATTTTAAAAAATATGTTTTTGGGACATACTGAGATTCATAGAATGATCCAGCATGATGTAGTGGTTTGAGTGATGGACTAGGAGTTTGAGAAACCAGGGTTTGAATCCCCACTCAGCCATGGAAACCTACTGGGTGAACTTGGGCAAGTCTTTTTTCTGACTGATTTTCCAATGTTGTGCTGCTTTCCTTCCCTCGATAAACCTCTTGAAAATATGTAATGACAACAAAAATAACGAACAAATTTAATGCAGTTTTAAGGCTATAACGTTTTTAGGTTTGTTTGTTTTTAAACCACAGCCATCTAGCATTAAAATAGCTAGAAGATAGGAGGAGCCAAAATTGTTTCTCCACCAGCTGGACTGATAGAACAGTCTACCCCCCAAATCTCTCTTCTATAGCCTGCTAGTAAATTATATTGACTGATTAATTTGACTTGATTTGATTTATATCCTGCCTTTCTTCCTATGCAGGATCCAAGGTGCCCTTCAGCATTTAAAAAACAGAGTATCCTTAAAGCATTATTTACAATAAAGTTAAAAAATAATAATTAAATCACAGCTCAATTAAAAGCAGAAGATGTAAAAATGGAAAAACATAGTTCATAATTTTAAAAAAGGTTGAAAACACAACTCCATAACAAGCCCTTCTTGTTACATAGATTTTAAACCAAAGACCTTAACCTTCTAGCCTGAGGCCTAGCCGAGGAGATGCAGAACCCAATGGAACCAGCTTCTCTTCAGAGGTGATTGTGTCCCTCCTTTCCCTCTTCTTCATATTCCTCAAGTATGTTTTCTTTTCAGAGCTTGGAGAAGTTATTTTTTTGTATTACAACTTACAGAATCCTCTAAATTGGTCACTGCTGTTTTGGTTTTAAGAGAGCAATAATGAAGGACAGACTCAGAAGGAAGATTTTTTGGTGCCTTAGGTGTTTTAAGATTGAAAGGGTAGAATATGAATACACTAAAATACATGAAAATAAAATGGGAATCTCCAATAAAGAAATTATAGCTTTGAAATAAATGTTGTGAAGGTCATATGATCTGTTATCTTTCACCACATTCTATAAATGGAAATATTCTGGACTTTGTTTTTCAGAGTATACAAGATGTATGAAATAGGCATTCTTTCATGGCTGTTTTCTTTTGATTGACAAGTTAGATGGTTTCATGTCAAACTGAAATATTTCTGTTTCTCCAGATCAGTCTGAGAAATGGAAAGAAGGAATGTGGAGAAGCTGAAGAAGGTGTTCTAAGGACAAATGTAGGAAGAAGTGTGGGAAGCCACTTTTATTTTTATCCAGCATTCACAAGTACATAAAGTGTGTTGAGCAACTAGTAGGATTTTTAAAAAGTAATCCACTGCTACATTTCAGTGCAGATTCCTTACTCTGTAGGGCCACAGCAAGAGGTGTCCCTGATCCAGTGCTCAAATTCTCCTGGTAGCAGAAATTCATTTTGTGTCATGAAAAAGGAGTTGAGATAGGAGAAGTGTCAATATGTACAGTCAAAACCTGGCTACCTCTGTGTGATATATTTTGTTGTTTTGGGGACATATAAATTCATTTTGGTTTGCAAAAACCTCACTATAATACTAAGCTTACATATGGATCCTTAACTTGCTACCTACCCTGATAGCCCCCATCTTGGAATATCACATAATTGGCAATATTTAATAATTTGGCTCAATGTGGCCTTTCATGTGGTTAGCAGGTAAACCAAGGACCCCAGATACCAAGGCTGGAGCCTTTGGAAATTCCCCAAAACCAAATACTCAGGTCAGAGTTAACACCTGGAGATGAGTCATTCACGAATCCATTCAACAATAGCAGAGTCCTTGATGCTTGCAAAATGGGTTCTTCCTCTCCACTTTCCCTCCAACAATAGACCTTGCCTGCTCCTATTCAATTCTAAATACATTGACCATTAATGATCATTAACTCTTCTGGAGCACACTTTGTCTAATCCTGGGAACCTCTGAGAAATATTGTATTCCACTTAAAATCCCTTCCCTTCAGGGGAATTATTCCATATAAATATCACCCCCAAACACCACCCAGTTCCACTTCCTCTCAACTTCACATCAGACTGTGTAGCTGTCCCATCTTCTCCTCCCATGCTGTCAGTGTACTTTGCAATTGCAGCTCTGTAGGATCAGTATAGTATAACCCATAATCCCCTTATTCTATTCCTCTATCCAAATACTTCCTACTATCTTTGATAGCCTTGTGTGTGTACCTGGCTTGTGGGGGCAATTAGCTAACAAACATTGGAAACTGCTTAGTGCCTAGCATGTTATACAGTGGTGTAGATGTGTAAAGTGCTATTGCTTAACAATCTGTAAACTGATCTGCAAGCCTTTGTGGCTGAAGAGTTGGGTATAAATACCCAAATAAATAAATAAAAATTCTGTGAGTTTCTGAAGCCTGAATGTTTGCTGTTACTGTTCATTTCCAATAAAAATCATTTAACTGTACATTTTGGCTTGGAGTCTCCTCCGTTACTACTGGTATACATAGGCTGTTACCTGACCCATCACTGCCATATTTGAGCTAATTAAATATTCCCCATATTAATTTCAGACACTAGTGGGATCCTCACAGAGCCCATGCAATTCAGGTAACAAACTGATGGTGCAATGTATATATTGAAAAAGGGTTTTCCAAAACACAGGCTAGAATCTTCTTGGTGAATTATGTTGAGAGTTAGGCCAGCATAAATATTTGTGTGTTGTTTAAGGCGGTATCCAATACCTCCTCCTACACTGCTTTCCCCCCCCAACTATACAATGGAAACTGGACCATGGCCAGGTGCAGCTCCACAAAACCCATCCCATGTGACCACTGATTGGACATAGTGATGCAACTCACCACTGTTTAGTTGCTGTTACACAACCAGGGAAGAAGAGCAGCCTTTCCCCTAGACCAAGAGAATATGTATGTTGATGCAGCTCTAAGATAGGATCTCACTCAGAGCTGGATAATTAGGTAGGATGTACTTTTTTGGACTATGTGGAAGGAGGTGTCCTCCTTCTGCAGGACCCCCACCACAGCGTACAACAAAAATTGGGAGCTGCCGAACAGCTTTGTTTCCCCAGCAACTGATGGCCTAGCCTTCTTGTTGCTCCTGATGACCCCTATGGGAGGAAAGAGCAGTCTTACACTAGGAGGCAGAGGTTGCTCCTTTCCCCTTCCATGCTCAAGAGTAGCCAGAACAAGCCTAGGTGCACACTCACAACTGATCTCTTTCCAGGGAGATAGAAATGCCCCTGTCTGTTGCTGCATCATGGGGAAAACAGCCCCTACTGCCACTGCCACCATCACCTCCCAGAAGAACTCTGATGGAATCCTACCCTCTGCCAGCCTGCTGGAGGATATTAGCTGAGATCCTCCAACAGGCTGGCAGAGTATAAATTTCCATCAGAGTTCTCATGTGAGGCAGTGGGACTACTTTGGAAACTATAGCAGGGAAGAACACATTAGCTATGTTCTTCTCTGCTATAATTTCAAAAGTAGTCCCATTCCTCTTTGAATGATGACACCCCATGTAGCAATCTGTATTTGTTGATCTGAGCAAGCTATAAAAGAGCCCTTCTGAATCAGAACAAGACTATTCAGTTTTGTATGGCCTTTGGTGCTTTAAACCAGGCTTGACCTTTGGTACTTTGTGTACATTTTTACAATCTCTCTCTCTGTCCCTACCTCCACACACAGACATACATATATAGACACACATACTTTTTAGATAATGTATTTTTAAATGTTGTTTGCTACATTTCTTTCTGGAGAACCATAGCAGATTGAAAGGCACTAAACAAACAAACAAATAAATATATCCTGGTGCCAGATAGGTGTCAACCAAAACAACTAGCAAATTGAATTGTATAGATGATGGCTAAACAGACAATATATTTTTGTGCATTTTATTTTTGTCCCAAATCCCCATGCCAGACAATACATCTGAAATCATAACCAAAGTTTAACTATTAGTTTCTACCTGTGAAATAAGAATACAGTAGCACCCCCGTATCTATGGGGGATGGTTCCAGGGCCCCCCGTGGATGGCAAATTCCACAGAAAATTGTGAACACCATCCTGGGAGCCATCTAGCTTCCTTTCCATTCCCCTTCACCTCTGCCCTGGCCCCACAGCAGTGACAGGAGCTGTCCAGAAGGAAGAGGGGAGAGATCGCTCCTCCCCCTCCCTTCACCTCCATCATGGCCCTGCCGCAGTGGTGATAGAAGGGGGGAAGGGGAGGAGGCAAAATTGTTCTCCCCTTTCCCCCTCCATGGCCCCGCCACAGCAGCAATCACAGGGGGAAAGGGGGAAGGGGCTAGATCACTCTCCCCTTCCCCCCACCACGGTCCCACTGTAGCGGTGATTGTGAGCAAGGGGGAAAGGGGCTAGACTGCTCTCCCCTTCCCTCCTCACTATGGCACCACCATAGTGGCGATCACAGGGATGAAGGGGGGAGGCTAGATCGCTCCTTTCCTCCCTCCCCCATCGCACCTGTGATTGCTGTGGTGGCGACCAAATTCAAATTCCTTATTATTTTGTAAGTGTTTTGTTACTGTTAAAAGATTAGCATCATTTCATTTTTTATTTCATTTGAATGTTGTATACTTGACTATGTTCTATATGTGTTCATATCTTGTGTATCCTCAAAAAGTATATGGGATAAATTGCTATAATCGAATGGCGTATGGTTTGATAGGACATAGTGTCTAACCTTTTCAACGTTAAGCCTTGCCTGAAGCCAGATTGCTCCCTAAACTGAAAAAAATCCTGTAAATCTCTGGTGTATCTGGCTAAAGAGGAGAAGGCAAGGGGCGGCAGGGCGTTATATGGTCTCTGGCCCCACCCCTCACCTCCCATCTCAGGCGATGCTGCCTGCAACTACCTGAGTGGTCTCTGACCACTATTTTTTGGTGGCAAAGGCTCCTTCCCCTCCAGAATGGCTCTACTGATCCCTCTGGGGGGAGCTGGATTGCATGACTAATTGGTCTTAAAGTTCAAGAATACTAGTTGTGATGGGGAAAAAAGCACTTTACATACATAATAAAACTTACTCTATGGGTTTTTTCTTCAATTTTGTTTTTTATGCAAATGTTTCAACCTGTATCTAGTGATGAACTTCCATTCAGGTGAAATTGGGATTAAGGATGAGTGGAGGGATACATCCACTCTTCCCCTTTGTGTCCTTCCAAGGACAAATAAGCTACTCTGGAGTAGAGATGGAAAATTATTTGTTATTATTCATTCCTAGGTTGAAAAGCAGGGCTCATGATAGTCAAGAAACCCTGTCAAGAAGAATAATAAACCAATGAGAATCTTGCAGTTTTCTCCCCATATTCAAATGTCCCAAATTGTGGCAGAGGAATTATTCTGCATAGAATAGGGTTCCCAAAATGATCATAACTGTGCTGGAGGAACCCCTTTTGATGAAGTGTAGGATGGAGGCCTTAAACGTGGCCTCAGCACCTGCACCATTGCTTGGAGAGCAGAGGGGTGTGACCACATGTTATTTAAACCCGGCTACCCTCTGCCTCCTCCTTTTCGATGTTTGATCTGCCCACCTTCCCACCATTGAATCAGTGTGATTTAATTGGTCACTTTGGGACCAGGTAGGATTTTTTCCCTTTTTGCCTGGGGTCTTTTCACCTACCCCACACTGTGGATGCAGTTACAGTTGACAATTGGCTGAGGGTGGTGTCTTAAATAGGTGGTCACTTGGCAGGTAGAGGGGGAGATTTTGGTAGATAGATGAGCACCTTTGTCACCTCCCCTTATTGGAGGTGAAAGGGGGATCTGGAACTTCCCTTTAGTTCCTGCAAACTGAGGAGTGGGGAAAGTGGCTGGCCTGAGGGGTAAACCCTCTCTTTAAGTCCTGTGACTTGGAGGAGGGACTTTTGGGTTAGCCTTCCAGATGCAGACTGGTTGAGGAGCAACCCAGTTTATGGGTTATCCCTGGAGTTCAGGTGTTTTTGCCCAAGGGAAGTTGGGGGGAGTTTGGAGCTGACCTCCTGCCCAACAATTCCCACACTGTCCCCCTTTTGCAAATCTCTCAGAAAGAGGTTAAATATATTAGAGCTAAATAAAAATGGCCCTTTATAACCCAGCTTATATGTGTGGCTTCTTTATTGTGTCTGGTCTCCTTATTCCTGCATCCATCATCAAAAATACCTTTTCTTTTGCACGCACAGGTTTTGGGTGGATGGGGGACTGTTCCCTATGTAGAATTTTTTTCCTATGCAGAAAATGGTTTGGTTTTTGTTTTGTTTCATTTTGCATTAAAAAAAAAAAAACTACAGGTATTTCTGTGCAGAATGATTCTTCCACAGCAGTTCAGGATGTTCCAATCCTAGGAGTATACTGCAGAGGAATGTTTGTTTTCTTCCACAGCCTGGATAAATCTACCATATTTATGTGAGGATGAAACAGATGGGGATTTACATCCCTACTCTGGAGAGCTCTCTGGAGTTGGCTTTCAGGCAGATGCAAGGGCAGCAGCAAGAAGGGGAAGGGCTGAAAATCCTAATGCTACCGTCAGTGCTATGCTAGACCCAGGACATTGTTACATAATATAAACACGGAGGATCAATACATATAAAAAAATAGAGGGGGAACAGAAAGCAGAAAAATTACAAAGCAAAAACACAGAAAAATATAAGAAACATGACATATAATAAGGTTAACAGTTCTTAATTACAACTACCATATGAAATGTCCTAAAGCAATTTTCATTAACTTATTCTGATTTGAATTGCTCTTTTGAAGCTCTCCATTGATGTTCCAATTTTTGCATTGCCAGTTGTCACTGAACTCTTTCATTTTAATCTATATTTTATTCATTTCTGGATTTAAAAGCTATATATAATCTTCTATAATTGTTATTAAAGAAGAAATATCCAAAAAAAAAAATCATTTTATACAACAGTGAAGAATTTCCAGGCCACAGGCTATTCTGTTCTAACAGACCTTGCTGAATTTGACACTGGGGTCTGGCCAAAATCTTTCTCTTGCCTCAAGCCCTATCTTCAAGAAATGTAAGGGAAGCATCTTCATCAGGAACCACAAAGTCGAGACACTGAAGTATCAGCTCCTAAAGGTTTCCTTAGAACTTCATTTTGTTTCCAATTGGGAAAGATCATGAGAGACAAAGGAAGACTGCTGCACACACAGCCACTGCCACGTGCTGCCAGAAATGGCTTGAGAGGTCAGGCTAGTGGCCCCCGTGTCAGTGAAGCAGTGAGTCCACTCCAACTTTTAATACAGGCTTTAAAGGCACTCTCCAAAGTACTGAAACCTATTCCTAACTAGTTCCTTGGATACTTCCTTTAAATCTAGCCAAATCCTGACATAGATCCATTGTCCCACTGACACCTCTGGGCTCCTGACAGAAAAAGAAAATCTTTTTACTGCTTCTCAACAGGGAAGAAGGATCTTCCTCCTTTTCTGTGCTGCTCCGTTTTCCCTGAACTCTTTTTTCCACCATTATCTCTATGTGTGTGAGAGAGAGAAAGAGAGAGGTTGAGAGAGAGATGTGCTTCTTCATTTTGTCTTCACCCACTGCCAATATGAAGGCCCCGAAATAATGCCATCTTCCATAGGAATTGTTCCCTCCTCTGCTTTACTGTGTGGAGGTGAGAAAGATTATGGCTTTTCTGATGCCTCTCTCTTCCAAATGTCAATTTAAGAAGTTAGAAATGCTTTATGGATAATCAGCACTGAAATGGAAACACTGGGGGGAAGAAACCATGAGGTAAATTTAACTAAACATAAAAGCAAATGAGCTAACATACACAGTCAGCCTGAGCAAATATTGGTTATAGATCCTGTGAGAAAGAGCCCATAGGCAGTTCCTTAACATATAGAGAATGAAACAAAGCATGTCAGAGTAAGAATAAATGTAGAACTGAAATATTTGCATTAGGAGCTAATTTGTTCATTGTTTTAGCTCAAGGTTTTAATACAGGCTTTAACGGAGCTCTCCAAGGTGATGAAAAATATCCCTAACTAGTTCCAGCAGCCTGGATGCCTCCTTTAAATCTAGCCTATACCTGGATTGTAGAGAGAAGAGACCCCCTACATTATATATAGGTGTGTGTGTGCATGTGTGTGAGTGTTCCTATAGTTGACACAATTACTAGCAAGAGAGATTATTATTAAAATGATTCTGCTTTGCTCAGTTGTACTAAGTAAAGCATTAAAGACTTTTAAAAGTATTTCAAGGTCCAGTGTAGTATAAAATATTCAATATCTCCTCAATTCTACTCAAAAATATTCCACTAAAATTGGAGTTCTGCATATCTCTAAAATAATTGGCAATATCAGCTTTTTTAGCGGAAAGCAAAAGGGCCAGGAGAATTAATAATGCCATCATTGATCTTTGCATATGTGAATAATCCTCCTTGGAAATGAGGTTCTTAATGAAGAAATTAGTTCCTTTTCCTGGCTATATGTAGATTAATGACAAAATGCTTTCTCAAAAAGAGTTTCTTGAAACATGGAAACTAATCTGTTTAATATAAAAGGACTAAAAATAGGTAAGAACTGGTTGAAGAGTAATTCAGGTACATTGGACTGTTCAGCTAAGTACAAAGCTGCATGAACTGTATTATTAGTTTTGCAGAATTACTAATCTGTCACTACTATACTGAGCATGTTAGGCAATCAATAATGCATTACAGATTTTTAAAACAATACATATACTGTGATGCATGAACATTGTACTTCCTGCTGTATTTTTTCTCAGGCTATCTGATGTGGGGGACTGGCCATTTGTTTATTTATTTATTTATTATGTTATTTTTTGCAATGTTACAGGGACCAGTACCATGGGTTACAGTTGTTTATTTCTTTCCTGGAAACTCACCAAAGACCAAGAGAAAATGAATGATTCAGGGACCAGCACTGTACTATTGTATCCAGGATGAATAAAACCTGTGTTAAAATCAACACTCTGTTACCAGAACATTATGCAAACTGAAGATGGGTCTTGTAGTGCTACACAGGGTTCGATCTAGATGTAAGGTGGCTCTTGGTAAATTGTCCTTTGCCAAGACTCTTTCCAATTCTCCCTTACTGGGTCTTCCTGGTAGATGTTCCTAGTCCCATTAATAGTGGCAGTAAGTCAGAGACCTCTCCATTGATGCCCGCTTGTCATGGGAGAGAGGCTTGTGTACCCTAATGATGTTTTGAGCTATGCTGGCGGTGGCATGATAGCGATCGATAGGGTCTCCCATGCCAGACAGGTCAAAACCGAAAGGTCTGACAAAGAGTGTCAAAGAGCAGGATGGGCTCTCTAGCCTTATGGCAACTGTCCTAGGAGAAGGAAAACTCTAATCCCAAACCCGGGCAGATGGTACTCATCCAACCCTGTAAGGTCAACCATCTAAGAGAAGGAAACTCTAATCAAACCTACGACCCAAGGACCTCGCTGCTATGTCCATGCTTGCAATGCCACAGCAGATGAACCTTTGGTTTAAAGGGTGAGACCAGTTCTGTGCATGCTGTGCTCCACCAGAAAAATCCATTGCACAGGCCCAAAGGACAAATCCAGTTCCAAAAAAGCCCTGTAGTGATAGGCGAGGGATGAAACAGCAGGTGTAAAGATGCACTGGAAGCCGCAGACCCAACCCTGGAAGCAGGCGGTTCAGGACTTTGGACGCTCGATGCTGACCCGGGAGATGACAGTCTTATTCGGCAGCATCCTGAACGACCAAGCAGCCTTTTTTAAAGAGAGCACTGCTTGCTCCATATGGAGAGGGGCCTAGAAAAGGTGACCTAACGAAAGCTCATCCCCAACTACCAGGTTGGCTAGCCATGGCCAACGGGCATCTTCTGATGTGGTCAAACCGAGGCAAAGAAACAAAGGCACACACAAGCCTCCAAAGGTGTAAATAAACTGACACTTGCATGCTGGAACATCAGAACCATGCGAGACTCTGCAGATAGTGGATGGCCTGAGCATCATTCTGCCCTAATAGCCCATGAACTATCATGACTTAATATCGACATCGCTGCTCTTAGTGAAGTTCGTTTTCATGAGGAAGGCAGCCTTAAAGAACACGGCGCCGGCTATACATTTTACTGGTCTGGCAAACCCAAAACTGAAAAACATCTTTCAGCAGTAGGCTTTATGATTAAAAACGCCATTGTCTCCAAACTCGAAACCTTGCCAACAGGACACTCTGATCGCATTATTTCCTTATGCCTCCCACATGTTGTTCTCTTTAGTGTATATGCCCCAACTATGCAAGGCGAACCTGTAGAGAAAGACAAATTCTACACAGACCTACACCAACTCATACAAAAAGTCCCTGTAGAAGATAAAGTTATTATCCTTGGTGACTTCAATGCCAGAGTAGGAAAGAACTCCAAAGCCTGGAAAGGTGTCTTAGGCAAGCATGGTGTTGGAAATTGCAATGATAACGGATGCCTTCTGCTAGAGTTCTGTGCAGAACAACAGATGACTATTACAAACACTATCTTTCAGCAGAAAGATAGCTTGAAGACAACCTGGATGCATCCCCCATCCAAACATTGGCACCTCATTGACTATGTTCTAGTCTGCCAGAGAAATATTCACGATGTCCGTCATACCCGAGTGATGCCCAGTGCAGAATGACAAACAGGTCATTGCCTCATCAGATGTAAACTAAATCTTCATCTTAAGTTCAAACCTAAGAGGGGTGGCATCTCAAAGAAGAGACTCCAAGTCAACAATCTTCAACAAGCTACGATGAGAGACAACTTCCAGGCAAATCTGCAAACAAAACTTGAAGACCATCCTACAGATCCTTCTCCCACAGTGCTTTGGCAACATATCAAAAACAGTATCCTCCAGTCTGTGGAAGATTCCCTCAGGTTCTCCCACAAGAAAAATCAAGACTGGTTTGATGAAAACAACCAAGAGATCCAGGAGATGTTGGCAAAGAAGAGAACTGCTCACCAAGCATACCTCGCCCAACCAACTTGCCATGTAAGAAAAGCAGCTTTCCGCCTCACATGTAGTAAACTTCAACAAAAACTCCGAGACATGCAGAACAAGTGGTGGATCAATATAGGAGAAAAGACACAACACTGTGCAGATCTGGGTGACCGTAGAGGATGTTACGAAGCTCTTAAAGCAGTGTTTGGACCTACTTACCAGGTCCAAAGCTCCTTATACAGTACAGATGGTCAAACATTAATTACTGATAATGCCTGCATCCTGAATCGATGGGCTGAACACTTTCAAAGTCTCTTTAGTGCTAACCGAGTAGTCCAAGGCTCAGCTATCCAACATATAATGCAAAAACCAATGGCAAATGAATTGGATATAGTTCCCACTTTGGAAGAGACCCTTAAGGCCATACAGCAGATAAAAAACTGCAAGGCAGCTGGGATTGATGGAATCCCACCTGAAGTTTGGAAACACGGAGGTCATGTACTCTATGATAAATTCCACAAACTTCTTCTGAATTGCTGGGGAAAAGGGGAACTGCCATCAGACCTCCGAGATGCAATCATCATCACCCTGTATAAGAAAAAAGGAGCAAAATCTGATTGCTCAAACTATTGAGGCATAACACTGCTCTCTATTGTTGGAAAAATACTTGCAAGGATACTTCTGAACAAATTAGTTCCTCCTATTGCAGAAGAACTTCTTCCTGAAAGCCAATGTGGCTTCAAAGCCAATAGGAGTACTACAGATATGGTATTTGCCCTTAGACAACTGCAAGAAAAATGTAGGAAGCAGAACAAGGGTCTCTATGTAACATTTGTCGACCTCACCAAAGCCTTCGACACTGTGAGTAGAAAAGGTCTGTGGCAATTCCTGGAAAGACTAAGATGTCCCCCCAAATTCCTTAAAATGATTATCTTGCTACATGAGGGGCAGTGCAGTCAAGTCAGATATGGCGATGCTCTTTCAAAGCCCTTTCTAATAACTAATGGAGTGAAGCAAGGTTGTGTTCTTGCTCTAACTTTATTTACAATCTTCTTCAGCATGATGCTGCAAAGGGTTACAGCAGAGCTCGAAGAAGAAGATGGCATCTATATACGTTACCATACTGATGGTACCTTGTTTAACCTAAGCCGTCTGAGAGCTCGCACTAAGATTCTAAACTACCTAGTCTGTGAGCTGATCTTCGCTGCTGATGCTGCCCTTCGCAACAGCTGCAGAGCTGTTTGGGCTAGAAGTCAACCTGAAGAAAATGGAAGTTCTTTACCAGCCTGCACCACAGGGCGAACACCACCATCCCCACATTGCCATTGGCAAATCTGTGCTCAAGTCCGTTCAGCAGTTCACCTACCTGGGAAGCATCATCTCCTCAGATGCCAAGATTGACAAAGAGATCGATCACAGATTAGCAAAGGCATATAGTGCATTTGGAAGACTTCACAAAATAGTCTGGAGTAATAAACACCTGAGGCGAAGCACAAAAATCAATGTGTATAGAGCCATTGTACTGTCTATTCTCCTTTATGGATCTGAAATATGGGTCACCTATCACCACCACCTATGACTTCTCAAACACTTTCATCAGCACTGTATACGCACAATCCTAAATATACACTGGACTGACTATGTGACGAATGTTGCTGTCCTTGAGCAAGCAGGGATCACCAGCATTGAGGCCATGATATTGAGAACACAGCTGCGCTGGGCAGGGCACGTTTCTAGGATGGAGGACCATCGCCTCCCAAAAATAGTACTCTACGGTGAACTCACCACGGGTCAGCGTAAGAGGGGCACTCCAAAAAAACAATACAAGGACTCCCTGAAACAACATCTCAGGCTTGGCCAAATTGATCACCAACAATGGTCTGCCCTGGCCTCACATCGGGAGGCATGGAGACACGCTATCCACAATGCTGCAGCCTTATTTGAGAACTCACGCCGAACAAGTCTTGAAGAGAAATGACAAAGCAGAAGGAATCACAACCCAGAAACATCACCCAAGGAGACCTTCTGCTGTGCTTTCTGCAACAGGACTTGTTTATCTTGGATTGGCCTTTTTAGTCATCAGCACACTTGCAGAATGCATGGGATGAGTCCTTCCTGAATCTTTGTTTGCGAAGAAAAGCCAGAGAGAGAGAGAGAGAGAGAAGTCACAGAAGCTGTTCTCTGCTCATGCTGGCATAACTGGGTCAATGAACCACCATGTCCTACAATGCTCCAGTGTATCATTGTAGGAAGTTAGAATAGTGGTTATCAGACCCCATTTCACCCTAAAATAATGCGTCATTGGAGGAATTTTAGTAATGTCTTTCAAAGGTTGTGAATCCCTGGTGTTCTTGTTGAATTTTTGGTTTGTTTATGTATTTCCTTAGAAACATTTAATTGTAGTATTTTTGTATTATTTTCCTCCAGAAAAATAATAATTTTCCTCTATGAAAATAACAGTGTCTCTGATAGTCATCCATTACTTCTAGAAGCTCATCTCCTCATTGTATATACCTGCCTTGCCTTCCAATTCTGTAGGTGGTCAATTTTGCAAATGAAAATGTAGAGTTTATGCTTTAGTTCCATACTGTGGTGTAATATCAAATGGGGAAAAACTTACTAAATAAAGGAAATAAAGAATTCACCATTATCTTAGTAATAAATACCTTAGTATATACACAAGAGAAAATTTATTTTTTGGTGCTACTTATGTGTGCTAAAATTTTGAAGACAGCTTTCTATGTTTGGTTTTAAATGGTACTAAATGAGACTAACAAAATAAATTGACTTTCTAACAGGGATGACAAATCTTGATTTCTCCAAGTCCCAACAGATATGGAGAACAATGAAGCAGGTTTTTTGTCTTGTACCTTGAAGACACTCAATATTTTTTTTACCTCAGTGACAGAAATCCATGCAACTTATTCTGTGAACGTTTTGCAGTTTCCCCAGAAATTGAGAACTGCATAGTGTACACTGAAAAGTGTGCATGCTTTGATACAGAATGGGCTGCGTCCAGGCAGCCATACATGTGTTTTGTACAAGATTGCTTTTTTATGTAGTAAATAGCAACACTGCACAACAGAAATGTTGCACAAAATCTGCAATGTTGCACAACAAAACCATGTGGCTATTTGTTGGGCAACATTGCTCAATTTGCACATTATTATTTTTTTACAGTGAGAGATGGGACTAAAGTTTATTGCCAAAGATTTAGATCCTGTCTCAGTCAAACTCCAAGACCCATGGATTTCCACTGGTCTTCTGTAAACTCCCATGAACAATGAAGCAGTTTTGTCTCGTACCTTCAAGACATTCAATATTTTTTTACTGCAGTGACAGAAAACTTTAAACGACCTGAGGTTGTGACTTCATAAGGCACCAATAGCACTACATTAAAAATAAACAAATACTCTGTTTTGAAACAGTGCTCCTTGTCATGACAGTGTGCATTTGATGCAAAGCTTTCTAGGAAGTAGAGATGAAATAAAAATTCATCAGTTTCCTGATAATGGTCAAATGTGGAGTTTCCAACACCTCAAAAAACTAACTCAGGTAGTTTACAGTATAAAAGTTGATACTTTGAGGGGGCAATAGAGAGGAGAAATGGAGTGATAAGTAAACCATGCAAGAATATGTACGTTCTATTTACACACGTGGATTTTTTATTTTTATTTTTCATAATGAGGGATGGGGCTAAAGTTTATTGTCTAAGTGTTAGATCCCATCTCAGTCAAACTCCAAGATCCACAGATTTCCACTGGTCTTCTCTAAGTATTAAAGTCTGAATACAAACACAAGTCCTTTGCAGAAAGCAGAGACTTTCCTGGAGAATTGAGTTAAGGAGGGGGGAAATGATTTTTTAAAAAATAAAACAAAACAATAAGCTGATTAATGAAGTCTGAAGAAAAAAAAACTCACTTGGAGAAAGACCAAAATAGGAGCAAAGGCTGCAAATAGTTAGCAAGACAATGTTGAATTTAAGGTTTAACATTTCATAGTGATTGTAGAGCAGAGGCAAGATGAACTAAGTACCTCTGGATAGTAAAGTAGCTTAGGGGGATAGAAGAGTTAAGGGGAAATTAAGGTTGCAAGTATAAATAATAAAGTAGATTAAGGAAAATATAATTATAGGATATGATACCCATGTGTGGATAAACAGCATATGAAGAAAGCCCCCAAATTGCATTTAAGTATAATAGGCTTGAAAACACACACCATAATATGCATGATTTGGAAAAGGAATATACGTTCTGTACATGAGGGACATATTATTTTAGATTGTTAATCTCTTCCATGTTCAGAAGGCAGAAATACAATGCATTACATCAGATTATGTGCTATGGGTATGTGCTATTCCAAGGCCCTGTTCAAAGAGGTAACATAGCATGAGCAATTAATGTACATCCATGACCTCAAAAGCATGATGTTAGTTAATTCATTATTTCCCAGTTTCTTTTATTCTGCCACTGACTCTCTTCCATGAGGGTACTACTACGGGCACAGCACATCTTGCAGAAAAGCCAGCATGGTGTAGTGATTTGAGTGTTGAACAACGATTCTGGGAAACCAGGGTTCAAACCCCCACTTGGCCATGGAAACCCACTGGGTGAGTTTGGGCAAGTCACACTCCCTCAGCCTCAGAGGAAGGCAAGGGCAAACCCCCTCTGAACAAATCTTGCCACCACCACCCCATGACAGGGTTGTCTTAGGGTTGCCATAGGTCAGAAACAACTTGAAGGCACACAACAACAACAACAACAACACATCTTACAGAAATGTAGCAGGAGTTAATAAGGAGTTATATATAAATATACAGTAACAATAAAGTGTTGAACTACTTAAGAACATGATGTTCTACAACTTAGTTCTATATCTTAGTTGACTGTGGCCCTCACTGGCATTGTTGTATGGATAGGTAATGTAAGTTAGCGCAACATTACTGCATTAGTTAGGAGTTCATCTCATTGAGTTTAGTGGGATTATGTAAGCCTATATGCTGAATCAAAGAGGCTGCTACCTTTCTTCTCTTTGGATATACTACTCAATACAAGTGAATTTTAAAAGTTGATAAAAATGACTGCAAACACTAAACCAACTCATTTCATGAAAATGCATCTCACTAGTTATGTAAATTTTCCCTTTATTCTTCTCATCCCTGAAGGGGGTTGGATATTTTATAATATCCCTTCTTGCAGTTCTGTGGAGAGTGAGATATTTCAACTTGGGTGCCCCTCCCAGAGAAGACAAACCATTCCTGACAAATTCCTGAAGAATGAGGGCAATAAAACATTCAGCTGTGTTTCCCTTACTAACTCTTCATCCAGTTAGCAGTGTCAACCAAAAAACTCTGTTCACAGGATGGCCTGTGTTTTTCTTTAAAATGAACTCCTTTTCCCTCTGTCTCTCCTCCAGCAGCCCAGTAGACTAATTCAAATTGTCTTGACAGAGATGAACACAATTAAAATGGGGAATATCACATTATCTAGGTGATCCTACCTTAGATATATATGCTTATGTGCACTGGGCAAGGTAAGCAGCTGCCTCCAAAATCTCTTATTGAGCATGTATGAAGAACAAAAGAGAAAGAAAAGGGGAAAGCAGATTAGTCTGCCTGACTAGTAACACTGGCATGTTGAAAAAGCTTAGACCTCTAAGTTTTGCCATGAAAATGAAAATCACAAAAAGAGTGGAAGGTGTTGAAAGAAAAAAAATCATTCTGGGATGCATTTTGGAAGAATGCAACACATGAAACACACATGCATACATATACTTGATTTGAAAGTATAATGGAAGACAATTTTCACATAACCTACCTAACCCTCCACCATCTCTTCTTGTGGTGACTGGAGAGGGCAATAAACACTCAGCTATCTTTCCCCTCCACAGTGTTTAAGAAGGAAGGAGCCCAGTGGAGTAATTCAAATTGCCTTGACTGAGATTCACACAATTAAAATGAATGACTGATACACTGTTACTTTTATTACTTAAGCAATAAAAACATCCTGAACATAAAATTTCCTATTGAAGCACCAACACCATTACTTCTTTTGCAAATATAGTATCTGCACATTCTCACACCTGGGTCAAGCAGGTGCCAAATTTCAAAGCTTGTAAATACTTGAGTCAAGCATCAAGAAAACCCAAATCCCATATGTTTAATGAACAGAAACAAGCTTTTGTCATAATCCCTACATGCCACATTTAAAACTCATTTTCTATACTCATTTATTTTTTAAAAAATAAACTTCTGTTTTCCTTAGAAATTGAAACTTCCATCAGTCATTTTTTTTTCTTCTACAGGAATTTTGTCTGCCAATATATTATTTCTTATTTGGAAGATGGTGTTGTTTGTTAATGATGCCAACAATTGTTAGCAGATCTATTAATCAATGTTCTTAATAACCCATCAGCAAATCCATCAATCAGTATCAGAAATCATTATGACCATAAAGGTATATAAATATATTTTGGCTAATAAACTAGATTTAAAGTTTAAAATACTCAAAATGTCAAAGAGATCAATGTTAACTAATTTGTATGAAGTCAGATAATTATCTTAGATACCTTAAGCAATGAAACTTTCCTTTAATAGTTGTGTTGGAACCTGTTTATAAGCAATTAGAACTCTATTTGCCTGAAAACATATTAGATTAAAAGAAGCAGGTTTTTTAAAATTATATGCACAAAATTAAATTAAAATTAGATATATGATAGCCTGAGGCATGGAAAGAATACCCAGTTTCCCAGGATATGCTTAGGTGACATAAAGTAACCTAACTGTCTGATCACCATGAATTCTCTATTTTACTATAGGGAGAAACTGATGTTCTCATGATTAGTCCATGTCACTTTGTTTCAGAAAGGCTATGTAACTGAGTTGCTACTCATTCTTTGTATAAAATCAGAGATGAAAATATATTACAGATATGACACATTCCTGTGACCATGTGTGCTGATCTGGCAGAGAAATTTCAAAGGGAAAGGAACCCTTAGATGGCTCAAGAGAATCCTAATTCACTCACCCTCAGCTCCACAAAACTTGCCCAAGCAAAGGAAAAGGCTACATAGTGATATGGGAGGAATACCAAGACCTCCAGTTATTCACATGGCCCAGAAGTACTGCCTGTGCACATACCCATGGAGGAAAAGGAAGGATGATTTGGCTACTGCCACACTGAAGAAATAGTGCAGTTTGACACTGCTTTAACTATCATGTCTCCATCCTGTTGTTAAGCACAAGCTTGTACCCCACTTCCAAGACACCCCACTTCTGGAATGTTAGCATTACCCTGCACCCCATTTTTACAGGCCTCAGAAACTGGCATAATTTTGGTTCATTATTGTGGCCTTTTACAAGGGTAAAAGACACAATGGTCTCAAAAGGTCATTTCAGTGCCCTGTCTTACCAGGAAGGCCTGGGACTGAAGGGCCAAAAGAAGACACATTCCTCATAAAATGGGAAGATAATGGATAGAGAAACCCTTTTGTATTTGCTGATTGTGAAATTTCCTCTCCTCAATTCCCAACCTTAAAGAAGTTGCTCAAAGCTGTTAAAATTCAATCACTGGACATTAAGAAACACATTTAGCATCTTTCTCACCTTTTGTCAAGACCAGGAAACTCATTGTGCAATCCATGAAGGCTCATGGGATTCATTGTTTCAACCCATGAAGCAACCAATTCCCTCAGCTGTATTTGGAAGTATAAATATTACAGTTCCATTTCTAGGGGACCCTGTGCCCCTCTGTGTGGCCACCCAGTTTCCTCCATCCACTCTGCTGGAATGACTACAGGACAGGTTGTATTGCCTCAGCAAAACCCTCTTGCAACCCTCTATCCCAAGCTTTCCTGCTGTTTCTTTCTATAGCCTTGTATGAATGCTTTTTCTGGGTGAATGTGTGTGTGTTTGGTGTTATTTTTGAACTCCTTAATAAAAACCATACTTAATTTTAAATGTGTATGTATTCCATCCAGATTATTACCAGTAGACATAGGTTTCAAGGTCCCCTTGTTACCCCTTTCACATAACTAAAGTCGAGTTGCTGCTAATTTCCCCAACATATTAGAAACTCGATATTTTCTTGGAATTTTCCAAGGAACATTTTGGGTAACACTGTGGAATTCTGGGATTTGTTGTTTTGTGGGACATTTAGCCTTGTCTGTCAGCAAGTGAGCTCTGGTGCCACAACAAACTACAAACCCCAGGATTCCATAGATTGAAACCATGATACTTAATGTAGGGTCAAACTGCATTATTTCTGCAGTGTGGTGGCAGCCTCCAGTAGGAAGAATGGGGGAGAGATTTGTTTCAGCTCTTTTGGGGGCATTTGTTATGCCATTCACAACTCTCAGAATCAAATGTGGACCTGAACACAGTTTTTATGTATCTGCACATTTACAACCTTAGACTCATTTTGCACACCCTATAGTGTGTTCTGTAAAAGCATCTTTATAAAAGATGCCTATGAAAAATAAATGCACAACTGCTTTAGTAAAATGGAGAATACATGTACATGTTAGAAATGTGTACCAAATTTTGTTCATTTAGATTTCCATGTGAGTGTGTGGCCCATAATCCAGTCCATATTAAAGTCAAAACAATCTTTCATGTGAAAATCTGGGAGCCCTGAGAACCTGAGTTCTGCTCATATACACATTCCTGCCTCTAGATTTTATTTCTGGAAGCTAATTAATAGCTGTTTTTCTTTAACACTACAGCACTTGTTATTTGCTGTCAAGTTGATTTTGACTTATGGCAACCCTATGAATTAATGACCTCCAAGAGCACCAGTTATCAACTGCCCTGCTTGGGTCTTGTAAAACTCAAGGCCCATGGCTTTCCTTGATTGAGTCTGTCCACCTGTAAGGCATTCTCCCTCTTATCCTACTGCTTTCCACTTTACCAAGCATTATTGTCTTTTCCAATGAATCATTTCAGCTCATGATAGATGGAAAGAATGACAACCTCAGTTTAGTCACCTTTGCTTCTAGTGAGAGTTCAGGCTTGATATGTTCTAGGAACCATTTATTTGTATTTGTTTTTTTAGCCATCCATGGTATCCGCAGAACTGTTCTCTAAGTACCACCTTTCAAATGATTTCATCATCTTCCTGTCAGCTTTCTTCACTGTCCAGCTTTCATAGCCATAACTAGAAATTGAGAAAATTCAAATCCTAACCTCTAGCCCATACTAGAGGACAACTACCTGATGTCTGAGGGCTATTCATCATACACCTTACTGGATCTGAAGGCTAAATCTGCTCAATGCACCCTCACCCCAAATTATTTTAAACACTTAAAAAAAAATCAAAATATTCACTCTTATTGGGTTTTTTTTAAAATTCAATTTATTCACCCTTCAGGTCAATGAGAAGCTTTTAAAACACACACAAAGAAGTATATCAGAAGTCAGTTGGGCTAGAAATGAGAGAAGCCTTGGCAAAATTGCTGAGGATGAAGGAAACACTTTGAGTTTTAAACACATTTTTAAAAAATAAAAGGGGGAAAATTGTGGCTTTTGGGGGACCTAACAATGGCCTTGGTGTGACATCTTGGCTTCAGACTGCACTTTCTGTACCCCTGTTTAAGCCATTTTCTTACATTATTACATTTGAACCAGACTATCTAAATGTGTGACTCTTCTGATAAATTGCACATAAATGCCCTTAAGAACTCACATAGAACAAATATAAAATTCTGGAGAGTAATTTTCACCACATTGTGGAAAAACAACTCATTGTCAGGTAACACAGAGATTTTTTTTTTTTAAACTTGATATAGTTTATTTTTGAATGACATTACAGCAGACACATTGTGTCTGACCACTGGACTAACTAAAAAGAAAACCAGGGTGGTGGGTGGGAGAGAGACAGCAACAGGGCACATAATATTGTTATCTTAACATAGTAGAGGCTGAAAGTTCAGGTAGTGCTTCCGGCCTGGTGTATCCATATTTATTCTACCCTATGCCTAAAAGTCTGGACAGATCAACAAGTGAACAATATACTTTATTAAATGATTAGTAGTTTCTCACATTTCCTGTTTGATTAAGGTAATACTTATATGATGTGGTCTGTCAATTTTTGATCAGCTAATATACCTCTTTCTACACAACGAATGAATGGCATATAGAAAAATCTTACTTTATTTGTAACATTTCTTGATAAAAATCTGAACAGATTTTTACCTGAAACGAGGCTGAAGTGTTCGTTCATATTAAATCTGATAGCAGATACTTTAAGCCTCAAGTAGTCCATTAACTCCTCTGTTCCACTATGTATTATGCCTATTTCCTCCTGCATTTCAGTGCTACAGATGAGGAATGATTAAAATAATAAAAAATCTGATAGCTTTAACAAATTCCTATGGTTGTTTAGGTTTCATTTTTAAATGTTCACAGATTGCTATCTCGAGGAAGCCTTGTGGCTTATGCATCATTGTGTAAGTGGACAAAAATATCACATTTTATTTAACTATTTATTTCTTTATTTAATTCTACATATACTGTTTATTTTCTTTCTCAGGCATGCATCATGAGGTTCTACTAGCAGTGTGAAAAAGCCACATACATTGGATTGTAAGTCTTTATTGACGAATAAAACTCAAGACAATACAGTAGATATTTCCTGCCAAGATAGTTTCCCTCAGAGATTCCAACCACCACTCCTACCAACCTCCAGACTCCCTTTAACACAGCTCAGCTGTCAGTCAAAGTATCAAATCACTCCATTTATTCTCCCCACCCACCCCTTAACTTTCTAAGAGTTGTAATTAGTTGATTTGACTGGCTGTTCAGTCCCTTGGGCTCTGCTTTCTCACAGCTGATTTTTTTTTCAAAATGTCCAGATAGCCCAGAACCTAACCTCTGAAAACAGTAGAATAAAGTTGTCCACATGTTCAAGATGGTGATGGTGGCCAGAAATACCTTTTACCAGCTTAGGTTCATACACCAGTTGCAATTGGCTTAAAGAAAGTGAACCTAACTTCATGCCCACTGTTGCATCCAGAGTCCACTACTGCAAATGTTCTATACATGGGTTGCCTTTAAAGCAAACCTAAAACTATGACTGGTGCAGAAAGTGACTGTTTCTGTGCCTGTTGGGGCCAATAATTTTTAACATATCACATAAATATCACATAAATTCCTGCACCAGTTGCACTGGTTATCAAACTCAACTTAAAATGTTGTCTGTATTTGATGTGTAAGGCCCTAATTTTTATTTTTATTTTTTTATGGACTGCCTGGGGTTTTATGAACCAGACCACTTTAAGACAGGGGAAAGAAGCTCTCTTCATTAGCCTGGGTTTAAGAGCAGTAAGAAATGTGGGCACTATTGACAGGACATCCTTAGCAACAGCTCAGCTTCATAGCATTCCCTCCCAATGGAAGTGCAAGTTGACTACCTGTGTGGCTATATTAAAATGACTAATTTCATTCCCACATATTTCAGTGGCTTTAATTTAAGCATGACTAAGTGCTGTATTTACATTTCCACAGGGGCTTACTGGCCTTCACCAGTGGGCCTTTTGTGCCCCGGCTGGTGCGCCGTGTCCCATTGGCAGCCCCCGCAGCTGTATGGCTTGGCATGGAGCCGCCATCTTTGCCTCTTCTTCGTGGCACGCTTTATAGCCATGAAGAAGTGGGTGAAACAGCTGGCCAAACAGAGCAAGCCTCCCTTCCCTGATTGGCTGTTGCCCGGTGGGGGGAGGGACTTACAGCCATTCTTAATGCAGCCAGATGATGCAGGCTCTGCGTCAGGGGGCTGGTATATAAGCCGCCCCCTCGTGCAGACTCCGCAGTTAGCTCCGAGGAGCCAAAGACCCACACACCCTCCCATTAGGGGAAGTCAGGTTTTGTGTATTTTATGTTTGTATCATTTAATCGTAATTTGCTAGGTGAATGGCATGGGCCCTGATCCAGGTAAGTGGGGAATAAGGGGTCTCCATCAAGTTCAAGTTGAAGCCCAAGTTCATGTTCACAGAGACCCCCTTTTTAACAACCTTATTTTGCAGGGGAGGAGAGAGTGTAGAGAAGGGTGGCTTGGCCAAAGCTCTCTCCTCTAAGATTGGGTTGGTAGGAACCGACAGCAGTCCATTGGCTAACTTAGGGTTGGGCAATGAAGGGATCCGGACCCATGTGATAGTGCCAACCATTTGCACCCATTAGCAAGCTGTGTCCTTTTATTGCCAGTATTCAACATACTAATCTATACCTAATCTCTTATGTTTATCATGTACTCAATACATTTTGTAAAGACAGTTTGGTGTTGTGTGTGTCTTCATTAGTGGGGTGGGAGCGGGAGCAGGAGCGGGAGCGTACGGTCTGGGTCAGCAAGCAAGATGCCCCCACACCCTTTTAAATAAAAGAGACACAAAATTAAAATAGTTTGAAAAGGTTTGGCAATAAATGGCCACACCTTTATTGACAACAGCTGTATTTGGTTGGCTCCACACATGGGTCCGGATCCAGGCATCAACCAACCCACCTGCTGGTTGATGATTCTACTGTTGGCCTGCCTGCTGACAAGTGACACCCAGGAGGGAGAGGAGTCACCACAGGCTTAAGTGCCTGGTATCCAAACTCCTCCCCCTCCCCTGAGGAAAAAACATTAGCACCCAGAAGGTGCATGCCCTGAGCTGGCATGTCCTCCCGTCCAGTGCCCCCCCTACTCCTGGAGGGAATCTCCATGACCTGCCAGCAACAGAGACCCCAAATTGTGATGACATTAGATCCAGGACCCTTGCCAACTGCCAACAAAGGTGGGCCAGGCCAGGCCCGTCTTTTGCCAACCTACTGCAGATGCCACCAACAAGACTGAGATGGGCCTCCAACCTGATCTAGATGTGCACAACAGTGTGGCATGCCCCAAGCCTGGCCCTGACTTGCATGCAACCTAGACCCTGCCTGGACATGAACATGTGGGTGATGCTGTTTTCCCCGATCAGTCAGGGCTGTCTGTCTCCAGCACCTGGTACCTGCTCAAAACAAGCTTCAAATACCATGGGTGATTAATCCTGGCCAGATATACCCAGCAAAGGCCCCGGAAATCCATCTGCCCAGACACTTAATAGTATCAGGAGGAAGGCCTCTGGACATTGCTTTGGTGGTTGCTCTGATCCTGAAGGAATGTCTGCCAAACTCCAATGCAGGTAGGTGCAGCTGCCTCAACACCACCCAGAAAACACCAATGAACTAGAACCGTGTGAGTGGAGACATGTCCCTTGTGAATGAAAAGAGGCCCTGTTGCTATGGGAGGCTTGGCCAAGAATCTGTGCATGGTGTCTACAGGACAAGGAGATGAGCCATCAGGCTCTCCAGCATATACAGAAGCCCCTTTTCCTCACTGGTCACACTTGGAATGCCGGATCCTGATGCACAGAGTATCAGCCTCAAAGGACATGTCCCTCAGCTGCAGTGCTCTGTCTGATGAATCCCTCTTGCATCTGCACACCAGCTCACCAACTCTTAGGGCACAGAAGAACATTGGTGTGAAGGCAGTGCTGAACAGGAGTGCCTCATAGCTGAAATGGCTGATCTCACCCAGTGTGACCACCAGCTTCCCAGGATGTTTTTTTTACAAATCTCTTTATTCAATTTTAAAAAGAAAAATATACAAAAGAAAGTAACAGTAAAAAAGTGAACAAACATATAGTCAAACAAGACTCCATCTACACATATATACATCTCATATGTCCCATACTATAAAATAACACAAAACCGAAATATAGCAGTCCAACACTCTTCCATTCTCTCCTCTATACTTATTCTTTTTCCTTTACATCCGTACTAATTCTCTCCCATTCTCCGTACTTCCTCATCCCTTCTTCGTCCATCTTGCTTTTTGTCTTCTTACATACCCCTTTTTTTCCATTTACTTATCTTCATTTTCTGTTTTCTGATTATCACCCTTTATCTCTTTCTTCCCTCTATCTCTTTTTCTCTCTCTTTTTTTTAATCAATATTCTATATCCTATAAATTATCTTCTACCGAGAATGATCTTTTTATATAGTAGCTTCTTTTCCCCACTTGTTCTCCCATAGTGGATTCAATATCTCCCAAGTCTCCAAGTCTCTTAATGTTCTATTTTCATCTACTAACACTGACAGTCTTTCCATCTCGTACATATCTAGGAGCTTCAATAACCACTCCTCTACAGTTGGTATTTCTTGTTTTTTCCAATATTTTGCAAAGACTATTCTTGCTGCTGTCATCATATAAGATAATAATCTCCAATATTTTCTCTGAGTTTGAATATCTATCTTCTCAAACATATTTAAGAGATAAATCTCTGGGGCAAAGGGGTAATCTATGTCTAATACTCTTGTGATTTTTTTGTGAATTTTTTCCCAATATCTCTTAGCTTTCTGGCAATTCCACCATATGTGGAGGTAAGTGCCGGCAACTCTCTGGCACTTCCAACATAAATCCGATGAGTTTTTGTAAATCTTTGCTAGTCTCTTTGGGGTTAAATACCACCTTGTCATCATCTTATATACATTTTCTTTTAGCCTACAACTCCTTGTAAAAAATATATTTTTCCCCCATAGCCTTTCCCATTGTTCTAGTGGTATCTCTTGACCCAAATTCCTTGCCCACGCTATCATATAGGGTTTAATTATCTCCTGTTCTTGATCTAATTTTAATAACAATCTATATATTTTTGAGATAATCTTTTTTCTACCTTCTCGAATGACTTTATCAAACTCTGTGTAACTCTCCTGTATACCCTCCGATTTTTGATCAATTTTAAACTTCTCCCCTAGTTGTCTGTAGAGGAACCAATGGCATTCGATACCTCCCATTCTGAGCTCTTCTTTAGTTTTCATAACCAATTTATTACCCTCTCTTTTCAACAGATCATTATACGTTAGCCACTTCCCCTTGTAGATATCTTCCTTCTTATAATAGGCTTCATGATTTGAAACCCACAGGGGTATCTTCATATAAAGTTTCCTTTTGTATTTCAACCAGATGTTTAGCAAGGCTCTCCTTAAATAATGGTGTCTGAATTCTCCATGGATGGCTGCTTTATTATGCCATAAATAGGCGTGCCATCCATATCTCGCGTTAAATCCCTCCAAAGTCAATAGTCTTGTTTTTTCCAAAGTTATCCATTCTACTATCCAAGACAGTGCACTTGCGTGATAATAGATTTGTAAGTCCGGTAGGTCTAATCCTCCCCTCTCCTTTTTATCTGTTAATATCTTGAACTTGATCCTGGGTTTTTTACCTTGCCAAATGAATCTAGTTATATCTTTCCTCCATATTTTAAAAACCTTGTTATTGATTATAACTGGGATATTCATGAAAAGATATAACATCTTCGGCAGTATATTCATTTTAAATGAAGCTATTCTCCCCATCAATGATATTCCTAGCTGCCCCCATTTCTTCATATCCTCTTTTATTTTGTTCCACGTTTTAACGTAATTATTTTCAAACAGATCTGAGTTCTTATTCGAAAGTATTATACCTAGATATTTTACTTTCTTTTCCACTTTAAAACCAGTGGTTTTCTCTAACATTTGTTCCTCACGTCTTGTTATATTCTTTGTGAGCATCATTGATTTATCTTTGTTTATTTTTAAGCCTGCCCAGTTACCAAATTCCTCCACCGTCTTCATAAGTTTTTCGATGCTGTCTTTTGGGTCTTCTAATATAAAAACAAGATCGTCAGCAAAGGCCTTGTATTTATATTCCTGTCCTTGATGTTTCCACCCCTTTATCTTTGTGTTCGTCCTTATTTTCCTATTTAATAGTTCAATTACCGTGATAAATAGTAGTGGGGATAGTGGGCACCCTTGGCGGGTCCCCCTCTCCACCTTACATGGTTTTGTTTTTTCCCCGTTAACTATGATTTGGGCCTCTTGGTTGGTATAAATCTTTTTTATCCAGTCACAGTAGTTTTTTCCAATATTCATTCTTATTAAAACCTCTATCATGAATTCCCATCGTAGATTATCAAAAGCCTTCTCGGCGTCTGCAAAAATCATTAGTAGTTTTTTATCAATGTGTTTTTCGTAGTATTCAAACAAATTAATTAATACTCTCAGATTGTCTTTTGTTTGCCTACCCGGAAGAAATCCACTTTGATCTTCATGGATCCAGTCCCTCAAGATTTTCTTCAATCTTGCTGCTAGAATGTTTGTAAATATTTTATAATCTATATTTAAGAGCGAGATTGGTCTATAGTTTGAGGGTGATGTTAAATCTTTGTCTTCTTTTGGTATCAACACAATATCAGCATTCCTCCAGGTGTCTGGATGGTTTCCTATATTGATATCGTTAAAGAGTCTATATAGAGGATCCAATAGTTCCTCTTCAAAAGTTTTATAATATAAAACTGAGAAACCGTCCGGGCCTAGCTTCCCAGGATGTTGAAGGAAACAGGTCTGCAGGTATCGGCCTTCCAGCGTGCTGTCTTCTGCCAGCCTTCCACTGCCCTCCAGATGTGGAAGGTGGCACAAGGGTCACTGAACCCCTCCCCCTGCTTTGCTGAAGAAGGAAATGGCCACAAGGTGCATAGACATGGAGCCTTGCTCCTTTAGGGAAACTAGGTAGTGCAATACTTCCCGTTCATAAGTGGCCAGGAGCTCTCATAGCCATTCCTCTGTCTAAAGTCAAAGAACTGGCCAACTGCCCTCTTGTAGGATGACTGTGTTGATGGCACCAGTGAGTCAAGTATTCCTTGGATCATGACTCCTTCCCAAGATGCCAGAGTTCTTCTAGGAAGGCTGTTGGCTCAGGGTCTTCATCCAGGGCCAATTCATGGAACCAGTCTTCCTGGAATTGAGACAATGCATCTGCAATTTCGTTATCCAGGCCAGGAATGTGAAGGGTAGAGAAGCTGATGTTAGCTGTCAGGTATACTAGTAAAAATCTCCAAACAAGCTTCTCTCTGACTTGAAAGACTGCCTGTTGGTAATCCGTACAACTGCCTGATTATCACACCAGAAGAATACCTTCTTATCTCTGAACTGGTCCCTCCAGATCACAACTGCTACTAGAATTGGGAAGAACTCAAGGAAGATTAAATTAAAAGTGATAGCAGTATCCCCCCATTTGACTGACCAATGTTGTGCACACCAATGCCTGTTGTAAAAACCTCCAAACCCTTGGCTCCCAGCTGCATCAGAATGTACCTGCAACTCTGCCATCAGATCCTGCTTGTAATCATTGTAATCATGCAGGAATTATAACCACACTTTTAAGTCTTCTTTTACACTCTTGGTAAGTCTGATTCAGTGATCCAGGCCCCTGATACCCTTCATGATCCCTGCCAACCTGGCACTGAAGGCCCTGCCTGGAGTCACTCTACAAGCAAAATTGAGGTGACCAAGTAGAGATTACACCTCCTTGAGAGTGGCCTTGCTGTGAAATAGCAGATCCCACAAGCGATCTCATATGCTGACCAGTTTGCTGTAGAGTAGGCATGAAACCTCTCCCACAGAATCCAACATGATACCCAAATACACCAGAGAAGTTGATGGTCTGACGGTCTTCTCGTGTGCTAGGAGAACCCCGACTTCTTATGCCAAAACCTGGAAGGAGTGAAGAAAAAAACCACAGTCCATTCCCACAGCCTTCCCCACCATAAGAAAATCACCCAGGTTTCAAGACCCTGTTCGATGTTTTAAAGCCCATTCGAGAAAAGTGCTGAAAGCTTGAAATGCCACACAGCTGATGGTACATCCCATGGCCATGGCCATGTCATAATACCATTGATCCTGAAACTCGAATCCCAACAAACAATGGTCCCCCGGGTGAACTGCTAGTAATCAGAAAGCAGATTGAATATCACACTTGGCCATAAGGGCCCTGTGACCACAAGCTCACACCAGCTTGACTACATAGTCAAAAGATGTGTACTTGACAGAACAAAGTTCCGGTGGGATGGCATCATTGACCCTGAAGACCCCTTGGGGTAGGACAGATGATAAATGAGTCTGAACCCCCATGGTATCTTCTTGGGGATGACCCCCCAGAGTGGAAATCCTCAAGTTGGGCATGGAAGGTTCCAGGAAGGGGCCCACCACCATCCCTGCCTCACATTCTTTAACAATCTTCTGGGCAATAATATCAGGTAACTCAGCTGCTGACTTTAGTTTGCCTGAGTCAAATGCCACCTTGGGACCCAAAGCAGGAATCCGAAATCCCTTGGAGAATCCATCCAACAAAAAGCTGGCAGATTCTTTGTTTGGGTAGTGGAGAAGGAATGGAAGGAAGCCTGGAGTCGTACTGGGGTGAATGTCATACCCCCCCCTACCAACTGCCCCGCCCTGCATGTCCTACTTGGCTCCTCCCTGACCAGTTGTGTTCCCTGACCCTGCCTCTTTTCTGTTGCTAGTGGGGGCAGGGTATCCATTCCGAAAGGACGGGTGCCCTGTGTTGGAATGGGAGCAGTTTGACCGTGGGTGCAAGCCAAGGCACAACTCACAGTTGTGGTCAAATTTTCAGCACACCCAGAAACTCTTGCCCTGGTTGAACTCCCAGCACACCAGGCATCGTGAATCCCTGTGCAATGCCTTGCTGCCCTCTGACTTGCCCTTGATGCGAGGCCCAACAAGGGCAAGTCACAACTTGTCATTGATGAGGTCCCACCTGGTCTGGTCACTCTGGGAAGACCGCTTACAGAATGCAGTATCATAGTCGATGACCACTACATCTCCCGCCAGTATCCTGGCTTGGAGGACATTCCCTAAGTGGATTGCAAGGTACCAGCCATGGTCAGGGTATGCCATCTGTACAACTCCCATGAAAACTGTATACCCAGCAAGCCACTTGTCGAGCAAGCATTCAACTGAAGATGCCTTGCTTTTCCTGGAGTTCTTCTTTTCTGCCTTTGGTGAGCACCCCTCCTCCCCTTCAGGCTTGAGGAGAGAAAAAATCATCCACATAATACCCCATGAAGATCTTGTCCCAGATCTTTTTACCTTTGTGGATACCTGGAGGAGCCTCATGATCCTCGAAAGGGGTGAACACCAGGTTCTTAAGAGAATACCATCACCCTGCCATGCACAGCTAGGTCCAGAAGCATGATGCTCCTTTGAGCCCTGGCCTTGATTGTCTACGAAGGGAGACCAGGTACCAGGACAGCAGTCCTCCAGTACAAGGACCTGTCCATGCATTCCTCCTTCTGAAGACTCACCTGAAGTCTCCTCACTAATTGTCTGATTGCTTTCTCCTCTGGTGTTTGTTACACCACTTTTTCTTTCCTTTCTTGTTCTTCTTTCTCTTCCCATATATATTGCTGACCTCATCACCTTCTTACAGTGAAGAAGGCATGGTCACCTTTTCTCTGTTTGGTCTCACCCCTTTCTTGCAGCACAGTGATAGCTGCTCTGGAGTCCTGACTGTAGATGAGCCCCTGAGCCCCAGTGATTCTGGCTCTGGGTAATCTTCTTGCCCCAGTGATTTCAGTGATTCTGAGCCTAAGTGAATTCCAGCTCTGATTCCCCCCCCCCCAGAGGCTCAGGTTCTGAGGAGACATCTTGTCCCTTTCCTTGGAGCGCAGTGACAGCTCTGGCATCCTGAGCCCCAGTGATTTTAGCAGCCACCACTCCTCTTCTTGATCTTCAGCTTCCCCAGCCAACTCTGCTCTCCTCAGCTCCTGGAGAGCAACTGGCCAGTCTGGTGCAGTGGCCGGAAATTTATACCCAGCCACGGGACCAAAGGGAAGCCTGCAGCAAAGGGGTGGCTTCCCTTTCAGATTCAAACATGAAACTCATCTCTGATTGGCTGCCCTGAACAGACTCCAGCCAATCAGGGTAAGCCATGCTGTGCCCTGATTGGTTGCCATCTCAGCATCCCTGATCCAGGTGCTAAGCCTGTTGGGGAGGAGACGGAGGCATGGCGTTGGCCATGCCTGAGCCGCAGGGAGAAAAAAGGGGGCCCTCACCAGGACCACAAACAAGCCACTGGATAAGTCTGGCAACTTACTTATATTTAATTCCCTTCATTTGATTGTACAATAGAAGTATAGTGTCTAGATCAAGGGAAGTAATAGTGCCACTCTATTCTGCCTTGGTCAGACCTCACTTAGAATACTGTGTCCAGTTCTGGGCACCACAATTCAGAAAGGATATTGACAAATTGGAGCGTGTCCAGAGAAGGGCAACTAAAATGGTGAAAGGTCTGGAAACGATGCCTTATGAGGAGAGACTTAGGGAGCTGGGTATGTTTAGCCTGGAAAAAAGACGGTTAAGAGGTGATATGATAGCCCTGTTTAAGTATTTGAAGGGATGTCATGCTGAGGATGGAGCAGGCTTGTTTTCTGCTGCTCCAGAGACTGGAACACGGAGCAATGGGTGCAAGCTCCAGGAACAGAGATTCCACCTCAACATGAGAAGGAACTTTTTGACAGTAAGAGCTGTTCAGCAGTGGAACACACTCCCTCGGAGCGTGGTGGGGTCTCCTTCCTTGGAGGTCTTTAAACAGAGGCTGGATGGCCATCTGTCGGGGATGCTTTGATTGTGATTTCCTGCGTGGCAGGGGGGTTGGACTGGATGGCCCTCGTGGTGTCTTCCAACTCTACAATTCTATGATTCTATGATTCTATTCAGTGTCAAGATCTCTTGGTCTAGAAATTAGGCCTATTTAGGTTTATTGTTGTTGCGTGCCTTCATGTCATTTCTGATTCTAAGGTAAACTTATTATGGGGGCTGAGGCTGAGCATGTGTGACTTGGGTTTTCATAGCCAAGCAGGGATTTGTACCCAGACTCCAGACTTGTAGTCAAACATTCAAACCACTACTACACTATACTGGCTCCTAGGGTTATTGCATTATATAGCAAACATCCATTCAGAGAATATTTGATATCCCAAAAGTTTACCATCACAATCTGTAAAAGAGAATTTTTAGGAGTCAGTTGGCATCATATCTAAGTTGGATGATTGTTTTCTTTTTCCAAAATATTATCAATAACATATTGGCTGTAGATGCTAACAAAATTCCCCTTCATATTCACTTTGTACACAGCTTGGTATCACATTATAAAAGGAGCTTTTTTGATCACAGCTATGTTTGTTGTTTGCTTTCTGCACCTAAAAGATAACATTTCATATTAAGAACTCCAGCCTTTGATCACTCGATATGCATAGGGAGCTTTGGGAAGGAAAAGACAGGTTTTCTGAATGAGGCATGTTAATTAATGTTTGGAAATGGGTCTATCCATTGTCAAGAGAATAAGCAACAAGCAGAAAAAGAAAATATTACAAACACACAATGCATCACTCTGACAAGGGATTACTACACCATTTTCATACTTAGGATGCAAAAGGTTAAATATCATAACATGAAATAAAGCTCTGGATTATTTATTTGATTATTTTTTAAAAAGGCAACAACATTATCTAATCAGAAATTATTCCAATTTACATAAATAAATGAGAACAAAAAAAATCTAATATTGAATAGAAATACAGTGTGATTTGTACAATAGCATCTGACTTGCAGGAGCAACCAGCTAACAATCACCTTCAACACTGAAATGTGAATTTCACTGCATTAGTTCACAAATGAACTTACATGATTCATGCCCTGGAACCAGAGTGAAACTACTGTGCAAACCATGTTGATAAATGACACCTAAGAAAACTTTTCACAGTCCTAAACATGCTAGTTTTTCTTGAGAAGGAAACTTGCAAAAGCATACCCTCCAGCAGTACATTTTCCAGGAATTTCATGGCTGGAACATTGTTATGCATTTGCTTCCACACTTGTAGTACCCTTGCTGCTTCAGAAAAGTTGTCAAAAAATGTTTTTAAAATGTGCATTCCATCAGTAAATACATTTAGAAATGTGTATTTTGAAATAACACATATTTAAGATTAGGCATTTTAAAATATGTATATAAATGTAGTTTTTTATAGATCAATGTGAAAGCAGAATAGAATGAGCATGATGCACATAAAAATGGCACAGGCTGGAAACAAACCAATTCACCATCCTTCCATTTCTGCAGTACTATGGGGCTTATTGCATGAGGGATGAAAGCAGAAATGCACTCTGATAATACTGCCATCCACCTTGCCTTATCACATGACATCATCATGATTCAGCTGTTCTCCCATTCTGGTCCCATGGGAGCCAGTGATAAACATGAGTCTTTTTGCTAACTGGAAAAAATTGCAGCACCACTGTCTGCTATGCGACTGGAATGGGAAAACAAGCTGAAACACATCAAAATTGTGTGATAAGGCAAAATGGGATATGTTACTCTCAGGCTTTGTTTCCTCTTCCCTTCCTTCATGTGATAAAGCTCTAAAACTTCCTACATGTATATGGGGTTCTTGGGTTAGTACTGTCAGGATATTGGGACTTACAGTATATTCATTCTGCAAAGAGCGGAGAGGTAGCAAACAGTTTGCAGAGCTGTAGAGTTAGCTGGCCACAATTTGCAGAAGCTACCTGGGTAAATGTATCAAAATTTGCTGGTTTCAGAGCCCAGGAGGTGGGCTGTGCAGAAGCTGAGTTAAGCTTGTTAGTTCTATGTTGGATTTTACAGAGGGGAGATGTTTTTCTCTTGAATGCTGTATATATCTGTAAATACTCTTCATTATGCTTAAGTAAAGAGAAGTTTATTTTAGACACAAGGCTGTCTCTGTGCTTTTATTCTGATGCTTAAAGGAACAACATTCTGCTGTTTATTTTAGCTGCCTGGGCCTGTTTAGGTATCCAGTGTGCAGGTATCCAGTGCACACTGACAGGTTATGGGCCCAGGCTACAACATGCTGTGCCAGTCTACCCCAGTCTGACCAGTAGTACCAGCCTGCATCAGTCTACTGTGACCTATGGATGCCTATGAGCTGTGGCAAACTGTCTGGAAGCTCTTGGCCAGGATTGTTGATCTATTGGTGAGAAGCAGGGCTGTGAGAGTGGCTTGATAGTTTGCTGAAGTGCTAAGATGGCATCTGCACAGAGTATGAGTGGGCTACCTTTTGAAAGGCTGAATGAGTATAACTACCTGGACTACAGCTTGAAAATGCAGATATATTTGAGAAGAGAAGGGCTTTGGGACCCAATTATCCAAACTGCTGTAGCTCCAACTGTTCCTGAGAAGAAAGAAGAAAAAGCACCTGCCTCTATTATTTTGGGGCTGGAAGATTCACAGTTGATTTATGTTCATGAATTAGACACAGCCAAGGAATGCTGGGATGCTTTAAGAGCAGTTTATGTGCATTGAGACAGCAGGAGCCAAAATCCTAATCACAAGAAAGCTCTACAAGGCACAGCTGAAACCTGGCAAAGATGTAAGTCAGCACCTGGCCTATCTTCGTTCTCTATTTGGGGAGCTGCACCAAGCAGGGCTGGATTATGAAGAGCCAGAGAAGGTCTACATAATTTTGAGTAGCCTTGATTCCAGTTTTGATGCACTGATAAGCACTGTGAAAGCAATTCCAGAGAGAGAGCTGCCTGTGAATTATATCAGTGGCTGTCAACTTGAGGAAGAAGAGAAATAAAAACAGCAAAGGGAGGAAGAAAAACAGTTCATGCCAGGGAAGAAGCCTGAGTACCCCAACAGCCATAAAGTGGTGAATGACAAAGGAAGAAAGGCTGCATTTGCAATGAAAAAATGCGGGAACTGTGGTTCTGGTGAGCATTTTGCAAGACGGTGTCCTCATAAACAGAAAAAGAACAGTGACTTCAAATCTAAGGCAAAAAAAGGAAGAAGAGCCATGCTGCAAAGTGACCATGACTGCATTGGTGAGAAAGGACAGTCCATCTGATCAAACATTGTGGGTTCTGGACAATGGCTGCAGTGTGCATATATCCAATGATAACTCTGAATTTGTAGAGATGTCTAAATTTAGAATTGAACATGTGTGACTTGCTGATGGCCAGAGATCTGTTGTGAAGGAATAAGGAAAATGTTTTATTTCATGTTTAGGTCAAAATATTGACAGTGGTTTGTGTGCCCTCACTTGAAATTTCTTTACTCTCTGTAAGTTCACTAGCAGAAGAGGGGTATGAGATTACCTTTACTGGCAAGAAATGTTTAATTTTAAAGGCTGGAAATGTTTGTGCAGAAGGGGGATGGAAAAATCAGCTTTATTATATGCACACCAAAGCTGGTTTAGCCCAAGCTGTAATGACTAACACCCCATTGCATAATGATTGCATTCATTTGATGCACAGAAGAATGGGTCACCCTAGTTATAAGGTTTTAAAACAAATTTCTGATGTGTGTTATGATTTAAAAGTGAACAACTGCAATGTTTTGTTAGTCAGTTCTAATCGCAAGCAGAGCAAATCAAAGGTATTACCAATTCCTAAGTTCAGTGACAGGAAATCCAAGAGAATGTTTGCATTGCTACACACTGATTTGGCTGGTCCTTTTTCTTCATCTTTGGGAGTGGCCAGATATGCCATGTTAATTGTTGATGATTTTTCAAGGTTTGGATTTTGTTTTTTATTGAAGAACAAGTCTGAAGCATTTGAAACATTCCAGAACTGGTGTACTTATGTAGGAAGCACCAGGTTCAGGTTGGCTGCACGCAAAGTGATTCTGGGGGAGAATTTATGTCGGATAAATTACAGTAATGGCTATAACAGAGGGGCATTCTCCACCCCCTTTACGCCGAGCCAGAATGTCATTGCAGAACACAAATTCGGCATTTTGCAAATGATGAAGGATTCCTTAACGTATGATTCCAAGATGGATCAGAAATACTGAGGTGATACAATCCTAACTGCCAATTATTTGAATAACCCACTGTGGAACTCTGTAGTATAGGAAACTCCATATTTTTTGTTGTATGGTTAAAAAAAAAAACTTCAGTTAAACATCTAAGAATTTTTGGGAGTTTTGCATTGGTTAACATACCAAAAGTTTCAAGGAGAAAGGGATGTATGTCCTAAAGCTCAGAGGCAAAGATTTGTAGGATATCAGAGTGGCTAAAAAAGCTTGGAGATTTGCACTTGGAAATGGTAAAGTCTTAATTTCCAGGAATGCTCAGTTTCAGGAGCATAACAATTGGAGTCAAGTTCACTCAAACTCTGAGGTGCTTCTGCCAGTAAATGGAGATGAACAGGAATCTCAGCAAGTGCAAGAACAAGTTAAGCCTGATGCTAATACTAAAAGCCCTATAATAATTAAAACACAATTTTCTTTAACCAGAAGGTCTGATTGTTTGACAAAAGGGGTGCAACCTCAAAGATTCAAAGTGGATAATGCTGTCAAGATATGTCGGGTTACATGTGAACCTAACAATTTCAATGAGATGTTGAAGTTAACCCAAGAAGCAGAGAAAATGTTTAATTTGCAATGTTATGTGGACAGTGAAGGTAGCATGTTTACTAAAGCACTGGGACCTGTTAAATACCTATACAGTCGCCCCTTCACGTTTGTGGGGGTTAGGGGAGGAAGACCCCTGCAAATGTGAAAAACTGTGAATAATAGTCGTCCCCCGCCTGCTCAGAAGAACCCCCGTCACCGTTCTCTCTCACCCCTCGCCCTTTCCAAAGTCACAACAGGGGCTTCAGAAGCCCCCGTCGCCACTCTCTCTCACCCCCCCGCCGTTTCCAAACTTGCAACTGCTCCCACCTCTCCACCCTTTCCAAAGTGGCTCTCTCTCACCCCCCACCCTTTCCAAAGTGGCAATGGGGGCTTCAGAAGCCCCCATACCCACTCGCTCCCACCCCCTGCCCTTTCCAAAGTGGTGACGGGGGCTTCAGAAGCCCCCATCCCCACTCTGTCTCACACCCCACCCTTTCCAAAGTGTCAATGGGGGCTTCAGGAGCCCCCGTCGCCACTCACTCCCCTCACTGCCTTGGGAAGGGACAGGGATGGAGAGCGGGAGGGAGGGAGGCTTTCCACCCCTCCTTCCCAAGACAGCGACGGGCTTCATGAGAAACCCTTCACTGCCTTGGGAAGGGACAGTGTGGAGGGGGGGCAGGCAGCTTTCTGCAAATAATGGATACCACGAATGTGAAAGTCGCGAATGTGGAGGGGCAAATGTATTTGTTGTCTAAGGGGCCGGTTCCACGACAGGAAAAAGTTCACCAGATTCCGGATTACCGTCCTTTCGTATCAGGAGCACATAAATCACACGGTGCCTGGCAGTTTTGAATGATCCAGACACTTTCTGTTTTGCTTAATTCACACAGGCAAAGGTGGGGGGGAATTGCCTCCAGATGATTAAAGTCAGGCAGGAGGTGGGGAGGGAGCAAGGAGGGGGTCATGGAGACCATAAATAATGAGAGGAAAGAAAAAGGACAAACAAACAAGCAATCGAAAGAGCGATCTGACAAACTCCCCCGTCTTCCCCAGCCCTGAAAGGCTTTTGTAAAGAAAGGAGTCAATGAAAGCACGAACAAGCAAAAGCATAGTGGAGCAGATTCCCTTCATGCATGCATGCACATACAAACACACACCACAGAACTAGGGCTTGCCTCATTTGGTTTCCCTCCCTCCGAAGACTTGAATAAAGGCAAGTGAATGGAAGGACAAACAAACAAAAGAACGAACATGCGATCGGCTGTTTTCCAGCACACACACACACACACACACCCCAGCGAAGCAGCGAAGCATCTTCCCACCCCCCCACCCCCCAAAAGATAGACAGGAAGGGCTCCGTTTTCCAAAGTGAGTTGCAAGCAGAAGGAGGGTGAATTTCTTCTCTCCAACCCTTCAGTCTATTCGGATAAAGCACTCCAACCAATCAGGATTCAGCTCTGCTCACAGTAATTCGAAAAGGCAGATGCCAGTTTACACGATCGTTAGTTCCCACGGTAAAGTATGCGCATTTTCGCGAACTTAATCAAAAAAGTGCGGAAAACTAGCGAAAGCTGATACTGCGCAACTTATGGGTTTTTTGCACCCCCTCCTTTTGAAAAGGGCGCTGTTGCTTCGAGATGCGTGGGAACTATCAGGCTTCTTGTCGCATTCTTTGAGGATTTATTTTGCCGTGGAAACAACCCCTCAGTCTGGTATGGTGCAATGTGTTTAAGTACAGCTCTTTAAGAATAAATATAGAGGGATGTCAGGATATTGGGACATATAGTAGATTTGTTCTGTAAAGAGCCGAGATGTAGCAAACAGTTTGCAGAGCTGTAGGGTTAACTGGCCGCAATTTGCAGAAGCTAGCTGGGTAAATGTATCTATATTTGCTGGTCTCAGAGCCCAGGGGCTGGGCTGTGCAGAAGCTGAGTTAAGCTTGTTCGTTCTGGGTTGGATTTCGCAGGGGGAAGATGTTATTCTCTTGAATGCTGTATATATCTGTAAATACTTTTCATTGTGCTCAAGTAAAGAGAAGTTTATTTTAGACACAAACCTGTGTCTGTTCCTTTATTATGATGCCTGGAGGAACAATTTTTTTTTTTAATTTTAGCTGCCTGGACCTCTTTAGGTACCCAGTGTGCACTACCACCTGATAAGTACTTCCTTTATTCAAATGGATGGCTTTGCAATATAGTGCAGTCTAATTTATGTAAAGATGTTTCAAGAGATGCAAACAATATTTATAATATAGGACTTCCATGTACTATATTTTCTAAATATAGGGCATGGAAGAAATGTTCTGTTAATAATTATAAGATTTATAAATATGAATATAAATATATTGTTTATACAATTTATGGAGAACCTATCATAGAGTTTTCTTTGAAAGATTTATTCCAAGCAAGTTTGACCTTACCTTAAGCTGAGAGAGTATGACTTGGCCAAGGTCACCCAGTGGGTTTCCATGTCTGAGCAAGGATTTGAACCATCTGGTCTAACACTCAGATCACTACAACATGCTGGGTCATTCTATGAACCTCAATATAGTAAAAACTTTTATTAAATTATTTGCATGCAAGCGTAGATAGTATGATCATGATTCTATGATTCTATGATTCTATCTCAGGAGTGAGTACAAATAAATTCAATTTAAAACTACAAGGAAGAATTTAACCATTTTAAAAGTGTTTAAATATGCAATTTAAAACACTGTATCTGTGGGCAAGAGTTGGCAAGATCCTTACACCCCAAAGGCTAGACACCAGAATAAAGCTAGTGTTAGCAACAATTAGACCATTAAGAAGAGGCCATTTTACAACCAGGATACCAGAGTAGAGAGGCCCTCTCCACCATCCCACATAGTGGACTCCTTCCACTGGGGAAGGGGGATTCTCCTCCAACAGTCTTCAGTTCTCACCTAGATATTTACAGGCACTGGGAGAAGTGTTTTTTCAAGTTTTTCAGTCCCAGGCTGAGACGTTAAATGTCTTTACCAACACCTTGAACTTAGGAAACATATTGGAAGTCAATTGGAATGTCTTTAAAATTGGTGTGGTTTGGTTTCTCTAATGTGTTCCAATGAGTAAATTACCTGCAGTCTTCAAGTCAATATTAAGGACAGCCCGTGTAGGTTACATTGCAGTTGTCTACTCAAGAAAACTCATACTTTTTTTTTTAGTGCTGTACCTTTTTTTTCCTTTGCTAAGTCTGAGGGAAAGTATCTCCTGGTCTCCTAGAGTCAAAGGACATTATCAGACACGGCAAAAATTATGGGATTACAACATCATACTAGCACAAATGGCCCCCAATATCATATGTCATCATCTTATTGTGGTTATTCTGTGCTCCAGCTTTGTTAATTAAGGTGTTTTTGGAGTTTTTAAAATACTATTTTATTGTTTTCATATATATGTACCACATCCATTCTTAAAGGAGTAAGTTTTGAGAAAGAGGAATCTGTTCTTCCTCATTCCACTCTTCTTCTCCTCCCTTTCCTTGAAGTTCTTCTCAGTCACTATATATTGTCTTCATATTAATATTTCAATTAAATCTTAAGTTTTAAATCCTGATGTCATCTTTTCCCCATATTTATTAGGAAAATATTTCCATAATTTTTCCCAGTCTTTTGCAAATTTCTCATCTCATTTCCCCTTTAACATATATGTGAGTTTATCCATCTCTGCAGTTTCTATTATCCTCCCCATCCATTCATGTTTTTTAGGTACATCACAAGATTTCCAATATTTTGCAAGGAGGATTCTAACTGTAGTTATCATGTGCCAAAATATTCTGTCTCGTTTGTTTTCTTGTCTTTCTTTCAAAAGGAGAAATTCCTAAGAGAAAAAAAAATCTGGTTTTAGTTCAATCTTTATCTGTAGTATGTTTTGAATTGAGGATCATATCATATCATATTCATTGCCATTGTTCTTATAAATTTTTGCTGGTCTGGCTGGAAATAAGTACCAATAGTGCATCATTTTCAAAAGGTTTTACTTCAGAACCGTACACCTTGTATTATTTTGATTATTCTGCCATAGTTTTCCCCATTCTTGTAGCGTTATGTTTTTCTCAAGATCTTTAGACCATTATATCATTCAGCCTTTTACTGTTTCTTCCTCTAAATTAAATTTTAGTAATATCTTATATATGTTTCTGATCAAATATTTTCCCCCTTTTTGTAAGTATTTTTCAAACTCTCTTTTTTTCCAGAATGAAACCTCCTGCTTTTTCATCTGCTTTGAATTTTTCCTTTATTGGCATATAAAGGAATCATTGTAAGTCACATCCTTCATTTGTTATTCATTTCCCATGTCTTCTCAAGCTTTTTAAGGAAAGTCTCTGTTGGTGATATCCATGTAGGTGTTTTATTGTAACGATTTTTTTTATTTCATATTTTGAAAAGTGCCTTCCTAACAATATGGTTGTTGAACGATCCGCACTCCGGTCCTCTGGGAGGATTTTGCTTCAGCCACAAAAATCTAGGCTGTCTGCAACCTCCCAGAGGGCCTTTTCGGTAATTGCCCCCAAATTGTGGAATGACCTGCCGAATGAGATCCGTCAGATAACAAGCCTGAGTGGCTTTAAAAAAGCACTAAAGACGGATCTCTTTCGGCAGGCCTTTGCTAATTAGATCCTGGCCTCAGGGGATCCTGGCCTCTTCTAGCCTGCTGGCCATTTATTATATTTTATTGTATTTATAGTTTTAAATGTGATTTTAGATTAGTTGTTTTTAATTTATATTTGTTTAATTTTTTTTATGGGGGAGGGTGGGGGTGGGGGTGTTTAGGGATTTTATTTGTATTGTATTTTAAATTTTGTAAACCGCCCCGATTGTTTTAACAGAGGGGCGGGGTATAAATAAATTTTATTATTATTATTATTATTATTATTTGTACATTAACTTTACTGTACCATAGGAAGGCATGCCAACTGAAGTGTAGGTCATGTCCTTTCAATGTGAATAATTTAGAGTTATCTAGGGAGATTTTCAGACAGGCAAAAATCGCTCTTTGCCGCGCAAGCAGCCTCTCGAAACTGCTGCGCGGCAAGGGTCTTCTTCGGACGACGCTGTGCCTCTGGCGAAACCGTCCGTGTCACTTCCGTGAAGCTTGGGATGGCTCCGCGTCATATTTCAAGCACGGAGGCTGCCCGTGATTGAAATATGACGCGGAGCCGTCCCAAGCTTCACGGAAGTGACACGGACGGTTTCGCCAGAGGCACAGCGTCATCCGAAGAAGACCCTTGCCGCGCAGCAGTTTCGGGAGGCTGCTCGCGTGGCAAAGAGCGATTTTTGCCTGTCTGAAAATCTCCTAGGAGTATCCATGGTCTTATCCACATTAAACATGTGGCTTCTTAATAATATTTAAGGTCTGGGAGGCCCAGAACTCCCCTTTCTTTGCTATAAATCATGAGTTTGTGCTTTATCCTTGGTTTTTTACAGCCCCTACCCCAAATATACCCCCAAATATATATATTTTTTTACATTGATCCAACCAATCCATTTTGTTAATTATTGGTATCATCTGAAAGAGGAAACATCTCTGGTAAAATTCCCATCTTGACCAAAGCTCTTCTGCCTAACAAGGATAAATTAATTATGCTCCATTTATTCAACTTCTGTTTTAAGCTGTTTCAAGTTTTTACGTAATTATTTTGAAATAATTGGCTGTTATTTGCCATTAATTCAATACCAAAATATTTGATCTTATCAACAACCTCTACCCCAAATTTCTCCTGCAATTCTTTTTTCCCTTCCATTTTAATATTTTTCACTAATATTTTTGTTTTAGATTTATTTATTTTAAACCCTACTACTTGGCCAAACTTTGTTAGTATTTTGTTTAATGACTCTATTCTTAAAAGTGGTTCTTCTAGAAATATGACGATATCATCTGTGAATGCTCTTACCTTATATTCATCCTTGCCAATTTTCACCTTTTGCAATTGTTCTTCTTTTCTTATATTATGTAGTAACGCTTCTATTGCCAAAATAAATAATAAGGGAGATAGGGGGCAACCCTGTTGTGTTTCTTTTGTAATTTTAAATCTGCTGATATTCCTTCATTAAAAATCAATTTGGCGTTCTATTCGTCATTTATAGTCTCAACCCATTTTTTAAAGTTCTTTCCAATTCCTATTTGTCATGATGGAGTGCTTACAACTCCCATCATGGAGCCAGAATACATCTGCAAGAACTTCATTTCCCATCATCTGTAAATTCCCATTTCCTAGTCATCACAGAAAAGGTAACACAAGGTTCTGAGGACTGGGGGGGGGGTTGGACCCCTCATTAGCTAAGCATTACATCACATCACCTGACTGAAGGTCCAATCAGATTGGGCAATGCAGAGCCAATCAGATTTGGCTAATGGAGTTCTGAGAAGCTACACTCTTGTTCACAGCACATGGCTTTGGTGAAGGTCTGAGGATGCAAACCACTGTTCCACTGGTTAATCAGAGAACCTACATGGCTATCTGGAGTCATCAGAGAGCCGCATGATAATAAGCCTGAAGGAGCAGGCTTTGCATTTCTCTGAAATTCCATCATCAGAGACTCAAGCTAGGCCAGCTTTGATAAGCCTGGCCCTAGCCATCCCAAATGGGACATATTTTGATCCAGATGGACTTCCTAAAATGTAAGTGGAACTTTTCTTAAGAAGTTAGGAAAATGTGCTTAGGTAGAATTGTGTTAGATTAAAATTTATTTTAATTCCCCGACTTAATGTATTCTAAATGCTGAATGCTATTCTATGTAACTCTTAAGATGGGATCTGGAGAGAAATGCCTTTTCTTTATGATAGGGCTTGCACTAAGACTCTAAACTATCTAGTCCATGAGCTACTCTTCGCTGATGATGCTGCCCTTGTTGCCCACACAGAAGCAGCTCTGCAGTGCCTAACATCCTGCTTCAGAACAGCTGCAGAGCTGATTGGGCTGGAAGTCAACCTGAAGAAAACAGAAGACCTCTATCAGCCTGCACCACAGGATGAACACCACCATCCCCCCATTGCTGTCAGCAAATCTGTGCTTACGTCTCTTCAGCAGTTCACCTACCTGGGAAGCATCATCTCCTCAGATGCCAAGATTACAGCTCCCCTGTTGCCCCGCAGAGCCCTGTGGCCAGGGAGCCCTCCTTGCTCATTGGGAGGAGGCAAGAGGCCTGGATCTAAATGTTGCTGGCAAGTGCCGGCGACGTGAAGAGAGGGGCAGGGCCGAGAGTATAAAGGACTGCCTGCCCCTCTCCTCAGCCTCTCTTTGCAACTTGTGATTGATCGAGCACTATCAGCAGAGCTCGAGCGGCATTCAGAATGGGCGGATTGAGCGGCAAATGTCACTGGCCTCATAGGAACAGAGCATCAGGGGCGGGCTGAGTAGCGAGTGGGTGTGTCCCGAATGGGGGGGTTCCCCCTATTGGGGGTGGAAGGACCTTTAGTGGCCGTAGGCCGCGACAGCTGGGAATGCTCACCCTTGTGGTGGGAGGACATTTAACGGTCATGGGCCATGGTGGCGGAGCACACCTGCCCTTGCAGGCTGCATTGGCTGATAGATGATCGGCCATGGGGAAGGGCTCGCAACTGCGCCTAGTGGGGGCTCAGCCAAGCACCGTGCCAATTTGGGGTGTGCCCAGTGGGTGATCAGAAGTGGTGCAGGTTACATGGCACGGCATAGCCACTTGCCACCTTTTCATGCAGGCCTTCTGTCCCATTCCCAGAGGCGCTAAGCCCTGGATTGGGTGGCTCAGCTGAGTACCGTACTGATTCGTGGCTCGACAGGCAGCAATTGGAATCTGCGTGGGTGACGCAGCGCAGCATAGCCACCCGCCCCCTTCTCATGGCAGGCCTTTTGGCCCACGCCCAGAGGCACTAAACCTCTGATTGGCAGGAGAAGGGGCAGAGCGGGTATATTACTGGGCCCAGGCCCGATTGCCTAGGTGGCCTATCTGGCCTAGAGCTTATGTATTCTGCCCAGGGAAGTGGAAACCAATAGTAATAGTACTAATCATGAGGCCTTTTGCCTCACCCCTAGAGAGTTTGGGCCTGGATTAGGGTAGATACAGGCCCAGGACAGGCCTTTGAGCCTTCGTGTTGAGGCTGGTGTGGCCTACCTGCCGGGAGCCTTTTGTAGCAGGCCTGGGTGGCATTGTGGCCTAGTAGGGAAATTTTGCCTATTAATTACTGTGCACTACAGCAATATCAATATAATAATAATAATAATAATAATATACAACTCTTTCAGGGTACGAGGTGGGGGCTCCTGGGCTTTGGATTTGATTAGGCCCGGATTGGCCTTCGGGCCTCCGGGCTCACTAAGGCCTGACCAATCCTGGTCAAGCAATCCTGGACAGGATCTGACATCTTGAGAGAATACAGGGAGTAGGGGAAAAGGAAAATGCTCAACCCATGAAGTGTACTGTTAAAAAAGGCAAGGTGGCTAATCAGATTCTTGCACGTCTAGATGTGTTGGAAAAGAAGATCCAGGGAGATGGCACTTCAGGATCACGACAGCTGGAAGGGCCTATCCCCATGACACCCCAAGAGGATGTGGAACCTGAACCTGTGGAGGTCCCCACACCTGCCGGTGATTCACCTAATGATGCTGTTTCCCACTCCATGGGGCGGGGTTGGCCTTGGTCCAATTGGCCTTCAACTTTGCCTCGCAGCACACCACAAGGGGAGGGGATGCAAGTGGCACAGTTAGGCTGGCCCATACCTCAGCAGGCTTTTGGTTGGTCAGGTCCTTAATGGTCTCCCTGGGGTCCATTTGCCTTCAGAAGGTGCAGTGCACCACCCTTTGGGGCATCATCCATTGCAGGCACATCACAGACACTGGGTTACGACTTGGTCTGGACTGCAGTCCCCTTCAGGGAGATGTCTCTCCCTTTGGGGGACCATTTACTGCAGTCCACAAGAGATAAGATACTTAAAGGAGAATATGTAGATGTATTCTCCCTGTTGTATCATGAAGTGGAGAAGCAGGAGAAAAAGTAATTAGATGACAAGGAGAAAGAGAAGGTAAGGAAAAGGAAAGTTGAGAGGACATGGTCCAATTGGCTGTCTGGATTTCTGATTTTAGCCAGGGTGATAGTTAAAGCCCAGCCACACCACGCAGCTGCCTTATTCCAGTACGTGGACATTATTCATAGGGCCTATGTAGATTTCGCTGGCCCCGCATGGCTTCTATATGACGAAGCATTTCACATGTTGGCAGCGATATATCCAGCCCTACGTTGGGACATGATGTATCCCCAGCTATGTATGCAATTAATGATGCTGGCACTCCCTATACAAGGGGAACGAATGCATGGTGGCCACCTGTTGCAGCCAACGGCCATCTCAGGGGCTAAAGCTGCTTCCACGGCTAGTGCATCCAGCGCAGGACAAAGGATGCTTTGCTGGAAATTCAGCTCACACGGTGCATGCTCCAGGAAGCCCTGTAGGTTCAATCATGAATGCTCCATTTGTGGGGCTTCACATTTCTTTTGGAACTGCCCACGAGGAAAGGGACAGTTCCGGTGAGCCAGGGGCGGGTCAAGGAACAGGTAAGGGAGGTGGTTCCTCCAACCAGCCTCCCAAAGGGCCCCAGCCCAATTTAATTAGAAATTTTGGATAAGTGGCTGACAGTATACCCCAACAAGGAAGCAGCCGCTTATCTATCTAAGGGTTTTCATTTCATTTTAGAATTCCATATCAAGGACCCAGGCACCCTTTCAGGGCCCAGAACTTATTATCAGTTAAGGGGATGGAACACATTGTGAGGGATAAAATACATAAGGAGGTTTTAGAGGGGAGAGTACTCAGTCCATTGTCTCAACTGCCTGTACCTAATTTGAGAGTGCCGCCCTTAGGTATAGTCCCCAAGAAGGCACCTGGTGAATTCAGACTCATTTACCACTTATCATATCCGAAGAGAGAGTCCGTAAATGACTCTACACCTCCGGAACTGTGTACCGTTCGGTATACATCTTTTGATGCAACCATACGTGAGGTAAGGAGGCACAGCTCAGGAGCTGAATTGGCAAAATGAGATGTTAAGTCTGCATTTCGCCTTCTTCCCGTCCATCTGGACGATTTTGAGGTTTTGGGTTTTCAATTTGATGGGCGATACTACATGGATCGTGCTTTACCTATGGGGTGTTCTGTGTCATGTAACACCTTTGAAACCTTTAGTACCTTTTTGGAATTGGCCCTGAGAACCAGAAAAGCCATGTGTGGTGTGGTTCATTATTTAGACAATTTTTATTGATAGGGGAATATGGTTCTGGCAATTGCATCTACATGCTGCACCAGTTTGAGCTTATGGCAGGGGAGCTGGGGGTTCCCCTGGTGCTGGAGAAGACTGAGGGTCCCTCACAGCAGTTAACCTTTTTAGGCATTGAAATTGACACTGTCAACCAACAATGCCGTCTGTCAGAACAAAAAGTTCAAGACCTAAGGGAGCGGGTTAGTCAATTCAGATGCAGACACAAGGCTACTTTATGGGAGTTTCAGGTTCTAATTGGACACCTAAACTTCGCCTATAAGGTGGTCGCTCCAGGTAAGACCCTTCCTCCACCAGTTATTCAATGCCATTATGGGGGTCCAGTGGCCTTATCATAGGGTTCAGATCACCCAGGAGATCTGTGAAGATCTGCAAGTTTGGCAGGAGTTTTTGGATCAATTTAATGGCATTTCATTCTGGCAGGAGGAGAGTAAATTAAAGGGTGCATTGCAGATTGCATCGGATGCCGCAGGTTCAATTGGGTTCAGAATTTACTTTGGAGGTAGGTTGTGAGCCAGCAGGTGGCCTGCTGATTGGATCGGGACTGACATAACATTGGATCTCACATTTTTAGAGTTTTTCCCAATTTTGATGGCAGTTATCATCTGGATGACTGAATGGGCAAATTCGTCAGTGCATTTTTGGTGTGACAATTTGGCAATGGTCCAGGTGATAAATACCCTAACATCCAGATCCCCATGGGTCATGCGTCTGGTTAGGCTCTTTACATTGCAGTGTCTTATAATAATATCTTATTTGTAGCGTGGCATGTGGCAGGCATTCACAATGACATTGCTGATGCTCTTTCCCACATGCAGATGGAGCACTCCAGAGAGCTGGCCCCAGACACGGAGCCCGAGGGAGACGAGATGCTGGTGGGCCTGTGGAGACTTGAAAGTATGAAATTTGGAGGGCCCGAGGTATGTCGGTGGCTGTTAGCACAAAAAAGTGATATGCCAGGGTGGTCAAGGAATTTTGTCTATTCAGAGAACAGAAAGGACTTCAATAGGGAGTAAATGTTCCAGTGACGCACCTGATGTAATTTTGTGTGCATCTCTACAAGAGAGGATTAGCCCCACAATCAATTAGGAGCAGATTGGTGGTCTTAGCCTTTTGGCTAAAGGCGCAGGGTGCTGCGGATCATACGGGCGATTTTCGTATTCGCAAAGCTCTGGAGCGATGGTCTAGGGAGAGGAGTAGAAGGAAGGACTCCAGGGCTCCCCTTTCCTCTGATATATTGAAGGTTTTACAGAGGATATGGGTAGGGATTTGCTCCTCTCCCTATGAGGCACTGCTCGTTCATGCAGCTGCCTTGCTTGCTTTCTTTGGAGCTCTATGGGTGAGTGAGTTAGTGGTGCATTCAAAATCTGACACTTCTGGCAGAGCTTTGGAATATGGGGACATAAGTATAACAGAGCAGGTACTCAGGTTTATGTTGCGCTTCTCCAAGTTACAAAGTTACAAAGTTAGGAGGTATTGAGGATCTGTGGGGAAACTGTAATAATAGCGTAATACAGAGAGTAATAGAAGGTAGAGGGAAAAAATAAGTAGAAGCAAAATGCTGGTTAAGAGAAATACGCAAATACAAACTTTAACCACTAGAAGATAATCGATGGAAATCATGGACACCCAACAACTTTTACTACAAGAACTTAGGAAATTTAGGGAAGAGATGGCTTTAGAAGTGAAAGAGATAAGAAAGGATATCAAAAGCATTAGATGACTTTGGGAATAAATTAAACAGAATAACTGGAGATGTGAAACATTTGAGTGAGAAAGTAGAAAATCTAGATAGTAAAACCAAAAGTCTAGAAAAAGGGGCAGAGCAATTAAGAGAAGATCAAGAACAAGGGGAGTTGAGGGAATTAGACACACAAATGAGGTTAAGAGAAAAGTGTCTAAAATTAAGGGGATTGATTGAAATGGAGGAAGAGCATCTATATGATAGATTAACCCCAAGTTTAGCAGCGTATATTGATGTACCTCTAGCAAGGATGGAAATGGAAATTGATAGAATTTTTAGGATAAATTCAAGGGTAGCCACACAAAGAAGACTACTGAGATATATCATTATATATTTTACAAGAGGGAGAATTAGAGATCAAATTTTGGAAATAAGAAAATTAATTATTGAAGAAAATGAAATAGCTACTTATAAAGATATCCTGGCACAAATATTTTAAAAAGGAAAGAATATCAATTTGTGACTTCTAAATTACAGAAAAAAGGAATTCAGTATCGGTGGGAGAAAACAGAAAGGATCTCCTTCAACTTCTGGCAGAGGAGACATAAACTGAATACAATAAAAAAAAAGAAAAATACTTTTTAATTAAATATTGGAAAGAATTAGATACCAAAGAGAAGAAAAAAATGGAAAAGATAAGGTGGAATTAAGGGAAACATTGAAGGAAGATAAGGAAGATAAGGCAAAATTAAACACAGGACAACAGGTAGAACAAGAACAAGATGAACAGGAGGAAGAAACTGAAGCAATGAGAAGTAGTAGAGAGGAAATGGGGGTTGAGCATAAGGTAATTAGAATAGAAAAAGATGAAAGGGATGATTCAGAATTAGAAGAAGAGGTGGAAGAGGAAGTTGAGGAAAGATTAGAATATTCAGGAACAGAGGGAGAGGAGGATAATGAGACAGAGAAAGAGGAAGGAACAGAGATAGATTGAGAGAATAATAAGAATCAACGTAATAAATATAATAAATTTATTAATTAAAGATGGTGATCAAAATAGTATCTTGGAATGTGAGAGGTATGAATGCAACATGCAAAAGGAACCAAGTTTTTTATCATTTAGAAAGAACTAAAGCAGATTTAATTTGTATTCAAGAGATGCATATAAAAGGGAAAAATCAAAATCTGTTGAAAAATAGGAAGCTAGGTCATGAATTCATAAATTCAATAAATTCAAAAAATTGGTAAGAAAAAAGTGATTGCAATCTACGTAAAAAAGGAGTTGAAGGCAAAAGAAATATTAAAAGATAATAATGGAAGATATCTTGGAGTAGAATTAAATATCATGCATTTAAAAAAAAACTTTAGTTTTGGGAATATATGCCCCCTCACAAAACAGAGAGAAATTCTATAAAGATTTATTGAAGGCAACATTAGAGAAGGAATATGATAGCTTAATTTGTCTTGTGGATTGGAATGGGGTCTTGGACCCACTCAAAGACAGAGCATCAGGGAAAGGCATAAAAGAAACACAAGGAAAGCTCCCTAAATCTTTCTTTGAGTTGATGGACAATCTCTCTCTATGGTGGACGTATGGAGATATTTATACAATGATACCAGAGAATACTCTTTCTTTTCTGATAGGCACAATTTGCTTTCACATATTGATATGTTCATAGCCTCTAAAAACATGAAGGGAAATATAGTATCCATGGAAATACTCCCAAGATCAATCTCTGATCACAACATGATAAGTTTGAAGTTGAAAAATGAGAAAAGAAGCTACAATTGGAGATTAAAAGGGACATTACTACAGGATGAGAATATACAGGAGAGAGTAAGAATTGCCCTAAAAAATTATTTCAATGAAAATAGGACGGGGAAGTCACAATTTAGAGTGTGTGGGACGCAAGTAAAGTGGTTATTAGAGGTGTATTGATGCAAGTAAATTGTGAAAGAAATCTGAAATTAGGGGGAAGTGCAAAAACTACAAGATCTAATAGGACAGAAGGAAAAGGAATTGAAAAATGATCCAACAAATATAAAGGTGATAAATGAACTAAAAATTCTATGAAACTAAATGAAAGTGGACACAACACAAGAAATAGAGAAGATATGATTTATGAAAGAAAGATTTTATGAAAAAAGTAATAAAATGGGAAGATGGTTAGCTTATAGATTGAGAAAAGCTCAAGAGAAACAACAAATATTGAAAATAAAGGATAAGGATGAAGTAGTGACAAATGGCAAGGAAATCAGAAAACTTTTCGGAGAATTTTATACAGCACTCTTTAAAGAAATACAACAGGAAGATATATTGAAAGAATAGGAAAATATTTAGATGATAAAAAAATTCCTATAATAAATCTACAGCAGAGAGAAGTGTTAAATAAAAGTATTACTATTATGGAGGTTGATCAGGCCATTAAATTGTTGAAAGCTGGAAAGACACCTGGCCCTGATGGCTTTTTGACCAGTTATTATAAGACTTTTGGAGACCAGTTAAAGTTACCATTGTGTAATTTGTTTAATAAAATAATGGAAGGAGGGGATATACCATCATCTTGGTCAAATACGAATATTGTCCTAATATTAAATGAAAATAAGGACCCAGAAGAGATAAAAAATTATAAACCAATCTCTCTGCTAAATATTGATTACAAACATTTTGTGGTAATCTTGGCGGAGAGGTTGAAGATAATCCTAAAGGAATGGGTAAACTTAGATCAAACGGGGTTTCTCTCGGGTAGACATAAGAGAAATAATATTAGGAGTATATTAAACATTATATAATATGGAGAGATGCACCAGGAAAAAAAACCTGGCTATGATATTCTTAGATGCTGAAAAAGCTTTTGACAGCATGAGGTGGCAATACATGGTGGCTGTAATGGAGAAAGTTAAGCTAGGAGAAAAGTTTATACAAGCTGTAAAAGCAATTTACAAGAAACAAACGGCCCAAATTATATTGAATGGACATAAGACTTCAGAGATTAATATAGAAAAGGGAGTAAGACATGGGTGTCCTCTGTCACCTTTACTATTCATAATGAGTCTGGAGGTTTTATGTAGAAACATTAGAGATGATAAGGAAATAATCAGGGTTCAGATAAAGAAACAGGAGTATAAAATATCTGCTTCTGCAGATGATACATCCTTAACATTAGAGAAACCAATAAAATCAATCAGGAAATTGCAAGAAAAGCTGAGGGAGTTTGGGGAGACATTAGGAATAAAGGTAAACAAAGAAAAGACAATAATTTTAACAAAAAAAAACTATCTAAAAAAGAGGAAGAGGAGTTAAGTAGGTTAACGGATTATAAGATCCAAAGGCGAGTAAAGTATTTAGGTATAATGATAATAAACAATCTTGAGTTAATAGAACATGGAGAGAGATTAAGAAAGAACTGTAGAGATGGGACAAACTAAGCTTGTCAATGATGGGGAGAATCTCAGCGGTGAAAATGGTGATACTACCAAAGATGTTGTTTCTATTCCAAAAATTTTCCAGTTTCATATGATAGGAAATTATTTAAAATATGGGATAGAGACATACTAAAGTTTATATGGGCAACTAAAAAGCCAAGGATAAGTTGGAAGGTCTTACAGGAAAAGAAGAGTAAAGATGACCTTGACCTACCAAATTTAAGATTATATTATAACTCATCAGTCTTAATTTGGTTATATGAATGGCTTGTGTTAAAAATGACAGGATACTAACGTTAGAAGAAGTGGCATCAAATTTGGTTTCCATGCATACCTTTGGTATGGGAAAGAAAAGATAGACAAAAAAATTAATAATCACATTTTCAGGAAATAAATGTTGATTGTCTGGAAGGAGATAAAGGAAAAGTTATACTTAAAACTTCCATTGTGGGTATCTCCACAAGAAGCTTTTAGAAGAACAGAGATGCTGAATAGAGGAAATTGACTAACTGGACGATAATTGTTGGGATCCTCTTTTTTCCCCTTTTTGAATATGGGGACAACATTTGCCCTCCTCCAGTCTGCTGGGACTTCTCCTGTTCTCCAAGAGTTCTCAAAGATTATTGCCAATGGCTCTGAGATTACATTTGCCAGCCCTTTTAATACTCTTGGATGTAGTTCATCTGATCCTGGAGATTTAAATTCATTTAGATTAAGAAGGTATTCCTGTACTACCTCTTTGCTTATTCTGTGCTGGATTTCCCCTATTGTGTCCTCTGTCCCATTATCCTCAGGTTGGTCCTCCTTTTCCTTTTCTGAAAACACTGAGGCAAAGAAGGTGTTGAGTAATTCTGGCTTTTCTCTGTCCCCTGTTAGCATTTTGCCGTCTTCTCCATGTAATGGCCCTACCATTTCCTTCTCCCTCCTTTTGCTGTGGACATACCCCCAAAAAACCCTTTTTATAGTCTTTCTATAAATGACAAGCTTAAGTAGCTTTTAAAAAGCACTAAAGATGGATCTCTTTCGGCAGGCCTCTCCTGATTAGATCCTAGCCTCAGGAGTTGTGTCTCCTGGCCTGTTTTAGTCCTTTACCCTGACTCACTGGCGGTTGACTTTTGTATTTGTTTATTCATGTGATTTTAAGTTTAGGTGGATTTTAACTGTAGTAAGCCGCCCCTATTGTTTTAACAGAGGGGCAGGGCAGCAACTTCCTTTGTTCAGAGGTACTTTTGAAAAGGAAAGAGAAGACTGGATCATGGCAAATGTTCATGCATTGAACAGATAAATTAAAACATTTGTCAGTGCATAACAAAACAAAGAGATATGAAGCCCATTCCTAAGCATTTTTACTTGTGTTCCTAAGGTAATTCTTTCAACTGCCGATTATAAGAATGTTGTTTAAAAAGGATTGTTGGGTGCAGACACATGTTATTAATTCCCTTCTACAGAAATGGTTGGGATTTTAAAGTGTCGACATTACTTAGGTTATGCTATAATAAATTCATGTGGAATACTTTGGAATATGCACTCATCAGATGAAAGAACCATAGGATAGTAGTTGTCTTTGTTTTCTTCTCAGTGGCTGTGGTGTTACTAAGGCCAGTGTCACCTTTCCTTTCGATGGGTGGTGAAGTTCAGCCTCTCTACAACCCCTCCCCCCAGTACTGCCACTGACCAGTGGTTCCCAAAAGAAGAATCCAGCTATTTTCCCTGTATCCCCACCAAAAAATTTCATCCAGTCTAGAAGATTATCAGTTTTCAAAATGTATGAATGTTGTAGATGGAGAAGGAACAGCTGAATTCCGTTCTGCTGATGTAATCCTTTCATCAACAGAAGGAATTCCATACTTGATTTCTATATGTTCTATATGCTACATGCCTCATAAACTATGCATCTGTAGTCCTTTTTAAAAACTACAATAGTTAACATGATTTTTCTTTATCAATATTGGCATTCTAAAAAGTAAGCTTTAATGTTTCTTCTGGTTACTGTATTATTATTTATTCACCATATTTCAAAGTCAATTTCCTTCTTTTTTGTGTCTGTTTTTTTTTAATTGATGTTTTTGGTTTTTACAGATCTTAACCAAACATAAAACAGGTAAGGTACAAATGTTCAACCAAATAAGAACATTCAGTATTGTGAAGTTTCAGCAAGTAACATCATCAAGTTGGCAGCATTATCCTTGTCAGGTCTATGTGTGTCAATTTCCTTCTTGATCATAGCTTTACTTCCCATCAATATTAATTTATTACATGCTACAATTTCATTATTTTTCCCTATGTTTTCTGCATCATTCTGCTTGGATCATTTAACTTTCCCAATTTTCCTTCATTTTCTTTTGCCATTCTCTAAGGTATTGATTTTTATCTTCTATTACTGTTTTAGCCAGTATTGAACTCCTTTCCCTGTTTAGTTCCCTTTGTCTCCAATGTGTTTCCATTTTCCCTTAATGGAACTGGACTTCTTACTTTAAAGTTATTTATGATAAGTTTTAATGCCTACACCATAATTCCATTTTTATTAATTTCAGCTCCCATAAACACACGTATCCTATTCAATACAACCACTGAATTTAAGTGCAGTTGCTCTTCTAATAACAAGTAAAGAAATGTATTTATTGGGAAGGATGGGGGGCATGTTTCATACCACTCCCAGTTTTGGGGGGTGTCCCTCTGCTCTGAGCACCTATCACATAACCTTGTCTCCTCAATCCTTGCAATCACAGTTGCAAACCACAGCCTGCAGAATATTTCATTGGCTGTCTTCTCCTTCAGATATTTCAGCAGATGGCCTTTATATCTAATGCAAGAGCCAAGAAATGTAAGGAAATCCTCTAGCACAGGCTATTATATCCTCCCACTGGCTTTCAACACCGATAAGAGCTCAGGTGGCAAAGGCACCTTCTTTCTTGCCCTTTGTATAGTTGTGAAGCATGTGCTTCTGAACAAATTGAACACTTATGTTTGTATTTGCAATGGTGATGAGAACATGCCCCTTGCACCCAAACTCCCAGCAGAGCAAGTGCTTTGAACACCTTGTCCTGTCTGAGGGTTGGCTGCTGTACCAGGAAGTGTTAGCACTCCTAATAAGCCCCACCCTCAGGAACTCCACAAATTAGCTTATTAATAATTTGGCATATAAATACAGTTGTCCCTTCATATTCACTGGGGTTTGGTTCCAGGATCCCCCGTGGACACCAAAATCCATGAATACTCAAGTCCCATTATATGCAATGGCATAGCAAAATGGTGTCCCTTATATAAGATGGCAAAATCAAGGTTTGATTTTTGGATTATTATTTTTTAAAGAATATTTTCAAGCCATGAATACTTAAATTCATGGATACCAAATCTGTGGATTTGGAGGGACAACTGTATAGTCTTCCACAGGAAAGAACAGTAAAATATCAGGGACTTGTTGTAAGGACCACAAAGGCACGTGTTAAGCCATGTATTGCCCAAAGGAAAGACTATTAACAAATTCCAAACTGTGAGGAAATATAATGAGGTCAAAAGTACATTGTCTGCACGTACCCAAGTGACAGAAAATTGATCCCATCATCAGTGGATGGAGTAATCCTTTGTCTGAAGGTATCGCCTTCCCTTAGTTCCCAGACCCAGTCATTAAGGAAGCAGCTCAAGCTTTGTGAAACTAATCACTAAAACATTAGGAGTAGTTTTAACACATTAACATCATCCAAAACTCATTGTCTAAACCCAGGAGTTTCTTGAGACTCATTGTTCAATCTCTGAGAGACACCTGGAATTCATTATTTTAACACAAGAAATACAATCATCCGAGGGCATGTTTTTGGTATGTAAACTGGCTCAAAATCATTCCTCATTGTGCACATATTCCATTCCTAGGTCTATTACGTCCTCTGTGTAGCCAGGATGCACAGATTCCATTCCTGGGGACACTACATCTCTCTGTGTTAGCCATTCCTGCTTCATCCATCCACACTGCCAGTCTTCCTTGAGACTTTGGATTATGAGACAGCTGTCATATTTCCTGCTGAAAACTCCCTAACAATCCCTCTGTCAATATCTTCTCTGCCATTCCTAGTGGTCCTGTGTGAATGCTTTATCATATGAATATGTGTGTGATTGGTGCTATTATTTTTAAGTCTTTAATAAAAATCATTGAAAACTTTTATCTTTTGTGTGTATGTGTCAGTTCAGAGTTACTAGGGGTATAAATAGACATAAGATCCCTCTCTGTTTCCACCTCTTGTATCTGTCATATATGGATGGATCAGTCCCATCATGAGCTGTCCCATGGATCTGTCTCATGGATCTGTCCCATCATGGATGATGGGACATGTAGTTAGTAGATTTATGCTGTAAGGAGCTGCAGTGTAATATAGGGTGCAGAAATGAGTGCAAATGCTTACTAGGATTAGCTTGTATACTGAGATCAATGACTTGACAAGTATGACCATCACAGCTTGAGCTAGGAGTCCTGAAGTCTGGAGAGTGTTATCTCTTTTTCATATGAGGGAATGTTCATCTTTTTTCTATAAAGCTAAAATGATTGGATATTCTATGCTGCTCTGTGAATGTATATTAAGTTCTGTTTTGAATCTCTGTAATATGAAGATGAAGATGTGCTTTGTACTATTGAACATATTTGTTTATTTATGTTTTAGTAAAGTGAAATAGTTTCTTGGGCCCAAAGCTGTGTCTGTCTCATTATTCTTCTGCCTGAAGAAACAAGACTTTGCTATGAATTCTTTGCTGCCTAGACCTCTTAATATGCTCAGAAGTTTAGTGTGCTAACATGACAGGTTATGGGCCCAGTCTACACCAGTTTAGACCATTTTGGACATGTTTGACCAGAGTAGTACCTGTCTGTGCCAATCTACTGTGATCTATTGGTGCCCACAAGATATGGTGAGCTGTCTGAAGGTTCCTGCTGAGAGTGCTGATTTGTTGGTGAGAAGCAAGGCTGTGAGAGGGGCTGGATAGTTTACTGAACTGCTGAGATGGCATCTGTGCAAGGTATGAATGGACTACCTTTAGAAAAGCTTAATGAGCAACACTATTTAGACTGGAGATTGAAAATGCAGATGTTTTGGAAAGGAAGTGGCTCTGGGTCTCAATCCTCTGTGCTGTTATAGGTCCAAATCCAGCTGAGAAAAAATTAGAAGAAAAAGCACATACTTCCATTGTTTGGGGAATTAGATTCCTAATTGGCTTACATTTGCGATTTGGACAGAGCCCAGGATTGCTGGGAAGCTTTACAAGCTGTTTATGTTCATGACACAGTTGGATCAAAAATTCTACTAATGAGAAGGCTATTTAAAGCACAGGTATGACCTGGCAACGATGTACGTCATCATTTGTCATATTTTCACTCTCCGTTTGCACAGCTAGGTTTGATTACAAGGAGGCAGATAAGGTCTATATAATTTGAACAGTTTGGACTCAAGTTTTGATGTTCTGATAAACAGTATAGAAGCAACCCCAGAAAGACAGCTCATAATAAATCTTATCAGTTGCCATTTACTCCAGGACCAAGAGAGATGAAAACAGCAAAAGGCGTAACAAAAGCAGTTGAAGCCGAGGAACAAGCCTAATGATTCCAGCAGCAAAAAACAATGACGGGACAGAGACTGTGTTTGATGTAAAAAAAATGCTGGGTTTTCAATTTTGATAAACACTTTGCAAGACAATGTCACAATAAACAAAAAAAAGGACAACAGTGGCCATAAATCAAAGAAGAAAAAAGAACAGAGTTGCACTGAAATTGTATCACCTGTGGTGAGAAGTGAAATATCTTCTGATAAAATTTTGTGGGTTCTGGAGAGTGGGTGCAGTGTTCACATAGCTTGTAATAATGAAGATTCACCATGTATGACTTGCTAACGGTGAGAAATCTCCTGTAATGGGGGAGGAAGAATGTTTTATTTCTTGTCTAGGTCAAAATGTTGGCAATGTGGTTTTTGCATCTTCACTTGAAATTAATCTTCTTTCTGTAAATGGATTGGCAGAACAGGAGTATGAGGTTACCTTTAAAGGCAAGAAATGTTTTGGACTTCCAGCAGGGGGCGTGAGGACGAAGGACAGGATCTAACGGGGCTCTGTAGGGACCTGTCGTCTAGGAGCAACAAAGGGGGTGTCGATGCTAAAGACCACCCCAACTTTATACCTGGGAAGGTAAAGAAAGATTGGGGCTTGCAGTAGCTATCTATATTGAGTCTCGGGAGGTAAAGGGGGGGGGCCACTCCCAGATCAAGGTGACAGACTGAGCAGCCATTGTTGCTTCTAGAGCCTAAAGGCACAGAGTCCTCATTTTCCCCCTACTTTTAATCAGGAATAAGTTTAAAATTAACAGTTTGGAATAAAAAATATCTCAAAGAGATTGAGATTACCTTTAACACTGATGTCTCATCCAAACTTATTGATGAGAGAGTTTCTCATCTGATGATGAGAAAGGGATCAGTGAAGCTATATCTCACTCCTTGCAGTTATTTCATGATAAGAACGTGAAGCAAACTGAAGGTGCGAAGAATACCTAAAGAAAGACAGGAGTGCTAAAAGGCATTTCTAACAAGGCTAAGGGGGAAGAACAAAAGCTTTAAGAAATTAAAGTAATAAATTAAACTTCCCATAGCCAAGGCGGAGCTAACAGAAAGGAGAAAATAAATTGAGAACTAACCATTGAAACATAGCCTACGCAGTTGAATAAGGAAGGGGAGGAGTGAAGGGGAAGAACAAGGGTGAAAAAGAAAGTTCCCGGATAAGAGTCAGGAAACAGTCGTAATTTGCGGTCTGGACTTTTCCAAATACGGAATGAACCTGATATATGACCCAGGATTTAACTAATCTGAAGGAAAGGAGTAGGGGCAGAGGGTTGGAACAGTTTAAAAAGGAGCGACAGAGAGACTTGTGAGTGATATAAGCGCTATGGAGCGTTCCAGTGATGGAGGACCGTTGATGCAAGCAGAAATGGGCATAGGGATCAGACGGAGGAGGAGCGGAACATGACGGAGGCTCAGACGGGGCAGAGACGGAGACGGAGTGCAAACAGAGGGAGCAGAGAGCGGAGAGCGGAGCAGAAAGATTGGCAGATGGGAAACGCAGATGGAGAGGTGGACGGGTGAGAACAGACGGGGCAGAGACGGAGAGCAGCAGTGATGGAGCACAATTAAGGGAAAGCGGGCGTAGGAGGCAATAGGTGGAAAAGCAGAGAGCGACACACGAGCAGACGGGGCGGAGGAGGAGATGGAGAGCCAGCAGAAAGGCTGAGAATGGTGGGAACCAGCTAAGCGAGGAACGTGGTTGGTGGAGTAAGCAAAACGGACGGTGACGGAGAGCAGAAGGAGCAGAGCAGTCTGACGAGAATTATGACTGGGAAGCAGACGGAGGTTGTTGAGAGATAAGCAGAAGGATCAGCTATTAGCTAAATTTGTAGGGAAATCGAAATCCCAATTTGAGTGGGAAATAGACAAAATTTATAGAATATCATCTAAAGTTGCAAAACAAAGAAACCTTCCTAGAGATATGGTTGTATATTTTGTACGGAAGAAAACTAGAGATTTAATACTTCAACACAATTATGATCACAAATTTCAAATAGAAGGAAATGACGTAACGATCTATAAAGACATACCAATGAGGCTATTTAAAAAAAGGAAAAACTACAGTAACTTAACAACACAACTGTGTCAGATGGGAGTTCTATATAGGTGGGAAAAATTAGAAGGAGTTTCCTTTCGTTTCAAGAAGAAAATATTTAGGATAGATACAACTAAAAAAAAAGCAGAAGAATTTCTGGAGAAATATATGAAAGAAGGTAAAAAAACACAACACACACATAGAACAGAGGAAGATAAAGAAGAAGAACAGATCCCACAAGTTAAAGAGAAGGAACGAGAAGAAGAGCAAGAACATTCGGAAGAGGAAATAGCAGAAGAGCTTGAAGAGGGAGGAGAAGAAGAAGAAGAGGAAACAGAGAGTTAACCCTAGAGTTTAAAAAGGAGCTTCTGAAAAATAAAAAGGAGAAACAATGTCATTTAAATTTATCACGTGGACCGTCAAAGGATTCAATTCCCTGGAAAAAAGAAAAAAAATTCCATTCATTAGAGAAAAAAAATGGGATGTGATCTGTCTACAAGAGACACACATAAAGAAGGACGATCAGAATTTGCTACATAACAATAAATTAGGTAAAGAATTCATTTCATCAAATGACAAGAAAAAGAAAGGGGTAGTCATCTATGTGAATAAAAAAATACAAGCAGAGGAAATATTCAACGACCAAAAAGGACATCACATTGGTATAGAGATTAATATTCAGAATAAGAAAACACTAATCGTGGGGCTCTATGCACCAAATGAGAATAAAAACGAATTTTATGAAAATTTAATGCTTACAATCTCAACCCAAATATATGACAGAATAATAATGTTCAGAGACTGGAATGGGGTCATCTCGCCATTTCTAGACAGAAAATCTGCTAAGAACATAAAAATGAATCAAGGGAAACTTCCAAAATCATTTGAAAATATGAGTAATAACTTAGAGTTGATAGATGCCTGGAGACACATGTACAGCACCGCAAGAGATTTTACGTTTTTCTCAGAATGCCACAATTCATTCTCAAGAATATATTTTTATATGATTTCAAAGAACCTGTGTAATACAATACAAAAAAATCGAAATTCTTTCGAGAATCTGGTCAGACCATAACCTGGTTTCATTGGAACTAAAAGAAAGGAAAAAAGAATTTAACTGGAGGCTTCAAGATTATCTACTTCAAAAGGAAGATATAATACAAAAAGCAAAAGACAACAACACTAACATGGTATTTCGAAGAAAACTCAAAAGAACAAACGGATACAATCACAATTTGGGAAGCTTCAAAGACAGTGATGAGGGGATTCTTTATTCCACAAAGTATTGCACTAAACAAAAAAAGGAAGAGAAAGAACAGGGAAAATTAAAGAAGGAATAAGACAGAAAGAAAAAGATTTACAAGATGACCCCAAAAATGTAAAAATTCTAAAAGAGATAAAAATCTTACAACAGCAATTACATCTAGAGACAGTAGAAGAATTAAGGAAAAAACTTCAATATATAAAACAAGCACAGTTTGAGAACGCAAACAAACCGGGTAGGTGGCTGGCAATTAAATTGAGGAAAACGAAGGAAAGAAACCACATAAGTAAAGTCAAAGGAGGACGTTGTCAGTTTTAATTCCAAGAATAAAAGAGATGGAGATCCTGCCAAAGATTATATCAGATCATAATCCCACAAAGATGAAATTACAACTTCCCAAGAGAGAATACACCTGGAGATTAAGAGATGGCTTGCTAACTGAGGAAAGCTTCATCTAAAAAATGAAAAGAAGAATCACACAGTACTTTAACGAAAATAGAAAAGAGGACACTAAAATGAAGATAATCTGGGACACATTTAAAGCTACAATGAGAGGCCTATTCCTACAAAAAGGAGCGGAAATGGCTAAAGAGAGGAGGAATAAGGGTCAAGCACAAATGCAAAGGTTGAAGGAAAAAGAGAAAGAATTAAGAAAGAAACCTCAAAGTACAGTGATAAAGAAAGAGATAGAACTCTTAAGAGGATCAATCAACGCAATAACGACGGAGGAGATAAGTGAAAAACTAAGGAAGATAAAACAAAAATCGTTTGAGCAAGCCAATAAGACGGGAAGATGGCTGTCCTATAACTTGAAGAATCTCAAGGAGAAGAAGATGATAACGGAAATTAAAGCAAATTGGAAGCTCTTAAAACAGCAAGAAGATATAGAAAAGGAATTCATAGACTACTACTCTATGCTATACAAGGAACAAGCGCAGGAGGAAGACTGGCATGAAGAAATGAACAATTACATTAAGGAAAATAAATTTACACAATTGTCAGAGGATCATAGACTGAGACTATCTAAAATTTTCACCAGGGAAGAAATAACTAAGGCGATACAAAGTTTGAACAGAGGCAAAATGCCGGGGCCAGACGGATTTACAGATGTTTTCTATAAAGTTTTTGAAAAATAAATATCAAGAGCATTATTGGAAGTGATTAACTTAGTCCACTGTGAGGGTACACCTGATACATGGAAAATGGCTAACATCATGGTAATATGGAAGGAGGGCAAAGAAAAAACTGTCAAAAATTATTGCCCGATTTCCCTACTCAACGTAGACTACAAGATATACACAACCATGATGGCAAGCAGAATAAAGGAAGTGTTAAAAGAAATAATAAACTCTGACCAAAACGGATTTCTGCCAGGAAGATCACAAGCGGCCAACATTAGAAATATAATAGACATCCTGGAATTCTTGGAAAAGAATAACGAACGAAAGGTCGCTATATTTTTTATAGACGCCGAAAAGGCGTTCGACAATATCAATTCGCATTGTCTAATTAAAACGATGGAGGAGTTAGGATTCAGACAGTTTGTGATATCCAATATTGAAAATATCTACACAGCACAAAGAGCTTCGATAATTATAAATGGAGAAAGATCCAAAGAAATTTCAATACAGAAAGGAACTAGACAGGGTTGTCCCCTGTCCCCACTACTATTTATTACGGTATTAGAAATCTTAATGCACAAAATAAGAAAGGATAATAGGATAAAAGGCCTGAAAATCAAGAATCAGGAGTACATGATTAGAGCATTCGCAAATGATCTGGCCGTTGTGTTGGAAGATCCTGTGGAGAACGTAAATTGCTTAATGGAAACTATTACAGAATTTGGAAAATATGCTGGTTTTAAGATAAAGACAAAACCATAATTATGGTTAAGAATATACCTAGAAAGGAACAAGAACTATTAAAAATAAAATCAGAATGTAAATTGGAGAAAAAAGTAAGATATCTAGGGATTTGGCTTTCAACCAGAAATCTGGATTTATTTGAAAATAATTATAAAACAACTTGGTAGATAATAAAGGGAAAACTAACGCTATGGTCGAAATTAAACTTATCACTCCTAGGGAAAATAGCAACCATTAAGATGTCCGTCCTTCCGAAGATAATGTTCCTATTCCAGAACCTGCCAGTTATTATGAACGATCAGCCTTTCAAAAATTGGAAAAGAGATCTGAGTGATTTTATATGGAATGGAAGAAAAGCAAGAGTAAAATGAAGCTTGCTAGTTGAGCGATCGGATGGGGAGGACTGGACTTGCCAGATTTCCAAAACTACTATAGAGCTTGTAGTACAGTACGGCTTGGGGAGTGATTTAAACTAAAAGATCAAAGGATGCTGCTACTTGAAGGTGCGGACCTAAGGTTTGGTTGGCATGCTTACTTAGGATATGACAAGGCCATAATTCATAAAGATTTTAGTAATCATATCATAAGGAAAGCCCTCTTCCAAACTTGGAAAAAGATACAGAAACATTACCTTGGGAAAATGCCAAATTGGATATCCCCGGTTGAGGCCTTCAATGGAAGATGGGGGTATGTGGGCAAGTCAGATGAATGGATCACATATAAGGAATTGTGTAAGAAGACAGCGGATATCAAGAAACAAATAAAAACAAAAGAGGAGTTAGACCGTGAGGGATGGAAATTTAATTGGCTAACCTATCAACAAATAAGTAGCAGATTTAAAAGCGACATAGATAAAATCGATCTTTGGGATAAAGAAACGGACATGGAAAAAATAATATGGGACGACAAGAAAAAGAAAGTTGCAAGGTTATATAACTTATTCAATTCAATGATTAAATGGGCAAGAGACATAGGGGAGGTGATCGAATTAGATGAATGGGAAGGAGCATGGAGGAAAACAAAATTTTACCGCATGCCAGGCCTTAAAGGAAAATTTCTTCAAAATAAGTAATAGATGGTATTTGACCCCTTCAAGACTAAACAAAATGTTCGGAACTAAAGAGAAGAATTGTTGGAAATGTCAAAAAATAACTGGAACATTAAATCACAGGTGGTGGTCATGCCTGGAGGTACATAAATTCTGGATTAAAATACATAAGATTATCCAAAAAATGTTCAATATCGAGTTTGAATTGAATCAGAAATTATATCTCCTGAATATCACAACAATGTTAACAAAAGAAATCGAAAGGAAATATTGGAGAATAATATTATACTTGTGCACAGCAGCGTGTACGATTATAGCAGCTAAATGGACGAGCAAGGAAGAGCCAAAGATAGAGGAATGGCTTAGCAAAATACAAGAATTGAAAGAGAATGATAAACTGACTTGTTTATTAAACCAAAAATCAATGAAAAAAATAAATAAAAGAGTGGTATACAAAAATAAAATAAACGAGTGGTATCCAGCAATAAATTATTGCAGGAAAAGATGGAGTATAGCTAATGATATAGAAATATAAGGAGGATAAACACTAGGTGTATAGAGATATATGTCTATAATCTGAGCGAAGATAAAAGGAGTGGGAGCAGAAAATGTGCAAAATAGGAAAAGGAGGGATGAGAAGTGAAGAATGTAACAGCACGTTTAGAGGACGATAGTAGAACAATATATTGAGAAGAGAGGAGGACAAATTTATATATATATATATATATATATATATCCTCTTTGAGATATTTATACGGAGGAAGTCAGTGTATAGATAGATAGATAGATAGATAGATAGATAGATACATATTTTAATTAATTACTTTATTAAATGTAAGCTTAAGATGAAGATCTAGTGGAGAGAAGGGGGAGGATGGGAACATGCCTCTCTTGTTTATTTTGTAACCACACTATGTAAGATATCTATGATATTTAATAATGAAATAAAAGATATATTATAAAAAAAGGCAAGAAATGTTTTGTTTTAAAAATGGGAATGTTTGTGCAGAGGGGGAATTGAAAAATCAGTTTTATTATATGGCCCCTAATGTTTGTTTAGTGAAGGCTGTAATGACAAACACCCAGTGCATAATGATTGCATACACATTATGCATAGAAGACTAGGTCATGTTAGTTGTAAAGTTTTGAAACAAATGCCTGATGTGTCTTATGATCTAAAAGTGAACAACTGCAATATTTTCTTAGGTGGTGCAATATACAAACAAAATAAATCTAAGGTGTTTCCATTCCCTATATCAGTGATGGGCAACATTTTGAGCTTGGTATGTCAAACTTCACCAAAAAACTGAGCATAACTCAGGTGGTGTGTCACTTTGAGGAAAAAAACATTATTTCACAATACTTATTGTTTAAATAACATAAATGTATACAGTTGCCCCTCCACATTGGCAGCTTTCACTCTCGCGTTTTTGATTATTCGCAGTTTGCTCAGCAAGCACCCCACTTAAATCAGCTTCTCTCCCTCCCACTCAAGGAAGAGGAGCTGATTTAAACAGAGTGCTTGCTGAGCAAGTCAGGTGCACAAGTGCCCGCTCTCCTGGGGCTTGGCTCTGCTTGTTGGGGGGACACCCAAGCCCCAGGAGATCAGAGAGTTGGTGGGAAAGGTGCTTTTAAGGCTCCCCACCCATCCCAAAGCCACTATTGAGCTTTCTAAGCCTTGTTGCGGCTTTGGGAGGGTGGGGGTGGCTGAAAAGCCTCTACGCCACACTCTCTCCACCCCTCCCTGGGATAGGCTGGCCAGATGCCCTCCCACCCTCCCGTTGCCTTCTCTGGCCTTCCCGAGGTGGCTCCAGGGTTTCAAAGCCCTGGAGCCATTGGGAAGGCCGGGGAGAGGCAGGGCAGACTGCCTCCCACCGCCTTCTCCAGCTTTACCGAGGTGGTTCTGGGGTTTCAGAGCTCCAGAGTCCCTTCGAGAAGGCCGGGGAAAGGCCGGGAAGACACTCACCCGCCTGCCTGCTGCCTTCCCTGGCCTCTCCGAGGTGGCTTCGGGGCTTCAAAGCCCTGGAGCCTCTCAGGAAGGCTGGGGAGAGACTGAGTAGACTTCCGCCCGCTGCCTTCCCCAGCCTTTCCATGGCAGCTCCGGGGCTTCGAAGCCTCAGAGCCCCCTCAGGAAGGCTGGGGAGAGGCCGGGCAGAGTCCCTGCCTCCCACTGCCTCCCACGGCCTTCCTGAGGCAGCTCTGGGGCTTCGAAGCCTCAGAGCCCCCTCAGGAAGGCCAGGGAGAGGCCAGGCAGATTTCCTCCCACCCACCGCCTTCCCCGGCCTTTCCGAGGTGGCTCTGGGGCTTTGAAGCTCCAGGAAAGCAAGGCAGGCCTCAGGGGGGGTGGCCAGGTTGGGGGAGGCTCCACCCCCACTTCCCTAACTGTAACCCCGCTCACCACTCTCCTCCACCCTCCCACCCTCCCTAAAGTGGCGACCGATCGCCACTTTAGGGAGGGGGGAGGAGGCCTATGGCCGTGTGTCAGCCCCACACATGTCACTGCCCTAAATTCAGTGATAGAAAACCTAAGATAATTTTTGAATTGGTACACACTGATTTAGCTGGTCCTTTTACTCCATCTCTGGGAGGAGCCAAGTATCTAATGGTAATTATTGATGATTTTTTAAGGTTTGGATTTTGTTATTTGTTGAAAAACAAATCTGAAGCCTTTGAAATATTTCAAAATTGGTGTAAGTATGTTGAGAGGAAGCACCAGGTTCAGGTTGGAATTTGCAGAGTGATTCTGGAGGAGAATTTATGTCTGACTAGTTCCAAAATTGGTTAAAACGGAAGGGTATTTTTCACAGACACTCTGCCACTTTTCTCCATGCCAAAATGGCATATTGGAGAGGAGATTTGATATTTTACAAACCATAAAAAACTCTTTGATATTTGATTCTAAAATAGATAAGAAATATTGTGGTAAAAAAATGCTAACTGCTAATTATTTGAATAACAGATAGTTGAATTCTGTGGTACAGGATACTCCATATTTCTTGTTATATAGTAAAAAACCTTCTGTTAAACATCTGAGAATTTTTGGGAGCTTTGTGTGAATCAACATTCCCAAGGTTTTAAGAAGAAAAGGATCTCCTAAAGCACAGAGACTGAGATTTCTGGGATATCAAACCGACTCCAAAGCTTATAGATTTGCACTTGCAAATGGTAAAGTGTTGACTTCCAGAAATGCTCAGTTTGAGGAACATTACATCTAGTGCCAAGTTCATTCAAATCCTGAGGTGCTTCTGCCTTTAAATTAAAGTGCACAGGAGCAAATGCCAGAGTCAGGTTTGACTGTTGATGGTGCTGAGAGTCTTGTTCATGTTAAAACTAAATTACAACAGTGGCACAGTCCTATGCAGGCAGAAAGCAATGATGGGAATCATGATGTGACACAATTTCCTACACCCAGAAGATCTAATTGTGAGAAAAAAGGAATACCACCTGAAAGATTTGCAGTGCAAAACACTATCAGGGTGTGTCAGGTTACATGTGAACCCAATGATTTTAAGGGTGTGTCAGGTTACATGTGAACCCAATGATTTTAGAGAAATGTTGTAATTATCCCAAGAAGAGCAGATGAAGTGGCATAATGCCATGGATGATGAGATACATTCTATGAATAAACAAGGTGTCTTTGAATTGACTGATTTGTGAGAGGGGCAACAATCTGTTGGATGCAAATGTGTGCAAAAAATAAGAAGGTTGAATTCTGGTGAAACCAAGTACAAGGCAAGGTTGGTTGCATGAGGATTTTCACAGATAAGACAGGCTAGTTACAGCAAACCATTTGCCCCCATTGCCAAAGGACAGAGTATTACAATTGCACTGTCTGTGGCTAGTTTGTGTGACTTAAAAGCAGAGCATTTTGATACTGGGACTGCATATTTAAATGCTAATTTTAAGGAAACTATTTATATGCAACAGGCACCTGGATATCAAAATGGTATCCCAAATCAAATGTACAAATTTAAAAAGGCCATCTATGGATTAAAACAAAGCACAAGATGCTGGTTCAAATGCTTATGAGATATGTTGTTAAATATTGGTTTTCAACAAAGCAAAGCCAATCCTTGCATGTATACAAGAGGAAATGATCAAAGCTATCAATTTCTGATTGCATTTGTGGATGATCTGTGAATGTTCACCAAAATACAGGAACAAGTAGCAAAATTTGTTCAAGAACTTGGTACAAAATTTTAAGTTAAGGATCTGGGTGAAGTGCAACAATATTTGGGTGATAACATCAAAAGACTGGAAGATGGTAGATTTCTGCTGAGCCAAAATCAGAAAATAATTAAATTGCTGAGTGACTGTAATATGTCTGACTGCAAAAGTGGTTATCAGCCATGGTACCAGATTTTGTGAACAATACTGATGAAGCATTGTTTCAGAAGGCTGAGCGATACCATTCTGCTATTAGAAGTTTGCTTTATCTGTCCAACTGGACATGCCTTGACATAGCCTATGCAGTGAATGTCTTGTCTAGAAAAGTATCACAACCTACGCAAAATGATTGGCAGGGCTTAAAAAGAGTACTAAGATATCTGAAGGTTACCATGGATTATGGGATACAGATTTCATCCCAAGGATGTCACAAACTGCAATATTATGTTGACAATGATTTTGCACATAATAATTTGGAGAGAAAGTCCACATCTGGAATGATTTTCAAATATGCAAATTCCCCATTTTTTTGGAAAACAAAAAGACTGTCCACTGTGTATTTGTCCTCTATGGAGGCTGAATTTTCTGCCTTATTTGATTTGATTTCTGAATTGGTTTTGATCAATCAACTGTTTATTGATCTGGGAATACCAATTCCGGAACCTGTTGAAATCTTTGAGGATTCTCAGCCCTGTATTCAAATGGCAACAGCTGAGGAGTTAAATCAAGAATCAAGCATGTTGCTGTTAAATATCAAAATGTGTGTGGTTCAATTCCTAGGATTAATCACCTTGACTTACTGTCCATCACAAGAAAACGTAGCTGACTTGTTTATAAAAGCACTGGCTTCAGTTAAGTTTCAATATTTGTGTTCCAGATTTGGTATGATACAATGTGTGTGAATACAGCTCTTTAAGTATAAACATAGAGAGGTGTAATGGATTGTGGGACATGCAGTTAGTAGATTTATGCTGTAAAGGGCTGCAGTGTAATATAATTGCCTATAGGGTGCAGAAATGGGTGCAAAAGCTTGCTAGAATTAACTTGTATACTGAGATTAATTACTTGACAAGTATGACTTTCACAGCTTGAGCTAGCAGTCCTGAAATCCGGAGATTGTAATCTCTCTTTCGTATAAGGGAATGTTTATCTTTCTCTATAAGCTAAAAGGATTGGATATCTTGTGCTGCTCTGTGAATGTATGTTCAGTACTCTTTTGCATCTCAGTACTATGAAGACATGCTCTGTACTATTAAAGATATTTCTGTATTTATGCTTTAGTAATGTGAAATAGTTTCTTGGGCCCAAAACTGTGTCTGTCTCTTTATTCTTCTGCTGAAAGAAACAAGAATCTGCTCCAAAGTAATAGTAATAAAATTTATTCGGTCTTTGACCAGTATAGAATCTGCTACAAATTCTTTGCTACTTAGATCTCTTAATATGCTCAGAGGTTTAGTGTGCTAACATGAAAGTATTGCCTAGTTGAGTTTCCGCTAATTTCCCTAACATATTAGAAACTCGATGTCTATGTAGAAATTCCACAAGTAATTTGGGTAACAGAAGAGTGTTCTCAATGTACAGGGCAAGTCAGAGTCAATATTTGCCTTCAGAGTGGTGGCTACATTTCATCCTACATCAGGGAGGATTGATTCTAACTCTCCTGATGGGAGAGGGAATAGACCTAACCATAGCTGGGCAAACACAGAAGCCCACTGAGAGTCCATTGCCCACATACTGTGTGGAACCTAAAAAAATTGACTTCTAAGCATCCTTGCTGAAAGTAAACAGCCCCTGGAGTAGGGGGAGAATGGCCTATTCTCTTATTACATACTAATGGGGGGAAAGAGAGAAAATATTGAGTAGAAGAAATCCTGAATGAGACTGGATAAGCTCATGTTGGCTTGAGTTGGTTCTGGACTGAATCATGCCACTCTGAAACATGCAGACAGATTTGGGAGCATTTCAAAGTAATGACCATTTCAGCATGTGGAACAGTAAGACTGAGTTCTCCAATAATAATAATTATTATTATTTATTTATTTATTTATTTATTTATTTATACCCCGCCCCTCTGCTAAAAACAATCAGGGTGGCTTCCAACAATTAAAACATTGTAATAACGAATAAAAGCACCACCCAACCCCACACTCCCCCATAAAAAGACATTAAACAATATAAAATTAAAACCATCTAACTAAAACCACACTAAAAACAGCTATGCACAAGATTAAAAAAGGCCAGGAGATGCAGCTCCTGAGGCCAGGATCTAATTAGGAAAGGCCTAGATCCTCCCTCCAATATACACAGTTGACAGTGTATTGTGATGGGCTGGAGTGAATGCTATAGCTTCCAAACCATAAGAAGAGTCTCATTAGCATTTTCTGAAATTTCTGGTCACAGCATTTGAAGCAAAGATTTCAGTGTAATGAGTCACTGAAGTTATTTTCCCATTTTCCTTCATTACTTAGCTATGGGTCTGCTTGGGGCTAGGTTGAAGCAAGAGACAGATCTAGACTTGACAGCTGTATATGTGTATAGTGTGGAAAGAATATTTGAAAATACTCAACAAAATGGTTGAAAAATGGCTTTATTGATTGTTGGGAAAGCCTGATAAGGAGAATTCTAGCAAGGCCAGAATCTTTGCAGTTCAAGACTTATTCTGCATTATAAATTTACATGGGGGGTTTGAACAGAAAATGCCATTTTCTGTAGAAGACCCCCATGCATTTATTTGCATAGAGTAAGTCCTGAACTGTGAATGGTCTTTGAAAACCTTTGACAGTCTTTGATTACTGTCCCATAGTGAGAAGATAAAAGGTAAAGTTACTGTATTCATTTTTTTCTGCAAGAACAACATTTATGAATATTTACATCCTCAGTGTATAGTTTATTTGGTTGTTGTTAACTTAGGTGAGGTATATTCTTCACTTTTCTATTATGGAGCTGCTTGGGCATGGGTATTTGTGAATGACAGCATAGGAGTTTCTTTTTTCCCTTAATTTTTCTTAGGCTTGAGTTTAATTTAGCTGTTCTGGAGCTGCATGTGTGGATGCATTTTTTCTTAAGATTAAACTTTCTTAGGCCTAAATTTATTGCTCACATATTTCGATGAAATAACCACCTGGTTTTAACTAGGTGGGACTGCCAGCTCCCAAACTGGACTGAAGATCCCATGCCCAGCCCTACTAGAATATCAGAAATGACTCTACTATTCACAAGGGTATTTTCTCTGCTGATATATCAGCTAGGGCTTGTTCTGCATGGGTTGTTTGCACCCTCGTGCCCATTTCTTGGAGACTTGCAGTCCAAACAATATAGGACTTTTGTTCCATTTTGTCCCTGGGCAGTCTAGATGACACCCAGGCAAAAATGGGGGGGGACACAATAACACCCATTAAGCCATTTTATTAAAACTCCCAGGAAAACCCGTGTCATTTAAAAAAAAAAAAACTGGATCAGATCCCGTGGGAACACATGACCCCATACCTGCACACTAGTCCATATCTGCAGTCACCGCTGCCATTGGTGTCTCTCTGAAGCCAGGAAGGAGGTCCTCATCATGTGATCAAGGCACCCTGCATATGACCAGTTTGAAAGGCTGTTCCCATAATCACATGCTGAGGGCTTCCTTCTTGACTTCAGGTAGAATGACACTGTTACCTGTCCCTATAATATTTCATAAATTGGCAAAAATTAGACACGTGGTCTAGTAGACCAGGATGGACCAAAGGTGAGGTCAGGTGGAGGTCACTAGGACCTAAATGAAGGTTTCATGGAAAACTACCAAGAGACATACCCAAGATATGACTAAGAGAAAGTCCTAGTAAACTACGCCATCACCTAGGTATGTGCTAATTCCCCCTTGGACGCATTGGCAATGAGTCATCCATTACAAACAAACAAGTGACCAGAACTCCCATTATCCCCAGAAAACCTTTCCTTGTACCTTTCCTATCCCACAATCCAGAGGTTGCCATAAACCCATCAGTTCTAATATCTCAGCCTTTATTTGTTTGTTTGTTTGTTTGTTTTAGGTATTTCTACCGCACTCTTCAGCTATAAAGGCTCTCAGAGGGTCTTACAAATTGTTAAACAATAGAACTTTACACATATATACCACTTTATAGTGTGTTAGGCATTAAGTGGTTTCCAATGTGTGTTAGCTAATTGCCCCCACGAGCTGGGTAATCATTTTACCGATCTATGAAAGGATGGAAGGCCTTGGAGCCCTTGGGGTTGAACTTGCAACATTTTGGCTGCAGTACAGGCATTAACAACAATTAGTGAAGTCACAGTTTTGTTTGTTTAATGTTGTGAAACCTATCTAAGCTTTGTTCTAAGTTCAACTCACCCCTTCAGGATACAAAACAGGATATAAATATTAGTCCCAAAGCAGCAAACTGTGTGCACCATCACTCTGCCAGATTGCTGTGCCACTCTGAGCTCCAAGTCTGTGTCTTCTCCGCTGCACGAAGCTCTGTTTTTTAGGACTGGTAATTATTACCCATACTTCTTAAGATATATGTTTTATTTTATTATTACATATACAGCTCATAAAGGGGGTACAAAGTAGACAGAAGAGGTACACTCCCATCCCCCCTTATCCCCTCATTATGTCTTAGATCTTAATTAGACATCTTTCAGACTAAAAAGCTGACTTCCTCCGTAAAAAATATCTCAAAGAGTTTATCTTTCTTCGTATGTTATTTAATGTCCTCTTTCCTTTCAACCTACTATCTATCTCTTATCGTTGACTTATCGTACCACTGTATTTCTCTTCTCATCTCTCCTTCGCTGTTTAACACTTTTTCTCTTCTCCCTCCCTTTATCATCAACACAATTTTACGCATATATCTATTCACTTGCTGCTTATCCTTCTTATATTTCTATATCATTGGCTGTGCCCCATCTTTTCCTGCAATAGTTTATTACTGGTAACCACTCTTCCTCTGTTTTTTGTATTGGTTTCTGGTTTAATAAACAAGTCAACCTATCATTTTCTTTCAGTTCCTGTATTTTACTAAGCCATTCCTCTATCCTTGGCACTTCTTTGTTCTTCCATTTTGCCACTATAAGCAAACGGGCCACAGTACATAGATAAAATACTATCCTCCAATATTTCCTATCCACATCTTTCATTAACATTGATGTGATGTTTAGAAGATATAATTTCTGATTCAATTCAAACTTGATATTGAATATTTTTTTAATGATCTTATGTATTTTTAACCAAAATATACGCACATCCATACAAGACCATCACATATGATTTAACGTTCCAGTTACTTTTTGGTATCTCCAACAATTCTTCTCTTTGGTTCCGAACATTTTATTTAACCTTGATGGTGTCAAATACCATCTATTACTTATTTTTTTAAAAAAAATCCTTTAGGGCCTGACAAGCAGTGAACTTTTTTGTTTTCTTCCATGCACCTTCCCATTCTTCTAGTTCAATCACCTCCCCAATATCTCTTGCCCATTTAACCATTGGTTCTCTTACTGTTTCGGTTTCGAGTTGTCTAGAATTAAAGATTTTATATATCCTTGCAACTTTCTTTTTCTTATCATCCCATATTATTTTTTCTAATTCCATTTCCTCATCCCAAAAATCAAATACCTCTATATCCTTTTCAAATATGCTGTGTATTTGTTGATAAGTTAACCAACTGAATTTCCAACCCTCACGGTCTAACTCCTCTTTAGTCTTTATTTCCTTCTTTATACCTCCCTTCTTTTACACAGTTCCTTATATGTAATCCATTCGTCAGATTTGCCCACATAGCCCCATCTTCCATTAAAGGCCTCAACCGGGGAAATCCAGTTTGGCATTTTCCCGAAGTAATATTTCTGAATCTTTTTCTAGGTTTGATAAAGAGCTTTCCTAATAATGTGGTTGCTAAAACCTTTATGTATTGTAACTTTCTCATATCCTAAGTATGCGTGCCAACCAAGCCTCAGGCCTGCTCCTTCAAGCAGCAACGTCCTTTGGTCTTTCAATTTAAACCACTCCCCTAGCCATAGAGTACTGCAAGCTTTATAATAGTTTTGTAAGTCCAGCAGGTCTAGTCCTCCCCTTTCCGATCGTTCAATTAGGGTTCCCCATTTCACTCTTGCCTTTCTTCCATCCCATATAAAATCACTCAGATCCCTTTTCCAAAATCACTCAGATCCCTTTAAAGCGTTGATCATTCACAATAATTGGTGAGTTCTGAAATAGGAACATCATCTTTGGGAGGACGGACATCTTAATAGCAGCTATTTTCCCTAGGAGTGATAAATTCAACTTTGACCATAGAGCTAATTTTCCTTTTATTATCTCCCATGTTTACAGCCAAATCCCTAAATATCTCACTTTTTTCTCCAATTTGCAATCTGATTTCACATTTAATACTTCTTGATCCTTTTTGGGTGCCCTGGTGGCGCAGTGGTTAAATGCCAGTACTGCAAGCCACCACGTCGCAAGTTCGATTCGAGCCAGCTCCAAGGTTCACTCAGCCTTCCATCCTTTCGTAGGTCGGTAAATTGAGTACCCAGCTTGGGGGGGGGCAATTAGCTAACACACATTGGAAACTGTTTAATGCAGTTAGATGTGTAAATAGCTATTGCTTAAAAAAAACAATTTGTAAGCCGCTCTGATAGCCTTGTGGCTGAAGAGCAGGGTATAAATAAATAAATAAATAAATATTCTTAACCAAAATTATTGTTTTATCTTTGTTTATCTTAAAACCAGCATATTTCCCAAATTCAGCAATAGTTTACATTAAGTAGTTTACATTTTCCACAGGATCTTCTAACACTATGGCCAGGTCGTCTACGAACACTCTGACCATGTATTCCCGATTTTTGATTTTCAAGCCTTTTATCCTGCTGTCTTATTTTGTTCATTAGAATTTCTATAACTGTTATAAATAATAGTGGGGACAGGGGGCAACTCTGTCTCGTTCTTTTTTGTATTGAAATTTCTTTAGATCTTTCTCCGTTTATAATTATTGAAGCTTTTTGTGCTGTGTAAATATTTTCAATATTAGGTATCACAAATTGAACGAATCCCAACTCCTCCATCATTTTAATTAAGCAGCGCCAGTAGTTATTATTGAACGCCTTTTCGACGTCAACAAAAAATATGGCCACCTTATGTTCATTATTCTTTTCCAAAAATTCCAGGTATCTATTATATTTCTAATATTTGCTGCTTGTGATCTGCCTGGTAAAAATCCATTTTGATCATTGTTTATTATTTCTTTTAAGATCTCTTTTATTTTGCTTGCCATCATAGTTGCGTAGATCTTATAGTCCACATTGAAAAGGGAAATCGGGCGATAATTTTTTACATCAGTTTTTTCTTTGCCTTCTTTCCATATCATCGTAATGTTGGCAACTTTCCATGTGTCTGGCATACCCTCAAAATGGACTAGATTGATCACTACCCATAACGGTTTTGAGATTTCTTTTTCAAAAGCTTTATAGAAGACCTCTGTAAATACGTCTGGACCTGGAGCTTACTTTGTTCAGACTTTGTATCGCTTTAGTTATTTCATCTGTGGTAAAGATTTTTGATAAACCCTGTCTATGGTCTTCTGATAACTGTATGAACTTATTTTCCTTAATATAGTTGTTCATCCTGTCATTCCAATCTTGCTCCTGCACTTGTTCCTTATAAAGCATAGAGTAGTAATCTATGAATTCCTTTTCTATATCTTCTTGATGCTTTAAAAGCTTCCCATTTGCTTTGATTTCGGTTATCGTCCTCTTCTCATTTAAATGCTTCAACTTATAGGACAGCCATCTTCCTGTCTTATTGGCCTGTTCAAATGATCTTTGTTTTAGCTTCTTTAGTTTCTCACTTATCTCTTCAGTTGCTATGGCGTTGATTGATCTTCTTTTTTTATTTCTTTATTCAAATTAAAATCATAAAATAACTACAAATAACTCAATAATACAATAATACAAATATAATAAATTAGACAGATAAGACAACATCTAAACAAACAAACCTTCTACACAAACCTACATATTGCCAACATACCTAATAAATCAACAAACCAACAATATAAAAGAAAAAAGGATACACCTTACAAACAAATAACAAATAACATAATCATAACATACATTCTGACTTCCTTCATTTCCCTTACTCCTGGTCATAATATATATTAACAATCTTTAGTCGCCTACTTATATCCATATATACACGTATATACTCTTGTATTTGCATACATACATACATCTATGTATATATATATATATATATATATATAATTCCTCTGTTTAACTTTCTTCCATTATTTATTATCCTTCCTTTGATCTTCTTTGATTGATCTTCTTAATAATTCAATCTCTTTAAGTATCACTGTGCTTTGCGGTTTCTTTCTTAATTCCTTCTCTTTTTCCTTCAATTTTTGTGTTATTGCCTGTTCCCTATCTCTCTTCTCTTTGACGATCTCCGCTCCTTTTTGTAAGAAAAGGCCTCTCATTGTGGCTTTAAATGCCTCCCAAATTATCTTCATTTTTGTATCTTTCTTTCTGTTTTCATTAAAATAATGTATAATTCTTCCTTTCATTTTTTGAACAAAGTTTTCCTTCTTTAGCAAACCCTCTCTCAATCTCCAGGTGTATTCTCTCTTGGGAAGTTTCAATTTCATCTTTATGGGATTATGATCTGAAATCAGTTTTGGCAGTATCTCCATCTCCTTTATTCTTGGAGTAAAAACTGACGATGTCCAAAACATATCGATTCTCAACATTGTCTTGTGGATTTCAGAACGAAAGGTATATCCTTTCTCATCTTGATATTTCTGCGTCCAGAGATCTTTCAAATGAAACTCTTCCATAATATCCCAGCAAATTCTCGGAAGTGTGCCCTGGTTCTCTTTGGTGTCTCCAGACCTGTCTCTCTTCCCGTCTACCACTCCATTGAAATCTCCCATGAGAATTATTGTTCCCTTTTCCAACTTTGTCATTTCCTTCTTTAGATTCTTGTAGAATTTTTCCTTCTTCTGAAAGGGTCCGTAAATCGCAATTACATATATTTTTTCATGTATGAGATTGATCTCTACACCAATCAAATGACCGTTATTATCTGTTAAGATTTGTTTTGCTTCGTATTTCTTGTCAACATATATCACTACCTCCTTTTTCTTGTTTGGTGCCAGGGACGCAATTTCTTGATCCAGTAAAGAATTTTTCAAATATTTAGATTCTTTTTGTTGTATCCTGAATTCTTGTAGGCAGGTGACCTCTGCTTTGTTCCTCTCTAAGTAGTGATATACTCTTTTCCTCTTTATCAAGGTATTAAGACCCTTCACATTCCATGATATTATATCCATAGACTTCTATTTTTATTTACCATCTCCTTCTTCTTGTTCTTCATCCGTTTTGCCTTTTTTCCCCTCATCTCGCTCTTCTTCTTCCTTCTCAGACTCATCTTCTTGTAATAGCTCACCTTCTTCTTCAAAGTTTTTATCCCTTCCTTCTCTTCGCTCATGATCGTCTCTTTGTTCCTTGTTAATTAGTTCCTTCTTTTCTCCTCATTTGCTTTTCATCCTTCTCCTCCTGTCATCTTCCTTCTGCTCATCTTCATTAAGTTTTCTCAATGTTTCTTGCGCCTTGTCAACTGAATTTATTTTATAATTCTTTTGCTGGTATGTGTACGATATTCCCTCTATTCAATCCCATCTAAAGTAAACTCCCATTCGTGTAAGTTTTTGTGTTAGTTGTTTGTAATCTTGTTGTTTTCTAAGCACTTCTGTCGGGACGTCCTTAAATACTCGAATCTCCTTTCCCTCAACTATAAGTTTCTGTGTGTAGTTCATTTGAATTATTCTGCCTCTGTACTTCGATCTCGTAAATGATATTACTATGTCTCTCAGGAGCTTTCGTTCTTTTGCAATTACTGAACTTGCTCTAAAAATTTTATCTATTTCTTTTTCTATATTTTCTTCCATGTCCTCTATATAAGTTGCTAAAGCCGGTATTATTCTTTCCTGTAGGTTTTCGTATATCTTTTCTGGGAGGCCTCTCAACTTCAAACATTTCTCTCTATATCTGATCCCTTGTAATAAAGTTAGTTGTTTCTCCTTCTCCATTTCCTTCTTGATATTTACCGATTGATTTTCTAAATTATCCGTTCTGTCCTTTACTTTTTCCATGTCTCCTTTGATCTCTTTCATTTCCATTGCCATTTTGTCTAGCCTTTTTTCTATCTTCTCAAAATCATAATGTATGTCCTTCTTAAAATTTCATATTACCTGCTTGATCTCCCTCTTAAAGGATTTAAGCTCCTCCAAAATTTGGGTATTGATGTCTGTTTAGGCGGCATTTCCGTTGAGACCCTCCGTAGGGCTGGTACTTGGGGAGTGGTATATGCTCTAGGTCTCAGACCCGAGGCCATCAAATTATGCAGCAATAAGGGAGTCAGCTAACGGTCCCTGATGCAAATATATATGTGATTATATGTATATGTGTGTGTGTGTGTGTATATATATATATATATATAATTTAGTTACTTCCCAGTTCAATCTGGAAAGTTAAGTAGCCAAGGTTCTCCTCCAGTAAAATTATAGGAAAATTATAGTAGGATAGCCTTTACAATCTAACACTTATATCAATTGAGTAGGAGGATTGTGGGAAAAAAAAGATATGTTAAAGTAATTAATACTTGTTGTCTTGGTCTAATAATGTCAGCTGAAATTGCTGGCCTTTACTTTTTTTCCCCTTCCTCGTAAGCCCTAAAGGTTGTTTTTTTTGTTTTTTTATAATATGTTTCCCTCAGCTTATATCCAAAATCCCAGCATTCAACCCACTATCCTCCCTCTTCTTCACACCCCTTCTGTCAATCTTCTCCAGGCTCTGTTAGTTACCCATATTTCTGAAGCTATTCGTCTATCCCAACTTTCCTCCTTAATTCTTCATTAGCTTTGTATGGTCTTTGTGAGGGTGTTTGCACATGTGAATGCTTCTGTGTTATTTTCCAATAAAAACCATTTTATTTTATTTTAACTTGGAACCTCTGCAATTACTATCAGTATACATAGGTGCAGAGGTCCTGCAAGTTACCCAACCTCTATCAGTCATGCATTTGAGTCATTATAATTCCCCCAACTTATAACATAAGTTTGGCATCACAAGTATGTTCCCCACAGAACCCCACCAATATGGGTAACAACACAAGATTGTGGGGAAGATGCCCGCCAGTATGTGTGTGTGGTGGCCAGCATTTGTGTGCAGATGCCAACCCATTACATGCAGATAGCAGGGGGAAACTGACCCAATCTGGTGTATTCTGGCAGGTCTAGACAATCCTTCAGTATGGAGAACCTATTGTGATACTGGCAGCCCCTCCCTTGCTTGGGGTCTCTGCTGGTTCGGGATATGAAGAAAATGAAATGATCACACACCAGTTCTGGGCTTGAAAAAGAAGGCTATTTTATTAATGACAACAGATAGAAAAGCAAATAGGCATATTTTCATCAATCAAACTGACATAAAAAGCCATAAGGATACGAACCGGCTACGCAGAGGTGCAAGCTGCTGCAAAGTGAAGCCCTTTGTCTTGCCCTCACCTTGTATGTGTTCCTCTTACTGAATCTTTGCAAACATAGTGGGTAAAAAGTAAAACTTTCTCAAGCCAATTAACAAGAGGAAATTTTCTCATACAAATTATCTTACTAGGTTCCAGGAAGTATCAAAACATCCTTATTTCCTTGGCTTTAGGATGACATTATCATTCTCTCCCCCCGCCTCCAGCTATGGAGAGAAACCCCTCCTTGACCCATTCTACTAAAAGGAAACAGGGCCTAGTGTGTCAAATGCAGTCTGAACTGATATGTGTACATCATAAAATTCTTGTTGATTCATTCTATTACTGTATCAACCCTTTACAAAACAGGAGAAAGACATAAAAACCTACCAGGGCACTATTCTTAGATAGTTGTCTTCAAATATGCCCTTCTAAGATAAGATCAGGTTTATTTTTTTCAGCAGTGTTCCTATGATTCTTGGATTTTTTTTTGTAGTTCGGATGCCAGAAATAATCTGAATTGTTTGAGCCATCCCCAACCAACCATATTCTTACTGTGTGCTTTTGGCCCAGCAAGCCACAATGCTATGGATCAAAATGATGTCGTATCTGGGAATCAATAATGATCTCATCACATTTTATCAAAATGACTCTGGAACACGTCCCCAGTTATACATCTGCTAGTCTTTCTAGCTGATATGCCAAAGGAATAATAATAATAATAATTTATTTATACCCCGCCCCTCTGTTAAAACAATTGGGGTGGCTTACAAAAATTAAAATACAATACAGATAAAAATCCCTAAACACCCCCACCCCCTGAATAGAGTAGATCTATTCATTGAGAGAGAATTGACTGTTCTCCATTGTTCCCTTTTGCCTTCTCTCAGAGACATCTGTGGGTGATTTCTTCAAAAACCTATCCATGGGCTGGCAAAGAGCTGTAATACTTTGGTGGCACATATACACACAGCTGTACACTTTGTACATTTGCTGAGCATGCCACATGACAGCTGCTTCATGCTTAGGGCTAAGGCTTTCAGTGTTTATTTAACTAGTGACACCACTGAGGTTCCTCAGCCTATTAGGGAAGCAAGACTTTATGCTGAAATAGAATGGGGTAATCCTGATACTGCTGTAATCTATCTATCTATCTATCTATCCATACATACACTGTAATCTTGTAGGATCTGCTATCATTTTGTCTAAATGAAGAGAAATCAAAATGCAACCCATTTCTTCTTTTGCCAACATACTTTTAAAGTAATGCTTATTTTATCCTCCCTGTTTACATACTTCTGTGTATGGAAACAAAAAATATTGGAGATATCTGTCCCATCCATTGTCCCTTAGCAAACCTTGCCCAAATACTTGAGATGGTAGACAAGTCCTCTCCCCCATCAGAAGTCTGAGGCTGCTGCCATACTGCAGAAATAATGCAGTCTGACACTGTTTTAAGTATCATGGCTCCATCCTATAGACTCCTGGGATTTGTAGTTTGTTGTGGCACCAGAGAGCTCTGACAAAGAAGGGTACATATCTCACAAAACTACAAATCCCAGAATTCCATAGCATTGAGCCATGACAGCTAAAGCAGTGTCAAACTGCATTATTTCTGCAGCCTAAGAGACTTGGAGTTCTATCTTACTTTTGCATGGGTATTGAGGTAGCCTTCATCTCATTTGAAAGCAGAAGGTTGACTTAGGACATGCAGGACAAGCAGTGTGGAACACATTGTTTTGCCCTCCATCACAGCCAGGAATCTGATGCTTCTGTCCACTTTACATTGCTTCACTTTTCCTAATGGCAGGGTTGGTCTGGCCCTTAGAAATAGAGAAGCTCTCACATACAATCAGAGCTCCAGTCAATTCTGCAGAAGGCAACTTGGTGTGCATAAAAACAGCAATGTTTTGCTTAAGTGAATGAGGACATCATATCTACTAAATTTATTTGGAAATATATTGCAGTACACTTGCAAAATCTTTGAGAAAGAGAGACAAAAATATGATAATATATTTGGTAAGATTCTGTATTTTGGAGCAGTCCTCAATCTTTCTTCTACTAGGTTTTACTTTCACACTCTGTGCCTAGTTTATTGATAAACAGGAAAGCCCTCCTACCCCTTGAGACTGTGTTCACAGGATATCACAAATGAGACCCCACATGACAGCAATAACACTCCTTCTACTAAAAATGAAATATCACGTTGAAGATTCCACTTCTAGAGTTCATACCAATGATGTGATAAATAAGATAATTGTTCTTTTTTTAAACTCCTAACTGCAATGTATTTGACATGATCTATTCACAGTAGCTTTCAGGGTTCTGATTTATGCACATTAACTTTCAGATTCAGGTGCATTGCCTTGATTTATATATGCTGCATAGAAAAGTTCTTATTAATGAACCTCACATTTTTAAAGTTCAGATTTAGTGTGTTAGTTTATAAATCTTTGTTAAACTTCCAATTTAGTTCTCTGATTAATGTATCTAGGTTTCATGCTGTTTATGAATCATAATATTAAGTACCTGATTTAATACTACTGTTACTGTAAGAAGCATTAGCACAGTAAAATATTCAATACCTAGGAGACTGACATAACACTGATCAATGATTTTTACATACCTAATGGACACTTTAGGCCGAATCTTAAATTGGCATCTATGGGCGAAGCTATATCTCATATACATATAATAAGTTAAAATTATCTGTCCGTTGAGAGCCACAATGATGTCATGACATGTTCAGTCCTATTTTATTGCTGAAGAGAAAGTTGTCAATAAGCAGTGCAGCCAATGTGAGAAAAGTGAACTATGTATTCTCCTCTCAGCAATACAGTGACATGGGGAATGGGAGGAAAGATGTGATATTGTGGGATGGTTCAGAAAGATAGGGCAGGGTTGGGAAAGGCTGGGGATAAGACAGTTTATCTAGACCAGAGAGTTAGCCTAGCTAAACAGTATAGTGAGCCAAATTAGTTTACTGAAGGAAGGTTGGGTGGATGAACAAAGGCTTAATGAACACAGGAGCAAAGGAATAAGGGGTGCAGGAAATGAAGAGTGAGAAAGAAACAAGGTCAAAAGCTGGGGTGAGCAAAGTGTTGCCCAGGGCTCTGTTCAGCTCCAAGATTGTCTATGTGGCCATTGACCCCCCTCAAGACTCCCTGCCCCATCCTTTTTTCTGGCCCCAAATAGAAATGAACTGCCTTACATGGAAGCCACCAGGAATGACAATTCACTTTTGAAATACTTTGTATTCCGGCGTATAAGATGACTGGGCGTATAAGAAGACTCCCCCAATTATTAAGTTAAAATATAGAGGTTGGGATATATACTCACTGTATAAGACCACCCCTCCCTCTCTTATATGGTGAGTGCAGTTGTCCCTTCATATTCACTGGGGTTTGGTCCCAGGACCCCCTGTGAATACCCAAATCCGTGAATACTCAAGTCCCATTATATGCAATGGCAAAGCAAAATGGTGTTCCTTATATAAGATGGCAAAATTAAGGTTTGCTTTTTGGATTATTATTTTTTAAAGAATATTTTCAAGCCATGAATACCCAAATCTGTGAATATTCAAGTCCCATTATATACACCTCTCTCTCTCTGGCTTTTCTTCGCAAACGAAGATTCAGGAAGGACTCATCCCGCGCTTTCTGCAAGCGCGCTGATGACTAAAAAGGCCAATCCAAGATAAACAAGTCCGGTTGCAAAAAGCACAGCAGAAGGTCTCCTTGGGTGATGTTTTTGGGTTGTGATTCTTGCTGCGTTGTCATTTCTCTTCAAGACTTGTTCGTCGTGAGTTCTCAAATAAGGCTGCAGCATTGTGGATAGTGCGTCTCCATGCCTCCCGATGTGAGGCCAGGGCGGACCACTGTTGGTGATCAATTTGGCCAAGCCTGAGATGTTGTTTCAGGGAGTCTTTGTATCGCTTTTTTGGACTGCCCCTCTTATGCTGACCTGTGGCGAGTTCACCACAGAGTAGTATTTTGTGGGAGGCGATGGTCCTCCATCCTAGAAATGTGCCCTGCCCAGCGCAGCTGTGTTCTCAATATCATGGCCTCAATGCTGGTGATCCCTGCTTGCTCAAGGACAGCAACAGCAAAATGGTGTCCCTCATATGAAAATTAAGGTTTGCTTTTTGGATTATTATTTTTTTAAAGAAAATTTTCAAGCCGTAAATACTTCAATCTGTGAATGCCAAATTCATGAATATGGAGGGACAACTGTATATCCCAAACTCCCCCCTCCAGCCACCACCCATCCACCCTTCCCAAAGCCACGATGTGAACCCTGATCGTGGCTTTGGGAAGGGTGGGTGCTGGCTGTAAAGCCTCCCTCACTCCAGCCACCACCCATCCACTCTTCCCAAAGGAATCGAGGTGGAGGAGAGGGGCGAATGTAGTTGTTTGCCTCATATGCCACCCATTTCCTGCGTCTTCGCTCCCTTCACAAAGGGAGCGAAGACACAGGAGACCAGGTGGGGGGTGAGGCAAAGCGGGTACATTTGCCCTTCTCCTTGACCTTTGCCCCCTTTGGGGAGGAATCAAAGGCAGACGAGAGAGGCGAATGTAAGGGTGGCTCAAGGGGGGGGGCTTTCCAGCCACCACCCCCTCCCCTTAGCCACAATCGGGAGCCTGATTGTGGCTTCAGGGAGGTGGAAGGGTGGCTCAAGGGGGGGGGGCTTTCCAGCCACCACACCCTCCCCGAAGCTGCGATCAGGAGCCCGCTTGTGGCTTCAGGGAGCATGAAAAGGTGGCTCGAGCAGGGGGGGGGCTTTCCAGCCACCACCACCCCTCCCCGAAGCTGTGATCAGGGTTCTGATCACAGCTTCAGGAAGGGACCGAGGGGTGGCTGGCTGGGTGGGGTGTCTTCTTATAGGACACCTCATCGCGGCTTCAAGAAGGGCGGGTGCTAGCAAGCCTCCCCCCATCCATCCAGCCAACCATCCTTCCAAAGCCGCTATGGGGAGCCCTATTCTGGCATATAAGAAGACCCCCTAATTTTGAAAAGATTTTGAGAAAGTTAAAAAGTAATCTTATATGCCAGAATATACCGTAGGAGTGCTTTCACTGTTTACCATAAAAACAAAACAACAGTAATAACAACATATTTCAAATGAAAGTAAACTAATGGCCATTTCCTTTTTTTAAAAAAAATGCATTTTGGCAGTCGGTATGACCTTTGAGGGTCCCAGGACATGAAGACTCATACTCAGACCCACTGCATCTCCCTACCCCAATCTACAGGGGTAAAACAACACAAGACTCATCCGTGTGCTGATGTCAGGAAAGGAAGAAATGGATTAGGATGCTTCAATGGCAAGTGAGTGGGCTGTGAAAGATGGAGTAAGTTGACAAGGAGATGAATCAAGGTCAGGGTGGGGTAGGAGGCTGAATTTACTTAAAGCAACTCAACCTTTAGCTGCAGATCTCTACATGATAATATTATGGCCAAAAGAGGCCTTTTGAAACCCCTCACTCAAATCAGTAGATCAGGTCATGAAACAGGCAACCATTATTCCTTTTACTACACCTAGAACTCTGCTTGTTGACTCTCGAAATAAGATTTATTGTATGAATTGTTCACAGGTGTCTGGCTGTATCTGGTAAAAAACAACAACATGAAGACTACACTGATATCTTTTCAGAGTGAACATGGAGGCATCCCAGGGAAAGATGTTTCAATTTCCCCAGAAAACATTCTCTTTTTCCTGTTGTGCACTACAGAATCCAATTAAGAACTTAAGAAACTGCATTTTAGATGCTTCTCTAGGTTCGTTAAATGTCCTGTTCATGACTGCTTTAAATATAACTAAATCTTTACAGTAACATGGAAAAAAACTCATCTAAATTCAAATAATTCCTCAGTACTGGGGTGGGGAATTTGCTGTGTTACAAAGAAGATATTGGAGTGGGAGGAAAATATTTTCTCTGTTACTGTGTGGGAACAAACCAAATCATAGGTTGCTCTGGTGGCACTAAGGCTAGTGTCACCTCCTCCCCCGACAATGTCACCTGGTGCAGTTTGGCCTCTCCACACACCCCTAGTGCCGTCACTGAGAGGTTGCATTCCTAGGTTTAGTATAAAGGGGCAGGAGTGATAAAAACATTTTAAAAAGAGTTGAGGAAACATTGGCCCTTCAGATCATTTGGAATACAATTGCCACACTCTACAAATTCCCACATAGGCCAGGCAGGTTTGAGTTGATGGGATGTATAGGTCAGAGCATCTGTAGGGCCAAATATTCCCCACCTCTGCACTAAAAAAAAAAGTCTCACTAAAAGAGCACCAAAGGACTTGTCACAAGCCATCTGAATGGCATAAATTATAAATGTCCTCATAATTGTAACTTTTTAGTGTATTCCACAGTGAACTCTGAATTCCATGTAATTAATGAAACAGCAAACCAGCTGTCATGTGCTGTATGATAATAGTATTTCGCCCAGTAACTTAGCTAACAGAAGTACATAACACACACTTTAAACAGTCTTTTCAGGAATTGTCAAAAGAAGATTCAAAGGCCAATAATTTACCTGTCATCAAAAGCTTTAATTAATGTAACAAAAAACGGAATAAACACACAGTATGTGTTTAAAGCCTTTACTTTGTAAGCACGTACTGCTGGGTACCACCTCCAAATATGTATAGTGACTCAAGGGTAAAATGTAACCTTTCCAGCAATGCTCATATTCTACCTTATGTATTTCATTTTTTTATCATTTTATATTTTTGTAAATTACATTGATATCCATATAAGCAATCTATGATAACACCACATGCAGGGCCGGTTTAACCTGTCTGCCAAATCAGCATTGGCAGGGGGCCCCAAGGTCAAGAGGGGCCCCCGTGTTGGCCTCCTTAATCTGACGAAGGAACAGCCAGGAGACAGCCGGGAGGAGCCCCCTCTTACCCTCCTCCTCCAAAAACCTCCTGCTGGCTTTTTTAAAAAAATAAACAAAACAGCCTCTCCAAAACTAAAGAGAAAGAGAAAGAAACAGCAGCCCTCCGTGGCAGAAGCTGGAGGGAGAGGCACATCGGAGAGGGTGAGTGTGTGTGTGAGAGAGAGAGACAGGGAATTTAAGGGTTGTCTCCCTCAGAAAGGGCTTCTTTCTTTCTTTCTTTCTTTCTTTCTTTCTTTCTTTCTTGCCCATGTGCCTTCAAGTCATATCGGGGCCCCAAAGTAAAGAATTGCAGGGGGCCCCAAAATTCCTTAAACCGGCCCTGACCACATGTATCACCTTCCAAAGAGTTTTTGTATTGTCTATCAAGTTGAATCTTCATCTTCATTCTATAATTTTGAATCTATCAAAGATTAACTGTATAGTCACTTAATGTTCTCATAATTATCACTTTTCACCTTCTCCCATATCTTTTGATCTTATAATAAGGCATACTATCCCTGTATTTTATCTCTACTTAACAATCTCCTACCAAATTAACATTCCATCTTTTCCTACAGTAATTAATTACTGAAGTCCAGTTTTCTTTTACTTTATTTACTTTTCTTCCATTCAGCACTTGTGTCGGTATACCATTATCTCTAATTTCCACCACTTTATGTAACCAATCATCTATTTGAGGTTGCTCTTGTTTTCCACTAGATGTTAGATTTATCCTAGGCAAGGTGCATAGGTATAATAGGATTCTCCAGTGTCTCTTTTCTAATTCTTTTTTCAAAGAGAGAGACAATATTCAGCAAATATAACTTTGGGTCCATAGCACAATGTATATTTAGCTTGATCCAATACTTCCCAACAATAGGACAATTCCACCATATATGCATCATTGTTCCTACTTCCTTATCACATTTCCAATATTTGTTTTTTTTTTAATTTATAGATTTTGCTTATTCTCGATAGAGTGAGGTACCATCTATTGAAATTTTGAAGTAGCTTTCCTTTACTTTTTGACACACAGTAAAAGTATTCATTTTTCGCCATGCATTTTCCCATTCTTTCAAATTAATCAGCTCTGCAATGTCTTTTGCCCACTTAACCATTGCATCTTTGACCATTTTGGTTTTGAGCTCTCAAGAGAAGAGTAGATTATAAAATTTTGATTTTTTTTCTTAGTTTACTTTCCCACTATCTTATCCAAATCTTTTTTTTTTCAGATTCATAGTCAAATCCTTTTTATCATCTTTAACTCAACTCACTAACTGCTGATAGGTTAACCATTGAATATTACATCCTTCTCCAGTTAGTGTCTCTCGTGCTTTAATAGTACAATTTTGGGGGGGTTCCATTCACATATATCTTTATATTTTATCCATTTTTCTGTTCCTGTCCATCTTCCTAGAAAGGCTTCCTGTGGAGAAATCCACATTGGCATTTTTTGATAGAAGTGATGTTTAATCCTTTGCCAGGTCCTCATCATTGCTGTTCTAATTATATGATCTGTGGATTCTTTACGAACCTTGGCTTTCTCATACCAAATGTACAGGTGCCATCCAAATCTCATACCATCTCCTTCCAAAGTCAACAATCTTTTGTTTTTCAAATTAATCCACTCTGTTAGCCATGTAAGGCTACATGCCTTGTAATAAATCTTTAGATATGGGAGAGCCACTCGCCCTCTCCTTCCAATCCATTAAAATCATCCATTTAATCCTTGCATTACAACTGCCACATATGAAGTTTTTTCAGGTCATTTATCCAAATTCCAAAAGGCTTGTCATTAGATAATATTGGAATGTTTTGAAATAAATTGAGGAGTTTCGGGAGCATAGTCATTTTTACAGCCTCAGCTTTCCCTCACAGTGACAAATTTAATTTCCCACATCTCGTTAAATCTGATTTTATTGATTTCCAAAGCTTATTATAATTATTTTCAAAGAGACCTAAGTTTCTGTTAAATAACCAAATTCCTAAGTATTTTGTCTTTTTCTCTATTTTACATTCTGATCTCGCTTTCAGTTGTTCTTCTTTCTTTTTAATATTCTTTGTTATAATGACTATTTTATCTCTATTTTTCTTAAATACTGAAAAATTACCAAATCTTTCTAAAGTGCACATAAGTTTGTTTATATTTTCCAATGGATCTCCCAGAATTTTAGCAAGATCTCTGCATAAGCCTTGACCATATACTGATCTTTTATTCTCAAGCCGAGTAATTCCTTCTTCCTCCTAATTATATGCAATAAAACTTTGAATGTTGTTATAATGACTAATGGGGAAAGAGGGCACCCTTGCCTTGTCCCCTTTTGGATGTCTACCAAAACTGTGGTTTTGTTTTGTTTTTCATTTATGACAATATGTGCCTTCTGGTTTTCATAGATTTTTCTCACACCATCTACGATATATGACCCGAATCCAAGCTGTTTCAATACTAATATTAAGAAGAGCCAACGAACACTATCAAAGCCTTCTCTGCATCCGTAAATATGAAAGCCACCTTTTTCTCATTTACTTTTTCATAATGTTCAAGTGCATTTATAATGATGTTGTATTATTTGAAATCAGTCAATCTGGTACAAATCCATTTTGACAAGGTAGTTTTCCTCTTTGGTCTTCTTGAATTTCTGTGAATAAATTTTCCTTTATATATTTATCCATTTCTTCCATTTCCTCTAGTTGATCTTATTTCTGTGTTTGTTCTTTATACAGAGCTGTATACTAATTTAGAGATGCATTTTTTATGTCCTCTTGGTTAATGGTCAATCCATTTTTCTGCTTAATTTCCATTATCAATTTTTTTCTGTTTCTTTTCTGAGTCTATAGCATAACCAATGTCCTGATTTGTTTGTCTGTTTGAAATATCTTGTTTAAGCCTTTGTAGCTTAATGCCCATTTCCTCTACTATTTTGTCATTGAGGAGATTTTGTAACAATTTAACCTCATTTTTCAAATCTTTATTTAACGGATGGTGATGTAATTTGTCTTCTTTATTTTTTAGTTCTTTTAGTAATATTTGACTATTTTCTTTCTTCTTTTTAGCAAATTCTGCTCCTCTCTGTAAGAAGCAGCCTCTTATAGTAGCTTTAAATGTATCCTCAATTATTTTCATCTTTGTGTCCTTTATGGTGTTTAATTCAGAAAAAGATTTAATTTCCCTTTTAATTTTCTTGACAAATTGTTTATCTTCCAACATATTTTCCTTCAGCCTCCAAATGTATTCCATCTTCTGAAATTTAAAGAACAATTTAATAGGATTATGATCCGAAATTAATATTTGGAATTATCTCCATTTCCTGAATTTAGGTAATAGGGTTATTGATGTCCAAAACGTATCTATCCTTGACATGCTTTTTGTGAGCATCCGAGTAGAAAGTGCATCCTTTTTCATTCTTATATTTTGCTGTCCAAACATCCAAAAGGTTAAATTCTTACATAATTTTGGAGCAACCTGTAGGGAGTCTGCCTTGATGTCCTTTCTTTTTTGCTTTCAGTTGATCTATCTCTTTCCCCATCTAATACTCTGTTAAAGTCTCCTGAAAGAATCAATTAATCTTTCTCCAATACAGCCATTTTTTGAAGTTTTTTTTAATAAAATTTATCTTTCTTTTCCAAAGGTGCATAAATTGCTATAAGGTTTATTTTAAAATAAAGAAGTTTAATTTCTGTTCCTACATATCAACCTTCATTGTCATTCAGTATTTCTGTAACCGAGTACTTCTTATTCACATATATTGCCACTCCTTTTTCCTATTTGAAGCTGAAATAAACTCCTATCCTAGTTTACAATTTCCCATTAATTTGATAGTTTTCTTACAAATTCTTGTCTCTTGGAGGCATATTATGTCTGAGTTAATTTTCTCCAAAAAGTGAATGTTTTCCAACATTTAGCTGGAGTGTTTAAGCCCTTAACATTCCAGGATGTTAAGGTTGGCATCATTCTTGCATCTCTTCGTCATTAATTGCCACTTCTTCTTCAACATCATTCTTATCCTCTTCATCTGCTGAGAGCTCTTCTGCTGCTAATTCTTTTGCATACTTTGTTTCTTTTTCTGTTTCTTCTTTTTCTTCTTGTTCTTGTTTGGTGGACATTCTGTGTTCCTTTCTGTCTGATGTTCCTTCCATACTTGTATCTTTCTTCTTTCTTGTCCTGTCTTCATACCTTTGTTCTTCCATTCCTTAGAAATTCATTCGTCTTCTCCACCAATGTTATTTTTGTCTTCTTTGTTTGTATGTAAACAAAATCCCTTCTAATCTCTCCCACTGATAATTAACTCCCAATCTTATTAGTTTATTAGTCAATGCTTTGTAATTCTGGGTTTTTTTTCTAAGGATCTCTACTGGGGTGTCTTTAAAAATCTGTATTTCTTTATCTTCTATTCTTAGTTTTTCAAGTGTAACTTTTCTGAATAATAGCAGCTCTCAGTTTTAATCTGGTAAAGGATAATATTATATTCCTTGGTAATTTCTTTCCCTAGCTATTGATGAGTTTGCCCAAAATATCTTGTTAATCTCTTGTTCCATTTGTTCATCTGTTATTTCAACAAAGCTAGCTAACACAGGAATGAATCAATCACATAAATTCTCATACAATGTTTCAGGGACTCCTCTTAATTTTAAACATTTTTCTCTATATCACAATTATTGTGAGTGGCTCATATTTTTGACTTTATCCAGTTCTTTTGTCAAGATATCTGTTCAGTCTTCTAAAGCCGTCATCCTTTTTGCAATCAAATTCACTTCTATTTTAGTATCTTTGATCTCTGTAGATAGTTTATCCAATCTTTTTCCTATTTTATCAAGATCAAGTTTCATCTCCCTCTTAAAAGATCAGATGCCTTCCTTCATTTCTTTTTTGAATCAATGAAGCTCTTCAAGAATTTGAAGAGCTTCAAATTCAAAACCTTAGTTGCTGTTAGCATTTTCTGTTAGCATTTTCTGTTGCTAACTTATTAAACTATTGTTATCAATTTTTTTACCTTTATAGCTGCATCAGAGATTTGACTCCAAAGTGACTCATCACTGATCAGAGAAAGTTTACTATCTTCCAACTTCCAGTTTGTTCCCTTGGGAATTGAACTGGACTTCTTATAGTTTATCAGTTAAGCATTCCCCTCCAAATAAGTCTTATTTTATTTCCAAACAATGGTTGGATTTTTGAAAGTTGTAGTGTCTGACCCAGGGCATATCACTCTCAAGCTCATTCAGAATTTAATCCACATCCTATATCAAAACCTTGTCTTCCCTTCTTTATTTCTGCACACCCCACTTTCCCAAGTTACTACTTAAACAAAAGTAAAAGGAAGTATCCACAAATTAACAATATCTCTTTAAGATTCCAACCTTAGTAGCTCTAGGGATTACATCTGCCTGATCCACCTTCTTCTTTGTTCTTCCATTTCCCTTCTCTTTGCTTTTAACTCATTTCTCTTCCTCAGCTTTATAACTCCTAGTTTAAACTACAAGCTACTCCCCTGCCTTATGCCCCATGCTCCCACATATGAAAAGAGGTAATTAGAAGAAAAAAGACTTCTTTGGGGAGTCTTTAAACTTGAAACTTCAAATCTGCCTTAGAGTTGGGGGGGGTGAGAAGGCTTGTAGCCATTAAGGCTCCTCACACAGTAATGGCTGCTCCAATTTCACCACCTTATCCTTGCCTGCTAAGGACTTTTCCTTGCAGGTCTGAGTAAGGCCGGATCATTTACTGCAAGCCCCTGCTATCTCCTACCTTCCCAGGTTAAGAGAGTTGTAGAAGTCTTATCCAAAACTTCTATTTACTGCATTCAGAGGATTGATGTAAACGGAGCTCCATTTCTTCTGTCAGTTGCCATCAGTCCCCCTACTGGAAGCCCTAAGTTATGTATTTCAAAACAGATGGGAAAATAATTTTCTATATGAAATCAAGAGACACCTGTTTGAAGTTGGGAAAATTATTTTTTGGGAGAATCCTGGCTAGACTGGAATCTCTGGGGTTGTCTAGATGAGAAAACATAATGCTGATTCCTCTTCAATAAAGCAAATTCACAGTAGCATTCATTTGTGTCCATGGTCCTTTGGCAAAATTGATTGTATGTGCCTGCAAATCAAGATGGTGGCCAAATAAATTACAGTGTATTAGTACTCTCCACATGTTGCTACCACTGAACAGTATTTTTAAAAAACTGTAAATCAAAGGAGTGCAAGTGTGACCTTCCACTTTAAAAAGCTGTTTCATCACCTCAGTGTCGCAAAAAAAGTGCATGATCGATAATCCAAAACTCCAAAATGGCACTTCCATCCACTTCCTTGCTGGCAAGCCTACCCCTGGTGGACATTCAACCAATCCTCTTTCCACTTCTCCCCTTGGCAAGCATGCTTAGCATTCCAAATCAGTTGTTCAAACAAGCAGTAATGCATATTTTAATTAAAAAAAAAACTTCAGGGAAAGCTGCAAAAGCTTTTCCCACACAGTAATTTGAGTTTTTGGGCCCCCTCCTTCCTAATAATGTGAATCTCATTCATTTCTCTTGGGAGAAAAGGTATTCTCCTCACATTCTATGAGGAATATTTTCACTGCATAGACAACTCTTGTAGTTCAAAAAGTAACCTTTCTATGCTCTGTACCTGTCCTATTCAATGGCCCAGAACAGAAGTAACCCTATATGAATGGAAACTTGCAGACTGCACCACTCCTGCTGAATGGCAACTAAGGGACAAGGGTCATGAACGCATGTTATCCAGAGCAGGATATGCCTAAAACTGAGCAGGTTGGAAGTGTTAGCATGTTATCCTAGTGTGCCTCCACAATAGTTTAAAGACTGCAACTGGTATGAACAGGACATATTGCTACTTCAAAATCTAGCTTCGTCTTCCGTTATTTGTGGCTAGTGATTGAAAGAATATTCAAAAATATCTGGAAAATTATTGCAAAACATATATTTGAAGTGTCACAAAACAATGACAAAAAGAATCCTGGACTGATGAGAATCTTCTAGGTTTATTTTGTGCAAAATTCACACGTGGTTGTTTTGTGCAGAAAGCAGCATTTTGTGTACAGGAATTGATACTTCTGTATTGAGGTATTATATTTTATATAGAAGATGATGTTTTCTGCACACAAAATGCTATTTTCTGTACAAAACAACCCCATGTGAATTTTGTACAGATAAGTCCTGAATAGCAAATAGCCTTCAAAAATGTGTGGTTTTTGAAGACTTTCTTGCAGCAGGAAGAACATTGCTGAAATAACTTGTTGCTACCTTTAAGAGGAAACTTAGTGAAGAATACATCCTTATTTGTGGCATCCTTAATTACAAATGTGAGGAGTCTAAAGACCTATTTAATAGGAGTTGACAGCTACTACTTGAAACCAAATTCTGTTGCCCAAATAATCACTTGCCATCCTATGTAAACAATATTTTGAATTCAGGCTTTTAGTTGCTTCATTGACTTTCAACAAACCTGAAAACATGAATGCCCTGTACCCCCAATACTTTTCAAGGAAACAATACATATCCATATAAATTAATTAGAAGTAGTTTCAAAACTATGCAATTTTAGACATCTTCTATGATCTGTTTTAACTGATTTTTAAAAACCCATAAAAGATATCATATTAAAATTAGCTCTGAAAAACAGCCCAGCCTTTGATCCCACAATTCCTCACTTGCCATTTTGTGCCATTAAGAACCCTGGAATTTTAGTTTATACATAGTCCATAAATTACCATGGACCTTGCTCCTAAATAAACAAGGCTAGAAATTACGTTGCCCATGCCCAATTTGTACTATATTTTTAGCAAGCTAGGGCTGGTTCCAATGTCCTCTCAAGTCAATTCGTTCCAAACACAAGTATTTTGTGTGTTGTGCCCTGCAACCACTCAGCATCTGTCAGCAATTCTAGCATGGCTTTTTGAGGTCAGGGAAGGTGTCAGCACAGTTTGAAACTATATCAGCACAACATTGTTCTACACCATGTTATTACTATTTAAATAAAGCTTCTTAGCTTCCCAGTAATTCTCCCCTTACTTTTCTTGACCCAGGACTGAATGGCAGGCACAGTGTCAGCACAGCATTACTTTGTTTTATGACACTCATGTCATTATTTAAATCTACATATTCCCCCCTCAACATTTTTTAAAAAGAAGCATACACTCTGCAGAATATGTGTATTATTAACAGCATATTTATGAACAGTGAACACCATAACAACTGTGCTTTGTAATGCAAATTGGTTCCTGAAGCCCTTTAGAATGTTCGCTGGATAATCAGAATGCATCCTCCATAGAAGCAATTTTATGATGATGTTTGGTAAACACAAAAACACATCAAGCCCCAGAGACCAAAGCAGTACATGTTGCTCAGTAATTAGAAATGAACTGCAATACAGTGTCATCCACATCTGCATATATTTTTGATAGTGTTGATTCATCATTCGGACATTAGGCCAGTGTTAGATTTGTCTGCTGCAGGCAACTGAGACCTTAGGCAGTTTTGTAGGACAAGACTCTCAGAGGCTGGAAAAGATTATTTTCAGAGCATGTCCAGGTAGCTTGAAACTTCAGGGATTGATTTCATAGTTTCAGCCAGTCCTGGTCTCTGTCAGTCAATTATACTGTCACAAATTGGTCATGACCCAGTCCTCAGATGGCAGAGAATAACTTGTCAATACATTCATGAAGTGTTTTTCACATAGGTCTCTTGTTCTTCCTCAAGCCTGCATGAGGAACAATCAAAAGGATGGAAGGCTGCTGGGAGGAAGAGAAGACTTGAAAACATGACTCACAAGGCCAGAGTCAGGCTTCTCAAATAAGAAGCCTGATAACCCTCTTTTGTGTTCAAAGAGGTAGTGAGGGGAGACAAAAGTTCTTGGATCCTTATGATCCTTGGATCATAAGGTTTGTGGGGTTTTGTAAAATGTTAAAATAACTGCAATAATTGAAAATTTAATTATATATTTCATTTGCAACTCCAGTGTTATATTTAAGGCTAATGCATGGAATAGAAGACAATCATTCTTCACTATTCCAGTTTCAAATTTAAAGCATTTCCCCACCACATTTGTCCCATTTCTACCTCTATCTTTCACAGTTAAATTTCAAATGGGCTGAGCAATGATTGACCAAACACTCTCCAGATCATCTTTGGATAGACAAGGATCCCCCTGTTCATTAATTGATTATGTTTCCCAAAGCCCAATAGGAGGGAAAGAGTATAAGCCTTTAAAAAATGGACTGGGGAGAAAATGAAACTGACCCCAGCATTTCTGTTCTAGGAAAGAGCCTTTGATTGTTTTGTCTAGGTCTGAACCTTTGTGTATTCAGCCATGATTATGGAATATCTTTATTAGGGATGAAAGAATATTTGAAAATATTTGAATAATAGATGAAAAGTGAGATTCCTGAGGATTGGGGAGCACTTATGAGGAAAATCTTGGATAGATGAGAATCTTTGCAGTTTGAGATTTCCTCTGTGGGAAAGATGCACATATTTTTGCAGTAAAGTGACTTTTGCTCAGGAATAAACCTCTGTGTGTATTTTTTAAGGCAAAATAAATCCTGAACTGTGAGTAGTCTTCGAAAGAAGATTCTTGCACCAGGGGAAAGAAAGGTAAAATTATTTGTTCTTGCCTACAAGAACAAAATTTATGAAGATTTACATCTTTCCCTCTTTATACTCTGTTTTACCTTCTTTTATAATGACAGCCTTCTTTAAAAACATTTTATTAATTTTAATAATTTTACATAGTACATAATATATAATCCATAATTCATAATATATATTTTTTTGCTCCCTTCCCTCACTCCCACAAATGGCTAAACAGAGGATTAACTCCTGATTTAAATTCAGTAATCACTCTCAGATATGTGGAATATATCATTAATCAATTTTCCCTTCTTCATACCCCTTTTTTCTTCTAATTTCTCAAGTCACAATAATGACGGCCTTCTCACCTTTAATGCCTAATTCCAGGTTGCAGCAGCATGATCTTCTCCATGCAGTTAATACCAGTACCTAATGAATTTGGAATCTCATAAGAACTTGCCAGAATTAACAATTTCCTTGTAAACAGTATGAAAGGATTTTTTAAAAAAAATCAAGTGTTGAACATCCCCTCCCACAATTTTTTTTAAAAAACAATGGAAGTTCTTTTTCTTCTGTTTATGAAGAAATTTTTAAATGTTGGCAAGTTCTTATGAGAAAAAGGAACTGAAGCAAATTCTCATTCTATCCCATTGAACTCCAAGCATTTAATGTATAATTGTTTGCAGGGAGCCTTCTAATGGTGTGTGTGTGTGTATGTTATTTTAAACTTATGTATATCTTTTAATTATTTTATACTGTTTATCAGTTATCATTTTAATGTGATGATTTTTTATTGTGTTTAAATTTCATTAGATTTTATTGTTATGTTTTGGCTTATTCTTTTTATAAGGCTCCAGCCCAGTTTTCTATCTCTTAGATTTCACTTAGATTCTCACAGCTGAAGGGTGAGGCTTCTGTAGAAATCAGTCTGACTCAGATAGTTAATGACTCAATTAAATCAAGACCCTCATTGACAGAGAAGATCTTTAACCTCCCGGGAGCTATCCCAGTTCCTGAAGACTTTGCTGCTCATCCCTGTTCTCTCTTTCAGGATTTGTTTCAGTTGTTTGCACACATCTCTCAATGTTGGGAATGGAGTGTTCAGAGTGCATATTTGGCAGCCCCCCTGGCTCTGTTGTCTATCATAGGCTGCCACAGAAAAAGTTCACCAACCCCCCTGTTGGCAGTGATGAGACACACAGCAGAGCCTCCACTGAAGATCTGAGTTCAAGGCAGGATTATATGGAAGGAAGCCTTTCAACTATCCACGTCCTAAGGTGTTTAGGGCATGGGTAGAAAAAATTGCAGGCTGTAGGCCATAAGTGGTCCCAAGCCTGACTTTTGCAGCCCCTGAAATGCTCCAAACACTGGCATGATTTTCAGATGGTTTTCCATCTGCATGTTAGAATGCAGAGCATGCTTCTTAACATAGCAGCAATCCTTTATTCATCCCCCCAAACCTGCAACATCATGTGGAGTCATTATGGCTGGTGTCACCCCTCCTCAAATGGTGTCACCTAGTGCAGTTCAGCCTCTCCGCACCCCTCTATTGCCACCACTGCAACATCCTTTCCCATACCCTCCTTTTGGGGCTGTGAATTAGAAGAAAATGATTACTGAAAGTGACACAATATCACTTCTGCTGTGCCAGATACTCTGGTTTGACCTACAGGATGAAGGGGCAAAAATTACCACCCCCACATCACTCACCCAGGTTTAGGGCTTTGCAAATCAAAGCCGAAGCTAGTTCATTCAAGACCTATGATATATGTCCTCTAAAGCATATGCCAGACAACAATCTGATTGTTGTATTTTGCACATGCTGTGGCTTTCAAACATTTTGCAGAAGCACCACCATTAGGGTGCATTCCAGTACTGCAATCAAGAGATAATTAATGCATGAAACTCTGTGCCCAAATCTACTATCCCTATGATGGAGTGCAGCTGGTGTCCCAGCTAAAACTAGGCAAGGGCATTCTTTGCTATATCAGAACCATAGCCTTCTGGGAATATAGCCATGACTAATTTTAATCCCAGGTTGACCTTTCTTCTGATCAACTGATATTCTGGAGATTTTCAGACAACACTGTTATAGTGTTACTATTCCACTTTATTTGCTATGGCTGCCTCCTCCTGAATCCTGGGATTTGCAGTTTAGGGAGGGGCATTTACAACTCTCAGCCAGAGAGATCTTAGGCCTCACTAAACTACAAACCCCAGAATTCCACAGGAGGAACCCAGAGCAGTTAAAGTGGAATAGTAACACTATAACAGTGTAGTCTGAAAATCTCCCCTGTCTTGTGTGGATGCAGTTTCAATTTGTTTGGACACATACAGTCTGTTAACTATGATCTTCATTCCTCTATTTTTAAACTACTCATAATTTTTAGGCTTCAGTTCTAAACTGTAGCATTATGTCTGTACTAAAACACCCTCTAACAAGCCAGCATTTGAACACAGGGTTTGAAGCTGGATTGTGGATCCAGGCTTCTTAGAGAAGCAAGAAGTCAAGATGTGGACATAATGCTAAGCCTTTCTCGTCTGGTATGTTTATGGTTGATTTAGTTACCCCTGTTTGCAGGAGGAGCCATTTGGGAGCAACTGAGCTGAATATAGTGGCACACATGCTCATAAAGAATACATTAGGCTTTTGAGGCATTCTGGCTGATTGTTTTGAGCAAACATGACCAGTACATATGCATAATTCTCACAGCTTTTCCTTGTTGCAATGGTCATGTGCTTCTTGAATCTAGCAAACCAACATTTACTGAACAAAGTAAATCAAAGAAAATCAGCAAAATGAATCATATCAGAAATTCAGGACAGAGAAATTGTTTCTGTATATTGTATTTGCAAAACCATCAATCATATGATTCCTTATTCACTGCTAAGGCAAAGAATAAATCAGCACTTGTAAGATTACATATTGGAGATTGGTATGTGTTAATACAAGTAAATAAGAAACCGAGTTTGGTGAATATAAAAGTAATATGCTATTATTTTACAAACATATTGTGGCATCACTTCCAATAATTAACTACCCCCTTGTGATTTAAATAAAGCTCGTTTTGTAAAGTAAGACTTTTTACCTGAACTGAATGATACAATATTCAACTAATTTACTTATATTTAATGACTGGCATAATATGATGTGGTTTTGAAATCAGATCTTTTATTTATTGTAGTGCCTAGCCCATGAAGATTTTTAGGTATTGTTAATACCAATCTGTGGTCATATCTTCATTAGTCTTAATTTGGGTAGTGCTTTACTGGCATCAAGAGAGTATTTTCAACCACAGTTTGGAAATCTCTTATAGATATAAAGTATAAATCATAGAAAATCCGGACCTGTCCACAAAGTTGATGATATACAAACCAGGACCAGATGATTCTGTTAAATTGTTGTTGTTGTTGTTGTTGTTGTGTGCCTTCATGTTGTTGCTGACTTATGGCAGCTCTAAGGCAAACCAATCATGGAGTTTTCTTCACAAGATTTGTTCAAAGGGGGTTTGCCCTTGCTTTCATCTGAGGCTGAGAGAGGGTGACTTGCCCAAGGTCACTGAGTGGGTTTATGTTGCTGAGCAGATATTCATACTCTGGCTTCCAGAGTCCAATGCTCAAACCACTATACCATGAAGGCACTCTCTGTTAAATAGCTCCATGAAATTGTTTATGTAGATATGACAAGCATGTGGAGAAAAGTTAATGTGAAATAAGCTGTGCACATAATGGCCCAGCAGTTTCCCCATGAAAAATGAAGATATGACCACAGGTTGGTTTGCCTCCTCTACACTCAAAGGTGGTAGTGTTTCATGTCAACATTTCACCACATAGCATGTACCTGCATACTTGATTCCATGTGGGAATTCATTGGTTTCTGACCGCAGTATAATAGAAGAGTTATGAGCATGCATACATAAACTGTACTTTTTCTGTCTTTGCTTTAAAAGGCATGGATGTTTCCATGTTCTCTACTGATTGTAAAAAAAAGGCAGGCTTATGCAACTCTTTAAAATTATAAATACTACAAATACTGTCCCTTACTTGGTGCTCTTATAATAATTCCACATACAAATATTTTAAAGAATGTAACATCCCTGGTGCAGCATCTATCCTTACCAAAGCTTGATTCTAGCAGTCAAGGCCCTGGGCCAGCATGTCATTTGACAGAATCCCCCGAGGCCATCTTTTATGGGGAGTTAAAAACAGGTCACTGCACAAACAGATAGGCAGTTCAAGTGTTATAAGAACAACTTGAAATCAAACTTAAAAGCTTGCAGTTTAGACATTGCCACCTAGATAAGTGAAGGGCAGACTAGAGCTAGATGGTACAAAAAAATCCCATGATGACAACAAAATTAGAGTCAAATCTCATCAAAATGTCAAAGAAAAGCAAACATGAAGGGGAAAGCTTCAGAATCATATATACTTGAGTTATACGTTGGTTAAAGTCTTGTTGGGAACTATGTTATTGGTTGTACTTTTCCCTGGCTTCTATACCAGTTGTGAGAGAAAGGAAGACAACACCTGGTTCTGAGCAGCCTCTTTCCCCAATGCCTTACTTCTTTCCAAAGTGCCTTTTGGCTCCTGCTGCCACCAGGGCTTACCCCAATACCTACCCCAGTGCACCAAAAGGATTTTGGACATTATACCTGTGGCAGAACATGTATCCTCTTACTGACAAGGAAGCCACCAACAACAGGACAACTGAAATCTGTCCTCTCACTAGCTCATTCTGATCTAGAAGAATGTATTGTCCAAGGATGAAAATATCAAAAAAAACATTGACCATTGAATTCCTAGCATCTATGCTTCCTTCTTTGCTCTGCTTTTGGCAAAAGACAAGGGTCATAATGTAGCTAAGACTAGGCAAATTAAAATCCTGGACTTAATTGAGTTATGTTTTCTTACCCTCTTTAGACAGTCACACAAATCATTTCAGTCATGACATACACAATTAACATTTGTGTTCTCCTCCGGACAGTACAGCTACATTAATATTCCATATATTTTTTTATTAGAGCAAAAAGAAAAAGCAAAGCAAAAATTAGTCTGCCAACTCAGAGGTTGTCTATGTAGTGAAATTTCTCCTCATAGAATGTGAGGAGAACACAATTTGTCTTCATGAGATTCCACATCAATCTGCCATATTCAGATGAAAGGGGGACAAAAATGCTGAAAACTATGCAGGAAAAGCCTCTGTGGCTTTCCCCGAAGTTTTTTAAAAGCTCCATTGGGAATGCACATTCACACTCGTTGGGCCAACAAATTTGCTTAGCTGTGCATGCCCAATAAGAGTGGAAGTGGAACACTAATTGGTTGGATGTGTGCAGGGGGTGGAACTTGCTGGCAAGGCAAGTGCCCTGAACTGCCATGTTGGATTTTCACTCTAGCAATCGTGCGCTGAAGCAACAAAACAGACTTTCCTCTTTTTTTCTATTTATTTAAAAGAAATATCATACTTAGGCACCTTGGATATGCTTCTTTACAGAAAATACTGTTTGGCAGTGGTAACTGGTGACAAAAAAAATGCAAGTAATTCATTCTCACCTGTCATCCTGTTTTGCAGACATGCCCGTTTGAACAACAAATCCAGATAGCCTCACATGCCTGCAATCTTGCAAAAATAAATAAATAAATAAATACAAATAAAAAATCATTGAAACAAATGAAAGCTGCTGCAAATTGGCATTAGTGTGCATCAATCCACATTTTATAGCCTTGTATAAACAAGTCCTCAGGTTTTTTGTTTTTGTTTTTTTTAAGAAAAATGCTTTGAACATAGTTTGGCATTCTAAACTCACTTAAATTATTTAAATAAAAGTGATTAATAAAATAATAGATTAAAACTGACTTAAATTCACTTAAATAAAAATATTACCATAGCTTGGTAAGTAGAGATTAGAAACTCTAACATTAACCTTAAAACTACACCCTAAGAGTTGTACAAATAATAGACAATCAAACAGCCAAATAATTCCTCAGTTTTACAGATGAGGAATAATGAACAAGCAATAATATCAGAACAGTCTAAGGAGGAAGTGCCACTGTCACTTCCTCTAATCAGCTGCTAGCCTCCATGAAAAGGAACACTAAAGAGACAGGTGGAGTGCTATCACCATGATAACACCTTTTTAAGAAGATCAGAGAAGAACACAGCAAAGGGGAGAACTAGGAGATTTTTTAGCCTGATGTACTACCCTCACATTTGGTAGCCACAGTACATGCTGGTGTGTAGACTGACTGTGCTTGTGTAGGTTGAGATGGAAAGAATATTGCATTAGAAGTCTGAAATATCACTTTAGAAAGCTGGAAGCAAAGAAGAGCAGGCTGAATGAGAGTACCAGAAAACCTAAAATTAAGGATGAAATCATGTGCATATGTACCTGACAGAAGCAGTTCTAATGAACTCAATGAGACTACTTATGAGTAACAAGGTACAGGCTTAGAGTTATCAAGAACCAAAAGAGCACATGAGATGAGCAAGAATCATGACGGTCAGCAAGAAAGAGAGTAAAGACCAAAGACAATGAAAGGCAAAGTTGAAAGAGAAAGGACGTGTTGGAACAGTAAGACAGAAAACTCATTCACAAGAATATTTTATTTATTTATATATTCATTTATTTAGGTATTTATACCCCCCCTTCTTCAGCCAGAAAGGTTCTCAGAGCGGCTTACAAATTGTTAAGCAATAGCACTTTACATATCTACACCATATTAAGCAGTTCCCAATGTGTGTTAGCTAATTGCCCCCACAAGCTGGGTACTCATTTCACTGACCTACAAAAGGAAGGAAGGCTGAGTGAACCTTGGGAGCCCCTGGGATCAAACTTGCAACATTGTGGCTGCAGTACTGGCATTTAACCACTGAACTCCAGGCTCCTAGAATAAAGAAAAGAACAAAATTAAGGATTGATTCAGGAGAAATTCCTACTTATGAGCAAATGTACAGAGGCTTGGATGAAAGAAGGAAAGAAGACTAAAAGGTGTCATGGACATGGATTAATGTAGGAGGTGGGTTGTTTCTTTTAGGTGCGCAGTTTTCCCTTCATTAAGCTGGCAGAGTTCTAGGCTGTGTAACTTCTTATCAGGCCTACTCAAAGCCCTGCTCTCTGCCCTGGTGCTTAGAAGATGAGCTCCTAATTTCTCTCCTGAGTAAGGGGAGCCTTTGTTTGTGTAACCTGTCCTAGTAGCTCCCACCTTTGTGATATTACCTTAAATACTGGCAATATTTAATGATTTGGCTTGCTGTGGCCTTCCATGAGGGTGGCAGTGAATCTAAAACTTCCCAAGTACTGAGACTCAGGGAATGCACACTCTAGGGAGGGGATGACCAAATTCCAAAGAAAGGTCATACCCAGGTTGAGGTACATCCTGGGAACATCTGATGTTGAGTCATCCACTAATCCACTCAAAGATATCAGAGTCCCCATTGTTTGCAGAACAGTTTCTTCCTCCTCACTCCTTTTCACAATGGAAGTTGCCTGCTTCTATTCAATTCCAATTATGCCTCCCATTAACAATCATTAACTCCTCCAGAGAATCCTTTGTCCAGCCCTGGAAAACTCCAAGAGACATTGTATTTCATCCCTTCAGGGGAATTATCAGATATAAATATACCCCTAAAACTCCACCCAAGTGTCCACTGTTCCTCCTCCTACATCCATGCTGCTGGTTTGCTATGTGACCCTCAGAACATAACTCTGAGCCTCTGCTGCAGAAATCTCTGCTCTTCAGGACAGGTGTCAGATCACTCATCATCCCCTCATTCTATTCCTCTATCCAAATACTTCCTACTTTATTCATTAGCCTTGTGTAATTGCTTGAAGCCTTGGTGTTTGTGTGGATGCTGTTTACATTAATTTCCAATAAAGATAATTTAATTGTACCTTTTGGCTTAGACTCTTCTCTGTTTTTACCAGAATACACAGGTTTCAAGGTCTTGCCATTGCCTGGCCTCTCACATTGCCAAGTTGAGTTAATTAATTTCCCAATTAATTCCCACAGACCCCAAAGCAATTTGGGTAACATGTGTTGCTCCTGAAATTTCTTTGTAGTTGAACCAAATAACATTAAATTAAGCAGTTTGCAGAGGTTACAACAGCACCAGTGGTCAACCATTAGATTTCTACTGCGGTCTGACCAACAACTATGAAGAAGTGAGTAAGGCTTCTTCATATGATTCTAAAACAGTTCTGAAAGGGGGAGGCATTTGACATAAGGAGGAAATTCATACTGAGAGAACTGACTCATGTAATTGAGTGAGGTATGTATGAAGCTATTATAATTTTTTTAAATGTTACTATATATTTTTGAATTTATTGTAGGTGTTCAGATCGATTGCTAAGGAGAGAGAGAACAAAATAAAAACCAGAGTGTGGAATTATTTGGCTACAAATTACTTTGTTACCCAACATATTTTGTAATTTTGTGAGAATGATTTGAACAATAGTTTTTGAATTGTAATATCAGTGGCATGAGCAGTCTGAGTAATGATTAATATTTCATGTTTCTTAAATCTGTTACTTTGTGAGTAATTTTAAGGTTTGGTCTCATTTTTTGCCATTTTTAGTAATTTTAATTGATTTTTTCCCTATTTAAATGTAACATGCCATATGCATGTTACTCAAAATTAATGCAACAAATTAATGTACAATACTCACAAAGCCATTAATGCTAATGAATTAATTTCCAAATTACCACTCATATGTTATCTTCAGCATTAACATTTCTGAGCTCTGGAGAAAAAAAATTCTCATGCAACAACAAAGTACTTCATTTCCAGATCTGAAAATCTGCAAAGGAATAGCAGAACATTTGTTTTTGTTGTTATTGTATTCATGCTTTAAAATAACTTTTTATTTTTAAGAAAATGCATTTCACTTGCTGAATCACTCTTTCTCTATCTTCTGGAGTTCTGTCCCCCCACCCTTTGAATGTAACCTTTACACCTCACTTAGTTAATTAAGCTGTTTTCCAAGCAATCTAGCAACCCACCCTTGCAAATTAATATCAGTGCCCAATATATTTACAGCCAGCTGCACAGTGGAAGCTGTTTTATCATGGGTGACATTGTTTCCTCATGAATGTGGATTTAATGCATTTTGATTCCATGGCAGTGGTCAGCATTAGGTGTGTCCAGGCCATTTCTCACATTCTGAAGAAGAACAAGATGATTTAATGCCTGTTGCCAGCTGTTTCTTCCCCCCTTGAATTATGTACCATGCAGTGTACAGTAACTTGGCAGAAGCCTTTGCTGGAGAAAATGATTGCATGAAGTAAATACTTTAGAGAAGGGCAAATGATCCTCAAGAAGAACTGAGAAAAATAAGACAACTGAAGAGCAACTGTGTTGGTTTTATCATTCATGGTGGACTAGGAACAATATATATATATTATGCAATGGAACACTGTGAAGTCCTTGAACCAACCATGTCTTCCAGCCCTCTGTAAGAGTTATTCCCACTGCCAAAGACAAGATGGGATACCAGATAATGCAAATAAACAAATATGAACTAGTAAACACAGTGCTGGCTGGACACATTTCCCCCCACTCCTAAATACCTTCCATTTTGTAATTGTCTCCTGAATATGTAACCATGCCAGTAACAAGAGATGTCTTGCACTGTAGTGCTTCACATATTTATTGAACCCCCCAGAATGGGATGAAGAACGCTGCCCTAAATGTGTGTAGTGTTATTGTCAAAGTATTGGCATAGGAGGCTTCAGAAACTATGATCCCATCTCAGAATATTTTGAACCCATTCTAAGGAGACTGCCCAGTATGAAATGGTCCCACCCCATTGCCCACCCTTTTATCTGCCACTATCACCTTCTCTTTCCTACCTAGACTTAGCTCGCTTTGGTAGCTACATCAACAGTACAGACTCACAGAATGATTCCCTGAGGGTATTGTAAAAGCAACACTGTTTCTCACTGTGCTTTACTGGAGGTACCTTACAAGAGAGGCACTATAAAACTGATAGTTTTTAACTTCCTTAGAAAGCACAGTACTAATTGCAGAGTTTCTCTGTTTAAAAATACATATGCAGCAGACACATATTGATTCCAGCATACAGGCTTAAGATAACCAACCACACAATTCCCCAATATATATTTCTAGCATAAAAAGGACTCAGAAACACTTAAAAGTAGTTTAGAAGTATAAAAACATTTTTACTCATAGTCTCTGTGCATTTCTTATAGAATATCAGCAGCATAACAACAGGTGAAGGCTAAACTAGTAAAAATGACTAAAAACTATATGTTACAAACAAAATATGCAGGACCCCTGTATAGCAGGTCCTCACTCTAAAAAGATATCATGGTGACTGATAAACCTGATGGTAGTTTTCCAGACAAAGAGAAGGACTTGGGCACACCTCTTCCTCTGGAAAACCAATTACATTTCAGTAGGAAGTTTCATCAAGCATTCTGTTTGCTTCTATCAGTTAACCCTTTAGCAGTCAAACATCTCAACTTATTGGATTGCAAACTACATATCCCAACACTGGTGACATAGTGAAGCAGATTACATGAACCACTGAACTGTAGTTCCTAATGCTCTTGACATGTCCTACTAATGACATCAATTACCTTGAAACCAGTACAAATATAGCTGTTAGAATATTGAACTGGGACCTGGGAAAGGTTTAAGTCCTCATTGAGCCATGAAACTCACTGGGTGACCTTGAACCAGATACTCTCTGGCTTGATTCTACTGGCAGTTACAACAAGAATGTCAATGAGACATACCATTTAACATTTGACTCAAAGGGTCAGTTCTCGTTGGCACTACCAATAGGATTCTCTCCCCTAGACCAACCTCAAAGATTTATTTAAAGGAGGAGAAGATGGAAACTTATGACCTTTCAAATGTATGTTCAGCCACTGCAGTTCTAATCTGTTATTTGGTTCCTCTTATTGTTTTACAGATTCTAGGTTATGGCCAGTGAGGCACCAAGTCCTGGTCTGCAGCCATAGATTTGTTTATTGGGCAGTGTGCCAAACTTGCAATGGCCATTTCAGATCCTACCTGGAATCAGATGATCAGACTGTGGTTGAGCGGCTGGGCAAGAGGGGGCTTTGATGGCATGTCCAGATGCCATTGTTTTGGGGGAGTGCCAGGAGCCTCCACCACACATCCTGGTCATTCTCCTGGGAGTGACGACCTAGGTTTGTTAAAGTGTAAAGCCCTAATGAGTTACCCACAATATCCAGTCCTTGTGCCCGAGGGTATCCGTAATATGGTTGGCTATTTTGGTCAGCAAGTACAGTCAGCAGAGGATGATCTCTGATGTATTGACATACCCTGAAGGAGAGTTAACAGGGAAATCAGGAATGCCCTGGCCAGGATGTTGAGCCACTTCTCACCACATCTCCAAATAGTTTTCCAAAAGCCTGAGCTCTACAGAAATGACAGCATCCAATATCTGAAACTAGGAACCAAATATTTCTGGGAGATCTAAAACAGGATGTGAATGCCTTTTTGGCCAGCCCTGGTGGGGGATAGGGGCTAAACAGAGGCTTGTCCCATATCCATGCCAGATAGTGGTGGGGGGGGGAGGAGTAGGAATTTGGTGACCACCTATGGCACCCATTTGGTGAAGGATAAGGCTCTAGACCTTCCCTTATATGTTATGAGACCCAGAGGGTGGGGAGGAGGCTGTCCTGGGGGTGGCCTGGGGGTTTAGCTCTCAATATAAATGACTTTGGATTTAGTGATTGGCTCTCGGGTTGGCCTTCCAGTAGCTGGCCAGCCAGGGAGCAACCCAGAAGGGGAAACTGGGGAGGACATCTGAGAGAGACTGCCTGCCCCAGCTTCTCCCACACTAAGTTTCTTACTAGGTTGCACATCTGAGGGGATAAAACTCAAATAGGTGGAAGTTTAAATAATGTCTTTTGTATAGTCTTGTTATTTCATGGGTGGGTCAACAAAAACCTTCACACAATTAGTTATCCTAATAAGACAAAGTGGGTTCCTAATCACATTGAATGTTTTAACCACATACACATGCATATGTTACATCTCCACTTCTTTGTCAATGTGCTATGCTCCAGTCACCCAGTGTGACAGAAATCAGGTGGTTAGAATGCAGGAGCTGTAGAGTAACTAATTCAGTCCAGGTCAGTCACAAGTTATCAACAAGATGAAGGGCAGAAAAAGAGGGTGGTTGTCAGCCAGTCCAGGAGTTGTTATAATAAATCAGCAGTCCAAATACAAGAAGCCAGCAAGGAGTAAACAGACTCACCAAAGCGTAGCCTGTCCAAGGTTAAGAAAACACGAATGCCAGAGATTCCTGTCAGTCACCCAAATAAGACTGTTGTGAGCCACAAAAACACCGAGGAGCTGCTGGGAGATTTATGGGCAGCTGTATCCAAAACTCCAGGTGCCAATCAGGTCAGTGTCTCCTACTTAACAAACATTGGGAACAATGCAATCTCTCTTTGTCACTCCATGAATGATGGCAATGGGTATTCAGCATCTGCAGCCTCCTGGTGGGAAGTAGAGTCCCCTTCTGCCTACACCCCTGGCTCCATGGATGCAGGGAGACCCCCGTTACCAGGCTCCAAGATTGACTCAGCCTTCCATCCTTCCATAGGTTGGTAAAATGAGTACCCAACTTGTTGGGGGCAATTAACTAAAGAACATTGTAAACCAACTTAGGGAGTGCTTTGGCACTGACAAGCAGCATATAAATATCAATGCTATTCCTGTTGCTAGCTGCACATTTCTGTCAATCTGTCTCTTCCTCTCTATCTGAATCATCTGACTCCAGGGGGTGGGTTTTAATGAGTGGCCCTACATTCTTGTTTCTAAGATTGGTGGATCCATGTCAGTGAAATGGTGAACCCATTCTGGGTTTTAGTCCAGACATTAAAGGAGCTGCCCAATTTGCTGAACCTGTTTTTGGTTTAATAGTCAGCATCTTAGATAGATGAATACAAAATGGGGTCATGTATACAAAATAAGGTCATCACATCGAATCACTCTTTTACATTTCAAACCAAAACATGAAGCATATTCAGCACCCTCCTGACATGGGAAGCATCATCTGTCACTGTTCCCATCCATGCCTACAAATGTTGAAAATTGTTTTTTAGAGATGGCTAATGTTTTTTCCATATAGGAGTTATTGCTGATTTTTATAATAGTGAGAGAAAATTGTCCCCACCCCCAGAAAGCCTATGCGTACAGACATCACAGAGTAATACAAAAAGAAAAAAGAAAGAAAAAAGATCTGGAGTCTCCAATCAATAACTGATTGCTGTATTCCATCTTTTAGCTTTAAGGTAATGTTTTTTAAAGTCATGGGCAATAGAAGCAGCCATTACAAGTAAGGAGTGCAAAATGGGATTTGGGGAAAGAGGAAAGCCTGAAGCATTTTCAGTAAGTACAGTATATCTATAATAGCATGTTGGAGTCTTGTGTATAGGAACATACAGATTAATTTTGGTAATCATCCTCCATTTATATTACTTAAGACTGAATAGGAGAAATCTGCTTTATATCATCTCCATACTGTTTTCTTACTCTAAATAACAATTTAAAGCATAATTGCATGTATTGAAACTCAGAAGTAAGTTTCACTGATTCAATTGGACTACTGCCTAGTAGTTGTATAGAGGGTTGCAACCTTAGTCTACAAACATTTATAAGCGATTGCCATTTTGTTGGTATTTAAGATTTCAAAGGGTTGTTGTTGTTTTTCTAATTCCAGTGTAAATCCACAATTTGTAGATGGTGGAGATTCAGCCATTCTAACATCTACACCTGTTATAGGTTCAGCACCTTGGTAGCTCATCTAAATGTTGTAATATTTCCATAACTTATGATAATTTATGCAACAAAATTTTCAGTCCATCGTGATGCTATTGCCATAGCAAACTGTGGGGCAATAGCAAACTGTGGGGATATAAAATATCTCCTAATTGAGTCTCTTAAAGTGTGTTTCTTCCTATTTTATTTTGTTGATCGTAGTTTTCCTATATTTCCGATAGCCATAATGTAGTGTTTGTGGTGTCATGTAAATTTATTTTTTCATTTAATTTTTCTGGAAATAAAAATATGTTTTAAAAAAAGAAAAAAGACAAAAAAAATTATTTCTTCAAAGAATCTGGACTACACACTCCAACAAATGTGTAAAGCTATCAGTATTGATAAAACTTGTTAGGCTATAATTTGAAAGTCAAGAATGGGAACAAAGTAAAATATTAAAAGGTGATAAATGACTCACTTAAGGTAGAAACTGGCCTATATATATATATATATATATATATATATATATAATTAAATTTATTTATATCCCACCCCTCTGCGAACAATCAGGGCGGCTTACAACAGTTTGTTTGTTTGTTTGTTTTAAAAAAGAATGGCATGCACAAGTGTTGAGTTTATATTGGTGGTGTGAACAACAACTGGGGATTTTTTTTTACCATATGTGATGGAAGTGTGATAGAGCAAGAAAATAGTAGCAGCAGATCCACAATGAATTTCAGAATATCCTGAAGATGAAATTACAATTTAAACCAGAGCTGTTTTTCCTGGGACTATTAGACAATCAGATGGAGAAGAAGTATGGAAGATTTCTACAATATATGGTTACAACAGCTAGAATGTTTCATTCTGAGAAATGGAAAAATATAGCAATTCTATCCCAAGATGACTGGCTAGTAAAATTAGTGGACTTAGAGGAAATGAATAAATTATCTATTGTAATAAGGGAGAAATCCTTGAGTACTTTTATAAAAGATTGTGGACCTTTAATTGTCTTTTTGCAGGAGCAGAAGGACAAAATATTAATTGTAGGTTTTGAAAATTCATAGGAACACCTACAAGGTAGAAGTATGAGATACTGATATTTAGGGAAATTAATATTTAGATCATTTGTAACCCTAGCAAGAAAGCTAGAAGTAAATGTTTCATTCTTTCATTTTCCTATACTTTTTCTTATTGTTCCCCCTTTTATAATGTATACTGTTTTAATTAAATTATTATTTATTTATATATATATATATATATATATATATATCGTGAGAGAGAGAGAGAGAGAGAGAGAGAGAGAGAGCAGCATGCACAAGTGGAAGATAATAAAATAAACAGATAAATAGGATCCCTGAATCATGGTGACCATGATGATTATGAGAAATAATGTTAACTGCAGAACTGGGTAGACAAGAACATGTGGTGTTTTAATGAGTGCTGCTAACAATGACAGGTGCAAAACTGTGAACGAAAGGTATACAAACATTAGCTGTCACCAGTATGTTTCCTGATGGTCTGATAATAAAATGAACATTCCGTTTTGTAAAGAGCTTAATAACACCTCAGAAATCTATTCCAAATCTGCACATGTGGGAGTGACAGGAGATAGAGAAACCCCTCTAAACGGTTTAGTTTTTTTCTGGATATGAAGGAAGGTAATTTCCTGGTTTTCATTGGGAACACAATTTGTATAATTCAAACAAACAGAAAAATATTGATTGATTGGTTGGCTGGCTAAATGACTAATATTTATACGCTGTTTAGATCTAAAGATTTTTGATTGCATCCAGTAATTAAAAACAACAATGAGAAATGCAATCACAAAATCCAACAATTGCATCAGTTTTCTCTAGCTTTGCTTGTCACTACAGTTAGATATGCAGTGTGGTGTGATACTTTAGGGAAGAAGTGTGGAAACTTTGGCCCTTGAGATGTTTTTAGTGATAAGTGCCACAGTCCCTTACCATTTACCTTGCTGAGAGGGACTGTGGGTGCTATAGTCCAAATATATAAAGAACCATGTGTTTTTCAGGCACCCATCCCAGGTGAATGCCTTTTAAATCACAACACATTGAGAGAAAAGAAAAATGTACAAGCACAGAAGCTGTGTAGCATTTCTCAAAAACAATAATGAAGAGAACCATATATGACTAAAGATACACTAATTTTAAAAGCTCTAAAACACCAAGTTCACTAGAAAGTGAAGGCTTAATGATCCATTGTTTGACATTCTAGTCTGTTTAAAGGAGTCCACATGGATATTATTCATTGGTAGACTATCTGTTTGACCTCGGGGAACTTTTCAGCTATCAGCAACTGTATCTGTGTTAGCTGGCTTCTCCCTATTAGAGTCAGGACAGTATCTTTGGCTGGTCAAAAACATTGTCAGAAGCCCTTGAGAATGTACACACTGTGTATGCCTGTGGTATGTGTGTGTGTGTGAGAGAGAGAGAGAGACAGACAGACAGACAGAGATGGGGAGGGAGAGAGAAAATTATTTGTTTTCTGGATATAAAGGAAAGTAAATTCCTGACATCCTTAGAAGGAAGATAAATTGTCCAACACGTACTACACAAGAAGAAAACCTCTTGGCGAAGATCATGTTGCAATCACTGTGTAGAGGAATGAGTAAAAGATTTATTCCATGTTCAGCTGGAACACAAGTGAATCTTCCTTGAGTCCTTTAAAACTGAGTGGAAATCACTCTATGTATTTCATTAACAGTTGACACCAGTCATTGTTAACAGTTCTCAAACAACACATGGTACCCCCTCTCCATCCAGTTTTACAATTAACACTGATTTCATTGATGATTTCCTTCTCCATTTTGGATAACCCGTTTTAGGGCTGCAATCCTGTGCATAGATTACTATAAACTGGCATTTTTTTTGAAAACTGGGATATTCTTTAGATTGTACACACACAGGATCAAGTTGTGAATTTCCATTCCAATTCTAATATTTTTAGTATTGTTCCAAATGATAAAAATGGCAGGCATTGTAGTATTTCCCTATCAGTAACTGTCTAAAATGCCAGGTACTGCTCCTGGATCTTCTTGAGTCAAGGGACAAGAGCTAGTCCAAAGAAGAAAGCATCAGATTTAATGACAAATACATGCAATTATAGAATATGAAACAGATTCACAGAGACAGAGCAAAGAGAAGGAGAGAGGCAGTCATTTGAGAATACAAAGGCTCTAATTTGTTATATATAACTACTCTTTGTTGAAGGAAAGGCCAATCTAAATTGTAGAGAAATATACTGAATCTCAGTTTATTCACCTGAATAAAATAGCAAAGAGTTCATCAGCTATAGTTTGTACTCTAATTCATGGAATTACACTGATTGCATTGCACTTGGTAACCTTTGTGCTTTGTAACCTATAATTGTTGACTCACTTTTAGACACATTTTCCTGTATGTAGTTGGGAATAACTACCAGCACTTAGGGTGAGTAATGCTGGGTGACTATTAAGCAAACTTCACTACATCATTTTATGTCGTAAATGTTGCAAAGCACAATTGTGGAGGATGTGCTCAGCAACAACACAGAAGAGATACTTGCCTTAATATATTAGGGATTCATTCATAAACTCATTGACCTTTTTTAAAAAAAGCTAAATCTAATAGTTACTCAGCAGAATTGTATGAATACATACCTCCTCTGCCTCCTTTGTAATACCTCACTCATCTCAAATCATGATTACATGATGACAAACAAGAATACCACAGGAGGCATATTTGAATGGCAGAACTGGACAAAACAAAGTGAAAGCATTTTGGAATAGAAATCATACCTACTGCATATAGTCTGACATTCGTTTCTGCAATGGAACAACACGTTTCATAAGCGGAGGACAGTTACCACACACCATATAATAGCCACGTCTCCCCAGGATCTCCTCCTTCCCCTCCATCTTTAAAATGTAATTTCCTCTACTTTGCATGCCCATGAGCTCCTTTTACATCCATCTATTCAGGGAATTCTCCAGTACCAGCCTGCATTAGCTGCTGTGGCCAGCAGAAATGTCTTTGCCTTATGACCAGGAGGCTGTTGGTTCAAATCTGAGCTGGGGTGAATTTGTCTTTTAGCATTTTAAAATGTACTCCCCCCTCCTCTCTCCCCCCTGCCTGTCCCGAAAAACTTATTTTTGTTATTTAAGGCACTAAACTAAGAAGCTGATACAGGATTCTGGCCCAGATGTTTTGAAAGTCTACTTCCTGTTTCAAGGTGGCATTTTTCTAAGTTCATACATTGCATTTAACTGCTTGACTTTTTCCCACCCATAATCACCAGAATTCACCCCTTTGTCAGAAAAAAGGGATTTTAATTGCACTGCCAAGTAAGAAAAGAAGGGGGGCAAAAAATTCTAAAATTCTTAAAATGATAAATGGAATTAAAATTTTCCCAAAGGCAGGTTTGAACTCATGATGTTCTAGCAAAATAAGTCTCTGTTTCTTTAAATGCCCAGAGCCTACAAATCTGCATAGGTTGATAGCAGAGCCCTGATACAAAGGGAATAGTTTTTTCAAAGCTTTCATGTATTTTACATGTATTTTAACTGGGAAGAAAACATTATATTAAATACATTAAGTGCAAGTATTGCTAAATGACTGCATTGGTAAATTTAGCTACTGCTGAATTTCGCAAATTTGAGGTTTAAAAGTTAGCCTGTGAGTTTACAGGGAGCGACCACTGACCACCGGAAGTTGAATGGCAGGGAAGCCAGAGGAACAAAATGTCTGGGAGCTTTGGCAGCGTAGGCACACCCCCTCCACTGATGTGTTTTTACATCAACCAGTCACAGTTGTGATGAGGTGGTACTGCACAACAAACAGGTGGATTTGAATCACAAGGGCTTTTATTCATGCACAATGCCCGTGAGGAGAAATAAACGATTCTGTCACAGAATACACATGGAAAGGCCACCGAATTCAGCCAACATCATCTAGTAATTTTCCAAGGAAGGGAGTACTCCATCCTCTCTCCTGTTGCATGAAAAATGACGGGTCTGAAGCAGAGAGCCTGTTGTATGCACAGGGGTTCCCCATGTGATTATGAACCCTGATTTTGAGGGATTCTAATTCATATGTAGAACCTCTGTGGATAAAAGAAGCTGTCTTCTTCATATTTATTGCCTTTGTCATGAGCAAGGCAGATAGGTCTAGTGTTTAAAGGCTTACTCAAAGTACTTAATTACAGCTTTATTCTCTCCCTCAACCAGCAGAAGGCCCTTGTCAGATGCTTGTTGACACTAGAAATAGGATCCTGAAGGCATCTCTGGATGCTGATTGATCCTTGGTGGATAAACTAAGAACACCATTTCAAGTTTGTGACAGAGGAGATTATTACACATTAAAAACATCCCAGAACAGGGAGGACAGGAGCTCTCTGTTAGGCTCCATTTTCACATGACGTTGTCCCTGTCCTGTGATGTTTCCATTCTGCTTCTATTCCTCCCCCGCTTCCCCTTATTCATGACTTAAGCTGTGAATAAGAAGCCTGTTCTATTTTAATAACAGAATGATGGGCAAATGAACAGATGACCCATTGTGCTGGTGCGATGCCAGAGGCGTGACATCACTGGGAGGTCCGTGCCAAAGAGTTCCGGGTACGATCGGGACAGCCAGGTAAGTGTCACCCGTTCCCCCCCCCAGGTTATTTTGAAAGTGTACAGTGTGTTTTTGTGCTTCCTGTCCTGTTTTTTTCTTTTCTTTTTCCTTTTAAAATACCCACACAATTGTTCTCTTGTGAGAATGTGCGGGATTTGCTTTCTGGGATGTGAAAGGAGCTTTGCGTCAGCTCCATTCACGTCCGGACTGCTGAGGGGAGGGCGAGCACTCCAGATCGCATAGCAAGGTAAGTGTCTGGACATTTCCCCCTTATTGTTACAGGGACGGGAGTGGGATGGAAGTGTAGCAGTGGGGGGGGTGTAGCGGGACAGTCCCAGTTTTGAGGGTACCATGTAATAATCTCCAGAGAGGCAAAGAATGGAAGCAATTTATCAAAAATAAGTAATATTTGCATTTGCATGAGAGGTAGAGAAAAGATATCAAGCACAGCAAACATAGAATCATAGAGTTGAAGAGACCTTAAGGGCCATCCAGTCCAACACCCTGCTGTGCAGGAATACACAATCAAATCATTATTGACAGATGGCCATCCAGCCTCTGTTTAAATGCCTCCAAAGAAGGAGACTCTACCACAGTCCGAGGCAGTGTATTCCACTTCCAAACAGATCTTACTGTCAGGAAGTTCTTCCTAATGTTTACGTGGAATATCTTGTCCTGTAGTTTGAACCCATTGCTCCATGTTCTAATCTCTGGAGCATCAGAAAACAAGCTTGCTCCATCCTCAGTATGACATCCCTTCAAATATTTAAACATGGCTATCATGTCCCCTCTCAACCTTCTCTTCTCCAGGCTAAATGCACCCAGCTCCCTAAGCTGCTCACCATAGGGCATGGCTTCCATCCTGGTCACCCTCCTCTGGACTTGTTCCAGCTTCTCAATATCCTTCCTGAATTGTGGTGCCCAAACTGGACACAGTATTCCAGGTGAGGTCTGACCAAAGCAGAATACAGTGGCACTATTACTTTCCTTGATCTAGACACTATGCTCCTATTAATGCAACCTAGAATCACATTCTCTTTTTTAGCTGCTGTATCAACACTGCTGACTCATACTCAGCTTGTGGTCCACTAAGACTCCTAGATCCCTTTCACATGTACTGCCATCAAGCCAGGTGTCACCCATCCTATATCTGCGCATTTAATTTTTACTGCTGAAGTGTAGTATCTTGCATTTCTCCCTGTTGAAATTCATTTTGCTAGTATTGGCCCGGCATTCTAATCTGTTGAGGTCATTTTGGATTCTGATCCTATCCTCTGGAGTATTAGCTACCCCTCCTAATTTGGTGTCATCTGAAAACTTGGTAAGCATACCCTCTATTCCCTCATCCAAGTCATTGATAAAGATGTTGAAAAGCACTGGGCCCAGGACAGAACTCTGTGGCTCCCCACTAGTCACTTCTCTCCAGGATGAAGAGGAGTCATTGGGGACTACCCTTTGGGTTCACTCAGTCAACCAATTACAAATCCACCTAACAGTTGCACTGACTAGCCCACATGTTACTATCTTTCTTGCAATGTTTTGCAAGAGTGTTAAGTTCTTTTCTTTTAAGGGAGGAGGGAAGTTAAACTCAGCTCACCAGCTACCAGCCAGCTCAGAGGATAACATCTTGATGTGAACTTTAAATACTTTGTCCACATTCTTTCCCACTGATTCATTTGTATGTTATGTCCAGTGGTGGCACTAGAAGGGTGCATAGAGGTAAAACCACACCAGGTGACTGTCAGGGGGACAGGTGACACCAGCTTTAGTGATGCCACAGGTTGTATCCAACATTTTGAGCCCACTTAATCATGCATTCTTTAACCTTTTCATCATCCATTTCCATTTTCAACAATACCTTACACACCTTAGCTGTTAGGTGTTCCTCATCAGTACACAATTGTATTTCAAATTCTGATTAAGTCCTTAAGGAATGTTTTTTTACAAGATGATGTACCATTGGTACTTAACACCTATAAGATTGTCTAAGATGTATTAATGTTCTAGTAATATCTGTTGGAAATGCAGTCAAAAAGAGGGAACATTTTACATATGTGGTGGACATGTGTTAATGCAAAGAAGTATTGGTGGACATGTGTTAATGCAAAAAAAAAAAATGGACTCAGTTACATTGTTTGGTGGAAGATTTTTTTAAAGTGAAATTGCTGTTGATACCGAAACATTTTTTTTAAGAGCCAGGGAAGATTTATTCAATACATGATTACAGCTGCAAAAATACTATATGAACAGACATGGAAGGATATGGCTATTCCATCACAAGAAGATCGGCTGATGTAATTGTATGACCTTGCAGAGATGGATGACACTGATTAGAGAAAAGTCATTAAGTAGTTTTTATAAGGATTGGGAATTAATAAATGCTTTTTGAGAGATTTCTGGGGGAGTTTATTAATAGTAGGATTTGATGAATAGTATAATTGAATGTTTAGTAGAGGTTTATTAAGTTATAGAATTAGAGGAAGTAGGAAAACAGTTAACTATGATCATTAGCTATGACGCTGGAAGTCATAGATTTTCCTTGTTTTTTTCCCGGCCTGTGAGGCCGTGTTCTGGAATAGTTTCTTTCTGAAGTTTTGCCTGCATCTGTGGCTGACATCTTCAAAGAATGGTTGGGTAGGAGTTTGTCTGGGGTTTATATGCCGTGAACCTCTGTTGGGGAATATATGTACACATGTGTAATTGAATGGTTAGTTTCTGAGTATAGAAATGCAAGGCTTGTTAGTGTCTGTTTGACTGATGGTTGGTTGATGGGCCATTATCTGCTGGGAATCCCCATGTCCCTGAGTGGAATTCCTTTGTAAATTTTGAGTTTTAATTCTATTGTATTTCAAAACTGGGAGCCAGATTTTGTTTACTTTTAAGGTTTCTTCTTTCCTGTTGAAGTTGTCCAGGTGTTTGTGGATTTCCATAGCTTCTCTGTGCATTTTGACATGATAGTTGTTAGCCTGGTCCAGAATTTCTGTGTTTTTAAACATTTTGTGTCCAGGTTGGTTTATAACATGTTCTGCTATTGCTGATTTTTCTGATTGGCCCAGTCTTCAGTGTCTCTCATGTTCCTTGATTCGTGTTTGCACACTGTGTTTTATGGTCCCTACGTACATAAACCAACCTGGTGCTCTATAGCTTAACTTGTTTAAAATGTTCACATTGATTAGACAGAAGTATCTATGAAGCCATAAAATAATAGTTTATAGATTTGTGGATGTTTTCTCCAGGAAGGTCTCCTTTTCACACTAACTAGATTGTCACTGAAAAACATCAGTTACTTTTCCAATTTGATTTGTAATTGATTTCATTATTGACCAATTGTCAATGAGATCTTAAAAATACTCTGTTCAGTTTACCTAGGAAGCTAAGTAGCTACATTCATGAACAGGCATCATGTCTTTGGATGTTGTGAAAATAATGTTTTCTTATATTCATCAGTGCAAGTAAATATCTGCAGTCAGAGCATAACAGTCCTTATTCTTCAGGTGATTTTTTTACAGGCACACAAAGTGTTCCCGTCAATGCACCTATCTTCCTTGGGTAATACTGAGCAATCTCAGTTCTTCTGGAGCAATGGCATTCCATATCCCCCCTGCCCTGTAGTGCCAGCGACAGTGCTATTTTGCAAGGGCTAGCTCAGCCCATGGGAACTGAGAAAGACCTCTGCCCATGAGAGCAGCTGCCATCACTGCTGCTGCCACCTTCTGTGGGGAGAAGGGCAATGAGGGGGATCCAAAATGGAGGAGGGCTGAACAGCATCATGGCTGTAAGGAGCGCAAAAGTGAAATAAAATCCTCATAATAAAATGAGGGAATAAAAACAGGAAAGGAACTGGGTGCCTGGCTCCATTCTTATTTCTCTGCCAGAAACATGGTCAGCTGCCATGCCCCACCTAGCTTTGCTTCACTTTCCTGCAGTAGCCAGGGGTTTCCTGCACCAGGAAGCAAAGCCAAGAGTAAATGGTCTGAGAAAGGCCAAGCACTAAACTTTCTGCCACCCATCACCTCCTTTCACAGATGCCCAAGAAGCAGGAAAAGAGGAAGGATCTACTGTATTCAGTGGGAAATGTAGCATTCTTCATGCATCCCCCACTTAGTAAGTTTAGGGAAACCCCTTGCATACTAAAGTTCCTACCCCCACTCTCCTCTCAAACCATCTTAGCCATTTGTAGCTATGGGATGACGATTGAGTCATTCATCAGATGACCTCCTGATTTAAATGGTTTATGATCCTTTGTTCATTCCCTCTTGGGGAGAGAAGCCTCAACATGAGGCTCTCCATTCTCTTCCTTTCCCTTCTACTCATCTGACCCCCATGCACGAAGAAGAGAGATGAGCTCTCACTTATCTGCATTCACCCTTTTTCTGAAGAATAAGGAAATATGGATGTTACTGGTATAATACTTAGAAGCTTCTGATTTGTTTTATCCTACCCTAATCTAAAACTTCCAGGATTGGGTGAGTCTACTACCCTGAAATCCATTTAGTTAGTTAAAGACCTAACCTTGCTTTGAATATGTAGATTGCTGTACCTTCAGTAAATGCTTTGATGTGCATTTTATGCAAATGTCTTTATTGTCTTTAATTAGTCTGAGTGGCTTTAATGACTAGGTGATTCAGAATACATACAAATGCAAATTGAATCTACTCTGCTCTCTGTCTCTGCTAACTCTGCTTAGTAAACGGAAACTTTTCTCAAGAAGATATTCCCAAAGGGCTTGCACCCTGGGATCTTTAATATATATACATATATATATTTATATATGTATATATATTAAAGGAGGAGGAATAGCATTATATGTCAGGGATATTTACACCAGTGAAGTGATCCACGACATCAATACTGGAAGCCAGGTGGAGAGCATCTGGATAAAAATTAAAGGGGAGGGAAACAACAGGGATGTTATTGTGGGACTCTACTACAGACCCCCAAATCAGACGGAGGAATTGGATGTTGCCTTTCTAGAACAGATGAACATACATGCAGAAAGGAGAGAGGTAGTAGTGATGGGTGACTTCAACTATCCTGATATTTGCTGGCAATCTAACTCAGCCAAAACTACAAGGTCTAGCAAATTCCTTACATGCCTGGAAGACAATTTCATGGTCCAAAAGGTGGAAGAGGCAACAAGGGGGTCAGCTATTTTAGATCTGATCCTAACCAACAGAGACGACCTTGTTAATGGGGTGCAAGTGGTGGGATCCTTAGGTGAGAGTGATCATGTTCTCCTGGAGTTTGTTATACAATGGAAAGGAGAAGCCAGGCATAGTCAGACACGCATTCTTGACTTTAGGAGAGCTGATTTCAATAAACTCAGGGAAATACTGGGGATGATCCCATGGTCAAGAATACTAAAAGAGAAGAGACCTCAAGACGGATGGGACTTTCTCAAAAGGGAGATACTGAAGGCACAATTTCAAACAGTACCATTGAGGAAGAAAAATGGGAGGTGTCTCAAGAAACCAGGATGGATGACTAAAGAACTTTCAATGGAGTTAAGTTTTAAACGGAACATGTATAGGAAATGGAAAGGGGGGGAAATCACCAAAGAAGAATTCAAACAGATAGCGAACACGTGTAGGAGTAAAGTCAGAAAAGCTAAAGCGCAGAATGAGCTCAGGCTTGCTAGGGAGGTTAAGAACAATAAAAAGGGTTTTTTTGGGTATGTCCGCAGCAAAAGGAGGAAGAAGGAAATGATAGGGCCGCTACGTGGAGAAGATGGCAAAATGCTAACAGGGGACAGAGAAAAGGCAGAATTACTCAACACCTTCTTTGCCTCAGTGTTTTCAGAAAAGGAAAAGGAGGACCAACCTGAGGAGAATGGAACAGAGGACACAATAGGGGAAATCCAGCTCAAAATAAGTAAAGAGGTAGTACAGGAATACCTTCTTAATCTAAATGAATTTAAATCTCCAGGACCAGATGAACTACATCCAAGAGTATTAAAAGAGCTGGCAAATATAATCTCAGAGCCATTGGCAATAATATTTGAGAACTCCTGGAGAACAGGAGAAGTCCCAGCAGACTGGAGGAGGGCAAACGTTGTTCCCATCTTCAAAAAGGGGAAAAAAGAGGATCCCAACAACTATCGTCCAGTTAGTCTGACATCAATACCAGGGAAGATTCTAGAACAGATCATTAAACAGAGAGTCTGTGAACATTTAGAAGGCAATGCCATAATCACAAAAAGTCAGCATGGGTTTCAGAGAAACAAGTCATGCCAGACTAATCTGATCTCTTTTTTTGATAAAGTTACCAGCTTGGTAGATGAAGGGAATGCTGTGGACATTGCATACCTTGATTTCAGTAAGGCCTTTGACAAGGTTCCCCATGACATTCTTGCAAACAAGCTTGTAGAATGTGGGCTAGACAAGTTAACTGTTCAATGGATTTGTAATTGGTTGACCGGCCGAACCCAAAGGGTGCTCAGCAGTGGCTCCTCTTCGTCTTGGAAAGATGTGACCAGTGGGGTGCCACAGGGTTCTGTCCTGGGCCCAGTGCTATTCAACATCTTTATCAATGACTTAGATGAGGGAATTAGGGGCATACTTATCAAATTTGCAGATGACACCAAATTGGGAGGAGTAGCTAATACCCTAGAGGACAGGATCAAAATTCAGAATGACCTGGATAGACTGGAGAGCTGGGCCAAAGCTAACAAAATGAAATTCAATACGGAGAAATGTAAAGTACTGCATTTAGGGCGGAAAAATGAAATGCATAAATATAGGATGGGAGAGACCTGGCTGAATGAGACTACGTGCGAAAGGGATCTAGGAGTCCTAGTAGACCACAAGTTGAACATGAGCCAACAGTGCGATGCGGCAGCTAAAAAGGCCAATGCAATTTTGGGCTGTATCAATAGAAGTATAGTGTCTAGATCAAGGGAAGTAATAGTGCCACTCTATTCCGCCTTGGTCAGACCTCACTTAGAATACTGTGTCCAGTTCTGGGCACCACAATTCAGAAAGGATATTGACAAATTGGAGCGTGTCCAGAGAAGGGCAACTAAAATGGTGAAAGGTCTGGAAACCATGCCTTATGAGGAGAGACTTAGGGAGCTGGGTATGTTTAGCCTGGAAAAAAGACGGTTTAGAGGCGATATGATAGCCCTGTTTAAGTATTTGAAGGGATGTCACGCTGAGGATGGAGCAGGCTTGTTTTCTGCTGCTCCAGAGACTGGAACACGGAGCAATGGGTGCAAGCTCCAGGAACAGAGATTCCACCTCAACATTAGGAGGAACTTTTTGACAGTAAGAGCTGTTCGGCAGTGGAACGCACTCCCTCGGAGCGTGGTGGGGTCTCCTTCCTTGGAGGTCTTTAAACAGAGGCTGGATGGCCATCTGTCGGGGATGCTTTGATTGTGATTTCCTGCGTGGCAGGGGGGTTGGACTGGATGGCCCTCGTGGTCTCTTCCAACTCTGCAATTCTATGATTCTATGATTCTATGATATATATATAATTTTTATACTCATAAACCCCTACATGTTCACTGATAGATAAGTGCATGTGCGCAGCAGTTAGGAAGAGGTACTATCTTAAGGAGCAAAGACACCACTGGCTTTAGAGAAATAAAGCTTTATTCTAAGAACTCTATTCTGAGATAGGACACTCACAGTGGTATCCTAAGCTAACTACATCTCTATGGAGGGCGGAGAGAGATCAAGATAAGAGAAGAGATGGAAACATCCCTAAGAGTATCAATTTATATCACAGAGGGAGCAAGATTGGTAGATAAAGGAGTACTGTGGGGCACTCAGACTTTCTCACCTAAAGCTACTGCCCACACTTGGAAAAGAGCCTTCTCCATGGCTGCTCCCAGACTGTGGAGCTCCCTTCCATGGGAGGTGTGGTTGGCCCCCACCCTGTTCTCTTTTCATCAGCAGTTGAAGAAGGTTTTATTTAGGCAGGCATTTGACATGTGAATTTTACTTGGTGTGCTTTTTTAATGTTGTTAATGTATATTTATTGATTTTATGTTTTTAAATCTATATTTTAACGATGGAAATGGAATTTAACTCTTTTTTTAACTTTTGTAACTTGTGAGATTTTAGTTGTGTGCTTTTTTTTAAAAAAAAATATTGTAACCTACCTTGAATCCCATCTTGGGAGAAAGGTGGTATATAAATCCAATAAATAAAGTTAAATAGATAAATAAATAAATAAATAAATAAATAAATGCTTAAAATTTCAGTGCTAAGCTTTGTTGCATTCTCAACATGCACCAGCTGTAAATGTGCCACTACTACCTCCTGCTGCCCCTTAATGATTGATGCATGAAATAACGAGACCAGACACAGAAGATTGGGTTGAAATACGGGCCACTTTATTGATATCTTACCTATTTATTGCATATTTCTTGGGGTATGCAAACCTGTAAAAGGGGGAGACCCATTGCGGGGGCAGCTGGGCAGTTGGTCACAAGTGACCTATCTCCCAGCCTCCCTGGGTGACTCACCTGAGCCCCAGTGGGGATCCCGGCAGCTGGGGTTCCCTTTGGGCGCCATCTGCTGGAGGGCCCTGCCCCAGGCAACAGATCCTAAAGCCATGTAGCTTCTGGGAAGGATTGCAACCTGATGCTGGCCCTAAGGATAGCCTACCTTGCTGCACCCCATCCATTAAGATGCCGGTACAGTTCAGTGAGGGCCATCCTTCCACTCAATTTGAGGTTGCCATAGGTGAACGCCTGATCATTGTCTCCCCACTCCCTGCAAGTGACCACCTATTTAACAAACCACACCCTGAGCCAATTGTCCAAGTCCCAAGCGACAGTATGGGGTAGGCAAAACACCCCTCAGAAAAGAGTAGGAAAAAATTCCTACCCGGCCCATGATGTGACCAGAATTCTCATACTATGGCAGAGGCGGGAGGGTGGGTTTCAATCCAGTGGAAAAGAGGAGGAAACCAGGGGCAGCAAAGGGTAAAATAGGCCCTGCCTCAGCACCGCCCCTGTCTCCTCCTAGCCAGGGCGTAGCTACGCCCTGGCCAACCCCTGTGCTCATCTCCATGCCCGTCAAAACACCTCCCCCGGATCTACCATTCTTTAAGATCCGGGGGGGGGGTGTCTGTTCCTTGGCCAGCCCACTCTTCACTGTAGTGCTTCACGCTATGGAATATTCTTACCCCCTGGGGGCAAACTCCTCATGCTCATCTTCATTCCATTCCCTTCCTGTCACATCAGTCAAAAATACACCCCCTCATTATGGAAGCTGGGGCACATTGCCCCCTTACCCCCTGCCGATCCTGGCTTGGTTCACCAATGTGTTGTTTTGAAAATTACCTGTTTGAAAACTACAGGTCTATTGGTCAAAATCCCTAAAGCAGGCAGTTGGAAACACTTCAACTTGCTTACAGTAGTCACAGCAGTCAGCTCACAAGACCAGAGCCTGTGTAGCCAAAATAATCTTTTCTTGCTGCTGGAAGGATGCCAGAGAAGGAACTAGATGAGCTTTCCTTGACAAGGAGTTTCACAGCTTGAGAGAAAAGGACTTCTTGATTTTCTGCCAAACTTGCTTCAGATGGTGAGGGGACACAAGGAAGCACCTTTCCCACAGATCTTAAAATTCTGTCATATGACAGAATAGAATGTTTTGTATAACCTGTTCCCAACTCAGGTAGGCATTTGTAGGTCAAAACCAGTACTTTCAGTTGAGCTTAAGAACAAAATGGATACACACCTTAGAACGAATAAATCCATAGCACCAATTTGTATGCATCAAAAGGTGTCCAGCCACCAACACACACACACACACACACACACACTCATTCATTCATTCATTCATTTTGCAACATGAGTGGATAGGAAAGTGGACAATTGTTAATAAGAACGTAGCATGAGGGGATTGAACAGCCTTCATATAAGAAAACTACCATAATTAGCCCACATAACTCTTGGTTCCACAAATTCTCTTCCAAAATGTTTGCAGAAACAATGTACAAATTGCCACAAAACAGAGGATTTCAACCTTTCACTTGTAAAGGACAACAAGATAATCATTACTCTATGAAGCATTTCATATATCACAGGTGTTCCACTATTGTGAAGTGCCTACTTTGCTAAAATAAGCAGAAAGGTCATGTTATCTGTAAAGGGAGCCCAAGACATTTGTGCATAATGATTATTTTCAAGAGACAAGGTAATAAGGATGTCCTGTTAAGATAAATAGATGGATGAATAGGTAGGGAACAATAAAAGAAAAAGAAAACTAAAGAGGTGACCAGCAATGCTCACACTGCACTGGAGGTGGTAGGGTAGGCTGAGATCAAAATCCAAAGAGACTGAGAGGGCGGACAGACAGATCTTAAGAAACCTCTGGTCTGCAGCCAATGCACAGCATCATGGTGCCTTGCACCTGATGCAATAATCCATGGTATCTCGTCTATGGAGGAGTAACTCAAAGTCCCTGGGATGAAAACAGCAACAGGAAAAATGTAGACCTATTGTCGCATTCTGCCAATTCTGCCCCCAACTGCTTTCCTACATACCTCATGAACCACTGCATCAAAAGATGTACAGTGGACCATGCAAAGTTCTGAAGGAACAATGTCATTAACAGACTCCCCCTTAGGGAAAGACAAATGCTGAGTAAGTCTATATTTACCAGGTGCCTTGTTGGTAACAACACCCAGCAGTGCTACCTCAAGTTGGGTACTGGGGGAGATGTATAAAGGCCAACTACCCTCTCTTCAGTCTCTTGTGTATCCTCTCCCTAACAAAAACATTCTAAACCAACAATTGAATAAAGATTCTTGGAATAAAAGGAGTCTGGAATCTGAAAGCCTTCTCTAAATCCCTCCCTTAAATAATGTGCTATAACCTGATCTGGGTAATACTGCAAAAGAACCTCAAGTCTATCCAAATTAATTGGGCTGGGCCCCTTTGGGAGGTAGAGGGGCACCCCTGTTCCCCATCAACCTGATTGTTATTCCTTAGGTCCACCTGCTCTTTTACCTTTTGGGCAATTCTGAAAGAAATGTGATCCTCCCCCCACAAACTGAACACTCATTGCAGATCCTACAAGGCCAGCATGTGCACACATACTGTACTCCAAATTCCAAACACAAAAAACTATGCTGAGGGCTAGTTATGGCCTGCATCTTGGTGCTTATCCCAGCTTGAGCCTTCTGGACAATATGACTTCTGTGTGACCTCTCCCTAGAGTTGCTCAAACAGGTGTCATAATTGGCATCCACAACTGTGCCTGTATTTGATCCCATCTAAGGGCAGGTCTAATTTCCATTCTCAAACAAAAGGTTTCATCATAAAGCAACCAGTCTGGCTCAGCAAAATTGACATATACCCTATAAATTATATCCGTATACTGGGGCAGTGAAAAAGCCCTCCAGGGCTATACCCATACAATAACCTCACATAGATGAGAAGCCCTGGCAACCAGTTTCTCCAAGTCCTATCTACCTCACACCTATGCAGTTTCTCCTTCTTATTATCCAACTCATCCTTATCCTTTTTCTCCACCTCATGATAGAGAAAAGTGAAGACACCTATGTAATCACTATGCAAGGTTTTATCCTTAGTGGCCTGAAGCAAATGGTCCCCCAGGGGAAGCATCTGATCCACATATGGAATGTCCCCTTAAGGAACTGTGCTATACCCACTACAGTTGAGATGCTGCATGCTCTCCATATCACCATAAGGCCACTGCTGAGGATAGGGTGCCTGTAGGTAAAACTAGCAAGGGGGCATTTGAGCTTGGCCATAACTGCATCCCTACTGAGTGGGCAACCTACTCCGTCCAGGGCTACCTCCTGCACTTTCATTACCTACAGTTACTTTCCCCCCTATAAGTACACCAAACCTGCAAGGGCTAACTATGTGTGCTTGTGGATTCTGACACTGTGATAATATTGTGAGGCTCACCTGCCACCTGATCCACTGGTGTATGGTCAGAGTCACTGCCCTCCTCACCACCAACTGGGCTGCCAGTTTTGTGACACTGCTTCACATCTTCTAATCTACAAACTACCCAAAGTTGACAAATTATTTTAACAACATTGTATGCTTCAAACAGGGACATGAGGCATGTGAAATTCAAAGAATAGCTTGCCAAGAACAGAATGTGTTGGCTGTTTCATAAGGAAGAAGGCTGGGTATTTTTGCTTTAGTTTAGACTTTGAGCTACATGAATCAGGTTTATTTTATTTTGTTTCATTTTTTAAAAATATCAGCTAGGCAGATGAGATTGTAGAGTAGAAAAGAACATGAAATATAAAGTGGGTCATAGAGATAGTGAGGAAAGTTGCATCCTTTCTTGTTTTCCATCTCCCCCTGCCCTAATACATAATGAGGAACAAGTGGACCAATTCTACATTTTATCTGCTCTAGCAATGAGTGATTTTATTTTAAAATCTATATATTTGGGATAACTGGCAGTAGCAAGTATTTCACTAACCAAATCTTTCTTCACACACATTCATCATGCTGTCTACACCATTGTACATGCCATGTGTGGTGTTGAATTCTTCAATGTGACATTAGTAAGAATTTTTTAAATATGTTAAGAATGTGTCAATCATAATGGAACAAGTTTCATTAAAAACTTTGTTCTTATATTTCTTAAATGTGAATTTTAAAAGCCAGTTTTGTTTAAAAAATAACAGTGTATTACTTTCAGAATTTTTTATAAAACCTCTTTATTTGTTAGTTTCTTAATGACTGGCATTACGGATGGATTTTTTGTAATCCTAAAAACAAATGCTGTTAGTTCACTTGTAGGATCATTCTGGCATTATCATGTAATATAGACCTAAGCTGAAAACTGTATACAGTATGGGACAACAGCAGTAGATATGTGGTTTATGGAGCTAGGACAGACCCAATCACATTATTTTTGCTTTACCAGGTACAAAAAGTACATGAGCCATTTCCTCTGCAGTACCTGTAGTAACTCTGCAGTACTGTAGGAGCCCTGGTGGCGCAGTGGTTAAATGCCAGTACTGCAAGTCACCACGTCGCAAGTTCAATTCCAGTGGGCTCCAAGGTTCACTCAGCCTTCCATCCTTTCGTAGGTCGGTAACATGAGTACCCAGCTTGTGGGGGCAATTAGCGAACACACATTGGAAACTGCTTAATGCAGTGTAGATGTGTAAATTGCTGTTGCTTAAAATAATTTGTAAGCTGCTCTGATAGCCTTCTGGCTGAAGAGCAGGGTATAAATAAATAAATAAATAAGCACTCTACTCACAACCATGTTCCCTTCCAGTATCAGAGCCTTTCCCCTCTTCCAGCCTTTGGAAGTAATGTGTTACTAGTAGCGCAACTTCTTGTAGCTGATTACTTTGGGAACAGGTTAAACCAGTGTAATAAAGTTACATTTCAAAATCAATGTAAAAAGCAAGAATGCATTTAATGCACTGGTGTAACATTTTCCAGTTATTTTCAATACTTTCTTTTGTGTTTTTAGAGACATTGTGACAGGATTTATATTCAAGTTTTATGACATTCCCTTGTCATTCCTAAGATTCTCTCTATCTCTCTCTTTGCCCACTCTCTCAATTGCTCTCCATCAAATAAATAAATAAATAAATTCCTGGAAAATTAACACAAAAGTTAAGCAGTGCAAGAAAGGATGTGACACTCTTTTTCAAGACAGCCACTAGTAACTGCTATGGATACATTTCAAAGACTGTCAAGAAATGGGACCAATTAAAAGCAGCTTTATAGATGGAAGGGGAGGATATACCTGGATATAAGCCATGAAGAAGTGGCTTATATGGAGTGAGGGTGGAATTAAATTAAATTAAATTAAATTAAATGTGAGGATAAGCACTAGTATTCTTCACCTTTGACCTTATTACTGGATCCCCAAGCCTCATTTTCTGTAAAACTAGGCAGACCTAGATTTAAAACAAGAGATCTGCAGTCATTTATTTATTTACATGTGCTACATTTATATACTTCCTTTTCTTCAACAAGTTCCAGGTGGCATCTTTGACACAACTTATCATCACTTTATCTACCATTGCATGCCAAGTGACATAAGCTTTAATGTGTGGGTGGCAGGAGGAAGAATCCAAAGAAATGAACCTTGAGTTTTAGATGCCCAATCCCTTTCATAAACGATGGGAAGATTTTAAATGTCCATGATAGTTCTTCTTTATGTGCATGTGTGTGTAGTCAAGAGTGCAAATAGACTGAAAAAGCTTTGCATTGGTTTATGAGCCCAGATCCTTCATCCCTGGATAGCTTCCATCTCAGCTGAAGGAGAATCATTAATTTAGGAAATTAAGTAGGAATAGGCTGGGAAGTGTATCTCTTGCTAAGTACAGCTAGATTAAAAAGCTGCTGATTTGAATCAGCTGGAGCTGGAAGGCAGTAGCTAACCTAAGATGGCATAAAATAATGCAATAGGCTCACTGGAGCCAGTGTTTGTTCTACTTCTCAGCCAAGGAATTTCACCCACTGGTGACACTTGCATACATTTAATAAAAGGAACATCTTCTTTATCCTCCTGTCTACCTCTGCTGAATTGCAATTTGTGTAAAAATTCCTGAATTTCAGAAAACACCTCACATATTCTTTACATTTGATCCTGCCAGCACTGGTACAAATCAGTAGCACTTGGATGTGAAGGGTGGGGGATTTTTTGGGAGTGGGAAGTGTGGCATATGGTCTTTTCTAGGTACACAATATTTGAATTATCCTTATAGGTCCAAGTAATATTCTGGTTTGTTTTTCTGTCCAGAGCTCAGTGTCTCTGCCTGATCAATAATATGTACTATTCTCCAAGTGCTTCTTCCAGGGGCAACCTTTTATAGATGAATTTCCTTTTGAGAAAGACATATTAGAGGGTCATGGTATTTTTTTTATAATATTTATTAACATATATCCAAGGTGACAGTCAAGAGTGTAGGCAATCACTAAGCCAGAAACATCATAACTTATTACTTTGCTTAAATTAACATTTCCTTGTTCACCCATTCCTGGGTACCTTGTGCTACTAATTCTTAAAATTCAGACTTCTATCTCTTTAGTTAGCTACATTTCCTTTTCCATTTCCTATTCCTGTTTTAATCTTGTTCAACAGCCAGCAGCCATTAAAAAGCACCTATGTTAATTCATAGAAGCATCTTCTAACCATTATTATACACTGCTGAAAATGTTTAAAGTAAAAATAGACTAGAGAAAAAGCTATCTCCCCACATCAATGCAACACAATTTCAATTAGTGGAGAATTCTGTAAAAAACTAATGTAAATCCACATTCAAATTCCCCAGATCTACAATGCTCTAGACATGGGGTGGGAAACTATGGGTCTTAGATATTATTTGACTGCATTGCTTACCAACCATAGGCAGCAGAGGCAGTGGTAATGTTACCAGCTATGGCCTCTGAATGAGTCCATATATGTTTAAAGTACACATGCCTATCAAGGATCTTGTAATGCTGGCAATTGTGCATTTGGGGCAAATTGGACTCAAAACCCCAAATTAACACAGAACTCTCTAAAAAGGAAATTGTATTGAATATACAGCAATCAAGATACGTATCCGACTTTTGGGGGGCAATTAGCTAACACACATTGGAAACTGCTTAATGCAGTGTAAGATGTGTAAATTGCTATTGCTTAAAACAGTTTGTAAGCTGCTCTGATAGCCTTGTGGGTGAAGAGTGGGGTATAAATAACTAATAATAATAATAAAAAGTTTGTTTATTTGTTTGTTTCATTTATATGCCACCTTTCTCCCAAAGTGGAACCCAAGGCAGCTTCCAGAAGTAGTAAATTAAAAACAATGACAATAAAATTTAAAACAGTTAAAATTACCAGAAACAGCATTTTAAAAATCACTTTAACAATAAACAAAGGTTTGAAAAGATTTTTAAAAATCCAATAACCTCCCCCCCTCCACTTATACATTAAAAGCCTGCTTAAACAAAAACATCTTTGCCTGCCAGAGAAAGGAAAGCAAGGAGGGGAACTGCCTAGCCTTCCCCAGAAGGGCATTCCAGAGGGTGGGAGCAGCCACTGTGAAGGCTATTTCTCATGTCTTCACCAAGAAAGCCTGTGATGGTGGTGGGATCAAGAGAAAGATTTTCCCTGTGAATCACAGAACTCTCATAAGTTGGTATAGGGAGATATGGTCTTTCAAATTGGAGTTTCATCAGAGCACAGTAAATATTAAACAGTACATGCAAAACAGAACACCATTGCTTTAGGATGGGGAGATATTACCTCAAAATGAGCAAACTTGCAAGGCTCTCTGTGCCAGATCAAGGTCTTTGAGAAAGAGAAGGAGCTAAAGGGCAACTTCTTCTGAGATCTATACATTTTGTGTCCTTTCAATAGTGTCTTCCAGAAGAAATCTACTGAAATAAAAGTTAATTAAAGCTAACTTTAAAGATACTGAACTCCTAGCATTGAGCAGATACCCCTGCTGCTTCCAATCATATGAATACATTAATTGAAAATTATGCCCTAGAAATGCTTTATGTTTTCCAGCTTTAATAAATCAATGTTTTGTTTAGGTCTCTCACCTTCAAATTACTTTTTCTTAAGGTATTCTGCTTGTGTCCTGTTATTAAGATGTGCTTCAAGCTGTTCCAACTTGTGAAGCATTAATTTTTATGTGAAGCATTTAGAGGAACTCATGGAGGAGAGGATTGAAACTTGTGCATAATAAAATTGCTAAGACACAGATATGCTCAAGCTGCTGTCATATTGGACTGATTCCTCTCTTTAAATATTTACTTTTTATCATTCATGCAAATAGCTCCGTAAATACCATATCCTTTCAAGTGTACCTACTTATTAAGAACATTTTTCTTTTGACTGTACATTTCAAAGCAGTTTACTGGTATTCAATTGTCCCACACACACACACACACACATTTATGCAACAATGGTGTTCAGATATTGGATACCAAGTAGGGCCTAAATCTATGTTTTGCTAGTGAATGCCTGGTACACTTCAGGACAGACTTCTTAAGAGGGCTTATCAACCCTCTGGAACCATTTTCGAAAGCACATGGGAGAAGGAGGGTTGAGTGGCCTATATTTCTACTGCCAGAAGTTGTTCCTTTAGTAAAGGAGGAGGATCATGAATACCTTGAGAAAGGTACTCCAGTACAACAAAGACCAGCAAGAGCCACCCCCTTCATGTTTTTAGCCAGGAAAAAAAATGACCTAAAAAGCCCCTTTCAGTGACAAGCAAATCTGTTTTCAGGTGTCCTGAACCCAAAAGAGCAATAGCTCTCAAACCAGTCTAAAGGCTTACCGGAAATGATATGATGTCACTTCCATCACACAAAATAGTGGACACAAAGTTCACAGTGTGTTTCTGAATTAAGGTAACCTAAAATTGATTGGAGAAGCCCTCCATGCATGCCCAACCCTGCTATAGTAGAACAGTCCTATTGGCCTGGCCAATGTATCTAAGTGTTTAAATGACCAATACAGATTAGAAATTCTGTCCCCACCCCTCCCTCAGCTATAGATACTATGCCACAAACTGCTTTCAAAATCTATAAAGATCCACAATAGCCTTGATCTGTGGCTTAGGAAACAGCCGTCTCAGAAAATCCAAAACCAATTTGTGCTATACTTACTTCAGCTTAATGGTCAAATCAGATGCTATCAGAAATGTGTATTTCCTATACATTTTCTTTTCTACAACAGGAGACACATGCCTCATCAATCAGATTTTCAATCTAACCCCAGGTTTATGTTCCAATAACAAAACAAACCACATTAAAGGCAAGATACATAGGTGAGTAAAATCAAATGGTATACCAAAGAGACATCTTTCACATATTGAAGTTCACAGAGCACATTTTCTAAAACGGTGATGACTGTATTATCTAGTATGAGTCACAGTCATGCTTAACATGGGCATTTGAATCTTGGTCTATGATAGCAAGCACTGTTTCTGTGGAATTGCATTGAGAGTAAAAAAGTAATGATTTGCATGTTTGAACCATGTCTTCAGATGCTATATTTGTAGCATTTGAAGGAACCACAAAGTAGTTGTGGTTATCCAACAATATATTAAAAAAATGCTGAAGATGTAAAAGTCCTGGCTCCTGGATTACCTATCAGGGTATATATTTTGGGATTATACCTGCTAATTTTAAAATCTTGACCTGAAAGAAGTCTTAACAAGTGACTCATACAATATTTCATTCAATACATACAACTGTAAAGAATATAGATAGCCACAAGATTGAGCAGGTCTCTTGCTTCAAATACCTGGGGGTAATTTTTCAAGCCACTGGTAGTAGGAAAGCGCATGGGGAGTATGCTGCTTGCAACGCACAGAGGAATACAACAACCATTCTCAAATTTCTTAAGACAAGAGGAGGCCACTATTTACCTGCAGTGCTTAAACTCTTTGAAGCCAAACCAGTAGCACAACTGCTTTATGGATCCCAATTGGGACCCTTCCCCAACCCTGCTCCATTAGAACTTGTCCAATCCAAATTCTTAAGCTCAGGTTTCCAAACTCCAAAATGTGTCTCTAACGCAGCTCTGAGACTGGAGTCAGGATTTATGAAAATGGAGGCCAGAGTGTGGTTGACCATACTCAACTACTGGCTCAGACTATCCCTCTTTCCCACTGACCTTGCTCCACTAACCTTAAGTGATGATTTCCAATCCATCTGGAAACAGACAGTGATGACTAAAATCTCAATGCTGGGCCTTTCTCCAGATCTTCTGCTAAGCCTGGGATATGATAGGGCAAAAGCTACTATCAAACAATGGGTAGCAGATATAGAGCGACAACTGGATCTAGCTAGTACTCCAACCTTCATTGCTAGTGACTCCAATAGATATCTGGCCTCACCTTTGGCATACTTAGCAACATTTGAAATACCTAAACATTGAAGGGCCTTTACTCTTGCACGGTGTCGTGTCCTCCCTTCAGCTGTCCTTGAAGGCCGATACAAGAAGATCCCCTTCTCAGACAGACTGTGCCCCTGCAACTCAGGCCAAATAGAAACAACAGAGCATGTATTACTCCAGTGCTCATACTACAGGGACATACGTCTCAGACTTATTTCACCCCTGTTGCATAAATATCAAGGGCACACTGGACAATTCCACATAAACTTGTTGCTTTCAGACACCAACCCAGGAACAACTTATAATGTTGCCAGATTCTGTGCAGCTGCGGTTAAAATTCGACAGACAATGTCCTCAGCAGTAGAATAGTGTCAACCCAGTCTTGTTATACTGGAGCTAACATTTTAAATACTGCTTTTAGCCTGTTTTTATCCTGTGATTTCACCTTTATTTTGTATCCCCTTTTTATCTGTGCTGGTCTATGACCGTAATAAAGATTCTATTCTATTCTACAACTGTAAAGGAACTTTTAACATTATTTAATTCATATATAACTTTAAAAAGAGACTGCACCTAGAGAGAGGAACTAGTAACAGTGGGAGAAGGGAAGGAAGACTGGGCACCAAGTCATATGCTGTTCCAAATCCCTGCACAAACCAAACATCCAAACCTGCAAATCCTGTTCCTATCTGTTTCTCTGTTACCTAGAAACATATTAATTTCATACACTCCACAAAATTTTGAAATGTTCCTTTTTTGGATAGCAACTCCCAGTATCCTCTAGCCAACATGACCAACACCTCTGAGAATCTCATAGCCAATATGGCAATTTGGTCATGAACCATGCAGGTTGGGGTATACTGGGAGTTTCATTTTAAAGGTAGTATTTCCAAGGTCTGGCATTTTATGTTCTATTGGTATGTCAAATAGAACTTAGATTATTGTTGTTATTGGCCGTCAAGTCAAATGTGACCCATGATGGTGACCCTATGAATGAGAGGCCTCCAGCCACACCAGTCACCAACAGCTCTATTCAGGTCTTACAAACTCGTGGCCATGGCTTTCTAAATCGAAGCAATCCATCTATAATATGGTCTTCCTCTTTGCCTATTCCCTTCTACTTTACCAAGTATTATCATATTTTTCAATGAGTCATATCATCTCATGACATGTCCAGAGTACAATAGCCTCAGTTTTGGGAGAGTTCAGGCTTGGTTTGCTCTAGAATCTATCTGTCATGCATTAGATGAATTTCCAATAGGGTATTCTGTTCCAATAGAAATAATATAGAGTATTACACATTTTGTCCATCCCTACTTTAGCAGTTTATTCCTTCTTATGTAGTAAAAACATATTAAAGTGGAAAAGAGGAGGAAGCCAGGAAAAGGGTAAAATAGGCCCTGCCTGAACCCCACCCCTGCCTCCTCCTAGCCAGGGCATGTCTACGCCCTGGCCAACCCCTGTGCTCGTCTTCCTGCCCATCATTAAAACACCTCCCCCGGATCTACCATTCTTAAAGATCCGGGGTGTGTGTGTCTGTTCTGTTGTTCTTTAATCCAAGTATCCTGTGCATTCTTCTAATGTGCATCTTATAGACTTTTGAACACTTTTCTATAGCTGAAACGATTAAAGCCTATAGACTTCTGTTAGAGGCATATACAAGCATACGTTTGCCTTACATGTGTGTATATATCATTTTATAGCACATATCATTTGGCAATTGCACACATTGATGTTATCTTTCTCCTGCAACATCCAGTCTCCACTGAGACCTCCAAAGGACCCCAGTGGATTCAGCGGAAGATTTCTCAGTCTGCATATGGCTATGGGGACATAGCTAGATGCTTCTCTAATTCCCACCTGCAAAAGAATGATGGATGGGGGCTACAGAAGCAACACAATGCCTCCTGGGACTGGTAACAAGGGAGCCATAGCTGAGTCCCACAAGTGGAACTCTTATGCTGTGCTCAACCATGTAGGATGTTTCCCATAGTATGCTGAGAAATCATGATCTCAATTCGAGCCTTTGAAGATCGATTGGGTCCTGAAAATGTTTCCTCATTCAGCTGTGTTCCTGTTCTTTTCTCCTTTTGAAAATCATTTTGTCCCAAAATAGCTCCTATGTTGGACCATATTCAACCAGTTCTGTGGCAGCTGCACAGTCCTTTGGTTAGCTTCTGGTACCAATTCAAAGTGCTGATGCTGAGCTTTTAGGGAACTTCTATAGTCAGCTAATGATGGTGTGATGGAAATGCACGTTATGTGCTTATTGGAACATTAGCTAAGCATCTGGTCATACATTTCTTGAATAATTAAATTGTTGAATGAAATTGAAGGTTTTAAAGGAAATAGTTGTAAACACAGAGGCGGTGGAAGATATTAGAATAGACTCAAGCCTAAGCATTGTCATCCAGGTGAGAAAGAATGGGTTCAAGCAACCTCTGCATACACTCATGCATACCTCTACACATTAGAGTTGAATCTTTGCACCAGAGGTGGGAATTGGGTGGCCATCCAGATATTGTTGGACTGCAAATCTGTTACCATGCCCTACATCCCTCCCTGTAATATCTCGTAATTGGCAATATTAAGATACTTCAAGGGGTCCAGTAGACTGGGGTAGGCCAAAATGTGGAGGTCACAAGGACCTGGGAAGGTGTTGTGGAAAAATACTAGCAGACACACCCAAAACAGGATTAAGCAAAGCCCCTACTAAACAACACCATTACAGAGATATGTGCTAAGCCCCTTTTGGACATTCTCATTGATGAGTCAAACATCACAAACAAACAAGTGACCAAAACAACCCTCATCCCCAGGAAATATCCCTTTACCCCTTTCCTGCCCTACAATAAGGAGGTTGTCATAAACCCATCAATTCCTATCTCTCAACTATTAAGAGCAATCAGCAGAGTTTCAGTTTCCTTTGTGTAAATAGTGAGAAACATATCTAAGCTTTGTTCAAAGCCCAAATACCCCTTCAGGACATGAAATACAGTATAAATACAATGATAGGAAAGTGTGCCACTGTGGATGTGACCCTGCCACTATCTATGTTGGCACACCCTCAGATAGAAGCTTCCAGTGCCATCCTCATACTTTCATCTGAGTTCTTTACTCTTAAGACTGGTAACTATAGTCCCATTTCCCAAATCTATTCCTCTATCTATTTCTGCTTTAACTCTTCATTAGCCTTGCATGGTTCTTGTGAGTATGTGTGGCATGTGTGAGTGCTTTCTGGGTTATTTTCCAATTTAAAAAAATTATTTTACTTTAACCTGGAGTTCTCTGCAGGGAGTACCAGTATACATAGGTAAATAGATCCCAAAGTTACCTGCCTCTTACAGAATTCCATTGGAGCTATAATAATTCCCCCAGCTAATAATAGATTATAGGCGGGCTCTCCACAGATCCCCCACCTATTCGGGTAACAACTCCCAGTATTCATCACAAATGGCTGCCTAGGGTTTCTGAAAGTTGCACTCCAACAATATCTAGAAGGCCACACAGTCCTTACCCCTTCTCTATATTTTGGGCAATGTCCCTCTGCAGTAGAGTCTGGTCAACTTGCATAGATTCCTCCCATGATTTAGAAACCTAATTGTACAGGGACCCTTCAGCTCATTGGTGAGTGACTATAGGGACAGAGCTAGTGCAGTTTTTTCTGCCCCCCCCCCACAATTCTAAATCAGTGATGGAATATAAAGGCAGAACAGAGATTATTTCACCACCAGCAGCAGCAGCTTACTATTTTCATCCTGCTAGAATAAAAATCTATACAGTCTGTGGTCACTATCATCTTGGTGACATATGCAGGTTTGTTGTATGCATTGTTATGGCCGGCACAGAGAGCTGAATCCAGCTCTGCTGCCTGCACTGATTTCCTGACCCTTGCCTTTCCTGTTGATAGGACCCCACCCATGGCCATTCAGTGACAAGAAGATAGTGTGGAGGGGGTGGGGTCAAATAGACAGCAGCTAGATGTACTTCAGCAGCCAGCCACAGGACTAAAAAGGCATCCTTCCAGCATCATTCATGCAGTCAAATGCTGAATCACAACCAGCCATTGCCTACCCTTTTGCTGTTGGTTCCATTAAAGAGCCATGAAGGGGTGCCTCTCAGCACCAGAAGAGGTAAGGTTAGAGTCCAGGGAGGGGGAGGACATTTTGTTACAACTGTAGGACATTTATGCACTGCCATTGTAATGCAGGATTTCATCCTGCATATCCTAATATGAAGTATTTGGCACTGACTGGACACAGCAAACTCTGTAAGATTGATTTTACTACAGAGAAGGGGTGGAAATTATGCCATCCTTGTTACCCAAAATGATCCTTTGAAAATTCCAAGAAAATATCGAGTTTCTAATATGTTGGGGAAATTAGCAGCAACTCGACTTTGGCTATGCAAAAGGGGGTAACCAGGGAATCTTTCAAACCTGTGTCTACTGGTACTAGTCTGGATGGAATACACACATGTAAAAGTAAGTATGGTTTTTATTAAAGAGTTCAAAAATAACACCACACACACACACATTAACCCAGAAAAAGCATTCACACAAGGCTATAGAAAAAGGAGTAGGAAAACTTGGGTTAGGGGGTAGCAAGAGGAATTGTTGGGGTGATACAGATCTGTCCTGTAGTCAATCTGGCAGAGTGGATGGAGGAACCTGGGGTGGCTAACACAGACTGATAAGGGTTTCACCCTATAACTGACTGTGCACAATGAGGTATATTTTGGGGGTTATATTTATACCTCCAAATACACCTGAGGGGATGACCGCTTCATAGGTTGAAACAATAGATTTCCTGGTCTTGACAAAAGGTGAGAAAGATGCTAATGTGTTTCTTAATGTCCAGTGATTGGATTTTAACAGCTTGAGCAACTTGTCTTTAAGGTTTGGGGATTTGGGAAAGGAAATTTCACAATCAGCAAATACAAAGGTTTTCACCCACCCATTATGTGTTTGGCTATTAGCCTTTAGGCTTCCCAGAGGTAAGACATAGATTACCTTTTCTGAGACCATAATGCCTTTTTCCTTCTGGAAGGCCACATTACTGAACCAAAATTCTGCCAGTTTCTGAGGCCTGTAAAAATAGGGGTGTCTGGAAGTGGGGTATAAGCTATGTTTAGCATCCTCTATATGTCATTGAATTGCTGCTTCCGGGATTCTGCATCATTGTGGGATAGGATGGCCAGGTATGCTTGGATTCACAGTTCAATAATATCTGGAGGACTGCCTGATTGCCACCCCTGTTACAGAGAAAAACAATCCCACAATGCCTCAGTGGAAGGAATTAATTAAAAATATTGAGTTGTGTATTAATTACTGTATCATTTGGGCAAACATAATGATAGTAATCATTAGAAGTGGCATTAGACTATAAAAGAACTGTAATGAGAAAGAGAAAGGGGACAGTATTCATGAGGACAAGAGTTCTTCAAGTGCAAGAGAAAATGGTGCAAATGTTATCCAGACAACAAGGCAAATAGTACAAGAACCTAATGGTGGGAGGAATAAAACCTTTAAAAGACAGATGGGGGAATGGCCCATGGTCTTAGATGTCTCTATACTGGTGCACAGTGCATGGGAAATAAACAGGATGAACTTGAACTCTTAGCACAGCAAAACCAATATGATATAACAGGCATCACTGAAATCTGGTGGGATGAGTCTCATGATTGGAGTGTACTAACAGAGGGGTATAGACTATTTCAGAAAAATAGACCAAACAGGAAGTGTGGTGGAGTAGCATTATGTGTAAAGGATGTGTACGCTTGTGAACAAATCCATGACTTAAATCCTGGTAGCCAGGTTGAGAACATCTGGGTAAAAATCAAGGGGTAGAGAAACAGCAGGGATGTCGTTGTGGGGGTCTACTACAGACCTCCAAGCCAAACTGAGGACTTGGATGATGCCTTCCTGGAACAGATGACCACATATTCAGAAAGGACAGATGTAGTAGTAATGGGGGATTTCAACTATCCTGATGTTTGTTGGAAGTCCAACTCTGCCAAGAATATAAGGTCCAACAAATTCCTCACTTGCCTTGCAGACAATCTCATTGTCCAGAAGGTGGAAGAGGCAACAAGGGGATCAGCTATTTTAGATCTGATCTTAACCAATGGATATGACCTGGTTAATGGTGTGGAAGTGGCAGGATCCTTAGGGGGGAGTGATCATGTTTTCCTGGAGTTTGTCATACAGAGGAAAGTGAAAGCCAAGCATAGTCAGAGATGCATTCTAGACTTTAAGAAAGCTGATTTCAGAAAACTTAAAGAATTACTGGGGGGTGATCCCATGGTCAGAAATACTAAAAGGAGTTCATGAAGGATGGGAGTTTCTTAAAAGTGAGATATTGAAGGCACAACTTCAAACAGTTCCAATGAGGAGGAAAAAGGGGAGGTTTCTAAAGAAACCAAAATGGATGTCAAAAGAACTCTCAACTGAGCTAAAACATAAAAAAAAACATGTACAAGAAATGGAAAAGGGGGGAAATCACCAAAGAATTCAAACAAATAGCCAGCTCATGTAGGGGGAAAGTCAGAAAAGCCAAACCTCAGATGGAGCTCAGGCTTCCTAGAGAGGTTAAACATAATAAAAAGGGCTTTTTTGGTTATGTCTGTAGCAAAAGGAAGAACAAGTAAATGGTAGGAATATTGCGTGGAGAAGATGGTGAAACGCTAACAGGGGACAGAGAAAAGGCAGAATGACATAACACCTTCTTTGCTTCAGTCTTCTCCCAAAGGGGGAACAGTGCTCAACCTGGGGAAGATGGAGCAGATGATGCAGTAGGGAAAATACAGCACAGAATTGGTAAACAGATAGTTCGGGAATACCTGGTCAGCATAAATGAGTTCAAGTCTCCAGGGCCAGATGAACTTCATCCAAGGGTATTTAAAAAAACTGGTAGAAGTAATCTCAGAACCAGTGTCAATAAACTTTGAGAATTCCTAGAGAACAGGAAAGGTCCCAGCAGACTGGAAGAGGTCAAGTGTTGTTCTCATCTTTAAAAAGGAGAAAAAAGAAGACCCAAATAAATACCGCCCAGTCATCCTGACATCAATACTAGGAAAGATTCTAGAGCAGATCATTAGACAGTCTGTAAGCACAAAGAAAGGAATGCCATTATCACAAAAAGTCAACATGGCTTTCTCAAAAACAAATAGTGCCAGACTAATCTCATCTCTTTTTTTTTTAGATAGTGTTACAAACTTGATAGATGAAGGGGATGCACTGGATGTAGTATATCTTGATTTCAGTAAGGCTTTTGACAAGTTCCCCCATGATATTCTTGCAAAAAAGTTAGTAACCTGTGGGCTAGACAGTGCAACTGTTAGGTGGATTTGTAATTGGTTGACTTACTGAACCCAAAGGGTAGTCACCAATGGCTCCTCTTCATCCCGGAGAGAAGTGACCAGTGGGGTGCCACAGGGTTCTGTCCTGGGCCCAGTGCTATTCAACATCTTTATCAATTACTTGGATGAGGGAATAAAGGGTATGCTTATCATGTTTGCCGAGGACACCAAATTAGGAGGGGTGGCTAGTACCCCAGAGGATGGGATCAGAATTTTAAATGACCTTAAGAGGTTAGAAAGCTGGGTCAAATCTAACAAAATGAATTTCAACATTGAAAGTGTAGGATACTACACTTAGACAATAAAAAAATGAAATGCACAGATATAGGTGGGTGACACCTGGCTTGATGGCAGTACATGCAAAAGGGATCTAGGAGTCTTAGTGGACCACAAGCTGAACATGAGTCAGCAGTGTGATGCAGCAGCTACAAAAGCCAATGTGATTCTAGGCTGTATTAATAGGTCAATGTATTTCTACAATCAATGTAATTCTAGACTGTGTCTAGATCAAGCAAAGTAATAGTGCCACTGTATTCTAATTTGGTCAGACCTCACCTGGAATACTATGTCCAGTTCTGGGCACCACAATTCAGGAAGGATATTGACAAGCTGGAATGTGTCCAGAGGAGGGTGACTAGGATGGTGGGTGGTCTGGAAGCCATGCCTTATCAGAAGTGGCTTAGGAGCTGGGCATGTTTAGTCTGGAGAAGAGAAGGTTGAGAGGGAACATGATAGCCATGTTTAAATATTTGTAGGGATGTCATACTGAGGATAGAACAAGCTTTTTTTCTGCTGCTCCAGAGACTAGGACATGGAGCAATGGGTTCAAATTAGAGGAGAAGGGATTCCACCTAAACATTAGGAAGAACTTCCTGACAGTACGAGCTGTTCAGAAGTGAAATACACTGCCTCGTACTGTAGTGGATTCTGCTTCTTTGGAGGCTTTTAAACAGAGGCTGGATGGCCATCTGTCAGGAATGATTTGATTGTGTATTCTTGCATGGCAGGGGGTTGGACTGGATGGCCCTTGTGGTCTCTTCCAACTCTATGTATCTATTATTCTATGAGTTTGAGGGATTTTGCCCATCTTCCTGTCAAGCTTTCCAAATAAATAATGGGGCCTCCCTTCTTCTTTCTCTTCTTAAGCAATGTGTGAATGATTGTTGTGTGCAAAATGAAATGGGAGAGCAAATAATAAGATTTTCTTCTGTGAATTTTTTGGTAAGAAAAGAGTGCCAGGGAACAGTACTTGGGACTCCTAACACCAAGACAACATTTGACTTATATTTAATACACTCATGTTGTATTTTGAATATTCTTCTGTATATCCAAACAAATGCAAGTCTGGGTTTTAGTCTGAATTTTAATGAAGCTGTCCATGATACTTAACTTCTTTTGTGGATCGAGTTCAGTATCATGGACAGCTTCATTAAAATTCAGACTAAAACCCAGACTTTCATGGAAGCCATCAGCCAACATACATTAGTATCCTCTTTCAGAGAAACAAACTTGGATGGTTGTTTAAAGCAATGTATAGACAGCCTAAGAGTCAAGTCCAGCAGACCACAAAGAGATAACAAGCATCCAGGCAAGGGCAAATACAAAAACAGTGCCAAGGATAGCTCATACTTTAATAGAAGACGATCCAGTAGAACAGAGAACATAATCAAGGAGAAGTAAAGTCAGGTCTAGAGCTGATACACACTTTGTCATCAATCCTCTCTGCCTAGAACTCACTACTTAGACCTGACTATTTAAGCTCCCAGAACCCTGCCCCAGCGCTTAGGTGCAGGCATCGCAAGCACTCATACAAGAATGCCTAGACACAAAACAGGACTTGCCCATGAAGAGTCTTCCTCTACAACTGAGACTTCTCCACATCCATTACTTTTGACACCAGTAATGTCTGGGGTTGAAAGGTAGCTTGGTTTCTTCTGCTATCTCAGCAGCATCTGATGGCTTCCATATTAGCAGGGCAGTGAATCAACTTCAGATTTTAATCAAAAAATCCAGATAGCTCTCCTAGATGCTGAACCCTCTCCCCACAAAAAGGTTCAGAACGTTGGATAGCTCCTTTAAAATGCAGATTAAAACCGTGCATATTCACCACCTGTCTGATTTGGGAGCTACCCATTACCACTGCTTCATCTTAATCTCAATTTTAGAGCCTCAGGTATTGAAAATGCAAGAATCAACTAATTTACAGAATAGTTATATACATGTTTATTCAGTCCCATTCAATTCAATAACACCTACTGGCCTAAATCCTGTTGTCAGCCATGACTAGATCCATTGAATCAATGGGATTTACCTATGTCTTGACTCACAATTCAAATATTAATTGAATGGGTGTACTCTAGCTGGGACTAACCAAAAGGTTGCCAGCCTATTTCTGGAAGATGTATACAATAGATTTAAATTAATTATTTATAGAATCATTTACACTATCTTTTTAGATGAAAGTGTTTTTTTGTCCGTCATACCTGAGTGATGCCGAGTGCAGAATGTAAACTAAATCTTCATCTTAAGTTCAAACCAAGAGGGGTGGCATCTTAAAGAAGAGATTCCAAGTCAAAAATCTTCAACAAGCTACCATGAGAGACAACTGCCAGGCAAATCTGCAAACAAAACTTGAAGACCATCCTACAGATTCTTCTCCTACAGTGCTTTGGCAATATATCAAAAACAGTATACTCCAGTCTGCGGAAGAATCCCTTGGGTTCTCCCACAAGAAAAATCAAGACTGGTTTGATGAAAACAACCAAGAGATCCAGGAGCTGTTTGGCAAAGAAGAGAACTGCTCACCAAGCATACCTCGCCCAGTCAACTTGCCATGTAAGAAAAGCAGCTTTCCCTCTCACATGTAGCAAACTTCAACAAAAACTCTGAGCCCTGCAGAACAAGTGGTGGATCAATATAGCAGAAAAGACACAATGCTGTGCAAATCTGGGTGATCATAGAGGATTTTATGAAGCTCTTAAGGCAGTGTTTGGACCTACTTATCAGGTCCAAAGCTCCTTATACAGTACAGATAGTCAAACTGATAAAGCCTCCATCCTGAATCGATGGGCTGAACATTTTCAGTCTCTTTAGTGCTAACTGAGTAGTCCAAGGCTCAGCTATCCAACATATGATAATAAATCAATGAAAAATGAATTGGACATAGATTCCCACTTTGGAAGAGACCCTTGAGGCCATACAGCAGATGAAAAACGGCAAGGCAGCTGGGATAGATGGAATACCACCTGAAGTTTGGAAACACGGAGGTCATGCACTCCACGAAAAATTCCACGAACACCTTGTGAATTGCTGGGAAAAAGGGGAACTACCGTCAGATCTCCGAGATGCAGTCATCATCACCCTGTACAAGAAAAAAGGAGCAAAATCCGATTGCTCAAACTATCGAGGCATAACACTGCTCTCTATTGCTGGAAAAATCCGTGCAAGGATACTCCTGAACAGATTAGTTCCTGCCATTGCAGAAGAACTTCTTCCTGAAAGCCAATGTGGCTTCAGAGCCAATAAGAGTACTACAGATATGGTATTTGTCCATAGACAACTGCAAGAGAAATGTAGAGAGCAGAACAAGGGTCTCTATGTAACATTTGTTGACCTCACCAAAGCCTTCGACACCGTGAGTTGGAAAAGTCTGTGGCAGATCCTGGAAAGACTAGATGTCCCCCCAAATTCCTTAAAATGATTATCTTGCTACACGAGGGCCAGCACGGTCAAGTCAGATATGGCGATGCTCTTTCAGAGCCCTTTCTAATAACTAATGAAGTGAAGGGAGATTGTGTTCATGCTACAACTTTATTTACAATCTTCTTCAGCATGATGCTCCAAAGGGCTACGGCAGAGCTTGAAGAAGAAGACAGCATTTATATACGTTACCGTACTGATGGTAGCTTGTTTAACTTAAGCCGTCTGAGGGCTCGCACTAAGACTCTAAACTATCTAATTGGTGAGCTGCTCTTTGCTGATGCTGCTGCCCTTGTTGCCCACATAGAAGCAGCTCTGCAGCGCTTAACATCCTGCTTCACAACAGCTGCAGAGCTGTTTGGGCTGGAAGTCAACCTGAAGAAAATGGAATTTGTTTACCAGCCTGCACCACAGGACGAACACCATCATCCCCACATTGCCGTCGGCAAATCTGTGCTTCAGTCCATTCAGCAGTTCACCTACCTGGGAAGCATCATCTCATCAGATGCCAAGATTGGCAAAGAGATTGATCACAGATTAGCAAAGGCATAGAGTGCATTTGGAAGACTTTAGAAAACAGTCTGGAGTAATAAACTCCTGAGGCGAAGCACAAAAATCAATGTGTATAGAGCCATTGTACTGTCTATCCTCCTTTATGGGTCTGAAACATGGGTCACCTATCGCCACCACTTACGACTCCTACGCTTTCATCAGCACTGTATACACACAATCCTAAATATACACTAGACTGATTATGTGACAAATGTTTCTGTCCTTGAGCAAGCAGGGATCACCAGCCATGAGGCCATGATATTGAGAACACAGCTGCGCTGGGCAAGGCACATTTGTAGGATGGAGGACCATCACCTCCCAAAAATACTACTCTATGGTAAACTCGCCATGGGTCAGCATAAGAGGGTTGCTCCAAAAAAGTGATACAAGGACTCCCTGAAACAACATCTCAGGCTCGGCCAAATTGATCACCAACAATGGCCTTCCCTGGCATCACATCAGGAGGCATGGAGACGCACTATCCACAATGCTGCAGCCTTATTTGAGAACTCACGCCAAACAAATCTTGAAGAGAAACAACAACGCAGTAAGAATCACAACCCAGAAACATCACCCAAGGAGACCTTCTGCTGTGCTTTCTGTAACTGGACTTGTTTATCTCAGATCGGCCTTTTTAATCATCCGCGCGCTTGCAGAAAGCACGGGATGAGTCCTTCCTGAATCTTCATTTGCAAAGAAAAGCCAGAGAGAGAGATAATCAGCGGAGGAAAGCCCTGCCTGGTGCAACCACCTTACAGGTGAAATTCAAATGGCCTATAAGTCCTGGAATTCCCAGAAGGTGGCTTTATACCTTTCTATGAATTGTGTAACTCTGTCCCGTAAATCAGTGACCGTGGCTAATGACAACCTACACTGCTGGTTGACTGTGTGGATCTCAACACCCCAAAAGGTCAACACTTGTGCTGGTCCTTCAGTTTTTTCAGGTGCTAGCAGAACCCCGAGTTCCCCCGCCAATGTCAGGAGTTAGTGACTGAACTCCAATTTGAAAATGGCCACACAAATGCAGAAACCATGCTGAGTCTTGTTGGCCGACTCCATGAACTGCCAAGTCATGCCTAATCATGCCACAGCTGCATGACAAGGGTTACTAGAGGGCAAAAGCCATGTAGTATGAAATCTGATGCAATGTAACCATGAGATTTAATTAGCCAGTGCTATGCTGATGGGTATATAAATGAGTCAGACCAGTGTTCATTCTCCTCCTGCAATTCATGAGTGTCTGGTGTAGCACTTTGACGGATGACTGTAAATTTTATGAATATCTGCAACTGCGGAAGATAAAAGCTCCTCCTGTTTTGTGGCCATCAAAACACTCTGTATATGAGTATTCTTGGGAAAGGGTTGTTACCAAGTCTGCTGAGACAGCTTTTTGGCTTCTGCCAGGGATTGAATATCCTATCATCCCCTGACAGCCAATGCTTCAAACTGATGTATTAAGTAACTGCACTGGCCAGACTGGTAAGGACCTATTAATAAAAAGTCATCTAAATAATGTAGAACACTTCATAAGCCTGTCCTAGTCCTCAACGCCCACTGAAGGAAGGTGCTGAAGGTTTCAAATGCACTGCATGAAACCGAACAGCCCATCGGGAGGGCCCGGTACATATAAAATTGCCCTTAAAACTGAAAACCCAATAACTCAAAATTTTCTGGATGAACTGGCAAAAGACGAAACACAGATTTAATATCACATTTTGCCAGCTCAGCCCCCCAACCCTGTCGTTGAACTGCCCTGACGGTGGCATCAAAGGATGTATACTTCACCGTGCACAGCTCATGGGGAACAGAGTCATTCACTGAGTCCCCTTTAGGGTATGATAAATGATGGATGAGTCTAAACTCCCCTGGGGCCTTTTTGGGTACAATGCCCAGGTGCGAGCCCCTCAGGTTGGGGACCGGAAAACTGGAGAAAGGGGCTCAAAACACGACCCTCAGAAACTTCTTTCCTAATTTTTCCTTAACCACACGCTCCATACGAATAACTGACTTCAAATTGCATGCCATAAATGGCCACCTAACTCCTTGGAATAGAATCCTAAAACCAAACTAGAAACCCTCAAGTAAATAGTTGCCAGCCTTCTTATCAGGATTGACTTTGAGCCACCGCCACAAGACCTCATTATTGATTGGACTGGGGCCCTTTTTGAGGTTTAGAGACAGAGCTTCCACCCCTCCCTCCTTGATTGGTCTTACCCACACTGGCAGACATTCTACCTCTTGGGCAACTCTGAAAGGAATGCCCTACTCCTCAGATTGAGCACTCATGACTAAATCTGTAGGGTTTCCGGCTGCAAAATCCCTGGGAGCTAAATTCCCAACACACCTGTTTTGTGGCCAAAGCCATGCTGGCAGGGGAGTGAGCTGTGGAACTGGTTGATGGTTTAACTAAATGCCCACTATGTGTCCTCTCCCCTTCAACTGGGTGAACAGGGGTCATCAGCTGCATCCATAATTGAGGATGCATCATGTCCCATCTCAAGGAAGCATAAATTGCTGCTCTCATCCTAAAAGCCTCATCGTACAGGAGCCATGCTGGACCTGCAAAATCAGTATATGCCCTGCGAATTATGTCCAAGTAATGAAACAGTGCAGCACAATGAGGCTGTGCTGCAACCACTACCCCAGCATAAATGAGAAATCCAGAAAGCCAATTGTTCCAGTTTCTCTCCACTTTCTTTTTCTTAAGCTTTTCCTCGTCCTTCTCATCCATTTCATCCTTATCTTTCTTCTCCACTTCTCTATAAAGCAGTGAAAATAAATATACCTACTCCCCTTTCACTATTTTATCTCTAGTTGATTGAAGCAAATGATCACCTAATGGGAGGAACATTGCACCAAAGGAATGGCAGAGTAGGCCACCACCTCATAGCTGGTCCCATGAGAAGTTCCAGGCAGGCCCTGGCCTTACCCAGGGATGGCTAAAAAAATAATCCAGGTGCATAAGGCAACCAAGGGGACCATTGTGACAGGGCCCAATTCAACACCTGTTGCTCCATTGGCCAAGTTTAAGGTGCTGGCTGTGTACCTGAACCATTGTGTTTTGTGTATGCTGAGGCCAAGTGCCCCAAGGCCAAGTCACTCCTATGAAAGGAGTGGTAGGTTCCCCCAGAGACTCACCTGAATTCCCAGGAATCACATTGTTGTTCGCCGGTGGCTCCTGAGGATTGACAGAAGGCAGATCAGATCCCACTATGTCATCTGAATGCTTGGACCCTGAAGCTCCATCCGGGTATATGCTCCTTTCCAAGGCATCTAAGCGAGAAAGAATATCGTCAGCAATCCTCTTCCTCTTAACCTGGCAACCAGACTTAACTGTTTCCTCCTCCCGAACCCCATGAATCTTCCCATGATGCTGAATTCTATCTAATATTGCTTTCCATGGGATCTGATCCTCCTCATCACTAAATGAAAAAGGCTCAGGCTCCACTAGAACTTTGAGTGGCTGTTTATCAGCCTACCCCTTTTCTTTCTGACCCCCTTTACCTTTCTTTGGAGCCATTACCACACAGCCAGGTTAACAGAGCACACCAAGACCAAACAATAGCTCTAATTATTACTGCTGCTGCTATTGTTGTTGTTGTTGTTGTTGTTTTGTTATTATCTGCCAATCACCCAAGTCAACTGCAATCCAAAGGATAATAGCCATTCTTGCTATCACCGCAACCACAATTGTTGTTGTTGTTGTTGTTGTTATTACTATGATTATACAGCAGCTAACCAGAAATGTAAGAATGCCTAAACCATAAAATGGCTGCCTCCCCAGCAATGTAAGGCCCCAAAGATGGTGTCCAGGGCAAATCTTGGGCCTCCTTGTGGCCCGCCAAAGGAACTGCTCAAAAATCCCAGGAAAGAATAGTCACAAACGATTGGCCCCCTGGTGGCCCACCAGAGTAATTGCCTGAAGCCAGGGAAGACAATTACAGTTATTAAAATTGTAGTCCTGGTGGCCCACCAAAACAATGAGGGATTAGAAGGGAGGTGGGGTGGTTTAAGAAAATGGCTGCCCAAAAGCTCCTCAATGTTATTATTATGGGAAGGAGGGATCAAATTCACCACCCAAGCCTCCCTAACGGAGGGCCCTGAAGTGGACAGCCGACGCACAACTTCTCTATGCCCCTAGGGTTGTTGCCAGCCCAGATTAGCTCCCGCTCTGTATGAAAGATTTCCCACTGCCAAGGCCACCCCCTGACCCAAAGAAGGTCCCACAAAGCTCAGTGAGCAAATGCTCTCCCAATTACTCCCTGTCAGACTATGATCTGCTGGAAGCCGCACGGTAAAGGTATAGCTGCTGCCTAGCTCCAGCCGATGCACAGCCCCATCAGAGGACCACTTCCAAACTGATGCTTGGCTCAGAAGCTTGGCTCCAAAGCACAACCCAGACAGGGGGCCGCTTCTCAACAGCCGCTCTGCTCTGAAATGCAGCCCAGACAAGGGGCTGCTTCCCAACCACAGCTAGGAATGCAGCCAAAACAAGGCCCAAAAACTGCTCAGCTGGGCGACAGCATGCCAAGAAATCCAAGCTGCCTTGGCCAATAACTGTCGCTCCTCTTCAGTGATCGTTCCCCTGACCACTTCCGTCAACGATCGCTACTGACAGAAGAGGGAGGAGGTGAGGGGCAGCAGGGCCTTATATGGCCTCTGGCCCTACTCCTCACCTCCCATTGCAGGCGACACTGCCTGCAACCCAGATGAAGGGTCTCTAGCCGCACTCCAGCAACAAAGGTGGCTACCTCACCTAAACGGCTCAGCCAATAGGTGGGGAGCTGGATTCTAGCTTCATTGAACAGCCAGATGGAATATGCAAAGTTCTCTTCAGGATTGCACATAGACTCAAGGCTACCAAAAATAAAAAGTCAATATGTTGTCCATTGTGTGCTCGATGTATTAAATAAAATACCAGATTCTGAAGCTTAAGGGAAACAGGTTAGATATGCTAGGCATGGGTGGAAATTTAATTTAAATTCACTTTATAAATTTAGTAAAAATTTCTTCATATTCAGGATGGAAAGAATTTTAAAATTAAGAGACTTACCATACTCCAAAGTAAAGTGGCAGTGCAGCCAGAATGTCCTGTCTTCTGTGCCACCTTACTGAACAACATCACCATTCTTCTGTTCTAGTCCCTTGGGAGACCAAGGTAAAACCACGCCATTTTGCTAACCAGAAAAACACATTAGCAAAAAAACACAGTTTTACCTCAGTCTCCCATGGGACTAGAATGGCAGAAAACTGGAGGAATTATGATGTCATGTGGTAAGGTAGTGGCAACCTTCTGGTTGCCCTGCTGCTTTACTTCAGAGTGCGGTAAGCCTCTAACAAATTCACATGTATGAGAAATGAAAACTGACAGAGATGGGTTTTTGAATGCTTAGTTCTTTAAAATCTTGACTTGTATCTCTGTTTATTTGACTATGTTACCGTTGAATTAGGGTGGCCATTTAATTTCTAATTAAATTTGATAGGTTCTTTATCTTTAGCCTTGATAGAACCAGTGAATACAATTCTGTCCTTGCTGACACTAATGAACTTGGTTGGTGAAAATGGCAGAGAATGCGATCTCAGTTCATTTTTGAATAATTCTCCCAGCTTTGCTAATTTCCATTATTTAAGGGGCAATTATTTGAGATGTGTGTGTGTGTGCATTTTTAAAATGAATGCTTGAAAAGTGAAACTGACAATTTCCAAATCCTTAGCCCTGGGCTTGCTGGACTTGACATTTTTTGCACTTGAATTTATTCTGTTTGGGAACCTCTATGGATATGTGCATCCTTGTTTGCCTCTTGTTTGGTTCTCTCAACTTTTTCCTGAATGAGGCCCAAGGTGGCTCACAATATGAATTAAAACAAGGTGTATGAATTAAAAAAATAGTCATAAAAAGTTTGAAAAGTTGCCATATTGAAAGATCAATATTTTAGAACAAGATACAATTGTTTAAAACTATAAACGATTGTGAACAGGCAGGTTTTACAAATATACCCTTGCCTATTTCAGAGGGGGAAAGAAGCATCTCCATGGGTATCCTGTCCCTTTCAAAAGAGATACAGGAGATTTTCAGACACGGAAAAATCGTCCCTTGCCGCGCGAGCAGCCTCCCGAAACTGCTGCGCGGCAAGGGTCTTTTTCGGACCGCGCTGTGCCTGTTGCAAAGCCGTCTGTGTCACTTCCGTGAAGCTTGGGACGGCTCCGCGTCATATTTCAAGCACGGAGGCTGCCCGTGATTGAAATATGACGCGGAGCCGTCCCAAGCTTCACGGAAGTGACACGGACGGCTTCGCAACAGGCACAGCGCGGTCCGAAAAAGACCCTTGCCGCGCAGCAGTTTCGGGAGGCTGCTCGCGCGGCAAGGGACGATTTTTCCGTGTCTGAAAATCTCCACAGTATAAGATTTCAAATCAACACATACACTTTCTTGAAATGAAGAGTCTGATCAAAACATGCTTGGACAATTCAGTTTGGTAAGTCATATCTTTCCCCTCTCAAATCACTCATTCCTTTCTGCATGTATCATTCATCCATTTGCCTGGTTGTACCTACACTAACATTTAATAGTAGTGGCAGCACTGCATCTCTCTCCCAGGCTTTCTGTAACAGAGCTCTCCTCTTGTCAGCTGTTATTCTTGTTGCTCTCATCAGCTCAGCTGTGTTTGAGGCTTGAAATTTGCTGTACTCCAGGCAATTGCTTGAAAGAGCACCTTCTTGCCACACACATTCAAAATCAAAAGATCACTGAAACTGGTTATGACTCTTGACTGGGCTGATAATGCTAGGAATTAATCTACTGCCTTTCAAGGGCACTAGGCCCAAAGTGCTAACTTCGACTGAGGTAATCTTCTCTGATTTCTGTTGGTTCATTTAGGATTCTCAGCAGAGTGCAACAGCAGACAGTAAAAATCTCCTTTCAGCAGCTTTTTTATTTTGGAGACGCATTAACTCTTAAGAGTGAACTTGGCAACTGCGTCTAATGTAAAAAGATTAAATTTAACTATTATACCGTGAGCTGCTGAAGTCTTTGAAGCTTTCTAGTTCATGTTAGATCAGGGATGATTCCAGGCATGAAAAGCAGAGATAGAGAAGCCTGGCAAGTGCAAGGTAGACCTTTTAAACCCTTGCTTCTAGCATGAAGCAGTTGGAATAAAAGTATAGTTTAAATAAAAGGCTAGTGTTCAAGGGACAAGGCCATAATTCCATGCATATTAAAGAAACAAGTTATAGAGTATATTAAAGAACTTATAAAATATCAATAATATGTCATATTTTTAAAAAATAGTGCTTGGTAAGAACAAAAAGCAACTGATTGAATTACCTACACTGAGGAAATAATCCTGCTTTAGGACATAAAATGGAGTGGAGTGGTGGAGAAGCATCCAGCTTTTTTCCCTCTAGGCATATGTACAGTGACAGGCATCCTTCAGAACTTCAGAGGGAGGTCCCTCCAGAGGTTGTGGTAGATGATGCCATTTTTGTATATTTTCAAACTATTGGAGCATAGATGGAGGCTTCTGTATCATCGCCTCCCCACTCCACTAGTCTGTTTTGGGGAGTGGTTGCACCAGCTTAAAAATGGATTGTGGGAGGTTTGACCAATGTATGGTCAGTGGAGGATTCTGACCTTTACTAGTGACCAAAAAAAGGGAGTCACAAGATGTAATTTGGGTCTGTGTAACTCACTAACAGGATGCCAGTCTGAATTCTTATGCATATCTGCAATATCCCTTGTATTAGTAGAAGTTAGCTCCGATATGAAAGTATAGTACAGAGTAATATAGAAGTTCTTTAAAGTTAGCAGTGGATTATTTCATTATTTTAGGAACAGTAAAAACAACTAGGTGGAAGAGGCAACAAGGGAGTCAGCTATTTTAGATCTGATCCTAACCAACAGAGATGACCTGGTTAATGGGGTGCAAGTGATGGGATCCTTAGGTGAGAGTGATCATGGTCTCCTGGAGTTTGTTATATAATGGAAAGGAGAAGCCAGGCATAGTCAGACACACATTCTTGACTTTAGGAGAGCTGATTTCAATAAACTCAGGGAAATACTGGGGGTGATCCCATGGTCAGGAATACTAAAAGAGAAGACACCTCAAGACAGATGGGACTTTCTCAAAAGCGAGATACTGAAGGCACAATTTCAAACAGTACCATTGAGGAAGAAAAATGGGAGGTGTCTCAAGAAACCAGGATGGATGACTAAAGAACTTTCAACAGAGCTAAGTTTTAAACGGCACATGTATAGGAAATGGAAAAAGGGGGAAATCACCAAAGAAGAATTCAAACCGATAGCGAACACGTGAAGGAGTAAAGTCAGAAAAGCTAAAGTGCAGAATGAGCTCAGGCTTCTAGAGAGGTTAAAAATAATAAAAAGGGTTTTTTTGGGGTATGTCTGCAGCAAAAGGAGGAAGAAGGAAATGGTAGGGCCACTACACAGAGAAGATGGCAAAATGTTAACTGGGGACAGAGAAAAGGCAGAATTACTCAACACCTTCTTTGCCTCAGTGTTTTTGGGAAAGGAAAAGGGTGACCAACCTGAGGATAACAGAACACGGGACACAATAGGGGAAATCCAGCACAGAATAAGCAAAGAGGTAGTACAGGAATACCTTCTTAATCTAAATGAATTTAAATCTCCAGGACCAGATGAACTACATCCAAGAGTATTAAAAGAGCTGGCAAATGTAATCTCTGAGGCATTGGCAACAATCTTTGAGAACTCCTGGAGAACAGAAGAAGTCCCAGTAGACTGGAGGAGGGCAAACATTGTCCCCATCTTCAAAAAGGGAAAGAAAGACGATCCCAGCAATTATCGTCCAGTTAGTCTGACATCAATACCAGGGAAGATTCCAGACCAGATCATTAAACAGAGAGTCTGTGAACATTTAGAAGGCAATGCCATAATCAAAAAAGTCAACATGGGTTTCAGAGAAACAAGTCATGCCAGACTAATCTGATCTCTCTCTCTCTCTCTCTCTCTTTTTTTTTTTTTTTTTTTTTTATAAAATTACCAGCTTGGTAGATGAAGGGAACGCTGTCGATATCACATACCTTGATTTCAGTAAGGCCTTTGACAAGTTTCCCCATGACATTCTTGCAAACAAGCTTGTAAAACGTGGGCTAGACAAGTTAACAGTTCAATGGATTTGTAATTGGTTGACCGGCCGAACCCAAAGGGTGATCAGCAATGGCTCCTCTTCCTCTTGGAAAGATGTGACCAGTGGGGTGCCACAGGGTTCTGTCCTGGGCCCAGTGCTATTCAACATCTTTATCAATGACTTGGATGAGGGAATAAGGGGCATACTTATCAAATTTGCAGATGACACCAAATTAGGAGGAGTAGCCAATACTCTACAGGACAGGATCAAAATTCAAAATGACCTGGATAGACTGGAGAGCTGGGCCAAAGCTAACAAAATGAAATTCAATACGGAGAAATGTAAGGTACTGCACTTAGGGTGGAAAAATGAAATGCATAGATATAAGATTGGGGAGACCTGGCTGAATGAGATTATGTGTGAAAGGGATCTAGGAGTCCTAGTAGACCACAAGTTGAACACGAGTCAACAGCTAAAAAGGCCAATGCGATTTTGAGCTGCATCAATAGAAGTATAGTGTCTAGATCAAGGGAAGTAATAGAATCATAGAATCATAGAATTGCAGAGTTGGAAGAGACCACGAGGGCCATCCAGTCCAACCGCTCTATTCTGTGCTGCTCTAATAGTGCCGCTCTATTCTGCCTTGGTCAGACCTCACCTAGAATACTGTGTCCAGTTCTGGTCACCACAATTAAAAAAGGATATTGACAAACTGGACCATGTCCAAAGAAGGGCAACTAAAATGGTGAAAGGTCTGGAAACCATGCCTTATGAGGAGAGACTTAGGGAGCTGGGTATGTTTAGCCTGGAAAAAAAGATGGTTAAGAGGCGATATGATAACCCTGTTTAAGTATTTGAAGGGGTCTCATGTTGAGGATGGAGCAGGTTTGTTTTCTGCTGCTCCAGAGACTAGAACACAGAGCAATGGATGCAAGCTCCAGGAACAGAGATTCCACCTCAACATTAGGAGGAACTTGTTGACAGTAAGAGCTGTTCGGCAGTGGAACACACTCCCTCTGAGCGTGGTGGGGTCTCCTTCCTTGGAGGTCTTTAAACAGAGGCTGGATGGCCATCTGTCGGGGATGCTTTGACCGTGATTTCCTGCGTGGCAGAGGGTTGGACTGGATGGCCCTCGTGGTCTCTTCCAACTCTATGATTCTATGAACTACAACAACTGAGGATTTGATGGCTGACTAAGTGTAGTTAAGGTTTGTTGCTTTGCTGTATGTTAGATTTCTTGCTTTTGTGGTTCTATCATTATGATGCCACCTGAGACAAAAACAGTGAGAGGTTCCCAGAAAGGGGGCTTTGTGACTTTCTCAAACCAATGTTTTCCTGTTTCTTAGTTAAAATGACACAACTGTGTACTAGCCCTTGTCCTTGTTTACATAGCTTTTATATAAAATCTATAAGAAGCCTTGCTTTACACCACAGCACTTGAGGATGTAACCTTATCCCAGTCCTGAGACATATATAGGATTCCTGCAATGTCCTATCCATCATTAGTCACTTGACACTAATCTATCCATACCTTTTGATGCACGCTTAGGTTGGAGATTTTTCAGACAGGGTTAATATAGCGAGAGAATAGTAATTCACTTTCACGAGAGAACGCCCGTTTCGGACGACGCTGAGAAGTATCTGTCCCTATCTGGTTTCTATCCCGCGTAACTCCGTAATATTTCAAACACGGGGAAAAAATCGTTAATGAAATTTTTTTCCATTGCTGTTACGAGATGAAATATTGTCCGAAAATATTGTTTCTGTACTGCGATATTGTCACACTCCATCTGCCCTTACTTTCCTCCCCCTTGTGACGAAACCTCTTAGGAGTTTGTGGGCGTGGGAGGTGATTTCAAATTGTGGCGCAGCAGCCGTTAAGAGCCTCCGTGGAGGATGGGTATGTTATCGCTAAATTTTATTTGTTTAAATTTCGTTATCACGGTTCTTAGGTTTAATTCCCACTTGAAATAATTTATGTATTGCTCTCCCGTTCAACCTTTACGATTACATGCTTTTAAAATACTTGTTCTGTGTTTACGCCCACGTGGTGGTCTTGCTTATCTGTGGCTTCTTTCGCCCCCCCCCCCAATTTTCTATCAATTTTAAGATTTTTCCTGCTATGGCTTCTACTCTAGGAATTATTTCCGCTGCATTTTTAAATGTAAGCTTCAGGAGGACGTTTGCAAAAGAATTATTTTTTTCAAAGACTTCCAGCAAAGCCGTTTCTTACTCTTTGTGGTTGTTATTTTGTAACTTTGTTGTTGTCGTTGTTGTTGTTGTTTATTTCACCCGGATTCATGCTTTCCGTCTTCCTTTTTATTTAGAGTTTTCCCATTTAGACAGCAGCAATGTGAAGAAATTCATCCTCTTCGTCTGTACAGGGTACTTTTTTTTTAATACTGTGTAATGCATGTAGTTATCAAACTCTGATCATAAAAACTCATGGATGCTATTTTTTATTTTTTATTTTTTGGTCTTCTTTTCTTTTAAATATTTTCATTTTCAACTGGGCTTTGGCTGCTTGGAATACTTTGAGGCTTTTAAACAGTTACATTCCTTTATATTTATTTCTGGTTGTTTCTCCCTTTAACTTCCATTGCTTGCATAGGATATAGGTCAGGTTCATTTACCTCCTAGGGAAACATTGGGTTTTACAATGGGTCTCTGTTTAACTTGCGCTTCTATTGATTCACTATGGTTGTGTTCACTTGTTCCATTTCTTTCTAGGGTGCAAAGATGGGTGCTGAGTTCCTTTATGAGGCTTGCCTTGAGGTGATCAACACACTTTCAAAGGGGTGAGTATAAATTCATCTTTTAATAAGATTATTTGTTGTCAGATTAGATTTTACCTTTGTCCATCATTCGATAATCTATGTGTAGGGGTTCAAGAAATTTTTAAATATCCAAATTGCTCTGAAACAGAAATTGTTAGTATTGACATACTCATTTACTCATTTTATATTAAGTTGATAACTGTTGCGGTTGGGCTATTTTTTTCATTTAACACATTTATCCTCCTTTATTTTGGATTAATCATGTCCCCCTTTTCCAATTTTCAATTGTCCATCTCACACTGACTAGCTTTTACTTGGAATGCTTGTAGGTAGCTGATCTCTAACCTTGATAATAATTGCTGGATTAAGGAGATTTTCATAAAATCCTTGCTGTGCAAGGACTGCCCTGGAGAGGTTTGTTGCTGCAGCAAGGCAGGGAGTGGGTTTTAGATGACCCCATCCCTGATATGTTACCTCCCATCCCTCTTGCTGTTGGAGTTGGAGCCTGCCGCGCAATATTAGGCAATCATTTATTCACAGAAAACCTCCATTAGTAAAATCTGGCCGAATACAGCGTCGCAGGCTACAACTCCAAATGCAAGAGGGACAGATGATTTCGCAGCAGGGATGGGCTCATCTAAAATCTACTCCCTGCCATGCTGCAGCTACAAACCTCTCCAGGGTGGTCCTTGCATGGCAAGGATTGTATGAAAATTTTCAAGGTTGATGATTTTTGCCATTTTAAAAATACGTTCTTCAGGTTTCTGGATACAACTGCTCCAGTTCAGATATGAATGTCATTTTTTCTTATGTATCTATGTTTTTGGATTTAGAGGGTATACTGTTTAATATCTCTAGAAATTCCTGTGAAGAAAACCTTCATACCCTTCCTGGGATTAAGGTGGTTGGCGGCGTGGAATGGTCTTTGTAGAATGAAAGAATATTCTCTACTCTGAGCATTATGCGACGTTGTGATTTTATTGTTCTTTTCTTTTGATGTTTTGCTATTCCTGCAAAGCTTTATAAAATCTTTTTTTTTTTTTTGCTTCCAGGTTGGCCCCAGTCAAACCAGTAGGAAATCTCTGGCTTTGATGGACAGTTTCCCCTTAATTTTTTCCGGGGGGGGGTTATTGGTCAATGGGGCCTTGTCCAGCCATGGGCTACTCCTTCGGGTGACAATGTTTCTGTGGTTTGCATCTCCATATACTGTGTGGGTGGAGAGCATGTTTTACTTGTATCACTGGTTTGTATCCTTTTAAATATTACTTTTATAACTTCAAGGGTGCCTTTAAAGGTGTTTGTGATAAAAACTTTTTGTGAATGCAGGGGGAAAAATTAATGTGTCTCATAACAACCAACCCACCCCCCAACCTTTCACTGGGTTAATGCCGAGAACTCAAATATGATGCTTATGTGGTTTTACAACCCTGTTTCCTCTTTTCTAGATTAGAACTACGGCATTATTGTGTTTCCAGTTTTTAAGAAGGGGAAGAAATCTCTTTTTGAAAAAGTTCTACAGGTTCCTCCTTTACCTAAACAAACCTGTTGTCAACCTCAGGTAACTTTAAATGTACAGGGGGAAGTAAAATACAGTCTGATTGTTACATCTCTTTGGCTTCTCCTGGTTAACATGATTTTCAAGAGAGAAATGGGCAGTTTTAGTTATTATTCCAATTCTCCTCTTTACCAAAACAACCAGATTTTCTTTTTCTTTTAAGAATACTTCACCTCTTAAAGTTCCTTGCTGTATGTCCTGTTCTTTGGAGGGGGAAAAAGGGATCTGGTATTTTACAGATTGATATAGGCAGGCTTGAATACCTGTACTTTTTCTTTTTATAAATAATTTCAAAAACAGGGAGATGTGAATCGCCCACGGAAAACAGCGATCTCCGGAATTCAATAGGTGGCACCCACATTAAAAAAATCTGATTAGTAAAAAACCAGCTTTTGTTTCTCAAAATCAGTTTAACTCTAGGAATAAAGATATATAAAACACTGCTGCTCCCCCACTTCGATTGAAGGGGTGTTGAGTGCAATGTTTTATAGGTGCAATTTTAAAATTTAATATTTGCTGATAAGGGGCGTGTGGTTCCTGTTACTCTGGTGGAAAAAGTGGTGTTGGGGATGTAATTACTCATCTTGCGTTTTTTAAACCAGAAAAGTATGAGTATCTGATTCCATTTCATTACATGATTACACTTTTGGGTTTTATAAATAGAACAATGGTGAAACAAAATCTCCATTGATGGGTTTTTTAATTTATTGTACAGTGGGATCTTCATTGGGGTGAAACTTCAACATTTAAAGATATGTCGCTATCTCCTGTTTTGCTTTTAAAAAAATGAAGGAAAAGTTGGAGAGGGAACATGTTAATATGGCCTATATGCGTCCTTTCAGCCCTTGACTAGATCTATGGTGATGTCTCCATTTACACGTGTAGTGGGAATAAAGAGAGTTTTCCTTTTTTTTTTTTACAAAGGTTTTTTTTTTTCCAATATATCAACAAGAGAATCTTTTAACTATGAGAACTATGTGGAGACGGGAATCATTGGGAAGAACAAATTTACTGCTTAGTAAAAAAAAAAACCATTAAAATTATGGCATGTGCTTTCAGGTTGGGTCACAACGATAATCTGCTATCATGAAGCTCTTGGAAGAACACTGATATTATTTCCTTGAGATATATCCACGTGACAGAAATTTGAAGATGACTGGGTACTATCTTTTGGTGGGATGTGGAATCAGCATCTTCAGACTATTAGACAAGGTACTTATCCGGGCCGGGTTTTATAATGGGAAAAGCCATTTACCCGCTGGGAGGCTGCAGCGTGGCTAATTATCTTTTTTGTATGTTGGTATCCCATGCTTGTAGTTTTGTGGAACCAAGAGAAAAATGCAGTGTGATATTTATAGGTTTCTGAATAAAATTCAAATCTCTCCAGTAAATAGTGGTGAAAAATATCGCTGCAGCGTCACAGGAAATCAACAACACTATGGCAAGGGAATAGCGACACACAAAAAGGAGCCCCTTGCAAGCAGCTACCTCTCAATGTGAAAAAGGCTGCCCCCAGACAACAAGCCTTTCTAGTAATTCCCTTTGTTCTAAAGGGGCAGGCCATCAATTGGTCTATGCAAATGTAACGCTGTATATATAGGAGAATTTAAGACAACACTGTATAGTGTTACTATTCCACTGTATTTGCTATGGCTGCCTCCTGTGGCATTCTTGAATTTGCAGTTTAGGGAGGGGCATTTACAACTCTACAGAGAGCTCTTGGGCCTCACTAAACTATAAACCCCACAATTCCACAGGAGGCGGCCACTGCAGTTAAAGTGTGATAGTAACAGTATTACAGTGTGGTTTTAAAATCTATCTATCTATCTATCTATCTATCTATCTATCTATCTTCTAAACAATGGACTGTAACATATGGAACCTGATGAGCAGGTATTGGCCATAATGGCTTATTTGCTGTTGAGCTGCATGGGGTCTTTATGGGTCTACAACATATATGAAGCAAAATATTGCATGTTTCTTCCGTAAAGGATTACTGCCTGTTACGCTAAATGGAGCCAGACTATAGTCAATTAAAAATTAGGGGTAGTAGAACCTTGCAGCACATTTTGCGGCTTGCTCCAACCCCGAACTTGTTAGAAAGGGAAGATTTTGTCGCAGGTATTCCTTTGTGCAAAATGGACCCCAAGATGTGAGGGACCAATGAAGCTTCTCAGTATAAACCTGGTGATGCAAAGTTCATGGTGGGATTTCTGCCATCTGTTTTGATCTTTCCACTTACGTTACTTCTCAGTAGTGGAAAAGCATAGTTAAAATAAATAAAGACATGATTAACTATCCACAAAACATCAACAACAATTTTTATTGGACAATGAACGATTTTACAGTTTCAGTGACAATATCAGTGTTTTCATTGCCTCCTTCATTCAAAAAAATAGGCTTACACATTCATTAATTGGACGATAGACCCCCATAACTTTGGTAAGAAATAGCAACATAACATTGCGCTGGTAACAGTAATAATTACAAAAAAACAAAACCCACCATCATTTCTCAGAACCGACAAAAGGTTTGGTGGGCTTGAAGATGCAACGTATCCTCTTATTGTATTCCTCCATGACCACCATTTTTCTTATAATTTCTAGCTGGTGGTGTTCTATGGTGCTTAGTTTTTTTTCAAAATTTTCTCTCATTGCTTGGACTGCAAAAAGAAAGGTTTGTGTCATGTGTCAATATACTTTTTTGACATGATAACAGAGATGACAGAACACGGCAACTTATTGTTTTCAATTGGATAGCATCAGGGGGCGACTTCATGAGTGGGTGAAAATATCAATATTTTTTCTACTTTTACCATATTGTGCTACTTTAAGGAGCATCATGGTGTGCGAGTTAACAAAACCCAGACTTGGCTTGAAAAACATAATATTGGCATTTCAGTTATGAGGAAAATACATGTCAGGGAAGGAAAGAGACGTCTGTTTCACGTGTGACATGCAAGGGTTTGAAAATAAAAACCATTTGCATTTTCTATGCTTTGTGGGTGGACATTAAACCCTTTGGCCTATGAATATTTCTATTTTCCTATTTTTGCGGAGATAAAATTTATTGATCCATGACGGATATGTATGTGGAACAGCTGTAGAGTGTTATGTTTACTGCCAATAATTAAAAAAAAATGTTTGAGTAACTATCCTTGGTAAACACTCACCTTCAGAAATTAGCGCGTCCAGATCCCTGCTCAGATCACAATAGGGCGTATATTTGTCTCATCCAGAAACAGAGACTGGTGTGCCAGCATCCTCATCCTGTCGTCTTTCTGTAACAAGTCGAAAAAAGGAATATTAGTATGGGTAGTTTTTTTTACAAGAACCCATCAAGGGAGTTATTATTCCTGTTTGATGGCCATGGTTTCACACCGTAGAAATTTCTGGGTGGGTTGCTTTGTGAGACTACTGTGCGTACTCACCAAGGACAGCTAATAGTATCCTCACCAAAATACGCATAGAAGAATTAAACAGGAGGTTGCCATACCAAGAACGTCGAATTCATTAGCATTTTATCAAGGTTGCCAGGATATGATGACTGAAAAAAACGTGTTGTGTGGATGATCAAATATTTATCACAATTTTGAAATATAGTTCTTTAAGAAGGTCAAAAAATAGGGTATGCTGTCAAGCATTTATTATATTCGACTTACAGATTAATACATTACTGTATGCACAACAAAGATGACCATCCATCGGAGAATAAAGCCGATAGGAACTGAATATCTGAAAACTATTTTTTTTCCTCCTTTCCTTCTAGCCATGAAGAAAAAATTAATAACCATCTTCAGGATTGGCTATTGAGTTTTCACTGTCTTGATACTTCCAAAATAAAGAAACATCAGGATGATCCATGTCGGGATGTTGCTCCAGCCAACAGCTACCACCTCTTTTTGCAGTGGACATTTCCTCAAGGAGCAGGATGGCACCAGGATAATTTGGGAATTTTTTATAGTGTCCTTGTTTAGGGACCCTATCTTTCCTGGCTGAAATAGCACCCATAGACGGGTTGTGAGAGTGTTTAGCTGTGTTACAATGTTTTCCCTTTTTTTAAAAAAAAGTAACCACCAATTGAGTAGAAATAATTTGTCCCTTATAAGTTCATTGTTATACCTTATTTTAAGTGTGCAAATGGACTTTGTCAATGTTTACTTCGTTTTGCATTTTTTTAAAAAATAAAAATAAAACCAGAGTAGCATAAAACTCACCGTCTGACGTATTCTCTTCCTTATCACTGTGGGTTTCCTCTATGGGATCTGTCAACTCGGGATCCTCCTCTTCATTTTCATCCAATGCATCCTCTTTTCCAGCTTGGTTGGTGCTGTCTTCATCCTCGGTATTCCCAAAACATGCTGTAGAGGCTGGGTTTTCTCCTTTACCCTTGGAGGTTGATGCAGACTGCTAAAATGACACTGAAGCACTTTCATCTGACAAAGAAATACAACAACCTTAGGATTACTTGTAGGGCAAGGATGTCTGGACGTGGTGGTGACAGAATTTAAAAGAATAATTACTTGGATTAAGGTCTTATACCAAGAATTTAATCAGCATGCTTATTGATCTTTGTTCTTACAGGTTACAAGAAATAGTTTCCCGAAAGGATACAAAGCATGCTCTAAGTACACGTAGCAACCCTTACCCTTTTCCCTCTGCGCCCCGATTACTGGGTTGCTCTCCTTCTTCCTCCTCTTTCTCCCCATTGCAGAGATCGCTAACACTGGTGTTTTCTTTATCAGAAATGTAAAGGAATAATTACATTTCTGGTAGTTTGCATAATATTGCAGATGGATGTATAGATAGTTATTTCAAGAAAAGCTCCAACAGTAGAATTACATTCGGCAGGTTGTTGAGTGAAAACTGTAATAGCAACAGACTGACACGCTTAAAGAAAATGTATACACGTTTCTTTTCTTTTTTTTTTGTAAACTTTATTTATTAATGGTTTTAAACACATTAAAAAAAAGCATATATCCTCCAGATTTATCTTCTATATAATCCATTTTATTCCAACCAAGAAACAAAATAGTATATACATACATACATTCATCTTCCAAGGTTCTTCCAAATCATTTCCACATCTTTCTCGGTTATTTTACAATTATTTACTCCATTCCTTTATTCTTCCTTTTGTATCTTTTCTATCTTTGCTTCCCATTACTACTATCTCTTCATCCGGTATTTCATTTTTTCGTAACCATTGAAACAGAACTCTGTAATATTCAAATTTATTGTCTACATATTTCTTACCTTTAGTTTTTTTCCTCTATTTTCTATAAGAGATTCCTCATTATCAATTCTACTACATGAATTTGTTACCTTACTATTCCTTATTTGGCTGCGGTTTCACATTTCTATATTTGTCTACTTTCCTTATCCCTCATCTAAAACTTAATGTTGCTTCTTTTCCCCATTTTCTTTCCCATATTGGTACTAAACAATCCCATTCCTCTTTAAAATCGCTTTCCTTTTTATTGTTTAATGACATTGTTAACTTATCCAGTACTGCTGTTTCATGAAGCTTAACCAACCATTCCTCTACATCCGGAATTTCTGAATCTTTCCAGTATTTAGCATATACCAACCTAGCTGTAGTAACCATGTACAACAATATTCGCCAATACTTTTTTCTTGTCTGTATATCTAATATATCTAACATATTTAATAAATAAAATTCTGGTCTCATTGGTATAACTACTCTTATTATTTTCAATATTATTAAGTGAACCTTTTTCCAGAATTTCCTTACTTTGGGGCATTGCCACCAGATATGGTAGAACGTACCTCTCTCAAACCCGCATTTCCAACATCTGTCGTTTCCAGTTTTATACATTTTGGCGATCTTATATGGTGTTAAATGCCACCTGTAAGGCATGGAGACGCACTATCCACAATGCTGCAGCCTTATTTGAGAACTCACGACGAACAAGTCTTGAAGAGAAACGACAACGCAGAAAGAATCACAACCCAAAAACATCACCCAAGGAGACCTTCTGCTGCACTTTTTGCAACCGGACTTGTTTATCTCGGATTGGCCTTTTTAGTCATCAGCGCGCTTGCAGAAGGCGCGGGATGAGTCCTTCCTGAATCTTCGTTTGCGAAGAAAAGCCAGAGAGAGAGAAAGCATCTTATAATAATTTTCCCTCAAATCTTGGCTTTTTGTAAATCTTAAATTTTTATCCCAAGAGCCTTCTAATGTTGGTGAAAAGCCCATATTTTGTGCCCATTTAATCATGTTGTTCTTCACTGTTTCTTTTTCCATATCTACTGTTAATAGCAATCTGTATAATTTGGAGATTATTTTTTCCTTCTCATTTCTCAGTATTTGATCCAGTTCTGTATGATTCCTTTCAATTCCAATCAATTTCATATCCTGTATACATTTCTCTCTGGTTTGTCTATATAGGAACCAGTGGCATTGTAACTGCTCTTCTTCTAATTCTTCCCTTGTTTTTATACTCCACTGGTCCCCCATAAAATGTATACACATGTTTCAATTGTAAAAGTCATCACCAAGATACAGGGACACCGAGGTGGAATGAATCAATGTGACAGACACGCATCGCCCAGAAAGGGGAATACATAGATGTTTAATTCTCTTATACGAGAAATGCAGAGTGATTCTTTTTAAATGCTGATGAGGAAGCGCATTCTCCTCATCTGGTCCTGTCATAAACAGCTGGTCACAATTGTGCAGATTGCTTGTCATCTTATTTGTGCAAGCTGGAGAGATGTTCAGACTATGGTGTTATTGTGCTAGTTTCCCAATTACATTGATGTGGCTGCCTCCTCTTTAGACCTTAGATTTACTTTTCACATTATTAGAACTATATTTATAGGGAGGGCCACTTAAATCTCCCACCCAGAGACATCTCTGGCCTCGAAAAGCAACATCCCCCATAATTTCAAGGGAGGGAGCCATAACAGTCATGGTGGAAGTGTAGTCCGGAAAGCTCCCAATTCATGCACCATAATGCGTATATGTTTGAATGCTACTGGACCACTGTTTAGAGAGGAATGGTAATGTTGGAATTAAACTGTTTGGTAAACCATTGCTACACATCCCCACATCTCCCATTACAACTCTATCAAGCTTTCATTATCAATGATTTTCATAAATGCTGTTATTCCACAACATTATCCATTTTTATGTTGGCACTGGAAATGATTTCTGCAAAAACATGGAGAAATCTCACCATGAGTTTTGCTTGGGGAATCGAATTTTACTTGGGGTTCACAATAATACGTAGCAACGATTAATGAAATAATAGATAAAACAACATGTTATTGCATTATTTTTTAGTTTTATACATGTGCTTCTTGCTAACATAACAACTTGAGAAGGTTATTTAGTACGTGACCATAAATGTCTTGTACTCACCAGCTGTTGCGTTGTCCATGCTAAACGATTTCTCCCTAACAGACTGCCCAGATGCTGTGTTAAAAAAATTTTCAATGAGACACAGAGATATAAAAATACATCAAAACACATATTTTCTACTGTCATTTCAAGTGGAAAATATTATCTTTTACAGAAATTAAATATGTTGAATAGAACATTTTAAAAATAAATACTCTCTTCCCTTTATGTAAAGCCCATACACCAGGATTGTTTAAATTTATGGATAGCAATTGATGCAGATACACAAAAAGCCAATTAGAAACATATTGATGTCAACTCACAGAAATATTTAAAAGGGGGTAAAAAAAATTCTGCCACTTAGATATTCTTAAATAAATATATATTTTCATAAACATATAAATTCAGACTGAAAAACTAAAGTATATGTATATAAATACAGAGAGATAGCTATGGATACAAGTATATAGCTTTGAGGTAATTGACATTTGAGATATTGAGGTAAGAGCCATGCATATATCCTCTATATGCAATTTTATAATTTTCCTGACATCACTGGATTGATTGAAACGGCATTGATTTTAAGTTTTGGCTGATAAAACAGTTTCCACTGACACACTTAAAGTGACAGCGGAAGTCATAGGAAATCACAATTTACACATCTGGTGAATGTAAGTTCCCTGTGAGTTTCTGGAAAAATTAAATGTTTCACTAGGGCTATATAAATAACATGTTAAATAAAGGAAGTACTTACTTGATGGACGTCTGTTGAACCAGTGTGGTCTCCCACTTTCCTCCCACAGGCTGTACATTTCATCAAATTGTGAGTACCTTGCATCTTTGGGTGGCTCACCTTTAAACAGCTGCATTAAGTTGAAGAATCTAACCTTGTGAACCTTGAACTTAGAAGCAACTTGCATTGTCGTTCTGGAAAAGCCCCGCTTTTCAAGGAACCTAGCAACCTCTGCATAGTAATTGTTGTTTGGGCTCGATGTTGATCTCATAAGTAGATCAAGCACACCAGTGCGTCTGATCCCTGCGAACAGAACTGATACCTCCCTTTTACCCCAGTAATGTCCATGTCTAGACATGATCCTGGCGGTAAAGACGGCTCCACAAACGCATCAAGCAAGAGATGGGTGTGACGGGGAATAGGCCCTGCTCTACTTCCTGGTTGCGATCACTTTAAGAAAGTTGTAACTAGGGCTGAGAACAAGTGATCGCCCTGCTACATGATCACATAATTCCGCGGCGCCAAGGTAAACAAATTGCACATGGATCTCCGATAACTTCACGCACACGCAACCACGGTCCCTCAAACTTCATAACGGTGTGGCCACAGGTACCAGATCTTATAAGGTCCTTTTTTAATTACTCTGAGAGCCTTTCTTTTTTCTTTTTTCTAAAATGAATCCTCCAGGGAAAGAAGGGTGCAAGCAAGGAAGGGGGGTGGCATGGAGGGATGAAGATATCAGGGACCTGTTAGAGATTCGGGGAGAAAAAAGGGTGCAGGAAGGATTGAGAGCCTCTCATCGGAACCTTAATATATTTGAAAAGATTGCTGTAGAAATGAGGAACAGGAACCACAATTGCACAGCTGAAGAGTGTCGCTCAAAAATGAAATGAATGCATCTTGAATTCAAGAAAGTTATTTCACATAACAAAATAAGTGGAAACAATCCAGCAACATGTCCCTACTATAAGGAGCTTGAGAACATCCTTGGTGGGGATGCAGGTGTGGTCCCAAAGAGACTGTGCAGAAGTTTATCCCTGACTGCAGTATTAGCTGGAGAATCCATTGAACGGAGTGGTCCTGGTCAAGCTGAGAACCAAACACCCAGGGTGGTAGGGGAAGATCTGCTCACCATTGATGCCTCCCAAATTGCAGAAGAAGGTAAGTTCACAGCAATCATGTTTATCAGGTCTTTTTTCATAATCTAGGAATTCCCTTTTTTTCATACACGGTATTGCATCCTCCCCCTGATTTTTTTTTTTTAGTTATTTATACCCCGCTCTTCAGCCACAAGGCTATCAGAGTGGCTTACAAATTGTTTTAAGCAATAGCTATTTACACATCTACACTATATTAAACAGTTTCCAATGTATGTTAGCTAATTTCCCCCCACAAGCTGGGTACTCAGTTTACCGACCTACGATAGGATGGAAGGCTGAGTGAACCTTGAAGCCCGCTGGAATCGAACTTGCAACATGGTGGCTTGCAGTACTGGCATTTAACCACTGCGCCACCAGATAGGACATACTGACAGGTAATAATTACTAGGAAAATATAAAAGAAATTTACACACTCCCAAACTGTGTTGTGTGTGCGGGGGTTCGTATGTGTGTGTGTTCTATGTGTGTTTTCTTTTTAAATGCTTGTGCCATTGTAGCTTCCACATCCCAAATTTAAAGGAAAAGCATCCACCAATGGGGACAAGGGATTACAGCTTTACTCTGTGACAATATCGACCCTCAAACCCATGCATTCCCATAGAGATAAATTAAACCCACAAACCACTCTATTTGTCATGTTATGCTTGTAGGTGTACATTAGGAATTGCCAACCATTTGACGTGCATCAACAGAATGAAACTGGATTCTGAATTCCATATTTATTTGAAACAAACAGAGGACATCATAGAACGTAGTTTTTAACTGCCAATTTAGGTGGAGTTCAAAGTTTTATTTATCTATTAAACTTTCTTTTCCTCTTTTGAAGATTCTGGTGGTGTGGACTCAGGGAACTGGAAGAGGCTATGGAGGAGGAGGAAAGAATAGAGAGAGAGCAAGGACTATCCCTTGGATCAGATCCAGTGTGTATCCAGACTGCTGACACAGATGCTGAGGAGACAGGTATTTCCATATTTGGATAGCAACATCAACATTTTCCAAACAAAAAGATAAATCTTTTACTGAATGATCTTGAGAGAAACTTACGCATCCAGTCACAGAAATGGCACGTGACAATTGAGAATATTGGCATCTGTATATGTATCATTTTCACAGGCCAATGTAGAACGATTTCAGGTGGCACACTTTAATTATTTTGTTAATTTTGAAAGCTGGATGCCATTCAAACCTGCTATTGCATATGGTTTTTAGACAAAGGTTAGATAGTGGATATTTATCTAAGGAAAGTAAAAGTAACAAAAATGCAAACAACTGTTTATTCTGAAATTAATATAATTCTCTTGTTATTAATAGGAGGAAATGATGATTTGGAGGATGCTGTTAACTCACAAAATACGCAAGTGGAAGTTGAAGAAGAAGAAGGTAATCCCTAGATATATCAATAATATTTCAAGCCTCCTGGGGTAGTGGGAGTTTTAAACATATCTGTTACACAGTCAACTTAAATAAGACTGTAGAGGAAATATCAGTTGCAAACTTAAAAAGGACTTCAGAGGGATATCTGAAGACAGAAATAGTTTGCCTCTCAACAAGTAAAAGGAAAAAATGTAGGAGAGTAAAGCAACAATATACGCATCTCAGTATCCATATATCCGACAGATAGAAAGAGGTTGAACATAAACCGTGCCTTATATTGGTTGTTGAAGCTAGTACCTTGTTTCCCTATCCAGTTCATTACATATCTTTCATTGTGCATTGCTGGAAAAAATGTCTTACACCGATATTCTCTACCTTGCAGAGGTTGAACACACCCCTGAAATGTCCACCATGTCACCTGGACCATGCTTGAGAAGGCTTAGGACAAATGAAAAAAAGGGAAGAAAGGGAGAGGCAATCGCACTAGCGATAATGAGAAATGCCAACGAACAAGCTAGGATGGCCCTGGAGTTCCAGGAACGTCAAGAGAAACGTTTGATAAAGCACCTGAGTGTGGACACAGCTATACTAGGCCGCATAGAGGAACTTATGAGACAAGACTCATGGATAGCAGCCAGGACAGAAAGGAAATGATTAACTGCCTCCACCCTCTAGTGAATCTGGCTGGAACACTGATGCAGTCCATGGTTGATAACTCTAGAAACATAGATAACCAAGTTGTTCCGCGACCAGCCACCATTCCTCCAATACCAGCTCCTTTTGGTGACTCGAGGCCGGCGGTAGGGGCGAAGAGGAAAACAAAGGCATTGCACAGACAGAAGGTTCAAGCAACCGAAACTGGGGCGGAACAAGTAGAAGTTGTTCCCGAAACCATCCCCTGGTCCCAGGAAGTGGAGCATACAGCCCAAGCTGAAGAGCCTTTGGGTGGCCCGCCCTCATGTCTAAGGGAGGGAAAACCCAAAAGGGACAGGAAGAAAAAGACAAAGTTTAGTCCTTGATTGTTATGGATCCCTTTTAACAGAATGAGTAGTATAAGAACATTGTTATGAGTTATGGTTATTATTTTTCTTTACACAAATTCCATTTTAGATTCCATGGCGAACTATTCTTATGATTCCCATATAGACCATCTCTATTTAGTCTTACGCCAACCCACAATAGACAGAAAGCCTGCACTGGCAGGTAACCCAGCCTTTTTATTTTTTCCAAAGCAAGAAGGTGAACTTTATGCTGTTGTGCAATCCTATGTTAATGTTCTCCAGCGATAGCCACTTAAGCCCACCACTTCCAAATCTGCAACTTAAAACTGTAATGTATGTTACCTGATGGTTGTCCTTAAAAAAAAAAAAAAATTAGTAACCTGCTCCAGACTAGAACTACCGTGGGAAAGAGTATTAGATACCTTTCCTAGCCCAAAAGCAGTTCAAAGCAAAACAATTCCAGCGTCCTTTTTTTCTGTATACGGTTTGCCCAAATTATAATGTTTTACCTACTTGAATAGTCTGTCCATCCTGGCACACTGATAACTTCAACCGCCCTATCTTTGTAATGGAAAGACACCACCTGGCAAACCAAAAAACACACCAAGAATTCCTTTCTTTAGTACAGCTTTGGTTCCTATTACTTGTTGTTACAAACAGAAGGACACTGGTAAGAGAATGAATCTTCAGAAACTTATAAATGTAAGTATTGTGACGACATGCAAGAAGACTAAAATTTTTCCTTTTTTGATTTATAAGTAAGTTATGTAATAAATGTTATAGTGCTTGCAAACAAATGTAAAAATTTGAGACACCTGTCGTGCTGGGAATATAGCTCTGTCAGAATGGAAAGTTACCTTATCTTTATTGTCCTTTGTCGTACTCGACATAAAGAATAAGTTTTTGAAGTCCATAACAAAGTTTGGGAGTTTGAAATTGTTCAATTGTTATGTCTACAACTTTGGATGACAGGGTTTTAATTGTCATCGTCATATAATATCTGTCAATCTTGTTAAAAATTCGAACTTGACAAGATTCTGTTTAAAAGTTGGTGTTTTTGGAAAACAAAACATTTGATTATTAATATTTTGAAATGTTTTAAAATCTTTTTCCTTAGTGCTGTGTCCATTGTTTATAATCACAGGGAATAAATGGTTTTTCAAACTGATTTGACCAAGCCATTTTAAACATATATAAGTGCATTCTTAATTGCTACTCTGAAATCCTATACCACCTTCTTCCCAAGCACTCATACCTACATGATTGTTATTTGGAAAGAAAAAACAACAAGGATTACAAAATGTTTATCATAACCACACTTTTATTTTCCTCTTACTAACACGTCATAGGATTAGAGTAAATTAAAAAAAGGAATATAGTCGAGATTAACCTACAGTCTTCTAAAAACCAAGCTTAAAGTAACAAGAAGTATTTTATGACCCCCCAATTGCAAAATTTAAAGTCTCGCAAGACCACCCCAATAACTCTAGATCTTTTCCACCGCCCTAAAGCCACCATAAGCAGTATGTAAGATATCGTTCCTCCTAAAATATTTTTTCATACGGCTCTTTTTTCTCCAAGTGATAAAATGGTGAACAGCTGTCTCAAGAGTATGACCAGCAGCTGTTTCTACAAATAACAGGTAACTAAGTACATTATTATTAACTGCTGATCCTCACCGCCCAAGTTTTTAAAAGCGCATTCGCAATGCGAGTAAAGATGCTTTGCTTTATCTGTATAAATCCATGCAGTAAGTACATTTTTACACAGGGCAAAAAATTGGATTTGTAACTAGTTCCAACTGGTGCAGACAACCAGGAAGAAGTCATAGTAGAAACTCAGAGAGTGTACACAATCAGACTTAGGGAACCATATGTTTTCCATACTGCATTTTGTGACCCCGGAAAAAAAAATAGGTTTATCACCAAAATAACTCCATAGGGCGCACAAAGTAGAAGGATAGTAAACCAAATATGATCAGCCCATCTACAGCTTTAATAAGGGCTGTTAGTATAGAAGACATGTATCTATCCAAATGTACAAAAAACAGTGATGGCTTCCCCATCACAAATGTTTAAGATCTATCAAAGAAAAAAGCATTGTAGATGAAACAGGAAATGGAACCAGGGCAGATACAAAGCTGGGAGAAATATAAAGTGTCTTACAACTCCAACAGGTAATGGTATTGTGTACTTTTTACATAAAATATCTCACCGTTCAGAAACAGGTGCAAATCTATTGATAAAACAACATGTCTGCAATTGCAGAATGAACAACCTCTCCCTCCTTTGCCCGAGTATCGTACCTCTGATATATTTCCCCTGCCCCAGGCAGTAGCACAAGTGATATTGTCAAATGGATTTCATCAAGGATTTCCCCCCCCCACTCTCACATATATTGTGCAACACAACACAGGCGGATACCACGGGCACAAAATTTGGCTCTGTAACAGTCAGTCTCATGGAAAGACAACCCCAGTGAGACTTAAGGTGGCCAAACACATGTTCCACGATATTCCTCGCTTTACATAGTGCCTTGTTAAAACATATTTCTTTCGGTTAATGCCCGCGTGTATGGTTCCAGAAGCCACTTACACATTGGGTATGCTCCATTGACAATTACAAGGGGTGGATTTGCACACCATTAACCACTAAAGTTGGATTCCCTGGAACGAACACCCCAGCATCCATAGCCTGACGTAGCGCAAAATATTTAAAAACATGGGAGTCATGATGCCAGCCAGTGTATCCCAATTCAATGCCTATGAAATGTCCTGTGTGATCAGTAGTCCCCTGCATCACAATCGAGAAGCCCTGTTTTTGGTTAATATATTCATTTCCCCTTCCAGTGGGTGGGCAAACCGGGATATGTTTTCCATCCACAGCACCAATGCAATGTGGAAATCCAAGACACTGGAAACCATCCATGATCTGTAAAAAAAAATGAAGAAAAGTAAATGTAAATATAATGCAAAGGCGCAATGCATAGTTATATAAATTGGAAATTTATAAGTACAAGGCATGCAAAAATGACCAAATTTATAGGCCGTCTGACATCCAATTAAACCTTTAAGTTAATCTTTATGCTCTACCAGAGTTTATAATTTCCAAATAAAAAAGGTGAAATAGCCAGAGTTGTATAAAATCAATATAGATTCCAGCAACCACAAAATGCAAAGGAATTGTGAACACGGCAAAGCACTGGCAAAGGAAATGTGAAAAAGATAAAAGAAGAGCAATGATCGAGTGGGAAAGGTTACTATCTCTAAATCTGTAGGGAGTTGTTTTTTGACTTAGCCGTCCCCACCGCCAAAATGCCCGTATCACTTATGATAACTTCAGGACGTGGATGCACAATGTTATGTCACAATCAAAATGATGCTAAACCTCTGTTATTTTTATCTCGCAAGACATATCATGGGAGGCCACATTAAAGAAATAAGATTTCTCTGAAGGGATGGCAAGGTTAAAAAATGGAACCCCTTCCACGCCCCCTATACTAACATTTCCCTCACTCTCATTGTTCCCTATTGATATTATGGAAATGGCAGAGGACAAAAATTCTATCGGCAGAAGCCCATACGTATGTTTGTCAGGAAGTATACAGAATAGGAAGGATGAAATAATAGGTTATAATGATAAAAAACAATAAATTTTTAGAAGCAAAATTTTTTATTAATTTTTTTATAATAAAGACCTATACCAAGTATCAATAGAAAATTATTAAAATGTCTTAGAAAGAAATGTAGAAAATAAGAAATCTTCAAATTTTTGTTACATAAGTAAAATGGAAATATTTTACATTTTAATCAAAATTATCTACCCCATTTGAAATTTCAATTTTAAAAAAATTTAAAAATTTAAGTCTTAAAGAATGTAATTTTCAAGGAGAAAAATTAAAATTTACAAATTAAATATCTCAATTTTTTTATCTTTAATCTATATTTCAAATTATTTTTCAAAAATTGTTTTCTTTAGTCCTGCCACCTAAAGCCATGACAGAAGCCATACTCCAGTAAAAACACAGGGTGGAATGATGGCTGAAAGGGACACACTCAGGAGAAGAGAGCTTCAAAAATAATAGTCATCACAAAGAAAGCAAAACAACAATGTTAAAAAAAATTACGCCGCAGTACATGGCCCACATGAAAAAATGTCCACACAACCTCCAAGGACAGAGCAGTAGGAGATGGAATTGAAAAGTTAAAGGGGCAGTGGGCATTCACTGTCCGCATACTGCACGCATAGAATTGTTGGCACAGAAAAAGCATTCAACTGTGCCCACAGAACCAACCCATTCCCCAGCATGCCCCCCCAAAAAGTCCCCTCATCACCACTCCATCAATGTTCACTGCGAAACCTAATAATTATAGAGGTAGAATTTTTTTCTTTCATGAACAGAAGGTTCAAATACCATTAAATTCCCAAAAAAAAAAAGGGGGGGGAACCATTCCACAACCCCTTACTAACATCTTCTCAAAAAATTTAGTGAATTGCCTATATTCCCTAACCAGTTGTGTTGCCAGAAACAAAAACAAAGCATGCGAATGAAGCCATAGTAGTAATAATAGATACTAATACTAAAAGGGGTATCCCTATAAGTAGACACAATGAACAAATATAATTAAAATGTACTCAAATAGACATGGGGGATAACACTAGAATGTAATAACACACAGTGTGAGCATAAAAGACTATTTAAAAAATGAACTAACCTTCCTGTAATTCCCAAGGCAACAACCTTGGGCGGTAGCTCCTTTTCGATTGCCAAGCACACCTCAATCACAATGTCATACACTTTTGTCACACCGATCCCAAAGTGAGATGCAACCTTTGTATATAAAAGGGAAATGGATAACCACCAGACTGTTATGGCCATCCTTTCCTCTGTAGAAATTGGTCTTCTCATGTTGTTCCATTTCTTAACCAGAAATGGTAATGTTTGAGGCTGTCAGCTATGCGAAATAAAGTTTCACACGTCATCCTAAAGTTCTTCATCCACATGTCCTTGTCCCACTTCAAAAGCACCTCCTCAGTCCACCAGCCAGCTCTTTTGCGAGGTCTCACCCAACGATGTCTAGACACTGGAGTTGTCCCACACCATGCCAACACCCCAGTGACAGATGATGGAGCTGGAGCACGGCTTCTGAAGCCTCTCCTTGAAGTTAATTTTTTTTTCTATTTGAAAGGACTGACAGAAGGTGACAGATCAATTGCCTCCAGAGTTTTCTACATCTCTCCGTATCTAAAAAATTCTGTAAAACAGTGGCCATTACACTCAATACAAATCCTAAAAGAACATTTTCCCTGCTGGCCAGCAGAAAAGTTGCCATAGTGACAGATAAACTTTTTCCACCCACCAATCACCGAAAAAAGAAGTCACCACACAACAGGAGCAGCTCCTCCCAAGTTGAATAATAAACCAACGTAGTACTACAAGAGAAAAAAGGAGAAAAAACTTCCAGGAGAAAACATGGAGAACTGCATTCACAAGAATACGAGTACGCATGCCCCTGTCTCCAACTTGCGTTGCAAAGGCGGAATATTCTTCTCTCCGAAAGGGGAGAATGTGATAACGAAACTATGCTGTTACGGTATGTAGCATTGCAGTAACAGAATGGGCCACAGTACGAAACAGGAGTTCCAGGACTGTCACGAGAAAACGGGCTGTCCATAAATGGTGGTGAGTGTCGTGCTTCTGCAATGCAATTTCTTATTCTATTACTGCAATGCTACAAACGGCTTGTCTGAAAATCCCCCTAGACTCACTTGCAGGACTACTGAATTCAACAGAATTTACTTCTAGTTAAACATGCATAGGATTGTGGTATGTACTTTAATTTTCATGAAATGTCAGCAGTTGGAAACTGAACTCCATTATAAAATGGCCAAACAACTGCAGAGTCAAGCTGAGTCATGTTGGCTGACTCCATGAACTGCCAAGTCATGCCTAGTCATGCCACAGCTGCAGAAGGAGGGTTATTAGAGGGCAAGCTATGGAGTACAAGATCTGATGCAATGCACCCATGTGGTTAAGTAAGCCAATGCCATGTAGATGTGTATATAAGTGAGCTACACCAGAGCTCATTCTCTTCTTGTGATTCATTGGTTCCTGCATAGCAGTTTGACTGATGAGATTGTAAATATTTGTGAATATCTGCAACTACTTGAAAATTAAAGTACCTCCTGTTTTCTGGATGTCAAACCACTCCTTGTGTGAGTATTCTTGGGAACTGGTTGCTACTAAGTCTGCTGAGATAGTTTTTTGGCTTCTGCCGGGGATTTGAGTGTCCTATCATCCCCTGACAATGGTTATGGGCTCAGCTGATTGATCTCAGATTAGATAAGATGCACCCGTAAAAGTTCCCAGAAACTCTTTTGTTTTGAGTGTTTTTGGTTAGTTGGCTGAGAAACAGTTAAGTTTCAGCCAGGCTCTATAAGAGAGCTATCTTCATGTAACCTGGAAGGGTTGCCAGCTGTTTGTGTTTCATAGCTGGAGAATTGTTAACTCAATCAGCAGAATGGCAGATAATAGTTTTGTCCATTTTGAAAAGCTGGCTGATGGAAATTATCCAGCCTGGAGTTTATACATGGAGGCTTTATTAATTAAGGACAATTCGTGGCATGTTTTGGAAGATGAAAGTGTGGCTCCAGATGATGAAAAAGCAGAAGATGAAAAAGCAGCATTCAAGCTAGCAGACCAGAAGACTAGCACTGCAATTCTCTTATCACTCAGCCCCTCCCAGTTAATATACACGGCCCAAGCAGGGACAGCCTTTCAGCTTTGGACAGCTTTGAAAACTGTTCAACAGAATTCATCTTGCCTCTCAAAGATGATATAGACTAAGAGACTTTATAACACAAAGCTGTCTACTGGAGTTTGCATGAAAACCCATTTGGAGGAAATGAGGCAGCTTTTTCAAGAGGTGGCCAATAGAGGGGTGGACATTCCAGAAGCGCATAAATGTTTTATTTTATTGGGCAGTTTGCCAAAGGAATGGGATTTCCTAATGTACAGTCTGCAGACTACCAGGGAGCATGATTTGCCTGTAGACCTGGTAGCTGGACATATTCTGGAAGAGGTTCAATGCAAGCAATTTGATTCCCAGATGGAGGGGAATAAAGAACAACAAATTACCAGAAAGTATCAGAAAAGCACTGAAACACACCCAACTGCATCTGTGGAGGAGGGAGCCTGCAGCTGCATGAAAGACTGTTTCAGATGCAAAAAGCCTGGACATTTTCAGAAGGACTGTAAGATGCCTGCACCGGACAAGAAGGGTGGCACAGCTACAGAGCAAATGAGGGGTGCATTCTTTCAGGCTGCAAGCCATGCCTTCATAGCAAAGCACCATCCTGGTGGTACTCAGGGAAGAATTTGGTTACTTGATAGTGGGGCCACACACAATATGGTTAATGTTTTAAAACTGTTAAGCAATGTTAAAAACGCTTCCATAACCAGTATTACCCTTGCAGCTCGTGCTCCCAGCAAGGTGCAGAAAATGGGCACTGCATGTGTGCCATCTTTTGGTAAAGATTTTGAAAATATGTTATGTGTTAACAAACTGGAGAATTGCATATTGTGTCCCAAATGACTACTGATGGTTATAAAGTGGTATTTGAGGGAAAACACTGTACAATAACAGAAAGGAATAACATGAATAATGTCTGTGCAAAAGGGATAAAGAAACATGGGTTGTATTGCATGTTGCCTAAAGGGAAGGTGGCAGATGTGAATCCTGCAGACAATGTACCCCTACATGATAAGTGTGTTTATTACTACCACAGGCTAATGGGCCATGCTAGTTACAAAGGGTTAAAGGAGCTAGCAAAAGTTTACCCTGGTCTAAGCATGAAACACTGCCCAAGATTCTTAGAATGTGCTGTTTGTAGGGAAGTTAAGGTGAAGGTTTTCCCTATTGCCAAAAAGACCCAGTGTGCCACCAAGAGACCCTTTGAAGTAGACCATGCTGAGTTAGCAGGCCCCTATAAGCCCACTGAAGCAGGAAACTTCTATTTATTTGTGATAGTGGACAGACACACTAGGTACACCTACGTATACTTAGTGAAGGAGAAAAATCAGGCTGCAGACAGGTTCCGTGAATGGGTATACACAGTGGAAGGTGAATTTCTTTCTCATAAAGTTTCCAGTCTGGTGATGGACAGAGAGGTGAATTCTTATCCAACAGTCTGCAGACCTGGGTGCATAGGAGGGGCATTAGAAACAAGACCACAAACCCAGCCTCTCCAGGGGATGATGGGCTTGCAGAAAGAAAAATTGGGATGTTAAAGTGCATGATGGAGTGCATGATTGAAGATGCACAAGCCCCAGCTAGGCTGTGGGGAAGGCAGTGAAGACTGCTGTTTACCATTTAAATAGACTGTGGACATCTAGTGTCAACCAGACTCCATATTGTCTATTGTATGGTAGAGCACAAAACCTCAAGCACCTAAGGATTTTTGGACAGTATGCAAATGTACTTATTCGCCTGAGCCCAAGGAAGCCTGGGCAGCCTAAAACCAGGAGGCTGTGTTTCCTTGGATATGAGGGTAATAAGTACATGTTTTCTCTCCATCCTGGAAAGGTGGTGTTCTCCAGGAGTGCAAACTTTGAAATGCACTCAGGGTGGGATAGATTGCACTGCAATCAGGACGTTTTGTTCCCTTGGGGAGGGATGTGCCAACAACTTCCAAAAGTCCCACAAATGGAGGGGTGGTTGAGTCTGATGATGATGAAGGGGAGGCTGAGGAAGAAAAGCCTGATTCTTCACATGCCACTCCAACACAAACACCACAAAACAAACATTGAGCCTGACACATTTTTGAAGAAAGAGCCTGACACAGGGAGAGAAAGCAGCAGCAGTGGAAGTGAAGATGAATCAGCCAGAACTAGGGTGCTCATCCCCGGAAGGTCAATGTGGGTCAGAAAGTCTCCTGACAGATTTGTTGTTCAGGAGGCCAGGTTGTGCAATATCTTGGCAGAGAAGCCTGCAAGTTTTCGGGATCTCCTAAAACTTCCCCAGGAAGATCAGGAGAAGGGGAACTCAGCCATGGACTCTGAGTTCAGGTCACTGGTGGAAAGGAAATTGTTCCAGGTAGTAGAGAGGCCGAAACACCAAAAAGTTGTTGGTTGCAGGTGGGTGTACAAGCTTAAGGACATGCCTGATGGGACACAAAAGTATAAGGCATGCTTGGTTGTGAAAGGCTTTTCACAGGAGTGCCACACAAATTTTGACAAAACTTTTTTGCCCACACTAAAGCCATAAAGTCTAAGATTAGTGTTAGCTGTAGCAGCCAAGAGGCAGATAGTTGTGCAACACTTTGACTTTGAAACAGCATACCTGAATGCTGATCGTGAAGAGACAGTATTCTTGGAACAGGCCCCAGGACAGGTGATAGCAAGGTGTACTTGTTGCACAAAGCGCTCTACAGATTATGCAAAGTGCATGTTGCTGGAACAAGTGCATACACCAATGGTTTTCAATGGTTCTCATATAGACAAATGTTAGAAAGATGCAAGATTAATAAAATATGTTTAGTTTTGAACAGTGTAAATCTGAATTTGAATTACAGTTGTGTACTGATGATGAGCATCTAATCCAGAAAATATATAAATTATTGTTAAAACTTGAAATGGAGGAGGAACAGGCTAAAGACTGTATGATAAAATGGAGCAAGAATTTTGGATACAATATAAAGATGGAACAATGGGGAAGTATGTGGACAAAGGAATTGAAATTTTCTTTGTGTTATGATTTTAAAGAGAATTTTTATAAAGTGATGTTTTGATGGCATTTGACTCATGGAAAGTTGGCTAAAATATATAAAAATGCTGCCAATGTATGTTGGAAATGTGAACAGCAAGTAGGGGCATTTTATCATATGTGGTGGACATGTTAAAAAGGGTAAAATGTTTTGGGTTCAGATTCATTCTTTAATATAGAAGATTTTGAAATTGAATATTATATTTAAGTCTGAACTTTTTAAATTAAGAATGTGAATGATGGATTGGAGAAGATTTGCACAAGACTACTGTGATACATGACTACTGCAGATAGACTGTTACAGTTGTCCCTTCACATTCGCTGGGGTTTGGTTCCAGGGCCCCCTTGTGAATACCCAAATCCGTGAATACTCAAGTCCCATTATATGCAATGGCATAGCAAAATGGTACCCCTTATATAAGATAGCAAAATCAAGGTTTGCTTTTTGGATTATTATTTTTTTAAGAATATTTTCAAGCCATGAATACTTAAATGCATGAATGCCAAATCTGTGAATGTGGCGGGACAACTGTATATCCACAAAGACAATGACTTCAACAATACCAATGTGACAAGAATGGCTGTTAAAATGATGGATTTAGCCGAGATGGACAAATCATTTGCTCTGATGAGGAGAATTAATTAGAAACTTTTGTGAAAGATTGGGAACCATGGATTATTTGTTGAAGAAGGAAGAGATTGAGTTAACAGTGGGTTTTGTTAATTAGTAGGGCTAACTTAATGGAAGAAGTGTAACAATTTATGACTCAAAAAGCAATAATTTAGTGCACTGAATTATAACCACCATCAACAAAGTTGGAAATCATTGTTTTCATTTTCTAATTCTGATTCATTGAATCTTTGTATATCTTTCTCTCTTTCTCATTTTTGTTATATTTTCATATATGTTTTTCTTTGTATATAAAAGAATAAATGTGGTTTTTAAATGTGTTTTCTGTGCTTAGAGTATTTAATGCTTAGTGTGTTAGATGCATTTGATCATTTTCAATAAAAATATTGTTTTTGGAACTTGATGCAATTATCTTCTCAGTAGACATGTATATGATTGCACTGTAAGCAAAATCTACTGTCCATGAGTTTTTATATCCTGGCTCTTCTGAGTCTGCAACTGATTCTTTTTTTATCAGCTGTTCCTGTTCAGTTTTTTTGAGGGTGGAGTCAAATGTAAGTCCCTTTCTTTCTCTCTACTATAATGGAAAACAGTAGTAGTAATACAAGTAGTAGTGGCAGCAGACATGATGCTGCATCAGAAGCCAGGTCATAAAGGTCTGCCCAGGCAGAAATAGGATCCATTGCCCCTCTCACCCTCTTTAAAGTCAGCCTGTCCCTTCCTCTCCTCTCATTTCCATGTAATGTCCAACAGAGAGTGTGTGTGTTAGGTGATGGCTGAGAAGCATGGATATGTCCCTATTGATGTTGTTGTTGATGTGTGCCTTCAAGTCATGTACAACTTATGGCAAACCTAAGGCAAAGCTGTCATGGGGTTTTCTTGGCCAGATTTGTTCAGAGGGGGTTTGCCATTGCCTTTCTCTGAGGTTGAGAGAGTGACTTGCCCAAGGTCACCCAGTGGGTTTCCATGTGTAAGCAGGGATTCTTACCCTGGTCACCAGAGTAATACTCCAACGCTCACACCACTACACCATACTATCCCTACAGCCAGACACAAAACAATGGCTCTGTGAGTTCTGGAGGATCCCCTGGAGGTCCTGAAGGATGCCTTCATCATTTTGTGTCTACGTGGCCATGTTGGGGGGCATGAGACAGGTGAATTTTAAAGGAGTCAGGGTCTTCGTGCAAGGGGTGTACTGAATTCCTCTTTCCATAATAACCCCCCAAAACCCTAACATCACTAATAGGATGCCAGCACAATGATGATGATGATGATGATGCAGGGAGGAGGAACACTCAAACAAAACAGGCCACCAAACTGAACTGCAAAGCTGATTTTCAACGGGGTGTTTTCACTTACTTTTTAATACAGTCCAAATGAATCATGCAAATGAAAGTAATCTTAGAATCCTTTCTGCTTTATATTATATTGTTAAAGTAGATAAAAGCACTCGAGATGCTTTCATGATTTACTTTAAGTCTAAGCTTTATACTGTAGCTCTGCACTAATAGCAGCTAAGAAACACTAATTAAGAACACAGATCAGAAAGGGCAAGTCTTCATTAGCTTTCTGCTGTGAACAGTTTCTTTGACTATGTATGCTATTGAAAATATTCAGCTCTCTCTATGTATCAACTTTTTTGATGTCTATCACAATAATATTTGATACACAAAGAGACATGCAGAAAACTTAAGCTGTTTGTTAAACCAACATATAATCTTACGGCACTTGAAAAATTATTTTTTCTCTCTCTGGGGCCCTCCCATAGTTAAAGAATTCTAAAGCTGATGAATATACTTAGGAGAAGAAGGAGGTAGGGAAAGAAATAGCCATTGTTATTTGGTTTAAAAATACAAACCCACGACTATAAATTGACCAAAATAAAGTGCAAACTGGGTAGCTATGCAGTTGTATAATTGGGATGAATGGTGGATTGGGGAGGGCTCAGAAGAAGGGCTAGCACAGGTGAATAGATGGAGGAGAGTGACATACACAAATAAGAGAGATAGAGATGCAAGCTGGGCAGGAACAGACTTAAAACAAGACCTGGATTACATGAGTTGTGGAACGGCTTCAAATGGAGCCTGACTGGCTGCCTGCCTCTGGTGAGATTTAAGATTATTGGCAAGAGAGGAGGAGGCACTGTCAGTGATTCAGAGACTGTTTGAGATATAAAGAGATTTAAAGGGAGTAGAGATTGTTTGAGATTAGAGGGTGCAGATGACGATGGAAGACAAGAGGTGGATTTAAAAGTGACAAGGGATAGGAACGATGGATCATGGTGAAAGAATAAGCAGATGCAGATGAAGGGAGCAGACAGTAGATCGAGGAGAGAGACGGAGGACTGACTGGCAGAAGGGGCAGCAGTGGAAACGGGTCTGGATTCAGATGGGGAGCAGACGGTGGAGACAGACAGAGAGGGCAGATGGAGGAGAGAGACGGAGGACTGACAGGTAGAAGGAGCAGATGGTGAAAAGGGATCCGGATTCAGATGGGGGAGCTGAAGGTAGAGACAGACGGAGGAGCGATAGACAGTGGAGGCAGATGAAGGGAGCAGACGGAGATGGCCGATGGAGAAGGCAGATGGAGGAGGCCGACTGAGACATTTGGAGTGTGATCTGAGAGGAGGGGCACACGATTAACAGACGACACGAAAAGGACAGATGGGGCAGCTAAAGACGGTGCCTTTCTTTGGCAATCAAATAGGGGGGAAACAGGATGTAAGAAGTGACCAATTCTGGTTGCAAAGAAAATTGAAATAGGGAATAGTGAAGAATTAGCATATATTAATCCTGAGGAGATCAATTAATGCCGGCTGAAGTTTACTAAGTAATAAGGAATAGTTACAGTTGTATCGGAAAACCACTAGATAGTTGGTACATTACCATATACTCATTCTATTGTAATATTATTTTTTACTATATTTCTTTCATACTGAGATAGAGTGGAAAGGGGAAACTGGGAATATCCACAAGAAGGATAAATACAAATAAAAATAGGTAAGGCATTGGTGATTCTGTAGATTGAAAGTATATCCATAAGAATAATATTCAGAGAATTCTCACTACCCCATAACCAGAAAGATTGATGGCCTCTGGTTTGAGGCCTAGGGCATACACCACCTCCCAATTATCAACAGTAAAAAGAGCCTCAACAGAAATGCCACCTAAACAATCTAACATTAGTACCCAAATCTTGGATGAACTCAAATCCTTTAGAAAAAGATAAACGAGGACATACGGATTCTTAAGAAGGATATGAAGCAAGATTTTGAAAAAATTGAAAGAAGGCTAGATAAAATGTCAATGGACTTGAAAGAAATTAAAGAGAGGTAGATAAAGTGAAAAACAGAACCACAACTTTAGAAAACCAAACAGCAAGCATTAAGAATGATCTAGACAAGGAGAAACACATGAATTTATTGCAGGAGATAAGGTACAGAAAAAAATGTGTACCTTATCTCCTGCAATAAACTGAGAGGCCTTACAGAAAAGACGTATGAAAACCTGCAAGAAAGGCTAATACCAGCATTAGCAAACTACATAGATGAACCAGAGGAAAATATAGAAAAAGAAATTGACAAGATGTTCAGAGCAAGCTTTACAATTGCAAAGGAACAGAAATTACCTGGAGACATTTTCATCTCCTTTACAAGATCAAAGTACAGAGATAAAATAATACAAATGAATTATATTCAGAAATTAACGGTACAGGGTAAGGAGATTCAGGTATATAAGGATATCCCAGCAGAGATCTTAAGAAAACGGCAGGATTATAAACAACTTACATAAAAAAAGCTAACACGAATGGGTGTGAATTTCTGATGGGACAGAATAGAGGGAATATCTTTTATGTACAGACAGAAAAAATACAGAATAAACCCAGTGGATAAAGCTAAAGAAATATTGAAAAATCTTAGTGAGGATGAAAAAAAGGAAGAAGATAAAAGAAGGAGAAAGAAAAGAAAAGTGGGAGAAAAGAAAGAACCACCAGATAATAAAAAACAGGAAGAGTCCGGCATGAAAGAAGGGAGTGACAATAATCCAGATCAAGAGGAAGAGGTACCATACGAAGAAGAGTCAGAGAAAGATGAAGAAGAGGAGGATGGCGGATCGAATGACACACCTGAAGAAGAAGAAGAGGGCCTATAAAAATGGCACTGAATATAACATCATGGAATGTTAAGGGCCTCAATACTTCAATAAAGAGAAGCAGAGTGTATCATTATTTGGAGAAATGTAAAGCAGACATTACTTGCCTTCAAGAGGATAGGATATGACAAAATGAAAGTAAATACCTTAAAAATCATAAATTGGGACAAGAATTTTCCTCCCTATCACCAAAAAAGAAGAAAGGGGTTGTAATATACGTTGATAAAAAATACGAAGCAAGACAAATTCCAAACAATAATGAAGGCCATCTAATTGGAATAGAACTTAATCTTATCAATTAAAAAAATATACAAAGATCAGGGACTTCTACAAAAATTAAAGGATAAGGAGGCTATGTTGAAGAAAAAAACCAATAATAAAGTACTGATTAATGAAACAGAATTGTTAAAAAGATCAATTAATGGAAGAATGGCAGAGGAGATAGGTGATAAACTGAAGAGGATAAAGCAAAGATCATTTGAACAGGCCGATAAGACAGGTAGATGGTTATCATACAGATTGAAAAAAGAAAAGGAGAAGAAGACGATAGCTGGAATCAAATCAGAGGGGAGATTACTTACACTCCAAGCTGACATTAAAAAAGCATTTGTGGACTACTATTCTTCACTGTCTAAAGAACAAGTACAAAAAGAAAACTGGGAGGATAAGATAGATAAATATATAAAGGAGAACAAATTTACATTTTTATCTGAAGGTCAGAGACAGAACCTATCTAAACCTTTTACTATGCTGGAAATAGCTAAGGTGATCCAAAGTCTAAAAAAGTGGCAAAGTGCCAGGACCAGATGGATTTACTGATATCTTCTATAAATCTTTTGAAAGAGAAACATCAGAGTACCTATTGGAAGTCATTAATCTGATCCATAAAGAGGGCATGCCCGATACGTGGGAAAAGCAAACATTACAATGATATGGAAGAAAGGCAAAAACAAAATGGATGTAAAGAATTATCGCCCCATTTCCTTGCTTAACATGGACTATAAGACCTACGCAGCTATCCTGGCAAACAGAATAAAAGAAGTGTTAAAGGAAATAATACACATGGACCAAAGCGGCTTCCTCCCAGGTTGATTATTGTCAGCAAATGTCAGAAATATAATTGATATAATAGAATTCCTGGAAAAGAACAACGAAAGAAAAGCTGCAATAATATTTGCAGACGTCAAGAAGGCATTTGACAATGTTAATTGGTGCTGTCTAACTAAAATAATAGAGCATTTAGGATTTGGACAATTTATGTTATCTAATATAGAAAAAAAGTATACAGAACAAAAAGCTTCTATTATGATAAATGGTGAGAAGACAAGGGAAATTTTAATTCAAAAAGGCACCAGGCAGGGATGTCCCTTGTCTCCATTGCTATTCATAACGGTGTTGGAAATTTTGATGAATAAGATTAGGAAAGATAAGAGAATACAAGGATGGAAAGTTAAGAATCAAGAGTACAAGGTCAGAGCATATGCAGATGATCTATAGTATTGGAAGACACCATAGAAAACGTTAGCTACTTAATGGACACCATTACTGAATTTGGAGTGTATGCTGGGTTTAAGATTAACAAGGATGAAACAATAATCCTTACAAAGAACATATCAAAAGAAGAACAAGAGACATTAAAAGCAACATCAGAATGTAAAGTGGAAAAGAAGGTGAGATACTTGGGGATCTGGCTATCCAATAGAAACTTAGATTTATACGATAACAATTACAAAAAAAACTTGGACGGAAATAAAGGGGAAATTTAGCTGTCTGGTCAAAATTGAATCTTTCATTAATGGGAAAAGTAGCGGCAATTAAAATATCCATCCTACCAAAAATAATGTTTTTATTTCAGAATTTGCCAATTTTGATAAACGATAAGCCATTCAACAGTTGGAAAAAAGATCTAACCGAATTTATCTGGAGTTGTAGGAAGGCTCGGATAAAGTGGCCAACCTTAATAGAAAGTTCAGAAAGGGGAGGATTGGATTTACCAGATCTACAATTATATTATAGAGCATGCAGTTTGGTTTGGATAGGTGACTGGATCAAATTAGAAGATCAGAAACTATTATTGTTAGAAGGAGTGGGATTAAAGCTAGGCTGGCATGCCTACATAGGATATGACAAAGCGACAATTCATAGAGACTTTAACAATCATATCATAAGGAAAGTGCTACTGCAGAGCTGGAAAAAGATAGAATCACAAAATTTCAAGAAAATATCAAAATGAATATCCCTGGTGGAGGCCTTCTTTGGAAGGTGGGGATATTTAGGCAAACTCGATGGCTGGATTACTTATAAAGAAATGTGTAAAAAGGGGCTCGATTGAGAGACGGAACTAAAACGAGAGAGGAACTAAAACATGAAGGATGGCAATTTAACTGGTTCTCGTACCAGATTTACAATAGATTTATCAAAGATAAACGAGAATTCAATTTCACTGAGGAAGCGATGGAGATTGAAACGATAATAGTTGATAATAAAAAGAAGAAAATAGCGAGATTATATAACATTCTTATGGCTAGAAAACTTGAAACTGAAATAGTAAGAGAAGCAATGGTTCAATGGGTGAAGGATGTTGGAGAAGAAATCGAACTGAGAGAACGGGAAGATGCATGGAGGGAAATGAAAAAGTTTTACAGTGTGTCAAGCCCTGAAAGAAAACTACTTTAAAATAAGCAACAGGTGGTACTTAACCCCATTGCGGCTAAATAAAATGTTTGGATCAAAGGATAAAGCCTGTTGGAAATGTGAAAAAGAAACAGGCACACTGAAACATATGTGGTGGACCTGCCCAACTATTCATAAATTTTGGACGAAGATACATAAGTTAGTTCAAAAACTCCTTAATATAAAGTTTGAACTAAACCCAAAGTTATTCCTCCTCAACATTACATCAATACTACTGAGAAAGGAAAGGAAAAAATACTGGAGAATTTTGTTATATTTGTGTACAGCAGCTCACATGATAATTACTGCAAACTGGAAAAGTAAGAAAGAACTACTAATAAAGGATTAGTTGAACAAGATACTAGAAATGAAAGAAAATGACAAATTAACTCACATACTGAATCAAAAATCAGTACAAAAAATAGAAACAGAATGGTTGCCAATTATTAATTATTGTAAGAGGCGGTGGAATATGGATTTAGACATGGATATATAAAACAGGAACAGTACAGACATGGAAATATGCATGTTTTAAGAACTAACTTATAAAAGACGTAAAGAGCAGACTGTACAGAGTAAAGAAATAAGGACTGAAGGAAAAGTATATAACGTGTTTTCAAAGGAAATATAGTAAGGGATGAGAAGGGATAAGCGTAAATAATCGAGTAGAGAACTAAAAGTAGAAAGAGGACAGTAAATAGAGAGGAGAAGAAAAGGGAGACATCAAATAAGTATTGAAAAAGATAAAACCTTTGAGTTATTTTTACGAAGGAAGTTGGATAGTATTTTTGTACTTGAAATAAATATGATGCTTTACAATATCAGCTGCGGGACTCACCTCGCGGCTCGTGTTGCGCCGGGGGAGCCCTCCGCAGCACCATCTGCGTGGGGCGGCCTGGGCGCCACCATCTTCCCTCCAAGCCTTCTCCCAGCCAGCTCCAGCTGGATGGGAGAAGGATCGTGTGGCAGCCAATCAGGAAGGGGCTGCCCCTTTCCTGATTGGCTGTTTAGGGGCACCCCCGGCCAATCGGGGAGCGGGAATTTCCGGCTCTCTGATTGGCTGTGAGGCGGAGATGGCTGCCTGCAGTCTTCATTCTGGTCTGGCAACTGGGGATATATTCCCCAGCGCGAGCCGGGCCAGAGCAATTGGCTCCGTGGAGCCAAAGACCTGACCCACCCACCCTAGATAGATTACTTTGTATTAGTTATATTTTGCATGCTTTGTGTATTTCTTGTCACAACTTGCAGGGCGGCGGTGAGCATGGGGGGGACCATTTTGTGGGAGGGGACTTAGGGGGAGCTGTTCTCCCTGCCTTTCCGGTGGGGGGGCTGGCTCCTCCCCTTCCCTCCAGGGTACACCAGTGACCCAGTCACGTGTTTTCCGGTCACGTGTTTTCCGGTCACGTGTTTCTGGTCACGTGTTTTCCGGTCACGTGCTTCATGGGCATTGGTTCCCGCCGGTCACGTGTTTCTGGTCACGTGACCCCATTTGCTGACCAGGCTTTGTCGGTCCACCTCCATGCTCATGCGCCAACCAGGCAACTACCATCCGCAAGTTGTGGCCTTTTCTGCCACCTACTTCTCACCTGTACCAATACAATTTTGTGAATCTTATGTTGTTGTCTTGTCGTTATTTCTGGGTCAAGGGGAAGGGAGGGCTGCGGACGGAACTGTCTCCCTCCGGCACGCAATTATTTGTATGTAAGGGCAGATAAAGTATAAGGATGGAAACGTATCTTTTCCCACCCCAAACGACTGTGATGTACGAGCAATAATAAAAAGCAATAATTTAATGAAAAAATATTACGGCAGAATCTTTTGTGGACTTATGTCTACTCATCAGATGTTTGCTAAAGGGATGACACTCTGATAACATGCTATCACTTTTAGCACAATTAAACTGACAGAAGTCTCATGACATATGGTCATCTGAAAATCTGCCACATTATACCTTAATTTTAAAAATTCCCTTTTTATATATATTGCATAATGGTAAAGGTCCTTTAGATAATTTATTTGTTGTTGATTGCTGAGCAGCTGACTTTGACTTAAAGTGATCCTATTAGGGATTTATTTCTTCACTAAGTTTCTTCTTAAAGGTAACAATGAGTGATTTCAGCAATGTTCTTACCGCTGCAAGGTAGTCTTCAAAAACAACATGGTTTTTGAAGGGTATTCACAATTTGAAACTTAGGAGCTTAGTGCACTCCAAAGAAAAGTGGCAAAGCAGTAGAAACACTCTGTCTTTCCTGCAGCCTTTCCCCATGGTATCAGCATTCTTCCAGCATTCTTTTGTTCCGGTCCCATGGGGGACCGAGCTAAAACCATATTTTTTTGCAAATGGATTTTTCTGGTTAGCAAAAAATGTGATTTTACCTCAGTCCCCCATGGAACTGGAGCAAAAGAACACTGATGTAATGCAGTAAGGCAGCAGGAAAGATGAAACGCTTTTCTTCGGAGTATGGTAAGGCATTCTACACAAAATTTGCACATGGTTGTTTTGTGCAGAAAATAGCATTTTCTGCACAGGAAAAAGCATTTTCTACATGCACAATAATATCTCTGTGCAGAAATAGTGATTCCTGTGCATAAAATGCTATTTTGGTGTAGAATATGCTATTTTCTATGCAAACCAACCATGTTGGAATTTTACATGGAATAAATCCTATGTTACAGCATATTCTGAGCAGAAAACAACATTTTCTGTGCAGGAATTACTCTTTCTGCATTGAATTTTTTTTCCATGCAGAAAATACTGTTTTCTGTGCAGAAAATGCTGGTTTTGCATGAAACAACTACATGCAAATTTTGCACAGAATAAGCTCCAAACTGCAAATGTTTCTCAACATTTGAAATCATGTTTTTCAGGCACTTTAAAAAATATTTTTCAAATATTAATTCCATCTGTAGATACTATGCATGAGCAACCTCCAAGAGCCTTGGACATCAACTATCCTGCTCAAGTCTTACAACTCAGAACTGTGGTTTCTTAATTCATCTCTAATGTAATAAACTTTTTATTTTTTTTTTTTTTTGTCTTTTAGACGTGCATAGTATCAACAGAACTCTCTCTGGCTCCACATTTCAAATAAATTGATTGCCTTCCTTTCTGCATTCTTCACTGTCCAGGTTTCATACATACACATTAGAAATAATATTGGTATTTATTGATAGATGGCCATCTATCATTGCAGATATATTATAGATAACCTATTTAGCTTCTTGAAATCCTTTGCCTATTTATTTATTTATTTATGTTCAAGGTCACTAACAATGTTTTCTCATTACTTAAAGTAATAAAAAATAACAATGTATACACTTGTCTCCTGGAATTTGAATGGCTTGATCTCTCCAGTTAAATGAAAGGAGATTGTACATTGGCTAAAGAAGAGTAATCCAGATATTAGTTGTCTCCAGGAATCTCATATTAGAGAAAAGGATGAAAAACTATTAAGATTTCCTAAGATGGGAGAACTATTTTGCTCTTCGGCCAAAGAAAAAAAGAGAGGGGTTATGTTCATTATTAAATCTAATCTATCTCCCAAAATGATTTTTAGGGATGAGGAAGGCAGATTTTTGGGAGTAGATATTAATCTGTATGACCAGCATGTTTTAGAAACAAGAAATTCTATGCTGGTTTAAGAAAACATCTTGCAAAATACTCTTATGAACATGTGTGTTTAGTAGGAGATTTTATTGAAGTAGTGGATAAAAATCTAGATAGGAAATACTTGCACTTGCAAACTAGGAGTAAGATTACTGGTAGCCTTTCTAAAGAATGCTCTCATTTGATTGAGGAATATCAACTGAAGGATTTATGGAGAACCCAGCACCCTAGAGAAAAAGATTTTACATTCTTCTCAGACCATCACCGTTCTTGGTCAAGAATAGACATGGTGTGGTTATCGGGTTATCTATTTCCATATGGTTAAATCTTCAGAAATTTTACCGAAATCCTTCAGTGACCACAATGCAATTAAGATACAACTGGAAAAAAGAGGGGGATGGAGCAACTGGAAACTAAATAATCTTGTGTTGAACCACAAAGAAGTGATCTCCTACTATAAAAAAAGAAATTGAGGATTTTTAAATAAATAACAAAAATAAGGGGGTCAAGATGCAAGCGGTTTGGGTACCTCAAAGGCTGTCATGAGAGGCATCCTTATCAAGAAAACGAGTGAGTTGAAAAAGCAGCAGCAGAAGAAGATGGAGGATATTATTGAAAAAATAATAGAAAGGGAACAGATGTTTAAACAAGAACCAAGCAACAAAAGATATGCGAATGAGGTGAAACTACTACAAAACCAGTTGTCATCAGTAATGGTAGAAGAAATAAGTACCAAGCTGAAATTTGCAAAGAGAAACCATTTTGAGAACGTGAATAAACTGTGGCAGTGGCTTGCGTATAAGGTACACAAAGAAAAGAGAAAACACATGATTAGCAGATTGGTAGAGGGGTCAAGACACATAGTTAAGGGAAAAGAAATACAAAAGATTTTATACAATTACTACCAAAATTTATATGGAAGACAGGTACTTGAAGATAGGAAGGGATTAGAGTCATTTATTGCATCCAAAATCTGTCTTATATAGAGGAGGATCATAAATAAATTTTGAATAGACCAGTTACCATAGAGGAAGTTAAAGAAGCTATTGAAAGATCAAAAATGAACAAGGCACCAGGAACTGATGGACTAACGGCAAAATATTAGAAATGTTTTAAAGATCAGTTGTTGAAACTTTTACAAGAAACTATAAATATCATTAAAGATACAAAACAACCACCGGAAAGTTGGAAGGAATTGAATATAGTCCTGATTCTGAAAAGTGAGAGTGAACATTTAGCAGCTAAAGATTTCCGACCAATATCACTCCTCAACAAGGACTATAAAATTTTTACTTCTGTTCTCGCACAAAGGCTAAAAAAGGTCTTCAATATATAGGAGAGGATCAAATGGGTTTTCTTCCTGGTAGGCAGATGAGGGACAATGTAAGAACCACTTTAGATATTATTGAATATTTAAACTTTCATATAGACAAAGGAGGAGTGTTGCTATTTCTGGATGCGGAGAAAGCATTTGACAATGTGAGATGGGACTTTCTTATTACAACACTAAAGTCCATGGGATTCAGAGAAAACTTTATAGCATGGATCAAGGCGATTTATTATGAACAAAAGGCCCACCTAATTGTCAATGCGGAATGATCAAATAGCTTCTCTATTCAATATGGTACACGTCAGGGCTGCCCGCTCTCTCCGTTGTTATTTGTATTAATGTTGGAGGTGCTTTTAAGAGAAATTCAGCTCAATGAATCAATAAAAGGAGTGAAGATTGGGAGAGAAAAATTTATCTATAAAGCCTTTGCTGATGATGTCGTGCTATACCTTGAAAGCCCATTACAGCAGGGAGGGAAGATAATGGAAATAATAAGGAAATTTGGAGAGTGGGCAGGATTTAAGAGCAACAAAGAAAAAACAAAATTTCTGAGCAAAAACTTAAAGAAAGATGAAAAGAACAAACTGGAAGAAATGTGGGGTATTAAAGCAATAGGGAAGGTGAAATATCTAGGTATAACAATTTCTGGGAATAACAGGCAACTTTTCCAAAATAACTATGGCCCAGCGTGGCATCAAATAAAAGACAAAATGGAAGCTTGGAAAAAGTTAAAGTGTCTTTAATGAGGAGGATATCCATAATCAAAATGAGTATTTTGCCTAGGATCCGTTTCCTATTTCAAATTATCCCAATTTCAATCCCACCAAAATGGTTTAAAGAAAGCAACAGAGAGTTGACTAAATTATTGTGGTTGGGGAAAAAACCTAGAATAAAATTTAAAAGGTTGACAGATATAAGGAGTAGAGGAGGAATGGAGGTCCCAGATTTGAGACTTTATTATGTGGCGAGCTATTTGATGTGGGTGAAACCATGGTTTACTCTAGATAACCCAAGACTTCTCCAATTGGAAGGTCATGAGTTTTATTTTGGGTGGCACTCCTTTCTTTGGTATCAAAAAGTGAAAGCTCAAAAACAGTTCAATAATCACTCCATCCAAAAATCATTGCATAGAGTATATCATTAAGAAATGTTTGATTTTAAAATTACCCAGTTGTGTTTCTCCTGGTGAAGCGTTATCAATTAAGAGTTTAAGAAACAAAACGGAATGGTTGACCTATAAAGATTTGGTCCTGAGTACTAAGGAGAATAACAACAATGCAGAAAGAATCACAACCCAGAAACATCACCCAAGGAGACCTTCTGCTGTGCTTTCTGCAACCGGACTTGTTTATCTCGAATTGGCCTTTTTAGTCATCAGCACCCTTGCAGAAAGTGCGGGATGAGTCCTTCCTGAATCTTCGTTTGCGAAGAAAAGCCAGAGAGAGAGAGAGAGCTTAAAGAGTAGCCGACAATTAAATCAGGAAGGGAAAAATATACAATGGTTTCCCTATCTCCAAATAAAGGAGAGATTTAAGTAATAGTAATATAGCAGAAGGGGGCATTGAGCTTGCTAAATCTAATTTTGAAAGGATCTTGGATAAAGGGAACGTGCACTTACTATCAAGAGTATATCATCTCCTGCTTAGGATGGATACAGAAGTGAAAGTTGTTAAAGAATATATGGTGAACTGGGCCGTAGATATAGGTAGGAATATAGAATTTGAAGGATGGGAAGCATCTTGGAATAGAGTGACAAAATTTACAAGATCTTATAATTTGCAGGAAAATGCCTTAAAGATAATGTTAAGGTGGTATCTTTCTCCAGTGAGGATTGCTAAAATGATGCAAGGTGCTTCCAACAAATGTTGGAAACGTCAAGAAGGGAAGGGTCCCTTTTTTCACCAATGGTGGGGGTGTAAAAAGGCAAAGAAGTTTTGGAGTATGATTCAAGCAAAAATTCAAAAGATTCTTAAAAGGAAAATAGATTTGTTGCCAGATTTTTATTATTATTATTTTTAATTTTTTTGGTTAGGTATTTATGAGAATACCAACTTCGCAAATGAAAGTGGAAAAACTAAAAGACTACTTTGGCACATGTGCACTACCGCTAGAATTGTATAAGCTAGGTACTGGAGAAAAGAGGAGATCCTATCAGAAATGGAGTGGTTTGAAAAGCTACGGGAAGTAGCTGAAATGGACAAACTCACATACCTTTTGGAGAACAAAATGGATAAATTCTTTCTAGAATCATGGAATCCCCTGTAGACTCATATACAGGAGGGGGGAAATTAAAAATTGAAAATTGAGATAACCAGATCCAGTAGGTTATTATATTATAAGAAATTAGAGTAAGTAAGATGATTTTGGAAGGAGGAAGGTTTAGATATATTTATTAACTGTGGATTGGTTAAGATAAAACTTAATTACAATGGTATGGGGAAAGTGTAGGAGAGAAGATATACAATCCTACATAAGTTGGCTGTTTGCTGCAATAATGGGAAGTTAAAGAATTTAGATTATGGTACAGAAATGTATTAGTGGTCATAAGTAAACATAATGTAATATAATATAATGGCATATAGTAAAAAATTGCTTTTTTTCTTAGGGAAATCAATGGAAGAAGAAGCAAGATATGTATTGTATGTATTGCTTTGTAAAGATAGAGAAATATGTCATTTGTTAGTAGAATAATAGAAAAATACACAATGGAAACTATTTTTGTTTATGGAGGTGCAAGGGTAAAAAAGATGTTGTTATACTAAACTGGGATCTGACAGATGGGGAAGTCTTATAACTGTGATAAGCGGTATTGGTTATAATATCAATAAAAAGTATAATTAATTTTTTTTAAAAAATGTTTCTCACACTACCCCCCAAAAAAACAAACAACAAAAACTGTGGGATAGGCTAAATCCACACCACACAAAGAATCTACTTTGAAACTGGATTATTTGCCATGCATTTGTAGTTTTACAAGGTCTTTAGCCTTTGCTGCCAAAGCATGCTGGTGCCTCACCAAACTACAAATCCCAGGATTTCATAGGAAGGAGCAATGACAAATCAGTTTCAAAGTGGATTATTTGTATGGTGTGGACTTGGCCATAGTTTGTTTCAGTCTATGGAAATAAAGCCAAAAACCTAGGTGTTCAGAAACCACAGGGATTGTGTTTTGGGTGTCCTTTGGAAATTGCCTAGGTGATGCCTCAAGAATATAGTGACCACTTCATCCTTACTGCATAATAATAATAATCAGAAAACATGTCTACATAATTTATGTTGACAGACTTTCAGAGGTGTTGGAAGGTTTCAGGAGGTTGCAATTTACAGTTTCATTTCACCAAAATTGCTTTTCTCTAAAGGTTCTCTAAAGTGATGGTAGCTTATTCATATTTAGTAGTGGAAGCATTGAACAATGCAAACACACCAAGACAATGGATGTGCCACATCTCCAAAGTTAATTCAAAGCAATATACAGCCATTTCAAAATGTGTTAAAAAATAAATAAATCTGCATTTCTAAGAAGACCCATAGTAAAATTGTTAGTATGGGTGTTTGTAACTAGAATCCAGACTTCAGACCACTGACACAAAGTAGTTCAATATATTTGGGGAATATCATGAAAGAAGTGCTTACCACCATAACTCCCCCAGCATGGTTGCTCTCCTCATGTTCTTAATCACAAATCCCAATATCCTTGACCATTGACCATGTTGGCTAGGACTTGTGGGAATTTAATTTGAAAACATTGGGAAGGCACCAGCTGGGAGAAGGCACTTTATTTATTGTATCTGATCTCTCTGTCTCTGGACTTGTCTAGATGGGCTATTTACCCCATCTTGTCCCCATCTTGGAATCGTGCAGTACATACAATGCAGGGTATTTCCCTGTTTTGCCCCTGGGAAATCCAGATGACACCTGGGGCAAAGAGGGGATGAAGACAGGGTAAAGCCCATTAAAATGTTATATTTTAGCACCCAGGAAAAACCGTCACATTTGAGAAAAACCAGATCAGGCCCTGTGGGAATGCAGGAGTCCATACTGGCATGATGGCCCATATCTGTAGCTGCTGCCACTGCCATTTACAACGCTCCCTCTGAAGCCAGGAAGGAAGACCTCAGCATGTGATCAAGGCTGGTCACATGCAAGGGCCCTTGATCACATGTTGAGGGCCTCCTTCCTGGCTTCAGAGAGTTGGATATTGACAGCAGCAGAGGCAGCTGCAGATATGGACCGGTGTGTCCTTGCGGACCTCTTCCCATTTTGTGTATGTAACAAGGGGGAAATGGGCCTGATCTGGGGCCAGACTGCACCAGCAAGAAGCCAGTATATTCTGGCCAGTGTAGACAAGCCCTCTGTCTGTCTCTGTCTCCCCCTGTGTGTCTCTCTCTTTCTCTATGACAAGTAAAAATCAAAATCTATATGCACTGCACAAGATTTTAGAACTGTTGGTGCACATCAGTGTTCTGCTACAATGTCCACTTTGTGCCCTCAAGCAAATCTTGAACATAGTGACATTGTTGCAACACCCTTTTAGTCTCACATCTAGCACCACAACCTGAGTATACATAGAGTTACGCATTGCCAAACCATGATTTCCTTACCTGTGTTTTCAGCAATAGCCTGTCCAGACTAATTTCTGATTCTGATATTGTGAGAATCAGTCCCAGCCATGACCTTTTCCTGACAAATTCAGTTCTTGTCAAGGTGTGTGTTTGGAATCATCCAGAAGCCCTGCCATTGCAAGTGGAGGGGGTGGTATTATTACTGTGATATTGTTATACAGGGTAACCTGGAATGGAATGTGTATATCTATCAGAGCTCAGTTCCTACAGCATCAAGGTCACCAGTTGTCTGTGGAGGTGAGCTCTGAGTGTGGAAATGGAAGGGGGGGGGTGACAGTACTAGGAGAATGGAGAAAACTTAGCTTTGCTTTTAATGTTGAGGGCTGCTGGGATTTGTTAGAACCACCAACAATCTGGAGATGTTCACTTCAATGCCTCTTCAATAAAATCTTTCAGTGGCTGATACTGTCTGAGCGATTTGGAGTCTAGACTGATCCTTGACAATTCTGCTGTATAACCTTGTGGCTAATTGTATTTGTATTATTTTGTGCTTGTTTACCAGTATGTAGTAAAAGGGAGTATGTGCTCTGTGTCTGGAACTGTTTGATAAGCCTTGTACCTGAGCTGCAACTCAGGGAAAAGAAGGCTGGGCTCTGGCCCAGTGGAAATGGGAGTGGGGACAATGGTTACCCAATAACTGTATAGCATGTCATTTTTTTTTTTAAATTGGAATATGCTTTTAGTATACTGTTTGTCAGTTAGGTTTCATTCTGCTGGTCATTGAGTCTGAACAAGCCAGTACATGACAGATATGTCAACAAACTTTTTGGAAGCTAATGGTTAAATGTAACCACACAGTTTGATCTTTACTGGCCATTAGACGAGGCCATCTACATACTCTTTGTAATAGTTAGCAGCAAAGGCAAGCTGCTAGCAAGAAGCCTTCCTTCATATGTTCATGATTGCACAGGAGTGCAAAGTCTATAGACACCTACCTGTGATGACTCTATGACAAACTCACTATATCACATTTTATGGTTTTCTTCACTGATTTCTCTAATTCCCCACCTCCCAGACTAAACACAGAATTGGATGCAATTTGTGATTAGAAATCTTTGACTTCCATTGGATTTTGTGAAAGACAAATAAAATGTATTTGACAGCATATGTACATTTGAAAAATGTGGGAAAACCCAAATGCATTCCTAAAATGCACAAAGATACAATTTATTCTGAGGGAGCATATGTATCCTTTGCTTTACCAATCTGAAAAATGAAGACAAAATACGTAAATGTTTTTCCATCAAGAAAGTCTACACAGAATTGGTACAGAATGGACTTGGAGGTGGGAAAAGGCAGAAGAGCATTCCCTAACTTATGGGGGAGTACCATCTGTGGATTGTGTTGAGGCAGAATGAGACAGGTACTACTTTTGGCAGTCACATTAGCTTTCCCCTTGCCTGGAGCCTATGACATTTTGTGAACTCTGGGGAAGGGCAGGAAAATAAGCCAGTTGGGGTCAACCTTGTTGGCTGGTAGGTAGGGCCAGGGGCAACAAAATCAGAGGCTTCACTTTGACCTGCAACCTGACAAGATGGCAGACTCTCGCAGTCTTAGTCATCTTGGGAGATTCATCCCTACCCTCCTTTCCTCTATTTCCCTATGCAGGGTTTTGTGACTTTGTTTTGTGGCATATTTGAATATTTATTGAATCTTTAATTTTGTCACAGCTTTGGGCAGTTTTAGCATGGGGCTCAGGTCCAGTTTGGACGACTTGTCAGATCTGGCTAAGGGGCCCTTGATGGGCCCTTGGAGCTAAGAGTAACTAGGGTTACATCCAGCTCATGAGCATATGACTCCACCCCAACCTCAGGTGGGAAAGAAAGCTTGTGGTGGCTTCTGCTTAATCCCATGTCTGTCATTCTGGAGGTATAACTAGCAGGCAGGCTTAGTGAATTGGTTGCCATAATGGTTTCCATAATGACCAGAGGCTGTTGTGCCCAAAGCTCTTTTCATGTGACTAATGAAAGCTGTAGTTTATTCTATCCAAACAAATGCTGTTTCTATAATTGTTGTTAACCTTCAATTGCACTGAGCCTGCAAGTATGTAGAAAAAGATTTGGGTAATCTTATCTACCTGCAAAGTCCATGGAAATGTGCAAACAGTGTTTGGAGGTAAGACCAGAGATAGCCGCATATCACCAGGCTAAAATTATAGCCTCATAACTCCTTTCTTTCCACTTTGCCCATTTATGAGAATAATGTGGCTTTTTTTTTTTTTTGGCTTTTTTTTTCTTCGCAAACAAAGATTCAGGAAGGACTCATCCCGCGCTTTCTGCAAGCGCGCTGATGACTAAAAAGGCCAATCCGAGATAAACAAGTCCGGTTGCAAAAAGCACAGCAGAAGGTCTCCTTGGGTGATGTTTTTGGGTTGTGATTCTTTCTGCGTTGTCGTTTCTCTTCAAGACTTGTTCGTCGTGAGTTCTCAAATAAGGCTGCAGCATTGTGGATAGTGCGTCTCCATGCCTCCCGATGTGAGGCCAGGGCGGACCACTGTTGGTGATCAATTTGGCCAAGCCTGAGATGTTGTTTCAGGGAGTCTTTGTATCGCTTTTTTGGAGCGCCCCTCTTACGCTGACCCGTGGCGAGTTCACCGTAGAGTAGTATTTTTGGGAGGCGATGGTCCTCCATCCTAGAAACGTGCCCTGCCCAGCGCAGCTGTGTTCTCAATATCATGGCCTCAATGCTGGTGATCCCTGCTTGCTCAAGGACAGCAACATTCGTCACATAGTCAGTCCAGTGTATATTTAGGATTGTGCGTAGACAGCGCTGATGAAAGCGCTCGAGGAGTCGTAGGTGGTGGCGATAGGTGACCCATGTTTCAGATCCATAAAGGAGGATAGACAGTACAATGGCTCTATACACACTGATTTTTGTGCTTTGCCTCAGGTGTTTATTGCTCCAGACTCTTTTGTGAAGTCTTCCAAATGCACTATATGCCTTTGCTAATCTGTGATCGATCTCTTTGTCAATCTTGGCATCTGAGGAGATGATGCTTCCCAGGTAGGTGAACTGCTGAATGGACTTGAGCACTGATTTGCCGACGGCAATGTGGGGATGGTGGTGTTCGTCCTGTGGTGCAGGCTGGTAAAGAACTTCTGTTTTCTTCAGGTTGACTTCTAGCCCAAACAGCTCTGCAGCTGTTGCAAAGCAGGATGTTAGGCGCTGCAGAGCTGCTTCTGTGTGGGCAACAAGGGCAGCATCATCGGCAAAGAGCAGCTCACGGACTAGATAGTTTAGAGTCTTAGTGTGAGCCCTCAGACGGCTTAAGTTAAACAAGCTACCATCAGTACGGTAGCGTATATAGATGCCATCGTCTTCTTCAAGCTCTGCCATAGCCCTTTGGAGCATCATGCTAAAGAAGATTGTAAATAAAGTTGGTGCAAGAACACAACCTTGCTTCACTCCATTAGTTATTAGAAAGGGCTCTGAAAGAGCATCGCCATATCTGACTTGACCACACTGTCCCTCGTGTAGCAAGATAATCATTTTAAGGAATTTGGGGGGACATCCTAGTCTTTCCAGGATCTGCCACAGACCTTTTCTACTTACAGTGTCAAAGGCTTTGGTGAGGTCGACAAATGCTACATAGAGACCCTTGTTCTGCTCCCTACATTTTTCTTGCAGTTGCCTAAGGGCAAATACCATGTCTGTAGTACTCCTATTGGCTCTGAAGCCACATTGGCTTTCAGGGAGAAGTTCTTCTGCAATAGCAGGAACTAACCTGTTCAGGAGTATCCTTGCAAGGATTTTTCCAGCAATAGAGAGCAGTGTTATGCCTCGATAGTTTGAGCAATCGGATTTTGCTCCTTTTTTCTTGTACAGGGTGATGATGACTGCATCTCGGAGGTCTGATGGCAGTTCCCCTTTTTCCCAGCAATTCACAAGGAATTCGTGGAATTTTTCGTGGAGTGCATGACCTCCGTGTTTCCAAACTTCAGGTGGGATTCCATCAATCCCAGCTGCCTTGCCATTTTTCATCTGCTGTATGGCCTTAAGGGTCTCTTCCAAAGTGGGAGCTATGTCCAATTCATTTTTCATTGGTTTTTGTATCATATATGATAGGAGAATAATGTAGAAAGGAAGTATAAGTGAATTGGGTTATTGATCTGATCAATGACAAGATAACACACACACACACATGCTCTAGGTGAATTGTGGTTTAAATAATAACATGATGGTTAATAAGTGAATTGGGTTATTGATCTGATCAGTGACAAGAGAACACACACACACACACACACACACACACACACACATGCTCTAGGTGAATTGTGGATTAAATAATAACATGATGGTTAATTACTTCCATGTCTCAATTACCTCTCATTAAACTACTATAATGAGCTTTATGTTAAGCTACCCTTGAAGCTATGAAGCAAAATGCATGGAAGCTTACAGGTTGTGCAAAATGTGGTGGCCAGACTGTTGTTTGGCATGTGCTTTAGAGACCATGTTATCATGTCTTGGCCAAACTGCACCAGCTTACAGACTGATTCTGAGCTTGGCTCAAGGTGCAGTGTTGACCTATAGATCCCTAGATCACTTGGGCCTTGGTTATATGAAAGACTACCTCCTTCCATATGAGCTTGCCCAGAACTGAAAATCCTCAGGGAAGCTCCTGTTGTGTAGCCCAGCACTCCAAGAGGCCAGAGGTTTCTAGGTAGCAGCACCCAAGCAAAATCCATCCCAAGCAAAGTCAAGTTGGTTGCATCCCTACAAAGTTTGCAGTGGTAGCCAAGACTGTGCTGTTTTATATGGTCTTGGTCCTTAACAATTTTAATTGTATGTGTGTTTTTAAGGTAATTTGCTCTGTTTGTTTTAATGCTTTGATCTCTTACTATCTGTTTGTATCTCCTCAGGAACACTGGTAGACTGAGAAATGAAAAAAATGTTAAAATAATTATAATAAAATTAAATAATGGGTATCAGTCATTTTTATTTTTATGTTGCTTTTTGTTTGTTGTAACACTGCAATTAATGATTTGTGGGAACTTGGATTCAGCAATGCCATTCTGGCCATGCCATAGAAGCACTGTTTTATTCTCAGCAATCCAAAGTCTCTCTTTAAGAAAGTAAAAAAATAAAATAAAAATCACTCAGTGTACTTTCTCATTCTTTAAAGTGATGCTTTAGACTTCTATAGTTGTCCTAATATTATATTTAGTTCTAGAATTGCCTTTTAAAAGGTCAGCTTTGACTGAAAGGTATACAGAACAGAATAGGCAAAAACTCTGAATGCATTTTTTTTAAAAAAAGAAGAGCTGTGAAAATGTTGGTTACAAATAAGAAGTTTGATTTTCTTCTATAAATTCACTGTAAGTTAAAATTGTTTATGGTATCCCATCATGTTTTACATCATATAATAACTATTTTATTTGCAGCATATGGCACACCATATTGAGCATTTCTCTTCAATAGGAATTACAGTCTCCACAAGTTCAAATGTAAACCCACATTCCTCAGTAGCTGATCATTTTATGGAGTCATCCTAGGGGATCAATGTGTGTTCAGTGATTTCTCCTGCACTGAAGCTGTTTTCCAACTGGTGCCATCTGATATGGCTAGCTTTACTAAAACAACTGAGCCACGCAGTTTCCCTAAGCACATTCAGATAAGATCTGAAATGCCAATTACATATTTAAATATAGCCAGTCATTCACCTAACTCAATTAAGAACAAATAAGGTTGCTACTCTCTATATCATCTTGTCACCAGATAAAGTGACTATAAAAGTAAGGGTGGGACATAAAAACAGACAAGAATAGAGATCAGGTATTGCATTGCAGTACATCAACTACATGCATTGCAGCAATCTCAAAACACTAACCAGATAGCTTTTGGCCTCAGTCATTGATAAGAACAGTGTCTTCATAACCTAGGAAATAAAATGTTGCCTCAGAAGCTCAAGATGTCTGTATGCAAATCTCTGAATAGCCATAGGTTCACTGGATGAGCCTTAAGCAAGCGGTACTTTCTCAGTAAATCATCTGCAAATAGAAATTTCAAAAGACAGCATGCTAGGAATCTGAACTGCTACAAGATAAGCAATGCAAAGCCCTTAGCATAGCATGCTATAAAATTGTGTGTGTTCAAAATGACTATACCTGAGGAATGGTCAATGATGAGAGCCAGCATAATTTAGTGGTTTGAGCATTGGACTACGACTCTGGAGACCAGGGTTCAAATTCCCACTCAGTTATGGAAACCACTGAGGACTTTATCAGATGCACTAAATACGATGTCATAACGATGCCACATAAACATGAAAGGGCACACAGATCAGACAACATTGCCCTTTTGCACTTCTGTCCTGTCAAAATCCTGTACCTTTTTATTAATAGCTGAAGCCATCAATAGATCCCCCGTGGTGCTTTAGTGCCGGCATTGCTGGCATGCAAAACTTCAGGCCATTTAAATCTCATTACTGCAGCGAGAATGGCCAGTCTGGCGCAAACACTTTCAGGTGAGATTGGTACATCCAGGTAAGTTTTGCTCTTTTTATGACCCTTCCTAGGTTACTTGGGAATTTTAAAGTATGCTTAGGTGCTTGTGTAAATGCTTCATGCTTTATTTTTATTTTGAATTTCCCATGCAACTTAAGTCTTGCAGGATTTCAAACGAGGAAGCGAACAGGGCTCCATTCACTTCCTCTTTATTGCCAGAGCTGCCTTTGCCAGGAGAGGAAGTGTGAGGGGGAGGGCTCTTTTGCTGGCATAAAAATGGTGGGGTTTATGCTGGCAAAAGAACATTTAAAGGGGCTAGTCTGATAAAGTCCTGAGTGACTTTGTGCAAGTCATACTATCTCAGCCTCAGAAGAAGGCAAAGGCAAACCCTTTCTGATCAAATTTTGCCAAGGAAATCCCTTATGGTCACCATAAGTCAGAAATGTCTTGAAGGCACACAACAAGAAGAATGGTCAATGATAAATAGTCAATATTTTGAATTGTCTCCTTCTATTTCTTTGCCTAAGAATTTCTTGTAGGAATAGTTTGCTTTAGGACATTTCTGGATCTTATAATGACAATGTAAACTTTGCTTAATCATAATTGCAAACCTTATGTAAAGCCAGAACACTGTAAGGCTCACTTTATTTGCCAAAAACATAGTCCAGTTATTCTAACAGAAGTTAATTCTATTCATACTTATTTGGAGGTAAGTGCTAATGAATTCAGTGAGACTTATCCATAAGTACATAGGTTTGTAGAATTAAAATTCACAAAAGCTACAACCTATAAACAACTGGGCTTAACTGGAAAATGAATTATATTGGCATGAATACATTGGAGTAAAGCATATTAAGCACAACAACAACAACAATTCTGTACTGTGGCCTATAGACCCAACAAGTTTAAATTGACAACATGTAAGATAAATTGGAAGCACAGGGACTATTTGGGAGGGCAAATCCTGAAATAGTCAAACGATACAGGAAGTACTCCTTTCGGATGTCTTCCACTAACTGTTCTCTAATCCTGACAGCCTCAGAAAAAAATCTTGGCAGCAATAAAAGTCACACTGGGATTATTATCCTCTAATAAGAATTTTATATAAACTTGGGTTGATTGTCCCAGTAGATTATCCATTGTTGAACTTGCTTGTAGAATCCAAAGAACAAAATAATGTGCCCTATAGATTCTACTTCCTGGTTATTACAAGGATATAATCTTGCATTAAGCATAATTGGGCTTTTTGGGGTGTGGAAATGCATATAATCACTCTCTAAATTTAATATGGACAACAGATACTTGTATTCTATTGATTCAATGAAATTTACATTAAGTATTGACCTGCCATGTAGCATTTAATTATATGGCTCTATAGTAGTTGGGACTGACAATTGGATTTAGGCCTTGGTTTGAAAAGGATTTGGCAGCAGGGATTTTCATCAGTATTTAGCAGGTAACTGGAACAATGGCTGTATCACTGAAATAAACCTGTAGGCAATTCTTGCATTGGGTAGGTTTTTAAAAACCCTGCTTTGAAAATCTATCTATCTATCTATCTATCTAATTCTCTTGGGTACATTACCTTTTCCAGTGTGCTGATTGGCTGCTTAGGAAAACACCCAACCTACTCCCAACCAATCACCAGCCACATGCAAATCCCCTCTCCACCTCACAATGCACTCCTGTCACTCAATCTGTGGCCCAGATTGAGACCCAGGCAGTCAACCAGTGCTGGCGGCAGGACAACACTGCTGCTACTGCAACAGAACCCAGGCAGTCAACTGGTGGTAGTGGCAGTGTCAGCAGGGGCAGGGCAATAGAGAGAGTCACCCTCAGCAATTCCGGGAAAAGTGTGGAACACTGAGAAGGGAAAGGAAAAATTTAAAATCCACTGGCCTACCTTATGGGGTTGTTGTGAGATCTACGGGGCATTTTGGGAGAAGTTTTTAAATGGTGTATGGTACACCGAGTCCAGCTAGTAAAATAAAATGCAGAGAAAGAATATGAAATTGTTTCTGCTTTCTAAACTTTTGACCAATTCTAACTAATTATTTGCATGTATCAGAATTAGGCAGTAGTAGCTGAAGTTGCCTGGAATGTGTGTGACCTAATTCTTCTACATAACAGTGTATGCATTTCTATTTCCAATAATACTGGGTAAAATAGTTGCATGGTTTGAGCTGTAGAAAATTAGGAAGCCCTTCTCTTTATCATCCCCAAACTTTGAGGAGATAAAAAACTTGATAGTAGTTCTGTAGTCTTGAAAAGTTCAGTCTTATATATTGTCCCCCTGATGCCCATTCTACTAGCTCAATGCCACATTCTATTACTGGGGAGTGGGTGGGTAGGAATTCTTTAGCAGTAACTAAGAGTGGAAAGTGCCACCTACTGGTTCAATGGCAGGTCAATATTTGCCAAGTTTTCCCTGAAGCCTCCTGGCTTCTTATTACTGCTTTACAGCTTAATAGGGATTCTGAGGTTGACAATTGCTTTCACCATTGTTTGTGTTTATCACTAACATGTATAGAGATGCCTGTACTTAAAAGAAAGCTGAATGAAGAATGGCGATCAGCTTCCAGTTTAGACTTTGAGAAACAAATAAGGTTGAAAGTGGCTGCCTTTGAAAGGTTTTTGAGTGCAGCAGCCTGACCTGTATCAAGGGGGAAATGCCAATTTGAAGAGAAATTTGTTTGCTTTGCTAAATTTATGGATAGCAAGAGAGGGATAGTCAAGGAACTAAGTGAAACAGTGGTGGGAGTTGCAAAGAATTCATTTTGAAGAGTTAGTTCAAAAAAGTACATTGAACAATTAAAAGAACAAGTGTTTTATTTTTCCACTATCACAGCATGGGGAATTTCCCACAAGAGTAGAGAGGTTATTTAATGGATAAGTTCTCTGCCTAAAATATGAGCTCTGAAAATTTATTTTAGTAGTAGTTCCATGCTTAAAGACATCTTTGTTTGTATTTTTTCTAAAGATTTCTTGTATCTTAATCTGTTTCAAGCATCTGAAGTTAAAGTTTACTCGTTTTCTTTATTGACCAAGGAATGGAATATTAATCTTGTAGAATATAGCAGTTTGCCTCATCTATAATTAAAGAAATTTACAGGGTAATCTTGGCACAAGTGTTTCTTACGTAAGGACTAAATGATGGGAAATTTTGGTAGTCCAGGTCAATTGCTTTGATGGAATTTATATCCTCACATGAAAATATGTTGATAATACCTTCTAGTCAATGACATATTTTATATCTTATTTTATAGAAAGTGTGATAGATAAATGTATAAAATGTTTATAAAATGAGTCATAACCTAATATTCAACCAAATACAAATACAAAGTAAATGAGGAAAGAGTTAAGGAATAAAGACAGAGTAAAGGTATAGAATAAAGGAGTCCCCTTGATATAAGTACAGTAATATTATGACAATAATGCTCTTTTATCTTAAAATTTAGATTCTAAATACTATCAGAAAACTACATGGATAAAAAAATACATTTAATTTCAGAAAAATATAAAAGGAAATCTGTCACCTCATCATTTACCTAAATTTAATCCAGAAGGTGGTATAAAAGTACTGAAACAATGCATCTGTCTTACTATAAAAGGATCTACTTTCCTTACATAGCTCATACATATTTTTTTCCCTTTTCAAGAAATGTCATCCAGGAAATGCTGCATTTTTAAAGCTGCATAATATCACTTCTGCTAAAGGACTCCTGGTATTTACATCTGCCCTGGTAGTATTTACACTAACAGTATTTAAATGCATTAGAAAAGTTGTTCGGTGATAGCTCCATTAGATACAGCTATTCCCCAAACTGAGTATGTGCCCATGGCATTTTTGTAAAGTTTCAAGGACAGTGGAACTTACTTAGAATGTTGTGTAAGCATGATATAGTGCACACAGTTCAGCATCACTGACTTCGACTCTCTCTGACATACCCCTAAAGACTCAGAGTGAAAAACTAGGACAGTCTACCAATTAGAGAATATTTTAAAATGTTCATCAGATTTGCAACTGCTCTGTCTACTGATAGAGCTGTCTACTAAATTGAAGTGTATTTGCACATTACCAAAACCTCAATATAGATGACTTTTTGAAGGACGTGTGGAAAGAAGTTGTGAACAAATGCTGCCATAGATTCATAAAAGATTGTATTTAATATTTCTTTTTTTTAAAAAAAAACTATGATATTATGATATGTAATGTACAGTAAAATAGTTTTAAATAATAAAGTCATTGGACGACTTTCCTGGCTATTTGTTGACTGATCAATCAATCTTGTATGTTACATAAGAAATCTGTGATCAAGCTCCTGATTTTTAAAAGACTGAAATGCAGCTATACCACACTGTAGATGTCTGAATATTTATAGCACAATATTTTCCTGAAAGAGTCACTCCAATTGCCAGTTTTCCTTTCTGGAAGAAAATCGAGGTGTTTGTATTTCACACAGAGATTGCAACAGTAGTAGAAAAGGCTTAATATTTTTCATTAACCATTTGTGAGTCCAAAAAAATAACATTTAACAAGTCACCATTGTATTGATCATTACTGTTAATATTAGAAGCTATGGGACTGATAGAGAAAAAATGGACTGTAATATTTTGGGCAATAATGTTGCATAAAAAATTGTTGATTTTTTTTTTAAAGTCTCTAACTTGGTATTTTCCAAAAATGTACACATCGCACAATCCAATTGCTGTTTGAGGGAGGTAAAATACTGAGGGAGGACATCCTGAAATTGCCAATTTGGGGAAGGCTGCAATTAAAGCATGTTGTATAATAGCCTGTGGGATTAAGTTTATGCTTATCCCATCCCTTCTTCACACCCCACCTCCCTAGCAACATGGGGACAGTTCACTTAACCTTCAAACCCCAAAATTTCTGACAAAGAGTCTCTAACAATCCTTTAAAGTCCTTTTAGAAATAAGTTTGAAAAATAATTAGAATATCTTTCCATTACATTGAAAGCTGTCATGTTTTTGCTCGTTACATTACTTTTGAAATGTAGCTCCATTACTCCCATGTTACAAAAAAAGATACCTCATGGTAAGAACCTGTGTAACGTTGACTTGTTACTTCTAGTCTCTACCCCAGAGCAAACTTCAGATGGCTGTGGGATTTTTATCAGGAAACTGGTATAAACAGAGAGTGTACCTGTTTCCTCTCTACTGTTCCAAAGAAACGGGTAGTTGTTTTGTGACTATATTTTAGTCAAGGTTCCCCCAGTATCAGAATATTGGACATGGACCTACAGTGTAAAATGATTAGAGCTTCCATTCCTAGATTAATATTTTATTTTATTTTATTTTATTTTATTTTATTTATTTATAGGCTGCCTTTCTCCCAGAATGGGACACAAGGTGGCTCACAAAATGTCATCTAAAATACAATTAAAAACATCCTTGTTGATAATTTTTGCCATCTTGACTATACATTCAGGTTGCTTGGCCACGTGTCCTCATTTTCATCTCTGAAATGTTGAAGGGTATGGATTATTACTTCAAAATACTTCAAAATGTGGCAAAGTTTTAAAGAGTATGGATTCATGATCTGTGGTACACATCAGCAGTGGGTAACTGCTTGACAGTGGAGGGTGGGCACACTATATCACTGCCACCTCTGCCCCTGAAACTGGGCAGCTACCAATGAGACTTCAGCAATTACAGCTGTGCCCTATGTGCCAGACCACCCTCCAGCTAAACCTGCAGATAGGAAGGGCCTTCCTTTCCAGAAGGGGAGAAGGGGAAGCCTCCTTCTGCGGTCTAAATTTTGGCAGTACATTTCTACGGTATCTGCAGTGGCACTGCCAATCATTTCATTAATGGTAGTGAATGGGAACAGCAAGGTCCTCAAAAAAGGATGGAGTGCATGTGGTGTGCAGGCTACACTTTTCCAACTGGTGCAATACACAAACAGATTCTTCCAGGATGATCCTGTGTTTCTAGGAAAAGCTACGGTAGAAGTCCAAGTGTGTTGCTGTAGCTACTGGGAAATGCCTCACAATGTTGCCTAACATCCTTGAGCAAGAAAATCTCTCAAGCACAGGGGCACTTGATTCCATATAGCACTACCATCATTATAAATACATAAGGACCATTGTGCTATCATAACTTGATTTTTTTTAAAAAAAATGTTGCTTGTAAAGAGGTAAACAAGCTGAGATTGAAAGAATTAGAAGTGGCTACAATAAGGGAAAGTAGCAGGTTGACATGTCAAGCTCTTTTGGCTTAATGAATTATTTATTCAGAAGACTACAATGGATGTGATTACCATCAATCATATTTATCTGTCCATCGCTCAGATACTCCAGGTCCCTATGCCCCGGATCTAGAGAGAAATTTAATTAACAAGATGTTAATCATATGCACAAAACTTCATTTGCAAACTCTCCCCCAATGGATGTTTGCTAAAACTCAGTGTCTTGAAATGTGTCTACCAGTGGCAGCACACAGAAGTGACTACAGATCAGGACATCTGTATTCCACTTAGCTGTATAGAATAGGCAGGGTGGGTTTACAACTTAAGAAGGATAGATTTTATTTTATTTTATTTTTTAAAAAAACATCCTTTATAATAATCTCCTCATTCTTGATAGAAGTCTACAACAAAGCCTGAACCAGCAGCCTAAAATCATATATACACCAAAGAAGCAAACTGGAAACAATTGGAACATGGTTTCATTTTGTTTAATTTCATACCACTAACTGAGTTGGTCATGGAAGTTCTAGCTAAGCCAGAAGCAATTTAAAGCATGGGTCAGTCACATACTGAAAGAACTTCAATCATACACAAATGAATTCTCTATCACAGGAGAATATTCAGTACAGAAGGCAAGTAAAGGCAACTATGTATTTTATGCAAACAGGGATATTAATGGGCACATTGTGTGGAGAACCCTGAATGATGAAAGTGATTACAAGTGGCTTTCACCAGAATCCCCCTTCCTGTTTACCATCAGTACAGATTAATATGCATTATTTCTTCCTTTGATGTTCATGGTAAAAATGATGGTATGCTTAACCTTACTTCTCTGCCAGAAAAGCTTGGCACTTGAATTAAGATCCATATTATAGTTTACAGTCTTTCCCATTGGGTTTTCAAAATTACAGGCACAGTATCTTACCAGATCAATCATGCATCTTAAATGGTTCTTAAGCACCATCTGTGAATACATTTCTAGAATGAGGTGTGTGAAATCCATCTGTAGTATTAAAGGCCATGACCTCGGACATTTTGTTCCTCATCTAGGTGGCATTCCTGTTGTCTTCAAAGGAAGTGCTGCCTTTGTGAAAGGGGGAGAAACAGATACTGCAGGAGGGTTTCAAAGCTATTCATCTTGAAGGCTCACTGCTTTTTCTAAGTATCTGACTTATAAGTCCTAATTTCTAATGTTACAGATAGTACTGTGTGGTCTGAAACAGTTTCTTTCATCCCTGCCAAAACTGAAAGGTTTCTTACCTTGAGGCACTTCAGAGGTGATTTTGCACTTAGAAACTTGACAAAACTGAGGTCAAAAAGAAGTCAGAGTCAGAACAAGCTACTTTGCAGAGGTGCCCTTGGTGCTCTATTTATTTCTTCTTTTTTTATTGGATACTAGACAGAAGGGATATGTAATGGCTAGGTGCTTAGGGAAAATACAATGTAATCCTCTACATGCTTGCTCAGAGATACATCCCATTGAGTTTAGTGGGGCTTACTTCCAAGTAAATAGGTATAGGATTGCAGCTTTAAAATGTTTTGGAAATGGTGAGCTCTCTCATATAGGAGGGTAAGGAAACAGTTCCCCATTTATGATTATGTGAGCACCTTATGGTTCATGTCATGATTTCGAAGAACAAAAAGAAAAGTTTTTTTGTGGATGAATATCCACTTAATCCACCATTCCAAATTTAATTAATTATTTTTTTAAAAAAAATCTGTCTTCAGCAATGGAACTACACCAGTAAGACAGGAAGATGATGGTAGTCATGGTGGTTGTGGTGATAGTGATGAAGATCCTCTTCTTGTTTGTACAGAGCAGTAAAAATTTTGAACTCACATTCTGCTTCTGAGTAGAATTCTTATTTGAGTCACCAGGATAAACAATCACTAATCCCCTCAAATGTTTTGAATCCTCTTTTTAAGGCCATTGTCATATTTTATGGGACAAAATTATACAGGTTTATTGCATTATGCTTAAAGTAGGTATCTGTATTTCCCACTTCTCCAAGTGGGAGCAAACTAAAGGCAGCACTTCCTGAGGTGTCAGCTTCATTTGGAAGGAAAGGTCACTGGAAACATTTTAAAAAAATCTATATGTGAAAAGGAGAGTTTTGTGGTAGGTGATCCATCATTTTCAGGGTCCTTTGGTGGTTGATGGCAAAAATGAAGGGCCCTCCACCCCACATTATATGATCCATAGATAATTATGTCTATAAGCAACTAATTGCCCCATTCTGTAAGTCTCAATGAAGAAGCCAAAAATCTAAATTTAAATTAGATTTTTCACAATTTTAATCAGATTTCAAAATGTTCTTTTAAAAAAGGAGCCTAGGTCAAAGCTGCAATTGTGAATGTTAATTATAAAATTTTTAATTACAGTTTATGAATATGTAAATATCAGTTTACAGAGATGGGAGATAAGCTCATGCGTATTCTGCACATGATGTACATGAAATAGTCAGTCCTCTCTCACTCTCTCTCTATGTTTTCCATCTATTTAAGTGCAAAGATAGGGAAGGTTAATGAATAGAGAATCTGGGGAGAATTATTTAACAGGGTTGATAAAAATCTGATTTCAATTTTTTTTAATCATTGATTTTTATCAACCCTGTTAAATAATTCGCAGTCATATTCTTCATGGGCCAAGAATGTCTGTGTGCCTATACTCATACCACACAGAATATGCTCCAAATGGACTGGAGAAATCCTTAGGATGGAAAAGGAGTGTCTGTGATTTTACTTTCCCAAGATGTCCATAAATCTTGATTTTCCTTTATGATTTGAGCTAACACCTTGTGTATTGAGTTGACCAGTGCCCACACAACATATAGCTGATTCTGTCTTTAAAAAAACTTGAAAAACTGTAGAAAATGGATCTAAGGGAAACCTCTGTGTGTTTTTTCTCCCCATTATGACACAGTTTTGCAATACTTATCTTACATATTTGTCGCTTCTTCTGGAAGTGTATGACAACAACAGAACTGTGGACTTACTCTGACTATATGTCAGTTGGATTGGATTAGACTATAAGCCCCATAGAAAAAATTGCAATAAATTATTGTCATAAAAAAAAATTAGGTATTTGTATCCCACTCTTCAGCCACAAAGGCTATCAGGGCAGCTTACAATTTGTTTTTTAAGCAATAGCAATTTACTCATCTACATTGCATTAAGCAGTTTCCAATGTGTGTTAGCTAATTGCCCCCACAAGCCGGGTACTCATTTTACCAACCTATGAAAGGATGGAAGGCTGAGTGAACCTTGGAGCCCTCTGGAATTGAACTTGCAATGTGGTGACTTGCAGTACTGGCATTTAACTACTGCACCACCAGGGCTCTCCTAACAATTGTTGCTGTTGTTTGCCTTGAAGTCATTAAGTGCATTTTTGATGAACTGAAAATTAATCTGAAAACAATTCAGAACAATATCATAGTGTAGCTACCTTGTGATGAGATCTACACCTCTGAATATGTATCAAGGTTACATCAAATTATAAACTGAGTACTTCTACCAAAAATGATGATTAAATAGAATCTTCACTACTGATTGAACTGTGCTTTAAATAATTAACATGGAATCTTTCAAGTAATTCAAATCATGATTTGCATTAGTTTGATTCAGTCAAATCAATCCTGCTCATCAGTTTAAACCAAGGGTTTATACCAAGTGTGGGGATGCTCCATGATCAGCAGAGGAACATCATGCATGACCAAGATGAAATAAAAAGATGATGGAAGAAATACACAGAAGAGCTATATAAAAGAGATGAAAGGATGGATGACACATGGGAAGAAGAAACATACAAACATGAACCACAAATTTTGGAAAGCAAAGTGAAAGCTGCATTAAAAGCAATTGGGAAGAATAAATCACCAGGAACAATAGCAGTGCTACAATCAACAGAGATAGAATTGACTTTAGTTTCATCCCCCCAAAAAGGAGAAAAAAGACTGCACAACTACAGGACCATTTCCATAAATTCCCATGAAGCAAAGTCATGCTCAAAATTCTACAGCAGAAACTCCAACATATATGAAGTGAGAAATTCCAGAGGTTCAAGCTGGGTCCAGGGATGGAAGAGGCACTAGGGATATTATTGCAAACATACGCTGGATAATGGCACGCACCAGAGAATTCCAGAAGAAAATCAACTTGTGCTTTATAGACTACAGTAAAGCCTTTAAATGCATAGGTCATAAAAAGCTATGGATTACACTTATAAAAATGGGTGTACAGTTACAATAATAATAATAATAATAATAATAATAATAATAATATTTATTTATACCCTGCCCCTCTGCTAAAAACAATCGGGGCGGCTTCCAACAATTAAAACATTATAATAATGACTAAAAACACCACCCACCCCCACCCTCCCCCATTACTGCATTAAGACAGTCATTAAAAGGAGAGATGCCATTGGAATTCGAGGCTGATGATCGGGACAAGGAGAAATAGATCTGGATGTCATCAGCATACTGATAACACCCAGCCCCAGGACATTTGATTGTCCTGATGTATAACTTCTAAGCAGGACAGGAGGCTACCTTTAGAACAGAATACAGAGAAACAGAATGGTTCCCAGTCAGAAAGGGGGGTCAGACAAGGCTGCATTCTATCACCCTATTTGTTCAACTTGTATGCAGAAAATATCATATGCAGACTCAGAGAAAGGAGGAGTGAAGATCAGAGGAAGGGATATCCACATTCAAAGGTATGCAGATGGCACCGTACTACTAGCAGAAAACAACAAAGACTTGGAACAATTACTAAAGAAAGTGAAAGAAGAAAGTGCTAATGTAGACTTACTGTTGAACATTAAGAAAACAAAAATAATGACCAAAGAGGATTTACAGAAATGCGATCTAGACAATGAGGAAATTGAAATAGTTAAAAAGATTTCCCGTAACCTGGATCAATTGTGGATTAGAATACAGATTGCTGTCAAGAAACCAGAAGAAAACTAGGACCAGGCAGGGCAGCTTTGAAAGAACTAGACAAGATCCTAAAATGCAAACATATAAAATGGAACGCCAAAGTTAGAATTGTCCAAGCCACTGTATTTTCCACTACCTTGTATTCGTGTAGAGTTGGACAGTGAGGAAAGATGATAGGAAGAAAATCAAAATCCTTTGAGATGTGGTATTGGAGAAGAGTGCTGAGGATACCGTGGATAGCCAAAAAGACAAACAAATGGGTCCTAGAACAGATGAAGACAGAACTCTTACTGGAAGCTGTTGTATTTTGGCCACATCATGAGAAGACATGGCTCACTAGAAAAGCAATAATGCTAGGAAAGGTGGAGGGCAGAAAAAAGAGAAGACTGCCTACCAGATGGATAGACTTAATCAAGGAGGCCACAGCCCTGAGGCCACAGGACCTAAGCAGAGCAGATGAGGACATTGGATCTTGGAGTCATCTCATTCATGGGGTTACCATGAGTTAAAGTCAGCTCAAAGGCACTTAACAACAACAAAGTCAATTGTAGAAAAGCTAGCAAATAACGATTTCTACATTTGTGCAGATAAGAGGATCTATTGTCTACGTGACAACCAGAGTACCACAAAAGAAAGAAAGGAAAAACACAAATATATTCGGTTGCAGGTAGTTGAAACCTTTTCCAACTGCTTCCCTTTTGCAATTCTCCCACTCACCAAACCAATTTCCATATCTCCACTATGAATATTGTTGCTTTGTATAATCTTCTTCAGCCCTTCACTCTTCAATCCAGTGTTAGTTCCTACTATTCCAACATGTTCCAAGGTCATCTGGAAATTCCTTTATCTGCCTAAATTTTTCCTTAAACACCACCTTCATTTTAAAAAGTATCATTTTAAGTTTCCTTTATATCAAATCTCATCTGTTTCATTTGAAATCTCATCTGTCTTAGTTCCTCCAAAATTAGATGATTTAAATCAGATAACTTAACTGGTTGACACAGCTTTATCTTTGATTTTGTATCTGTAGTCATTTTTGCAGCTGTCAAGTTGTCAAATTCAAAGCCAGGTTCTGTAAGTTCTATAAGATGTTTTTAGTCTTTACTCCCTCTAGGTGTCTCTATTTCTTCCATTCAGTGAGTAGCCACTCTAGACTTAATGCTCTCTAACTTGGAAATTAAAGTTCACAGTTTACTTCGTCCCACTGTATCACAGTCCACCGATTGACCTTATCCTTTTTGCGAAAAGGTAAAGAAGACTCTTATTCTCACACTTTCAATATTAATTAAAACATTAATTCTTACTCTGTAATCTGGAGTGTTTCCTTTAAGATGTCTCACCACTTTCAATCTAGTTGTTCTTTTAATTCTGTAATTCAGTAGTGTTATTTTCCACTTTAATTGCAGAAAACCAAAAAAAAAAAAAATGATTTACTCACAGTTCCTTATTGATTACTGAAGTGTAGAGCAGGAAGTTAAGTGTCCTTGTTTGCTTGGAAAGTTTCTTTAATTGAGATTCAAAAGACTATTTTAAGGACATTAAGAAACTGAAAGCATGTTACTTAGGCCATCTTCAGGGGCTAGAATGTGGCAGGGCATGATGGATCCCTCTTGTTCCCTTCTGTTCCACCTGTGTCAAGATGACACTCCAATGTCATATAAAAGCTGGAAACAGAGTCCTGGACATGCACAAGCATTTCATGTACAATGGAAGAATTTTCCCACCAGCTGGGATCCTCTCAAACAGGCAGACACCACATCAAGCACCTCTCCAACAGTGCAGCATTTTTACAGGATGAGGTGACACAATGCTATTTCAACCAGAAGTCAGTCAGAGCTTGCCATGTTAAGTCAGCCAAGTATGACCACCTTGAGCCAAGCCTGTGTCTTTTTACCTCCTGTATGTAAGAATGAACCTGATGAATCATTGTCCAGGGTGGAGTGAGAGGTCACAACTTTTGTGGCAGGTGCATTATATTTTGTTTGGCTTCAATTACAGTCCAGTCCTGTATGAAATCCCTAAGAATTGGTTACCAATTTGATGAAAAAGCTTGAAACAGGGTATGACATGACTGAATAAATCCTAGATAGAAAACTAGGAATTATAAATACCTGAAGGCACCAGATCCCATCTTATCTTGGAAGCTAAGTATAGTCAGATTTCATTAGTGCTTAGAGCTCATGGGGTTGCCATAGGTTGTCGGGAAACTTGAAGATGCACACACACATATGCATGGACATGCACACAACATGTACAAAATACATACATAAACACATCCACACACACACACACAAAAGCAGGCCATTTATATTTGGGATTATTTCTTGCCTTTTGTGGTGTGGTTTTGGTTAGCATTTGATGTTGTTGTTATTGTTGTTATTTCTTAAGATATTAAAAACAAAAAGACTAAACAATAATACAAAAACAATTTACAACATAAAACATCTTACAACAGATACGTATACAAGTCACTTACAAACCTAACAACCTACTTGCAAACTTAACAGCATACTTAATCACTAGATTACATAAAACACACAAACATGACTTCTAGTCTCTGTCTGAATTTGAATATCGTCTTTTATCTACCTCACATTCCTTACCACCCCGATTGTTTTAACAGAGGGGTGGGGTATTATTATTATTATTATTATTATTAATAATAATAATAATAATATAATTACTTAACTTCAATTAACTCTGTTGTTTTATTTTGTTTTGCTTTCGCCTTATAATTATACATTTTTGTAGTTATGTATTATTTGTTTGTTGTTAACATATTTTCTAAAACTCTACACCTTTAGTAGACAGAACACCACAGATATTTTTGAGGTATTCTATCATCTCTTTCCAGTCTTTCCTATAAGTATCTATTGTTCGATTTCTAATTAAGTGTGTAAGCTTGCCCATTTCCATATATTTCATAGATTCTACTGGTTTAAGGACCCAGTCTGTAACTTCTGGAATACTGTCTTCTTTCCACATTTTCACGTAAGTGACCCTTGCTGCCGTGGTTTTGATTTGATGAATCTTTGTGGACAGATTTTAAATACACCTGAGCAAAATGTTAAGTTGTGCTGGTGCCACCATTCTAGAATATGTGTGGGTATCTTCAAAAATTAAGCCTTAGAAAAGATGCAGTGGCAGAAGCAGGAACAGCTACTTACGTTTTTACTCCCTTGGGACTGAATTTGTCAGTAGTATTGTGCTGCCTGTGATTATTGTGAATCCCATCTGTCCATTACCAAGTTGTAAAAATAACAAAAAACAAAAATCCAAGTATGGCTCAACAGAGAAGATTTTACCCACTAAAAATAAGAGGGAGGAAGGCGATCTTTCATCTTGTCTGTTCCTCTTCATCAACATGCTGATCACATTGCCTTCATTTCAGGCTCTTTCATTCTTCTCTGCTTTTATTAGTCCTGTTCCCTTCCTCCTCTTGCCCTGATGCATCTATCTGTACTGCTCTCAAAACAAAACCTCCCCCCATGTATTGGAAATTGACTCTACTCTTTTGAGAAGCAGTATCCTTTCACCCTGGCTTTCACAAATAAGCAGCTTGTTGGCTCCATGCCAGAAAGAAGAAAATCTGACATTCAAAACAAATTAACATTTTAGGATCAAGTGAGGCAAAAACTCCCCACTTCAGGCTGGAGCGTCTTCTCTTCACCCCCACCACACACATACACACTTTGCTGGTCTATAGACTAAAGTCACAGGAACATTCTGTCAACTTTCCAGAGATGCTAACCCTCACCTTTATGTGAAGCTTGTTCTCTCTGTGTGGTATGAATTATGTTTGCCGCTCCTGGATATACTAAAACTGTAGCATTTCTCCATAGAGACATTTCTTCCAAGGGAATAATTAACATGAAGCAAACAAGGTGGGGGGCAGCAAATGTATTTGGAATAATTTGAATTTCAACATGGAAGTGACAAAAAATTGTTTCAAAATGTTTATAGATTCCTGACAGGGAATGGCTGGAATCCTTATTAAGCTGCATGAGGCCTCATTATTGGTTTATACATTTAAATTGTATGTTGCTCAAAAGCTATGTGGCTGTAGGACAAAACCCTCCCACTAAGTCTCTCATGTTTTCTTAAAGGCCTGGGGAAACATTCAGAACCCCAGACAACACCATTTAAGAACTGTTTTTGTGCAATCCTATTGATGCTTATGTTGGACAAGTTCTTTTGTTTCACAGGCATCTGGATGCATTTTATCGTAAATGAGAGAATAATCAGTCTACCTGGTACTGCCACAGAATGCATAATGTCCCTGGTTCAGTTGGCAGATGTATTAAAAGTGGGGCAATAGTATGCCAGATTAATGGGGTGGGGGCATAAAGGTATCTACACAGATGAGAGAAATATACACTTGTCTGCAGTTGGGAGACAGGTCTGATTTATACAACCTTGTAATACTCTCAAGACAAATTCCTCACCTTGGCAATGTGGAAAAAAAATCTTCTCAATCCCTTCTTGGTTCTTGGGAATAGGACTTAAACTCACCAAAGTTCACCCTCTGCCTTGGTTTGGTCACTGCCAACATCTCAATTATAGGCTTATCTTCAAAAGTGAGAGTGAGAGAGAATTTGAAAATTTCCCAGCTTTTGAACTCAGGTGCAGCCCCAGATTTTGGATTTTCTTGATAGCTGACTTGGCACTCTTAAAACATGTGTAGAGAGACCTTAGGACACAATCACCAACACAACCTTAAAAAGTTGTTTTTCTAAAAAAAAATAATACATGAATGACTTGCTAATCATAATCGTAATTGTAAATCATAAAAACAGATATGGGACTCAATTTATATTGTTAATATGAAATTCCTGTGTTTCCACAGGAACCCCAAACAATGAAAACAAAAACTGATTTTTAAATTACTTTTTAATTTAAATTTTAAATACATTTACAAACAATGATACATCCTTGCTCCTCCCAAAATCCAGTCAATACAATCAACTATCAGTCTTACACATCTTCTACCTAGCGTGTTTACGTCATACAGATTGGATCTCCTTTCCAATCACGAATAATTGTGTCAAAAAAGTACCTCAGGTTGCCCCTTGTATCCATGGGCAATATGTTCCTGGACTTACTGCAAATACGCAAAACTACTAATAATAGCAAACTGCCATAGAATACAATAGAATCATGCTGGAGGATCTAGAAAATGCCTAGAGAGACCACCTCCAGCTTGACTCTATAATCTTCCAGATGCCTAAAGAGACCTCCCCCCCCCCAACTGCAGGTAAGTGAAACCAAGGGCACTGATCCCACATAAATGGGGGGGGAGGTTGTACTGTATTAAAAAAAATGCCAACTTATTTATTGATGGTCCTTGTGTTCAAAACAGATACATACTGTAGAGGAGAAATGGTGACCAGATTTCTATAAAGCCATTGTTCTTCATCTTTCCTCTGGCCAGCTGTACATGGTAAGTTAATTTTTCAGATAGGGCAGTGCTTGGAAAATGCTTGGAAAGCAATAGGAAAAGAGGAAGACAGGAGATTATCAGCTGCATTAAAAGTGGTGTTACACAAATGCCAGGAGATCGCAAAAGGGCTCCCTTTTCAGACAACGTCGTTCCACCCTTGTAATGCACCCACTCTGCTGTCGTTCCACCAGCACTGCTTTTTATTGATGGGATAAGCTGTCAATAGATCACCCATTCCCTTTCTGTCACAGATGTTCCTGCGAGTGAAAAGGTGCCCCATTATGCTGGCGAGATCCCAGCATCAATGGGTGGTCCCTGCCAGAACACTTCCAGGTGAGATTGGGACATCCAGAAAAGTGACCACACTTTTTATGACCCTCTCCAGGTTACTTGTAATGTTTTTAGTGTGTTTAGGTGCTTGGTGCAACTTTTTCTTATATATTTCTCTTTTTATTTTTGAATTTCCCATGCTTGGGTCTTCTCGCGAGAATCCATGGGATTACAATCCAGGAAGTGAAGGGAGCTCCATTCACTCCTGGGCTGCTAGAATGATGGGAGAGGAGGTAAGCATGATGGGGAGGGTGATTGTGGCAGGTCAGGGATGGGACAGGGGCAGGAGTGGAGATTGTTGGACAGGAACACTTTATAGTTCCTGTCTGATAGTCTCCACAGTGGATTGCTTCAGTCAAGGAAGCCATAGCCCTGAATTTGCAAGATCAGAACAGAGGCTCTGATGACAGGGTGGCGGTGAGGGTGTGTTTAGGTGCTTGGTGCAACTTTTTCTTATATATTTCTCTTTTTATTTTTGAATTTCCCATGCTTGGGTCTTCTCGCGAGAATCCATGGGATTACAATCCAGGAAGTGAAGGGAGCTCCATTCACTCCTGGGCTGCTAGAATGATGGGAGAGGAGGTAAGTGTGATGGGGAGGGTGATTGTGGCAGGTCAGGGATGGGACAGGGGCAGGAGTGGAGATTGTTGGACAGGAACACTTTATAGTTCCTGTCTGATAGTCTCCACAGTGGATTGCTTCAGTCAAGGAAGCCATAGCCCTGAATTTGCAAGACCAGAACAGAGGCTCTGATGACAGGGTGGCGGTGAGGGTGGGGGGGCTGTTGGAGGTCTCTTATTCATAGAATTGCCATAAGTCAAAGTCAGCTTGATGACACATAACAATAGCAGCTGACCAAACTCTATTCAGCTAACCCCTTAAAAGAGAGATCTTGCAAAGTTTTCCATTTTCATTTAGGCAACTCCCAATAATAAATATTTGTATGAAAAACTTTCATTGTTGCCATCAAAGATGGAGAAGAGTACTGTACTAATGTATCTCTCAACTGGATCATTTAATTAGACATTAACTCAATCATCATAACAATTGTGTGTAAAAACAGATATCTTTATCTACTCACACCTCTGTGGATTTCTGCTTCCAGTTCTTGGCTCCCCTCCAGGCTCCAACAGCTCTGTTCTTTCTTGCCTCACAGTCATCAGAGAAGAGGAAACATTTCTCTTTGTCTTACCATTCCTTTTGGAATCTTGCTGCTCACCTCCTGTTCTAGGCTTCCTTCTAACCCCTCACAGATACCAAGCAAAGACTGCCTGGCTAACCAGTTACACTATTTAACTAAATGATGTTATTCTCCTCTCTTATTTCATTATAAGCAGTACACTATTGTTCAGATTTGAGGTGCATATTATGCCACTCATATTAATGTCCCACCTCTATTGCTGCATGCTACTAGTCCCTGCCTCACCACCTCTAGTTATTCCAGGTATAGTTTGAAGAGGGAAGCTCATGGGACTCAAGCTTATGTGAATAGAGGGGATATAATGGGAGGAACAGAGCTTGTGGGCAGAATCCCACTATATAACTCCATACAGTTATTTATTGTGTGAGCAGATCAACTGAATAGGGCATCAGTTTTTTTCTTATATAATAACCTGGGGCCAATTCACACTACAAAATTATAGGGCTCTTTTACACTGCATTTTTTATCCCGGGGAGAAGCAATATAACTTCATCCTGAGTTTCTCATTGTTATCACAATTTGTCACGGGTAGCATAAGTCTCAGGTTTTTGGATTTGTTGTTCTGAGTACCCCCATCCTGGGAAAGGGGCACACAGAAGAGCTATATTTTGATTGGTCGGACTTTGGAGAGGACGGGCTTGCAAGGGAAGCCTGACAATTCTGGATCCACCATTTTTGGAATGGTCAGTCTCGGAGAACCACCCCCACCGGCCACAGCTACACTTGCCTCTAAAGAGAACCCCCCCTCCCCAGCCCCACAGGCCTACTGCCTCCCACCCTTGCTGCCGCACGGGGCGGGAGAGGCTTCTCCATGACTCATCGCTGCTGAAGGCAGGGAATGGCTTCTCTGTAACTGCCGGTCATGGAGAAGCCATTCCCCACCTCATGCAGCAATGAGGGTGGTGGGGCTAGCTGCAAGGGGTGGGGGGTTCTCCTCACAGAGCTACAGGGGAGGGAGAGACTAGCTGCGGGGGGTCTTCTCCATGACTGGCAGTCACAGAGAAGCCACCCCCTGCCTCACACAGCTATGGGGGAGAGAGAGATTAGTACATGGGGTGGGGGGCTTCTCTGTAGCCGCTTGGGTGGGCACGGGGGGGAAGGGCCTTTCCTGGCTCTCAGCTGGCTGCTTTGGAGCCAGCAGTGGACTCTACCGAGGGGCATACCAAAATGACAGATGGAGAATTGCAAGGCTTCCCTTGCAAGCCCTCCCCCTCCACTGTCTAACCAATCAGAAATCATCTCATTTCCCAGGATGGTTCCTGATTGTTCAGACAACCAATAGCACGGGTTGTCTCGGACTTTCCTAAAAAGTTTCTGAAAAACAGAGGGGTGGAAAGTCATGGGTTAACCGGGCTTTTAGCTACTCCTCCTTCTGAATAGCCTGTGATATGTGTGACCTACTAGGGATTGACACAAATTCTTCTCAGGATTTTTTTTTTGTCATGTAAATGTTCCCATAGTGTTATTATTCCACTTTAATTGCCATGGTTCTATCCTATGGAATCATGGGATTGGCAGTTTAGGGAGGGATATTTAGAATTCTCATCCAGGGTGCACCAGTGCCTCACCAAACGACAAACTGCAGGATTCCATTGGATGGAACCATGACAGTTAAAATGGAATAATAACACTATAATTCTGTAGTGTGAATGAGCCCCTGGTGTGGAGGTTGCCCGCCGCAGAAATGCACATGAAAGATTAGGTACATATAGAGATTGGAAATGTTTGTCACACAGTAGAAAAAGTGGCCACATTAATACACTTTTCTCTTATCTTGATCCAGGGTATGATAGTCATGCAAGCTGGAAGAAGAATTACATTTATCAAGAATCTGACATTGTTGCTCAGTATTGTACTGCTGTTAATATCTTGTTTTACAAAGCAATCATATCCATGTATCTGTAGGTTTTGATGAGTTTAATGGGATTTGCTTCAAGGTAAGTTGGTACAGGATTTCAGCCTGAATGTCCTCATTGCATTTACTGACTTCACAAAATTGTGAGATGCCACTTATAGAGGTCTCGGTTAAGACAGAAATCATGGACTAGAAATCCTGTTGTAAATAAAATCATATGCTTTCAAAAGTATGATTATCCACATATAAAAACAAAAGAAGTATAATGTCACTCCCTGTTCCTCCTACTGTGTTGCATTTTCTCTTTGTCCCTGTTTGAATAGCTGCATTGATGTATCACACTATGATCTTTACTTCTTTACTCAAAAGAAGTAGTTAAAGGGGAATTATTGCCAAGTAAGAATTATAGAGCTGCACATATAAATATTCCAACAATAGACAGATTATTTTGATTATTTAAATTGTTAAATTATAATAAGATTAATCAGATTGTTAAAAGGACTTTTCAAACTCAAGAGGATTTTTTATGCATTGGAGTTTGGAGCCAAAGGGGAAAATCAAGACATACTTGTCCAAAAGACAATAGGGGCTTGTTGTAACACTCAGTGTGACAACTTAACACTTTACTTCCATCTGTGAAAATTCACAGAGAACTAATTGCTGATATTGATCAAAGGGTAATTATTCTTATTGGCTAAGCGTTATTTCACATTTTAATCAAGCATCCAGTAGAGTTCAGAATGAGAATTGAAAAATCAAATAAAATGGATCTGACACAGATTCTGTGAAGGAAATTCGGATCTATTTGCTAAAATAGTTGGGTAACTATTACTTTAAAATGTCATCTGGTATATTCTACTGAAGCAATTAACTTTGAAACCAATGTATTTATGTGTGGACATAGAGGGAAACTTTGCTAGCATACTGCCAGTGACATACACTGGTGTATGCAGGCAAATGACTTTTTTGGTCATTGTGGAGGAAGGAATTCAATAAATCCTGCAGACAACACCCCCACTTGCCTTAAAACCCACCACATTACTTCTGCTCTGCCATGGCCATTTAGTGGCCAGTGCAGAGGTGTGGTGATAGAGAAGTTTCCATCTATGTGCCTGTACCTGGACACACAAGAAACAGGCATCCTTCACCCCACCCCACCCCCCGCCAGGGTACTTGGGTTCAAGGGGAAGATGCCATCATTGTATGTCCAGCTATAGGCACAATAGATAGGTACTGCTTTGCCAACCCTCATTCTTCATTGACAACTAATAGAGGAGGCCTCCTCAGCAGCAGGCTGAGTCCAGAGGGAGAGACAGGAGATGGGCATAGTCCACCTGGGTGTAGCTTTATGCTACATTTCCCCATCCAAGATCTCAGCCCTTTAGTTTTCCATCATAATGCTTGTTCAAGGGTTAGAAGACATTGCCATTAGGGAGCGGTAGAAAGTAGGAATGTGTTTCAGATGTGATCTCACACAAAACAAAACTGCTTTTAACTTGAAGTGTTCAGAGGTTCTGCAGAGGAAAGCAGCAGCCATGCCTGGCATTTTGTGCCTATTGTGCCTCTCAGCCAGTTCTGTGAACTTGCCTAGAAGTCTCTCAAGAAATGAATATGACTAGCTAGGTTGTAGCTTCCTCTCTGATGATTAGGAAACTCTGCCCTCTGGTGATTGCAGATGGTACTGCCAGCTACAGTTTTCAATGAAGGGTATATCCAGACTGATTAAAGAGCGGAAAATCCCAGATTTTGTTCCTGTTCTTTCCAATTTTATTTTGAAGAGCTATACACATTATGTTTATCCCAGAAAATTTTCTGTCAGCTCTCAGTATGATCAGAAACTTTTTATACCAGCTCCCCATGTTGGTTTATTTTAACCCAGTATAAAATTGTAAATAGTTCTACAATTGAGTATCTTGACAATGCACATACACTTGTGAGGAGAGAGTGTTTTATATATGCTAAATTCTCTCTCTGGCTTTTCTTCACAAATGAAGATTCAGGAAGGACTCATCCTGTGCTTTCTGTGTTAACAATTGTCAGTGCCTTCATTTTACTTCTAAATAATGTCAGGTAAGTGTATGTAACTGAGTTGTCAGTTCTTAATAATGCCAACATGAATCCAAATAAAAATAATTTCCAAGTAAAGTATTGCATCTTTCTGAAAATAAATGTAAGTCAAATTAAGTGTGCTCTGGTGAATTTTGTTCTTAATCAAATACTTCAGCTGAAACACTTTTAGTTCTTTGGAAAAAAATGAGGTTGTTGTACTATTAACACTGCATCTTTCAAGCTTGGTTGAATAGGTACAGTCAGACTTTATAAATGGGAAGTCAATTGATTCAGGGGAGTGAAAAAAACAGAAAATGTTTATGAAAAAGTCACAGAACTATAAGAAAGCCAATTGGCAAGGGCACCTTTTGAGTAGTTGCCACTGGCCACAGCTCATTTTGCAGGGGCACCTGAGGAAGAATCACCAATACTTACCTTTCATCCAAATGATGACTGAGTGATGCAAGTAAATTTGTCTGATGGACATATTCTTCTTCATTCTTTTGGACAGACCATGCATTTTCAACATCCTTTGGAATTATTTATTGGGCAAAACTTGCCATTTTATTTGAATTATTTTCTTCATAATTAATTAGAGGAAGTGTATTTTAACTGATGTTCCTTGGGAAGAGAGTATTTTGCTCTTTTATTTAACTTGAAGAAGTCACAGCTAAGATAGTCTATCCCATGCAACTCTCAGGAAGAAGAAGGGCTGCAGCTGATACATCAGCCTAACCAGGAGCAGAAAACCTTTGGCCTTCTAGATTCTAGACTAAAAGCCCCATAATTCCACACCACTGGCCATGCTAGCTATGACCTGTGGGAATTGAAGTCCAAAACATCTAGAAGGCCAAAGGTTCCCCACCCTTGGCCTAAGCTGATGCAAGGTGTTTCAAGAAACCAAGGGCACTTCTGCATCTCATACAGATGAGCACATGAGTTTAATTTTGGTCCATGTCATTTCGGCTGATAACATCTTGTTTCCAGATTGTATCTGTCATATATACGTATCCTCATGAACATCTGTATTTTTCAGCATATCACAAAATACATATATAAATGCATTTTCTTTAAACCTATATATTTCTAAATGTATTTTGCCCTGAAGTTCACATGCTATACACATGTTGGTCCACTAATATTTGGTCCGCAATTTAAACTGATAACAGTTCTAAAAAGTATATAGAACTGAGATATCCAGAGGATACCTATGTTCCATTGTACCCATTAGTTAAAGACATACTGATGCATGTATAACAATTGCTTCAACATTTCCTAGACTCCAGTTGCAATGCTGGATCCAAATATACCTGTCAAAAGTGGAGCAAATCCTATCAATTGAGATAAACTCTCTCAAACATATTGTTTGGAAACAATTTCTATTAATTGATCATCATGCAGTCTGCACCCTAAGCCCTGATTCAGAAAACCCACTGCTGAACTTGCAAATTTCTGGCCACACAATTATAAACCCACATAGGACAAACCCTGCACTACATCAAAGACTCAGCTCACTTCATAGAAAAAAAATCAGCAACATCGAATTGAAACCTGGAGACAGGCTGATCAGTTTTGATGTTGTCTCCTTGTTCACCAAAGTCCCCATAATGGACACCATGGCACTCACACAAGAAATATTTCCAGAGGGCATCACAACCTTGTTCAAACACTGCCTCACCACAAGCTACTTCCAGTGAGATAACAAATTCTATGAACAGATATATGGGGTAGTCATAGGCAGCCCCCGGAGCCCAATGATAGCAAACTTTTACATTGAACATTTTGAAAAGCAAGCCCTGGAAAGAGCACCAAAAAAGCCCACAACATGATTCTGATATGTGAATGACACTTTCACCATTTGGAACCATGAGAAGAAGATCTGGTCTCATTCCTGAACCACCTGAACAACATCCACCCAAATATCCAAGTCATGGTGGAAAAAGAGATAGAAGGAACACTGCCATTCTTGGATGTCTTAGTAATCCGCAAACCAAACCAATGGTTAGGCCACAAGGTATACAGAAAACCACACACACGGACAGATACCTACAGAAGAACTCCAATCATCACCCAGGACAAAAAAGAAGCACAATAAAAACATTGGTAGACTGCAAAAAGGATCTGCAAACCCCACTACCTGGAGGACGAACTGAGGCACCTAAACTGGGCCCTACAGGCTAATGGTTACTCCAGATCAGACATCACAAGAGCAACCAGACCCAGAAAAAAAAACACAGGAATGAAGAAGAATAACAGCCACCCAAAGGGAAGGGATTTTTACCATACAAAGGAGTCACAGACAGAATAGGGAAACTGATAAGGAAACACAACGTCCAAACAATCTACAGACCAATCAAGAAAATCCAAGAAATGCTACGCTCAGTGAAGGACAAAAGAGACCCTCTCACAGTTGCAGGAGTTTACCGCATACCATGCAACTGTGGACAAGTTTATATAGGGACCACTAAATGCAGTGTGCAAACAGGATTCAAAGAACATGAGAGACACTGCAGACTGGGCCAGCCAGAAAAATCAGCAGTAGCAGAACATGTTATAAACCAACCTGGACACAAAATGCAGATAATTGCCCATCAACCAACCATTAGCCAAACAGACACTAATGAGCCTTGCATTTTTATACCCAGAAACTAACCATTCAATTACACAAATTTACATATACTCCACAGGGATTCACAGCATATAAACTCCACACACACACCTACCCAACCATTCTCTGAAGATGCCAACCACAGATGCAGGTGAAACGTCAGAAAGAAACTATTTCAGAACACGGCCTCACAGCCTGGAAAAAAGCCAAGGAAAATCTATGGATGCCAGCCGTGAAAGCCTTCAACTTCACAATCTGACAAACATAAATACAAAAAAAATACGTAACATAAAAATACAAAAAATCACTCACATCACATACGTAACCTACAAAACAAAAGAAAGAAACACACACAAAAAATCAAACACAATCCAAACTTACTATTCTCAGTTTAAAAACGACTACCCACTTTCTTTCCCATTGCATTTGTGTTAATTCATTGATTCTCCATTATACTTATTATTAAATCCTATACGTCTACTCATTATACAGAAATATAGTATCCACTTTACCTTTTTCTTTTAAATATCTTAAACATGATTTCCAATCTTTAAAAAAAATATTTATTGATTTTTCTTTTATTAGAAAGAATTTTTGAGTGTTTTTTTAAAAAAATAACGGGAAAAGCCCATGGAGCGTTTGGCATTTTTGGCCCCTCTCTTTCCATATACAGCAGATTGATGCAGGATCTCATTAAGACAAATCGTATTCTCAAATTCTATGATGAGTGTTTTTACCATACAGACAAGCCCATAGATTTAAAGAAAAGTGCATTGTGTTACACAGTCTTAGCATTAAACAAACAGAGAAACTTTTTTAAAAAAGAAGATAAGCTGCCTCTGTCAAGGCTTTTCAGCAATGTGTCTTCCCAGGTCAGCAGCATGGAACTAAATGGTCATTAGGTGATTTGATTGACACCCATGAGTTGTAGGATGGAAAAGCTGAGGCCAAGCCATCTGCTCTCTGGGAAAGAACAAAACAAAACAACACACACACCTCTTCCCCTGCACATGAGTCCAGATGCATAGGCCAGATTCCCATTTGTGCAATATGCTAGCATAACTACACTGGTGTTAGTGGTGGCTTCAGGATGCCAACCCACTGGCTGGAGGGAAGGTAAGGCACTGGAAAAATAGTCAGGGGGTACAACTATACGAATTTCACATCTCCAATGAAATTTTCCCCAATTTCTAGTGCTGCATAAACTTAAAACTGAAGTTGAGCAAATGGAAGTACAGTTTATGTATCCAAAGCCACCCTGGCCAAATACCCCACCTTGCCCCCATTCCAGAGCCCTGCAGTCCAGATGACACAGGGCATTTGCCCCAATCATTCACCTGGCAGTCCAAATGATGCCCGGGGCAGATACATTGCTGGAACAGGGGCAAGCTGGGATATGGCCCTTTACCATGATATAAGAAAAAACCCTGGTTACTCCATTTCTGCCAAATCAGGCCTCGTGTATCTGTGGGAGCTCATCCAAGACTACACTCCTTGCTGCTGCTTCCTGGCTCTTCTGGAAGACAGGCAGGGGGTCTTCAGAATGTGATCAAGGCTGGTCACATACAGGGGCCCTGTTGTCATATGTTGTGGGACCCCTGCCTGGCTTTCATATTAGCAAGATGAGGGTGGTGGTAATGGCTTTAGCAATGGGTTGGTGTCCTGTTTGGACTCTGGCCTTTCTTATGCAGTTAATTAGGGAAATGGGCCACCTCCACAACCAGGAATCACCAGCAGGGAACTGGTGTATCTTGGCTAGAGTTGATAAGCCCAAAGAAAAGGGGCAGGCAAAATTACCACAGGAATGTAAACATAGCAAATATAAGAGTCTACTTTTGAATTTCTCATTCATCAATGTGCTGTAAATTTGGAGACTGAAGGGAATTTCATGGGGGAGCAGAATTCTTATTTGGAGGGGCAATGCCCTCATTTTGCACCCCTTCAGCTTCACCCCTGGAAACAGGCTGCTCAGAGCTGGCAGATTTTGCCTGTCTTTTTTGTCTACCACTACGCAACCATGGAAAAGTGCAACTGCCAACATACTGCTCCAACAGGATTCTACCCGGAATACCCAAGACTGGTTTACATTTGTGCCAGAAAACCTCACAAGTGTATTCTCTTCTCTCCCTTGCCAGTAAAAATACAATTATAATAAATTAAATAATTAACATTGGCTTTATTCACATCCTAAAACCAGCTGCTTAAGACAGCTTTTTCCCTCTGCCTGCTGGTATTGCTGGCCTCTTCCTCCTTTGAAAACTAACTGAATAAATTTTGCCTTAGCTGCTGCACCAATCCTTGTTATCTAAAAACTAAAATGCCTTATTCAAGTATTACGATATGACACGATGACAAATGATTACAAATTTACTGCAATAGCTTTTTATTCTTCTGGAGGTATGGACCTGTACATTAAGATCTTTCTCAAAGACCTGAACTTTGTCCTTCCACAGTCTGATGTGTGGTAGGTAGCAGCACAAAGCAGGCCCTTTGCAATAGTAGCCCCAAACTGACAACATGCCTTTATAGGAAGAACACATCACTTCTTTATTGGGTCTCCAGAAACAAAGGAAATTATCAAACATGGGAGAATATACCAAAAAATCATGTTTCCAAGTGTGCCAGAAGATTGTTAGAAGAACAGAAAGGGCAACCTTACCAGATGCCTGCATCCGTCTACCATTCTTGGGGTAGTGCTGCCATGGATGAGGCTTCCCTTTCCCATTGATGGGGACATGCTACTAATAGGAAGGGACACTTTACTCACGGCTGTACTATGCCCTGGAATGCTGGAGGATAAAGTTATCTGATAATCTTGCCCCCTCCTGTTCTTCTAATGATCTTTTGACATGTTTTTTTCCCCTGTCTGATAATCTCCAAAGAAAGGTAGTTCTTTTTTGTGTGGCCCATTTGGGATTTACTTGTTGCTCATTTTGTTACATGTTGCTTTTTTTGTTTTTTGTTTTTATTCATAGAATCATAGAATCATAGAATTGCAGAGTTGGAAGAGACCATGAGGGCCATCCAGTCCAACCCCCCTGCCATGCAGGAAATCACAATCAAAGCATCCCTGACAGATGGCCATCCAGCCTCTGTTTAAAGACCTCCAAGGAAGGAGACCCCACCACGCTCCGAGGGAGTGTGTTCCACTGCCGAACAGCTCTACTGCTTGATTTACTCTTTCTTATTCTACTGCTTTCTTTATTCTACTGCTTTCTTTATTCTACTGCTCTTTCTTTATTCTACTGCTTGATTTACTCTTTTTAATTGTGATTCATGGATGTTTTGTGGGTTTTGAAATTATAAATTGTAATCCAAATATTTCTTCTTAGCTGCCTTTGTAGACAGAAATCTAAATTCACCTGCAGGATGATTTTATTGACCACATGGGTGAAGGCATTCCTCGGGGACTGATGCCAAGTCATTGCTTAGAAGGAATGCTATTTCCTTGGGATTTTTCTCCCCCTCCCTTGTCAGAATCTTGAAACAATAGTAGGATCAAGAAGGATAAATCAAACCAAACTTTTTGTTTAAACAGAAATTTGAGCACTTGGAAAAATAATCAGGGGGTACAACTATAGGGGAAGGTTCCCCCCTCCATACAAATTTTAAAGAAATGATCTTAAAAGAGTAGCATTAAAATTATACCTTCATTTTTCTCAGAAGTACCCATGATCACCTATATTTATTATCTCAGACATGTTAAGCACTTTGAGAGCCTTCATGGCCAGAAAAGTGATTAATAAATATTTTAATAGTTAAATTGGCACATTGTGGGTTTAGATACCCTCACACACAATGAGAGAGATCACTTAGTACAATCCTCTATATGTTTATTCAGAAGTATACCCAGCTGAAATCAATGGGGCTTATTCCTAGCTAAGTGTGTATATAGGTTTGCAGCCTAAGACAGGTTTCCTGTCTAGTGAGTACAAGTGGGCCAAAATAGAACAGCAGATTAACAGAATCACTGGACAGAACCTTAACTTCTCAGATATGAATCAGCTTTAAGGCATGTTATTAGTTTTCAACAGCACATAACATCAGAGTTTTAGCAACAAGTGATGCACTCAGATTCTCCTTTAATAGCCTCCAGTAACTTAGCCATTTAAATTAACACAGAATCATATTCTAGGAAACAACACATGTGTGTACATGCAGAAACACATGTAAACCAGACACAGATATAACTTTCATGTCCACTAAGAAAATTCCATACATTATTAAGTTTTGTATCTATGGGAGTTTTGTATCACTGGGAGATCACCCCATTGGCTGCTTATTTCATAGAAAGTTGGGCATTTTATATAAAAACAGCAATATTTGCCCAGGTGATAAGAGAGCAAATGAGATATTACATTAAAATTAATTTTAATTTCAAAATACTTTTACTCGTAATTTTTATCCAGAGGAGCCAGCATGGTGTACTTGTTTGAATTTTCGACTAGAAATCCAAGAGACCAGGGTTCAAATCCCTGCTCAGCCTTGGAAGCACACTGGCTGACATTACTCAAGTCACACTATCTGAGGCTCAGAGGAAGGCAATGGCAATCCCATCTTAACAAACCTTGTCAAGGAATAGGTTTGCTTTAGAGTCTCCATGAATCAGAAATGATTTGAAGGCATATGACAATGACCACAAATTTTCATCTGCTTTGTACACAGTTGTTCTGCTTTATTTGACCTGTTGTTCTGTATAGTCATTTTTTATTCTTGGTTTTGTGATCTCTCATAATAGCAATAAATTCTGAGGTGGAAGTCCTCTGCCCAGTACTTGGGAGAAAGCCCAGCTGAACTCAGTGGAGCTTGCTTCTGAGTAGACATGTGGAGGATTTCACCAGCCTTGGGAAGAGGCAGGTTAAAGAAAACATTTTCAGCAAGCACTAGCAATGGAGAGAAAAGAAATTCTTCTCCAATCAGTGATCAAAGATAACAGTGGCAATTTTTCTCTCCCATAGCATATAGGGGGCAGGGCTTGGGGGCATGAAGATGACATTACAGTAATAGTCACTTGCAGCCTATGAGCAGTGAGTTGCTGATCACCATTTTGTACCAATGATGAACAATTGGTTGTCTCAGCCCTTAATTCCCCCCCCCACACACACAAACTAAGCTTGTTCTCTCTTTTTTATAGGATGCAGAGCTTTGTGGTTTTAGCAACCATCAATTCAGAAGCTGGAAGAGACAACAATCTTTTCAGAAGGAAATATGGGCTATTTCTGTTAGCATTTCATTTCTACTGCCGATGTCCAGGTCAGAAGAGTACTAGTCCAGTCAGTTTAAAAACAGAATGTTAATTTTGCCATCTTCACATTTGCTTTGTAACATTTATGACAATAAATTATGACAGTTTATGACAATCTTCAGAGCTATAGCTATGTTAGTCTGCTTCAGAATACAAAAGAAAGAAAGATACCTTTTAGACTAACCAATGTGACACCTTTTAGACTAACCAATCTACTTCCTGCAGTTGAGAAACATACTAAAGATCTTGATGGTCAGCTGATTAAGATCCTATTGATCTAAACATCGGTTAAGACATTTCATGTTCAGACCTTCTGACTGATATTTATTTATTGATTTGGATTTTCTAGATTACACTCATGTATCAAGTTAGATCATCAGAAAGCCAGCTATTTGAACTTTGTTACTTTAGCTTAATGTGGAAATGCTTTTACAGAATTACAATGGAATGTTATGCTATATGTTATCCCAAGAAGGCTGTTATAACTAAGACCAGATTATCATGATTGGAATCCTGGAGCTCTTCCAAAAAATAGCCTGTACCCCTGTGCCTAAGTGTGACCTATTCTAGGAGAAGTAGCATAAAATTAAACCAACCAATGAATAAACATTAAATAAAATGTCAATTATAAGCAAGAAATGAACTACAATTATAAAAGAGAGCAGCACAAGCATATTCACATGGGAATCCGGTTTTGGCCCCACAATGTCTGTGAAACTAGCAGCTTAATATCCCATCATATATGATTTTGATGATTGAAAACAAACACAAAATCCATTGCAACCATTTGCAAAACATACTTAAAAAACTGAGAGTAAGGGGGATGATGAGAATGAGGATGAGGTTGTCCACACAGCCACACAGCAAAGCAATCTTTGAAACAAAGCAGCAAATTCTGATTGAACCTGAAGGCCATCCTTTGCATGTAAACCACAACTATCCCCCAAATTATTATTTGTATTTACTCAGATGTAGAAGTGAAAAGTGGCAGAGTAAAAAAAAAAAAATCCTACTTATGAACGTCTGTTTAGAAGTAAGAAGGACTAGATTATTAAGGAGAAAGCATGGGCATCCTACCACATTTAGAGGGCACCAATAATAATAATAATAATAATAATAATAATAATAATAATATTTTATTTATATCCCGCCCCTCTGCAATGCAATCGGGGCGGCTTACAATATAAAAACCCCATACTCACAATACCCTAGCCCACCCACCCCTTAAAATAATATCCGTTTGCATGTAATAATAATGTCAACTATAGTAATCAACAAAGTTTCACAGAATCACTCCTTTAAGTTCACTTTTTTTTTTCCTTTACATCCTCCAGTGGAGGAATCAAGTAACCTCAAACTTCTGAGCACTACAAATTGTGGGAGGTACTCACTCTAGGCAGAAATCCATTCATGCCACACTCATGCTATCATTAAATACAGAGGGCAGAATCATCCATGCCGTAATATTTCTGATTTCTATGTATGGTTATGAAAACTGGACAGTGAAGAAAGCTGACAGGAAGAAAATCAAATTTGAAATGTGGTGCTGGAGGAGAGTTCTAGAGATCACCAAAAAGACAAATGAATGGAATTTAGAGTAGATTAGGCCTGCACTCTCTCTTGAAGGCAAGGTGACTAAATTGAGAATGTTGTACTTTGGACATATCATGAGATTATATGTCTCACTGGAAAAGACAATAACGCTCAGTAAAATGGAAAACAGTAGGAAAAGAGGATGATCACATTACAGATTCAATCAAGGAAGCCACAACCTTGAATTTACAAGACCTGAGCAGGGCTGTTGACAGCCAGGGCTCTTAGAGATCTCTCATTATAGGGTCACCATAAGTCAAAGAACAACACAAACACATCCATTCACTAATTCCACAAACAGAAATCCATTCACTTCAGCTGATGGGGAGGGGCTCCCATTCACACAGAAACACACCCTGCTATCCATTTATATAGACAGACACATATACACAGCTCATTCAGAAGGCACACACAGAACACACACAAACAAATCACTCTCCACAAAAATACACACAACCAAACCCTCCCCATCACTTTAGTTTCCATTGACATTTCTTTCTCTTTCTGACTCAGTGTGGTTCTCTCTATATATATGTATGTGTGTGTGTGTGTGTGTGTTTTGTTTTTGTTTTTAATGTTGTCAAGATTTAATGTGGGCAGGTTCAGTGGCTTCCTATTTCACAAAAAAGAAAGTTTGAGTCCTGCAAAGCTGCTGGAGATGCCAGTATATTTGAGGAAAACAGAAAGAACAGTGCTTCCTGAATCCCTGCTTTCTCTGCCCTCCTATCTGCCTTCAGCTACTGAGCCTTGGGAATAATCTGAGTGTGCCCACCAACCAGATGTGCTCAGTAATCTCCCATCCTGGAATGGAAGACTTTGAGGGGGTTTACCTTGTTTTCAGCTAAAGAGATAGAAAGAGGATGCTGCTGGTGCATCACCAACCTTGCTGCCCAGCAGCCTCCCTGCCTGAGCTAGCCAAAGTGGTCTCAGAGGTGATGTTGAAGTTCTGGAAGACTGAGGCTGTCCTAACAGCACCTGCTCAGGACTTTGTTATCATCCCTTACACTCCCTCTTGATAATATTTCATAATTCAGAAATATTAAGATGCTCCATGAGGTCTAGTAGAATGGGGAGGACCATAAGTGAGGTCAAGCGTAAGTCACCTAAGGGAGGGGTCATGGAAAAATACTGGCATCCACACCCAAGATAGGATTATGCAGAGCCCCCTAGTAAACAAAGCCATCACTGAGGTATGTGCTGATTCCCCTCTTGGACACATTGAGTCATCTTGGACACAATGAGTCATCTATCACAAACAAACAATGACCAGATGGAGGGCTTTGATTGTGTAGTATTCCTAAATGGCAGAATGGGGTTGGACTAGATGGCCCTTGTGGTACCTTCCAGCTCTGTGATTCTATGGAATACACTGCCTCAGAGTGTGGTGGAGTCTCCTTCTCTGGAGGTGTTTAAACAGAGTCTGGATGGCCATCTGTTGTTGGGCTGTGCTTGGATCGTGTCTTCCTGCAGAGCAGAATGGGCCTGGACTAGATGGCCCTTGGAGGTCCCTTACAACTCTTCTATGATTCTCTGAAACCATGGGTTGAAATGACAGGAAGAGAGATTCCATCTAAACATTAGGAAAGAACATCTTTAGTTCCTTAATTGTATGGCAGAATGGGACTGGACTAGATGGCCCTTGGGGGTCCCTCCCAGCCCTAAGATTATATGAAACTGGGCTTTGCAGTATTCTAAGAACTGCTGGACAGTGATGGTGTCTTTTCTTTCTTTGGAGGTCTTTAAGCAGAGGCTGGATGGGCATCTGTCTGGCTGTACTTGCATTATTTATTCCTGCAGGGCAGAAGGGGGTTGGACTGGATGGCCCTTTGAGGTCCCTTCCAACTCTAGGATTCTATTTTCCCAGGTTGCTTCTTGCAGTACTTCAAAATTATAGAAGCATTGCAATGTAATATATTGCTTTAACAGCCATGGCTCTGTCTTACAGGGTTCTGGGATTTGTAGTTTTGGTGAGGCTCCAGCACTCCTTTTTGGCAAAGAAGGCCAAAAGACCCTGCAATGCTATGAATCCCAGGGTTCCATAGGATGCAGCTGTGGGACTTAAAGTTGTGTCAAAGAGAGGCTGGATGGCCATCTGTCAGGGTTACTTGGATTGTGTCTTCCTGCAGGGTAGAAGTAGGTTGGACTAAATGGCCTTTGGGGTCTCTTCCAACTGCATGATAACAGTAATTAAAATCTTAAACAACAGCATTGTGAGGATGGTGGTGCAGTCTCCTTCTTTGGAGGCCTTTAAACAGAGGCTGGGTAGCCATCTGTTGGATGGGCTTTGATTGGTTATTTCTACAGGGCAGAATTGGGGTTGGACTAGATGGCCCTTTGGGGTATCTTCCAACTTTTCTATGAAACTGAAACTGCCAACCATGGATTCAATTATCCGTGGTTGCCAATGGTGAGGGGAGGAATTATAGAATCCTAGAGCTGGAAGAGACCTCAAAGGCCATCTAGTCCAACCCCCATTTGCTCTGCAGGAATACACAATCCAAGCATTCCTGACATGCTGGATCCAAATGTTTTAATTAGGTAAAAATTAGTGTCTAGACCAGGGTCAAACCCTCTAAGTTCTTTAAAAAGCCCAACACCTCTTGATGGCCTTTCTTTAGCTAACTGACCCACTTGCCATTTTCTCTCCTCCCCACGAGGAGTGGGAGCTTTGCATGAAAGTAAATTCACCCCACAGGCAAAGACAAAACAATGCAACACACAAATACAACAGAACAAAAAAACCCTGTGCAATTAAGAAATTCAACACCAGCTCAACCTCAAAAATTCTGGGTGTGGGGGCAGTGTTTTTTTGTTTTTGTTTACTTATGGAAACCCTTTAGACCTGCAGAATGCAATGGTTTATTTCCCTCCCCTGCCTCCTCCTGATCTACGACACACACACACACCCTGTGTGCTCCCTGGTCATGGTGCAACAAGACAAGCAGGCAGCAGCCACATCCCTAGCCTTCCCACACTGAAGTCTCTCCTCCCAACTTGAAAGGGGCTCTTCAGTCACCAGTGTGTGCCCCGCTCTCTCCCCATTGGCTCCCAGAATAGGACATGCCCACCCAGAGGGTTGGGCTGGTTGGCTGGCTGGTTGCTAAGGCAACCAGGAAGAGGGGGAAGCAGCCACCCAGCTAGCCCTCAACCCTACGGATAGGAGATAGAGAAAACCCTGGGAAAGCTGGGCTGGAAGCACAGGCAGCTCAGGGCTGGCTTAAGGAATTTGGGGTCCCCCTGGAAGGCTTTATTGTGATGGGGGGCTCTGCAGCTGTGGATACTGTGGGTGCTTTAAACCGGTCCTGGTTTTGAGCTTCCCTTCCCTAATCACCTAGCCATCAAAAAAGGCAGCTCAAGCTTTGTGAATCCAATCATCAGACATTTAAGGCAGTTTGCAACACATTAGCATCTTCGGACACTTGGGACTTTTTCGGACGCGTGAAAAGTAACGCAAGCAGCGTCGCCAGGTTGCAACGCTGCTGCACAAGAGGGCGTCCGTTTCGGACGACGCTCCTCCCAGCGGTACTGTTGCAGTACCGCTGGGACATTTGAGCGTGATTTTTTTCCTGCCCAGCGTCATATTTTACTCGTGATCAGCGATCGCGAGTAAAATATGACGCTGGGAATGAAAAAAATCACGCTCAAATGTCCCAGCGGTACTGCAACAGTACCGCTGGGAGGAGCGTCATCCGAAACGGATGCCCTCTTGCGCAGCAGCGTCACAACCTGGCGACGCTGCTTGCGTTACTTTTCACGTGTCCGAAAAAGTCCCAAGTGTCAAGACCAAGAGTTTTCCTGGAACTCATTGTGCAGTCTTTAGAGACTATTGTTTCAACCCATGAAACTTCCTTACCCCCGGACATATTTTTGGTATAAATATTGGCCAAAAATCATGCCTCACTGTGCACAGAACCTCTGCTTGGGGACAGTCTGTCACTCTGTGTTAGTCACTTCAGATTCATCCATCCACACTACCAGTTTGCTCAACGATTTTGGACTACAAGACAGGTGTTGTATCACCTCAGCAATTTCCCTATCTATCCCTCTGGCAATTTCTCTCTTCTTCCATTCCTAGTGAGTGGTCTTGTATAAATGTTTCTTGTATGAATGTATGTGTGCTTGGTGTTATTATTTTTATGTCTTTAATAAATATCATTGTTAGTTTTTCATTTTGCATTTGTGTGTGTGTGTGTTCAGAGTTAGTAGGGGTATAGTTGGTGCAAAGATCCCCTCTCTGTTGCCCCCTTTTGCATTGCTAAGGTTGAGTTGTTGCTAATTTCCCCAACATATTAGAAAGTCAATATTTTCTTGGAATTTCCAATACCTCTTTGGGTAACAATACTCCTACTGATACAGCCTAGAATCAAATTGGATTTTTAAGCTACCACATTACACTGTTGACTCATGTTCAGCTTGTGGTCTAGATTCCTTTCACATGTACTGTTGTCAAGCTAGGTGTCACCCATCCTATATCTGTACATTTCATTTTTTTCTCCTAAGTGTAGTACCTTACATTTCTCCCTGTTGAAATTCATTTTGTTTGTTTTGATTCAGCTCTCCAATCTGTTAAGGTCATTTTGAATTTTTCCCTCCTCCATTTTTAAAATAGGAACAGCATTTGCCCTCCTCCAGCCTGCTGGAACTGTTCTCCAGGAATTCTCAAAGATTATTGCCAGCAGTTCTGAGATTACTTCTGCCAGTTCTTTTATTGTAGTTCATCTGGCCCTGGATACTTGAAGTTATTTAGACTAGCCAGGTATTCCTCTACTACCTCTTTTTCAATTCTGTGCTGCATTTTCCCTACTGCATTATCTGTTCCATTTCCCCAAAGTTGAAAACTGTTTTCCTTTTGGGAGAAGACTGAGGTAAAGATGGTGTTGAGCAGTTCTGCCTTTTCTCTTCTTCATGCAGTGGCCCTACCACTTCCTTGTTCTTCCTTTTGCTAGGGATATAACCAAAAGAGCCCTTTTTAACCTCTCTAGCAAGCCTGAGTTCATTCTGCACTTTAGCTTTTCTGACATTCTCCCTACACATGCTGGTTATGTGGTGGGGAGACTTTGGTGGCTTCCTCCTTTTTTCATTCCTTGTACATATCCCTTTTAAATCTTAGCTCAGTTGAAAGTTCTTTAGACATCCATCCTGGTTTCTTCATACATCTCCCATTTTTACTACTCATTTGAACTGTTTGAAGTTGTGCCTTCAACATCTTACTTGTAAGAAATTCCCATCCATCCTGAACTTGCTTCTCTTTTAGTATTCCTGGAAGAATCACAAGCAATATTTTCCTTAAGTTTACTGAAATCAGCTTTCTTAAAGTCTAGAATGCATGTCTGAGTATGCTTGGCTTCCCCTTTCCCTTGTATCATAAAACTCCTCTTACTGTGGATATGTTATCTGACAATAGTCCGTTGTACCCTAGTCTAACTCTAAGGGATGTATCAGAATGTAATTTACGAATTAGGAAGAGTAACCTTCTATCAATGTTGGCTGACGCTAACTTCAGCCATAGGCACTCTCTTTCTATGAGGTCAAAGGCAGAACTGAAGTCTATGAAAGCAGCATAAAGTTCTTTCCTATCTTTGTGAATGTATTTTTGAATCACATGTTGTAGAACAAAGCACTGATCTATTGTAGATTTGCCTTTCATAAAGCCAGCTTGTTCTTCTGCTATTATAGCATTTTCACTTGCCCATGACTCCAGTTTACCTAACAAGTATTTTGAATACAATTTGGATGCAGTACTCAGTAAGCTGATAGGTCTAAAATTTTTCGGATCAGCTTTAGAGCCTTTTTTGTGAATCGGAACCACTACACTTACTCCCCACGTTGGTGGGATTTTCCCATTGTGATTTATGTAGGTGAACAGTGATGCAAACACAGGTGACCACCATTCGGGATTTGATTTAAATAATTCTCCAGGTAACATATCTTCCCCAGGGGCTTTTTTAGTAGGGAGAGCATTAATCAAGCAATTTATTTCCTCAACAGTTACTGGTTCCCAAATAGGGCAGCATGAAATTGTAGTCATACTAAGGCTATTTCTTGCATTCAATATGGGCCCGGATGCATGTTGATTATACAAAGAGGGAAAATGGGCCAACCACTGTGTAGGGGTAATTTGATTTTCAGTAGTGTCATAAACCTTTCGTGTCCCCTTTTCTATCAGGGTCCAAAACCTGTTTGAGTCCCTATCCATGAGAGCCTGACCTAGCTCCATCCAGGACAGGCGGATATATTCTGCCTTTTTCCTTTTGAGTAGATTCTTATACGTTCTACGAAGAATTATATAAAGACTGTAATTTTCTAAAGAATCTTCCCGTCTTAATTTTTTTATAGCCCTTGCTAATCTGTGCTTTTGCAAAGCACATTGTTGGTCAAACCAGCTGTGAATAGATTGTTTACGTGGATATTTGTTTCTAGTGGTAACCAAAAGAGGCCTAATTTCTTGAACTAACTTATCAAAGGATTCCAAAGGGGCCCACAAAAGTTAGAATTTGATCTCTTAATTGTAGGCTACTGGGGCACCCTAAGATGCCTTTTGGCCCCCTTTTTATTTAATTTTTTATATAAATGACATTACTAAAGAGCTATGTGGCTCAGAATACTTTCCAGTTTCCATTCTGGAAACTAATCTCTCAGTACTTTTATACGCTGATGATATTGTTTTGATCTCCACCACCATGGTTGGGATGAGGAGACTATTAAATAAGCTAAGTGTTTTCTGCTCAAGGGAACAACTAATTGTTAACCACACTAAAACAAAAGTGGTAGTTTTTGGGAAGAAGAGAAAACCTCATAGTTGGAGTCTGAATACAAAACCTATAGATCAACAATCTTATTTTAAATACCTGGGTGTAGGATTCCAATCAAATCTATCCTGGAAGCTACACTTTCAAGCAGTTAAGCTGAAATCTTCCTACCCTATCAGTGCCCTGTTGAGATTCCATAGATCTCAAGGGGGGAATTTGGTTACCCCCTCTGTTGAGGTCTTTCAGAAGAAGATAACTCCACAATTATTATATGGTGCTGAGATATGGGGACATAGTAGTGTTTTCCCCCTTGAACCTGTACAAAATGCTTTCCTGAAATCCTTGTTAGTTGTGCCAAAAGGTACTCCCACCCCCTTTCTAAGAGCTGGAACGGGGCTAGTTGCTTTACAATCCGGTGTTCATGTGGCCCTAGTTCTATATTGGATAAAGCTGGCTGGAATGAGTGATTCTCGTCTTCTAAAAAAATGTTTTATAGAGCAATTACAGTCTTCTGAGCAAAGTGTATGGGCAAAATCAGTTAATGCAATACTTCTCTCCTATGGGATCAATCTAGAGGCCTTACAAATGTATACTTCTAACAAATCTAAACAACTGGTCAAGGAAAAAATATATCTTGCTTCTAAGTGGGGAGATATGTATATGCTTTCTCAAACTGCATTTTCATTATGGTACCCATTGTATAAAACATCTTTTGGAATGGAGAGATATTTTTTTGATCTTACATTGCCTCCGTTACGAAAAGCATATACGGCATTACGCTTTCAGAGTATGCCATCTGCTTATTTGAAAGGAAGATACAACAATATCCCTGTAACTCAAAGGTTTTGTATATGTGAGACAGGGGAAGTGGAGGACCTTCAGCATTATTTGTTGAAATGCCCTCTATGCATACTTCCAAGACAAAAGTTTCTAGGTTACATCCTTCATTCCTTAGTTAATCGCCCTCCTCTTGAACAAATTTGTGCCCTATTAGCTGGCAACAATGTGTACCACACTGATATGGTGGCAAAATTTGCTTTGGCCGCTAATAAGATAAGAGCCAGATATCAAAACCAGTAATAAACATTTTACAGTACTGATATGTAAATGGCTCCGTATAATAATGTTTTAACTCTTAATAATTTTATATTTTGGATATTCATGGTTTTATTATTATTGTATGGCTTTGTAATTGTTTGTATATGTGTTCTAACCTACTTAAAGTAATTGTATTGCGACAGCTTATAGCTTTTAGCAATAAAGATTTATTTCATATTTCATAAAACTCCAGAACATTGTTATTCCTACCTAAGGATCCCACCACTTCCACTCTATTAACCAGATCATTTCTGTTGGTTAGGATCAGCTCTAAAATAGCCGACCCGCTTTTTGGCTCTTCCACCTTCTGGACAATAAAATTGTTTGCAAGGCAAGTGAGGAATTCGTTAGGCCTTAGATTTTTGAGGAAGAATTCCAACAAATATCAGGATAGTGGAAATCTCCTATTACTACTATATCTCTCCTTTCTGATCATCTGTTCTTCAATTGGCTTGAGGGTCAATAGTAGAACCCAACATTGTTGTTTCTCTCCCCCCTTAATTTTTACCCAGATGCTCTCAACCTGGCTTCCAGGATTTAAATCACAGATCTCTTCACAGGTATAAACATCCTTGATGCTACATATAATGCTACTCCTCCTCTTTTCCTGTTTAGTCTATTTCTCTGAAATAGGTTATATTTTTCTATTGCTACATTCCAATCATGAGACTAATACCACCATGTTTCAGTGATGCCTATGAGTACAATGCCATATTTGCTTTGCTCTGTTAAGGGTACAAGTTCATCTTGTTTATTTCTCATGCTTTGTGCATTACTGTAGAGACATCTAAGACCATGGGGCATTCCCCCTAGCTGCTTATTTAAGGTTTTTTTTTCTCCTACTGTTGGGTTTTGGTGCTATTCACTGAGCTCTCTCTATGGAGATTATCAGACAGGAATGCAAAAACTATTCCTGTCCCACAATCTCCAATCCCGCCCCTGTCCCAGCACAATAACCCTCCCCACCATACTTACTTTCTCTCCTGTTTGTAGGCAGCCCAGGAATGACCGGAGTTCTAATGGAGCTCCGTTCACGTCCTGGACTAAAATCCCACCCATTCTCATGAGAAGATGCAAGCATGGTAAATTCAAAAATAAAAAGCAAAAAACATTAAAAAAGTTACACCAAGCACAGAATAATCACTCCCCTGAACACTACGTAGTGTTGCATGGGGGGAGGAGTTTTAATGGCCTCATATCCCATGGTATGGGAGGGGAGGGGCGGAGCTTACCTTATTTAGGCTCTGCCACCCCTGGTCTCAGTGGGGAAGATGGGATTACTTTGGTGTTCACCTATGGCACCCCCTTTGGGGATTGAAGGGTCTATCAAAGTGCACATGCAGGTCATGTGACTAGGGCAGGGATATAGGCTATCCTTGAGGCTGGCACCAGGACTGAGCCCTTGACAGAAATCATATGGCTTGAGGTGTTTCATCCTGGGGTCTTGCCTTCCAGTAGATGGTGCCCGGGGGGGATCTCAGTTTCTGGGATCCCTCTCGGGGCTCAGGTGCTTCACCCAGAGAAGTTGGGAGATGAGTCTGGGGAGACTATCAGCTCCAGCTTTTCCCACATGGGGTCTCCTCCCTGGTTTGCATATCTCAAGAAATAAATAATAATTAAATAGGTTAGTATACAATAAAGTGGCCCATATTTCAACTCAGCGTTTTGTGTCTTGACTCGTTATTTCATGTGTTGGTCATTAAACACACTTTAAAACTTACAAGTAAACTGGGGAAGGTCATAAAAAGTGTGTCACTTACCTGGATGTCACCATCTCACCCAGAAGTGTTCTGGCAGGACTGCCCATTAAAGGGCCTGAGGTTTCACATGCCAACATTGCCAGCAGTATAACGGGACAGGCGATCTATTGACAGCTCGGTCATCAATAAAAAGAAATGTCATCATGACACCAACGGAATGCAAAGAATGACATCGTGTGTGATATTGGCATCCTTTTGAGTTCCTCTAGCATCATTATGGTGCCACATTAACCACATCTGATAATCTCCTATAACATTTGGTCTATTATCTACCACACTTGATGAACTCCTGCTCTCAAGAATACTGTATCCTTCTCCCACATAACTCAGTTTAAAGCCCTCCTGATCAGGTTTGTGAGATTGTTAGCAAAAACATTCCTGCCAACTGCTGTGAGGTAGAACCCATCACTTGCCAGAAGTCCATCTTCATCAAAGTGCAGGCCATGGCCCAAGAAGCCAAATCATTCTTGGCGGCACCATCTTTGGAGCCAATTATTCATGTCCATTATTTTTCTCTCCCTTTCTGGTCCATGTCCTTCAACTGGAAAGAGAGATAAACACATTTCCCCAAATCTGGACTTAAGGTAGTTGACAAATCAAAATAATTACAAGATATTGAAAGACATACAAAATTCCTTTTGCGAGCTGCCTTGGGCCCCACTCTGGGAGAAAGGCAGCATGTAAATGAAATAAATAAATTTCCTGCATGGCAGGGGGTTGGACTGGATGGCCCTCGTGGTCTCTTCCAACTCTGCAATTCTATGATTCTATGATTCTATGAAATAACCAACAATTAAAATAGAATTAAACAATGATATTAAAACAATCCCCCCCAGCAGTTAAAACAGTAGTTTAAAACACCACAGTAACAGGTTACAAGCCCTTGCCTTAGACACGTTGAATTCTAAAAACCTGCTTGATTTTTTTAAATCTTTGCCTGCCAATGGAAGGACAACAAGGAGTGTCAGACTAGCCTCCTTAAGAAGTACCCAGCTTGTTGGGGGCAATGAGCTAACACACTGTAAACAACTTAGGGAGTGCTTTGCATTGATAAGTGGTATAGAAATATAAAAGCTATTGCTAAATGCTATTGCTATAAGGAGGAAGTTCCAGAGCCTAGGAGTCGCCACTGAGAAGCCCATCTCATTTTCCCACCAATCATATCTGTGAAGGTGATATGGGACTGAAAGAAGGATCTTTCCTGAGGACCTCAGGATCTGGTCGGGCTCACAGAGGTATGCTCTGTCAGATAGTCTGGATCTAAGCTGTATAGGGCTTTGTAGGCCAGAACCGGCCCTTGGAATCTACTGAACTTGTGGATAGTACAGTATTACTTATATAGAGTAACATGAACTGGTGGGGGTGTTTTAGCTGTGGTTTCCTATATGGCAGTGGGTGAACTAGATGGCCCTTAGGATCCCTTCCCAGTCGCTCATTGTATCATTCTGTTCTATGCATCATCCAGGTTTTTTCACTGCTTGATCATACGTTTACTTAGAAGTTCCATTGATTTTTTTTTAAATGTATCTATTATGAAATGTGCTTCCAAGTAAGTAGACTTAGGACTGCAGTCTTCCCCCTTCCTCTCCCTTCTTCTCCCCAGCTCCCACACACATTTAGTCATGTAAAGCATCATCAGCTTCTCGATCTATATCTAGCTGCTGAAGGTGGGGGGGATGGAGAGGCGGTTGAGAAACTATTTTTTAACTGTTAAAAAAATTAATTAATTAAAAAAATAGCCCAGCCCATTGTTGAAGTCTTCCAACATGTGCATTTCTTTAGTGAAGTAATTAAAATTCCTAATTGGATACACCTTGCAGCTCCTGTTTGTCTTAATTGGCAATAATACAGCAAGAGTTGGATACCTGTTATTGCAAAGCATTAGAGGGAAGGTGAGGAGAAGGTGTGTGTGGGAGGGAAGAATTGTTTTTTAAAAATAAAGATGGATGGGGAAAGAGAGAGAGAAAGAGACAGAGTTATTTCTTTCCTCTCTCTTTTTTTTCACCCTCTGCAGAAACCCTCTGTTCCCACACAGTTCAGAGAGTTCGCACAAAGAAGATCCCATGGCAACAGCGAGGCCCCCACTTTGCTTTAGAGAGAAACACAAATCCAAGAATAGATAAGGCATCACCGCTTTCTGAAACACACTTCACGGGGGGGGGGGGGGGGTTGGAAGCGGGAGAGGGGGGTGCGATCGCGGATGATCGGATTCGAACTCAGACCCCCAGCGTTTCTTCCCGGCTCCTGGGGCATCTCGATCCCCCCCTCTGAAAAAAAGGGGGGAGAGGTGGCGGTAGGGGGTGAGGAGCCGGGGCGAGGCTTGGTCCCTGGCACCAGAGGGCATCTGGACGGACCCTTCCCCTCTGCCCCCCCTCTCCGCCTCCCCCCCCCCCCCCAAAAAAGGCCCGTCTCCTCCTCTCCCCCAGAGGCTTTTTGCAGAGATGAAGCCTAAGGCGACCCTGGCGCGGAGACTGGCTAGGACCAAAGTATCCATTGGGTGGCAGTAACAGTATCTTCTTTATGACTTCCAGCAAAAGGCGAGAATGCATTCAATCAAATGAGCCGATCTTGTAGAAACACTGGAATCGTTTATGCATTGCAGTTGCTCGCTCGCTCGCTCGCTCTGGCTGCCTCCTGGCTTCCTCGGGCGCTGTGGGCTGGATCGCCTGGATGCCTCCTCGCGCCTTGCCTGCGCTCGGGCTTTTGAGCCACTTGCCACCTCCAGGAAGATTAGCCTCACTCAAGGCCGGCGGACAACTGTGGGATTTCCTTGACCTCCTCCCCTTCTACTCTTATCCGGGTCTATAAATATATTCTTATAATTTTTTTTTTTTAAATCCAGTGCAGATTGAGAGTTTTAGGACCCAGGAGACATCCTCTGGAAACAGCAGGGGCTGTGTGCTCTCCTACATAGCTGTACAGTACCAGGAAAACCCCCGTCGGATCTGTTCTTGTAGGATACTTGTGAAATATACATAGGGATTTTCTTTTCTTTTCTTTTTTCTCTCTCTCCCCACCCCCACCCCGAGCCTCTTCCTTATGGCTGTCTTGTGGGGTTGGATTTTTTCCATGTGAAAAGGCTCCATGCTCTGGATCCGGGACTCCTTCTCTTGCCCTAGAGCCCGCAGACTTCGGGGGTCGTCCCTCTTGCCCTCTTGCTTTCCCCCTTTCTAGAGAGCGCCCCCCTTATTTGCTCCCCCATACCCACCCACCCGCTCCGTCCTCTCTTCATTTTTAAGGCTCTCTTTCCCACCTGGATCGTGCCATCCGTGAAACCAACCTGGCCACTTTGCCAACTCGCGGGAGGCGAAGCTTTTTTTTTTGCAAAGGATCGCTTGGGCTCTGTATGGAATTATCTGCTTGGATGGTGAACTTGGCACTTGTGAATGGGCATCGCCTTCCCCGTATTAATTGCTAGCAAAAAAGGAAGACGAAGACGGAGAAGAAGGAGAAGGAGAAGAAGAGAGGGACAGGGCGAGAGAGAAAGAAGCCTGGAGGAGTTTTGTGGGGTTTTTCCTCCCCCCAAATAACAAAAATCGTGGATTTCCTGGCTACGCATTGTGATGACCAGCAATTACCTTACTGACTGATCCCGGGAGAAGAATATTTTGCAAGACTGTGGTGGGTAAGGTCATTTTCCTCTTCCTCTTTCTCCCACTCTTCTCTGCTCTTTCTTTTGGAAAACATATTTTTAAAAGCCCCCTTAGAGGTATTGCTGAACTTGGCAGCTTGTAACAGAAATGACTATTATCATGATTGCTGCATTACACTCGCTGTGTGTGTGTGTGTGTGTGTGTGTGTGTGGTGTGTAGACCGAGCTATTATTGGCAGCTCAGTGGAACAACTGCAGTAGGTATTTTTGAGAGTGCATTTTGTGATAAATCAAAGCATGAGCAAGGTTTCTGTCTTTCTCCCCCCACCCTCGGTTCACCTCCTTGATGTGGGAGATCGGCTTGAATGCAGTCTGAGCAAACCACAGTCCTTCCTTCCTTCCTTCCTTCCTTCCTTCCTTCCACGTATTTTGGGTAGAAAAGGATCTACAGCAGTGAAAGGAGCACTTGGTTATGGACCCTATTTCACATGAAATGAGTTCCCTCCCTCCCTTTCAGCCAAAAATCTTGGCTGAAAGATTTTCCCCCCCTCCATCCCCGGTCTTAATTTTATTTCCAACTCCGTGCAGCATTTTGTAAGAGAGCTGCAATGGAGACAGAAAGCCCTTGCCGTTTGGATGAAGTTGCTGAACTTTAGGGTGCTAATCAGGATTTATTTGGCATGAGGAGGGCATTACTTTTGAGGGGTTAATGCTACCAAGGAGGATGGGATTGTTTGTAGATTTGGCAGCAAACGAAAGCATTCACACACACACACAAGGACCCTAGAAGGGAGCAGGTGTTAAGGAAAGCACAGAATGTTTCAGATGCCCCCCCCCATGCCTTTTGTCCACTACCTGCCTGTGGAAATAGGTTTCTGTAAGGTCTTCTTGACACCTTCAGACCCAGCCACGTGCAATGGATCTGGAGAGATTTGGTCTTGCTAGTTTTGCCCATGACAGGTAGGCTGGCAGGTTGGCTGCCTGGGGCAACAGGGTTTGGGGCACTTCATTGGTGGCATGGTCCAGAGATAAATGGAATTCCCTGGGCACAAAGCAGCACCCATTGTTAAAAGCTTTCTCTGCAAAATGCATTTTGAGGAGGGGGGAGGGGAGTGACTCTGGGAATCAATAGTGATGACGTGGTGCAAGGCAAGGCACTGCATTGCAATGCTAAAGTTCCATAGTGTGTTGCTGGAATATAGACTCCCATGTAAAGCATAGTGGATGGGAGGAGAAGAGATGCAGCTTTACATGGAGGAAGATAGATGTAGCTGTGCATAATCAATGATTATGTAACTTGATTGCATCTAATAACATCATCACGCAGGGTAGCTGTCACTTGGGTTAACTTTGGAAAGGTACTGGCAACTGAAATGGAGAAAGAGTTATTTTGGGTTGTTGAATACTTGTTGGGGGCTTCCTCTCCCAGCCCCAGGACACAGTTCTGTCTGGGACAGTGGTGTCAGAAAATCCTTGAGGCTTCACTGCTCCTAACTTAGCCCCCGTCTGCTTTGGGGTTGCTCCTCAGCACTACACATCTGAACAGAGTTCAGGTTGGTTGGCTCTCCTTGGAAAGGATACTCAGCAGTAAAAACTGGAAATGTAACCCCCGCATAGGTGCAGAGTGGAAAGGACAGCCACACCCAATTCCTTTATAGGATGGAGACACACCAAGAGAAACTCCCCTTTCTATTTCCAAGAGCTGGCAAGTGTTAGGTCCCCTTGGCTTGTCAAAGGTATTAGGTTACAGTTTGTCCAGGTGGCAAGAAATGTGCTACGGAACTTTACTTATGAACTTTGAAAGGCTGGTACAGCTGAGAGAATTAAGTAAAAGGGTCTGCTGGTCAAATATGGAAGCCTGATCCTACCTTTTAACTAAAGGTTGAGACCACACTGATGAGAGCTGCCTTAGGCCAGAAGATGGTCATCTCTTTTAAAAGGCAAGCATGGTGATAAGGTAATTCTGATTATAGAGAGAATTTAAAGGAGGACCAAGGTAGGATGATTTTTACTATTTAACTAAAGGTAACAGACCTTGTGGTATAAAGTGAATACCTTTCAAATGAGGGGTTCCCCCACACACAACTATTGCCCTCCCAACAGCACTGACATTGTGTAATTTCTCTCCATGGGAGAAGCTTGTAAACCATGCCAGTCATCATCACCATCATCTGACTAGCCAAACCTATTAATATTGAAAAGTGTTAGCCCTGTGATATAACTGGTCTCATCAGCACTTAGTCTGTGTTCTTACTCAGGTCCCAGTAGGTTCAGTGTAACACCCCCTCTAAAATGTATGACATAATAAAAATACAGGGCCTTTGAAGTATTTGAGAAGGACTACCCACTTCTGTTTCTTGAGCATACAGTACAGCCAGTTGTCACAAACTTTGCAATATGTACATACATAGCTTGCTACCAGCATGGAATCACTACCAGTATGAAACGATTCACTCCATAGGTTTCTGTTTGTGTCTGTTCTCTTTTTCATTTTCTTGGACAAGTTGAGAGACAGACACTAATAAATTGTACTAACGCAGGTGAAAGGCTTGGCATTCATAAAATATATTAAGAAAAAATGGAAAATACAGATATGAAATTAACTCCTGTTTCTATCCTTCAGGGGTCAGAATAACACTATGGCAACTCCCTTGAATTAGTTTCTCTCTGGTAATTTTTCCAGGCATGTTCCTAAGAGCAGAATTTCATTCTAACAAACACCTCTCCCCCCTTCTGACTTCCAGTTTACTGTAGTGTGTAAAGTCACATTGTTTAATTACTTATAGGGTTTTTTGTGCTACTTGCATCTGAACAATTCTCTAGAGCACCTGTTAACAAACAAGTATTTTGTGTGAGCAGTGATTCAAGAAATCAGTGGTTCAAGAAAGCAACCATGGAGGGTGGAACAGAGCTTACATAGTAATAAATGAAATGCTGTCTATATGAATAATCTATGAAAATATTTGGAAGAATGCTAATCTGCTGATTACAGTGGCACTGAGTGTGCTAATTAGACACAGAAGGGACTGCATGACTTTCAGTTAATCAAGTCCAAGTTGGTCTTCTTTTAATAATCTCTGATATTATCTTTGTGCAGTGTCAAGTTACCAACTTGATACAGATAGCTGATATAACATGTGTATAAGATATTCTTACGTTTAGAAAATTGCTAATGAACGATTGCTGCCAGTTACAAACAGAAATCTTGAATCTTACTTATCCATAATACAACTTGGGGCCTAGCGAAGTCAATATAAATGTCATTAACGTCAGTCTAAAAAAGAATTGTGTTTTCACATTTCTGAAGTGATAGACAAAAAGTCTGACTTGATCAGCCAGGGCATACAGACTGCTGCAGTGGCTCCTTTTTAAGGCCACTGTGATTTTGTTTCCCTGTTGTGCAGCAGACTTGATCTATGGTTGATAGTAAACCACAGCCACTTGATTTATAGAAGATTCCCTGGGCAAATTTCTGATTAAACTTGCATGGAATAATCTGTTCATTTGATACTGGAGTATCATAAGATACTAGCGCATCACAAGTATGAGGAAGGTAAAAATACTTTATGTTTTGCCCCTGAAATAAAGCATATCTACTAGCTGAAGGTATTTCTGTCTTTTGCTTTGTCATAAAATAGTTCCATCTTATTTTTTCCGCTATTTGATCACCCATATAATTTTTAGTGCTCAGCCAACCCCCCCTTTTAACAGAGCAGACTCCTTTATAATTTATGGCAATTGAAGCAACCAAGCCCTGATTAATATGATGAAAAACTAGCAATGTATCTAGTGGTGCTCAAGTATAAAGTATAATTACAGCAGCAGCACTATTTGCACAGCTATAGATGAGGTTATGTCAGCATTTTCATTTAGAAGTCTTTATCATGTGGCAATCCATCATGTTAGGGACTGGGAAAAGAAAGCATTATACTGAAAATTCAAATGCAAACCACTGAGTGTTGATCAGGTTAGTAATCTATCTTTTAAAAAATATGAAAACAAATCTTTCTCTAGAGACTAGTAAAGGATTGAGGATGGAGAGCCTCTATAGTTCACCCAGTTCAGATACGTGCACATTTGACTTTTGCAGTGTAAATAAATATAGATTAGAGTTAAGGCCACAGGAGACAAGAGAACATAATTCATGTGTTTATTGATTTGATATGGTTTTATAAACAGAGCTTAGGGAAAAGAGAACATTGCTTCCACATATGGCATTTCAGTTGTGGCAGCTAATACATGAAGAGCCTTTGAAACTGTGCATAGTTTAATAGTACAATAGTACTCTTTCATGGAAGACATGATGTGCCTACCCTTCAAAATAACGTATTAGACATCTGATGCTTGGGGTTCTGTCTTTTTCTTGTCTTGCTTTTGTTGTTCTATTGGCCAATTGTACATTTGCCTACAAACTCCTGCTTTACAGTGTCACGGTTTATTGCCAGAAAAAAATATTCAAGGGTAGCCATGTTGGCTATAAAGCAAAATAAAACAACCTACAAAAGAGTGATACCTTTATTGGCCAACTGAGATGCACAAAACACATCGTGCAAGCTTTTGAAGCTCCACTGGCATATTCAGGCAAAAGATGTTAAAAAAATCATACAGGAGAAAGAAAAAAGTTGTTTTTTTTTCCCTCAAAAGGTGATGCTGTTGGAGTTATAGCATACATCTTGTATCAGAGGTTGTCATTGTTGTTCAGTTGGTATGGAGGGATCTTAATGCAGGCAGAGGCCACACCATTCTTGGCCATGTGGAGACCTGGATAAAGGACAGTAAAGTTTAAATTCCATTAGAACAGTAAAGTAACTCCTCTTGGGATCCACAGTGTTCCTTTCCCTTTGTGAAACCACAGACCCCCCTCCTCAGGCAGAGAAAATTGAATTTCTACATGTAGAAAAACATTTAGGTGCAGTATAGGTAAAACTCAACCAATTATAGTAAAAAAAAAAAAAAGTTTTATCTTTGTTGGAGGTAGAAACCCGAAAGAGTTAAGTCCCAATCCTTATTTCCCTTTTGTTTAGGATACCCCTATTGCAGCTATAGCTGGTAATTTCAAATTTAGAAAAAAAAATAGGTGGTAACTGTGTCGGGCGCGTAGCAAAAGAATGTGCATATTATTGTATGAACTGATTGTGCATTGCACTCCACAGTCTTTTCAGATAGGAAAGGTGTAGTATACAAAGGAAACCCCCTCCCCATCCATAACAGTTTCAAAGGGTAGTGATGATCTGTGCATGCTTTCTAGTCTGATGATCTCCTTTTCCTGAAATAAATGGGGAGGCAATTCCATATGTAGGCTAGAGGGCACATAAACTCATTGTCTTTTATATTCAGTATATGGCATTAACTGGAATAGTATCTAGTAACCATAACACTTCTTCTGAATTAAAAAGTGATTGAAGGTATAGTCCATGCACCTCCAACCCTTTGAATAGAGTAAAGACTCTTAGAACATCCATGACTCCTGTCAGAAGAACAAGTTGGGAAGAGGAGTTGTTCATTTCTGTGGTCACTTTTAGAGTTAATCAGATGGTATGTTCAAAGAGTCATAGTATGGTACAACTATGTTAAACTGGATCCAAACCTGAGAAACATATATTTCCAACCCCCACCCCTAGTCTATTATAAAACTAGTCAAGTTAGCCCACTAGCAAAGATTCTGTACTTTGATAAGGGGATATAGCTCAACAATAGAATAATTGCTTTGCCATCATAACCTTCCAGTTAAGTTTATGATTTCCAGTTTGAAACATATAAGAATTGGATAGCAAGTAAAGTGAAAGACCATTGCCAGAGACCCTGGAGGATTACTTTTGTCAGAGAAGACAAGCTGGAACGTGTCCAGAGGAGGGTAACCAAAATGTTGGGAGGTCTGGAAGCCATGCCCTATGAGGAGCTGCTTAGGGAGCTTGGTATGTTTAGCCTGGAGAAGAGAAGGTTAACAGGTGACATGACAGCCATGTTTAAATACTTGAAGGGATGTCATACTGAAGATGGAGCAAGCTTGTTTTCTGCTGCTTCAGAGACTAGGACACAGAGCAATGGACTCAAACTACAGGAAAAGATATTCCACCTAAACATTAAGAAGAACTTCCTGACAGTAAGAGCTGTTTGACAGTGGAATGCACTGCCTGGGAGTGTGATGGAGTCTCCTTCTTTGGAGGTTTTAAAACAGAAGGTGGATGGCCATCTGTCAGGAGTGCTTTGAGTGTGTATTCCTGCATGGCTGGGGGTAGGACTAGATGGCCCTTGTGGTTTCTTCCAACTCTATGATTCTAAGACAGTACTTGATTAGGTGGTGGACAAATAGTCTGATCGTGTATAAGACAGTTTCCAAAGATACTGGTTGAAGTTTGTGTAATGAATGACAAGAAGATTGAGATGGGTTCAAAGCAGGCTGACAATTCTGTACAGGGTGCCTACCAGGGCTGGCTTCACATTAGGCAAGAAGAAGTGCCCATCTCAAGTGGTGGGGCATGAGGGACAGCACACTACCTTCCCTCAAGAGGGTCTCAATTGTTCCAGGACATATACAACCTTGTTCCCCATAGAAGGTAGTTGGTTGCAGTGAGGTGTGGAGAGGTGGTGCCAACTTCTTCAGGAGAGCCACAAGTTGGCAGTTTCCTAGCTTTAAACAAGGCTGTCCCAGAGTCCTCTGTAACTGAGCATCCTGATAGCCATCCATCATAAAATACTCTGAAACCTTGGTTAAAAATTATTATCTGGGTATATAATCAATAAGAACTATGAAGTATTTACTTAAATCTGTGAGTGTGGGGAAGGGAACTACAGCCATCCTTTCCCATTTGTAGCGGTTAGGGGTGGAGCATCACCACGAAAGTGGGGGAAAAACACGAATAAATTAAGCCCTAACCAAAACATGCTGTATTCTCCTTTCCCTCCAACAGCACTGCCAGAATCTCCCTTTCCTGCCTTTGAACAATGCCTCAGCTGATTTGCAAAGTCCCTCTGCCTCCCTCCACTCAAAATTAAATGTTAGTAGCAGCAGCTGCTGCTGCTGTGGCAACCACTAACAAGACCGCAATTCTCTCTATCCTCCTATCCTTGCAAGAAAACCACTTCATGTCTAGTGCAGTCCTGGCTCCCAAACTGACCTGTGCCACCTAAACAAATGTATTCCACCCCATCTCCCCCCCCCCAAACCGAAGCAACAAACACAGTCTCTGCCATGGCAACAGTTCTTGGGCACCCAAAACTTTCCCATCCTCGCTCCCCCACCCCCTCTGCCCAGCCAGCAACAACACCCCACATCTTGTACTCACCTGGAATCAAACTGGTATGAATTGTGCACCATGATCTGCAGCTAAATATTGCTATGCCATCTCAAAACTCCATTGTCATTCAAACATGGGAAAGGGAGAAACAGGCAATGTTGTTGTCTGGAGTGAAGGAAGAGAAGGCAGAGGATGAGGATGGGGTGGGTGTGGGGACAGAACCAGTCTTTCCAGGAGGTGAAGGGACTTTACAAATCTTGCAGAATCATGGTGGTTTGGAGGTTGTGGTTTTTCCAGACAGGAGGAGGGGGAGGAAAAGGAGGACAAGGTCTTGCAATAAGAGTACTGTTGACGTATTCCGGCAGTAGCTACAAACTGTGAATATGCAAAACTGTGAATGGGAAAGATGTGAATGGGAAGGGACATACAAAAGGTTTTTTAAAAAATAAAAAATAAAACAAAAACAAAAACATACAAGTTGTCCCTTCATATTCGCTGGAGTTTGGTTCCAGGAACCCCCCCCCCCTGGATACCAAAATCCATGAATTTGAAGTCCCATTATATGCAATGGCATAGTAAAATGGTGTCCCTTATATAAGATGGGAAAATCAAGTTTGCTTTTTGGATTATTATGTTTTAAAGAATATTTTCAAGCCGTGAATACTTAAATCCATGGATACCAAATCCATGGATATGGAGGGACAACTGTATTAAGTTTATACAGATTTATAGAAATAATATCTTCCTATCATTTGAACCAGTATATGCATGATCCTTGGAAAAACTAGTGTGTATAGTTCAGCTTAATTTGCTAAGGGAAGATGCTTAATGGAAGCTTCAAAGTTTTCAGCCTACAGACTGCAGAAACTTCTAGGAATGACTCATCTTTTCTGGCAATGAATTGAAATGGATTATAATGGATCCCTGAGCTACTAGCTCTTGGCAAGGGAGAAATGGCAGCCAGCAACACAAACTTACCAACAATTTTGTCTAGGTGGGAAGTTGGGTAGCAGATGAGTTAGTAAGTAAGCTTTACCATTCTTTTGAAGTTAACACGTATGTGAATTTTCATATATTGGTGCAAATCCAGCATATGCCAAACAAAAATTAAAATGTTATGATAGAATTAATATTGTTCTTGTTGTTGTGTGCCATCAAGTTGTTTTGGACTTGTGGCGACCCTAAAGCAAACCTGTCATGGGGTTTTCTTGGCATGATTTTTTCAGAGGGTGTTTGTCTTTGCCTTCCTCTGAGGCTGAGAGAGAATGACTGCCCAAGGTCATTCAGTGGGTTTCCATGGATGAGAAGGCATTTGAACCCTGGTCTGCCAGTGTCCTAGCCTAGCACTCAAACCACTACACCATGCTGGCTCTGGAAATTAGTATACTGTATATTTTTCTGATTGGTCTCCAGACCATTTACTTGTAGTAATGCTGATCAGTTTATTTAGGAATTGCCTAAATTCATTTGTTGCCTGAGGAAAAGGGTTATATGGTTCCCTGCACCTCTTTTTACAGAAGCTGCATAGACTAGAAACTGCATCTTACTTTTAACAGCAGCAATAGGACATCATCTGAGGACAGCCTAGGAAGCATGGGGCAGTCTATATACACCACACCTCTCTATCCTTTGGCACCTCACCACCATTCTTCTGCAACCTTAGACTCTGCCAGAGTCTTTCTAACAGTGGGGCCAGCCCTGAGTGAATAGCAGAAAGAAAATGATTCAATGGAACTTATGTGTCTGCACTGTTGAGGTACTTTGCTGAACACACAGAAGGCATAGATATAGAAGGGTGAAGCAACTTAGGAACCTATTATGCAACCTTGAAGAAGAAGAGCCAACTTTCTCTTATGATGACAGGGACAGTATTTCACCAATAATGTAGCTTCATGATTTGCTGATTAATTCTTTTTAAATAATAATAATAATAATAATGCTTGTAAGTGTTTCCTGGTATCTTAATAGTTCTTTGTTATACCATCACCACCACCCCAATACTCAGCTGGGAACAACTATCTGCCATCCTGTTCATAGCATTTATTCATGTGCAATTTCCTTGCATCTTCTTTTCTCTGTAAGCTCAAAGACTCAGTGCCGTTCCTTTTGTCATTCCTTTACAGTCTGGGATTTCAGACACATTGCCATTTTCATTGCACTTCTTTGAACGTTATCCAGTTTGTGGAGCCAAAAGTGTGAATGCAGAAGTCCAGATAATGCCAGACTCATTCTATTTTACATTTCTTGGCTGTGAAGCTTCTGCTAGTTAAACTGGTGTGGGGAGGATGGCATTTTCCTTTTTTTTTTTTTTTTTTTTGATATAGCATTATTGTTGTACTTCACAATAAATTAACACCCTATCTGTTCTTTCACACTTTGTATTTCTCTTTTGTGTTTTTTCCCTTGCTTGACTTTTTCCTATTTATTCTTAAGTCTCATCACTTTAGTGTCCTGATTTTGACAAATATACCGTCCTGACAGCCTTATCCCTTGACTAACTTCCCAATAAAACCAACAGGAATAACTGATTTCTTGTGTCTGTGTGATAGCAAAGTTCATTTCTTAACACTAACCAGTGGTAGGATCTTGGTACTTACAACAGAGGTGTGGGAACATTTGGGCCTCTCATTCCCATCTGCCCCATCCAGTATGGTGAGCAATAAAGGATGGTGGGAGTTGTAGTCGCCTGGAGGAACAATGGTTGCTCAGTCCAGTTGTAAGGTAGCAGGATCATATCATTGGTTTCAATGCAGTTCTTCAGTGGAGTTTAATGACATATTTTTCCTTTTCTTAAATGCAAAAGTAAAGACTTGCAAACAAAAAGTAAAGACTTGCCAAAACAAAACAAAACAAAAACAAACAACCCACCTGTTTTTCTTACTGTTTCTGAACTGGTTGGCCAACCTCCTTCGATTTACTACTGACTGTGACTAAAGTCAGCTATCATTTTTTTAAAAAACTCAATGAACTAAATGTTACTCCCCAACTGGCCTTATGCAGCTACTATTTGGAAAACAGCACTTACTAAGCAAACAGTATCCTTGGTGGGAATCAGCTGAAGTATTGCTGACAAATGAAGTTGATGTCAGAAACATATTCAACCCTGCTCCCTTCTGTTTTCCAGAAGGGCCATGATTGACAAAGTGGGCAAACAAGGATCCATTAAAAGGATGTAAAAGTATGAGGGCAAGAGGAAGGGAGGGATATTTAGATATACTGTAGACTGAATCACATGTAGTGAGATGCCTAGTAAGCTGTCAAATGGGAAATGTTTCCTCTTGGATCTCTGTCGTATGTGTGTGTGGGGGAACAACCAATACAAAAGGGAAGTGTCACAAACACAAGACCCCCTCCCCCAAACAAGGTCATAACAAATAAATAAAATTCCCTAAACAGCTGATATAAACAGTATATATTATTTCAAACAATGTTAATACCAATAGCCTGTGCAGATAACAAGTGAGCCAAGACAAATGACCACAAAAATGCAAGCTTCAATGGAGTTCCCACCATTCATAACATGGATTGCAAATACTCATGGAAAACTACTACATGCAATCTTGACAGGTTGAAATAAGGCACATGAAGAAATATGGTCCATGTTTATCCAGTCTGTGTATGATGGCAAGATGAGCACACCAGGGAATCTTTGGAGTCATGTAATTGGTCTCCAGTGGCTTTATTTTGAATATTCAACATGATAGTTTCCAACAGTACATCATTAACTCACTACACAGTTATAGCAGCCCAGCATTTTCCAAGGCAGTTGTTGGAATTCCATTCAGGGCTGCATTTTTTGGTGGCCATTTATCTTGATTCACTTGTTGTCTGCACAGGCTATTGGTAGTACCATTGTCTGAAATATTATATAATGTTTTTATCATTTGTTTGGGGAATGTTGATTTATTAATCATAGTCTTGTTTGATATGGGAGAAAAATATCATTTTGTGTATTCATGCAAAAGATCATGGTCTCTATGGATCCCTGGCATTGTTGTAATGGACCAATAGACTTCATGGCAGAAAAAGGACCCTTCAAGGGTAGATGTTTGAGGCTTTGCTTTTGTTATGCAAGGCTTGTGCCAGGCTTTGAGTTTTCCTTTGTATTAATGTTTTTAACATGTCAGCACCTTAGAAAAAAATGAATTATCTTGTATTATTTTAAAGAGTCTATAAATCTTTAAACAAGAAGTGTCTTGTTGCTGCTTCTTGGACTTTTAACAGTAGCAACTTATAATATATTCACAATACTTTACCCCCTTTTACTCTTCTAGGCTGTGGTAGGCAACTGAAGAGGTTGATGGGCCAGTGTTTGCCCCAGCAGTGAGCAAATCCATTAAAAATAATGAGGAACGGGAACCAGAAGTAACTTCCACTTTTGCTTCCATTTGTTTTTCTGAACAGGTTTTTTTTCAGCTCTTCTTTGGAAGGTCAATAATAATAATAATAATAATAATTTCTATCCCACCCCTCTGCAACGCAATCGGGGCAGCTTACATCATAAAAATCCCATAATTACATTAGTACCCTAACCCACCCACCCCTTAAAACAATATTAAATTAAAAATATTAAAAACATACAATAATTTAAAAGAGAAAAGAATGGAATAATCCTGTAGCAACTTAAGGGAAAAGGCAGCCAAATCTTCGGGCTGAGATAGCTAGTCAGGAAAGGCCTGCCAGAAAAGATCCATCTTGACAGCTTTTTTGAGGTTTGGAGGGTTGGTTCTGCTAGGGATGTCAATTTACTAATTTGCACTGATTTTTTTTTTTAAAAAAACCCTTTCCAAATATGGGGTGCTTTGAGAGATCTGTGGGTTTAGAATCTTGAAAAAGGCCCATAGGCTATATGTAGTCCATGAGCCATAGGACTTTATGAGACAGGTGAAAAAATGCATCGTAAGGACATGATGATAACAGAAACAGGCAAAATTATCAGAAAACATCATCGTTCAGCTGTTCTGGGGGTGTAGCGCAGGCATGAATAAATTATCACTTTTTATGGACAGCTTAGCCCATCAAT